>JAFFSR010000365.1:0-1377500 GCA_017163975.1 Anastatus disparis | reverse complement strand
ATTGTAGTTAATAGGTTATGGTTTATGGGCTGATGGTTTATGGTTTCATAGCTTAATGGATTTGCGGTTAGTGAGTTTATGGATTTATGGTTTATCGATTAATGGGTTCGAGATATATGTGCTTACAGTATATACGTTTATAAGTTTATAAGTTTATAGTTCTATAGTTTATTGATCTATAGTTTGTGAATTGATGCTCTATGAGTTCGTGGATCATCGATTTATAGTTTATGATTTTATGGATTTCTGGTATATCGGTTGATGATTTCACTGTTTATAAGTTTGTAAGTTTTAATAACCTATTAACACATGGATAATTCACCTATAAATTCGTATACTATAAATACATGTATCTCAAACTCATAATCCCATATACCATGAACCCATTAACCATTTACCTATAAAGTAAACCATAAAATCATTAACCATAAACCATAAACTCATCAACCCATAACCAGTTCATATAAACACATAAACTATTAACCTATAAATCATAGACCTATCGACTATGACTCTAGAAACCGCGAACCCATAGGGCTATAAACTTCATCTCATTAGCTGTAAACCCATAAACTTTTGATTCGTAATCCTCAAACCCACGAGCTATAAACCTGCGAAATATTGATTTATAAACCATAAACCCATAAACGAGAAACCGATCAACCAAAAACCTATAAACAATAAATTTATTAACCCATTAATTATAAATATATTATTCCAATATCCCATGAACTTATGAACTATCAACCCATAAACCATAAACCTATAAACTATAAAACCACAAACAGCTAAACTCATAAACCATAAACCAATGAACCATAAACCTATAAACTATATTCCCATAAACAAAGAACCCATGAACTTTTAACCCATGAACCATAAATCCATAAACCCATAAACCCATAAATCATAAACCCATAAACCCATATACTATGAAACCATTAACCCGTCCTTTATACTATAAACACATATATCTCGTGCTCATAAAACCATCAACCATAAAGTCATAAAACATAAATTTATAAACCAGTTTACTATGAATCCATAAATCCATGAACCATTATCCTATAAACTCATAAACCATGAACCCATGAACAATAAAACTATTTACTAGGATACCATAAACTCGCAAACCCATAAACCATAAACCCATAAACCATGAACCCATAAACCATAAACCCATAAACTATAAACCCATGAACTATAAACCCATAAACCATGAACCCATAAACCATAAACCCATAAACTATAAACCCATAAACCATAAACCCATAGGCCGTAAACCTATAAGCCATAAACGCATAAACTATGAGCCTATAAATCATAAACCCATAAATTATAAACCTATAATCCATAAACCCATGAACCATAAACCCATAAACCATAAACCCATAAACGATAAACCCATAAACCATAAACAGATAAATCATAAACCCATAAACCATAAACTTATAAACCATAAATCCATAAACCATAAACCCATTAACCATAAACCATAAACCCATAAACCATAAACCCATAAACCATAAATCCATAAACCCATAAACCATAAACCCATAAACCATAAACCCATAAACCCATAAACCCATAAACCCATAAACCATGAACCCATAATCCCAAAAATCATAAATCCATAAACCATAAACCCATAAACCATAAATCTTTAAGCTATAAATGCATAAACTTATAAACCTATAAACCATAAATCCAGAAACCCATGAACCACAAGTCCATAAACCATAAACCCATAAGCCCATGAACCATAAACCATAAACTCATAAACTATGAACCGATAAACCATAAACCATGAATCTATAAACCATAAACCCATAAACCATATACCTATAGACCATAAATTTATAAATCATAAACCCATAAACTATAAATCATAAACCCATAAACCTATAGATCATAAATTTATAAATCATAAACCCATAAATTATAAATCATAAACCCATAAACTATAAATCATAAACTTATAAACTATAAATCATAAACCCATAAATTATAAATCATAAACCCATAAACTATAAATCATAAACTTATAAACTATAAATCTGTAACCCATAAACCTATAAGCCATAAATTCATATACTATGCACCTATAAGCCATAAATTCATAAACCATAAACCCATAAACCTATAAGCCATAAATTCATAAACCATAAACCTATAAACCTATAAGTACATTATAAAGCGATACACTACATAGACTCAGAAATCATTTCATAATACGACGAAATTAATGTAATTAACTATAATCATTACTTATAATATACAATTATCGTCAATTTAGTTGGATTGCATAATAATTGTAATCTGTGATTACAGTAGCGCGAAAATACTACAAAAAACTATAATCCATTACTATAATACTACTACACTCTTCATTTATAGTTTACTACGGTTATTAATTATAGTTTTTTCCTGTAAGGGTTACGACCTGTGGATTTAATGATTGAGAGCATCCAGAACGACTTGCTGAGCACGAGCAGAGTAAAGCTTATAAACTATCCTTACTTATTTATTCTAAAAAGAGAAGAGAGTTAAACTGTGTCGAAACTACTTTAACAGTTCAACAAAAAACAGAACAAACTTATTGGATGCAAGTATTGCGAAAAATAACAGATGTTATAAAGTTTCTTGTTTCACGATGTCTTGCTTTTTGAGGTGATAATCAGCACTTCAGATCTAGTCGAAACGAACTAAAGCAGTCAAAATATTATTCCTTTTCTGTGGATTCTACGCCGGACATTTCTCATACGAATCAATTAATGTTCACTGTACGTTATGTTACAATTAAAGGGCCTGTTGAGCGTTTTCTAATGTTTATTCTAATCAAAGAACATGGTGCAGAATATTTGAAAGATGTTTTGATAGATTTTTTGAAAAATAATAATATTAATATTAATGACTGCACAGGTCAATCAGACGACAATGCATAAAATATGTCTGGACGATACTCGGGACTGCAAACCAGAATAAAAGAAATTAAAATATATGCTGATTATATTGCCTGTGCCGAGCACTTGTTAAATTTAATTGGAGTCAAGGCAGCGGAATGCGTAACGAATGTAGTCGTATATTTTTATTCAGTACAAAAATTGTACACATTTTTATCGACATCAACTTACAGATGGCAAAAACTTTTATCATATTTAGGATTGAAAAGTAAAGTTGTCAAAATATTATCTACAACTTGATGGTCTGCTCGACTCGATGCGATTTTCGCTCTTTTTACAGGCTATACAAATATTTCAAAAAATCCAAATGATTTAGCAGAAGATGATACTCAAACTAATGATACTAGACTTGAAGCTAAATTTCTGTTCAAGCTAATGATGGTATTTGAAAATATCTTTATGACCGTAGTGTGGGATGATATTCTAACTCGCATCAATGACACGTCTAAAAATAAGCAAAAAAAAAAATATTGATTTGTATGCAGCATTCAGTCTGTTATCATCGCTGAAATAATATTTATTGGATATCAGGGCAAAATTTAATATATTTTTAGAAAAAGACAAAAGTTTTACAAATACTTATGAGACTACACCTAAACTAAGAAATCAAAGAAGAAGTATTAAAATTACTGGTTTTGAAGGACAAAGTAAAAATACAGAATTTACTGCGGATGAGAATTTGAAAATCAAGTTTTTTTTTTTAGTAATTGATTCGCTTTGTTCTAATTTGAAGCTTAGAAAAGCTATTTACGAAACAGTGAATAATACTTAAGAGTTCTTCGCAGTTTTAACTGATATGAATTGAAAACAAATAAGAGAATCTTGTAAAAATCATGCAAAAAAATATAATAAAGAGATTTCTGCGAAAAATTTTATACCGAAATGTGTGCCTTATAAACATTAACTTAGCGAAACTCTAATATTAGAATGTGTTTGCGAACTTTTTCAACATTCATGATAACTGATTGTACTGGCAAACGCTCATTCTCTCAAATAAAATATTTAAAAACAGATCTTAGGAGTTCAATAAAACAGGCACAATAAAACAATCTAGCATTGATATGCATAGAATCGGACCGGTTGAAAACAATTAGTTTTGAATAGTGAATTGAAGATTTTGTAAACAAAAAATGTCGAAAATAAATTTTAAATAAATTATTCTTAATTAAAAAATTTATGACTTAAATATTATGTTGTAATAATAAATATTTTATCCTTCTAATCTTTTTAGAACAAAAATAAAATATAATATATAAACGAAGAAAATTTTTATCATGAATATGAGGTCCTTTAAAACCTCCGGGCCCTTCCTTGAAAACGGCACTGCATATACACTCATACACATCCACTTATACACACACATACACATACACAAATACTCGTAAACACATACACATACGCACAGTTACATACACACATACACATAAACACATACACATACGCACATACACATACACATAAAAACATATACACATACGCGAACACACGAACATAAAAACATGTACACATACACAAACAAGCCCATACGCAAAAACACACAAACATACACACAAGCACATATGCACATACAAATACACACACTCATGCACACACTTACACAAACACTAATAAACCCACATGAATATATACGCTGACACATACACACACTCATGCACACACATACACATACACTAATACACACACATGAATATATACGCTAACACATACACACACTCATGCACACACATACACATACACTAATCCACACACATGAATATATACGTTAACACATACACACACTCATGCACACACATACACATACACTAATACACACACATGAATATGAACGCTAACACATACAGATACACACATACACACTTACGCATTCACACCCTAACATACAGTCATACAGACACACACATCCACAGTAACAAATTGACATACACAAATACACAAACTATCATACTTATACACACATACACATACACACATGTACATACACAAACACATACACATAAACATACACTCATAAACATACAACCATACAGATATACACATACACATACAAACATACACATTCACACATGCACTTACACACATACACATACAATCATTAACATACACGCATTCACTCATACACATACACACATACACATAAACACATACACATACACATACGCACACAGACATTCACACATACACTTACACATATACACATACAAACATTGACATATACACATAAACTCGTACACATACACACATACACATGCACACATACACATAAAAACACACACATACACACACATACACATATACACATGAACACATTCACATAGGCACATACACACATACACACCTACATACGAAAACAAACAAACGTACACATACACATACATACACCCAGACATATACACACATACACAGACACAGATACGAGTACACACATAAGCATATACGTATACGCATACAAACATACATATACACACATACACATACACTTATACACATACACATATACACACACATATACACATACATATACGAACATACATATACACACATCCACACACACATACATACACATAAAAATAAACACATACACATATACATACACGCACATACACACACACATACATACACAGACAAACATACACGTATACACATACGCATACGCATAAACTGATACACGCTTTCATATAAAAGACGTACACCTATAGACACAAGCCCATAAGCACATACACACAAATATACACTCAAGCACATACGCACATACCCATTCACACCCTCACATACAGACATACACATACACACATTTACAAACACATACACGAAAACACGTTAACACATACACATACACACATACACATACAAATACCCACCTAGACACACATACACCTATTTACGTACACACATACACATACGCAGATACTTATACACACATACACATACACACATACACATGCACACATACACATACACACATGCACATAAACACATACACAAACACACATACACATACACACATACACAATCGAACATACACATACACACACACACATACACACTAACACACACACACACGTACACTTTCACACATCCACTTACACACATACAAATACACATAAACACATATACATACACACATACACATACACTCATAAACATACACACATATACATACACATATGCACCTACACATTCACACATACACTTACACACATACTTATACAAACATTGACATATACACATACACTCGTACACATACACACATACACATGCACACATACACATACGCGCATAAACATACACACATACACACATAAATACAAAAACAAACACACGTACACATACGATTAAACACATACATACTCACACATACACACACTTACATACACATACGCATATATACACCCATACACATACACACATACACATACACACATATACATACACATATACACAAACGAACATACATTTACACATATACACATACACCCATACACATACAGACATACGCATACACACTTACACACAAACACAAGCACACGTCAACATACAAACACGTACACATACACAGATACAATTGAATACATACATACTCACACATACTCACACTTACATACACTTATACATACTTACACCCATACACATACACACATACACTTACAAGCATACACATACACACGTACACATACACACATACACATACACATATACACATACGAACATACATAAACACATACAAATACACACAAACACATACACACATGCATAATCGAACATACACATTTACATGCACACAAACACGTACAAACATACACATACACACATACACACATATACACATGCACACATACACATATACACATACACACATACATATATACACATACGCACATACACACGAACAAACACATACACAAATCTGATTACACTAATACATATACACACATAGGCATGGACACTTACACATACACACATACGCATACACACATACACGAACACTTATACAACGACACACAGACACATAGACAAATTTACACATACACATAAACACATATACATGCACAGATACTCAAACAAACACACATCCACACCAACACATATACGCAGTTACACATACTCACATACACATACTCATATACACACATATACACATACACACATACATATACAAACATACATATACGCATACACATATAAAGATATACGCATACACAAACACAGATAAACATACACACATACACATACACACATACACATACAGACATTCACATACACACATACACATCCACATATACACATATACATATAAACATACACACATACACAAACACACGTACACATACACACATACTTGAAAGCACATACACATACACACATACACAATCGAACGAACACATACACATGCACAGAAACACGTACACACATACACATGCACAGAAACACGTACACACATACACATGCACAGAAACACGTACACACATACACATGCACAGAAACACGTACACACATACACGTACACACATACACATACACATAAGGAACTCCGAAGATAATCCAACCATGAGTAGTACATTAAATAACGAAATACCCCAGGTGGGCATATTGCCAAGTGCAATAAATCCTACCACTGGTTCCGACCGAGTGAAAGCCTCGGTGGCCAGTGCAGGCGTTACGGATTCTGGGGACGCCAAAATGTACAATAACCAAATGCTAGGAGAAGGTACTCTGGATCAAAAACCACACGAACATGGATTTATCGAAGAACTACAAAGTCTTGAAAGGGCTCTAAAGAAGCTCCTAGTGAGAATTGAAGACAAACAGCAGAGGACGATAAACAACACTACGCGTAATCTCGCTCGAAAAGTGAAAATAGCTTTTGAGGAGTTAAGAAGCCAAATGCGGCAAAAACAGGAGGCTAAGGCTCCTCGGCCCACTATCACTAGTACTGGGACTCAGGAATTTGAAAGCACCAAGAAGGAACTATTTAGAACCCCGATAGGAAAGCTATCACAGGAACCTGTAGCTGCCACGCCAAAAAGAAAGGCAAGCTCTCCGTTAAGTACGGAGGCGACTAGGGGGAAAAGAAGAAGTAACCAGCAGAAAACACCACCGCAGGATGAACAACAACAAGTACTGTCTCCTGATGAGGATAAAATGAACAACTTGGGACCTGCCGTAGAGCAAGGCTGGAAAACTGTGAAGAGGAAGGAAAGGAAGAGGAAGGAAAGGAAGGAAGACAGAAACTCGCGAAGACCCCGGACACTACCGGCAGCGTTGATCGTGAGTGCCAAACCGGAGAAGACCTACGCTGAAATCCTGAGGAAAATAAGGACTGTGATACCTGAATCGGTTGCCGAGGATAAGATAGAAAAAGTGCGCCGAACGGCAACGGGTAAACTACTAATTGTGCTAAATAGAAAAATAGGAGATAAAATGAGACCCCTGCAGGAGGAGATCGAAGCAGCTCTAAAAGAAGAAGCTGACGTCACCAGCAGAACGCACGAGGTAGATCTGGAAATTAGGGACATCGAGGAAACTACCACTAAGTCAGAGCTTATAGAGGCGATACAAAAAGTTTCTGGAGAAAACAGACTCTTCAAAGAGGAATCGATAAAGACTTGGCGATTGGCATATGGGAAAACCCAAATAGCCCGCATAAGGCTACCAGAAGAGATAGCACACAAAGCTATAGGCGATAGAGGGAAAATACGGATCGGCCTAGTCAACTGTAGAATAAGGGAAATTAAACTGCCCCTCAAGTGCTACAGGTGCTGGTATCCTGGCCATATAGCGAGGAAATGCATGAGCAAAGTGGATCGGTCCGAACTCTGCATGAAGTGTGGAGGGACCGAGCACAAGATTGCGGAATGCGTAAAGGAGGCACATTGTGTCCTCTGCGCTGAGACAAAAGAGGCTAAATTATGTAAACATGTGGCTTGCAGTGTAAACTGTACTACTTATAGAAGTAACAAGGAGGAAAAAAAGACCACGAAATGAAAGTACTGCTGCATAACTTAAACCATGACTGGGGGGCGCATGAACTACTGAACCAGACAGTGAGAGAACTGAAAATAGATGTGGCTATAATAGCCGACCCGTATAAAGCCGGGGTCACACAAACGTGGGTCACTGATGCAACCGGAGAGGCGGCCTTATGGCCTTGTGGCAACCTGCCAATCCAAGACACAGTAGACAGCACACAAAGAGGCTACGTAAGAGCAAAACTGGGTGGCATACACTTTTATAGCTGTTATGCTCCGCCGAGATTGGACAACGAACCAGGCCAGTTTACAGATCTACTTGATAGATTAAGTAGGGATGTAAAGGAGCATTACCCCACCGTCGTCGCAGGGGATTTCAACGCGTGGTCTATAGAATGGGGTAGTAAACGAAATAATAGAAGAGGACGCAAACTACTAGAAGCCATGGCATGCCTCAACTTAGAACTTCTGAATAGAGGCTCTATGCCAACTTTTGAGAGGAATGGAGGAACATCAATTGTTGACCTCACGTTTGCCAGCGCTGGACTGGTGCGACAGTGCGTAAATTGAAGAGTGAATAACATCTTCAATCTGAGTGATCACAGGGTGATTACCTGGGAGATTAAAAGGACAGCAATATCGCGGGATAAGAAGAATGTACCAGGTTGGAAAGTAAAAGAGCTTGATCCGGAGCTCTTTAGAGTTGCATTAGATACGGGGCCAGTTAGCGCCCGTAATGCCGAGGAAGAGGCCGAAAAGGTCATGGGAAGAGTAATCCGGGACTGTGATGCTACGATGCCACGAAAAGGCACAAAAAACAGGCATGCACCGGTGTATTGGTGGAACGAGGGTATCGCGACGATCCGAAAGCAGTACATCACAATAAGAAGGGTAGTAACGCGGGACCGAAAGAAAGGTAGAAATAGCGCAGACCTGCAAAGCCAACTTAATGAAGCCCACGGTAGACTGGTCAAGGCCATTAGGTCTAGCAAGAGACAATGCTGGAAGGAGCTTATAGAAGAAGAAGATAGTAACCCGTGGGGAAGGCCCTATAAAGTCGCCGTAAAAAAGCTAAAGAGACAAACAACGCCAACGCCGAGTTGTCCTGTATTCTTAAGGAGGGTGGTGGAAGCTCTTTTTCCACAGAGACGCTGCTGTAAATTCCGGACCGAGCGAGTAACCCAGCAAATGATCCTACCAGTGACAAAAGAAGAACTGATGAAGGCTAGCAAGAGAGTGGGGAACGCGAAAGCACCAGGGCCAGATGCTGTCCCTAACATAGCACTCAAGGAAGCCATAAACGCAGCACCAGAGATGTTCTTGAGCTTGTATAATAGATGTCTCCAAGAAGAAACCTTCCCAAATAAGTGGAAGCAGCAGGGATTGGTTCTCCTCCCAAAAGGGGGAAAACTATTAGACGAGCCTGCATCTTACCGCCCATTGTGCATGCTAGATACAGCAGGAAAGATCCTGGAGCGTATCATTTACGGAAGAATGGAAGAGGTGTCGGAGAAGTACCTATCGAAGAACCAATTCGGTTTCCTAAAGGATAGATCAACACTTGACGCCATCGATCTGGTTACTACCATTGCAAGGAAAGCTATATCCGGTGACAGACGGTGCAAAGAATACTGTCTGGTAGTCGCCTTGGATATTAAGAATGCCTTCAATTCGGCAAGGTGGGATTGTATAATGGATGCGTTAATAAAAGCGGGCATCCCGGAATATCTGCGTAATATGGTGGCGAGCTACCTTACAAACAGGGTTCTCAGATACGACACAGAGGAAGGAATGAAAGAATACCGTGTAACAGGGATGTACCTCAGGGATCGGTGTTGGGACCGCTCCTGTGGAATATAATGTACGATGGCCTACTAAAGTAGCGGCTTCCAAGAGCGGTCACACCGGTGGCCTTTGCTGACGATGTTGCCCTAGTCATCATAGGAAAGTATTTAAAGGACTTACAAAACCTTTTCGACATCGCGTTTGGACAATACCAGGAGTACCTGGATAACATTGGGCAGGAACTAGCACAACACAAGACCGAAGCAGTCCTTATAACCGGAAGGAAAAAATTGGAAATAATAAGGTTACAAGTTGGAAGACACACCATCACATCACAGCCTTCTATTAGGTATCTAGGTGTGATGGTGGATGCGCGGCTGAACTTTAAACGGCACGCTGAGTATGCTGCCAACAAAGCATCAGCAGTTGGAGCAGCTCTATCAAGGCTTATGCCGAATATTGGAGGACCTAAACAAAATAGAAGAGCGCTTTTATCGGCGGTGACTACCTCGGTCATAACATATGGGATACCTATATGGGCTGATTCACTTAAGGTGCAGAAAACCAGAAAAAAGGTGATATCGGTATACCGACTGAGTGCACTAAGAGTAGCGAGTGCGTATCGAACGATCTCCAAAGAGGCAGTTGAGGTCATAGCTGGTCTCGTACCAATCGAAGTGCTAGCAGAAGAACGAAGATGAATCTATAATAGGAAAAGGATGAAAAGCAGATCAGAGCGAGCAAAGACTGAAGAAAGGAGTGTAAGCCTACAGCGCTGGCAGGAGGCTTGGGATAGCACTGACCGGGGTCGATGGACCCATCGACTGATCCCTTGCATTGAAGAGTGGATGTACCGCACACATGGTAGTGTAAACTACTATCTGACGCAGATGCTGTCTGGACACGGGTGCTTCCGGAGCTACTTGTATAAATACAAGTGCGACGACTCCCCAAAGTGCCCTACTTGCAGTACAATCGAAGAAAATGCTGAACATGTGTTTTTCCATTGCCCCAGATACAGAAACGACCGTGCTGAGCTGGAACAGAAAATAGAACGAAACATAACAGTGGAGACATGCTAATGACAGAAGCGGCATGGATGGCAACGACGGAATTCGTAACAAAAGTAATTTAAGATCTCCGTTACGAAGAAAGAAAAAGGAACGAGACTAGGAGAGGGTGAATAAGAAGTGGGACGTAAAAAAATAAGGAAGAGCTGGAGACGGCTGACGCCTCCCCCAGGAAGTAATGCCTAACGGCAGTTTCCCTGGAGGATAAAGGCCCGGGTGTAGAGAGGTTGTTTTTTAGTCGGTATTGCTCTTAGCATACAAATGCGTATGAAAAGGCTAAGATGTGGTGGTACCATCAGGCCACCTAGGTACCACCAACACCCATGGATACCTAGCGAGCCCGACACAATAAGTAATATGAGGTAAACAAGTCCCGTCACCAATAGTGCGTAAATGCAAGTTTTTTCCTCTCAATAAAAAAAAAAAAGAAAAACACATACACACATATACACATGCACACATACACATATACACATACACACATACACATATACACATACGCACAAACACACGCACAAACACATACACAAATCTGATTACACTAATACACATACACACATAGGCATGGACACTTACACATACACACATACGCATACACACATACACGAACACTTATACAACGACACATAGACACATAGACAAATTTACACAAACACATAAACACGTATACATGCACAGATACTCAAACAAACACACATCCACACCAACACATATACGCAGTTACACATACTCACATACACATACTCATATACACACATATACACATACACACATACATATACGCATACACATATAAAGATATACGCATACACAAACACAGATAAACATTAACACATACACATACACACATACACATACAGACATTCACATACACACATACACATCCACATATACACATATACATATAAACATACACATATACACAAACACACGTACACATACACACATACTTGAAAGCACATACACATACACACATACACAATCGAACGAAAACATACACATGCACAGAAACACGTACACACATACACATGCACAGAAACACGTACACACATACACATGCACAGAAACACGAACACACATACACGTACACACATACACATACACATATACACATACACACATACACATACACACATACACATACACACATACATATACACATACACACATACATGCACGAACATACATAAACACACACCTACATATACACATACACGCACATATACATACACACATATACATACACATATACACATACACACATACACATACAATGACACACTTACACACCCATACAAATACACAGATACACATACACATACAAACATACACATACGCACATACACATACACATACATATTTACACATACACATGCACACAAACACACATACATATACACACATACACACATACACATACACATATACACATACACATACACACATACACATAAACACATACATATACACATACACACATACATGCACAAACATACATGAACACACACCTACATATACACATACACACATATACATACACATATACACATACACGCATACACATACAATGACACGCTTACACACCCATACAAATACACAGATACACATACACATACACATACACACATACACATACACATAAACACATACACATACACACACACATTCACATAAACATATACAGACATACACATACACATAAACACATACACATACACACACACACATTCACATAAACATATACACACATACACATACACATATACACATACACACATACACATACACACATACAGATACACACATACACATACAATGACACGCTTACACACCCATACAAATACACAGATACACATACACATACACACATACACATACGCACATACACATACATATATACACATACACATGCACACAAACACACATACATATACACACATACACATAAACACATACACATACACACATACACATACACGCATACACATACACAGATACATATACACATACACACATACATGCACGAACATACATAAACACAAACCTACATATACACATACACGCACATACACATACACACATATACATACACATATACACATACACACATACATATACACATACACACATACATGCACGTACATACATAAACACACACCTACATATACACATACACGCACATACACATACACACATATACATACACATATACACATACACACGTACACACGCACATATACATACACAAACCTAATTACACTAATACACATACACATAGGCATACACGTACACACATACACATCCACATATACACATAAACATATGAACATACACACATACACAAACACACGTACACATACACGCATATTTGGAAACACATATACATACACACGTACACATACACACATGCAGATACTAACATATTCACACACACATACTTATACACACATGGAGACATTAACATTCACACATACTTATAAACACATACACATACCGATACACACATATTAATACACACATACACATACACACATACACATACACACATACACACATACACATACACACATACACATACACACATACACATACACACATACACATACACACATACACACATGCACATACACACATACTTATACACACATTGTTAGCGCCCGAGTATGTACGGCGCTGAAACCGTACGATACTGGAAGATGCGCGCGCAAACACCCAAAAAGACCAAAGTGGTTGAACAAGCAAGCGCGCGTATATACGTACACGCGTTTGCATGTATAAGTACCACTGAGAGTACACGGCAGCTCTCCCTCTCTTCTACTTAGTTAGAAGAGTGGGAGAAAGACTGAAGAGAGCTGATGCAAGCAGTGCGAAGAGCTTGTGACTCTCGTCACTCTTGGATCGGCTCTTGTACCTTGCTTAAGACAACGGCGGGCGCTTGGCCATGGCATTGTCTTAAGCAAGATAATTTATATACACGTGTTTAATACACGGCTTTGTAATAGTTCGTCGTACATTTTTCAATAAAGAGCTTATCCAAGCAACATCCCTCTCCTATTAACCCAGTGTTAAGCCCCGAACGTTGAGGCGTTCGGTTTTCAACAACAACGGGCTTTTCACATAATTAACTTAAATAGTACTAACAAATATATCTTAAAAGTCAGCTATAGCTAGGCAAAACTTCCTAGCTATAAACGACTTTAACAATAGTAAAAGGAAATACACGGTCCGCAAAAGCTAGGCATGGCGCGCTAGTTATTTAACGATCCTTTAACGCGATACTACAAAGAATTTCTAAATATAAGTAATAATTCCTTAAAAACATAATACGTAATATCATTTCAATAAATAATTATTCATACAATAGGATAGAAACGTTACATTGGCGCCCAATAGTTCTCTACCGTCGTTGAGAAAACCCATGCGAGAATAGAGTCGCGTTATAACATTAAAATTAAATTTGATTTAAAGAAAATGAAATATAAAAGAATAATTTTAAATAATTTAAATAGACTGTTCGTAGAGATAAATTATAATCCTGAATCAGTTTAAAAAAAAAAAAATATATATAAAACTTAATAAAAAAGTTTGAAATTATAAGATTTAAAATAAAAATGAAAAATAAAATTATAAAAAATAATAGAATAAAAATAATAAAAACTTTTAAAAAAATATCTAAAATAACAAAAATTGAAGAAATTCAAAAATAAAAATAATAAAACAATAGAAATCAAAAATAAAAAGAGGCATGAAAATGCAATGGAAATGGTATATTAAAATACCAAATAAATAAATATATATTATAAAAGAATTTCTTTTGTCTGAAAAAAAAGCAAATAAAATAGACCAAAATTTCATTAAATATTAAATTCTCGCACAAACTATTCGTGAATGATAATTGATATAGGCTCGAAGGTCGTGCAGGAAAACAAGAAGATTAGTGTTACAATGTACACATTTGAATTTTTATAAGAATCTTTTGTTATAACTGCGCAAATCTCAAGTCTAAACGCGAATATTTAAGAAAGAAAATAATATATAGTTACTTAAGTCAAAAGGTCGATAGCTAAATAATAGACAGAAAGGAATTCTTAGACATAGGTTCTCAACGCGAATGAGAACAATTATTGTAATAGAATAATATACGCTCTTTAATAACATAAAAACAAAATGAATTGAATAAATATATTAAAAGATTAAAAGAGCCATAATAAAATAATTGTAAACGAAATTAAAATTTTTAAATTTCATTTTTAATAATTTAAAGTTATTGAAATTAAAAATACCATATTGAACAATTAATTTAAATGAGAAAATATTGAACTAAAAACAGTTAAAATTTTAATTTCGGAAATATTAATAAATATTGTAAATTAGAATAAAAATAAAAATCAAGTTGGCGAAAAGAAGATCAGAGATACTGATGCAAGAATTAGATAATCTTGATAAGACCATAGAGGAAGATGTTAACACAAAACAAAATGAATGGATGAAAGCTGTGTCATATGAGCTGACATTGTTGTTTAATAAACAACAAGAGTTGGATGACAAAATTACAGCTAGTCCAGACAAATCTATAGTCTTTAATTTAGAAAAAACCGCAGATGCGGGAACAATAAATTTTAAAGAGCAAATAAATGAATTCTCAAACAAGATAAAAAACTTGTTAGAAGATAATATTGTTATTAAAAATCTCTTAAATAAATATAAAAAAGAAAATGAAGATTTAGTTACTAAAAATGAATATTTAAATGAAGAACTGATTAAATTAAAAAAAATAATAAATGACGATGAAGTGATTAAAATGGTTCAAGATAACCTAACGCGAAAAATAGATGATACTGCTCAAGAGCAGGACGACAAGATTAACGAATTAAAAGAAAAAATAAAAAACAACGAGACGCGAACGCAAAGCTCGGAGTCTTATAGTAATAAAATAAAAATTCCTTTGCCAAAATATGAAGGCACAGAGGTTGAAAGGCCTATGAAATTCTTAAACGAATTCGAAAAAAATATAGCTTTAAAAAAATTGGAGGAAGAAGAAACCCTCGAACTATTACACACTGTTTTGCAAAAAGAAGCGAACGAGTGGTGGTACGTCTATCAGGACGACGTATTCACGTATGAAGGTTTTAAAGACAGATATTGGAATGAAGATATCTAAAGAACGTCTAGAAGAAAAGTTGAATTTGGACAGTTCTATGAGAATGGCAAAGTAAGTCGTATGACTTATGCCACCCAAGTATATGGTTTTGCTAAAGAGTTAAATCTTCAATATACTGAAGAAGAATTAGCTGATAAAATTAGGAAACATTTCAGCAGAAATGTTAGGCAAGCCATGCAATTTTCTCAAAAAAAAGATAAGAACACATTATTTAAAATCTTGTCAGATTTTGATAATGATGACAGGATACAAGAGAAAAGAGCAGCTAATAGAAACGAATCTCATAGAAGCAATTCAAATCAACAGAAATTCTTTAATAAAAATGGTAATATAGAGAATAAAGAAAAAGCTCTGTATAATCAAAATAATAATAATTATAAAAAATTCCCATACAATCCGAGTATAAATGTTACTAAAGTTACAGAAAATAATAATAAACAAATAGCTGCAATGCGGGAAAAATTAAATGCTCCTGTCAGTAATAAAATGGCAAAAGCCAGTTATGATGAAATGGATGCACCTCAGGAAAACTGAAAAAAGTTGCACCTGATTTAAACAATAAAAGGGGTGAGGTTGCAACTCATAAAAAAACCCCAAAAATAAAAACAATTATAAATTCAAAAAAATCTTATTACGCTAACTTAGAAAAGCTTAAAAAATGCCAAATAAAACTTATAAAAGTTAAATGCGTTAAAGCAATAAATCAAAAAATTAAAACAATCAAAAAATAAAACATGTTAAATATGCATATAAACGCAAAAAGAATAAACGTACTCTTTAAAATTCCAAATGTTATTAAAGAGTACAACACAAAACATGGTTTTCTGGAAATGTTAAACATGATTTTGAGGAGAGTACATAAAAAGATACTTTTATACATAGATGGCGAATATGCTAATCTAAAAAATCCTGGGCAAAAACTTAAATCAAATGAGTACACTCAGGTGAAAACCATTAAATCACATGAGAGCGATAGTGACTCATATTCATGTGCATTCACCTCGAATGTAAATGAAGAAAATTTATTTCATGAGGAAAATAATTATGAACTCACCAATGATGAGATTCATAAAGGTGAAATAATATCACCAAAACAAGAAATTGAACCAATAGATTTAATTTCTAAAAATAAAAAAGTATCTAGCAATGTATCTGCTCAATTATCAACGTATAAACATGGAACGAAAACTATTAAAAAAGCACCTCTTTATTCTTCAAATGAAAGAATAAAGAAAAACTACAAGTATGGTGGCAAAAAGTTATTCGCAAATGCATTAAAATGTTATTTAACAAACAATTATAAAAAATCTAAGTTATGCAAAAATGAAGATAAAACATTGAATACATCCATAATACCCTATGCATTAATAAGAGATGCACAAAACGAAATAAAAAAAAGTTATGGCCATAGTGGACCATAAAATAAATATAAAATAATTTGATAAAAAGGTTCATCTCGAAAACAATGAATTATAAATCTAAAAAAGTACAAAGGGGGGCATAAAAAAATGTAGAACATGAAAAGTCCCAAATAGAACACTTATAACTGTTCTATAATCATTTAAGGCAAAAATAATATAATCAAATATCATTTCAAACAAAATAAAAATATTAAAAAGCAAAGAATGCAGAAAACATAAATAAGTAACGCATAGTACAGTAGCTATATAGTAATAATGTATTTATGCGCTCTTACACTTATAGTACAGTAGAGGTCAAAGAAAAAAAACCCAAAATGTACTAAGACAAAAAACAATGGAAAAAAAAGGCAGAATAGAAAAAAAAAGTGAAAATTAAAGAAACAAATTATTTTTTTAATTAAATTAAATACAATAGAAATAATTAGGTTAAGTTGTTGTAAAATGAATAAATTTAAGCTTATAATAAAAAGAAAGACTTTATTATTTGTCAATTAATGATAAATGTAAAAATCAAAAAAGGAATGAAAGCCATTAAATATAGAAAAAATTAAAACTAAATTAAAAAAAAATCAGATGTAAGAAAATTTTTTTTGGTTTAAATGAAATGAAGTAATCATATTTTCAAATTTGAATAAAAAAGGAAAAGAGTATATTTTATTTTTACCTCTATGAAAAAATCCATTTTATTTTGGGGGGCATACTTCAACACCAGGGTAATATTAAGTGCGTAATTGGGTGTTTGAGCGCGCATCTTCATAAGTCGCGTTATTAAAGATAAAATAGATTTTATCTTTGAACTTAATCAATTAAAAAGCAAAATCCATTTTAATTTGAGGGGCAATGTGAGCGCCCGAGTATGTACGGCCCTGAAACCGTACGATACTGGAAGATGCGCGCACAAACACCCATAAAGACCAAAGTGGTTAAACAATCAAGCGCGCGTATATACGTACACGCGTTTGCATGTATAAGTACCACTGAGAGTACGCGGCGGCTCTCCATCTCTTCTACTTAGTTAGAACAGTGGGAGAAAGACTGAAGAGAGCTGATGCAAGCAGTGCGAAGAGCTTGTGACTCTCGTCACTCTTGGATCGGCTCTTCTACTGTGCGTTTGTACCTTGCTTAAGACATCGGCGGGTGCTTGGCCATGACATTGTCTTAAGCAAGATAATTTATATACACGTGTTCAATACACGACTTTGTAATAGTTCGTCGTACATTTTTCAATAAAGAGCTTATCCAAGCAACATTCCTCTCCTATTAACCCAGTGTTAAGCCCCGAATGTGAAGGCGTTTGGTTTTCAACAACAACGGGCTTTTCACATAATAAACTTAAATAGTACTAACAAATATATCTTAAAAGTCAGCTATAGCTAGGCAAAACTTCCTAGCTATAAACGACTTTAACAATAGTAAAAGGAAATACACGGTCTGCAATAGCTAGGCATGGCGCGCTAGTTATTTAACGATCCTTTAACGCGATACTACAAAGAATTTCTAAATATAAGTAATAATTCCTTAAAAACATAATACGTAATATCATTTCAATAAATAATTATTTATACAATAGGATAGAAACGTTACAGCATACTGATACACACACACATTCACAACTACTTATACACACATACACATACACATACAGATACACACATACAGATACACGCATATACATACACACATACACACAGACATACACATATAAACATACACATTTACACATACACATACACATACACACATACACATACACATATACACATTTACATATACACACATACACATCTACACATACACATACACATACACACATACATATACACACATACACATACGCACATACATATGCACACATATACACACACATACACACATACACATACACATACACATGCACATACACACATACACATATACATGCACACATACACACATACACAGACACATACACATACACATACACACATACCTATGCACACATATACATACACGCATACAGATGTACACATAGACATACACACATACTCGAAAACACATACACATACACACATACACATACACACATACACATACACACATACAGATATACACATACACATACACATACACATACACATACACATACTTGAAAACACATACACATACACACATACTTATACACACATTGTGAGCGGCCGAGTATGTACGGCCCTGAAACCGTACGATACCGGAAGATGCGCGCGCAAACACTCAAAAAGACCAAAGTGGTTGAACAAGCAAGCGCGCATATATACGTACACGCGTTTGCATGTATAAGTACCACTGAGAGTACACGGCGGCTCTCCATCTCTTCTACTTAGTTAGAACAGTGGGAGAAAGACTGAAGAGAGCTGATGCAAGCAGTGCGAAGAGCTTGTGACTCTCGTCACTCTTGGATCGGCTCTTCTACTGTGCGGTTGTACCTTGCTTAAGACATCGGCGGGCGCTTAGCCATGGCATTGTTTTAAGCAAGATAATTTATATACACGTGTTCAATACACGACTTTGTAATAGTTCGTCGTACATTTTTCAATAAAGAGCTTATCCAAGCAACATTCCTCTCCTATTAACCCAGTGTTAAGCTCCGAATGTGAAGGCGTTTGGTTTTCAACAACAACGGGCTTTTCACATAATAAACTTAAATAGTACTAACAAATATATCTTAAAAGTCAGCTATAGCTAGGCAAAACTTCCTAGCTATAAACGACTTTAACAATAGTAAAAGGAAATACACGGTCTGCAATAGCTAGGCATAGCGCGCTAGTTATTTAACGATCCTTTAACGCGATACTACAAAGAATTTCTAAATATAAGTAATAATTCCTTAAAAACATAATACGTAATATCATTTCAATAAATAATTATTAATACGATAGGATAGAAACGTTACAGCATACTGATACACACACACACACATTCACAACTACTTATACACACACATACACATACAGATACACACATACAGATACACGCATATACCTACACACATACACACAGACATACACATATAAACATACACATTTACACATACACATACACATACACACATACACATACACATATACACATTTACATATACACACATACACATCTACACATACACATACACATACACACATACATATACACACATACACATACGCACATACATATGCACACATATACACACACATACACACATACACATACACACATACACATGCACACACACACATACATATACACGTACACACATACACATATACATGCACACATACACACATACACAGACAAATACACATACACATACACACATACCTATGCACACATATACATACACGCATACAGATATACACGAAGACATACACACATACTCGAAAACACATACACATACACACATACAGATATTCACATACACATACACATACACATACACATACACATACTTGAAAACACATACACATACACACATACACATACACACATACGCATACACATACACACATACACATACAAACATACACATACACATACACACATACACATACGAACATATACATACACACCTACACATATACACATACATATATGAACATATACATACACACATACACATACAGACATACAAATACACACATACACATACACATACACACACTAACATACACATACACACATACACATACAGACATACAAATACACACATTCACATACACATACACACACTAACATACACATACACACACATACACACATACACATACACACATACACATACACACATACACATACACACATACACATACACACATACACATACACACATACACATACACACATACACATACACACATACACATACACATACACACATACACATACACACATACACATACACACATATACATTCACAATTACTTATACACACATATCAATACACATACAGATACACACATACCGATACACGCATATATATACACACATACACACAGACACATACACATATGAACATACACATTTACACATACACATAAACACACATACACATCTACACATACACATACACATACACACGTACCTATACGCACATACATAAGCACACATATACACACACATACACATACACACATACACACATACACATGCACACACACATACACATACACATACACATATACATACACACATATACATACACACAAACACACATACACAGACACATACACATACACATACACACATACCTATGCACACATACATACACGCATACAGATATACACATACACATACACACATACCTATGCACACATACATACACGCATACAGATATACACATACACATACACACATACCTATGCACACATACATACACGCATACAGATATACACATACACATACACACATACTCAAAAACACAGACATACACACATACACATATACACATACAGATATACACATATACATACACATACACATACGCATACTTGAAAACACATACACATACACACATGCACATACACACATACGCATATACATACACACATACTTGAAAACACATACGCATACTAATACACACATACACATACAAACATACACATACACACATACACATACACATACGAACATATACATACACACATACACAAACACACATACACATACACATACAGATACACACATACAGATACACGCATATATATGCACACATACAAATAGACACATAAACATATAAACATACACATTTACACATACACATACACATACACACATACACATACACATGTACACATTTACACAAACACACATACACATCTACACATACACATACACATACACACACACATATACACACATACACATACGCACATACATATGCACACATATACACACACATACACATATACACACATACACACATACACACGCACACACAAACACACATACACATACGCATACACACATGCACATATACATACACAGATGCACACATACACAGACACATACACATACACACATACCTATGCACACATACATACACGCATACAGATATACAAATACACATACACACATACTCGAAAACACAGACATACACACATACACATGCACACATACAGATATACACATACACATACACATACACATACACATACACATACCTGAAAACACATACACATACACACATACAAATACACATATACGCATACACATACACACATACTTGAAAACAAATACACAAATACACATACACACATACACAAGCTTACATACACAAATACACATACACACAAACAAGTACACATACGCGCATAGACGTACACACATACACATACACACATACACATACACGCATACATATACACACATAAACATACACACATACACATACACATATATACATACACATTTACACATACACATACACATACACATACACATACACATACACACATACATATACACACATACACATACGCACATACATATACACACATACACACATACATATACACACATACACACATACACATACACAAATACACACATACACATGCACACACACACATATACATACACACATACACAGACACATACACATACACACATACCTATGCACACATACATACGCGCATACAGATATACACATACCCATACACACATACTTGAAAACACAGACATACACACATACACATACACACATACAGATATACACATACACATACACATAATTGAAAACACATACACACATACACATACACACATACGCATACACATACACACATACTTGAAAACACATGCGCATACCCATACACACATACTCGAAAACACAGACATACACACATACACATACACACATACAGATATACACATACACATACACATACACATAATTGAAAACACATACACACATACACATACACACATACGCGTACACATACACACATACTTGAAAACACATGCGCATACACATACACACATACACATACAAACATACACATACACACATACACATACACACATACACATACGAACATATACATACACACATACACATACACATACGAACATATACATACACGCATACACAAACACACATACACATACAGACATACAAATACACACATACACATACACATACACACACAAACATACACATACACACATACACATACACACATATTCATACACACGTACACATACGAACATATACATACATACATACACATACACACATACACATACACACATACCCATACACACATACACACAAACAAATACACACATACACATACACACATACACATACTTACATACACAAATACACATACACACAAACAACTACACATACGCGCATACACGTACACACATACACATATACACATACACATACACGCATACATATACACACATACACATACATATACACACATAAACATACACACATACACATACACACATACACATAGACATAAACATATACTCACACGCATACACACATACACGTACACACATACACATACATGTTTGTATGCTGTATATGTATTCCTCTATGTGCATATGTGCATATGTACATGTGTATAAGTACGTGTGTATGTGTATGTGTTTTTGTGTGTCTATGTGTGTTTTTATGTGTATGCTTGTATGTGTGTATGTGTACGTGTGTGCTTGTATGTGTATCCTCAAATGTGTGTATGTGTATGTGTGTATCTGTGCGTGGGTAAGTGTATTTGTAATTGTGTATGTGTGTATGTGTATAAGTGTATGTGTGTATGTGTATAAGTGTATGTGTATATGTGTATGTTAATGTGTGTATGTGTGTATGTGTATGTGTCTATGTGTATGTGTGTTTGCGTATGTGTGTATGTGTATGTGTGTTCGCGTATGTGTGTATGTGTGTATGTATATGTGTGTATGTGTGTGTGTATGTTTATGCGTGTATCTGTATGTGTATGTGTATGTGTATTAGTCTATGTGTGTGTGTGTATGTGTGGATGTGTATGTATATGTGTTTATGTCAATGTGTGTATGTGTTTGCGTATGTGTGTATGTGTATGTGTGTTCTAGTATGTATGTATGTATATCGGTGTGTATGTATGAGTGTATTTGTATGCGTGTATGTGTATGCGTGCATGTATATGTGTGTATGTGTATGGGTATGCGTGTATGTGTGTATGTGTATGTGTGTATGGGTATGTGTACGTGTGTATGTATATGTGTATGTGTGTATGTGTATGTGTGTTTATGTGTATGAGTATGTGTCAATATCAATGTGTGCATGTGTATGTGTATGTGTGTATGTCTATGTGTGTATGTGTATGTGTATGTGTGTATGTTTGTCTTTGTTTTCGTGTATGTGTATGTGTGTATATGTATGTGTATGTGTGCATCTGTGTGCGTGTATTTGTATGTTTGTATGTGCATGTGTACACTGCCATCCGGTTGCTTTTGCCCTTCCTAGAGTAAAATTAATTAAAATAAAAAGTTTTATATCTCTGAAACTAATTATTGCATCTTTAAAATCCAAACGGCATTTGAAAGATTGATTTAACATCCTTGTAATAAAGTAAATCTGGTATAAAAAAGTCATTTTTTAATTGCTTATAACAATGTAAGAAAAACTTTTTTTTCTAATTTTTTTTGCCCACATAAAAATGTATGCCATTTTTATGGAATTTATGATATTGAAAAAAAAACAAATGGGTTCTATAGCTCTAATAGTTTTCTTGAAAATGAGCTGAGTTCAATGTCTTTATGGCTTTTTGGACCACAGTTATGATGATTTTTAAATAAAAAA
This sequence comes from Anastatus disparis, assembly GCA_017163975.1. Classification (NCBI taxonomy): domain Eukaryota; kingdom Metazoa; phylum Arthropoda; class Insecta; order Hymenoptera; family Eupelmidae; genus Anastatus; species Anastatus disparis. The sequence goes on along the minus strand of JAFFSR010000365.1, from coordinate 1,351,345 downwards.
GACCTATTTTTCCAACCATGATTATCTCATAAACTGAGAAAGATAGTAAATTTTGTATTCAAGAAAAAATCTTCTATTTCAAGTCTAGAATACAAATATTTATTGACCAATGAGTTTTGGGAAAAAATTTTTTTTTTCAACTCGTTTAATTAAAACTTTTTACTAATTTTTCATCAAATTTCCCTAAAAAAATAAGTAAAAAAATATTTCCTCCTTCAACTTATTTGTCACTAAATATATGTATTCTAGACTAAGAATGCAACATTTTTTCTTAAATACAAAATTTTCCATCTTTCTTAGTTTATGAGATAATCATGGTTAAAAAAATAGGTTTTTTTTTTTAAAATCACCATAACTGTGGTTTAGAAAGTCATAGAAACATTTCACTTAGCTTATATTAAAGAGGACTATTAGAGTTTTGAAACTTATTGGTTTTTTTTTCGATATCATAATTTCCATAAAAATGGCATTAATTTTTATGTGGGCAAAAAAAATTATTAGAAAAAATTTTTTTTTTTTTCGATTGCTATTAGCAATTGGAAAATGACTTTTTTCATACCGGACTTACTTTATTTCAAAGATTTTTGACCAATCTTCCAAACGTCATTTGGATTTCAAAGATGCGATCAATATTTCCAGAGATATAAAACTTTTTATTTTAATTAATTTTACTCTAGGGTGTGCAAAAGCAACCGAACGGCAGTGTATGTGCATCTCACACAGCATGAAACCTTGCTGCGAGGTTGCAACGGTTTTAATGAAAGGTTACTGCAACCTTTTCATGTTCCTTACACAAATCTTGCAGCAATGTTCTATGAAATCTTGCTGTGAAGTTTGAACAATACATTGTGGCAAACTTGCAGTGAAAAATTCCTGCAAGGTTGCTATAATAGGTTCTTGCAAGATTATATGAAACCTTGCTGCAAGGTTGCTACAAAGTTGCACTGAAAGGTTGTTGTAGCAACCTTGCACTTTTACCTTACATGCTGTGTGGTATGTGTGTATGTGTATATATGCAAAAGATATCTACGGGAAAAGAAATTTAATTTCATAAACTTAATTAATATAATAGTTTATTTAATATAATAGTTGTAATTTATTAGAAATGACAAACAAAAATCTATTTTTCAATAAACGCTATAGTTTTTACATAGAAAATTATTGTCACAATATTAATTGACCACAATCAAACCTAGCAAAGGTAATATTCAAGGAACTGCATAATTATTTTATAATATGTTGTTAAAATCAGCTTGACTGCAGGTCTAAAGAATAAAAAAAAAGTAGTTAAAAATTAAAAAGAAATTTCAGCGAAGAAAATATTTTGGTCAGATGTTTTTAAATTAATTGGTTCTATAAATAATGAATTTCATGAAAAATGGGTTTAGAAGAAATGTTTATATTTTCATTTATATCTAGTTAATTTTTAAATATTATTTAAAAAATGGTATAAAAACATAATTATAATTTTAATAAATTTATTGGCATTTTCAAGTTGTATTAAAGAAAATTCTCACTTAAATAAATAAGAACTTGAGATTCAAAAAACAATTTTTCAGTATTCAATAAGTGGTTATTTATTTAAATTTTAAAAATAATTATCAATTAGAATTTTCATTTACCTATATAAATAACATTAGGGAGCGCGGTGGCGTAATGGATAAAGCTCTTGCCTTTAACGCGGAGGGCATGGGTTCGAATTCTGGCCAGGTAACTCTAACTTTTTTTTCAAAGAAAAGCGTTTCTTAAAAAATTTGACCTCATTGGGTATGGGTAGTTTGTTGGTCATAAAAGTGGCTGATCATTCATCGGTAATCAAAGTTTTCGGTATGGTTGGTCTGACAGTCTAGCCTGATGTAATGTGTTAAACGGTAACCGGGCTGGGCTCCCTCAACATCACCATATAAAAAAAGTTAATACATAGAGGACAATATCCTTTATATATTAATTATAGAATATATATAAATATCATTTAAAATTTTTATTTTAGTATTTTTCATAGTTCTTCAGAAGAATTATTGTGTATTTCTAATTTTAATTTAGAAATACACAATAATTTATTATTTTTATAAAATGAATTTAACGGAATAAGAGAAATTAATTATAATAGGTAAAGGTGAATATGCTTAGCATATGAGTATGTTAAATAATAAACACATTAAAATTTTTCATTGAATTTTGAATATTCATACGAATTTTTCAATGCAACTAACAATATTTTTACAAAGGCCCGAAAATATTAACCCAGTTCCATTAAATCAAGATTACATACAAATACTTTCCTCCGGAAATCAGCATTTTGGTCACTGGATTTGTATCTATAATTCACAAAATGTAATTTATGCTTATGCTAGTTTGAACAGTAATGGATTAAATGATGAATAAAAAATTTACATTAATAAACTATTTATAATTCGTGGAAACTTACAAATATGTTTCGCAAAAGTTCAATTTCAGACTAATTCTTTCGATTGTGGTGTTTTTTCAATAGCGTTTGCAACAGCAATTGTTAATAATTTGTGTCCTTATGGAATAAAATTTGAAATCGATAAAATGTGTGGACATTTGCTAACTATGTATGAAACAAATTAAATTGTCATGTTCCCGTTAGTAAAGAACAATGTACAAATATCAATTATAAAGTGATATCTAGAAATCAGCAAATTGTACATCACAAGGAATTGTAAACGACGAAATTAAATTTTCAAAATATAAATTTCGAATATCTTGAAGAAAAGAAGTCACAAGAATTAGTACAACAACAATTAAATTTATTAGATAATATAAAATAATATAAAGAGACAACAAATTATTAACCGAAAGCTTTTATACAAAAAATTTACCAAAACAGTAATTAAAGAAAATATAAACTAACTGAAGAAAAAATTTCAAAAAGTAATTGCAAAAAAATTAAATACAATAACATTGAAGAATCTGAAACTGATATTGAATAAGAACCAATTCTGTCATTTGAAAATAATTTTAAAGATGATAAAAAATTATTAAAATTAACAAAAGTTTCGATTAGGAAATTGAAAAATTTAAATATAACGAACATGAAAATCAAATTAATTCTCAAAACATTGATGTTATTACAAAACACGAAAATAATTTCAAGAGGGATAAAAAAATTGAAAAAAATTACATAAGTTGCAATTAAAAAATTAAAAATCATTAACATATTGCAACAAAAAAGTCAAATTTCTAACCAGAATGAATTTATAAAAAACAATTAAGAATCTTCAAACAAAAATAAGAATTTAACATATCAACAAAATCACAACTATGATAGACACATTCATGACAAATCATCTTATAAATATGATAAAGCAATATTGAGCATTAGAAATGAGTTTAGCCAATTTCTGAATTCAAGAATATTAACACAACAGTATATTGTTGATTTATGAGTTAAAATAGAAAATTCAAGATTATATTTTATAAAGAAAAATCAAGATTCTTTAAGAACAGAACTTTATCAAGGCGTAATGGATTACTTAAAAAATAAAAAAAACGAAATCAATGATAGTTGAAAAATTAGAAAAATGTTTATATTGCCATCTACTTTTACAGGAAGTCTGCGTTCCTTACATCAAAATTTTCTTGATTCGATGACATTAGTGCAAAGAATTGGGAAACCAGATTTTTTCATTACTATAACATGCAATCCATGTTATGTAAAAAATAACAAATAATATAGGAAATAATGAAGAAGTTACAGATCGACCAGATATTGTTGTTAAAGTATTTAATCAAAAATTGAAAATATTTATAGAGGATATAACTAAAAAACATATTTTGGGAAAATGCATTGCATATTCAGACGCAGTAGAATTTCGAAAAAGAGGATTACCACATGCACATATACTAATTACATATTCTTAAGTGAAGATGATAAAATTTGCAATAGTGATGATGTTGATAAATTTATAGTAGCTGAAATTCCAAATAAGAATGAGAATCCTAGATTATATGAAATAGTTAAACAATTTATGATACGTGGTCTTTGTGGAGATCAGAATAAAAACTCTCCTTGTATGGATAGAGAATCAGAAAAGTGTACAAAAAATTTCCCGAAAAAATTTAATAAAACTACAATAATGACAAATGGTTATCCTATTTATCGACGAAGAAATGATAAAAATGAGATTATTTAGACAAAAAACAAGTTGGCAGATAATATATTTGTTATTCCTTATAACTCGTATTTATTATTAAAGTTTAATTGTCATATTAATATTGAATTATGTTCAACAATAGGCGTTATAAAATATTTATTCAAATTACTGTTTTAAAGGACATGATTGCACATTCATAGAAATGAAAGCTAGTGAAATAAATACTGAAAGTAAAACTAATAATGAAACAAATGAAATGAATAATTTGGATATGTTTTATGATGGAATAAAACAATATATACACACCAGATACGTTTGCCTGCCAGAAGCTATGCACCGCATATTGAAATATAATATTAGTGAATTTTTGCATACAATATATAGATCAGCGGTTCATAATGAAAATGAACAATAATTGAACACGAAATTGATGAGAAAAATGTAAATACAACACTAACAGCGAAGTTCGAACTTAATAAAAGTGACCTAGAGGCATATAATTACTTTTATTCTGATATACCGCAACATTATGTTTTCAATTGAATACATAAAACATGGACGAAATGAAAAAAGTTTATAAAACGTATTCTAACCAGAATGTACTTAGTTAATCTAAAACAAAGAGAAAAATTCTTTTAAAGATTATTTCTGTTCCACGCGAAAGCTGCAACATCTTTTGGAAACTTAATATTTTTTGATGTAATAACATACCCAAAATTCTTTGAAGCAGCAACAGCAAGGAATTTAATTGAAATCGATGATGAATGGGATAAATGTTTAGAAGAATCATGTAAATCGCGATTTCCAAAAGCTCTTTGTCAATTATTTGGTTATATTTGTACATTTCACAATCCAATTAATGCTCGAGAATTATATGAAAAATATAAAATCTATTTTTATCTTTCAAAAATGAATGAACAATAAGGTGAAGAATATGCATTAAGCATAATTAATGATATTTTAACTAATAACGGATTCTAATTGAGTGACTTTAATTTACCTACTTCAGAATACTATATTGAAAATAACGAAATTGAATACAATACAGTAAATAATGTTAATTGAGTCAATTATTGATACTCCAACAAACGCTCAAACGGCCATTTTTAAGACAGTAATAAATTCATTCAATACAAACTGCACTGAAAAGTATATATATATATATATATATATATATATATATGAATGGTCCAGGTGGAAGTAGTAAAAGCTAATTATTTAATACAATTATAACTTATCTAGTAATTCATGGAATCAACTATTTAGTTTTATCATGGACAGGTATAGCGGCTAATTTATTATAAGACGGTGTGACAGTACATACAGCATTTAAATTACCGGTACAATATGTAATATTAGTGCAAACAGCGAAATAGGTGAAGAATTGAAAAATTTATGAATTGTTATCTGGGATGAAATCACAATGACATCAAAATATTCTTTTGAAGCCGTTGACCGCATGTTTAAAGATGTATATGATAATAATTATTAGATTGGAGGGAAAACATTTATCATATCAGGTGATTTCAGACAAACATTACCAATAGTAAAACGTGAAAATAGAACACAGATAGTAGAAAATTGTGTCAAAAAAAGCTAATTATGGGAAGATTTTCAATGTATGTCTTTAAAAGAAAATAAACGTTTATCGGAATCAGATGATAAGTTTAAAAATTGGTTACTAAATATAGGAAATAATAGTTTTCATTCAAAATATGAAAACGGAAATGAAGTTATACGAATTCCAAAAGAAATATTGTCAAATGGCAATCTAATTGATAAAATTCACGGGCATAATATAAATATTGAAAATTGTGACTATTACGAAAATATTATATTAGCACCGAAAAACGTAGATATAACAGAAATAAATAAAAAAATTTTATCAAAAATAAATGAACCAGTAATAGAGTACTTAGATATTAACTCTGCAAAAGATGCAAATGACGAAAGTTTAGACACAATTTTGCTAGCAGAATTTTTAAATTCTTTAACGCCCAACGGTTTACCTCCACATAGATTACAATTGAAAAAAAGGAGCTATAGTAATGCTTCTAAGCAATGTTAATTTGAATGAAGGACTTTGGAACGCAACCCAATTAGTAATAACTTCATTAAAACAATTTACTATTATTGCACAAATATGAATAGGGAGTAAAAAAGGAAGCACTGCATTCTTACCACGTATGATCTTATCAGCAAATGATGAACTGCCATTCCAGATGACCAGAAAACAATTCCCTGTAAAACTTGCTCATGCAATGACTATTAATAAGTCGCAAGGACAATCATTTAAAAAAGTAGGAGTGTATTTACCAACACCAATTTTCAGTCGTGGGCAGTTATACGTGGCACTTTCAAGGACGACTAATAAAAAAGAATTGAAAATATTACTAACAGAAAAATCAAGAAGAGTTAAAGATGAAATGGTCCATACTGAAAACATTGTTTACAAAAAAATATTATGAAATCGCAATACAAAAATTGAATATAACGAATAAAAAAATATAATCAAACATATTTGAAACTCTAATATAACATTAAATATAATTAATTAAAAATTGTAAAGTAGAGTTTAGCGCTGTGTGTTTCAAAAAACGGCTGTTATTGTTAGTTTTGTGGGTACACAGGCATAGAGAGTGTGTGTGTATGAGTAAGTAGGCATGTAAGTGTCACGCGCAACCTACGGTGCGCAAGCAAGCGACTAAAATCGTAAGCTATGTGTTACGCGAGAGCGGAAAGAGTCATCAGAGCGTTCTTGACTTCTTGTAAGATAAGTAGCCTGCCATCCTCAGGTAATAAACGCACATTCTATTATAATAAAGGAAATCTCTTCTTTCTTTCGAGCACCTACCATCAACCTGTTCCTTTCTCGAATATCAACTCGACAGCGTAGCTTCTACAAGGCGTAGAGGCTAACATTGGTGACCCCGACAACCGTCAGGGGAGACAGGACAACGCAGCAGCTAGCAGGACGCCTGAGCAAAAGTCGTTGACCAGCAAGGGTCCGAACAAAGGTTGCTATCGTCTCGCCGGAAATACATTTTAAAGGTTAGAATTAGAATTTCGCGAGCGCGTTGTAAATACTTATCTTAAAGTAAAAACAAAAATTTTATAACATATATTGAATTATAACTAACAAAAATTTATCTTGAAAATTATAGCAGAGATTATTTTTTTTCTCTACACATATAGTACTAACATGAAGTAAAGTAATTGTTCGCTCGGAAATACATATATATATATATATATATATATATATACATGTACTAACAGAGTAGATATAGCACAGTAAGTGAGAGACTGGCTTTCTCCAGCTGCACGTGGGAGAGAGAATAGTGGATATCTTTTTTTTTTCTTTTAATGGTTTTAATGTTCTTAAGGGGACGGTTGGTGCCGGTGTAGACTCGGCGCGTGGTGCAAACCATCGAATTTGTTCGTCTCTTTGTCCACGAGTCGTAGCTGCGTCGGTTGCCGGCAGTCATATGCCTTTTATAAATTTTTCTTTTTCCTTTTTTGTAATAAGAGATAGAACGTGCAGACTGGGGGGAGTATAGGAAATCTCTCTCTCTCTCTCTTCCTTCATAGAAAAGAAAGGGGGAAGTTATACGTAAAGAAATAAGAAATAAGAATATCTGTGCAAAGACGCGAATATAAGTACAAAAAAAAAAAATTTAGAAAAGGGTAAAACTGTTAATAGCGAAGAAAAAAACAGAGTAAGAAGAATGTAATGTTGATTCGACTGACAGTGAATGATATACAATTGGATAGAGAAAATACTGGCAATACTGTCAACAACAATATCCTTTATTCAAATAAAATTAACGACGTTTCGACTACAATTTTGTAATCCTTTTCAAGCTTACTAGAAAAAATATAATGAAATTTACACTTACAATATATCAAACCATTCACAAAAAAACAGACTAAAAATAATAAGAATAAAGTTCACTCACAAATTACTTATCATGAAGCGTCTATCTTGTTAAATACATTGAAAAACAATTAGTCAAAATAATTATATATACAAACAATTGATTAACTAGTCATGATAAGTGAACGACGACTGAAACGATACATCATAAAACTTCATATTATACACACGAAACATGCAACCTATGTAGAAACCTTAACTTATAATAATTTTTGTACATATCTTGAAAATACAGACTTTAAGTTCTCAGTATCTTGTACCAAATTAACATTATTAAATTTACATATAAAAATCATTTCTGACAATAACCGCCTGTAATAAGAACATTCACTATCTAGAATTTTTACTTTATTCAAACTCAAACAAAAATTATGTCCAGTCTGATTCATATGTTTTATTAACGCAGATTTATCTCTCTTGTATTTACAGTCAGATATATATTCAGATATATAATTATTTTGACTAATTGTTTTTCAATGTATTTAACAAGATAGACGCTTCATGATAAGTAATTTGTGAGTGAACTTTATTCTTATTATTTTTAGTCTGTTTTTTTGTGAATGGTTTGATATATTGTAAGTGTAAATTTCATTATATTTTTTCTAGTAAGCTTGAAAAGGATTACAAAATTGTAGTCGAAACGTCGTTAATTTTATTTGAATAAAGGATATTGTTGTGGACAGTATTGCCAGTATTTTCTCTATCCAAGAGTAAGAAGAAAATAAAGGTGCAAAAGGAAAAAAGTGATTCGGTTGTGCGGGTAAAGTAAAGCGGTTAGCGAGAAACGCGTAGAAAAGTCGAGACGCGACGGTTATTTTAAGATTAGATAGAGGTGATTCGTGGGTGAGTCGCGTGTACGCGTGGGGGACAAAAATTCTCGTAAGTTAACGAACAAATAGTTAAAAGTATGATTCCTGGCATGTTATGGGCCGATGTATGACCTTGAGAGATACATTCTAACCCTTACATTTGTGTAGCTCTTAGGTATTCTCAAGGGGCCATGCGGAGGTCGTGCATGCCGGTAAGACGCGAAAGGTAAATAAGAATTGTATTGCCCGCGCACACGGGACGAATTAACGACGATTTTAAAATTGTAAATAGTTTTCTGTGATTTTATTGGTGTTGTATTTTGCGTAGGTCTTTTACACCTATCGCAATCAACCTTGGTCAATAATTTTAAGCAATTGTTTATTTACGTATTTAAACATTGTGTTTCGTGATTATTTATTTTAACGGTCGTGTAACGTGTATTGTTTGTTTATTTATTTATTTATTTCAAATGTTTGTATTATCGTGAACATTTATTTGATCGTTCGTGTAAGCTATTTATTCATTTATTTTAATGTCTCAATAATTTAATTATTTATTCATTGCGTGTGGTATTTATTGAATCAAGTCAACGTAAGACTGAGTAATATCGATCAAGGTCGGTTAAAATTTATAGCGAGGATTGTTTTGTATTGTATAAAACCCCGAATCACAAAATGGCTACCGAGAATACGCTACAGAACGTAATGTTTAATGGCGGAACTGACGACGCCGTAGCTGGTGTATATAATAGCACGCCTAATAATAAAGAACGAGACGCGTTTAAGAATCAGGTAGATAATAACAGAGCTCTTGCGGATCAAGAGACAATGAATAGTAGTAGTATACTAGGAGCGAGCGGTACGAAGAAAGTAGAAGATTATTATAAAAAACAGTTATTAGAAATGAAGAAAGATTATGTTACGAATATGGGAATTTTAATAAAAAGAATAGAAATGCTCGAGTTAGACCGAAATAAATCGGGAGAAAGGTTAGAAGCACACGATGTGCATAACAATGAGCAAATACCGACGCACGCAAATAAAGAGAATATTGACGACGCGCAAAATAATTTTAGGTTAGGTGGACAACGCGCTAACATAGTAGTACCCAGTAACCTCATGCAAAACCGTCAAATTAATTTTCCCTTCCTGAAGCATAATCCGGAAACGTGGTTTGACTTATTTGAAGCCCAGGCTAAAATGCAAAATGTTACGGACGAGAGCGTAGCGTTCGTATTACTTATAAATAATTTAGATAGTGACGTAATTCGCGAAACATCGAATTTAGTAAAAACATCAAAGCCGGGAAATAGATATAACGGGTTGAAGAAATACCTCATAGAGACTTATGGACAGTCACAAGATGAAAGGTTAGATAAATTATTCAGAAAATGTCGGGCGCACGGAGAAAAGCCATCGGAATATTTAAGAGAATTGCTCGACGTGGCAGACGGTATAATAGAACGCGAAGTTATCTTAAGGGTATGGAAATATAATCTTCCACCCAGCATTAAATCGCACCTGGTGGGAGAAATAAATTTAAGGAACGAAGGAATCGTGGTAAAAAACGCGGACGAAATATATAAGAATAAATGTGAAGAAGAGGTCGGTAAAATGGTTAGCATAGTAAATCATGGTAAAAAAGAAAATGATAGACCGTACACGGATAATGTAGGTATTAAAGCTCATATCAAAGCAGTTATCAAAAAGACGCTCGGTAAAGTAGGGAACGAGTTTAGAGGTGGAGGACGCTCGCGAACCAACAATCGAAATAACAGTAAACGTTATTGCGTATACCATGCGAAATGCGGAAAAAACGCGTATAGATGTTTAGAGCCCTGTGATTGGATTAATTACGAGAAGAGGCAGGAGTCCATTGATAGAAAAAGTCAAGGGTCTAAATCACCCAACCACGGAGTAGCAAGAAGCAATAGCGTTGGAAGAGAAAAGAACCAAACGCGAAGTAATAGTAGAGATAGAGAACATTTAAACTCTCGAACCGACAGGTAGAGGGGGCAACCTCGTCGGACACGGAAGGAATACGCCTCCACGTCATAGATAAATTAGTAAACGAAACCTTTTTGGTAGATACGGGTGCGGAAGTATCATTAGTTCCGAAAGGAAAGAATAGTAAGAGAAATCAACGCGCGTTAAATTATACGCAGCAAATAATACGCAAATAAACACATATGGCGTAATATATAAGGAATTAGACTTCGGGTTTAAGAATAAGATCAAATGGACGTTTATTGTAGCAGACGTACCATATGCGATACTAGGTGGCGACGTCATTCAGCACTACTATTTACTCCCAGATCTGACCCGACGGGAGCTCGTGGATGCAAAAACGGGTGAGTCAGTCGCAGGCACGGAAAGTAACGTATGTGCAAGTGTCGTTAATAGACTCGAGGAATAGGTACGCACATATAATAAAAGAATTTCCATCGGTGCTTGGGCTTATAAAGCCAAAAATTAAAAGAAAAATAGATGTGTACCACCACATCACCACAGTGGGACCGCCAGTAGCGCAGAGACCGCGCAGATTGGCACCTGATAAGCTGCAGGCAGCAAAGCAGGAGTTTAAGAAGTGGTGCATGAAGGCATTTGCCAATCTTCAAAAAGCCCTTGGGCTACACCTATCCATATGGTCCCCAAGAAAAATGGTGAGTAGAGGATCTGTAGCGACTATAGAAAGTTGAACACAGTCACGGTGCCAGATAAGTACCCAATTCCCAATCTCTAGGACTTCGCATATAATTTAGAAGAAAAAACTATTTTTTCCGCACTCGATTTGGAAAGAGCATTCCTGCAGATTCCTATATTCCCAGAGGATGTACCAAAGACAGCGGTGACGACTCCATTTGGACTTTATGAGTTCCTAGTGATGACATTCGGATTTCGAAATGCTGCGCAGACATTTCAGCGATACATAAACCAGGCCGTGGGCGACCTGGACTTTGTGTTCGCATTCGTTGATGATATCTTGGTTGCATCTTCATCAGACGAGGAACACCAAGAACATCTTAGAGTCGTCCTAGAGAGGTTGGAGAAGTTTTACCTCAAACTGAACATAGATAAATCTCAGTTTGGAGTCGATAAACTTATCTTCTTGGGCCATCTCATCGACGGAAATGGTTTCGAACCGGATCCATCTAAGGTCGAGGCGATACAAGCCTTTAAGAAGCCCCAGACAAAAGACGAGATGCGTCGATTTCTGGGAATGGTAAACTTTTATAGAAAAAGCATACCAAGAGCCGCGGAGGTACAGAGACATCTAGTAGCCATGATAAAGGATATTAAGAAGAAGGATGAAAGACCCATGGAATGGACCGAAGAAGCAGAACGAGCATTCAAGACAATAAAAGAAGAATTAGTGAATATTGCGTATCTTGCATTTCCGGCTAAGAATGCGGAGATTAGGTTAGTTACGGATGCGTCGAATTTCGCGATGGGCGCAGCGTTAGAACAGAGAATAGGAAATGAGTGGAAGCCACTGGCTTTCTTTTCAAAAAAATTTACCACCGCACAATCGAATTACTGCACGTACGATCGTGAATTGATGGCTATTTACGAGGCTATCAAATATTTTGGTTACTACTTGGAAGGTAGAGAGTTTACGGTATGCACAGACCATAAACCATTGGTGCATGCGCTAGGTAAAAGCTTAGATAGCTGCACAGCACTGCAAGCAAGGAAGTTGACGTATATTGCAGAATATAACGTGAAAATCTGCTATTTACCAGGAGAGAATAACGTGGTGGCTAATGCACTATCGAGAGTTGATGACTTCCGATTTCCGACAATATTCTCACTAGATGAGATAGCTAGACAACAAAGGGAAGATCAACAGCTGCAGGACATAATAAGTAATCCGCAGCATCAACTTAAGCTGGTAAAATTGCAATATGGTGTAGAAAATACGCCATTTTATTGCGAAATAGCACAAGACTCCCTCAAGCCGTATATACCGGAGGCGCTGAGAGCAGTCATCTTTGAACTCTTCCACAGCAAAGCACATCCATCTGCTAGGTCAACTAGTAAGATGATAAGAAAACAGTACGTATGGCCAAATATGAACAAACAGATAACATCTTGGTGCAGAGCATGCATGGAGTGCCAACGATCGAAAGTTACTAGGGAAAACAAGTTTTTACCTATGAAGTTTAGCGAACCAGATGGACGGTTCGCCCACGTGCATGCCGACTTAGTTGGTCCGTTGCCGCCTAGCGAAGGTTACAGATATCTTGTGACCATGATAGACAGGTATACTAGGTGGCCGGAGGCGGTGCCCGTATACGATGCATCGGCTCCTTCTGTCGCACGCGCTTTTTATGACACGTGGGTGTCTCGTTTTGGTGCACCTGTCATCATCACTACAGATCAAGGCAGACAGTTTGAGTCCGGCATGTTTCAGGCACTATTGCAGCTGATAGGATGTAAGAGAATACGTACTACGGCATACCATACAGCCGCGAACGGCATGATTGAGCGATGGCACCGTGATCTTAAGGCAGCATTGATGTGCCATATGGAAGGTTGGGATTGGACTAGAACCCTCTCGACTGTTTTATTAGGGTTAAGAACGCGTTTAAGAAAAGACAAGGAGGCCAGCCCAGCGGAATTTCTTTACGGAACAACGCTCACCATACCAGGTGACATGTGCGAGTTCAGAGAGACAGATGCTAGAGAACAAGATTTATTTTTGGCAGAGTTTAGAGAGTACATGAGGCAGGTCAAACCCGTACCTGTGGTACATAACCACTCAGGGAAAACATTTGTATTTAAGGATTTGGCAAACTGTACTCATGTGTTAGAAAAGATAAAAGCAGTTAAGCCACCTTTTGTGCAACCGTATTCAGGGCCATATAAGGTCATCTCTAGGCATGAAAATGGCCATAATTACGTCATAAGAAAAGGAGATAAAGACGTAACGGTGAACGTAGAAAGGTTGAAACCAGCCTATTTTCTAGCTAATGAACCTGAGCCACAAGAAAGCGAAGTAGGCAGGGGAGTGGCACCTCAGAGTAGTAGCCAAACGAATAGTAGCAACGGAGAACTGAGCGAGAATAATAATAGAATAGAGGAAGAAAACGTCATAGTAACGGAAGCTCAGATTCATGACAAAGTTCCACCCGCAAGTGGTGAGGAATATGAAGCATTGGACGAAGGTAACCCGACACAGGAGGTACCAGAATATAACCGTAACGAGGCGGATAATAGCGAATTCGACGAGCTCAATAATGAGCAAGTAGACATTACGGATACGTGTAATGAAACAGGTAACGTAACAAATGACAAAGAAATAGAAACTGGTAACAGGGTAGAGCACGAAACGATAGGTAGCGAAAAAGATTAGGGAAATAGTAAAAAGAGAGAGAGGTTTATACCCAACATTTTGAGGCGTAGAAAAATAGATAGCATAATGTTAAATAAAAAAAATAATTGTAAAAAGAATGAGAAGGGTATTAAGAAAGTTAGATTTTGTACAACAGTGTCTCACTTTAAAGAGAAATGTGATTAATTTTAGGCAATATTGTAATGCGTTATATTAATAATGAATGCATATCTTTTTTCATATATAGGTGAAGCTGATTGGGCTCTCCTCTGATATTTGTATCGCTAAAGAGTTCCGTCAGCCTAACCAAGATGTTTTTCTTAGAAGAATTGGCCAGAGGCCTATTATATAAAATCAATGAGATGCATGATCCCACCAAAGGAAGCGGACTACGGATTGACACAAGAACCTACAACGAGAATAGACTTTTAAGCGTTGTATATAGAAGCCTTTAAAGGCATAAAAATGTAAATATGTAGTAAAAGTGTAAAAATGTAAATAATTTAGCTTATAAGTGTAAAAAGGTAATAATTTGGATTATGTGTGCATTGAATCTAAGCATGTATGAAAATAAATGCATAAGTGCATACAATGTAAAATTGCACGAGCGAGAGTAATCGTATAAGATAAATGCATCTAAAAGAGTAATTGCGTGAGTAATTATGTAATGTGAAATTGTAAAAGTAGCAAGTATGTAAAAAGAGGTTATATGTAAATAAGTACCCACTGATTATGTAAAAATATTTATATATTTTTTATGTAAATAACCACGGATGGTTATTTAGGGGGGAGTACTGTGGGTACACAGGCATAGAGAGTGTGTGTGTATGAGTAGGTAGGCATGTAAGTGTCACGCACAACCTACGGTGCGCAAGCAAGCGACTAAGAGCGTAAGCTATGTGTTACGCGAGAGCGGAGAGAGTCATCAGAGCGTTCTTGACTTCTTGTAAGATAAGTAGCCTGTCATCCTCAGGTAATAAACGCACATTCTATTATAATAAAGGAAATCTCTCCTTTCTTTCGAGCACCTACCATCAACCTGTTCCTTTCTCAAATATCAACTCGACAGCGTAGCTTCTACAAGGCGTAGAGGCTAACAGTTTTGTGCCATTAAAAAGCATGATTGCTTTTTTAAATGCTGTGTATTTAAAAAAAAACATGGCTGCTATTGTAAATGCTGTATAGTTAAAAAATATAACAACTATTGTAAGCGCTCTGTGATAACAAATTCGCGGTGGCTGTTAATGTAAGCGCGGTGTAATTAAGAATTCGAAGTTGCTATTTTGAGCGCAGTGTAGTTACAAATTCGTGGCTGTTATTTTGAGCACTGTGTGGTTAAAAAAACGCGGCTGCTATTGTAAGCGCTGTGTAATTAAGAATTCGAAGTTGCTATTTTGAGCGCTGTGTAGTTACAAATTCGCGGCTGCCATTTTGAGCGCTGTGTGGTTCAAAATTCACGGCTGCCATTGAAATCGCTATGTAATTAAGTATTTACGGTTGCTATTATAAACGCTGTGTAGTTAAAGGAACTCAACCGTCAATGTGAGCACGGTGTTATTGATAAAACGCAACTTTCATTGTGAACGTTGTATAATAAAAATAACACAACTGCTATTGTGAGCGCTGGGTAATTAAAGGAACGCGAATATTAATATTAGTACTAAGCAAAAAAGAACTAAAATTATTATCAAAAGTAACTTTTAAAGCAGGATCTGTTACAATAAAGAAGACAATCTGAATAAATCAAAAAATACAAGAAAATGTAATTAAAAATAATCGCTATAGAATCGAGCCTTGATGCGCCCTCAATAAAAGCTTTAGTTGATAACTTTTCGAAATGCTTCTAATTAATTACGAATATAAGTTAAGAAGTGAAAATATTTATCTAAAAATTTAAAAAAATCATAATAAACTATAATAATGGCTATTTATTTAGATTGTCTTCTCTCACAAAGCTTTACTGATGAGTCCTATAAACAGATCTGGGACAAAACGTGAAATTTGAAATCCATTAAGCAATGAACATATCATGATCATCACCATCATCATTATCAACTTAAAAATCAGCATCAATGTGTAGACGTTCGTGTGTATGAACAGAAGCGAAGAAACAGAGTCAGAGGGCGGCATCAGAGTCATGGAACGATTTCATAAAAAGGAAGACAGTGAGACGGACACGCAGACAAAAAGACAGAGACGGGAAAATGAGACACAGAACAGAGAAACAAAGTCGAACAAACCCAGACAAAGAGATGGAAAGGAGGAGACGGAGAAACAAAAACGGAAGAAAGAAGAATAGAGAGACGTAGACGGAGGGATGAAGACATAGACAAAGAGACAGGGACGGGAACAAAGAGACAAAGACAGAAATAGAGACAAATAGAAGAAAACGAAAAAACAGAGACAAAGAGACAAAGACGGAAAAACGGAGACGAAAAGATGGAGACAGAAAGACGGAGACAGAGAGACGAAGACAGAGAAACGGAGATATACAGAAAGAGAGAAACAGAGACGGAGAGACGAAGACGGAGAAGAAGATGGAGAGACGGAGATGGAGAGACGAAGACGGAGAGGGAGATGGATACGGAGAGACGGAGACATAGAGACGGAGACGGAGAGACAAAGACAGAGAGACGGAGAAACGGAGACAGAGAAACGGAAATGAATAGACGAAAACGGAGAGGGAGATGGATACGGAGAACGGAGACATAGAGACGGAGACAGAGAGACAAAGACGGAAAAACGGAAACGAAAAGGCAAAGATGAAAAAACGGGGACAAAAATACAAAGAGGGTAGAACGAAGACGAATAGACGGAGACAGAAAGACAGAGACAGAGAGACGAAGACAGAGATACGAAGACACACAGAGACGGAGAAACGGAGACAGAGATATGAAGACACACAGAGACGAAGAAACGGAGACAGAGAGACGGAGATGGAGAGGGAGACGGAGAGATGGAGAGACAAAGACAAAGAGAAAGACGAAGAGACGAAGAGGGAGACGGAGATGGAGAGGGAGACGGAGAGCCGTAGATAGAGAGACGGAGATAAGAGATGGAGACATAGAGACGAAAACGGAGAGACAAAGATGGAGAGACGAAAAGACAGAGGAACGGAAACGAAAAGACAAAGCTGAAAAATCGGTGACAAAAAGACAAAGACGGAAAAACGGAGACAAAGAGACGAAGACGGAAGAACGCAGACAAAGAGACGAAGACAGAAAGACGGAGACAGAAAGACGAAGACAGGGAGACGTAGATACGAAGACGGAGTGACGAAGATGGAGAGACGGAATGACGGAGACCGAGCAACGGCGAGAGGGAGATAGAGACGGCGATGGAGAGACGGATATTGTGTAAGTGTGTGTTTGTATATAAGTATGTGTAAGTTTGGATATGTGTATATGTGTTAACCGTGAGAACTGAATGTATTAATTTGTAGAGTTTATTAATTAAACTTTATTTAATAAACTTGATTACTTATTTTTGTTGAATTATTATTTTTATAAATTTTTAATTGTTATTATAACTTTTTTTTGTAATTTAGAACGTTGGTTCTTTAGGATAGGTACATAAGAATAAAAGAATATGTATATATATATATATATATATATATATATATATATATGTGTGTGTGTGTGTGTGTTGAATTGAACTTATCTTTATTCCTCCTTCTTAACCTTCAGTACAATAATTTTAGGCGAAGCGTAGCCTTAGACGGTAAGTATGAATTAAGCTTGCGTGCTAAAAACTCTTGGATTTATATACTATAATAAAAGACAGTTGCATTCTTTCGTATGTATGATATTATTGATACTTTTATAATTTCGGGGAAAAAATTGATTGAGTTTTGCATGTGATGCAGTTTAGAGTTCGATCGCCTCTAATGTGTCGCATTCTCGTGTGTCGCATTCTCGCGAATATATAACGTTATTGTTTGCAATTGCAGTCTCGAGGTAAAAGACTTGACATATGATGCGTGCGGAGTTCAATTACTCTTGAGTATAATGTGCAAGATGAATATAAGTATGGATGTGCTATGAAAGTTTGTCTTTGTTTACACGCCCTCCCTAAAAATTTTTCGTCCCAAAAAAATTACATTAAATTGTCAAATGATGGAGGAATCAGGTGAGTTTTAGGCGTATAAGAAGAGGATACTGAAGGTTGTATTGAGGAATCATTTGCAGCGATGGTAATGTTGGCACAATGGTTGTAAGTTATTGTAGATTCGAGTCGTTTAGTGTGACAACAGCAAAAATTATTTAATTTTGCCCAAAGATAGGAACTGATTATTATTATTATTTTGTGTATGTTTAACTTATACCCGGTAAAGGCAGCAATCATAGAGAGAGAGAGCTACGTTCCCGAATAATGAAGATAATCTATTGCAGTTGAAATAAAAGAATGATTTCGTCTTTGTAATGTTAGTCTTTCAATTTCGTCTTGTATCTGTTCTAGGTTGTAAGCATGACTTCTTAGGCTACTAAGGTCATGTTCTGAAAACGCCAATAGAGGAAGAGTTGTATTCAAATTATCTTTATATACTTTATTAAGTGTTAAGTTTAAAAGTGTGGTTGTATGTGTAGTAGAGTCATGCGAAGCATGTAAATAATATGCAGTATTTGATATAAAACATTTATCATCAAGCTTTACAATACTAGCTTGTGATATCGTTATATCTTTCTTATAATTTTTACAAAATATGCTGAATAACATTTCTTTTATAGGTACAATATAAAATTTATCATTTTTTATACGCTTTACAAATTCATGAGTTAAAGAGAAATAATGTTCTTTACATTTGCTCGTGTCATTTAATAGTACTCTATCGCAGGCGGATAATGAGTCTATTAGCCTAGGTAAAATTTGTAGTTTACATATTTTTGCATTGCATATTTTGATATGTCATAGGTTGTTAGTATATATTGATTGGTTATGTCTAATATTGCCGTGTTTTCGAACCGTCTTTCGATAGGTAAAGGTTCGTATTTAAGAATGTTGTACGGATCATTGTGGATAATGGGATATTTAGTAATTATTACGAGTCCATCTGTCTTAATGTATGATGTAAACGTCATAACTTGTAATATTGAAAAATAATTTTTCATAGTCGGTGTTATTAGCATATCATCGTGTTGCTGCTTTTTATATAAACTTTTTAGACCATTTATTAAAATTTCAGGTTTTAATAATGCATATTCCATTTCTTGCTATATTTATAGAATTGAATAGGTCTGTTATATAGGCCTCGTACTCCTCTAGCGATGCATCAATTTCTTGCAGATTAAGTAATACAATTTGATTGCCTTGATAATTGTTAAGCATTGTTGATATTCCAAGACTCCAGTTTATTAATTTATCTTTATTTTCTTCAAATATATAGAATTCTTTTGTAAATGAATCAAAAGTCTCTTGCATATACAATGTTTGATTTTTAATTGCTACTAGCGAGTCTTCTGTATGTTTATACAGCTTGTCTATCTCTTGAATTATAGAATCAGCGTCATCAGAATTTAAGGTACCAAATAAGAATTTGCTGGCTGTTCCTACAAAGTTGAATAATCCTCTCTTTTTTCTGTTGCGCTCTGAATTTAAAAATAAAGATAATCTTGCAAATAGTTCATTTAGACGTTTTTCTTGATGCATTATGGAATCTTTTACAGTACAGTGAACGTTATTATATACTTCTTTGATTCTTATTAATCTGTTTTGCATGTCTATTTTATTTTGTATAAGGGATGTAAGATTTATGTAATTAACAATAGTACAAGTATCTTCGAACACATAGGCAGTTCCGTAATTTTTCTGTAATACTGGTATATTAGCTGGTGTAATTTCGATGTCTGCTTTGCAGTGATGAAATGTATCAATCAACATGACTGTTAATATGATTATCGCCTTCATCTGTAACAAAGAAGGGATTCGAGATAAGCATGATCTTGTAATTTTAAATTCATTATCCTTTGAAACGTGGCAGGTGCGTTTTAAAGGCCTATTGGCATTTGTTTAAATTTCCAATGCCCTTTATGAGTAGAAAATGCAGTACGCTCTCTGTGTTCTGGTAAAACTGGTACTTGATAAAAACCTGAGGCTAAGTCAAATACAGAAAAGTATCTCATACCTCCCAATTGATCAAGGATCTTATTGATTGACGGCAATGGGTAATTGTCTAAGAGTGTGTATTCATTTAATTTTCTAAAGTCTATCACGACTCTATATTTTTGTATTCCTGAAGCATCCATTTTCTTTGGAACACACCAAACAGGTGATACAAAAGGCGAATTTGACTTTGTTATAATACCTTCTTTTTAAAATTTTTCTATTTGTCTGTGTTTCAGATTTTTCTATTTCCTTATGTAACGATAATGGGTGTCGATATAATTTTGAAACAACTGGTTGATTTATTGTTAAATCTATACAGTGATACATATTCTTGAGTGATGGTGCATTATTTCCTTCTAGTTGAAAGATATCATTATATTCTTTAACTAATGTTTGTATTGCTAATGCCTGTTCTCTCGGTAAATGTGATGTACGCGTATTGTCTATAATAAGTTTGTCACGATGATACTTTTCTGTCATGAATGTTTGTTTGTTCAATACTTGTTTCTGTAGAAAAATTGTTTCATAAATATTTTGTTTCTGTTCTTGAAATTCTTTCATCTCTATTTCAGTATTTATTTTTATTTCTTTTTCCGATTCATTAACGATGTTAAACGCTGTAGCTTTATTTCGTACCGTATATATTGCTGGTGTTATTATATCCTTTGGATCAGTTATTATGTATTCTCCATCTGGTATATCTATATCTATTTTTATAAGATTGACCCCTTGATTTACATAACCAGGTTTTTTATTAAACGTGAATTGCAAAGGGATATTTTCAGCATCGAAAATTCTTATGTTTTGTTTTTCAGTATCTATCAATGCTTTATAATGTTGTAGCCATCCTTGGCCCAACAGACCATCAGCATCGACGGGTATTTTATTGCTTGAAACGTGATATATAAAATCTTTTCCAGAAATATTCAATTTGTATTCACCCAGCATTGTGTGATTTCCGTTGACTATCTGTATTGTTTGTCTTTCTTCTGGTCGTTGTTTTATAGGGTCACAAGTATTGAGATCCAACACTTTGTCTTTTATGAATGTTATACCTGCTCCTGTGTCTACTAGGAATTTTAATAATTTTCCTCCTGTTCCTGAGGGTCGCATCCAAAGATGCCAGTGCTTTCCATCTGTTGGAAAGATAGCGTCTTACAATCCTGATCCTCCCAATAGTTCTGACGGTCGGGTGGGGTCTTCGACCATGGTGCTGAATCCTCTGGATACGTTTTGCTCTTTGAGGCATTGAGGCGAAATTTACTCTTTGCGCATTTTGATGTTTGAAACAATGTTCTTTATCATGGCCGTATTATTACAATGAAAGCATGTAGGTTTACTTTCCTTTTTATCCGATCGATGATTTTCTTGTCGATCACGCGAAAAACTTCTATCACGTGTGTAATTTTTATCGGGTGTCGAATGTTTCTCACGATTCCTTGAGTCATATCTAGAATGGCTTTTATCTCTTGAATATTTTTCATATTCATCTCTTCTAGATCTCTCATCATGCTTGTTGTGACTTCTGTTTCGAAGTTCTTCGTCTTCTTTCCAGAGTTTTTCTTTGTATAAAGCTTGTTGATAGGCGATGGGTAGAGTGTGTGGTCGATTTTGTTGAACAGCTAAGCATAAGCCTTCTGGATACAATCCTCTTATGAATTTTTAAATTGCGTTTTTATTTTCATAACTTCTATGCATGTCTCTAAAATCATCATTTAAGCCATCTATTGAAATCTGTATACGCCGATTTATGTTATTATATCTTTGTATGTAGTCTGCTACCTTTTCATTTGTTCTCTGCCTCATAGAATTACGCATTTCGGCTAATTGGTCATACTCAAGTTCCAATTTTCCGAAACGTGTATTTAAACATTCTTTAACTTGCACGGCTATAGTGACTTGATTTCTCTCAACTACTTTTTATGCTTTTCCTTTTGACTTAACGGCTATTACTTTGCGTATAAGCACTGATATTTTTTGCTCAGAGCTAAGTTATCTAGATGCTCGAATAATTTGATCAATAAATGCGCTAACATCTGTTAATCCGTCATACTCCCGTATTTCTGTTAAAAGTTCGCGTATTAATAGGTGATGTTCCCGTGTAAGTCCTGGAAGCACATTTAATCTAGAGTTGTTGTCTCTAACTGCAGGTGGTCCACTTGGAAGCGATGGTGGATTTTTGTTTTCCGTCATTTGAGTTGTTAATATTTGTAATTGTTCCGTCAACAAGATCAATTGTTTTTCTAAAGCATCGGCTTTTTCCTTTTGCCGTTGTTATTCCTGCGCTACATTTTGTTCTTCTTGATCACATTGTGTTATGTCTTCATTGGATTTAAATTTCTTTAATAAACTATCCATTTTACTGGGTTTTAATTCTATTTTTAATTTATATAGCTTGGGAGCATATAAGAGCTAAGTCTCGATGTACCGGAGAGGCTTTGCAGACTAAGCTCTCCCTCTCTCTCTTCGCTGAGTGTGATTGCTGGCCTAGAGAGAGGGGAGACAACAATAGCATTCGTCTTACCCAGAGTTTCGCTCTGACTAAGAATGCTCTCTCTCTATCTCGCTCGCACTAAAGCCTATGTAGAGTGCGCTCGATTATATAGCTTCTAGATGCAAATTGAGATGCGGTCGATTTTAGCGTAGTGCGCTCGCTCGCCTAAATTGAGTGCAACAGAGTTAAGTTGCAAATGCACTTCCGCACCGCCGTACCGCTGTACTGCCGTACCGACCGCACTGTAAATAAGAAATTAGTTTAATTTAATATAAGATTGTATTAGTCTATACCGCCGAGCCGCCGTACCGGCCGTTTATGTAAATAATAACTTTATAAGTTCATTATAAATTCATATTCGACATTAAGGTCGATTCACACCGAACCGTCACGGCATATACCGTCGAGCCACCGCGTTGTCCCGTGCATAAGACACTTAGTCTAAGATAAGTTCATAGTAACATTAAGGGTGCTTCACACCTATTATAACCGTAGTATTAAGTTAGCATTAAGGGTGCTTCCCATCTATTGCCGCCGCCAGAAAAAGGCAAGCCAGGATTACTCTACCCATGCGCATCCGCCGCGCATTAGAGAATCATAGGTCTTCAGCCACATTCCGTGTTACCGCATTAAGGGTACCGTCCACCCACCGTATTATAATAATTAGTTTATTAATATTATATTTTTGTTTGTTCGTCACACGATCACCGAATTAACCCGGTCGACCGTTAAATACCGTTTAGTCTAATTTGACTTACTACTAAAAATTTATTTTAATTTGATTAAAAGAAAGTAATATAATTTAGTTTGAATTATTTTTGATTTCATTTATTTCCGTCGCCGACAAGAGGCGCATATTTCTTTGTATGACGCGCACAATTTAATTAGGTTAGTTCTTTGATTTATATAATTTAGATTAGTTTATTATCTTTTTATTATTATTGTTATACGTCGTTGTAAGATATGAGTTTTAGAGTACAATAAAGCCCAGGTACTCCCTAGCATAAACGAACGTGTCAACCTGTTTACTATCCTTTATCTTTCCACCGTCCGTCCTAACCGACCTCCTGTCTCGAACCCTGGTCACTCACTGAAGTGTCTGGCAACAGGAGATAAAGACGTTATATTCCTACCCGCGGAAAATAAAAACGTTACAATATATATGTATATATATATATATATATATATATATATATATATATATATATATATACATATATGTGTGTGTTGAATTGAACTTATCTTTATTTCTCCTTCTTAACCTTTAGTACAATAATTTTAGGCGAAGCGTAGCCTTAGACGGCAAGTATGAAATTAAGCTTGCGAACTAAAGACTCTTAGGTTTTTATACTATAATAAAAGACAGTTGCATTCTTTCGTATGTATGATATTATTGATACTTTTATAATTTCGGGGAAAAAATTGATTGAATTTTGCATGTGATGCAGTTTAGAGTTCGATCACCTCTAATGCGTCGCATTCTCGTGTGTCGCATTCTCGCGAATATATAACGTTATTGTTTGCAATTGCAGTCTCGCGGTAAAAGACTTGACATATGATGCGTACGGAGTTCAATCACTCTTGAGTATAATGTGCAAGATGAATATAAGTATGAGTGTGCTATGAATGTTTGTCTTTGTTTACATATATGTGCATGTGTTCGTATATATGTGTATGTGTATATGTGTACCTATGTATGTGAATGTGTGTATGTATATGTTATTGCTGCACGTGTGTATGTTTATGTATGTATGTGACAATAATGCAAAAGATATTCAAGTAAGAAAAAAAAGTCTTAATTCGTCACTTTAATATAATAGTTTTATTTATATTATACTGTATTGTATTATACCTTGCCATATTTACAAACAAATACATATTCGCATACAAGTTTTCGCATTTTTTTATAGTTGTATTTACATTATAATGATACAAGCCTGCGCGTATGCACAAAACTTTTGGCTTTTTTTCTAATATAGTAAATAAGACATCCGATAACCGCTCGGGGATAAAACGCGCATTAAACGCATGTTCTCTTATCGGCTGAACTAAGAATAAAAGAAGCGTGTAGCTGCAAAGGTGGCTATCTCCATTTTTTCCGAATTCATTTTTATTGCATTTTCGTATACAGAACATTAAAATTTATCATGAAAAAATCATATGGAACCTAAATATAGGTATAGTCTTTTTTTATGAAATAAAAAAATATGGTGTATTGCAAAATACACTGACTTTTAAGTATAAGTACAGCAGAAAATGTTATTTCTTGAAAAAAATTTTTTTGGAGATAACTACTTTTGCAGCTATACGCTTCAAAAAATCTTTCAGTGACATATTTCCCAAATATTGAGCAAATGTTTTGTGAAATAATTCTTGATATATTTTTTAAATCTTTCATGAAATATTTTGTGAAACATTAAAGAAATCTTTCGAGTAAGATTTTAAAACTTTAAACAATCTTTCAAGAAAGATTTGAAAATATGTAGAGAATATTTCATGAAATAATACATGTTATATTTTTTAAATCTTTCATGAAATATTTTATGGAATATTTAGTGAAATATTTAAGAAATAATACAAAACACTTTCAAGAAAGATTATACAATTTTTAATAATCTTTCGGAGTAATATATGAAATATTTAGGAAATATTTTATGCTATGTAAGTGAAACATTTCATATAATATTCTCAAAAAGATTCCTAAAATATTCTATTAATCTTTTCGGTAACATTAATTTCTACCAAAAAAAATGTTCAAAAATGATAATAGTAGTTTACAAAAACAATCCAGAGAATATTTCAAACATACTTTATAGTAAGATATAAAAAATATTTAAGAAAATGTTTTTTCAACGTTTTTAAAACATTATCTAATGTGCATCATTTTTACAATTTAAAGCCTCTGCAAAAAGTTATAAGACGTGAAAAAAAAAATACAAAAACATTACTAAAAATGTTTCCAGAAAGATTGTATAGATAAGTTGCAAGATTTTAGATACTTGATAATTATCGCACATACTTTAGAGTTTGGCGTACACATGACAAAGTAGGAATGTTGAGGCAACGAAATATTTATTTTACACGAGTTATTAATTAATAATGGGCCTTTGATTATCAAATCTAGGGCATCGCAATAATATGTGGTTAAGGTCTTCATCGCATTCAACACAAGCTGGATTCTATTGAATGATACTACGTGTTTGCGAGTTTTAGATGTGTTGTGAACCCAGGTTTTTAGACTATCATTATAATAAAATAAGACAAATATAAGTTAATTTTAGCTGAAACAAGACTTAAATAAATATTCAAATGCCATAATAATAATTTTAAAAAATATTGAATTAATGTTCCGGGTAACGTTTACTTATATCAAAAATAACTTTTCAGAAATGATAATAAATGTTCATAAAAACGTTACAGAAAAATTATTTTATAACGTTATTAAAAAGATTCAAAAAATAGTTTAAAAAATGTTTTTTCGATTTTTTCATGACATTGTATTGTGTGCATATTTTTATGATTACAAACATCTCCAATAAAAGTTTTAAAAATGTTTTATGTATGTTTATTACATAGATTGTGCTAAAAGTTAATAAAACTTTTTTAAAAGTAGTACCATCATGGATATGTGTCATTTAGAACATCATCAGAAATAGTATATTACACATCTAGGGAGATAAAGAACTGACGACTCCATAGCACATGTTTGACACCCTCGCCATTTTACCTCCCATGGTATGTATGCTATTTTTCGCCATACTTGCCCGGTCAAAAAAGGTTAGCTATAAAATATAGCTAAAAAAATAGTAAAATATATAGCTGTATCGAGCTGTATTTACAGCTATATCGATGTGTTTTTTTAGCTGTTTTTTTATAGTTAAAAATGTACTTAATTTTATAGTTAATAATTCCGTTATCTACCGAAAATATTAATAGCTACTTTTTCAACTATATTTTATAGCTATTATTATAGTTAAAAAAAACACTTGATTTTTTAGTGTATTTATACCCGGTCAAAAAAGGTTAGCTGTAAAATATAGCTAAAAAAATAGTGAAATATCTAGCTATATCGAGCTGTTTTTACAGCTATATCGATGTGTTTTTTAGCTGTTTTTGACAGTTAAAAATTTACTTAATTTTATAGTTAATAATTTCGTTATACCGAAAATATTAATAGCTACCTTTTCAACTACATTTTATAGCTATTATTATAGTTAAAATAAATACTTAAATTTTTAGTGTATTTATTACAATATATCAATAGCTAGATATTTAACTATACTTTATAGCTGAAAATAAATGGTTTTTTAGATATCCTTCATAGTTGAAAATATACCTACATTTTTAGTTGATAATTTGGTTATTACTCATAGATGTTTAGCTGAAAAAACATGAATATCGCTATAATATAAATAAATATAGCTGTATTTTACTTATATTATTAGCTGTTTTTATAGATGTTTTTTTTTGACCGAGAACAGCTGAAAATATAACTGTAATTTCAATTGTATTTTTAGCTGTTTTTTAGCTATATTTTTAACAATTTTTTTTAGCTAAATATTATTAGAGTAGCTTTCAGATATACTCGAGTTTATTTATATTGTCCTTCCCTACCTTCGCTGTAAATTGATTAACCTATACATACACTAAATCTAAGTAATAACTCGCAGGGGTCGCTAGAAAACACGCGCGCATTTTTTAGTAACGGTAAGATGGATCGGTCTTATCTACAAAGTGTACTCAACTCTCACCACTTGCGGGAGTTGGACACAAATTTCAACGCGTCAAAAACGTTTAGCTAAAAAAATTAGCTAAAAATTAAGCTTAAAATATAGCTGTTCCGGTCAAAAAAAGCTACAAAATATAGCTAAAAAAATAGTTAAATATATAGCTTTATCGTGCTCGTTTTACAGCTATATCGATATGTTTTTAGCTGTTTTTTATAGTTAAAAATGTACTTAATTTTATAGTTAATAATTTCGTTATACCGAAAATATTAATAGCTACTTTTTCAACTATATTTTATAGCTATTATTATAGTTAAAAAAACACCTAGTACACTAAAAATTGAAGTGTTTTTTTAACTATAATAATAGCTATAAAATATAGTTGAAAAAGTAGCTATTAATATTTTCGGTATAACGAAATTATTAACTATAAAATTAAGTACATTTTTAACTATAAAAAACAGCTAAAAAACACATCGATACAGCTGTAAAACGAGCACGATGAGGCGATATATTTAACTATTTTTTTAGCTATATTTTACAGCTAATCTTTTTTGACCGGGTATGAATACACTAAAAATTTAAGTATTTTTTTAACTATAATAATAGCTATAAAATATAGTTGAAAAAGTAGCTAATAATATTTTTGGTAGCTAACGAAATTATTAACTATAAAATTAAGTACATTTTTAACTATAAAAAACAGCTAAAAAAACAAATCGATATAGCTGTAAATACAGCTCGATACAGCTATATATTTAACCATTTTTTTAGCTATATTTTATAGCTAACTTTTTTTGACCGGGTGGGTCGAAAATACAACTTTTGTTTTTCGATGCCGGGGCGAAAGTTGTAATTTCAGGTAGGGTATGGCAAAAATTATTTTTTATTAGTTTCCATATGAATTTTACAATTAAAATGTACGAGAATGTAAGAAAGGGATACCTTAGGATGCAGAGACAAATAATTCCATGAAAACTGCAGCCTTATTGGTGCAGATATTTGTGATTAAAAAGAGACACAAAAAAATGTCTTGAAAAAAAGTAAACTTTTTCATTTTTCATCGTATCTGAATAAAACAAAGCTCATTTTGTTCCTTCGAAAATTCCAGGGGGAGTTACCGATGGAATTTAATTGGTAACATTTACAGTTTGAACCTATATCACAATTATTTATAAAAAAATGCACAGTGTTTTAAGAAACAATTAAATTTTCGTTTAAACAAAAATTCAATTGTTTGAATAAGAAACAAAATGAGCTTTGTGTCATTCAGATACAATAAAAAATAAAAAAAGAGCCGCGGTGGCTCAGGGGCTAGAGCATCCGACTCTCACGCAGAGGGCCGGGGTTCGAATCCCGGTGAGGTCGGAATTTTTCCTCCATTTTTTAATTTAAATATTGAAAGTGGAGGATGTCCCGAGCTCACTGACACCGCGGTGGACCACCCCCGAGAGACTTTTTTCGGTTTTAACAAAAATCGACGAAAAGTCACTCGAGGGCCGGTAAGGCAGAACGCGACTGTTCCACTATTAAGTTGAGCCGGACCGTTCTGCCGGGTAGATGTTGAGCTCCCGATGCGCTAAAAAGGATGGGTTGAGCGATGCTCCCCGCCTAAGTAGGCCTGCACGATCGAGCACCACCTACCGAAGTTAGGGAAAATGAGGTATGGTTTCGAACGCGAAAACACCGGAACACAAAGGTGGTCGAGGTGTCACTTACTAGGCCAAATAGGCTGTAGGTGGTTAAACCCCAAAGATAGATAGAATAAAAAATAAAAAAGTTTACTTCGTTTATAGGATATTTTTTATATCCTTTTTTAATCTCTAATATCTACGTTAACAGGGTTGCAATTTTTATCAAATCATTTTTTTCTTTATCTTAAAGTATCCCTTTCCTACATTCTCATTTATTTTTGTCATGTGATTCATATAAATACTAGTAAAAAATAATTTTTTGATGATGTTTTTAATGACACAAATCCACGACGGTACTACCTTCAATTAATTCTGAAAAGGTTTTTAAAAGATTGTATTAATGTTCTATGTAGTATTTACTTCTAATGAAAGTGACTTTGCAAAGATTATAATAAAAGTTCATAAAATAATTTCTTAACGACATTATAGAGATTGAAAAAAATTTTTTTAAAATGTTTTACCGATGTTTTTATAATATTATGGATTATGTATTTTTTTACGACTGCAAACTTCCGCGATAAAGATTTTTAAAATGTTTTAAAAAAAGTTATCAAACAAATTGTGAAGAAAATTATTAAGACGTTTTTGAAATTATTTTCGAAAAGGTTTTTGAAAGTATTTGCCCCACATAGCGCTTGTGAGCGCCCGAGTACGTACGGCCCTGAAACCGTACGATACTGGAAGATGCGCGCGCAAACACCCAAAAAGACCAAAGTGGTTGAACATGCAAGCGCGAGTATGTATGTACACGCACTTGCATGTGTAAGTACCTGAAAGTATACGGCGGCTCTCTCTCTCTTCTACTAAGTTAGAAGAGTGGGAGAGAGACTTGAGAGAGCTAATGCAAGCAGTGCGAGAAACTTGTGACTCTCGTCACTCTTGGATTAGCTCTCTCAGCATCGAGACACGCTTGCTCGTAGCACAAGTGGCGAATGGCCTAACACGTGATACAAGCAAGTAATTCTTTGTTAAGCGCTAGATTATTGTAGTCTCTTATATTGTAAATTTATTGGATTTAATTAATCAATAAAAAGCCAATCCAAGATCCCACATCCTTACCCGGTGCAATGCCCCGAATATTAAGGCATTTGGTCCTCAATAACAACGGGCTTTTCACTTATTACCTTAAAAAATTACTAACTCTTATCATTAAAAAAGTCCGCTATAGCTAAGCAAGACGCGTTAGCTATAAATGACTTTAAGCAATATACCATTAATAAACAATATACAAAAGAGTCCGCATAAGCTTGGCAAGGCGCGCGAGCTTATTAACGACTCTCTCACCCAAAAATAAATAGAAAACAAAGGAATCTTACAATGGTGTGTGCATAAGGGGTTCGCAATAGTCAAGCAAGGCGCGTTGATTATTAACAACTCGCACACATCGCATCACATATGATATAAGCCGCGGGCTTATAATTTAAATAATAAAAAATTAATGAAATTTAGGGTATTAGGATAGCAGGGAAGGTTATATTAGCGCCCACCGATTCTCAACCTAACGTTCATACCCACGCGAGTTGTAGAGTTGCGTTTAAATAACATAAATTAAATATTTTTTTCAAATACAATTAAAAAAGACAATAAATAATTCCGAATTACCCAAATAGCCTGTTCACAGGGACGGATTATAACAAAATCGTGTATTTGGAAAAAAGAATAAATGATTTAATAGAGGCGAATAATGAAAAAAATGAGATTATCATAAAATTAATTAAAAATTTAAACAACAGAATAGATAAAATAGAAAATACATTAAACGTGCTAAAAAAATACATATATAGAGAACATGGAAAGAAAAAAAGATATAACAAAAATCCAAACAAACATGTTATCGTTAACATTAAAAATGAAAAACTTAGAAATATAAAAGAAATAAAATAAATAAATAATAAGAAAACATAACAAATTTATGAAATTCAATAAAATTTAAAAAAAAGCGTGAAAACGCAAAAAAAATAATATATTAAATACCAAAGAAATGAAAGGTTTTGAGAAAAGAATTTCTTTAGTTCGGAAAGAGCATGAAAAGTTGGCTAAAATTTATTCAATCGTAAATTCCTTTAAAGAATATTCGTAAATTGAAAAATAAAAAGACTTGAAGGTCACGCGGTAAAGCAAAGAGATACAGTGTTACAATGTACACAATTATATTATTTCAAAATTCTTTGCTATAGCCGTGTTAATCTTAAGTCTATAACGCGAATATTTTGTATTAATGATGCGAATTAGTAAAAAGTCAAAAGGTCAACAGCGATAAAATAGAAAAAAGGAATTCTTAAGAAGGGGCCGAACTATCTGTCTTTGTCTAATAGCGTTTTTCATCATTTATGTAAACACTATCTGGTATAACAAGAAAAAAATAGCAGCCCCGCTAGATATTAGTATAATAAGTAAATTTTGTAATAACAAACAAATTTTTTTACTGCGTAGTTTTTGAATAATTAGAGACCTACCAAAAAAAGATAGGTTATATTCTAGATGGCTAGTAGGTCTCTAATTAGTCAAAAACTATGCGGTAAAAAATTTGATTGTTATTATAAAATTTACTAATTATACTAATATCTAGCGGGGGCTGCTATTTTTTTCTTGTTATAAAGGATAGTGTTTATATAAATAATGAAAAACATTATTAGACAGAGACAGATAGTTCGGCCCCTTCTTAAGCATAGTTTCTCAACGCGAATGAGAACAAATATTGTAATAGAATAATATACGCTCTTTTAATAAAATTAAATAAAATTAATCAAATAAATATATTAAAAAATCAAAAGAGTCGTAAGAAAAAATAACAATTTTAAACAAAATTAAAATTTGAAAATTTTATTTTTAATAATCTAAATTTATTGAATTTAAAAATAACTTGCGGAACAATTAATTTGAATAAGGAAGTATTAAACTAAAAATTGTTTAAATTTTTATTTTGGAAATAATAATTACATAAATATTACGATTGCGAACAAAAATAAAAATCAAGATAGCGAAAAGAAGATCAGAGATACTGATGCAAGAATTAGATAATCTTGATAAGACCATAGAGGAAGACGTTAACACAAAGCAAAACGAATGGATGAAAGCTGTGTCATATGAGCTAACATTGTTGTTCAATAAACAACAAGAGTTGGATGAAAAAATCAACTCAGCTAGTCCAGACAAATCCATAGTCTTCAATTTAGAAAAAACCGCAGATGCGGAAACAATAAACTTAAAAGAACAAATAAATGAATTGTCAAACAAAACAAAAAACTTAATAGAAGATAATATTGTAATTTAAAATCTTTTAAATAAATATAAAAAAGAAAATGAAGATTTAATAACTAAAAACGACACATTAAATGAAGAATTAAAGAATTTAAAAAAGAGAATGGAAGATGAAGAAGCCATTAAAATGGTGCAGGACAATCTCACACGGAGGATTGATGAAACTGCGCAAGAACAAGATAATAAAATAAAAGATTCAAACGAGAAACTAAAAAATAACGGGATTCGAACACAAGATGCTAAACCATATAATAATAAAATAAAAATTCCCCTACCGAAATACGAAGGCACAGAGATAGAAAGACCAATGAAATTTCTAAATGAGTTAGAAAAATACGTTACCTTAAAAAAGCTAGAAGAGGAATAAACTCTCGAGCTACTGCACACTGTTTTGTAAAAAGATGCGAATGAGTGGTGGTACATGTATCAAGATACTGTGACCACATATCAAGGATTAAAAAATTTATTCCTTGATAGATATTGAAATAAAGATGTCCAAAGAACAATAAGAAGAAAAGTTGTATTTGGACAATTCTACGAAAACGGAAAACTAAGCCGTATGGCTTACGCTACCCAAGTTTATGGTTTCGCCAAAGAGTTAAATCTTCAATATTCTGAAGAAGAACTAGCTGAGAAAATCAGCAAACATTTCAGCAGAAATGTTAGGCAAGCCATGCAATTCTCTCAAAAGAGAGATAAAAACACTTTATTTAAAATCTTGTCAGATTTTGACAATGATGACAAACTGCAGGAAAAGAAAGCATCAAATAGAAATGAACAGTATAAAAATAATAGTCAACAAAAGATCTTCAATAAAAACGAGAACACAAATAAAGCTCATTATAATCAAAATAATAATACTCAAAATCAAAATGCTTATAAACAAAAATATAAAAAATCTCAACATGATCCTAGTGTAAATGTCACTAAAATTAAAGAAAATAAAAATAAACAAAAAACCCAACAGCGTGAAAAATTAAAATCACCTGTAAATAAAAAATTATTACAAGAAAGTAGCAAGAAATTAGACATTTTAAACATAGACATAAACGACAAAAATAATGATAAAAATCAGGAAAACTAAATAAAGTTGCACCTGCGGTGAATAATATAAGGGGTAAGGATGCAACTAACAATAAATCCCCTAAATTAATAACACATATGCAAGAAGAAATAAAGAATTATTTAACCCATGATTTAGACCCAGAAGATTCTGAAAATAAAATTATATGTCGTCCAGAAATAGAGATTCAATTGGAAAATAAAAATATTACAGCTTTAATTGACTTAGGCAGCAAAGTCACCTGCATATCTGAGCAATTTTATTTCGAAAATTACGAAACATTTAAAAACTGCCCTATATTGACAGTTACAGGAAAACGTATAAAAAAAGCAACTGGTACTAAAATTACTAGAATAAAAAGGCAAATTTTATTAAAAACAAAATTTAAAAATGAAGAAATAAAATTAATATACCTAATAATTCCTAAGCTTGTCAAAAATGTTATTATCAGATATGATACTCAAAAGGCTTTGAGCATGATTATAAACACAATGCTAGAAGAAATATTAATAACAGTTAACGGTAAAGATATAAATTTATCTTATACTGAAAAACAAATAAATTCTTTAGCACCCTACTAAAAAATCTCAGGTGAGAAATCACCTGATTTCTCAGGTGATTAATCATGCCAAAATCTCATGTGATAATTTTTTTAGGTTTTTACACGATTCAAACCATGCTTAGTCAATTGCGAACTATTTTTGAAAATTTTTGAAAAATTGAACTTAGAAAATTTTTTGTAAAATAAG
Source organism: Anastatus disparis (assembly GCA_017163975.1). Lineage (NCBI taxonomy): Eukaryota > Metazoa > Arthropoda > Insecta > Hymenoptera > Eupelmidae > Anastatus > Anastatus disparis. The sequence continues at coordinate 1,317,059 of JAFFSR010000365.1, read as the reverse complement.
TCAAAATTTTTTCTAAGACCAAATTTTTAAAAAATTTTCTAAGTTCAAATTTTTCAAAAATTTTTAAAAATAGTTCGCAATTGACTAAGTATGCTTTGAAACGTGTAAAAACCAAAAAAATCGTCACATGAGATTTTGGCATGATTAATCACCTGAGAAATCAGGTGATTTCTCACCTGAGAGTTTTTAGTAGGGCATACTTTGCTGTGCGAATAAACGAAGTGTATGAAGGCGAAAATGACCTTAATTCATACGACTTCATAACAGAAAACGAGAATCATCGAATTCTCAATTCTGAAAATTATTTTAATATAACTAAACTCACCAATGATGAGATTCATAATAAAATAAACGAATGTGATAATATCACAATCACCCAAAAACAAGAATTAATATTATTAATACAAAAGTATAGCAAAGTGTTTAGAAAGGCTCTAGGTTTATTGAGGTCATATCAGCATGATATCAAGTTAAAAGATCATCATCCATTTTATTCTAAACCTTACCCTATTCCAATAAATCACAGAGATAAGATGTTAAAAGAGATAGAAAAAGTGGAAGAAGTAGGAATTATAAGGAGATCAAAAAGTCCTTATATAAATTTTATAGTTGCAGTTATCAAAAAAAATGGCACTGTAAGGCTGTGCTTAGACGCTCTTAAATTAAACGAAAAAATAATTGATGATTACGAAGCACCACCTTCAATTGAAGAGATATTCCTCAGATGTAAAGAAAAAAATTTCATGTCTAGCCTAGATTTAACTAGCTCGTACTGGCAAATTAAATTAACCGAGCCAAGCAAAAAATATACGGCGTTAAAAATTGACAACAAGTAGTGCTTCACCAAGACCCCAAGACTGGTCTTGGTATCATCTTGTCTTGTCTTGAAAACCAAGACGATACCAATACAAGACAGAGGCATGTAGTCCCAAGACAATACTAAGCTTTTAAGAACCAAGAATATTGTCTTGGCAAGATTTTCAAAACAAGATCTTGCGAGAATCTTGGTCTTGATTCTATTATTTTTTTTATCTTTTATTATCAACCAACGTTTCATGAAATTATAACGGAGATTTTGATGTAAATTTATAAAAATTAATATTATGAAAAAAATGTAAATTATACATTATAGATAATATAAGAAAATACTGGTTAATTTATTCATACTTTTGTGAAGCAATGTGCAATTTTGCTTACTTGATGAAATTTCATTTGCCGTTGATAAATTTTTTTAACTAGACTCTATTTCTAATATTTATCGATCAAGTACTAGTTTTTATATCAAAATATTATTAATATAAGTAATGTCACAGTACCGCTCACTTTATTTACAGTCGTAATCACGTGTACCTAAATATATTATTTCAAAAATTATATTAATATTATTTCTTAATTAATAATAAATCAAGTTAAACATAATCAATTATAATAAAAAAATATAATAGTACACTGAGAAAAATGTCTGTATAAAATTTACTACAAACATATTTTAAATAACTATTTAATATAGTAGCGTTGTGACATACTCGCCTTGTAAGCAGATAATACATAGAAAAAAATTTTAGTCGTTTAGTTTTTGATTCCAAAACTGCTTTTTTAATTTAATTATTGCATAGAACAATTTTTTTAAATTTATTTAATTAGTTTAATTATTTTTAAAGAAAATTAATTTAGAAAAAAAATCTTACCTTAGGTGGGATTGAACCGCCGACTCCGAAAATGTGAAGCGTGAACGTTACCGCGACTTTTTTTTGTAATTATTTATTGATTATTCAGAATACATTAATATTGCGCATTTACAATTTTAGAGTCACACAAAAATAAACAAAAAAGACAATGTACAATGAGTGTATTGTAATGAATAATACATGTTGAGTCAATTAGCCCAAGTGATAGGGAACTCTATGACATACTTTGACTGGTATTACAATTATTTAATATAGGTTTTAAGACAGAATTTCATGTCATGACTGTATTAACAGAAAAAATGACGCTCGTTGATGCAATGATGTATTGCTTAATAGAACGTTACCGCGACTGCACCATGCTAACTCGTTATGCGAGGGAATTCAAATCGTCTTCATATGTTATAGAAGATAATTTAAATTTAGTTGAAAATTTTGAGGTTATGATTCGAATTAAAAATCAGACGAATCGAATATATTACATAAAATAAGACTTTTTACTGTATGTGTTCCAAGGACTTAATGCTATTCGATTTTACATTATTATTTGCTATCTGGGAAGTAAATTTTGATATTTTTATAGATAGAATTAATAAGCTACTCAACAAAATTTACTAACTTATATAGTGAAAATTATTTTCACAATTTTTACTATAGCAATTTTTTTTAAATATCAATATTAATTTTTCATGTGCTATGTAGTAAAAAATATTACATATACAAGAATTATTTGTCTAAACAAAGTAATTTTCCTCATGCAACAAGTATGTCATAACGTTACTACATTATATAGTAATTTAACCTATGTTTGTAGTAAACTTTATCCAGACATTTTTCTCAGTGTAATTAATAATAAATACAGTTAAAAATAATCAATTATAATAAAAAATATAATAATTAATAATAAATTAAGTTAAAAATAATCAGCTATAATAAAAAAATACTTATAATTTTTGCAAATCTCACGCTCCCGAATTTCTATATATATAGTGGAAGCTGTCTACCAGTCCTACGACTGCCATATTTTTTTTATTCAAAAAGCAATCATAGAGAAAAATTTTTATTATGTCAAATTTATCAAAAGTAAATATAACAAATGCTCGTTTTAGTTTAACATATTTTAAATTAAAAAATAAACATCAAGTAATATTATGAGACTTAATAGAGGCACAAATCTATTTTTTTTCTAATTTTTAACATTTTTTGGTCGTAAAAACGATTTTTTTAAAGTTCAAATATATAAATTTTTTATACCAAGACCAATATTTTCTTGCCAAGACCAAGACCTATACCAAGACAAGACAATACTATTTATTTTATGATATGTACAAGAACAAGACAAGATTTTGAATCGGCGATATTTTTCAATACCAAGACAATATTTTTGCAAAATCTCGTATTGTCTTGGTATCGTGAAGCACTAACCACAAGGTATATGGCTGTATTCACAGTAGCATGGAAGTTCGGCAATTCGAAATTCCACCTGTGATAAATTAATAACGGTAAAATTTGCTCCAGTATGCTGAATCGTGGTTCATGATTATTCTTGAATCAACCATACGATACAAAATAACAATTTGATATTTTTTTATTTGTCAAGTATTTTATATACAATAGGAGTAAATACGTATAACAAGCCATATAGAGATACCGAGTACATTCCATTATTACACAGTAGCTTTTTTTTGTGACCGTTTCATTAATTATAAAAATACTTAATATCAACCGAAGATCGTTCTAGCAAATGTAATATGCATGCGAAAAGAGCTTGCATAAATTATTCACACTCGTGAAAAATCCCGTGGTTTTAAATCCGATTGCTACAACTAAGCGTTTAAAAGATGTATCCTCGATATACTTATATTTTATACAAGTTCTCAGAAATAGCCCTAGCGTCAATCGCATTAGACGTGCATGTATGATACGATATAACCTATCTATTTACACGTGTTTTCTTGACTCGGTATAATATTATATACATAGTATGATACGACATAACCAAGCTATTTACACGTGCATTCATGATTCAGTATACGATTATATATAACCTGGTATACGCGAATCAATAGCTAGGTATAAGCTTACAGTAGTATCCTCGGTATGCATATACGTATAAATAACCAAGCTATTAATACGCGCACACACACCTCGGCATAGTAATCTCAGTACGCATACACGCGCAAATAACCAAGCTTTTTACATGCGCATACTCACCGCGGTATGAACAGCTCGGTACACTAGCATATTAACCACGCTAAATACACACCGCGGTATAAACAGCTTGATATACTAGCATATCAACCACGCTAAATACACACCGCGGTATAAACAGCTCGGTATACTAGTATATTAACCACGCTAAATATACACCGTCGTATAAACAGCTCGTTATACTAGTATATTAACCGCGCTAAATATACACCGCGTTATAAACAGCTCGGTATACTAGCATATTAACCATGCTAAATATATACCACGGTATAAATAGCTCGGTATACTAGCATATTAACCGCGCTGAATATACACCGCGGTATAAACAGCTCGGTACAATAGTATGCCGTGCTATTTACCCGCGTATACATGCCTCGCTATACGAGCATACGTGTATAAAAATAGCTCGGTATACTAGCATATTAACCATGCTAAATATACACCACGGTATAAACAGCTTGGTACAATAGTATGCCGCGCAATTTACCCGCGTATACATGCCTCGCTATACGGGCATAGACAACGAGGCATACGTGTATAAATATAGCTCGGTATACTAGCATATTAACCGCGCTAAATATACACCTCGGTATAAACAGCTCGGTACAATAATATGCCGCGCTATTTACCCGCGTATACATGCCTCGCTATACGAGCATAGACAACGAGGTATACGTGTATAAAAACAGCTTGGTACAATAGTATGCCGCGCTATTTAGCCGCGTTTACATGCCTCGCTATACGAGCATAGACAACGAGGTATACGTGTATAAAAATAGCTCGGTATACACGTATATACACCTAGGTTAACACATATGAACGCACGTATATTACGTGTGTCACGTTGATAATTTTATACTCGTCTCAAAGTTCGTCTGCATGTGTTCCTAGATGCATCATGTATGTTTTCATATGAATGCGTGCAATCAAACTTCAATATTTATTTAAATTAAGGGGATGTAATACGGTATATGATTCCTACATAGTTACCGAAATTGCAGTTTTCAAAATTTTTAATCTTTATTCCAAAATTTCTAAAAATATCTCTCAATTAGACTATTTATTAGTAAAAATGGAAGGCAGTAATATAGAGATATTTTAAAAATTTCTAGATTAAGAATAAAAAATTTAGAAAACTGTAATGTCGGTATTTTACATTCCCTTAAGAAAAGGAGTTAAGATACGTTTTATTTTTTTTTCCTCTGTGATAATTTATTTAGTTCCTCTGTGATAGTTTATTGTAAGAAATTGATTAGTTTTCATTTGTTTCTTAGAGGTTATGATATTGATATACACAAGTTAAATTATGTTGTAAATATACTGTATAAAGCATTATATTTCTGATTTTTTTTTCAAATAATTGATAAAATTTTTGCAATTTTCAATAAATTATACTTTTATTTGAAAATATAAAATATTGAACTAATTTACTTTTAATATAGCATTAAAATGATGAAATAATTAATTGGAAAAACAAATGGATATTTTAATTGATAATTTTTTTTGTTAAAACAGTGAATTAATTTTATTGAATCAATCTTCGCGACATTTAGTAAGTCAAATATTTATTTGAAAATACAAAATATTATTTGATGCAGTTACTATATGCATATTGATGTAATGAAATAAGCAATTAGAAAAACAAATATGCATTTGAATAAATAAAAAATTTTTTAAAACAATAAATTAATTTTATTCAACCAATATTTGTGATGTTTAGTAGAATCAAATATTTATTTTAAAAATGAAATATTTATTTGACTCAATTAAAATATTTGTATTAATGTAACAAAATATTTTATGTGTCGCCCGCACCTAAGGGATTTCATTGATTAAATTAAGCCTTACTTAATCCAAATAAATTTTTTTCCCAGTGTAGTATCATCTAATATCACCATTTGGTCAATTATTTGAAAAAAAAAAATCAGAAATATAATGCTTTCTACAGTATATATACAAAATAATTTAACTTGTGTATATCAATATCATAACCTCTAAGAAACAAATGAAAACTAATCAATTTCTTACAATAAACTATCACAGAGGAACTAAATAAATTATCACAGAGGAAAAAAAAATAAAACATTTCTTAACTCCTTTTCTTAATTTAAATAAATATTAAAGTTTGATTGCACGCATTCATATGAGAACATACATGATGCATCTAGGAACACATGCAGACGAACTTTGAGACGAGTATAAAATTATCAACGTGACACACGTAATATACGTGCGTTCATATGTGTTAACCTAGGTGTATATACGTGTATACCGAGCTATTCTTATACATGTATACCTCGTTGTCTATGCTCGTATAGCGAGGCATGTAAACGCGACTAAATAGCGCGGCATACTATTGTACCGAGCTGTTTTTATACACGTATACCTCGTTGTCTATGCTCGTATAGCGAGGCATGTATACGCGGGTAAATAGCGCGGCATATTATTGTACCGAGCTGTTTATACCGAGGTGTATATTTAGCGCGGTTAATATGCTAGTATACCGATCTATATTTATACACGTATGCCTCGTTGTCTATGCTCGTATAGCGAGGCATGTATACGCGGGTAAATTGCACGGCATACTATTGTACCGAGCTGTTTATACCGTGGTGTATATGCTAGTATACCGAGCTATTTTTATACACATATGCTCGTATAGCGAGGCATGTATACGTGGGTAAATAGCGCGGCATACTATTGTACCGAGCTGTTTATACCGCGGTGTATATTTAGCGCGGCTAATATGCTAGTATACCGAGCTATTTATACCGTGGTATATATTTAGCATGGTTAATATGCTAGTATACCGAGCTGTTTATAACGCGGTGTATATTTAGCGCGGTTAATATACTAGTATAACGAGCTGTTTATACGGCGGTGTATATTCAGCGCGGTTAATATACTAGTATACCGAGCTGTTTATACCGCGTTGTGTATTTAGCGTGGTTGATATGCTAGTATATCAAGCTGTTTATACCGTGGTGTGTATTTAGCGTGGTTAATATGCTAGTGTACCGAGCTGTTCATACCGCGGTGAGTATGCGCATGTAAATAGCTTGGTTATTTGCGCGTGTATGCGTACTGAGATTACTATGCCGAGGTGTGTGTGCGCGTATTAATAGCTTGGTTATTTATACGTATATGCATACCGAGGATACTACTGTAAGCTTATACCTAGCTATTGATTCGCGTATACCAGGTTATATATAATCGTATACCGAATCATGAATGCACGTGTAAATAGCTTGGTTATGTCGTATCATACTATGTATATAATATTATACCGAGTCAAGAAAACACGTGTAAATAGATAGGTAATATCGTATCATACATGCACGTCTAATGCGATTGACGCTAGGGCTATTTCTGAGAACTTGTATAAAATATAAGTATATTGAGGATACATCTTTTAAACGCTTAGTTGTAGCAATCGGATTTAAAACCACGGGATTTTTCACGAGTGTGAATAATTTATGCAAGCTCTTTTCGCATGCATATTACATTTGCTTGAACGATCTTCGGTTGATATTAAGTATTTTTATAATTAATGAAACGGTCACAAAAAAAGCTACTGTGTAATAATGGAATGTACTCGGTATCTCTATATGGCTTGTTATACGTATTTACTCCTATTGTATATAAAATACTTGACAAATAAAAAAATATCAAATTGTTATTTTGTATCGTATGATTGATTCAAGAATAATCATGAACCACGATTCAGCATACTGGAGCAAATTTTACCGTTATTAATTTATCACAGGTGGAATTTTGAATTGCCGAACTTCCATGCTACTGTGAATACAGCCTATGAATTCAACGTAGCTACATTTGGCATAAAAACCAGCAGCGCCGCATCGTTAAGAGGGCTAAATAATGTAATAAAAGATATGCAGGAATTGGTACTGGCATTTGTAGATAATTTGCACATAAGATCATCTACATTTGAAGAACATCTGAATCATTTAGGACAATTATTTCAAGAAGCCATAAAATATAATTTAACATTTAAATTAAAAAAATCAAATTTCTTAAAACAAAAAATAGAATTTTCGGGACATTGGATAACTTCAACAGGAATCACACCTGATCCAGAAAAAATTAAATCAATTAAACACTTTAAAACACCGAAGAGTGTAAAAGAATTGCAAGCATTTTTGGGGTTTGTAAATTTTTATACAAAATTCGCAAAAGGTTATGCAAATGAAATTTTACCGTTAATAGGTTTATTAAGAAAAAATGTGCCTTATGAATAGGGGGCAAGACAGCAAAAAGCCTTCGAAAACATAAAGGAGCTTTTTGATCAAAACATAATTTTTGAATTCGTAAATATAAATAAACCATTTATATTAACAACGGATGCGAGCGATTATGCAATAGCAGCAATTTTATCGCAATTAGATGAATATAATCGTGAAAACATAGTCTGTTTTATAAGCAGAACTTTAAAAGGTAGTGAATTAAATTACTTTACTACCGAAAAAGAGTTAAAACTCTTTGTGCCAAAAATCATAAAAACCACGAATACACCGAAGGAAGAAAACTATGAACAAAAGAAAAAAGTAGAAACATAAAAAAGAAAAAGAAAAAAGATAAAGAAGAGTTATTCATAACAGAATTTTAATCTAAGAGAGGGCTTGGAAGAATTAAATTATTTTATGCTGGATGGAAGTTAGAAGAATATAAAAAAACAAAAGAAGGAATAAGTACATGCAGGCAGGATTTAGAAGATGAAGAAGCCATAGACAGGTGGTTAGAAGATAAAGATAATAAGAATAAATAACAGAAGAAAAATTAAACTAAAAAAAATCAAAAGAAAGAAAAAACGTTGATAAAAAGTGATAAAAAGAATATGACCAAAAAACTAAGAAAGTGAACTAAAAAATAAAAGTGATAAAATAAAAAACAGTTAAATTTTAAGTGGAAAAATGTAAAAAGTGAAGTAAAATTTTTTTAGTTAAATTAATAATAAATATAAAAGTGTTTAGTTAATCATACAAAAAAGATTTTTTAGTTTCAATTTTTAAAATAAAAGGTGCCAAAGTGTTTTGTATTTTTTTTAATGATTTAAAAAGAAAAGATTTTTTTGTTATAATTATTAAAATAAACATTTTTTTTTGAACATGTTAATTTCAAAAGACAAAAGAATTTTTTTTGTTCATTATACAGAAATTAAGTTTAGCTTAAATAAAGAAAAAATAAAATTTTATTATCATTTTTAAGTTTACAAGAAAGAAGAAGAAAATTTTATTTCAACTATAGTGATTAATATCAAATAAGACTTAATATCAACAAAAATTAAAAAAAAAAAAATTTTTTTTAGTTAAAATAAAAATGAAAAATTAACTTATGCTCAGAAAAATATTAAAATAAAAAGAAAAAAGATTTTATTTTGAGTTTTTTTAAAAAGACATTTTAAGTTTGTAGAAAAAAAATTTTTTTATATTATTATAAGATAAAAAAATGAACGTTGTAACGGTTATTTATTACACGTTACAAAAAAAAAGAATGGAAATTTAATTCTATTTTAACTTTAGCTAAGTCTATGGATTTCACTAAAATACGGAGTTGATAAAAATTATATTTAATACGTTAAACCAAGCAACAGACTCCGATAAAGCTAGCTAGTATATTAGATTGATGTGCGACGAAGTATTTCTCTATCAGCTTGGCGCTGCGCGTTTTTCTCTCTCCCTCTCTTACCTGATCGAGAGACGCGATGCCGCTAGCACAGCTCTCCTTATTTTTATGAGGTTTAATTCTCCTAGTTGAATCTATTTAATACTTCATATAAAAAATATATATATTTTACTATAATAAAAATAAGGACTGCGGAGGCGTCGGGGTAAGCAACAGGTACAGGCTTTCTATATAATATTCACGTGCAACAGAGATAAAGATTTTACTGTTAACATGAATTTATTAAAAGTAATGAAGAGAAATACAAAATAAAGAATTGAAACGTAAATGATAGAATAAAAATAATTAGCTAATATAACACTATTTGAATTACAGCAAAAATATTCTCTAGAAAGAGCTAGCAATAGGGAAGGACGCGACGCAAACTAAAATGTATCATATTCTCGAACGCACGCTTATTCTTTTAACACCAGAAGTTTCTTCGAGGCAAGAAACTTCCAGTCAACAAAAGCTTACAAACATCTTACAATAACGCGTAGGAGCTTCTTATCCTGTGTTTCAAGAATCAACCGGCGTTGGCCAACGAAGATATTATACGCCGCGCCTGATCGCAGTGTCTCGTAAAATCCTGCCAAATAGAGAAGCGATCTCCAGGTCGCTGCGACTCGTCGAAGACAGCCAAGACAAATGATGCACAGTCGGAGGATAATGCCCGTGTTTCTGATATTTAAGATATAAACTGTCATATATATGAATTACCTTATTATTATAATACATACAAATCCGGTGACCTTTTTCTAAATTTCCGGAAACCAATAACTGTATAAATTCTCCATCAATCGGTACTGAATTAATATATTGTGGTTTTTGAATTAGTAAATTTAATTGCATGTTAAATGAGGTGTACCGGTTTGAAATATTAAATTCTAATATATGAATATCAGTTAACATGGAAACAATTCCATTATACAATCCCTGTTAATCAATTCATCTTTCTCAGTCATAACCATAATTAAAAATTGAAATTCTTTTAAGAATTTTAATTTATTTTTAATGAACGTTTTTTAGAGATGTTCATTATATTAATTGCTTTATATTAACTAATTTAATTCACTGCCTTTTTACTTGCTGAAAAATAAAAGAAATTATGAATAATGCTATGAATTAATTATTATATGATAAAAAAAATAATAAAATTTGTAAAAATAATATAACGATAAAAAATGATTATTTTCGGCAATTATATGTTTATATATATATATATATACACTGAGAGAAATCCTATAATAAATATAACTACAGATTGTATTAAAAATTATCATATTATATAGTACGAATGGGACATTTCTGCGTTATAATAAAAATTACTATATTACATAGTAAAATTTGTGAAAACAGATCGACGTGCCGTACGAAGACTATCACTCCTGAACAATTTTAAACGGAAAAAAGTATATTTCAATGTATGTAGACGAAAACTATTATTTTAATTCTTATATAAACGAAGACTATCACTCTTGAAAAATTTGAAACGAAAAGAATTATATTTCAATGTATGTAGACGAAAACTATTATTTTAATTTTTATGTAAACGAAAACGATCACTCCTCAACGAAAAAAAATATAAAAAATAACTTTTCTGCGCTCTTTGCTAGAAGTGATAGTCTTCGTTTACATAAAAATTAAAATAATAGTTTTCGTCTGCATACATTGAAATATGATTCTTTTCGTTTCAAATTTTTCAGGAGTGATAGTCTTCGTTTACATAAAAATTAAAATGATAGTTTTCGTCTACATACATTGAAATCCAATTCTTTTCGTCACAAATAGTTCAGAAGTGATAGTCTTCGTTTACATAAAAATTAAAATGATAGTTTTCGTCGTATCTTCTGGAAGTGATAGTCTTCGTCGCAAATCTGAGGGTGATTGTCTTCGTAAGCACCGTCGAGATATGTAGAAAAAAAATTTTTTTTTTTACCCGAAATATGTTATTGAATTTTTTAAATTTATTTAATCTATTAATTTAATTTTTTTTAAACTAATTACCTTTGAAAAAAACGGACCTGAAGTGGAGTTAAACCCGGAAGTCTCGAGAACGGAAAGCGTGAACGTTACCGACTGCACGATCATGACATGTTACTTATTAAATTTCGAATCGTCTACATATGTTACAGAACTATTTCAATTTGGTAGGAAATTTTGAGGTTAGAAATAAATTTACAGATCATCGACTCGACATTATTATTTAAGAGTCAGCCGTATACCAACACAGTTACCTGTTTTACCGAATCTATTTAAAATTTATTTTTTATAAAAACTAATAGCTTCAGGCAAAAATGAAGAGATGGTTTCGATCCGTGTAATAGAAAGCAATATTTTCTCTGATAAGAATAATTTAATTCCACCGCTTTATTTTCAAGAAAAGTTGGAATAACTTGAAAATCCCATTATTTGACACTAATTTCTAATTTTTTAAGTTATTCCAACTTTTCTTAAAAACGAAGCAATAAATAGTATATTTCCGTACTAGTGCGATAATAGTATATTACGCACCAAGGGAGGGAAGGGGGACATTCTAACCCGCGTGTATGTTATCGCCCGAGCCGAAGGCGAGGGCGATAAACGCGCGGGTTAAGATGTCCCCCTTCACTCCCGTGGCGCGTATACAATTTTTTACCATAGCCAAGCCGAAAATTATCAACTAAAATTACGTATAACGTAAACGCTATGCTATATTGTTCTACTAGATACACTACACGATATCACACTACACGGTAACACTCGTAATGATAATTCATTAATAAAAAAAGAGATTATGAATTATTCTAATTTTTCATCACACACATTTTTAAAGATTCTATGCTTTGTTCTATTATATACAGTACACGGTAACACTCGTAATGATAGTTCATTAATAAAAAAAGAATTTATTATTTAATCTGATAGAGTTATTCTTTGATACACTCTGTTTCAATGTACACATTTTTCATCACACACATTTTTAATTAAATAATAATATATTTAAGAGATTTTGAAAAAGAAACAGAAAAAGATTTTGATATCTGCCTTTGTTTTGTTCTTACTATGATTTTTGATGAAGAGCAAAAAGGCTAGGTATATTAGACATTATATGGGGAAAAGAAAGAGACAGAGAGATATAACGTATGCTATACTCTGTCGTTAGCGCCTGCGCAAAACGTTCTTTTTGCTTCCTGCCCCGGCAAGAATGTGAGACTTTCGGATGAAGTAGTGGGGATGAAAGTAGAAACTTTCGGGTTGGATATGGTAAAAAGTGATTTTTTACTCGTGTGGCGGTTTGCGCCCGAGCGAAGCGGGGGTGAAAAGGTCACACGAGTAAGAAATTACTTTCTCGCACGAGTATCGAACACTATTTTTTGACATGACGTGTGAGAAGCTCCATTTTCGCACGTGTCACTTTGTACAGCGTGCGAAAATGGAGCTTCTCACACGTCGTATCAAAAAATAGTGTTCGATACTCGTGCGAGAAAGTGATTTCTTACTCATGTGACCTTTTCACCCTCGCTTCACTCGGGCGCAATCCGCCACACGAGTAAAAAATCACTTTATCGCACTAGTACCGAAATATACTATTATACTAATCAAAGAAAATATTACATTTTATTAAACACATCGAAACCGTCTCTTTACTTTGGCCTCTTGTTGCTAATTTTGGGAAAAAAGTCAATTTTTTAATTAGAAAAGGACAGAGATACAGCGGCCTCTTAAAATAGTAAAATTTATTATATTCATAATAAAATTTATTATATGCATAATAAAATTTATTATTTTTATAACATTAATTCCAATATAAGGTATCAAATATTTTTACTCTGTCACAACAAATTTTACTAATAGCATAATTTTTACTATGTAATATAGCAATTTTTCTAATAAGAAATAGTTTCATTTCTTAAACGATGTTGCCAACCTTATCAAATTTTATAGTAATATTTGTTATAAATGTAATAAAAAGAGTTATAATGCAGAAATGTCCCAGCTGACTTCTAAAATATAGTAATTTTGCTTTCTCATAGAGAAAGCATTGTATCGGTAAAAAAAATTTTTTTCTATTTTTTCATTAATTTGTACATATTTGAGCTCGGTGAGTCGAAAAAAGTGGTTTCCAGAAAATGTCTGTATGTATGTGTGTGTGTGTGTGTGTGTGTATGTGTGGATGTATTAATTCAGTTAGTAAACTGTATCTCGAGAACTACTCGATGGATTTGCTTCTAATTTCGCATGGAATTTAGTTTTGTGACTAACTTGCTGGGAAGCTATTGATAATTTGGTTCTTCCAGCGTAGTTTTCATTTTAAAGTTTTTTTTAAAAAAAAAAAAATTCGATTTTTCGTTTTTTGGTTTTTTTTGTTTACTACTCGATGAATTTGCTTCAAAATTTGCATGGAATTTATTTCTGATTGCCCGGATAATATAAATTTTTAAAAACTGATTTTCTTAGCTCAGTTTTAATTTTAGAGCATTTTGAAATTTTTGAAAAAAATGTTTCTATTTATTAAGCCAATAAAATCTTAAAAACTACTCGATGGATTTACTTCAAATTTTCCATACAATTCAATTTTTTGATGAACTGGTGCGGAAGCTATTGGGAATTGGTTTTCTTAGCGCAGTTTTTTTTTTAGAATCATTTTAAGAATTTTAAAAAAATTTCGATTTTTCATTTTTTTTGTATTTTACGTAAACTACTCGAAGAATTCGTTCGAAAATTTGTATGGAACTTTATTTTGACTGCCAAAATTATTAAAAATTTTGTAAACTAATTTTCTTAGCGCACTTCTAATTTTACAGCATTTTTAAAATTTTTTTAAAAATTTTTATTTTTAATTTTTTTCTATTTTACGAAAACCGTTTGATAGATTTGCTCCAAAATTTGTATGCAATTTATTCGCTACTGTCTGAAGAAAACAAGCTTTGGAATACTAATTTTCTCAGCGCAGTTTTAATTTTAGAGCACTTTGAAAATTTTCAAAAAAATTTTTATTTTTCATTTATTTTCTTTTTTGCGTTAACCATACTATAAATTTTCTCCAAAATTTTCATACAATTAATTCGCTATTGTCTGAAAAAAATAAGCTTTTGGAAACTAATTTTCTTAGTGTGGTTACAATTTTAGAGAATTTTAAAAACTTAAAAAAAAATTTTGATTCTTCTTTTCTTATTTTTTTTTATTCTACGTAAAGTACTCGATAGATTTGTTCTAAAAATTGCAGGGAAATTATTTGCGACTGCCAAAAGAAGGGAAATTTTCAAAAATTGATTTTTATAGCGTAGTTTTTAATTTTAGAGCATTTTTAAAATTTTGAAAAAGAAATTTTGAAAAGAAAATGTTATTTATTTAACCAGTTAGATCTCAAAAATTACTCGATGGATTTGCTTCAAATTTTGTATACCATCTATGTTTTTGTATAACTAGACGGGAAGCTATTGAAAATTGGTATTCATAGAGTAGTTTTTTTTATAGAGCCATAAACATGAACTGTATTTATATATAAATATGATTGCATTTTATAAAGATTAGAAATTTTGTTGTCATCATTCTTTTTATTACTACATTATATCATTTTTTCAATAGAACAAATTTTTTTGTATTACTTGATGATTTAAAATAAATTATAAATGTTGAAAAAGCAAACAGCTAGCATATATGTTCGAAATTTATAAAGTACAATATGAGTAAATATTAATGTTAGACAATTTTTTAATATTAAAATCACATTTAAATAAATATAAAAAAATTAATGAAACTCAAAGAACTCTATGAGAAAGCATTCCGCCAAAGCACTTGGCAGCGTTTTTATTACTATCTATAACTAAAGTTGTTTTTTATTTTTCTCAGTGTATATATATAAACATTAAAAAAAGTTTGTTGTAAAAATAACTAAAATAAAAATTATTTTGAGTTATTTCTAATAATTGTATTCTTCAATTTATTTATAGTTATTTACGGATATTTGCAGTATCTACATTTAAAAAATGTATAAATGATTATATACAATCATTATTTATCTCCAGCCTAACGCTTTTTTATTGTTATTTACAGTTTTCAATATTTTCTTATAATTATTTATTTATTCACAAAAAAAACTAATACGCAATATCGCAAGTCGAAACGCTCTTTACTGGACGCCGGCGACAGAAGGAATGATAGACGCTGGCGACAGAAGAAATGATTGACGCCATGGCGCTTCCTTCTTATCTCTGCTCAGCTTCATCTCTCGTGCTGTACGCTGCGCGCGCTGCAAGAGAGAGACAAACGATTTTTAACAGTCCCAAGCTCAGCTACTCGAGTCAAGCTGCTTGCAAGCTATATCAGTGCACATTATACGTGCTTTATAAATTCGCGCGTGTGTGCCAACGATTTTGGGTTATAGTTTAAGTATTTGACTCGCGTGGTCGGCTTTCCGTCATACCAGTAGTTGGATGCTCCCCTCTGCCTTCTATATGCGCTAAAAATATACATACAAGTCACATGACCGATTTACCATGTTCCAAGTTCATGTGATAAAATTGTTTAATATAAAATTTGTAAATGTGGAAGGTAAAGTAAAATAAAGTATATATAATAAAAGGTTATGATAAAAATACATACTACATTTAAAACATTTTTATTTTACAAATATTTATTTTTTAAGATTAAAAACACTTTCATTTATAATTGTTATAAGTTTAAAAAAAACAAAATTAAATTTAATATTTTTTGGAAACATCAAAATTAAAGAAATATAAATAAAGTCAAAATTTCAATTAAGTAGGATTGTTTAAGATTTCAAAGATAACTATTTAATTTAAAAAAAAATTTTTTTAATTGATTTGTAGATAAAATTTGAAACAAGTATGATTATTTATGATTTTAAAAATTACTATTTAATTTATAAGCAAATTAATTTGCAGATCAAATTTTAAACAAGTAGGATTGTTTAATATTTTAAAAATAACTATTTAATTTAGAAAAAATTAAAAATTTTTTAGATTAATTTGTAGATAAAATGTTAAACAAGTATGATTATTTAAGATTTTAAAAATTACTATTTAATTTATAAGCAAATTAATTTGTAGATCAAATTTTAAACAAGTAAGATTGTTTAAGATTTTAAAAATAACTATTTATTTTAGAAAAAATTAAAAAAATTAATTTGTGTATAAAATTTTAAACAAGAAAGATTGTTTAAGATTTCAAAAATAATTATTTAATTTAGAGCACAAGAGCGCCAAATACGAATATAGGCTATTTTACTAACACTCCCCCACAATGTGAGTATACACAGAACTTGCACTTGATTATGTTTCTTCTTGATTGATAGTAGCAAGACCCAAATTTAATAAACAAAGATAATGCTTGTCCCCTGCTAATGCCTTGGTTAAAATATCAGCAATCATCTCTTCAGTGGGCAAATGATGTAAAGTTAAACGCTTATTTTTATAGCTTCACGTACAAAGTGGTATCGAAGATCTATATGCTTGCTTTGACCATGGTGCACTGGGTTCTGCGCAAGTAGTTTAGCTTCGCAATTATCATTATATAGAATTATGTTACAAAGGTTACTTAAACCCAACTCGATCATGAAGCTTCGGAGATACAATAATTCCTTTGTGCCTTCTGCGAGAGCCATATATTCAGACTCGGTGGATGATAGTGCTACTGTGCGCTGCTTCCTAGACTCCCATGTAATAGCGCCATTTTCGAATATGAAAACAAACCCTGTATAGGATCGTCTATCAATACAGCATCCTCCCCAATCTGCATCAACGAATTCTAAAATACCAACATCGGTTTTTTGATAATGAAGCTTAAAATGCGAAGTACCCTTCAAATAACGTAGTACTCTCTTCGCCGCTTTCCAATGAGAACCGTCGTAACAGTCATTAAATTGACTTAAGATGCTAATAGCATGAGATATATCTGGGCGGGTACCGACAGATAGGTACATTAGCGCACTAATTAACTCTCGATATGGTAATTTCTTGGTGGATAAATCATCGTTGGACTTCTCAGTTGTGAAGTGATAAGCAACTTCTAATGATTTATCAACTGGATATACTGCCCCCATGCCAAATTGATGTAGAATTTCATGTATATATCCACACTGAGACAACGTGATTTTGTTTTTATCTTGTTCAATCTCAAAACCTAGACAATAACGTGCGAGACCCAAATCTTTAATCTCAAAGTCTTTAGTTAAGTTTTATTTTATCTTGTCAAACATCATCCTGTTTTTACTTCAGATGAGAAAATCATCGAAATGCAATAAAATCAACAGTAAATCGTCCTCCTTTTGCAACCAATAAACGCATGGATCTGATCCTGTGGGTTTCAAGTTTATTTCTCACAGTTTAGTGTCTATATTTTTATTCCACTCCTGACCTGCTTACCGCAGTCCATACAGTGCTCGTTTTAATTTACAAACAGGATCAACTTTATTTAGATCCATTTTTTGAACACGAATGACAAGATAATCGTTTTTCTGACCTTCATCAATTATACGCTCTAACGTTTCACTTAATAACTTAGGAAGTTCCATGTAAAGCTCTTCTCCAACGCTGCCATTTAGGTATGCAGCTTCTACATCGATCTGATGTATACTCATATTGAATCTTGGAGAAGTAGCCATGATTAACATTAAAGAGCCTAATCGAGCAACAGGAACGAAAGTCTCCTTATAGTCTATGTTTGGTCTTTGAGAGAAGCCTTGGGCAACCACTCGCGCTTTCCTCTTGATTAATTTTCCATTTGGACCGAATTTGTTGGTTAGAACAGTTCGACAGCCAATGACGTTGTGACCTTTAGGTCTCTCTACATCCCAGACATCGTTCTCAATCAAGCCTTTTATTTCTATAAGGATAGCCTTCATCCATTCATATTTGTCTGGTCCATTTATTGCAAGTTTGAAAGATATCTCAGCTATATTTACTATATGAGATTCAGAACGTTCTACAGTAAAAGTATCTCCTGTCTCTTGAGTATCTTCAAAAACATCTTCAAATACTTCTTCTGAACTAACCTTATCACTTTCCTCATTTTTATCTGCAGGAATCATAGAGAATACCTTTCGAGGCCTTCCTCGTTTACCGGTAGATTCCAAACGAGGTCTACCTGGTCCCCTTTTTATGACAGGAGAGCTCGGGGGTACGACATCAGTTTCGGGCAGTTCTCTCGATTTAGTTTTTAGTTTTAGTATCAACGATTCAACGACTTGGAGCAATTTCAGTCTCTACATCAGCCTCTGGTTGAAGTATATTTCTTCTTTTTAAACCTTTTACACTACTATTTTATGCTCGTCTTTTAACCATATTATATATGCTTTTGTCGTGTCAGAGTAACCTACGAAATTTCCTTGAAGTCCTCTTGGTGAAAATTTATTTTTGTTTGGAGTTTTATTCAAAATTACGACCTTAGAGCCAAATATTCTTAAGTGTTTAAAGTAACTCTCCTACCGGCCCACTCTTCGAAAAGAATTTTTGAATTTAAAGCCTTGGTTGAACACCTATTACGTATGTGATTTGCAGTTGATACTGCTTCAGCCCAAAAAGATGCAGGCAGGCCAGACTCTAACAGCATACATCGAGCCATGTCGACAAGTGTCCGGTGACGTCTCTCGGCAACCAAATCCTGTTGAGGAGTATATGGTACCATTAGCCACCTCCTTATGCCATTTGATTCTAGAAAATCATCAAAATCATTATTGCAAAATTCCTTGCCGTTATCAGATTGTAAATATTTAATCCTTGAATCAGTCAGTTTTTCGACATAATTCTTATAAATCTTAAAATGCTTGAGTACACAAGTTTTACTTGGCATAAAGTATACCGCCACGAGGCAAAAGAAAAAGACACATATACCGCGCTAATCAAGATCATATTGTACATACATAGAAATAGCGTCAAATACGAATATAGGCTATTTTACAAACAGATTACTCAAGATTTCAAAAATAACTATTTAATTTTGACAAATTTTAAGAATATTCATTAGTAAATAAAATTATATACTAGTAGGATTGTTTAAAATTTTGAAAATAACTATTTGATTTAGAAAATATTAAAGAAAATTAATTTGAAGATAATTTTAATAAATAAGATTACTTAAGATTCTAAAAATAACTATTCAATTTAGAAAAAATTTCAGAAAATTAATTTGTGGATAAAATTTTATAATAATATTAATAATTATTTTATAAAAATAGCTATTTGATTTAGAAAAAGTTAAAGAAAATTAATTTTAAGATAATTTTAATAAATAAGATTAATTAAGATTTTAAAAATATCTATTGAATTTAGAAAAAATATAAGAAAATTAATTTGTAGATAAAATTTTAAACAAGTAGGAATGTTTAAAATTTCAAGACTAACTATTTAATTTAGAAACAATTTAAGAAAAATAATTTGTGGGTAAAATTTTAAACAAGTTCAATTGTTTAAAATTTTAAAAATAGCCATTTAAATTTAAAAAAATTTAAAAGAATTAATTTGTAGATGAGATTTCAAACAAGTAGGGTTGTTTAAGATTTTAAAAATACCTGTTTTAGAAAAAATTTAAGAAAATTAATTTGTAGGTATAATTACGTGTACGATTGTTTGAAATTTTAAAAATAACTTTCTAATTTAGAAGAAATTTAAGATAAATAATTCGTTGGTAAGATTTCAAACAAGTAGGATTATTTAAGATTTTAAAAATAACTATTTAATTCAGGAAAAATTAAAAAAAATTAATTTCAACAATTTAAGTTAAGAATGAAAAATTACAAATATATCAGATTATTTCGCAATTCAACAAGCGTTCGTAGTATAATGTAAGATCATACATCTAATTAAGTATAAGATGTACGCGAAAAGAACCATAAGCGCTTTTACAAGTGCGCATGTTAATGCCCTACCGCTGGCACTTAGATATACGTGCAATGTACAATCAAGCGAAACACATGTAAGTAATATCATATAAAATATGTTATGTCCTTTTCTCTCTGCAGCGTAAGCAAGGACTTTGACTACGAGAATTCTTGAAAATAAAGAACTTAAAAAACTGGTGTGGCAGTCTTTGGGATTGGCCGACAGAAGTGAAACTTCTTTATGAAATCATAGAACTCATAAATGTTTATTTAAGTTCTATCACTGTTTCATTTAATTTTAAAATAATTTTAAAATCAAATAATTATAAAATTAAATAAAACTAAATTAAAATAATTTAGTTTATTTAAAGAATTAATTTTTTTGAATTTCAAATCAGATAGTGTATGAAATTTTTGTTAATAATATTTATTTTACAAAAATACAATAATAGTTTAATTTTCTTCACAATCATCAAAACTATTATCATTTGTAGCAAGAGTAATGTTTGAAATGAGTGGCTTATGATAACGTAAATAAGAAACGTTTGCTTGCGCGTGCACGTTTAAACAATGTAGGAAAGAGAGAGGTTTACCGTCGAACATTATAGAGAAAGAAAGAAAAAGATTGCTTTCTTTATTTATTCAGATTCAGATATTTGTATTGCACATATAGTATGCATACTATATCTGTGCGTGTGACATCAAGTCAGTCCCGCGAATTTTTCTTCATACGTATTTAGTACCTTGATTTGCATATAGGAAGCGCGGACGCTCCGCCTACAAATATATACACTTCCGTTTCATTAGTTCCATTGCATGTACCGTCATGAAATCAATTCACTCCCGTATAATTTTTTTATATGTCTCTTATGGGAAGTGTATACCGTCGGTAAAGAAGTTTCACTTCAAAAAGAAGTTGAATTATTCAAGGCTCAGCTCGAAGAAGTGTGTAAACGCCTAGGAATAGTGACGACAAATATAGATGACAACATGACCGGCACTAGTAATGAAGAGGGTCAGCTATAGCAACAACAATAGACGCGAACTGATGATAAACAAAGCCCTGTGTATACGAAAACCAAAGCGTCGTTGAATAAACCGCCAATCATCACGGTAATGAATACAAGTCAACAAGAAACATATAGTTTATTGAGACCTTAGAGTCCTCAATAACCAACACTTTCATAAATAACATGCACTTCTTAATGGCCAGTGTTGACATCGAAAAATGCTACGACATGCTATGGAGACATCGCATCCTAAAAGCTTTAGAAGATATCGGAATTAAAGGGAACATGCTCCGTTTCATCTACAATTTTTTATCTAACAGATCTACACAAGTACTTATCAACGGAATCTTATCTAATAAACAGGAAATTGACAACGGAGTCCCTCAGGGATTACCCATCAGCGTGAGGCTCTTCATAATTACTATCAATGATATATTCAAAAATCTCAAAAAGCCAATCACTTGCACCATGTATGCAGATGACCTGAATTTCGGCATAGCAGGTAAAGACATCGAAACCAGCACAAAACGCATGCAAAAAACATTGAACGACATCGAGCTTTTCGCCAACAACAACGGGCTCAAATTCTCAGCTGATAAGTCTACAATTATTTTATTTGAAAAACACGAATCCCTCGATACACCAGTTCTTAAACTAAACAATAAAACACTTAAAAATTACGATCAAATCAAAATATTAGGCCTACTGTTCGACAAAAAGCTTACCTGGGTGCCATTTATCAAACAGCTCAAGGCCGACTGCTACGCTCGCATGAACATCATAAAAACCATAGCAGGAAGAAGTTGGGGAGCAGAGCAGGAGATTCTCAGGCTGTCATACATAGCTTTAATTCGTAGCAAAATAGACTACGCATGTATTATTTACGGGCAAGCCAAACCTCATATGCTCAACTTACTCGAACCAGTTAATAATATGGGTGCAAGAATTGTTACTGGTGCATTTAAAAGCAGTCCCACTCTCAGCGTTTTAGCTGAAGCTAATCTACCACCACTAGAAACCAGAAGAAGACAAATGCTGCTAAACTATACTGCTTCACTAGCGTGCAACCCGAGCAACCCCAACTTCAACATCATTCAGAACTGCAATGTCGAAACATTAAGCCAAACCATCAGTGGCAAAATCAGCAACATATTAAATGAAATCAACGCCAGCATACCTAAAGTCTTCTCCTTTACTAAGCTAAGTTTACCGCCCTGGAATACTAAATATGATTTCAACAATTCTAGTATAGTACACACCTTTCGAGAATCTAAATGCATTAAAACAACTACAAATCTGTTCAGACACATAATCCACTCCAAATATAAAGATGCCAACTTAATTTTCACCAGCGTGCACCAACTACAGGATAGAAGGGGAGCAGCAATAGTAGATACAAACAATTATACAAAACGAATAAAACCGCACAAATACAGTTCATACTACACAACAGCGATAATCTCGATACTCGACGCTCTCGAACGAATTAACACAAGCCCGCATAGCCAATCTTTAATAATATACAACTCACTCAGGATATACAAGGATCTCAACAACAACGAAAATGATGCACACCTTATCAACATGATAAAAAAAAAATTCACACATTACAAAAAACCTCCAACAAATTAGTTAAGTTTCTATGGGCACCCTAAGGCATGGACATAACAGAGCAAAAACTCGTTGAAGCAGAAGCAAAAAAAGCAGCCTGTTCCAAAACATACGCAAATACAACAGTCAGCCATAGTGACCTCAGACGCCAGTATAAAAAACTCAACAACATCAACTGGCAGCATAAATGGAAGAGCATAGCCAGCCAAAAAATACTAAGATCAAGACCAGAATTCTTCAGTGAGAACCCAACCCTAAACTTTAGCAGGAAGGAGCAAGTGGTGCTGTGTAGGCTCAGGATCGGGCATACCAACCTCACCCACAGCTATCTCATGAAGAAAGAAGAAGAACCATTGTATGACACATGCAACTACAAAAACACAGTAGAACACATTTTAACATCTTGCGATAAATACAAAAACTTTAGACAACAGACACACAACATCACTGAAATAGAAAACTGGCTAAACACAAAGCACAACTGCAATAGAACACTACAGTTTTTGAAGAACACACAAATATTCAAGTTAATATAAACAATGTATATAATTCTTATAATGTTTAATGTATAATCATAAAATCTGTATTTTTTGACAATGTAACTGACAATGTAACATCTGTGGTCGCTAATACTCTTAGGAGGCATGCGACATTAAATAAACAAATAAAAAAAAAAAAAAACTTACATGAACAGAAAAAGAAAATGCTTTTTTTTATGATTCAACTTTCTCCTGAAAGTGACATCAGCGCCTTAACTAATATTAAATTATTCTTGCATCAAGTAATTGCCTGGGAACGCTTAAAGAAAAAAGAACCTATTGTATGTGCTAGATGTCAAAGGGCCGGCCATACGGCAAAAAATTGTAATCTTGATTTTAAATGTGTAAAGTATTCTAATCAACACGAGCCAGGAAATCGCTCGATACTTAATGAACAAAAAATAGATCAAGCTAAATTGTGTTGCGTTAGATATCAAAATTATGGACATCCTGCTAGTTACAAAGGTTGCCCTAAGTATAAGGAATTAAAACTTGGATTCCACGAAACAAATAATCAAAAATTAAATAAAAAAACCAGGTGTGGCAGTCGTGGGGACGGGAAGACAAAAGTTAATACTTCTTTTGGTTAAGTGACAGTCTTGCTTCTCATAGAATGAACAATTTTCCGTCACGCTTTGTCTAAAAATATATTTTATATTAAATAAATATGTATACGCACAACAAATTATCAACTCATGAAGTAGAATAATGGTAGTTCTGGGTAAAGAGAAGGCCCCCTAAATATATTTGCAACTTACTAAACTACTTAGAATCATGCAGCAATTGTTTAAATAATTAGCATATAATGATGATAAATATAAAAACAATTAATTGATTAACATTTTTTAATGACTTGATAAAAAAAACTTTATAAAAAATATATATGTTTACCACTACAAATTTGTAACTCATGAAGTAGATGAGTGCGAGTTCTGAGTTAAGATAAAGCTTCCTAAATACATTTGCAAATTATTTAGCTAAAGTTATGCAAAATAATTTATTTTCAAAATTCATAAAGTTATATCTTATCATGTTATGAAAAAATGGGAAACAAAAATTTACGTAATTAACAAAAATCTTTACTATTATAAAAAAATATGGTAAATCGATTATTACTAATGACAATTACATATCTTTATAATATTGTCAAATTATAGGTTAAAAACATAAAGAACTCTTAACTATTTCATGAAGTAAAATGAGTATCATACACATATACTACAAGAGTCAATTACTTGAAATAAGTAACAAATTTTGGAGTCGGCAAATAAACTATTAATCAATAATCAAAATTATGACGTTAAAAAATAAGCATTTTCATTGATTTCAACAAAATTTATTATTTTTATTATATTTGTACATTATAATATATTGTAAATATAAAAAGCTTAATTTGATCAATGTAAAAAACAGTAACAGAAATCAAAATAGTTGAAAATTTAACTAAATATTTAAAATAATCATAGTATATATAAAAACTTATAGTAGAATATGATAATCATTATATTCAATATAGGAATTGCATATTATAATAATCTTTTTTATGCAAATTTAAAACTTAACTCAATAATAGCCAAGAATATAATTAATATTTTTATTCATAGTTTTTTAGAAATATTAAAAGAATGCACAGTGCGTATGTGAATTATAATTGCAGTTCTAAACTATAATTTAATCGATGTTTTTCTTGAAACTTTGAATTGAGCACTAAATATAAATCATTTAAGATTTATTAATTTTACTGTAAGCATGTTAAAATATTAGAATTTAGCTTTTCAGTATATCTACCAGCAATTTCAATTGATCAAAGATGGAAAATATTCGTAAGACTATTCTACACTTTACATCTAAGCAGCGTGACGACATGGCTTTTATTTGTAAATTTATTCGCGATTTGCCTACGTTCCCCTACTGACAACTAACCTCAGTCTACCGTCAAAAGTTCATAAGAAAAAATTTATATGAAAAGCGCCCACTGAAATAGTATTATCTCTGGTACTACTTGACACACAAAAAAAATCAAAAATAGTAAATTAAAGTGAATAAAATTTTATTCTATTTATATTCTCTTTTAAAATTTGTAAAAATTTCAAATTAAAAAAATTTTTCTAATTGTATATTTTTTAATAATTACTAAAAAAAGTCAAACAAAAACGAAGAAAATTTCAAAAAATTAAAAATTCAACTCTGATGATTTTTTTTGTTCTGATGCTTTTTAATAAAGTTATAAACAATTGAAACTTCAAAAATGAACATTTTATTAATAATTACGTTTGACACATTATTACATATATTATCATTTTCCTAGAAATAAATTTTTGTTTTTTGAAGAAATTTGAAAATAGTATTTTTCGATACAAGAGTCCTATGAGTCATTTTCTGGCACGCCGAGGTTTATGCCGTGCCGGAAAATGGCACATAGGACACGCGTATCAAACACTATTTTCTATACCCTTAAAAAGCAATACTTAACAAAAGCTACGCACTCCACGAATGATAATTTAAATAAGAAAACGAAATCTATGTATCAGTGAAACTAGGCATTGCCCAAATGATAAATCGAAAAAAAAACCGAATAATTTCAAAAATATACTTAGAACGTGAAATTGTATTAAATAATTGAAGCGTCTCACCACAAAAATGACTAAGTCCATTTTTTTCAAAAATTGCGCCAAGTCCATTGAACTTGCTTATCAAAAATGGTCAAGTCCAATTTTAATTTTAAGAATAAAGTATATGTGTATTTTTATGAATATACACACGCATATACTTACACTTACACATAATACGCTCACAAACACACACTCGTAATCACATGAAATAATAATATACTATGTAAATTATTAAAATAAATAATAAACGCGTATTTATGAGTGTACGTCTATGTTTGTTGATAATGTTCAGCGAACTTCCAAAAATAAAAGCTTAAGTTTCATCATATAAATACCTTGCGAATCCATTACAATACAAAGCCCTCAGTCGCTCGTTAACTTTTCACCTGCTCTAATGTACGATTGATTAAAATCAAAATGGAAAAATATAGACTTTTTTATAATTTTATAATTTAATATAGTAGAAAATGGGATAAAAAATATGAATGACTTTATAATTCAATTTTCGAAAAAAATGGACTTAGCCATTTTTGTTGTGAGCCGCTTCGACATTATGTTATATAATTTGATAAATCTATAAATTGCAAATCTAAAACTGCTAAGTCCGGATAACATTTTTGAATAAAAAATAACTGAGTCCCGATTTCGCATCAAAATTAGTCAAGTCCTTCAATTTTTTTTTTCAAAACTAGCCAAGTCCATAGTCGCATCAAAGTTAGCTAAGTCCATATTAAAAAATTATTTTTCTCTCTAAAAAATCAATTTAGATTTTTCGAAACATGTGCAAAAATCTTATTTTTTATCAGTAAATTCAATAGTATATTGGTTAACAAGCGATTTATAATCATTCAAAAGATAGAGGTTTTTTGCACTTTTCTCAAAATGCGTTAGTTGTGACTTAGCCACGTGTGTTGTGAGACGCTTCAATTATTAATACAATATACACAAATTAAAAAAGTTGCTAGCTATTTAGAAACACACACACACATATATATACAAGAATAAGCCGAACGTAAAGCAACTCTCTACTGAAAAATCCACCTGGATTTCCACGTGGATTACCCATGTGGAAATCCACGTGGGTCTTACATGGATTCCATGTGGATTTGCATAGGAATCCACGCGAATTACCCACGTGGATTCCCACGTAAAAAATCCATGTGGATTTTATGAAAGCCATGTTGATTTTATGAAGCCCTCGTGGACTGTCACAGAATCCATATGGATTATATGAAATCTATGTGGACTTCCAAGGAACCCGCATGAATTTTATAAAATCTGTGTTAATTTTATGTACTTTTCGTGGATTTAAAAAAAATCCATATGGGTTTTGTGAAGTCCATGTGGATATTTAGAAATCCATGTGGATATTTAGAAATCCATATAGATCTTTGGAAATCCATGTGGATATTTAGAAATCTATGTGGATATTTAGAAATCCATGTGGATTTTTAGGTAATCTATGTAGATTTTTTACTTGGATATCTACGTGGATTTAAATGAAAGTCTACGTGGAAATCCACATGGATATTTTGAATAGGAAATAACTCAATATTTATTTCGCGTTCAAAGTAAAAACCAAAAACAAGGTAAACCTCGTAGTTTCAGCTGTTTGAAGATCAAAGAGCTTCTACGAACTGAGAGTATTCTGGCCTTATATATCTGCGTCTTTGAAATTTGTATCAGAGATCACAAAACTTAGGAAAACGCCACCTATAGATTCAAAATAGAATCGACGTAATCAATCATCAATTCGACAGTAAGTCACAAGGTGGCGTTTCTCTAAGTTTTGTGATCCATCATATGAATTTCGAAGTCGCAGATATATAAGACCAAAATACTCTTAGTTAAATCATAGAAGCTCTCTGATCTTCAAAGAGTTAAAATTACGAGGTTTACCTCGTTTTTGGTTTTTACTTTGAATGCGAAATAAATATCGAGTTATTTCCTATTTCAAGCGTCTATGTGGATTTCCACGTGGATTCTCATTTAAATCCACGTGGATATCCAAGTAAAAAATCTACGTAGATTACCTAAAAATCCACAAGAAGTACATAAAATTATCACAGATTTTATAAAATCCATGTGGGTTCCTTGAAAATCCACATGGATTTCATAAAATCCATATGGATTCTTCAACAGTCCACAAGGGTTTTATAAAATCAACATAGCTTTCATAAAATCCACATGGATTTTTTTACGTGGAAATCCACGTGGATAATCCGCGTGGATTCCTATGCGAATCCACATGAAATTTATGTGAAATCCACGTTGATTTCCACATGAGCAATCCACGTGGAAATCCAGATGGATTTTTTCAACAGGGCTGATTCATCGTTCACAGTATCTCTTATGACATTAGTCCATATACGCGCATGCAAGCCGCCACACTTATATGCTTCACCAACGTGAAATACGTGCACAAAATTCACAAAAATCGTCAACTATACCCTGCCGGAAAATGTAACATAGGACTCAGAACAGGGAGCGCTTCAAGCGGATTTAGCGCACACAGTACTAGAAAAAAATTAATTGAATTATTTGAATAATTTTGATTCGAATTTGATTGCTTACATGCTTAACAATGTTTACGATCCCTTGTAACTTTATTGAAAAGTCTCGTAACAGAAAAAACGTCTATAATGAATATTAGTTTTTTGAAAATCCTTTCAGTTTCCGTTTAAATTTTTTCCTAATCATTAATTAAAAAAAAATAAAAAGTTAGTATTTCGTATCTAATTTAATTTGTTTTTATGATATTTGTTCTGCGACTATCAGAGAAGATCCTGTTTGAAGAAGCGCTAAATATATAACGCGCATTCATACATAATAAAAACATACAGGAAGTTTTTAATAAATAACGCATTAGAATAAAAATCATTTAGTGGCCGTTAAAGAAGTAGAAATCTGCTTTATTAACAAAACAAAAGAAATTCATTTTTCATTAATTGAATACAGTACATTAATTTTTTTATTGATAAAAAAGATTTTTCCATAAGACATTTCTAATTTTAAAGGTTCTGTTCAGTTATCGCTTTTTAAAGTTAAAGCAATAATTTTAAATAAAATTGAAAATTATATTTAAAGTTATATAAAAAAAGGTATATATCAAATTTTTTATTAGTAATTATTACGTTTCATATTGTTTTATATTTTTATTTAAATATTTATATTTTCTTTTTAAGGTGTTGTGTTTTTGGTTATTTCTATAATAAATGCTATTATAAACAATTTTTTTCTGGATTTCTTATTGGTAATATTTGATTTTTTACTATTTATTATTAACATTTAAATTTATATAATTATAATATTATATATATATATATATATATATATATATATATATATATATATATATATAAAATTTGAATTTGAAATCGATGTCAATTGATGAAGCAATGCTTATTATGCATTTTGATTCTTATTGAATGATATGGTTAATTTGTTAAATCTGGTTCATTAAGCCTTCTCATTGTTCTTATTTGTTGATTTTGTAAATCAAATTGCACTTTCATTTAAAAAATGACTTATTTTTACAATATGCTTATAATTGTCTGGTTGAAAAAATTCCCAAATTCTGAATTTTAATATATTTTTACTTAATACATTATATGTGGCAATATTCTTATAGTTATTTTTTTTTAAATATACTACAAATTTTAATAACAAATTATTTTTACATGTTACTAATTTTTTTATTAAAAATGTATAAGCATAATCATTATTAAGAGGAGGTCACGTATCTTTGTCCTTTTCTAATCAAAGAATTGAGTTTTTTACAGAAACTAATAACTTTAGCAAAAAATGAAGAGAAAGCCGCATCTCGTAATAAAATAAGCAATATTTTCTTTGATAAGAAAGAATTAATTTTATTGCTTCGTTTTCAAGAAAACCTTGAAAAACTTCGATCATAGAGGTTAGGGTGGACAATTTGGTTTTTCAAGGTTTTCTTGAGAACGAAGCGATAAAATTAATTTTTTCTTATCAAAGAAAATATCGCTTTTTTTTATACAAGATGCGGCTTTCTCTTCATTTTTTGATAAAGTTATTAGTTTCTGTAAAAAAATCATTTCTTTGATTAGAAAAGGATAGAGATACGTGACCTCCTCTTAAGTTCATATTATGAAAGTGATATCCCTACTAAAAAATCTTTGGTGAGAAATCACCTGATTTCTCAGGTGATTAATCATGCCAAAATCTCATGTGATGATTTATTTGGTTTTTACACGTTTCAAACCATGCTTAGTCAATTGCGAACTATTTTTGAAAATTTTTGAAAAATTGAACTTAGAAAATTTTTTGTAAAATGAGTCAAAATTTTTTCTAAGACCAAATTTTTAAAAAATTTCAAAAATAGTTCGCAATTGACTAAGTATGCTTTGAAACGTGTAAAAACCAAAAAAATCGTCACATAAGATTTTGGCATGATTAATCACCTGAGAAATCAGGTGATTTCTCACCTGAGATTTTTTAGTAGGGATTATTTTAAAGCATATTTATAGCGATTACCTTAACTCTAATCATGTGTATCTTTTTATTCATACATTGCTCTTGTTTGTGCTAAGTATCTAGATTATCTATTTCAATTTTTCGTTCTTTTACTTCATCTTCTTTATCCTGTTGTAAATTTTCTTTATATTTTTCACTAGCTGCATCATGTAGTATTTTATCACCTATTTGAATTTTTGGGTATATTCAGACCATCTAAATTAAAATAAATAAGGGTTTTAAAATATTTATTTAATTGATTTAGTGAATGTTACCAAAAAATATTTGATACAATTCATTTAATTTATTTATTTTCCTGATTTTTCGTTCTTTGCTTAAAATTCTTGTACTCTTATAATTGGTAAACTTTAATAACCTGCACCATTAATTTTCTTTTGTAAAACATCTTGAATTATTATTATATGATGCAATTTTGCTATGGATGTTTTGTTTATGATTTTCTTTAGCTACATCTGTATTTTGTCTGACTTTTCTCATTTTATCCAATATATGTCTTTCTTCAGCTGATGAATTCCATTCATCAATTGCTTGATTCACTAAAACTTTGATAAGTGTAAGAAAATATTCTTGCTTATCTTTATCATCAATAAAAGAGTGTCCTAATTTTTTTTAGCACATCATGTTTATTTTCAATTTCTTCTTTTTCTTGATATCTTTTTTTTTATTCCTTCTTTACATAAATAAAAAATAATTTAAAAAGTAATATAAAAATAACAAAATTGCATTGATAAAAAGACTTTATATCATTTTTGTAATTAACTCAACTTCTTATTTTATATTTGCCTCATTTTTTATTCGAATTCATTATCTCAAGAAATACATATTTTGGAAAATATTAGAAAAGAAATTTATGAATATTAAATAATTCATTGAAATATTTCTGTAATATTGCTAGAACATTTCATGTTTTATTTAAAAAAATTTTTGAATCAGACACTGAAATATTCAAGTAAGTTGTTACATTATTTCTTGAAATGTTTCAAATTAATATTTCTCAAATCTTTCAAGAAACATGTCATGAAATATTCCTGTTATATTTGAAAAATATTTCATGAAGTATTTGAAAAAATGTTTTAACATAACACTGAAATATTAAAGAAATATTACTGCACTATTTCTTAAAATATTTTATATCAATAATGTTTACGAAAAATTCCTGAAGCCTTCGACCTGAAGGTTTCAGTCAAAAATTTCCAATATTTAGCTGCCAGGTAAATGCAGTCTTCCATAGAGCTTTCTTAGGTTTTTTCCTGCAATGATTCATCAATCTTCCAACAAAATCTTCCTTGCAAGGTTTACGGAAGCTTCCAGGATACTCGAAGCAAAATATTTCAGTAAAAATCTTCGATATTTCGCTGAAAGACAAACGGAGTCTTCCATTCAAGCTTTCATGAACTCTTTCGATGCAATGATTCATTAATCTTTCAACGGAATCTTCCTTAAAAGGTTTACGGAATCTTCCAGGAGACTTAAGTCGGAATATTCAAGTGAAAATTCCCACCATTCCCCCGTAAGGAAAACGAAGTCTACTATAAAGCTTACACGGAATCTTTTGGTGCAATGATTCATCAATCTTCCTACGGAATCTTTCTTGGAAGCTTTGCAAAAGCTTTCAGAAGCATTCTACTGGAATGTTCCAATGACAATTTCCAAAATTTCGCTAGGAGGTAAACGGAGTCTTTCATTTAAGTTTCCATAAAATCTTTCAGTGCAATAATTCATCAATCTCCCGACGGAATTTTCCTTGAAAGGTTTACGGAATCTTTTAGCAGCCTTCCACTGAAATGTTTCAATGACGATTCCCAGTATTTCGCTGAAAGGTTAACGACGTCTTCCATTTAAGCATTCATGAAATCTTTCGGTGCAATGATTTATCAATCTTCCAACGGAATCTTCCATGGAAGGTTTATGGAAGCTTTCAGGAGCCTTCCACTAAAATGTTTCAATGACGATTCCCAGTATTTCGCTAAAAGGTTAACAAAGTCTTCCATTTAGGCTTCCATGAAATCTTTCGGTGCAATGATTCATCAATCTTTTAACGGTATCTTCCCCGAAAGGTTTACGGAAGCTTTCAAAAGTCTTCCACTAGAATGTTTTAATGACGATTTCCAATATTCCACTGAAAGGTAAACGGAGTCTTCCATTCAAATTTCCATAAAATTTTTCGGTGCAACGATTCATCAATCTTCCAACGGAATCTTCTTTGGAAGGTTTACGGAAGCTTTCAGGAGCCTTCCACTGGAATGTTTTAATGACGATTTCCGATATTTCGCTGAAAGGTAAAAAGAGTCTTCTATTTAAGAGGCAGCCGTGTAGCTCTGTCCTTGTCTAATTTAAATTTTCGTTATTATTAATAAATTAGATATTTTTATACAAAAGTAAGGACATAGCCCAATAGATTTAAGGACGAGCAAACGATCCTATTCTATGAAAAAATATAAAATTTTCATTATTTTTCGAGTGAGGTCTGAAACGGAAAAATAATTGGATTTGATAACTGTTTTTCCGTTTCAGACCTCACTCGAAAAATAATGAAAATTTTATATTTTTTCATAGAATAAGATCGTTTGCTCGTCCTTAAATCTATTGGGCTATGTCCTTACTTTTGTATAAAAATATCTAATTTATTATTAATAACGAAAATTTAGATTAGACAAGGACAGAGCTATACGGCCTCCTCTTAAGCTTGCATGAAATCTTTCGACGCAATGATTCATTAATCTTCCGACGGAATCTTACTTGGAATGTTTACGGAAGCTTTTAGGAGCCTTCCACTAAAATGTTTTAATGACGTTTTCTAATATTTGGCTGAAAGGTAAACAGAGTTTTCCATTTAAGTTTCCATGAAATCTTTCGGTGCATTAATTTATCAATCTTTCAACGGTATCTTCCCCGAAAGGTTTACGGAAGCTTTCAAAAGTCTTCCACTAGAATGTTTCAATAACAATTTCCAATATTCCGCTGAAAGGTAAACGGAGTCTTTTATTCAAGTTTCCATACAATCTTTTGGTGCAATGATTCATCAATCTTCCAACGGAATCTTCTTTGGAAGGTTTACGGAAGCATTCAGGAGCCTTTTACTAGAATGTTTTAATGACGATTTCCAATATTTTGCTGAAAGGTAAACAGAGTCTTCCATTCAAGCTTTCATGAAATTTTCCGGTTCATTGTTTCATCAATCTTCCAACGGAATCTTACTTGGAATGTTTACGGAAGCTTTTAGGAGCCTTCCACTAAAATGTTTTAATGACGTTTTCCAATATTTGGCTGAAAGGTAAACAGAGTTTTCCATTTAAGTCTCCATGAAATCT
The DNA here is from genome assembly GCA_017163975.1 of Anastatus disparis. Lineage (NCBI taxonomy): Eukaryota > Metazoa > Arthropoda > Insecta > Hymenoptera > Eupelmidae > Anastatus > Anastatus disparis. The sequence goes on along the minus strand of JAFFSR010000365.1, from coordinate 1,283,067 downwards.
TTCGGTGCAATGATTCATCAATCTTCCAACGGAATCTTCTTTGGAAGGTTTACGGAATCTTCCAGGAGACTAAAGTCGGAATATTCTAGTGAAAATTCCCAACATTTTCCCGAAAGGAAACCGGAGTCTTCTATAAAGCTTTCATGAAATCTTTCGGTGCAATGATTTATCAATCTTTCAACGGGATATTCTTCGGAAGGTTTGCGGAAGCTTTCGGGAGCCTTCCACTAATATGTTTCAATGACGTTTCCTAATATTTGGCTGAAAGGTAAACAGAGTTTTCCATTTAAGTTTCCATGAAATCTTTCGGTGCAATGATTCATCAATCTTCCAACGGAATCTTCTTTGGGAGGTTTACGGAAGCTTCAAGGAGCCTTCCACTGGAATGTTCCAATGACAATTATGAATATTTCGCTGAAAGGTAAGTAAAGTCTTCCATATAAGCTTTCATGAAACCTTTCGGTGCAATGATTTATCAATCTTTCAACGGGATATTCTTCGGAAGGTTTGCGGAAGCTTTCAGGAACCTTCCACTAAAATGTTTCAATGACGTTTTCCAATATTTGGCTGAAAGGTAAACAGAGTTTTCCATTTAAGTTTCCATGAAATCTTTCGGTGCAATGATTCATCAATCTTCCAACGGAATCTTCTTTGGAAGGTTTACGGAATCTTCCAGGAGACTTAAGTCAAAATATTCTAGTGAAAATTCCCAACATTTTCCCGAAAGAAAACCGGAGTCTTCTATAAAGCTTTCATGAAATCTTTCGGTGCAATGATTCATCAATCTTCCAACGGAATCTTCCTTGGAAGGTTTACGGAATCTTTCAGGAGACTTAAGTCGGAATATTACAGTGAAAATTTCCAACATTTCCCCGAAAGGAAAACGGAGTCTTGTATAAAGCTTTCATGAAATTTTTCGGTGCAATGATTTATCAATCTTACAACGGAACCGTGGAAGGTTTACGGGGGCTTCCAGGGGTTCTTTGTAGAAAGTTTCCTTTGCAATATTCCAGAAATATTTCTGTTTCCTTCCATGAAGCTTACATACATATTTCAATAAAATATTCCATCGGAATATTTCTGAATATTTCAATGATATCTCTCATGCTGTGTGGGTAATCATTTTCCATTTAAAGGAAAAAACAAAAACGAGGTTAACCTCGTAGTTTCAACTCTTTGAAAAACGAAGAGCATTTGCGATTGGACTGAGACCGTTCTGGCCTTATATATTTGTGTCTTTGAAATTTCTATAAGGGATCGCAAAACTGGAAAATCGTTACCTAGTGACTTACAGTCGAATTGATGGTTGATTGCGTCAATTTAATTTTAACTCACCAGGTGGCGATTTTCAAGTTTTGTGATCCCTCATACAAATTTCAAAGACGCAGATATGTAAGGCCAGAACGCTTTCAGTTCAATCGCAAATGCTCTTTGTTTTTCGAAGAGTTGAAACTACGAGGTTAACCTCGTTTTTGTTTTTTCCTTTAAATGGAAAATGATTATCATGTAAAGTCATTTTTTATTGACATAATTCATGAAAAATGACGTTATTTTTTCATAAATTCGGAGAAAATGACGTCTTTGAAAGACGTCTTTGGTTGTGTCTGAAATTGGAACAAAAAAGACGTCATTTTTCCAATGTTTAGAAAAGCTATTCAACAAATAACGTCTTTTTACATTTTCAAAGACGTATTTTTTTTAATAAAAATACGTCTTTTTATAATTTCAAAGACGTATTTTTTAAATAAAAATTCGTAAGAAAAAACGTATTTTTTAAATGAAAATTCGTAAGAAAAGACATATTTTATAAATAAAAATTCGTAAGAAAAGACGTCATTTTTATTAAAAAAAATACGTCTTTGAAATAATAAAAAGACGTTATTTGTTAAATAGCTTTTCCAAACATTGGAAAAATGACATCTTTTTTGGTTCCAATCTAAGACACGACTAAAGACGTCTTCAAAGACGTCTATCAAAGATGTCTTAGAAGGACGTCATTATTTTCAACAGGAAAGACGTCACTCGTTTAAAAAAAAAATTTTTTTTGGAAAATTTACGTCTTTTACTATGAGTATTTATTGGAAAAATACGTCTTTGAAATTATTTTACTCATAAAAAAGACGTAATTTGGTTACTATATTTCCTGAACTGAAGTATGTAGATTCGGGCGCGTCTACAATACCTTGATGTCCGATATTGCGTTTTATAATCAAAGCCGCATCAAGCACCTTGGATAAAGAATCTGTTGTATATGGAAGTGAATGTAAATAAAATGACAATAGATTGATGTTAAATGTTGTAAGTGAAGAGTTACATTTTCTCAATAAGTTCCTGTACAAGGTTTGAGGACGAAGTGTCCCGAGTGTGTTTTCTTAGGCTTACACTTTTGGTCTTTTCTCCCTCCCTCGCCTCTATTTTCTTTTCTTAAAACTATACATAAGATCTATCGATTATAAAAAAACAAAAATTACTTTGGATATATTTGCTAAACAGTAATTAGCTGTATTTTTGAGTGTCGATGTGCACATATGCATCGTTCATGATCTGAGTAATAAAAAGATTTAAACGGTTAGGGAAAACCTGGCCTTTGTGTGCTGCTTAAGTATTTTCTCTCTCTTTTATGCTGTTTCTTAATTTTATGGTGGCAAGTGTTTTCCTATTTGTATTTTCTTTTATATTCCTATAATCATTTTCTGTTTTATACCTTTTTAAATATACGCGCCGTTATTTCGGCTTATGTGTATGCATGTGTATAAATACCTTGTATAGTGTGAAGTCATGCGCGACTTCTTTTCTTATTCCCCTCTTTTATAATAATTCGCGGTTCATTTGAATTTATATTTAAAATCATTTTATTTTATATCAAAAGATACTTCAACTTTCTTATAATATTTTACATGTTAAAATATAGTTTTGAAACATATAGTAAAGCTTAACGTTAAGATCAGAAAAGGAACTCTATAAATTATATTTGAACGACCGTTGAAAGCGAATATTATAAGTACAAATAAAGTAAGAAAAAATAGAGAAAGGTTTTCTCTACTCTTTTTATAATGGTATAGCTTATTTAACTTTCATGCATAGACAAAGTTTAACGACTAAAAGAAATCTTTACTACATATGTTATTAAGAACAAAAATCTGTTTAAAGAAATAAATGTCTTCGACATTTATTATAATCCTTTTTTTTGTCAAACTGCGTTATGGTCATCCTTAAACAATATAGAGAAACACGTAGACAATAAATTTATCTTTTAAACAAGATGTTTAGCACGTAGTAACACTTTAGTTTTTTTTGGTCACTCAAAATAATAAAAATGAATGTAAATCTTCAAGAGTAAAAACCTCATTTCTCGAAGATCTCAATAAAGTCCAAAAAGGTTGGCACATATGATTTTTATTACATCGACAACGATGTTTAAAAGAAAAATCTTTGGAAGGGAAAACAACAAAGACATGCGACTTGTTCATCTGCAAAATTGCAACAAGCTTTCTTATTCGTCCTTGAAAAGCGTGGGAGGAGGCGATCTTACCCTTCTACAGCAAATTTGTCTAAAACACTAAGATTGTGACCGCCCCATAAAAAACTACCTGAACTTCAGCAGCTCGACCAACCAGCCTAGCAACCAGAGAAATTCGTCTGACACCGAAGTGTATTGAACTCACTTTTCTTAAACCTTTTGTATTAAAACGCATCTTTGTAAAAAACTAAAAAGAATATATATATATAAGTACTTAAGAGGATATCTTAAGTTCTTTTTACTAACCTTAACTAAGTGTTTATTTTATTTAAGCCATCCTTACATATTTCCGCGCGTTCGAGAGAACATTTTAATGTTCGTTTCGACTATTTTAAATACCCCGCGTTCCATACTCGCGTTCCCTTGTAAATTCAGTGACTCGGGAGTCGTGACCGTCACAATACACATACATACACTATAGACCCTATTAAAAAAAAACACGTGTTTGTTGCACGTGAAAAAAACACGTGTAAAATACACGTATTTTTTACACGTGTTTTTTACATGTAAAATTTGCGTGTTTTTTCACGCATATTTTTCACGTGTTTTTTTCACGTGTATTTTTCAGGTGTATTTTTCACATATTGTTTTATAGCTTTTCGAAGAGTTTCTACTGTCCGGCCTCTTATATCTGCGTCTCCCAAATTTGTGTAAGGGATGACAAAACTTAGAAAAACGCTACCTAGCGACTCAAAGTCAAACTTGACTAGTTTGCTCTTGTTTGTGCAAAGTATCTGGATCATCTATTTAAATTTTTTCTTTTTCTTCATCTTCCTTATCCTGTTGTAAACTTTCTTTATATTTTCCACTAGCTGCATCATGTAGTCTTTTATCACCTATTTGATTTTTTTGTGTATACTCAGACTATCTAAATTAAAATAAATAAAGGTTTTAAAATATTTATCAAATTGATATATAGAATGTTACCAAAAAATATTTGATACAATACATTAAATGTACTTACTTTCCTGATTATACGTTCTATGCTTTAAATTCTTGTACTGTCATAATTTGTAAACTTTGATAACCTGCACCATAAATTTTCTTTTGTAAAACATCTTGAATTATTATTATTTTTTTTATTTAAATTTTGCTATGGGTATTTTATGTTTATGATCTTCTTTAGCTGCATCTATATTTTGACTGACTTTTCTTATATTATCCAATATATGTCTTTCTTTAGCTAATGAATTCCATTCAACAATTGCCTGAGTCATAGAAACTTTGATAAAAGTAAGAAAATATTCTTGTTTATCTTCAAGATCACTCGAGATGTTTCACAAAATAAAATTTATGGTTCAGTTATCAAAGTTTACCAGTTATGATAGTACAAGTATTTTAAGCTAAGAACGTAAAATCAGGAAAGTAAGTACATTTAATGAATTGTATCAAATATTTTATATTTTAAACCTTTATTTATTTTAATTTAGATGGTCTGAGTATACATAAAAAAATCGAATAGGAGGTGGTAAATGACTACATGATATAGCTTGTGGAAAATATAAAAAAAGTTTATAACAGGATAAAGAAGATGAAGAAAAATAACGAAAAATTAAAATAGTTGATCCAGATACTTTAGCACAAACAAGAGCAATGAATGAATACAAAGATATACATTGTTATAGTTGGGGTTGTCGCTATAATAAAAGTTAAATAAAGCTATAAGTTTTAGAAAAATATACTACAAATTTTAATAACAAATTATATTTACATGTTATTAATTTTTGTATAAAAAATGTAAAAGCATTATTATTATTAAGTTCATGTATTGAAAGTGATATGATTTTAAAGCATATTGATAGCGATTAATCCAATTATAATAATATGTATTTTTTTATTTATTCATTGCTTTTGTTTGTTCTAAATTATCAGAATCATCTATTTCAATTTTTCGTTCTTTTTTTTCATCTTCTTTATCCTGTTGTAAACTTTCTTTATATTTTTCACTAGCTTTATCATGTAGTCTTTTACCACTTATTTGATTTTTTTGTGTTTACTCAGACCATATAAATTAAAATAAAATGTTTTAAAATATTTATCAAATTGATTTAGAAAATGTTACCAAAAAATATTTGATACAATTCATTAAATATACTTACTTTCATGATTTTACGTTATTTGTATATTGCTTTATTTCAGTAATCTCAATATAAATCATTTCGTAAAATTTTAATTTTTTTAAAAATCAACAATATAAACTTTAAATACATGTACAATATGCATTCGATTCTCTTCTCCACATTATTTTGTTGTAAAAGTCCCAAGTAATGCTGTTAACAAAAAATATTTTATATTTTTTTTTTTATATGTCATAAGTTTCATATTAAGAGGAGGTCACGTATCTCTGTCCTTTTCTAATCAAAGAAATGATTTTTTCACAAAAACTAATAACTTTATCAAAAAATGAAGAGAAAGCCGCATCTTGTATCAAAAAAAGAAACATTTTCTTTGATAAGAAAAAATTTATTTTATTGCTTCGTTTTCAAGAAAACCTTGAAAAACCAAATTGTCCACCCTAACCTCTATGATTTAAGTTTTTCAAAGTTTTCTTGAAAACGAAGCAATAAAATTAATTCTTTCTTATCAAAGAAAATATTGCTTTTTTTATTACGAGATGCGGCTTTCTCTTCATTTTTTGCTAAAGTTATTAGTTTCTGTAAAAAACTCAATTCTTTGATTAGAAAAGGACAGAGATACGTGACCTCCTCTTAACAATGAATTAATCTTGTAACATTTTTAAGGATAACCTGTACCATAAACTTTCTTTTGTAAAACTTTTCGTGGGTTTATGATTGGTTGCAATTTGTCTATGGGTGATTTGTTTATGATCTTCTTTTGTTGCATCTGAATTTTGACTGTCTTTTCTCATGTGTTCCATAATATGTCTTTATGCAGCAAATGAACTCTATTCATCAACTTCTTTATTCTCTAAAACTCTAATAATTATAAAAAAATATTCTTGCTTATCTTCAGCATCAATATTTGGTTTGTCTAAATTCTAATGTAGTTTATCTATTTTCTGTTCAATTTTTTTTGTTCTTGATACCTTATAATTTTTGTATTTCTTCTACTTACCTAAATAATAAATAATTTGAAAATAAAAATAAAAATTACAAAATTTCATTAATAAAAATATTTTATTCCATTTTTGTAATTAACTCAGTTTCTGATTTTACATTTGTCATAGTTTTTTCTTCTTTATCTTTACCTTGCTTTATTTTAGGTATCTCAATATCAATTATTTTGTATGATTTCTATCTTTTTAAAGAGTCAACAAAAAAAAACTTCAGCTACATCTATAATATGCATTTGATTCTCTACTCCACATATTTTTGCTGTAAGATTCCCAAGTAATGCTGTTAACAAAAAATATTTTATATTTTCTGTTGGTATATTTTCAATATTTTCATTATGACTAAACATATCAACAATTGACACTTATCTTGTAGCATATTCAGAAATATTCTTTATATTTCTAATGGTTAACTAATCTCTCTCCATCTGTAAGTAGTCAAACACGCTTTATTTTTCACTCTTGTTATTTTTGTTCTGGTACTGTATTTTTGTGTCCTAGGGCGTTTTTCTTACAGATTCTTGCACGCTCAATTTGCAAGGCACCGTTTCAGCTATAAATCATCAGTTTTATTAGCAGTCCTTGCATTTTATCTCATAATTTACATCAAGACGCTGCACTTTGAAGGTTAGAATTGTTGCAGTTTTGAGGTTAGTTGGGAGGCAATTTTCATCTGCAGGCAGAGATCCTGATGGCTGATTTTTCAACCTACTCCTCGACCAATAATATAGAAGTTTACCTTACCCTTTAAGGAGTATACACAAGAGGTCGAAGTTATGGACAATTGTGCGATCTGTAAGTTATCCACTAATGATAAATGGGGCATGGCAAAGCTCCAGTTGTGTTTCACATGCCAGCAGCGCTGTCATGCGAAATGCATGACTCGCTCAAAAATGGAAAGTGGCAGAAAATACGAGTGTAAAAGATGCATGGAAAAAATAAGAAACAATTCAAGGTCGTCTGCCGGTGGAAGCATCAAGGCCAATGGACTTCTACAGATCGTACGCAAAGCTGCTCCTAATCAGCCAATCAGTGCCTCTACACCATCAAGAACTGACTCGAAAGTGACATCTGTCAGCACCTCACAGAAGCAGCCTGAAAGAGTGAAAATTACTTTATCATCGCAAACTTTGTCCAACAATAGCGGTGCCACGGCGGATGAAGGGAGAAGTAGAATAAGTATGCCTTTATCTGATGAACTATTGGGAGGTGGCGCTGCGCTCGCTGCCCCGAGTAATAATAATAATAGTAATAATTTTATGAAAAATAATTCTGATGTAGTCCGAAGTGACTTAGATTCTTCCTCATTGCAGGCAGCTGTATCTGCTCTAGAGGGCGCACTATCTGGCAGGCTTGACACAATATTAAATTATTTTAATCGATTTTTGGCTGTAGAGAGCCAAGTTAAAAATTTTGACAAAGGCCTGCGGGATATTGTGTCCAAAATTGAAACACAGAATGAATTTATTAAAAAATTAGAAATGCAGATGCAGCTGTTAGAGGAAAATCGCAAACTTAGGGAAATAATAGTCACTTCGGAAAGGAATTTCTTGTCCCCTTTAAATAATAAAATTAAAACGTATAATAAAACAATTAGTTGTAAATTTGATAATATTCACACTTTTCTTAATAACGAGTTTCACGGAGTGGACAAGGGTTTCTTTGACCTTACAACCGGGGTAGCTGGCGTGGCACAGGTCGTCGCGGATCTCACGGGAATGAATGAGCATACATTACACACATCTAAATCTGTAGAAATGCCACAAACACCACACACTTATACTGTAATTAGTGAGGAGGCACCTCGTCAAGTTGAGACGGAGTGTGGCTCTGGAAGCGGTATATTGGTGATCTCTGGCGAATTTGACTGTTCAGCAGTTAATGTTGGGCTGGATGATTACGCCTGTGCCGTTCTTGGTACCATTTTTCCGGTAATCAAGCGTACAAATGTAATCTCAGTTAAGAAAATCGCTAAATATGATGATGTAAACGGGGTGTCTACAGATCGTGGGATCAATGGCGGCCCGGGGGGTCCGTTCTCATTGCTGGTCAGACTTTCTGAGAAGAATCTGGTGCATAAGGTGTTTGAGGCTGAACGACAATTCACTGGTTTTTCGACAGCGGATCTTAATCCCTCCCTCCTTGGCAGTCTTCCAGTTATCAAACGCCACGGCTTGATATTTATTAATGAATTTTCGCCTGAGAAAAATATGTTGATTTTAAAAAGTTAAAAAAGTATGCCAAAAAAAAAGGCTTTAAATTTGTTTGTCACAGACATGGTAAATTTCTGGTGAGGAGGGAGAGAGGGGAGAGAGCTCACAAATTTTTTAATGAAAATGATTTAAATAATTTATTGACAGAAAGTAAGAAATTAAAAGACGGTGTGCATGTAATTAATGTAAATTCTGAAACTCCATCGAATATTAAGTGCAATAATAATAATATATGTGATAATAATGAAGCCTCTGAACATCAACGAAATATGTCGACCAATCAATTATTGACAGGAGGTCACGTATCTCTGTCCTTTTCTAATCAAAGAAATGATTTTTTTACAAAAACTAATACCTTTATCAAAAAATGAAAAGAAAGCCGCATCTTGTATCAAAAAAAGCAATATTTTCTTTGATAAGAAAAAATTAATTTTATTGCTTCGTTCTCAAGAAAACCTTGAAAAACCAAATTGTCCACCCTAACCTCTATGATTTAAGTTTTTCAAGGTTTTCTTGAAAACAAAGCAATAAAATTAATTCTTTCTTATTAAAGAAAATATTGCTTTTTTTATTACGAGATGCGGTTTTCTCTTCATTTTTTGCTAAAGTTGTTAGTTTGTGTAAAAAACTCAATTCTTTGATTAGAAAAGGACAGAGATACGTGACCTCCTCTTAAGTACAAATAATGGAGTAGCGTCGAGTGTGGCCTCTCCTCAATGACTACACCGAGCGTGCTTTCTGAATGTGACTTCGTTGAGGGCTCACATTGGGCAGGTACGTGAGTTTCTAAGTGATGGTCCTTCTTGCGACATATTTGGAGTGGCTGAGACCTGGTCCATCTGTTTCGGATGACGTCATTCGGGTCAAAGGGTATAAAGTATTCAGACAGGACAGAAACTTGCGTGGTGGAGGAGTTGCTTTGTATGTTAAAGACAATTTAAAGTGCACTATTTTGGCTACTTCAGATACTCAAACTAATCATAATGAAGGTAAACCGGAGGTACTTGAGTATATTTTTTGTTCCGTGCAATTGGGCAGCTCCGAAGCCGTGTTGGTTTCTGTTATTTATCGACCTCCTGCAATTTCTTTTTTTAAAACTACCGATTTTTTGGATAATTTGAGAAATTTTGCTTCCGAATACTCTCATCAAATTATAATGGGAGATCTGAATGCCGATCTCCTGCGTGAAAGCAGTGATGCCAAATTTATTAATAAATTGTCGGCTCAGCTTTCGTTACAGTTGGTTCAGCACGGTGCCACGCATCACACCCCAACGTCTCACACGTGGATTGACCTGATTTTTGTTGACGATAATGACACAGTACTTGACGCACGCAACTTACCAGCGAATTTTCACCGTCGGCACAACTTAGTTAATGTATGTATTTCTTGTCATCACATCAAGACAGATAATAAAATATTTAAGTATAGAAATTACAAAGATATCTGTCCTAACTTATTGGTACAGAGTTTCGCCGACTGTGATTGGACGCAATTTATAGTTGGTACAGTTGACACAGAATCTGCACTTGGCTGCCTCTGTGACAACCTTACGGCGGCAATACAAAATCTAGCGCCACTAAAAACACTTAAAATTGGTAAAGATAAATTTCCTTGGATTGATAAAGAGTTGTCGCAGATGCGGCACAAGAGAGATGCCACGTATCGTAGATTTAAACGGACGAAGGAGGAGCGATATCTCTCCGAATTTTTGCAGCTGCGTAAAACAATGGATGAACGGACGGAACATGCTAAAACAAATTATTATCATAATAGACTATTCGATGCTCTTGCTAGAGGTAATGTCTGGAAGGAGTTAAAAGACCTGGGACTCCTGTCCGGACCTCAAGGGGACTTGAATGAATTCACTCTAGATGAGCTTAATGCACATTTTGCGGGGGTGTCGGTCTCGCCACACGATGACACTGCAGAACGTAAAAGGATTCTTTCTGAGTGTAGTGAAAGTGGTTTTGCCTTTAAGCCAATTAATATTAATAATGTAATCCTTGTGATTTTGCATTTTTCATCACAGGCTTGTGGCGGGGATGGCATCCCGCAGAGTGTGATACTTAAAGCACTTCATGTTATTGGAGAGCATCTTATGACTCTGTTCAATTCCTCTTTTGCACGGGGGGTCTTCTCTTGCCTTTGGAAGCGCGCACGTATTGTGCCTTTAAAGAAGTGCCCTGCACCTAAAATGCTTAAAGATTTTAGGCCCATAGCAATATTATGTTTTCTTTCAAAGGTTCTCGAGAAGATTGCCCATTACCAACTGCAGGAGTATATTATGACACACAAAATACTTGACTCTTTGCAGACTGGCTTCAGGAAGCATCATTCTACGCAGACTGCCATACTTAAACTTACAGACGACATAAGATCAGGTCTTGACAAGAAACTTGCCACGATACTACTCCTATTTGACTTTAGTAAGGCATTCGACACGATCTCCCCTTCCAAATTGCTTGCGAGGCTTAGATTGATGGGGTTTTCTAGGGCTGCACTTGAGTGGATCAACTCCTATTTATCAGGTAGGAAACAAATGGTTTCTACACATTTAAAAGAGGATTTGGATTGGTTAACAACCAATCTAGGAGTTCCACAGGGTTCAGTGCTGGGGCCTCTGTTGTTCTGCCTTTACATTAATAACATACGTGACACGCTCGAACCCTGTTGTGTCAAGCACATATTATATGCTGATGACCTCCAAATCTATACTCAGGTCCCTTATGAACATCTGAATGAAGGTATTCGTATTATGCAGAGGGCGGCCAGGGCGGTGTCGGGGTGGGCTGTCGATGCTTCTCTCACATTAAATGCAAGCAAAACTAAGGCGATCGTTTTTGGCAGTAGTCGTTTTAATCATGACTTTGATGCTGGTGAGCCAAAAACGATTGAGCTTGAGGGAGGTGTCGGCATATCTTTCTCTGATACCGTTACGAGCCTTGGTGTTGTGCTTGACGCTAAGTTGTCTTGGGAGCCGCATATTAATATGGTGACTAAAAAATTTAATAGGATAATGTATAGTTTACGGTTCTTTCGTCGGTACACCACTGAGGCCCTGTGTAAACAACTCGCAGCCGCCTTGCTATTTCCGCACCTCGACTACTGCTCAGTAGTTCTGCTTGATGCTTCGCACGGGTTGAGAAGACAATTACAAAGACTGCAAAACTCATGTGTGAGATATGTATCAGGCGTAGGATTGGGCGATCATATCTCTCCTCATAGAGCTGCGCTTGGTTGGCTGTGTACTGATTCAAGGAGACAGTATTCTATGGCTGTACTTATGTACAAAATCGTGCGCATGAATACTCCCGAGTATCTAGTGAGTCTCTTCACTAGATATGTACCTATGGTAGCCACTAGGGGAGAGATTAAGGACTTCGCGGTGCCCTTCATGCGTACTGAGACTGGAAGAAATTCCTTTCAAGTTCAAGGTGCGCATTTTTGGAACTCCCTGCCTGCTTATATAAAAAATCTTCCATCGCTTAGCAGGTTTAAGTCGGCTCTGAGGACGTACTTACTCGACCTCGAGTGAAATTAATTTTAAGTATTTTAATCTTTGTGTTAATTTATTTTGTTTTGTCCTATGTATAGATTTAAGGTGTAAATGTATTTATTAGCGTGTATGATGGATGAATGTATGCGGAAAGTATGAGTGGTTCTGTTTTTATTAGAAGCCATGACATCTTCGTTATTGTTTTTATTCTTTAAATGTAATTATTATTTTATTTTTTAATTATTTACTATTACTTTGTTATTGTATTGTTCAATTTTATTTTAATAGTATTGTCCAATTTTATTTTTATTGATGTCATGACAGTAATTCTTCTTTTAAATTATGTATTTCAATTCAATGACTGATAGATATTTAAGACTGTTTTTTATTGTAATTTATGTTTTCTGCGTGTATTTAGAATAGTCTGTGATATCACTCTTACATGGTGACTTACTGATACAGTATTATATATTAATTTTAATAATTGACTGTGATATCTTATCTTATTATGAGCAATACTTTTTATAGAATTATTACTTACTATTTCATGTATTACACGCCTTTTTGTACTCTTTTTACAAAATAAATAAATATCTATATCTATATCTAAAAGAAAAATTGAAAAAATTAAGCGTAATTTCATTATTATTTAATATGTTTTTAAACAGTTGTTTACCTATGTACACATGTATTCATTACTCAATAAAAATACTAATTCTTTATTTTGACTTATTAGATTAATGATTATATTAATAATTACAAGTTACAATAAAATTTATTAAAAATAACCTCAAAATATGAATTTTATTTATTTAAAAATAATTAACAATTTCTAATTTTTTTCATTTGAATCATAATAGGGTAATGAAATATAAATATTCAACTGAAATACTTTGATAAACATGATGTTATCACAAATATATATAAATATCTCATCTGTATTTTATAACTTTTTGTTGTTTTCTTTGATTTATTAAGTTCATTATACATCTCAAAACTGTTATTTATATCATTAATCACAATTGCATCATTTTTTTTTTTCAAATATAGCAGTAAAAACATTACTTATATAATTGTCTTTCTTCAGGATTTTTTTTTTGATAGATAGTTAAAAAAATCAGTTTTAAATTTATGCAATTTTTCTTATCATTTATAATTGAAATTTCACACTCTACCTAAACTTTATTAAAATCATTAATATTATTTAAATAAATCTTTGAATTTACATTTTTCAATTAAATAAATCTTTGAATTTACATTTTTTAAATGTTTATAATTTTAACTTAATTATTATATATTTAAATCCGATTTAAATTTATTTGTATAATTTGTATATCCAATGGTATATCCTAATTCTAAAGGTTTAAACGTTTATCTATGTTAATAAGGAACATGTTACAATTGAACTTTAAGATCTAAGGGTTGAGAACAGAGTGCTGATTGTTGATTGTCGATTATAAATTCGAGCCTTAATAATTTCTTTTTTTAAAGATATGTTTAGTATTTAAGTTAACATTATCAATGTATATCTCTGGGTCAAATTGCTTTTAGATGTCATTTTCGATAACCCATGTAACTCTGCGTTTATTTCCTTTGTCATGATATCTACCAGTTTATTCAAAACACTACTCCCTTAGAGAGTAGCCACAAATAGACCGTGTCGTGTCGACGATAAATAAGTTTGAAATCTATTAAATTGAGACTTTATGCTCATTGACCATTGGTTCAAAAGGTATTTATAGAGTCTCAATTTAATAGATGTCAAACTCATTTTTCGTCGTCACGACACGACACGGTCTATTTGTGGCTACCCCCTTAAACATTGATAGGGTAATTGATATTTAACACTGCTTTTTATAGCAATAAAAAATTTATTTAATTAGCTAATGAATTATAGCAAAAAATTTGTTCCATTGTCATTATTATAAAATCTTTTTATTTACGTAACATAAACAGCGTCCTATTTTTTTTAGAATGTTACCACTATTAGAAGAATAGTCGACTTACATTCCATGTTCCCTTTAAAGTATTTGAACGTTTATAGGGAACACAGAACAATGAAACTTAAAAATAGGAGCGGTGGTATCGCAGGGGGCTAAGGCTCTTAGTGGACCGGGTTTCGATTCCCCAGTAAAATTTCTAAAAAAAGTTTTTTAAATTTTTCAAAGGGGAGTAGAACCCGCCCGACTAGAAACGAAGGTAAAAATGAGGTCCCTATAAGGTACCCTATGATTATTTTAAGGTTCCGGTGGGGCATGTAATTGGGCGCTTCTGATGTCCCGACAGGGCAGCCTCATTTTCAGATGTGCTCTATTATTACCCGTTTATCACCTGACAGTTGCCCGACGATTGACATGAAAAAATTTTTAAGTGAGAACATAACCTCTTCTGATGCACGTGTATATCTGATGTAAAAAAAAACTATTTTTCTTGTAAATTTAACTCTAATAGTACCTTATGCACCAAGTACATTGCGCACGCGGTGCATATACTATTTTATAACACGAGGGGCGTAAAATGGTCATTTTATGCTGCTTTGCGGGCATAAAATGACCATTTTACGCCCCGAATGTTATAAAATAGTTTCAATATAAATAATATTTATCACGAAAAGAAGAATTATTTTAATTTTAGATACAGTCTTATTTAGTAGTGTGGTGTGTGTGTTTTAATAGCAATTAACATTGGATTTCCATATAAAAAAATAAATGCATAATATATAAAATTGAGTTGAACAATGATTCATTCATATTATTTTATAAATATATCAATACATTTATTTTTTGCTAACGAATTCGGATCTTATAAGAAAAATAAAATTTAATTTACTGGTGAGAATGTCAGAAGAGGTTATGTTTTACTTTAAAATGTTTTGAATATCAATAGTCAGGCAATTATCGGGCAGCGGATTGGTAATAATAGAATATTAATGAAAATGAGGCTGCCCTATCGAGACCTCAGAAGCGCACCATTACAAGCCAAGTAGGGTCCCTGTCAGGATGCCCAGTGGGGTCCTTACAATTTTGTTGGGCATCCTTAATTTTTTTCTTGTCGGGCGGAAACAACGAAAAACCAATTAAAAGTCCCCCTGGGAAAAAAATAAAAATACAAAAAAATATAATACATTATGAAACAAGTCCTTCTGGCTATAAAAATTACAAGTGTAAGGTGGCGTATCGGTTCTCAGTCCATTGTAACAAAGAAACCCTCTGCCTATAAATAGAGAAATAGAAGAAGAAGAAACTTAAAATTTTAATTTTTAAATGTTTAGTGTCGACTATAAATTCGAACTTATGTATAATGCTAGCTCAAGTCAGCCATATTGCCCCCTTTTTCAACCCCAACGAAAAAATGATATACGAATAGCAGAAATAAATTTATTATTGTTTCATTCTTGATGTAGATAAAGAAGGACAGCGCCATAATTTCAGGTTTTCTATACACTAAATATATATTTATATTATATATAAATATAGCAGTAGCAGTAAGAATTTTTCCTATATTAACTTTGGGAACACGTTTTGAAGAGACATTTAGTTCGATTACTTGCTCCTAGCTGTTGGATAGGCATTTAGCTTGCATATATGTTCGAAATTTATTCTAAAAATATTTGTTGATAGCATAGAGCTTTAAAAACTTTCAATATTAGTCGCAGCGACCCTTACTGTTATTAGATTTAAATTACATTTTGATTATACATGTAATTTAAATTATTATTTTTTTTTAAATTCAAAAATTTCAATTATTGAATATTGATATTTTATATTTAAATTTTATCTAATGAATTGTTTTTATAAACATTTTTTTACTATATCCAATTTTAAAATTTTTACTTTTGTCTACACAACTATCGTTTGGTGCATATGATACAACAGAACTTATCATGTTTATGTTAAAAATATGTGCAATTATCACTAAAATAAATGATTTAAGAAAATGGAAGCAAAATAATGAAGAAAAGAAATTATTATCAATGAATCTATTTGATGACTCTGGTGAAATTAGATTAATTTTTTTCGATAACTTTATTGATAAATTTTTAGATAAAATTGAAGTTATTAATTTATTTTTAATATAATTTTAATATGATTATAGTAATTAATAAAAAAATTATATTATAATATTTAGAGTTATTTTCATACTGACATTGTGTTTTACCTTATCTATATTTGAATTATGCATTTTCATTAAAATTTAATTATTTAGAAGTTCTTGATTAAGGCACTTTTTTAAATTTCTAAATAATTTATTGCGGTTCTATAATTTTTTCCTTATTTTTATTTTTTATAAGTTTATCATTTTTTTATAATAATAGTAGTTATTTATATATTAGGCGTTATACTTCTGTTCTTATTTTTTTATTGATTTTTATTTTTTTACATTATTTTTTGTTGATTCTATTTTAATTTAATTCTTATATTTTTTGGGCTTTATATTATTTTGTGCCTTATATATTTATTTATTTACCCTTTTTCATATTCTCCTTTCCCTCTAGTATGAATTTTAATCTTAAATATGATATTAATACTACAAATGACTATTTAAAAAAAAAAAAAAAATTTCATTTTTAATAAAAATCCTATATTATATTAAGTAGAATCATATTTTTGTAATTGATATTTTCTGTGCACTTTTTTTAAGTCTTTTCTTTTTTTAATTTTTTTTTATATTGCTATTTTTTATTAAAATATATATTCCAAATATTTAGATATATAAGATAGGATGCTATTTCGGTATGAGGTTACTCCTTAAAAGCATTAATGAATCTATAAATTTTTAATTACTTAATTTTTTTATCTTGAATTATTTTTCAGATAAATGAACCATATGTTATCAATGATAGTTCTGTAAAATTAGCAAATATTAAATATAATGATTTAGGCCATAAATATGAACTTATTGTTAATTCAAGAACAAATATAATTCAAGATTTAAATAATACTAAAAAATTTAAAATAACTTTCGATTTTTTGAAAATAAATGAAATAATTGAAAAGGATATTAATTCTATGATAGGTATATTTATTTGATTTATTAAATTTAAAATAAATAATTATTTTACATTATTTAAAATATAACATATTGTTTTACAAATTTAATGAATTTATTATTTCTTTGAATTTAGGGCATGATATTGATTGATGTTCGATATCAATGTCTTTATTGCATATTTCACATTTTTTTAAATACTTTTATGTCCTTGTTAATTTCTTTGGCTTATTCGTAATCAGCTTCAATCTTTTGTTAAGACGGGTTTTTCTAAAGAGTTTTACCTCTCACAAAAAAACCCCGTCTTTCATACATTTAATTTTATTTTTACCTTCCGGAGTTTAGAGATTTTATCTAAGGAGTATATTCGGCCTGATCTATACGAAAATGTCATAAAATCAACACTCCGATCTCGTTTCACATGGAAATGAGAGTTAATATTCCTTTTTTGAAATTTATCTCTTTTTTTATTTTAGTCAATTTTCTATTATTAATTATACATTTCATTGCATTGAATAAATTTCTATAATTGTATTTAATAGCTTTTCTTTTTAAATATTTAGATTAAAATACAGATTTTCACAAGCAGCATGTATTTATCTAGGTTAATATGAAATTTACAAACATTTATAATTGCCATAAATTATGAGGAGAGTATAGTTTCTCGCTAAAAACACGAATGTCTTTCTGTAAACTTCATGAATCAACTTTTTAACGAGTGCATTTTTAATTCTTCTCCCTTTTGCACATTTATATTCATGAAAATATAGATTAAATTTATCTAAATATATATTTTAGACATATTTTACTAACAAATATTAAATATTAAATAAAATATTCATATAAAAGATTTTAACTGTTTATAATTGTTTATAAGAATTATTTATTTGAATATTGTGTAGTTTTTTTATTTCACAATAATAACTCTAAGTTAAATGAATGATTGAGTCACAAAGGTTTTTCTAATCATGTGACATAAATAAATTTTCAAAAAAATAGAATATGAAAAAATTTTTATTTTTTTGCCTCTAATGTGATGCGCATAAGTATTACATATTATTTTTTTTTCTTTTCAATTCAATGTGCGAAACTCAGCTTATTGTTCAAATACATATATTTGACATGGGCATTATGTTATTTTAAAAGACAATGTGCAATGTATTTTTACACCATTTTTAAGTACTAAAAAATTACTTGATTCCAATGACGAAGTATACTCATGTAAAAATTACTTACTTCAGATGTTTTTATTTAAATTTAAGATTTTTTTAAATTGAACGTGCTAAAATCGATTTTCGTATGCAATTAAACTGCCTAATATACATGATTTATACACTAAAGTACGGACACATAATTTATATGAAAATACCTAATCATACCAAATTTTACTTAAAATTAGAGTATACCTTATAAAAATCAGTTATGAGTTTTATTATGAAAAGGATTGATTTGTTTTTTATTCATTTGAATTTTCATAATATGTAGTTTTTAAAATAATTATTACTTTAACGTCTAATTCTGTTCAATGACTGTCCAAGCAACTTATTTTTGTGGCATATTTATTAATTTTTATGAAGTACATTTAAAATTTTTTGGATAACTTGAAAAAAAAATTATTTAATTTTATCGACGGCCCCGAACTATATAAGCCTATCTCCAAACTCCGAATCATAAAAGTTTATGTCGTTTTTATAATAAAAGTTAGTGATATAAAATTGAAATATGTCAGACATTCTTTATTAGTTTAATAAATCCACTTGAGTAAAAATTACTTGCAAAACTCCCACAATATATCTCTAATAGATTTACATACTTAAATAAAATTTTTCACTTATATGAATTCATCAAAAGTACATTCTGAAAATCTTTACAAATAATTTATTGTTAAGCCGCGAAAATTCTCCTCGTAAAGTTTTACCTCCAGGAAGAGAATTTCTATCTCAATCAACAGATATTTATAGCTAGAGAACGAGAATTACGAACGGAATAACTAACAGATGTAATATATTGCTTTGGAATTATCTAATTTTATAAATTACAATAATTCTACTAAACTTATAAAGTTTCTTTTAATATATATTATTGCAGTACTAAATATTTATTATAAGTTTATCGTTCGGTATTAACCATATATTATATATCTTAAATACTACTACCTAGTTTATAAAAATATTTAGTTAAAATAAATGGGTTTACGAGTAAAAACTAAACGGGAGAGGTTTTGGTTCTAATTGA
Organism: Anastatus disparis; assembly: GCA_017163975.1. NCBI lineage: Eukaryota > Metazoa > Arthropoda > Insecta > Hymenoptera > Eupelmidae > Anastatus > Anastatus disparis. Next base: position 1,263,538 of record JAFFSR010000365.1, on the reverse strand, counting down.
AAAACTTTATTTGAAGAAAATTTGTAGCATTTAAAACAATGAATAATTAAACACTTATTAACATTTTAAAACGCTGTGAAGAAGCTAGAAGTTTTACAGTTGGAAAACAGAATTCTAGTAGATGATAATAAATAATAAAAAAAAACAATTGAAATGATTTTATCTTAGTCTTCCAATATGCTGAATTTTATCTAACGTAAGGTGCGCTTATTTCCTTTTATTACATTGTTATAACAAAACCCAAAAAAACAAATAACTTATCTGCTGATGACAAGGGTGGCCGGCGGGGCAGCATTGCCGGCTCTCCTGGTTTCCCATGCCTGCTCTGGCTGCATTGGCTTCTGATTATCTGCTTCTTTTTTTATTTGTCGGGATATCTACACTTTATCAATAACCGGTGCACTTCAATACACGTGTATGACAAATCGGATCGTTGTCCACGGAATTCGTGTCGTTAATTTTGTTAATTAATTGAGGATTATAACTTTCAGTTTATTGATTAAATTTAGAAACAAAACACACGAGAAAAAGAAAAAGAAAATTTATTATTGACTGGAAATGCTGATGATGTATAAACTTATATGAAAATTCGAGTTAGTTACAAAGCTAAACAGTGACAAGGTTGAAATTTGAAGTTGCAGCTGCAGCCTCGCGGGCTGCAGCATACACGTACTGCTCTTAGGCCTGGTCGCGCGTGTCTCTTTCAAAAAGATTTTTCTTCGCTTGACAATCCGTCTTCAAGCCAGCTTCAAACGTTTTTTGTTGTTGTGGGAGAGAGCGCGGAGACAGAGAAAGGTAGTCCTCTCTCCTCGTTGCTCTCGCCCGTCTTATGCATGGGAACCGACGCTAAGTCCCCACTTCAACTCAACGACGTAGAGAAAGAGTGGAGACGAAGCAAAGGCTCCCGTCAACGATCGAGCTTGGCTTCTTGGAAAATTGATAACAACGTGAAAAGAAATTGGCCTTGATGCTTTTAAGACCCATTTCTCTTCATCATTGTAATAAATTAAAAGAATAAATTTAAGAATTAATAGATAAATAAAGAAAATTAGGAGGCGAAAATTTTGTCACTTAACACCCCCCTTACTAAAAAAAACTGCCGTCCCCGGTAGTAGAAGGTCATGCAGGAGCAAGCATGAGAATCCAAGAAAACCTGCATCACAAAGTTAAATATACATAATAATTATACAAAATAGCGGATGGTAGAAATGGTTGATGACAGCTTATATCATAAGGTGGGTTGGCTTGGTAAAATTTTAAACATTTAGGAAGGGATAGGGATTCCGCTTTACAATTGTTGATTTGAATAGAAATATAATCTAAGTGCAGTAGGTAAATAAGTTAAAACTAAGAATTTCTTTAACGTTTGCAACATTTTTAAAATTAAGAGAAAAAGGAAATGATTTTACGGTAATTTTACGCAAAGAAAAAAAATTATAAATTGAACTAAAAAAAAAAAAAGTTTTCGATCAAGATTTGAAACATTTTATTTTAAATGTTTGTTTGAAGAGGAGAATTCCCTTCTCTTTTTTTTTTATCTTCTGTTGGCGTCTTGAGAGGGTGACGTACCGTCTTCACAGGAGGAGCGGGGTCCTCTTCCGTTTGCTCCCCCTGTAGATGGGTTGATTTTTGTTTTTATCGCTGCCCCATAACGTAGATATACACATTGGTTGAACATGGCCCTACCTTGGGCGGTTGATGTGGGTATATGCCAGCAGTTTATACTGGCAGTTGTCGGAGTTTGCTTCTTGTTTCATTACCTAAAACAAAAGTGTATTAAAATGTTGTTATGGTGGTTTGTCGGGTTAGTCGCATGCACTGGTTAATTAAATGCTATTTACATGTTAATTAGCAATAGTAAAAATAATAAAAAAAAATTTATTTGAATTGTTAGTCAAGTTCTAAGTTTTCTAAACGCAAAGCAAGCGGTTTGGGTTCTGCAGGATTAAGGATGAGGCGTATTGCCAGTTGGAGCAGTTTATACTCCGTCAAGGAAAGAGAATGCATTTTAGCATTGTCGCAAGGTATAGAAACGGTGGGCGGGGCCGCACTATTGGTAGCCACGTCTGCCCATGTCAATGAGTTAGGTTGTAACTCAGTCGCAACGGACACCTGGTTAAAGGTGGTCTCCGGTAGTATAGGTATGTCTTGCGCGTGAACGCAGTCTTTACTATGCAATGCGTAGTTACCTGTAATTGGTTTTTTACACAGGTTGCATATAAAGTAAATGTGGTCATCATGCCGTCTTTCGGAACCGTCTGTCTGGGGTTGTTGGTCATGGCACAACAGCATATGCGTGCGTCTATATTGTGTTGTAATGTCATGGTTACAATTACTGCACCTAGTCCAGATGTTATGAGTTTCATTCCGTTTACGTTTCTGTCGTAAAGGCTTGGCTTGTCTTGCTCCGTATTGACTACGGGTCTGTAGCAAAGCTGTTTGAGCGTCAGTCTTATGTATAAATCTTACGTATCCGTACCGGTTTCCAGTCATCTTTCCACGAGTAACATGTACGTAGTCTAATAATCCATAAGGTCTAAATACAGAAGCTAAAGTCTGTACAGTGTCATTTTTTGTGACAAGACAAAAAAGTCGGTTAGGGTCAATAGTTTGAGAATAAGTTTGATCTTTAGGTGTAGAGTTTTCTACAGTAGAATGGTCGAAAAATTTTATTTGGAGTCTAGTATACTTATGGTTAACGTATTCTAGCGTCGTGATCTGTTTAACAGGCCCTTGTCTTTCGAGATCTCGGATGATTTCCCAAAGGGTCTGGTCTTTTCTGTTGGTCAATTGCAAGATCTCATTTCTTGACATCCTGATGCGATGTTCGTCTAGAAATAGAGACGTCAAAAGTTATTCACTAATTGTCTACTAAAGCTGTTTGTTGCAACCCTCCCGGTGTCGTAACAGTGGTAGTAGTCTTGTCCTTGTCAGTGGAAGGTGAGCGGTCACTTTCTAAATCCGTAGTTATAATTTCTAGGTCACGGCAGGATTCAGGTTGATAGCGTTTTCTTTCCCGTGGCTTGTAGGTTCCAACGGTGCGTCTGCATCTAATAGTCTTGGCTGCTAGCATTATAACTGCAAAACACAGCAGCATTCCCAAACCGTAACTTCCATACACGGTATGTTGGAGTCCATTGCTGTCTAATTTGTGCTGTGCTATTTCCTTTAGTTTATATGAAATTTGTTGCACGTCACGATTGTTCCATTGATATTCATCCTTAAGTTGCAGAATTGGAAATAATTCCTTAGGTTTCATAAGATGGTCAGGAATACTTTTTGTCAATACATCTGTAATTTCCAGATGTAGCTTAGGTTGATAGGTGTAAAACTCGGTACTTGTACGAGTAGTCATCCCTCCTAGGGTCACTTGTGTAGTCCTACCAGTACAACCATCAGGTATCTGAATTTTTCCAGTCCCATTTAACTGCAATATCTGGTCTCTTTGTTGGTTCCTTGGCTTGGTTTTGAAATTGGTGTGTTTGGCTCTGTTTTCTTAATAGCACATGCGAGTTCAACGCATTTTAGCAATCCTCGCTGTCAAAACCTTTTAAACACTCTCTGTAACTGTCAACAGCGGTTGTTCGTTGGTCAGCTATTTTAGGTTGGCATTTTAATTTAGCGAGTTGCTCCCAGCAGTTATTAATCGATAGATTTATAACCTGGGTTATGTCTATTTGAGAGTCAATTATGTCGGTATTCACATGTATAAGGATTTTCCATTCCGCTCGTTTTAGCTTTAAAATACCTATATTCTCATAATAAATGCCCGGATTAGTGTTTAAAGGCGTCAGTTTATGAGATGGCAATCCTGTGGTTTGCAGTCCACACCAGGTCATCACTGAGATTAGGGTCGTCAAGACGTAACTCTTCATAACTAGGTATCTGAGCCTGTAATGGAATTGTTACTTTCGTTAAGCAAGTTTAACCTTATCGATATGTTTCAATATAGTTTTATGATCGGGCGTTTCCAGCAAGATGTTATTATGCCCTTGAATATCTATTATTTTTAAAGGTGCCAAGTAATATTACTCAAATTTTGAGGTTCTGGGCTCATTCTTTATATATACATATTGTCCAATTTTTGGCTGGAATGTCTTGACCTTCTTGTCGTAGTATTTTTTTGAAAGAATTTTCTTTTCCACCTGGTTTTGTCCCGCTGTTAACTTCATCTCCTCCAGTCTGTTAACAAGATCTGTCAAATACTGGTTGTATGTCGCTAACCGATCTTCAGACGGTATTCTGAGCGGAAAACGAGCAGTCTTTCCATACACCAATTCAAATGGTGTAAAACCCGTCAAAGCATGAACACTTGTATTGTATGAAAAGGCGGCAAATGGTGCCAAACGGTCCCAGTCCTCGTAGTGTTCGGAGTACGTTCTGATGAAGTCCACGAGAGGAGCATGGCTACGTTCCAATGCACCAGTAGTCTGCGGTCGGTAACCAGAAGAATATAACTGGGTTACCTTGAGTAGTTGCAATAATGCCGCCATAAGGTCGGACATAAAACTAGTCCCCCTGTCAGATAATATGGCTCTAGGTGCTCCGAATTGGCAGATTAAATTTTTAGCTAGAACCTCTGCTATAGTCGTTGCCCGTATATTCGGAATAGGAACAATTATGACGTACTTAGTCAGATGGCACTGCATCGTCAGCAAGTGGCGATTCCCCGAAGTAGTTAATCTTAGGTTTCCCACCGTGTCGATAGAGACTTTGTCGAAGCTGTCTAGTGGTGTGTCGGTGATTACCATAGGAGCTTTTCTGTTAGTCCGATCTATTTTGTGTTGTTTACAAATGGAGCACTTTCGTACATAATCTAAAATATCATTTCTCATGCCTGGCCAATAATATCTTTCTCTGATTTTAGCATAAGTTTGATTTATGCCTTTATGACCACCTATCAAGCTGTCATGCAAAGTAGAAATGATTGGATTTCTTTGCTCCTCTGTAAGATATTCAGATTTTCCGTAGCACAGGGTTATAAGAATGCCCGTGTTCTGAAACTCTTCCCTTAAAATGTCACTAAGTGTTCCAGGTGCTAGATGGTTAGTCACCTTACTCGTTCTTGATATTCTAACGGTAGCAATGTTTTGCTTTTGGAATATGTCAATCGATTGTTGTAAGAGATTACGCAAATCCTCGCAATCTAACGAATCCTCCTCGTAGTCCTTAACTACCAATGAAAATATTTTGTGCTGCTTATAAGGAGTGATAATGATATTGCCCTTCTTAGGTTTTCGTCTTTTTATATCCCTTCGTTCTAATGCTCCAATGTCATTGAATAGTTTTGTTATTGGATCGTGACGGTCGCAATCACCAGAGATAAAATGAATAATATTATCCCGTTGGTATGTGAGGCAATGCCTGGTGGGTTTTATTACTTGAACCCCGTCGTCAGATATGACAGCCTTCGTTGTACTCGCATCAGAGGTAAGTGGGTTATCACTCCAAGTCCATGGGTTAGGTAAAATTACACCCATAACGTCATCCGGTGCTTTAGAATATTCAATGTTAACCGATCTTTCAGTTACTTCTGGGATTGCCTGCAAGTTGTGTTTTGGTATTGGTTTTCTGATAGTCCTGGGAGTGCTACTATGTCTCGGCACAGCTGGTCGTACACTGGGTGTGGTTGATAACGCTCACTCATGTGATCGCGGAATTATAGAGGAGTCTAGGTTATCTTCGATATCAGCTTCTTCAGAACCTGCTTCTAGGTCCGTTATGAAATTTTCGACAGTGTGCTTTGCAGTACTCACAATTTCATGAGTTTCTGACAATAATGGCAAGGTTGTTGGTATTGCAGTGTCCAGAGAGGGTCCTTGTTCCACTGCCCCTGGTTTGTCAATCGTGATTGATTTTTCCTTTGCCGAGTTTCTGCTTATTTCTGTAAGCGTTAATTTTGCTGCCATCTTATCTAGAATTTCCCGTTGGGAAGGTGTTGGTTCCTCATCTTCGGAAAAATACTTCGGCAATGGTTTTACAGGCGAATCTTCATTCTTTTCTACAAACAACCAGTCCCCTGTGTTAAACCAGTAGTCCTGGAGACTTTGTTCCAATTTTCTGGATTTGTGGGTACAGTCGCGCCTAATACGATGTTTGTCTGCAGCGATGAGTTTGGTGGTGCTTGCAGGTAAGGTCACAGCAAGGTCATGTCGATTGTCTTGGCCTTGACTAAAATCATTTATCCCTGTTGATGACAAAATCGATTTCGGAGTCATTTCTTCGTATAAAGGCAGGTCTGAAATATTAACGCGGGAGTCACTGGCGTTTGTTTTACTTTCCGCGGATTGATTTTTAGTAGGTGTAGTAGTTGTAAATTCCAACTGACTATCTTCACAGTCTATATCTGTTCCTTCACCTGTATCACTTGGTTGTACAGCTTCCATTCGTATGATGCAAGGGTTACTGACTTCAGTCGTTTTATTTCTTTCGACATTTCTTGGTGAAATGGATGGTTCTTCAACTTCAGTGGTAGAAAAATTCCGGAGGCAAGTTTGTCGTGGATCTTTTATAGAAGGTCGGTCGTTGGTGTAAGAAGTGCTTGCCTCGCTTTCAGTGTCAGAGACGGTAGTAGTTTTCTTCTTCATTAATCTCTTGCTTTTGGTTGAAGTTACACTAAATTTACTACTGCGATCACTTGATATATCAGTAGCTGTCAAGTTACTCAGCATGTCCTTATTGGTCACAGCCTTGCGAGCTTGACTCGCAAGTGTTTCCCGGTACGCTGGTTTAGTTCGGGTGGCTGTTGGTTTTGTTACTCGTCCTTGCTGAACACCACTCGTTGCTTTTGGCGGCGTTACTTGCTTAGATCGAGTTCTTTGAGCTACTACGCTGTGCTCGAGTTCAGGTAATTTTCGTCTGTTAAGGGGACCTGGTGGTCTTCCCCGTCTTTTTGGTGGCACCGGCGGTTCTGGTTTAGAAACAGATGGTCCGAGAGTATGCGAAGGTCAGTTTCAGCAACTGGTAGTCCTTCTAAAGTTTTCTTGCCTTTCCTGTCTAAAGTCAAAATTCTTAGCCTTGGATATCGTTCATTAATCTCCTGCTCGGTCGGTGTTTCAACTGGATTTCTTGACAAGGCGTCAGCATTGGTGTTTAATCTGCCTGGCTTGTATCTGAATTTATAAGTATAATCAGTTAATTTCATCATCCACCGCATCAGTCTTTGCCCTGGGTCTTTCCGATTGTGCATCCAGTTTAAGGGTTCATGATCTGCTTGAAGTATGAATTCCCTGCTTAGTAGGTAAGGTCTGAAATGGTGCATGGCATATAGTGCTGCTAGACATTCTTTGTCTGTGGTACAGTAATTCCTTTCTGCCTGGTTCAGTAGTCGCGACAGATATGCTACAGAATGGTCGAAACCATCCTTTTCATGACTCAACACCGCTCCAATAGCATAGTCAGACGCGTCGGTAGTTAAAGTAAAAGTCTTGTTAAAATCAGGAAAAATCAGTATTGGTTGCTTAACAAGATGTCCTTTTAAATCTTGAAAACTCTGCTCCTGGGCCTCCCCCCACTCGAATTTTGCGTCCTTTTTTAGTAAGTTCGACAGAGGTCTGGTGATTTTAGAGAAATCCTTTATGAAACGTCTATAGTATCCAGCTAAGCCTAGGAATTGTCGAATATTTTTAGGTGTTTTTGGCGTCGGGAATTCCTGGACTGCTTTGATTTTCCCGGGGTCTGGTTCAACGCCTTTCTCACTGATTATATGGCCTAAAAAGGTCACTTCTTTTCTCAAGAATTCCACTTTTTCTGGCTGGAGCGCAAGATTCGCTGCTCTGAGGCGTTTGAAAAACTCACGAGTTTTCCTTTCATGCTTGTGTAAGTCCTTGGAGTAAATGATAGTGTCGTCTAAATATACTAGCATCTCCGTATTTTGTAGTCCTAGCAATATTTTATCGACCATACGTTGAAACGTTGCGGGCGCCCCCTTGAGGCCCTCAGGAAGACGTGTGTACTGGTAGTGTCCGTTGGGAGTGGTGAACGCACTCTTCCAACGATCGTCCTCATGTAAAGGTAGTTGCTGGTACCCATGAGCCAAGTCGAATACTGAATAATAGACTGACCCTCCAAGTTGGTCCAAAATGTCAGTTATGTTTGGCAATGGATAAGCATCCCCTATTGTCTTCTTATTAAGATTACGGAAGTCGATGACCATACGCCAACGCGGGTTTCCGTGTTTGTCAGGTTTCTTAGGCACTATCACAACTGGATTATTTGAAGGTGACCAAGATGGTCCGATAACCCCGTCCTTGAGTTTCTTGGCTACTTCGTCTTTTATCACTTGTTTATGAATAGGCGGATGCCAATATTTAGTATTTATTGGAATATCGTCGGTCGTTGGTATCCTATGCTCAGTTAAATGGGTAACTGGTAGAGGATCTCCCGGTAGAAGAAATACATCATGATATTCAGTGAGTAATTTTTCTACATGTGCCTTTTCCTCATGGTTTAGATGGTCCAATGCCATGATGTCCAGGAGTTTTTGCACTCGTTGATAAGGGGTGGTGATACGCCCTTCATCAGTCTCGGTCATGGTATCTGAATAAAAATCAGGGTCCACATATTCAAAAGGTAGGATCTCTCTAGGATTTATACTTATGAAGGCATCCTCTTCACTGGTGTTTATTACAAAGATTCTACATTTTCCATTGTCATTGCTGACAAGTCCTTCTCCGAGAAACACCTGGTCATTACCTACATCAATTCGGGGTAAATATCCTTCTTTTAGAGGGGTGTTTTTTAGATTTATTTCCAATATTTGCCTGCTTCTACGAGGAATGCAGTAATGGGTTGCAGTTTCGCTCAAAGAATCCCCTGAAGTGTCTAATTGGTCGATGGAACTGCCATGGGTAGCATCATTAGTATAGTTGGTCTTATCCTGCTCTTGATCGATAAAGGGAATGGGATGCATGGCGTCTCCAGATATCATGAGCGCGTGGTTATAATAAGATATAACGGCATCTTCTTCCTTAAGGTAGCGTCTGCCTATTAACCCATCCTGATCGATGGGAAATGTCGGTCCTACTAGATGGAATTTTACTGGTCTTTTCCTTAGAGTAAGCCAAGTGGTACCATACGTTTTTATGCATTCCTTCGTAATACCACTCAACTCAGTGCTTCGAGTAGGATCGTATGGTATATCGTCGCGTAAAGCAGTGCACTTTATTAAATTTACCGCTGCACCGTTATCAATCATGAAGGTCATCCAAGGTTGTTTCCCTTCAGTCACATATAATCTGATAGCTGTAGGTTCGTCTACTTCACTATCGTTGTCAGTAAGTCCCCTATACATGGAAACTCGTTTGCAGTCTCGTTTATCAACATCACCTGTGTTGAGTTCTGCTGAGTCGGTGGTTGAGATGCATTCGGTATTACAGGTTGAGATGAGCTTGGTGTCACTTGTTTCTGGCTCGTCGACTCTTGGTTGCGACGAGCCAGCTGCCAGTTTAAAGCAGGCTGATTATTGAATGCAGATTGTCGTGGAGCTTCAGTCTGATTTGGAGGCATCCGGTTATAGTTATTAGGTGTTCTATAAGCATTATATCCAGGCTCATACCCTTGTGGTTGCTGATAATTAGTCGAGGGTCGCTGTCCTCCGGGCACATAAGGGTTGTATAAACGAGCGTCCTGTGAGAACATCTGCTGCTGTTTCTGGGTATACTGCGGTCGAGGCGTATAATGATTTTGATTAAACCTCTGTGGTGAGTTATTCACGTTATAATTCTGTGATATTTGTCTGATTTGAGGTTGATTGGTCCTTTGCACATTATAGTTTGTGCGTCCCTGCCTCTGCTGGAATCCAGGCGGAGTATTATTATTCACCATGGGTTGAGATGCGTAGTTTTGGCTTTGATGCCTGTTTTGTCCATTATTCCAGTTGTTGATCGGATTTCTTGGCTTCCAATGATTTTCGGCCGAAAATTCGGTCTGTTCCCAGTTTACCTTGGGCATTTGCCCATGAAATTTATATCTGGTGTCCGGCAGTATTTTTGCTTCCATGCGAGTTTCTATACGCGCTGCATCTTTATAAGCGTCAGCTAGGGTGGCGGGATTTTTCCCATCCACTTGTACAGATATATCGGCAGGTAGTCCTCTTATGAAGATGTCCTTTGCCGCGTATTCTAAAGGTTTTATCATGTCGTTCAGGTTAGCATCAGTCGCTCCTGGGATGTCGTCCTTTAGAACATTCTTAGCCCCACTGAGCAGAATGTTAAGTCGATCGTAGAAATCTCCAACAGTTTCTCCTTGTTTCATCCTCATGTCATTTATCTTGGTAGTATAGTAAGTATACATCTTGCCTGGTGTGAATCTAGTCTTCAAATGATTCACTAGGCTGTCGATGTTGGCAAAGGAATGTCCATATGTGCAGTCTCTAGCATTTCCCCGCAACTTCGTTAGCACGGCCTTGACATACTGTCCTTCACTTCCTGCAGGCACATATTCTTTTCCATTGCGAACATCTTGTATAAAGTCTTTTAAAGGCATATTATGCCCGTCAAAACTGCGCAGGCCCTGCAGGGCATTATGTAAGGCGAAGCTATTCGCCATAGCCGTCATCATCAGCATAGATGGATCGGCTTGTCCGTCTCGGTTTTGAGCGTCATTCGTGTTGTCTGGCATTTCTACTTCCGGTCCCCGTAATTCGTTACCTAGTCTTGCTAAAACCCCCAAATAGTAAAAATAGACTAATTTTAGTGATTACCTACGGCAATACTATCCTTGAATTAAATTTTCTAGCTATAGGTTCAATTCGCAGAGTTTCGCACCTAAAAGGAGAATTTACACAGTTAGTGAATTCAAGGTTTTATTTGTTCAATTAAAATCTGGTGAGTTGCCTCACGTTTAACGTTTAAAAATGATAAGCAAAGTAATTAATAAAGAACAAAAAAAAAAGTTTTTTTTTTTAAATTAAACAAAGAGAATAAGATAAAATTGAACATTTGTTTGTTTTTAATAATTCCCTCAGTCTGTTCAGAGCCGTATACATAGTATCTGCGCGTTCATCGACCCTACTTTCGACTCAGTCAATCCACCTCACTTTTCGCGTTCAATGAATTGTAGCAACAAAAGGATTCCGCAATCTTACGGTTATAGTTTAAATTTTAGAATTAATGAACACAGTGCATTATTTCTTGTTATTTTGGGACTAGAAGGAAAAAGATTCATATCGGTAGCTGCAGTAGCTAATGAAAGATCATTGCCTAGCAACAATCCCCAAACGTATTGGCATTGTAACCTGATGATATTATGTTAAAGGAAGAAATTGGGAAGGATTTATGATAAGGAAGGAGCAGAATTTAAAAAGTTATTAATAGTGATCCTGAACCATACGTTGCATTAAAAACACGGTGGCGCCGTAGGTTTTCATGGAGATAATTTTAAAGTGTAATTTTAATTTTAAATAAATAGAATATGGTCACACAGAATGGATAAACACGATTTAACGGAACGGCAGCAATGATCTCCGAAGAAAAGTAGAGTTCTTCAAGAAGTTATAGGCGAATTTATTATTGTAACAACTACAACAATTACAAGGTATTATAAAAGAGAAATCCAAAGTAACGGTGACGGAAACGGACTTTCCAACAAGTAGGATTATTTAGAAGACCAATGTATTGAAATTATTATTGGCGAAAAGAGAAAAATATGTTAGGATTGGATAATTTTCAATAACGAGAATGAAATAAATTCTTATGCTTGCCTCATGGTAGCATAGCGGTCAGTACCCCAGGGTGTAGCACCCCATTAAAGGAAATTAGTGTTAACAATTCGTGACACTCGAGAATAATTCTTAATTCTTGTGATTGAAACTTAATAGAATTTTAAGATGGATACGGAATTTCCTTTATATCTTTCTTTCTTGGTTGAATTATAGAAAAAAGAATAAAAAATAACGTACTCGGATTGGAACCCATGCATAACATATTAAGGGTCGCTTTACAAGCGTTGACGTCTTGACGAGAGGGATGTTTTCTTATATAAAAAATAATAGATTCGAAACTGCAATAAAAATAGAAAAAGAAATAAATTAACGAACAATTGTTAATTAGCAGAAATAACAAGGATTAATAGTGTATTACACACAAAAAAGAAGTAAAGTATTGGCGAGTCAAAGGCAAGATTACCAAATACAACTAACTTGAATACGTAATATATAATTGATTCCGTGAAGTATATCATTGTCTTTTAATCAAATAATTCTATTGCTATATTATAATTAGCGGGACTTAGACAAAAGAAAGAAACGAAATACCCTTTTACGGTCTTATGAGAACGGCAAGCTATTAAGAAGGTATTAAGAATTCAAGAATTATCTTAGCAAAAATCGCTAAACAATTCCGAGGAATAGAATTTACGCCGTCAAGTTAGGGACAATCCTCCTAATCAACGGGTCTACGGTTGTACGATTAAAAAGGAAAAATAAAGGGTTTTTGTTATTTGTTAGGGCGGTGAGTGGCGACGGTTTAAAGTTTTAAAAATGTCTTATAACCGAAGAGAAAAATAAAGTAGAAGTTGCAATACTTTTTTAAAAAAAAAAAAAAATATCTATACCGTGTTGTAAATCTGCTACAGACTATTATTTTGACCAAAAATGAATATAATTCATAGTAAAATTTGCTAGAAATACGTTCGTCAATTAAATAATAATTATTTTTTTGGAAGTATTAAAAAAAATGTGATTAATATAAGAAATAGCGCACAACGTCTAAGAAACGTTGAAACTGTATAACTGTAACGGAAAAACAGGAATGACAGACGAGACGGTAAACAGTCAGTCACTTGTTTACCTCTCCCCCTTACTAAGTTTATTGTCGTCCCCGACAATTAGTCTTAGCTAGAATGAATATTAAACAATTGGTGTTTAAATCCAAAGTCATTACAGTAGTGAATTAAAGCCGATACATCATCTGTATGAATAGAGATGGAGACTGATATTCCATTTAGGAAATACCATAAATTAATGAATAAGAGGCGAAATTTACTTTAGTTCAAGAGTAGAGTTAGAGAGTTAATTTTTCTTTAGACTGTTATAAACAGTTATAATTCAAGTTAGTTGTTTAATCGTTATTTGTTATACTTTTATTCAATTAGACGAATTATTTTTATTTGTATTACTTACATCGTCACGTGAATTTTCGTGTCTACGTGAAATTATTAGATATTAGTCTTTCGTTAATACAAAAAGAAAAAATGTCGAATAACGATTTGAAAAAACTCAAATCAATCATATGATCATTGTTGATTGCAAATGGTAAGAAGGATACGACACTACGAGCCTTGAACGTAATGTACAAGAAGAGTTAAATCAACTAATGATTAGAAAGAATTAAAATCAATCACACGATCATTGTTGATTGCGAATGGTAAGAAGGATACGACACTACGAGTTTTGAACGTAATGTACGGAGAAGAGTTAAATAGTTATAAGCCATTTAGGAAATTTAGGAGGTTTTAACAGGATCGTTTAGTTTTGAAGACTATTTAGAAGGACATTCTAGAATTTTATAATAATATTTAAGAATGAAATGAGTCTGAGACCATGATTCCCGTTTAAGGTTATGCAATAAGGTGTATGTTTATTGCATAGTTAACGATATTGCAGTTTCTCGAATCCTTAATATTTATTATGAATTTGATCAATAGTTTTATTTTTCTTTTTGCGTGGTGAAATAGAATTTAAGTTAAAATATTTTTATGGTTTCTTTTACTTTTCCATGTTTATTTGAGAATAAATAAAAAAAAATAGTGTGAGTGAAATTGTATATTAAAACGTACACTGGGGTCGGATTTTCCAGAAGAGTAATATAATTTAAAAATTCAATTAAAAGAAGAATGTGTACTTGAGGTTAGTATATTGTTATTATTATAAAATCAATATCGATCATAACCTGTAAGCAGCGAGTACTTAATGTGGAATAGGATTCCAACATTACCAAATTACTTCTTGACGTACGAATTGGAAACTAAAAGTTACAATTATTTATTTGTTAGGATACGTATATTTAGATACAAAATTATTGATGATTATTTAATTCTTGGAATAACTTAATGCGAATTTCTTAACCATATATGTTTTTCTTTTTTTTTTTTACGAAAAACTAATAGAGCAAGAAATAGATATATAAAAAAAAGTTTTATATGAGAAAATTGAAAATGTTGATCGACAGCAATAACGAAGGTAGTAACATTATCAAAATTAAATAATTCGGTAAAATGTTAAAAACTTCTTCGGAGGTTTATGTTTACGTTATAACATGAGAGTATTCAGTAATTTTAGATTAGATAAATTTACGACTGTTTGGCTTGTTCCCGAGATTTAATGATTCACATTGCGATCGAAATTTTAAGAGTTATAATCAAAAAGATAAACTGATGCTATTGGTTCAACATTATTTCAAGTTGATCGATAATTTTATATTTTGCATTTTAATAACCTTTTAGGAAGGTTTGAGAAAATGAAAGGAAAGATAAATGTTTTGGATAGGAATTTAATGATTAGGAAAGTTTTAGGAATTAATTTAGGTAACCTTAATCACATCATGTTTAATTATTGTTTCGGTGCTTTATAGTCCGGAGAGATCTAACAGAATTTTAACAAAATGATTTTATTTATTTTACCGCCATTTATTAAGCGGGCTGAAGATTAATTTATTATCCCCAAAGTGTAAATACACAGGGAGTAATTTTTTTTATCAATGAAAATCAGTTGGAATACCAAGCAGTATCTACAATTATTACTGCACGAGAAAGTTATTGCGGGTTAGGTATAAAAGAAGATGAGAATGATAGTGATACCTCGGTATGGCATACAATATGGCAAAAACTCCTTGAATACCTTAGAAGTGTTGAATTAATTTCGAATTTTTACAGGTTTTCAGCCTTCAGAAGTTAGAATAAAGATAGAACTGATCAATAGTTTTATCCTTTTTTTTTTTTGAATTAATATTTAGAAGTTATTGTTAAACATTAACTTACTCTAAAGGACAATCCAATATTTACTTGTAAATCGAAATCAATTTGTTACTATATTCTATTTATTGAAGGTTAAGATTGACTGAATTACTTTCGGGTTAATTTGCGTCGCTTGGATGAACGTATCATCATAGGGAAAAATTACGCAAACATTGAAATTTAATTGAATAAAAAAAAGATTTAATATGAGCATTAATAGTTAAGTTAAAATATAAAAGAGTAGTATTATATTAATAAATGGATTAAATATTAATAAAATTATTATTGTAGGACATACGATGGTAGCATATCCAGAGTATAAAATAAAAAAAATGATTTTACCTAGGTTTATCCTAGTTTTTGTCAAACTTGAATTCACTAGACGGTGTTACACTAACACTCTATATGACTGCTAATTTTGAATATGTAATCTTATTCACTAACTAACGATTTTCAGTTTATGATAATTACTAAAACTCGGTAAAAGTTACTGTATTGTTGCTGGAACAAGACTGATGCGCGTTGTCTTGTCCCGGTAGCTTATATACTTATGATCTAGTAGGAGAGGTACCCCCTCTCTCGAGGTGTGCCATCTTTATAACTAAATTTTAAATATTATATTACTCTAATTCCCCTCCCTGCAGTTGCACTTTTCTATGGGAACGCATCAAATTTTATTTTACCTAACCGTTTTTTACTGGAAACAGTAGATTCTACGCTTGCAGTTTTTGGTGTCGGAGTCACATATTTAGATAAAAAGTATGAAATATAAACTTTTGAACAAAATGATATTTTATTATCTTTACTTGTCGTGAGAAAGACTTTATGCTAATTCTCAAAAGATATAATTTTATTCATTTTACGTAGTAATTTACAGTGCTGCTTTATTAATTTCTACTATTGTTTTTGCAAGTAATTATATTTTGTTATTATCTGGAACTTTTAGTACAAGATTTATTACTCTTAACCTAATGCATGCTTGATTCGTGTAGTTCTTTTGATTCAGTACACTTTTTTTCTCTATTGTTATTCGTCGTAGTTCTATTCTATGCTTATTATTCCTTTTTATTTTATAATAGTATATGTTTATATATCATTACATTTCAGTTGTAAAATTACACTACGGTCCCCCCTATAAGTTGAAAAATTTTATTTTCATATTCGTAACCCTGAAATGGATACTTTAGGCAATTATCAACAACAATGCAGATTTGGCTTCCACCCGTAAAACAGGATGTTAAATTCCTCAAAGTTATTTGATGATTGCGTCAGTAAACCTTTCCCGCGTAAAAACCGTATGTGTCTCCCCCTTATTATCGGAAATATTGCACTGTGTACCTGGCTTCCGCCCCATACGGTGACGTTAGATACCACAGCACATCGAAAATTTCCATCGCGTTCCACTGTATGTTGATCAAGTCAGCTCCCGTCCTATACAGTGACGTTTCATTGAAATCAACAGAGACAGTGGATATTTGTATTATCCCCTACTTTTGATATATATTTTTTTTTATTCATTGTATCTTATTTTTCATTGTTTTTACACGGATCTTAACAAAAAGCATCCGGTTATAAATCATCATAACGTGACCTTAACAAAAAGCGTCCGTATGGAAATCATTTTATTCATTTTATATTTGTATTTCATTTGAATTATTCGTTTTCTTTTATAATTATGTTCGCAATTATACTCGAGTCGCAACATCTGATTCATTGACTACATGGTTGCTTTTATCATACTACGTGGTGATCAATCACATAGTATAAAGCCATCATTTTTGGACCATCTATCCAATCCATGAACGTCAATAGTTTTTCTTAAACTACTTAAGGCCTAAAGTATTTTAAACTACCGGTACCGGATTTTGAATTTTATGATTTTAGAAATAAAGCAGCCCTTATTTATGATAATTTACAAAAATTTGTTTATGTAAATAATATTATTAAGTTGACAATTTATTACCAAAGGAAAAATTACATTTCATATCCGCCAGCAGATACGTAACCGTTTGTAAGTATGATTTGAAAAATATTACTATATTTCCACAAAGAAAATTAATTGCTTGTGACTCCGATCCAAAATTTGTTTGTATTTGTTAGATTTAATATTAGAGATTAAGCTACTATTATTCTAGTATACTATTAGACTTATTTCTGACTCATGCTATAAACTTAAACTGATTGGGATGCATATTAACTAAAATATGCATACCTGCTATTTATGATTAGGGTAAGCGTAAATATTTCCTTCGATTCAGATAGGTTGAATAGGTTCACCTGAAACTCACGAAATTTCATTAAAGTATTTTATTTAAATATACCTATAAATGTGTTATTTCGTACAATAGCAATTCGTTTACGCGGTTTTTATATTAAAATATATGAGATGATATATTCTATTTTGTGTATTATTTGAAATACTAGTTATAATACCACGGGAGAAGCATACAGTTAGTGCAAAGTTTTGCATTTTTATCGCCTTACTTGTAGTAGGTGACAACGTGAGAACGACAGTTAATTTTAAAAGACAAATCGCGTTAAATTTCTATCATATTCCGGCATGCAGCATTCTTTTATATTATTAGTAAGCATTAAATTTCGAAATTACCGGTGGTAACAGAAGATGTTGAGTTTTTACGGTATAACCTGAAAATTATTATATTTTTTTTTACATTGTAACATATGAATTTTAATTAAATACAAGGAGGTGTAATAATAATTTAGTTTAGCATATGGATTATGATGAATCATAAATAAACTTGCAGTTTATTTAAAACATATAGAGGTTGTTTTAATTTTGAGTTTTAAAACCTTTTAAAGTAAACGGTTAACTGTGGATATTTTTAATTATTAGTATTTATGTAATAGAATGGTTCACATTATTGAATTTAAATATTTGAAAAACTAGATTTTGTAATTTTTAAACATTTCTTTTATTCTGTCGTTTAAGTGTGTTACCGTTGAGTTATCTATTTAATATCGATTTTGTAATTTAGTTATTTTTATTGTATACAGGTAGATTACATGATTTATTTTGCAGCAATTCATAAACAAAAAAAACTTTTATTCGAAGAATGCCTAGTGATTTTGTTATTTATTAGTTATTATTATAAATATTAATTTATTTTTAAAATAATGGAAAACAGATAGAGAACAAATAATGAAAGTGATTAAAAAGTCTTTGCATAATTAATTATCGAATTGTATTGTTAAAGTCAAAATTGAATTACCTTAGTTTAGAGTTTTAATAGTTTTTGGTTTAGCGGTAGATACTAAGTTCAGATTGGAGTTACCATAAATGATATTGATTATAGATCGTTACCATAAGTCATTCCGCCATGGATGGTAACGGATAATTGCAGATTTCAGTTACTATGTAGGTAATTTTTAGTAATTTTATCGATCGGAAATAAACTTTATAAAGATTATTTCAATTTTCGCGGGAGGATTTAATACGATTGTATGCTATTCAATTGCTTATATGATTTTAAATTTAGAAAGTTTCTTTAAAATTTTAAGTTGATGTTTTGGGTTTTAAAGAAAAGTTTTTAGTGCTGCATAGCAACAATTTTGTGTTATTAATTAATTTATATTTAAATTGAATTACCAAATTGGCTTATAGTTTATTGAGGTTTTAGTCACGTCATCACTTACTACGCATAAGGTTAATGATAAAATTGAATTTTGATAATAATTTATTTTAAATTTTTAAAAAAAAGATTGGCAACAATTAGATTTATTTGTCAGCCTAATTTATTAATCGTAAAAAAATTGCTATTGTTTACTAAAAATAATTTGGCTAAATGCTTGCGAATTGGCGGGCATTTTATTTATTTTCAGATAATTCGCTATTTATTCAAAGGTGTCGCATTTGATTTAAATTTTTACATTTAAACTACTAATTAATGCAAGCAAATTTGCATGCATTTTTCTGTCTTAAATTTAATAGTTTTGAAATTAATGTCAATTTCAATTTATTTCTAAAGTAAATGGATTAACCATTATATGATTCGCCTTAATTTAAAAAAAAAACTTTTACCAAATTCGAACTTTGCACTCTTATTATATCTTACGCATTTAATATTATTCATTCGTATCCTATGAAATTTTTCATTTTTGTTGGTGCATGGCGAGGAAGTCAATTCGTTTTTTAAAAATTAATTAAATATTTTAATTTATCACTGCTAACGTCTCCCCTTGAGGACAAGGTTAGCCCTTAGATGGAAAGGAAACGTCAACAGAAAACTCGTTGATCAAAATTCAAGCAAAAATGTTATAGAAACCTCAAGACAAGACTTTTCTCGTCATGCTTGCAACGAGTTACTTACATTATCTCTAAAATTCTCATGTGGTAAGCCTAACTACGGATCGCATAGACACTAGTTTACGAGTGTCTGGTATATTTTAGTTTAGTTGATTATTTCGCATCTCGCAGGTTTTTTTAGAATTAACTGTGTAAAAGCATTAAGTTTAGTTAGATAAGAGAATATCCAATTGTACTCTGCTGCAATTTAGCATGAAACTCGTGGTTTTATATTTAATTCTCGGTGAAAATGAATCCCCTCACTCCAGCGACCAAAATCCCGCCGTGTGAACGCATTATATTTCTTTTAAGTTTGTAATTCAAGATCTTTTGTTTTCAGCCTTCTCTTTTATGATAAGTTTTCTATTTTATGCGAATGTTATAATAAAACAACTTATTTACAGTCGAAATGTACAATTTGTAATTTTACGTTTAATATTGTCAATAATGTTTTTGTTTATTTAGATTTATTGATTTAATTAAGTAAAGAAAAGAAAAATTCTCTTAATTTTGGGACGTTTCAGGTTTTCTTAAACTTCTAAACAAAACATTCATTAATTATATGAGTATATTATTACTCCCTTATTTATTTTTTTGTTAAAGGGGTTTTATCTTCTTGAAATGTAATTTAGTAAATAATTTTATTTCAAACTTTTGTTTGTGGTGTAATATATTGTTTTCTTAAAAGTTATTTATTAAAAATTAATTGTATGCGATTCTTATTGGAATAATCTGCGATTGTACAATTTGTGCAAAGGTTTTTATCTTAAAATTATTCATCGACTAATGAGGACGCGGTACAAGAAACTAGAATTTTATAGAGATAAAATTAAATAATATTTAATAATCCTTTTCTCATAACATGCAAGTTATTTAGTCCAAAATAGGGTAATGTTTGAGACTTTTATATTTGATTTCAACAAATTTATATTCATTGTAATTAATTAAGTTGAATTTTGTCATAGTTTTCATTTTAGTTTTATTAATAATTAATGAGCGTGTAAATTAAAACTATGAATCTATTAAACGGATTGAATTAATTGGATTTTATTCTAAATTAGTATATTATGTGCACAATGAATCATTTCATATTCTATTATTTTATAAGTTTGAAGTGACATTATTTAGTTTAAAAATATTGTGAAGGGGCTTTTCTAATCCGAAAAAAAAAAATTATTAACAAAATTATGGCGGAAAACAATATTTTATCAAAATTAAATTTATTTGGGATGAAAACGGTTTTAAATTCAAAGTAAAAGGTTTCCAACAGCACTCATTTAGATACCATAAAGTAGATATGCTTTTAAGCTTAGAGCGTACTGTAAGCACAAGCCAGCATGACGTCACCCTGCTTCAAACTCGAGCTGCTTTAACAGAGCACGCTAGCACATACAACGTATACTTCAACGTAGAGATTGAAATGTGCGTTATCGCGCGCAAAGAATTTCAGTCTCACTGTTCGAAAGCAAGTACGTTTTACGCTTGTCTGGTTTTATTCATAAATATTATTTTTAAATTTTAAACATTAATGATTTTTGTTTTATTTGACGATGTCTTTATATTCGAGTTAAATATTTATACAATTTGTACAATCAAATTTGTAGTTTTTACATATTTTAGTACTTAAAAATAATTTTAACTTTTATTCGCCTTTTAGAATTATGGTTGTTACATTTTACTTGGGTTATTTTTGAGTTGAATCTATTTCTTTGGGTTTTCGATTATGTTTTGACTATAATTTATTAAAGAAATTTCAAAAGTGTAAATGATAGATTTAATTATATTAACTACTATGTTACTGTATTGCTTTGTGAATTTTATTCTTTGATTAAACTTTGATCGGAATTTATTAAATGTTTTGAAGAACTTAAAATATGGATTAATAAAAATAATGATTTGTACATAATGTTAAAATATTTTCCAAGGATTTCTTCTTTTTTTTTTTTTTTTAAAAAATTATATCTATGAGTGATGTTTTTGAAAAGTTAAAATGAGAACATCGTTTCTTTGTTTTTTTCTTTTGAAAGTTTTTATTTACTATTTTGGTTTTAAAAAAAATTTTTTTTCTCAAAAGTATTGAAGTTTTAGGATGCTATTATGATATTTTCGGTTTAGCTGTTTCGTTTAAACTTTCGAAAAATTTTTGGATATCTAATTTATCTATGGATTATTTCTTTTTCTTCCCTTTTTTTCTGTTTTAGTGAGTAGTTCTTGAAGACACAGAATGATTTACATCTAGGGTTTCATGATACTTTTAGAAAAGGAGAATTATTTTGATAGTTTTAAACTATGCTAGTATTCATAAAGAAAGACGAATCTATCGGAAAATTATTATGTTAAAACAATTTTAATACAAGGCCTTTTATTTATGTTTTGTTTATAACTTTAATAATATTAAGTGAATTAATCACAGTATATTACGACGTTTGAGTATTAGCCTTTCACTTTTCTCTCTTTATTTCCTTTTATAAAAAAAACAATTTTGAACAATTCATTTTAGGAGATTACTTAATAACAAAAATTTTAATTCTTTTCCCGATATTAACTCGTAAAAATGCTAAATACTTTATTCCATTTACTATTAGCATTTCTTCTCACACGCATGGTGGTTATATCGAAGATTTTATTTCAGTTTAACTGTTCGTATTAAGTTAACGTTTTATTCCGAGTAGTAATGATAATAAGCAAGCCGATATTTTTGTAATTTCAAACTCGAGCCGTTGTTTTAGGATTCGGTTTTCGTTTAGGCGAGTAACACTATACTTTTACGGCTTGGAAATTTTATTTTCTTTCTCGCGTACGCTTAGCAAGTTTGAAACCCATTGTGATATTTCATACATTACGTTGATTTTTTAGCAAAATAAATTTTAACTATTTTAGCAGCTATTGTAGTCATGTTTGTTTTTATAAAAGTTTAAATCTTATGAAATTTAATTTGAAAATTTGTATTTAAAAATTTAAATATATGACTCTCACAGGGTCGTCCCCACTAGAAGCGAAAGGACCCATCTCCTTCAATATTAGTGCTTCTTTATATATACAAATGTTAGAGATCCGAAAAACTTTTTCTTACGGTTACATTATTTTTAAGTATTGTATCATATTTCCAACGGCATTTATTGAAGTTCGCAACACTATATGCTTTTACACAGAATTTCTATGTTTCATTTTAAGCCGATAAGTTTATGATAGTTACGCATCCTATACCTGCCTACCTATTACCTGTACTTTATAATACGGAGGCTCAAGGTTAACACTCAAAATGTCAAATCCTACTTTTATTATTTCGGATATTCAAGATATTTAATTTTATGGTAATGCAATTTGTAAAAAAAATATTGTTTTCAGTTTTCCCTCTGGGATGAAAGAGAAAATTCAACGTCCAAACAACTACAATAAAATTTACCGTTTCAGTTTAACCAACGTATTTCAATCGTTAAAATTAGTTTTATTAACTCATCCTTTAAAATCACATTCTTTTTAATTTTTCTGTTCTTTATGTTATTGTTTAAATAATAATAAAATTTAATTATTAAAAGGAAACATAACAACTGCAACAATTTGTAATTATTTAATTGTTCTATTATTATTTAACATCAATGTTTTTAATTATTGAGAATGTATCTCTGTGTATTGGTTAAATTAGTTAAAGTTGCAAAGAAAAATTTTTATAGATTACTTAAAAAAAAAAAATTGTAAATAGTAATAAAATGAAAGAAAACTTTAGTCAAAGGTATTGTAGGTAAAAGTTTTAAAATTTTTAAGTCACATGATTTAATAATTTTTAAAACACGCTTGCGTTTGTGTGTTCGGAACTCATTGCATTTATCTTGTAGTTAATTTCTCACGTCATATTTTTTTATTTGCTGACACATGTGAGACTAACAAAGATTAGTTCTGAGTAGCCAGAATATTTATGTGATGAGGTATTTTTCTTTTTAAACTTCAAACTAGAACTTGATATCTTTATTTTTCGCTCGACCGGATGTAATTGTATATTAGTCTATACGAAGCTATGTGAAAATACGTTATGGTTTGCACTGCATGACGCAATGACATTCACGATGAAAAAACTTTGGTTTAATGTTCACCCGGTTAACTGAAAAGAACGTTTTATAATTTGAATTTATTTCAATTTATTTAATTTTGAGTAAATTTTTATTTTAATAAGAAAATTCGATCCTAATGAATTACGATTTTACTTTTATTAAAAATTGGTTAATAATCCTAAATGATGAATTATTTATTATTTTAAAATTGTAACATTTTTATTTAAATTACATAAGAGTTACTATACTGTCGGATTTTTTCTGTTTTTATGTTAAAGATAAAATTAGAAATTTATTGATTTTCACTTGAGCATGTACCGCCCTGAATTGATTTTAATTAATTCGAAAAAAAAACAATTTTTTTAGTGTGATTTACTTAATTCTCAGAATTTATAATTTCGGTTTTGAGAAAAGAATAGAAAATTTTTAAATGTTCAATCCTTAATAGTTTTATGTAATATTGCTTATAATTTTGTGGCAAGAGCTTAAATATCAGTCACGATTTATTTTTTTATTCAATTAAGGTGAGTGAAACGGCGCAGAGAATTTATTATTGAAACTTCTGTTAAGATTGAACAATTTGGCGATTTTTATTATTTTTTTAGAATGTTGTAAATTTCATTACAATTGGTTACATTTTCAAAAACCTTCTACCTCCAGAGGGAAAGTTTAATGAGATGTAGTTATGTTTTTCGTTTTATTTAGCCGTCTTAAACCGCTCCAAGACGAGAATCCCTTTTTCCTTTAGGAAAGAGAATTCTTCAATTGTATAAATTTAGTGTTTTCCCTGAACCCTCGCATCAAAAGCAGGTAAACCGAATCTTCCTAAGTACTACTTCTATTATTGTTAAGCCAATAAAAGTTTATTAGTAAAGGTTATTATTTACTATATATATAACGCTTCGCATCTATATAATATGTTATTGACACGAACTTTCGATTTTATCATTTTTTTTTCGTTTAGAACACAATCTGTTCTACGTTAACATCTCTAAATTTTACTTAGTTTTCCCCGCAAGGAAAAATCGAATACTTAAAATAGTTAAATTTTTGCTGAAATCGCTAAAGAAAATATTATTTAAATCATATTTTTTTTTCTTTTTCGGTACATTTTTTTTTTTTTTTAAATTCCTTGTTCCCTTGCGGAAACACTCTCTTGATTACTGCCTCAATTTTCTACTTTAGAGAAAATCAAGTAGTTCATAATTAAAGGATTTTTTTGGAATCAAACATGATGATTTCCTCGCGAACGCGGTTGGGTCAGATAAAAAATTTCGTTTGATAGAATTTCGTTGCTTGTTACTTTTTGGTTTTATTTTTATTTTTATGTGGGTCAGATCGCGTATTTAGCGCAGGTTAACGGGCGGATGGCAAATGGTTTTACTTTTATTATTTGTTTTAAAAAAAAAAATTGTCGTCGCGGTATTTACTTTCGACACTCCTGGTCCACCTGAAAATTTCTTAGAACGAGGGGAGATTCCAATTCGTTCACTCCCCTTTGTTTTGTCGCGGCCTAATCTTGATCGAACTATTGTTTCCGGCAACTACTAAGCGATGGGCCTACTCATCACTGTTCCCCAATACCCTTCCGCAATAGCCGATATGGCTAGAAAGTGGATAAAAAAAAAATAGAAAATACACATTAATTAAATATAAATGTATATATATATATATATATATATATATATTATATAATTATATATATGTAAATTGAAATTCATTATTTTAAAATTTGGACTAATACATTGGGCTCATGGGTTCGAGTCCCGACCGTACTAGAAGAAAAGAAAATTGAGACAGCAATCAAGAGTACTCATAATAACAAACGAAAGTAAAATTTAAAAGTTTGTACCCATGAATTTGCAACTCATAATGAAAAATGCAAATTTAAAATTCGGTGCTAAAGAAAAATAACTTTTCCTTCTTACTTGTTTGGTTTCTTGTTTTTAACTTGAAATTAATTTAAAAATTAACCTATTAAAATTATATTACCTATTAAAACGTTTAACAAAATTTTTCGAGGCTGATTCGGGCGCGAACTTAGGATCCACGAGATGCGATGCATTGACGCTACCTATTACGCTTCGAAACGCTGGTTATAATTTACTATAATCCCCCATATTTGTGGATTAATGGGTCGATGATTCAAGAGGCTGATAATTATCAATCAATAATTAATCAATAATAATTAAATAATAAAATAGTGAAGCAAAGTAAAGGAAAATTATTTTAAGCAAAAATTGAAAGTTATTATAAAAACTTTACTCAAATTAAGTGATCATTGTATTAATTCTTAATAAATATTCATAGTTATCAATTCGCTTAGAATATAGTGAATAAAGAAGGAAATTCAAGCTATCAGCCGATACATTAATATTTCTCTTTGTTACTGGTTACATTTCATATACATATTTTATGTAATATTCTAAAATAACTAAAAAAAACAATTAATTTTCTACTGGTAAATATCAAACTAAATAAAAATAAAAATGATTATTGATGGATCAATTATTTCAGTTAGCAAAATTTCCATTAGGGCTATTTTTAAATTATAAAATACACAAATATATAAGAATGCATTTTTTTATATATTTAATAAAGTAATAAATAACTTTTTCTTATGCACGGTGGCAAAATCTATTAATTATTAGTAGCTTGGATTTAACTGATTTTTAAATATAGATATGTTTTACGTGAAATTTTAAACAAATTTTTACGATTATTTTTATTTAAAAATAAGTACCTTTTAGAAAATAAAATCAGAAATTAAATGTGGAAAATAATATTTGGCAAACAAAATAGGTTGTATATTACATGTCATTCCCCAAAAAGTAAATATTCTTATTATCAGAAGTTAATTACTAATGAAAAATGGATGTAAAATTGATCTATAAAAGGGATAAAATTGAATTTAAACCGTCGAGAAAAAATAAAGTATTGGCAAAATGAAAAATTTATAGCCTTTAGCATTACTATTCGTCAAAAATATTATAAAAACCAGTTATTTGTCCCCGCTAGATTGAAATATATTAATACTTTATAAAGTTGATGAAAGGTTTTATTGTCTCCTGTTTCAAAAAGTCAGAAAAAGATTTACCTTCGAAAAATTTCGTAAATTGATATAAGTACGTCAACAATTTTTACGAAAACGTAACCAATATCAATAAAGAGATAGATTATTAGATAAAACTTGGAATTCAGCGTTATATTAATAAGATCTATTACGGTCTGTTCTATTTAACAACCATGATATAAAATGACTCATCGTCGAAATCAATAAAATAAAATCAAATTTACTAACAATTCTATTTGTTAAATATTTAAATAAATTACTTTTGCATAATATTTAATTATATCAAATCATTTTTTTTTATTATACTTTTATTGGTTTTTAAATTAACCATAAAGAATCCTTCCTCTCAGTGTATGAATAAAATTTATTTAAATTTCTTGTCAAACAGTAAAATATGGACACTTATTAATTAAAGCAATTTTGATAAGAGATTACCTAAAATTTGAGATAGTAAATATGGTACTAGTTCTGATGCAATTTAACGTTAAAATATATATTTATTTTTTTAAAAACACAAAACTTTGATTAAAAATTTTCAATGTCGTATTGTAAATAAATGTATCAATGTATATAAATTTCAACCGCATAAAGGTGTAGACTTGTGCGCTTATGCGCGCAAACTCCACATCAACCTAATCATGTGTGCAGAATCACACACAAAGTGTTATTTTGTGTGTGTTTATTTTTCTATATTTTTTTCTTTTTTTCAATAATATCAAACACACTTAACTGATTTTCATTTACTCCTTTTAATTTAATTTACTCCTTCCCGACAGGTCGCGAGATTAACCGCTAAACACTTACGTGTCAGTGCGTCAAACGCACGAAACAACAAAGATTCCGATTCTTTTCTATTATTTTTTTTTTTTTTGAAAAAAAAATCACAATCCCTGCAGTCCTTTTACTCGATTGCTCCACGCAAGGGCGCCAAGTGTTAAGACGGGTTTTTCTAAAGAGTTTTACCTCTCACAAAAAAACCCCGTCTTTCATACATTTAATTTTATTTTTACCTTCCGGAGTTTAGAGATTTTATCTAAGGAGTATATTCAGCCTGATCTATACGAAAATGTCATAAAATAAACACTCCGATCTCGTTTCACATGGAAATGAGAGTTAATATTCCTTTTTTGAAATTTATCTCTTTTTTTATTTTAGTCAATTTTCTATTATTAATTATACATTTCATTGCATTGAATAAATTTCTATAATTGTATTTAATAGCTTTTCTTTTTAAATATTTAGATTAAAATACAGATTTTCACAAGCAGCATGTATTTATCTAGGTTAATATGAAATTTACAAACATTTATAATTGCCATAAATTATGAGGAGAGTATAGTTTCTCGCTAAAAACACGAATGTCTTTCTGTAAACTTCATGAATCAACTTTTTAACGAGTGCATTTTTAATTCTTCTCCCTTTTGCACATTTATATTCATGAAAATATAGATTAAATTTGTCTAAATATATATTTTAGACATATTTTATTAACAAATATTAAATATTAAATAAAATATTCATATAAAAGATTTTAACTATTTATAATTGTTTATAAGAATTATTTATTTGAATATTGTGTAGTTTTTTTATTTCACAATAATAACTCTAAGTTAAATGAATGATTGAGTCACAAAGGTTTTTCTAATCATGTGACATAAATAAATTTTCAAAAAAATAGAATATGAAAAAATTTTTATTTTTTTGCCTCTAATGTGATGCGCATAAGTATTACATATTATTTTTTTTTCTTTTCAATTCAATGTGCGAAACTCAGCTTATTGTTCAAATACATATATTTGACATGGGCATTATGTTATTTTAAAAGACAATGTGCAATGTATTTTTACACCATTTTTAAGTACTAAAAAATTACTTGATTCCAATGACGAAGTATACTCATGTAAAAATTACTTACTTCAGATGTTTTTATTTAAATTTAAGATTTTTTTAAATTGAACGTGCTAAAATCGATTTTCGTATGCAATTAAACTGCCTAATATACATGATTTATACACTAAAGTACGGACACATAATTTATATGAAAATACCTAATCATACCAAATTTTACTTAAAATTAGAGTATACCTTATAAAAATCAGTTATGAGTTTTATTATGAAAAGGATTGATTTGTTTTTTATTCATTTGAATTTTCATAAAAATATGTAGTTTTTAAAATAATTATTACTTTAACGTCTAATTCTGTTCAATGACTGTCCAAGCAACTTATTTTTGTGGCATATTTATTAATTTTTATGAAGTACATTTAAAATTTTTTGGATAACTTGAAAAAAAAATTATTTAATTTTATCGACGGCCCCGAACTATATAAGCCTATCTCCAAACTCCGAATCATAAAAGTTTATGTCGTTTTTATAATAAAAGTTAGTGATATAAAATTGAAATATGTCAGACATTCTTTATTAGTTTAATAAATCCACTTGAGTAAAAATTACTTGCAAAACTCCCACAATATATCTCTTACAGATTTACATACTTAAATAAAATTTTTCACTTATATGAATTCATCAAAAGTACATTCTGAAAATCTTTACAAATAATTTATTGTTAAGCCGCGAAAATTCTCCTCGTAAAGTTTTACCTCCAGGAAGAGAATTTCTATCTCAATCAACAGATATTTATAGCTAGAGAACGAGAATTACGAACGGAATAACTAACAGATGTAATATATTGCTTTGGAATTATCTAATTTTATAAATTACAATAATTCTACTAAACTTATAAAGTTTCTTTTAATATATATTATTGCAGTACTAAATATTTATTATAAGTTTATCGTTCGGTATTAACCATATATTATATATCTTAAATACTACTACCTAGTTTATAAAAATATTTAGTTAAAATAAATGGGTTTACGAGTAAAAACTAAACGGGAGAGGTTTTGGTTCTAATTGAAAAACTTTATTTGAAGAAAATTTGTAGCATTTAAAACAATGAATAATTAAACACTTATTAACATTTTAAAACGCTGTGAAGAAGCTAGAAGTTTTACAGTTGGAAAACAGAATTCTAGTAGATGATAATAAATAATAAAAAAAAACAATTGAAATGATTTTATCTTAGTCTTCCAATATGCTGAATTTTATCTAACGTAAGGTGCGCTTATTTCCTTTTATTACATTGTTATAACAAAACCCAAAAAAAAACAAATAACTTATCTGCTGATGACAAGGGTGGCCGGCGGGGCAGCATTGCCGGCTCTCCTGGTTTCCCATGCCTGCTCTGGCTGCATTGGCTTCTGATTATCTGCTTTTTTTTTTATTTGTCGGGATATCTACACTTTATCAATAACCGGTGCACTTCAATACACGTGTATGACAAATCGGATCGTTGTCCACGGAATTCGTGTCGTTAATTTTGTTAATTAATTGAGGATTATAACTTTCAGTTTATTGATTAAATTTAGAAACAAAACACACGAGAAAAAGAAAAAGAAAATTTATTATTGACTGGAAATGCTGATGATGTATAAACTTATATGAAAATTAGAGTTAGTTACAAAGCTAAACAGTGACAAGGTTGAAATTTGAAGTTGCAGCTGCAGCCTCGCGGGCTGCAGCATACACGTACTGCTCTTAGGCCTGGTCGCGCGCGTCTCTTTCAAAAAGATTTTTCTTCGCTTGACAATCCGTCTTCAAGCCAGCTTCAAACGTTTTTTGTTGTTGTGGGAGAGAGCGCGGAGACAGAGAAAGGTAGTCCTCTCTCCTCGTTGCTCTCGCCCGTCTTATGCATGGGAACCGACGCTAAGTCCCCACTTCAACTCAACGACGTAGAGAAAGAGTGGAGACGAAGCAAAGGCTCCCGTCAACGATCGAGCTTGGCTTCTTGGAAAATTGATAACAACGTGAAAAGAAATTGGCCTTGATGCTTTTAAGACCCATTTCTCTTCATCATTGTAATAAATTAAAAGAATAAATTTAAGAATTAATAGATAAATAAAGAAAATTAGGAGGCGAAAATTTTGTCACTTAACATCTTTTCTTCTTTAAAATTTTAATGCTGTATTGATATCGTTTATATTCAAATTAATTTTTTTTAAATCATAATTATTTTTGTTTACTTTCCATTTCTTGTTTCATTTTTTATTTATTTTAATGTTTATTAGTTTATGTAAGTCTATTTTATTTAATTAAAGTTGTTTATGTATTTCATCTGATATGCTTGTTTTATATCTTTATTTATTTATTTTTTTTATATTGATTTTGAGTTTAGTTTATTCGAATATTTATTTTTCTTTATTAATTTTTTTTTATGATCTTGTTACAGTCGTTGGTGTTTTATTTGCTATTTTCGTGATATTTCTTTACTTTTGTATTTTTATTTTATATTTTTCTTTGTCCTGTGTTATTGTTTCTGTTATTTTTTGGATCGTGATGTTTATAGCAGATTTTATTTTAGTTTTTTTTCTTTTAATTAAGAAGTATTTTTCATTTGTAGGTAGTGACGTTGCTGATCCAATTGAGTTATTTTGTTGTTACACTGCCTTGTTGATTATTTGATAGTTGAGTAGTATCTTGCTTTTTTCAAATTCGCTGTTTTATTCTTCATTTGTTATCCTTTTGTTTTTTTGCATTCTTGGTTGTTGTATTTTTTTCTTTTTGCAATAATAGTTTTTTATATTAATTATTTTTTTATCTAGTTAATTTAGATTAAAATTTTTTTTTAGTTTGTTTTGTTAGTTTGTGAATTTCATTTGAGGTTATTTCTTTTTTTTTTTTTTTTTTTTTTTTATTATCATCAGTAATTTATTCTATTTCCGAATTGCTTTCTGTGTCTTTTATGCTAATTTCCGATCATACTCTCATTTTTTTTTCTTCTTAAGGCTCAGCATATGCTTTAAAAATCACCTTATTCTTATCATTTGAATTGTTTATATTTGTGCTTGTTGATATATTTTCTGTGTTTATCTATGTATTAGTTTCTCAATAGTTATTTATATGAACATTATTTTGAGATTATAAATTTTATATTTCGTCAATTAGGGTTTATATTTTTTCATAATTTTTTGCAAGATTCCCTTTTGAATTTGCATATAAAATATTTTAAAGTATCGATGCTGGTAAAAATATAATCTAAATTATTCTAATTTAACTTTAACATTGTTGGAATTTGTGTTATTTCTTCTGAACGGACATATATTTGTCGTTTAAAACTGTTTACATGTTTATATTCACTGTTTTTTATTGATGCCTTGAGTGTAACAATAGTAAAGCTATATAATGGAAATCAAACAAAATATTTATTTATTAATTTTTACAAATATTGTTTATAGATTTGATAGGTATTATTAAAAATGTTTGTGATATTGAATTTATTTCAAAAAATGATAAAAATTATATAAAAAGAGACATTGAAATTATTGATGAATTGGATAAAAAGGTAAAATGAATCAGTAGATAAATTTGTTATAATGTATTAATGCATTACGAATCAATTATTTATGTTTTATTATTACATAGATTACATTAAATTTATGGGGTATTATGGCTGAAAAAAATATATTGAAAATACTATTATTTGCATTAAGAGAGCCAAAGTTCAAGAATATAATGAAATAAAAAAAATAACTGCTACTAATTCAACAATAATTATAGATGATTATTATGGTGAAGAATATAATAAGTAATATCATTAAATTATATTTCATTTATAAATTAAATTTATATTTATATATGAATTAATATTTTTTATTTTTTTTAATAGATCGAAATTAAAATTGATGAACATATGGTAATATGTAAATTAATAGTTTTGTAATTTATATTTTGTAATTATTATTAAAAATAATCATATTTTTTCTTTAATATTGATAGGCATCATCATCAGGACTCATTGAAAATAAAGAAGATATTTAATCATTTGTAATATGTTAAAATATAATAAATAAAAAGTAGGAAAAAATATAAAAAGGCATTAATGTTTATTTTTAGAAATATTTCAATACTTCTTTCAGTGAGATAGGGATAACATGACATTGAAACAGAGAGAAAGAAATAGTTAAATAGAAAGACAGTGACACTGAGATGGAGAGACAGATTTATTGATTAATTGATTCTATTTATTTAAGATCATGGGATATAACCCGTTCAGACAGTGAAGAAGACAGAGAGACTGGAAAAGTGAGACACAGGCGGAGACAGAGAGATAATGAGACAATGACAGTAAGACAGCGTCAGAGAGACAGAAACAATGAGACAGAGAAACTGAGATAGTAAGATTGATACAAATTGCGAGACAGAGAGACAGAGATTATGAGACAGAGGCAGAGAGACAGAGACAAAGAGAGAGTGACAGAGACATAGAAACAGCGAGACAGAGAAAAAATGACAATGAGACAGAGTAACAGAGAGGCAGAGTTGATAATTTTCGGCAGTTTGTTCTAGTTCTGATTTTCTTTGTTTGTTAATATTTTTAGTGTAATAATAGTTGTACTACGTTTCATTTTTAAATTATTTAAAATTTCTTCTAATACACTGTTAATACCACATTATACCTGGGATATAAAGCATATAAGCAACTATCAGTACAGGAATTACTTCATTGGTAGGATATGAAAGATGTTACTTTTACTTATTCATGATAATGCTTTTACTTCTCAATTAATTGTTCCTTTTTTTTCAGGTCGGATTCGCTGTCCTTGTCTAATTGAGATTTTTGTTATTTACTCAAGTATTAATTTGTGTATCTGCAAATTAAAGGTTAAGCGCAATAGATATTATTATTACAAATATTAATGCACATGAATAAAAAAATCTATCGCTTTGTTTTTGAGAAAAGTAAGTAACGCGAAAATATTATAAACACAAACTTTTACTTTGGCGTTACTTACTTTTCTCAAAAATAAAGCGGTAGATTTTGTTTTTCTTATGCATTGATGTTCATAATAATAATATCTATTGCGCTCGACCTTTAAATTAAAGATACACCGATTGATACTTGAGTAAATAACAAACAACTCCATTGTTATCCGGTCGGTATCAGGTTCTACTCCGGCCGGCCGTTAATAATTTTAATGAGAATGATAAATGTGTTAATAATTTAGCTTGCTTTTTGAAATTTTTAAAATTGTATCTTTATGATATTGTGGGGATGTATACGTGTGAAGGAGTGTGAGTAACCAATCATGTACTGTATGAACGACCCTACTCCCTAAAGACAAGTTAACAAGTTAGCATGAGAGCGTCAGCTCTCTCACTTGACTACCGACTGTATCCCTGGCTTCAGCAAATATAACGCTTAACCATATCTCTCGTGTATTCATTCGACTTAACCTCAAAACCTCTACCTTCTCTCATCTATACTGTGTGGCTTTTGGTTGGAGTCCCAGGCCCCACAATTGGTGACACCGAGTCTTCAGGACACGTTCTACAGGATTCAAGCCGCGTCGTGAGGCACCATCTCTCATCGAGCATCATCGCCACCGACCGGCAGGGTAAAGAGAGAAAGAGAAGCAGCACGCTGCCCCTTTTGGAAATATCAAAGGTGATAAAACGAGGTTATTTTATTTTCTTTTTAAAGAAAAGGAAGCTATTTAGCGGCGCAGAGAAAAGCATCAATCTTTTCTTCTGCATAAGTTGCAAATAGTCTTGAACTCTGTGTACTGTCAGGCGCATTTTAAGTCGCGTACAGTGCACAGAAAGTTTAGAATACATAGAGTATATGATACCCTGTAACGTGCAATTAAGTCGCGTACAGGTGTCATAAGAGAGAATTGTACACAGCTCCGAAAGCAAGTGCGACATAAGTACTGCGCGCACGTTCTACGTAAAAATTGTATTGCGTGTGCGGGCGGAGCATGGTAAACGCGAAATAAGCGTAAAATATATTATAATAAGTTGAAGTAAAATTCACCTTAGCGGTCAGTTCGTAGAGTTTTTTCTCTTTTCTCATTTAATTGATACACATATAAAATATATACATATATATATATATATATATATATATATATATATATATAATAAGTGGAAAGCATAAAATATTTAGTTTTTTTCTTAAATATTCAATGCTGTTGTGCGACAAAGAGTCTTGGGGTACGTTTCCTACTGGCTTTTTGCCTCTTTTATAGGTACGTGCTTCTGGGGCGTCTGAGTCTATCAGAGCAGCGAATTAATGCATATATGTTATCTTGCGCAGCTAAGGACGTCCTGGAGTTCTGTGCCTACTGGCTTTTCGCCTCTTTTATAGGTACAAGCTACTAGGGTTTACTTGGCCAAACAAGATATTTATTCTTAAAATATCAAAATTAATAGCAATCAATATCCTATTTTCCACTTATTAATAAATAATAAGTAGGGAAGAAAATGTAAAAAATTGTAAGTCATTGCACGCACGAAATATTACAAGTGCAAAATATAAGTAAATGAGAAAAATTGATGTGAGTGTATCGAGGAGAGAGAAAATTCGCGAAAAATTTCAAGAACAAAGAAAATTCGCGAGGTAAATTTTAATATTAAAATCGAAAATTCTAGAATATTCGAACGAGCTCGAGGTGACCGTTCAAGGTTGATAGGTGACAAAAAGCCGTTAGAACGCGACCTTTTATGTTTTGAAAAGCATAGTAGTTAGTCGAGTAACATAAACAAGGCGCGTTTAGATCCAAAGTTATCTCGTAAACAAAGCGAGAATTTTGTACCGGGGGATAGAATTATTTTATTTTATAATATTATTCGTATTCTAGATTATTTATTGTAATAAATATTCAGTTGTAAATGCGAGCGTGTCGTGATAATTTATTTATTCGTGTTGTTATTAATTTATTTATTCGTGTATCGTTGTTTATTCATTTATTTATTCAATTGTATATAATTTATGTAAATTCGTGTCGTATTAATTTATTATGTCATAAATTGTTTTCAAATTGTAAATAATTTATGTAATATTTTTTTTCATATTGTATATAATTTTTGTTATATTGTTTAATTTATTAAAGTCGTGTAGCGTGAATTATTATTTTAACCGCTCGTACTGCTATTGTGTATTTAGTTAATTATTATTGGACCGATCAATTATTTTAGACAGACCGTTTTTGGAGCGCATTGCGTATCTTAATTAACGTATATTTTTCCTTTTTTAATTATTAACACGCGCAAAATGAGTATTAACATGGAAGTTGACAATGACAGCGCGTTTAATATCACGGAAATTGCTAGGGTGAATAAGGTTATAAATGATAATTTAGACCTTCAACAGACACCGAATTCTTACGATAAATTTAAAGAACAAGTAGATAGTCGAAGAATAGGGTTAAAAAATCCGCAAAGTAGTCCGCTGGAGGCTGCCGGGGGCATCGCGGAAAAAGGTGCACATAAAGCACCAATAGGAAATAGGTTCGAGGAGTTTGTAAAAGCCCAAGAGAGAACACACCGCGAGCGAATGCATCAGTTACGCGATAAATATACAGAAGATTATAAAGTTTGGCTCGGGAAGCTAGAAGAACGCGACAAATTAGTAGAAAAAATGCGTGAAGAGATCGATGCATTGAAAGCGAGTGTAGGTAAACCAGTAGCTATGGTCGGTAATAATAACGCGGTCGGTAATATACCGACAGGAGGCAATGTACCACCAGTAGGCCCCATACCGACGCTAGAAAATCAAAGACGTATCGACGCCGCAAATACTAATCAAGAAGTTCCCATACCTACACCGGGCGTAGGGGGCGGCAGTTACCATTACGGTACGCGAAATGTTAACTTGCCATTTTGGCAGCACGACCGGATACGTGGTTTAGCATTTTCGAGAGCCAGATTAACTTTCCTAGGCCGATGGACGATAACGCAAAATTTTACGCGTTGATAACTAATCTCGATAAAAGCGTAATTTATGAGGCGGCCGAGATTACTAAATTATTGCTGCCGGGACAAAGATACGAAGGATTAAAAAGTCACTTGCTAGAAAAATACGGAAGATCCGCCGAAAGTGAATCTAAAATCCTTTTTGCTGGGTATAAAATGGGCGATAAAAAACCCTCGATGTTCCTAAACGAGATGCTGAATATAGCAAGAGGACGGACCCCTCGGCAGATGGTCCTCGAGGCATGGAGGCATAACCTCATCCCTAGTATTAAATATTATATGGCAGGATACGGTGCAGATGCGGATGAAGCGACACTCGTTAGACACGCGGATGAAGTATATAAAAATCTGCGCGAAAGTAAAAAGGAGATAAACGCGGTCGAAAAAAGTAAAGATAACGCGGATGAAATAGCGAGAATAGAAGCAGTCGTGCAAGATCAATTAAATAAAAAACGCGACTATGCCAGTGAGAGACGAACAAGATCTCGTAGTCGCGATAATAAAGATAGAAATAGAAGTAGATCCGCGAATAAGTTTTGTAAATATCATGCTAAATACGGAAATAAGGCTTATAGATGCATAAAACCCTGTGCGTGGAAAAATTCGGACGTAAAAAATAAAAATTTCAGAAGAAGTAATAGTTTTAGACCGACTAATAGCGCGAGAAGTCCGAATAGGAGAGAAGACGTTATCAAGTCTTTAAACCCCCAAACCGACGCGTAGATGAGGCGTGCGCGTCTGGTATCGAGTCAATACGTCTCCATATTAAAGATAAAGTCTCGGGTAAAACATTTCTAATTGATTCGGGCGCAGAAGTTTCGCTTGTTCCAAAAAGCGAAGGTCAACGCGAGCAACCTGTCAAGTTCCAATTATATGCCGCTAATAACACGCGAATAAGCACATACGGTACAATCCATATGCAATTAGACCTAGGTTTTAAAAATAAACGATTCGGGTGGACATTTATCGTGGCAGATGTGCCATACGCGATTTTAAGCGGAGATATGCTGAAACAATACCATCTACTACCAGATCTTACGAGAAGAAGACTGGTGGATGGTGAGACGCAAGAGTCCGTCAAAGGATTCAACAAAACCGCCGCATTAGTTCAAATATCGATCGTTGACCCGGGTAATAAATACGCGAAGTTGTTGAGCCAGTATCCTTCAATAGTTGGTATAGAAGATCCCTTGCCGGCAAAACATAGGGGCGTATACCACTACATTAAAACAACGGGACCCCCCATCGCACAAAGGCCACGTAGACTTCCACCAGAGAAGCTCAGAGCCGCCAAGAAGGCGTTCGAAAAATGGGTCGAGGAGGGTATTTGTAGACCTTCGAAAAGTCCGTGGGCTACACCCATCCATATGATACCCAAGAAGGACGGAAGCTGGCATATTTGCGGTGATTATCGTAAACTAAATAACGTTACGGTTCCTGACAGGTATCCCTTGCCGCATTTATACGATTTTACGAGTAACTTACACGACAAAAGTATATTCTCTGCTCTGGACCTCGAACAAGCGTTCTTGCAAATACCAATTTTTCCGGAAGACATACCCAAAACTGCGGTTGTCACGCCTTTCGGTCTCTTTGAGTATCTTGTAATGACGTTCGGGTTCAGAAATGCCGCTCAAACCTTCCAGCGGTACGTCAATCTAGCCCTGGGAGATTTAGACTTTGCATTCGCGTTGGTGGATGATATTCTCGTTGCATCTTCATCGCCAGAGGAGCACCTTAAAATTGTATTTGAACGGCTCGCCAAGTTTCACTTACGTTTGAACGTGGATAAATGCAAGTTCGGCGTGTCGGAGTTAATATTCCTTGGACACCAGGTAAGCAGAGAAGGATTCCGCCCGGACCCAAGTAAAGTTAAAGCTATAGTAGAATTCCCTAAGCCAGAAACTAAAGATGATATGCGTAGATATTTAGGTATGATTAACTTTTATAGAAAATGCTTACCGCATGCAGCTGAAACGCAGCGCCATTTAAATGTATTAATTAGTGATATTAAGAAAAAAGATAAACGTCCTGTAGTATGGACAAAAGAAGCCAAAGACGCTTTCGAAAAAACTAAAAAAGAATTAGCAGAGGTAGCTTATTTGGCGTTCCCAGCAGAAAACGCGGAAGTTAGAGTCGTAACGGACGCTTCGAACTTCGCGATGGGCGCGTCGTTGGAGCAATTAGTAGGTGACTCGTGGCAACCATTAGCATTTTTTTCTAAGAAATTCACGCCTGCGCAAAGAAATTATTGTGTTTTAGACAAAGAATTGTCAGCTATTTATGAAGCGCTTAAATATTTTAGATACTATCTTGAGGGTCGGGAGTTTGAAATTTATACCGATCATAAGCCGCTCATTTACGCACTTGCGCAGAACGTAGAAGATTGCCCAGCAATTCGTGATAGAAGGATATCGTATATAGCAGAATTTAATACGGAAATATGCTATCTTCCTGGACAGGATAATGCAGTAGCAGATTCCTTATCAAGGATCGAGGACGTAAGATTTCCTACGTTTTTTTCTTTAGAGGAGCTAGCAGAAAAGCAGCTAGAGGATGAGGAATTAACGGCGATTTTAGATAACCCCAGTCATCCCCTTAAATTAATCAAGCTGCAATGGGGAGCCGGTAAGACTTTCGTGTACGTAGAATTATTAGATCAGGTTTTCCGCCCTTACGTCCCTAAAGAATTAAGACAGGATATTATTAACCTGTTTCACAATCAAAACTCGCATCCGTCGGGCAAAGTAACAGCTAAGCTGATTAGACAGCAATATGTATGGCCCAAGATGAACCAGGAGATAGCTGCATGGTGCAAGGCATGTATTAATTGCCAAAAATCGAAAATCTCTCGCGAGAATAAATTTTTACCATCGAAATTCGCCGAGCCAGATGCTCGTTTCACCCACGTTCATGTGGATCTCGTGGACCCACTTCCATCATGTGAAGGGTACAGATACATCCTATCAATGATAGATAGATTTTCAAGGTGGCCAGAGGCAGTTCCGCTGCAAGATGTATCCGCTCCCACAGTTGCACGCGCTTTTTATGATAATTGGGTGGCGAGATTTGGTGCACCGGTGATTATTACAAGCGATCAAGGGAGGCAATTTGAGGCGCAGTTGTTCAAACAGCTGTTAAATTATATCGGGTGTAAGAAGGTCAGGACGACACCATATCATCCAGCCTCCAACGGTATTGTCGAGAGATGGCACCGTGTTCTTAAAGCCGCAATCATGTGCCACACAGAGACCGCTGAATGGACCAGGGTCTTGCCTACCGTAATGCTTGGTCTGCGCACGCGCTTGAGACTGGATACGGGGGCAAGCCCAGCCGAATTTTTATACGGTACGACGCTGACTGTACCAGGTGATCTCTGTGAATTTCGAGAGATCAATGCGCATGATGCAGGCGAATTCCTTGTTGAATTCAAAGATTACATAAGGCAAATTAAGCCAGTGCCTGCCACGCACAACTGTGCAATAAAACCTTTTGTTTTTAAAGAATTGAGTCACTGCACCCACGTTTTCGAAAGGGTGAAGGCGGTTAAACCGCCACTTACGCATCCATATACGGGACCGCATAAGGTTATAGCGAGGCATGACGGTGGTAGAAACTATACAATCGAGAAAAACGGCAGGAATGTGGTGGTAACGGCTGATAGATTAAAACCAGCTTTCTTCCTGAGAAGTGAGGAACAGCTTACACCAGTCGAACAACGAGTGCAGGAAGATGCCCCAGACGAAGAGCAACCACCCACGCCATCGTCACAAACCAACAACACCTCGCAAACCTCTGTACACAATCAAACGTCGGTTGAGGTGGAAGTCCACCGTAACGCAGAAGATGCGCGGAGTGCCGTCGAAGAGCGGTTAGAGGAAGTCTCTGACGAGATTGGTCCAGTAGACGAGGCAAACCCAGCTGAAGTTGGCCAGCAAGATTACGATCAACTGACAATGGTCAGTCAGCCGGATACTGCCAATATTGTACAGAATGACGAAGGCAGGAGCATTGAAGATGCAAGTACGGTTCCCCAAAGGCATAAAGAGGAAAGGAAAAAGTGTAAAAAGGAAAGATTTGTGCCTAACATCTTAAAAAGGAGAAAAAGAACCGATAGCGTCCTTAAAAGAGATTGTAAAGAAACCGCTATTAAAAAAACAGTTAGGTTTGACGTTAGCGTTAACGTAGGGAACCATGCTCCGCCCGCTTTTGTAAATAGTTTTAAGTATCGTAAGAAAGTAAAGAATGATTGAAATATGAGTAAGGATGTTACACTGAATGTATTATTTTAATTTATTATGTTTTTTATGTACATTTGTTGTTTATTATGTGTATAAATAATTTTTTTTCTTTTCTTTTCTTTTTATTTAGGTAGCTTTGGCTCGTTCCTACTGGACTGCGTTCCACTTTTATAGGAACACCACTGTGACCTTATTTCTAATAAACTTTAGTGTGCTTCCTTTCTCAGTGTTAGTGTACCTGTGTTCTGCAGCGATGGAAGAAGTATCAAGAATCAAGACGGACCTCTCTCGCCGTATTACGCAAACAACTGACATGGCTTTCAAGCATGAAATGAGGATGGCGGAGATTGCTTTTGAGGAGTTCGAGGAGCAATTTCGGGGTTATTTTACAACCCGCGAGAACGCCCTACGAAGGGCAGCCCAACGCAACATGATGGTGGCGCACGAACGGGTGGAATACCGCGTGCCCACCCTATTTATCGAAGACCAGCCAGTCAAAGAGCTTTTTGTTTTCAACCTGCCCAAGAACTCAAGGAAGACGACTGTAGATACATTGCTGCGGGAGAGGGGTCAGAAGGATTTTGATATCAAGAAGGTGTGCAACAGGGGTGGCCAGGCATCGGCTATCCTCACCTTCGGGAGGTTCGCTTCATGTGTCAGTTTCCAGGGCAGCGCGATGATGAATAGGATTTTTTATGAGACACGGAACGCGGAGGGGAGCAAGAGGCGAACCAAATATGTAAGGGTAAGACCACACCAAGAAATTGCGTGTGAGAATAAGGCTGAAATGATAGTCAACGACTCGAAAGGGTCGCCTGGTTCGCCGATTGTGACTCTCCGTTTTCCGGTCATATTGGCAAATATATTAGGTAATTTAAGTAACGAGGACAAGTATGGTCTTATTAATGCTCTGGAGGGACACAGGGAGATCGGATACCGCCTGGGCACACTGGAGTTTGACGCGGATAACGAAAGATACCGTGGCGCTGGCGGATGGAGATATGCCTGGCAGGATGCTGGAGAGTTTTACTTCTCCAGTATCCACATAAAGAAACCATTGGAGGTCATCTTCGTCGAGTTCCTGAGTGGGATCATGGAGAAACAGAAGAGGGCAGATGGAACAATACCCCATCTGGATTGTTTGGACCTCCGTGGCGTTAAGGCGACGGAACAACTGCTTGAGAGGGTTAGCCAAGCCTTCAACGTGAGCAACGTCGTCCTTGGAGCGGCCACGGGTCTTCTCGAGGTGAAATTCCAGAGGATGGAAAGTTTGAGCGTCTATGCCAACAACATGGTTAGGTTGAAGGAGCTCAGCGAAGACGCGCTTAAAGGCCTGACTGTCTTGCGCCTGGTCGAGTGTAGAGCACTGGTGATCGAACATCTTTTTGAGTTCCTGAACAATAACGACACTCTCAGGG
Organism: Anastatus disparis; assembly: GCA_017163975.1. NCBI lineage: Eukaryota > Metazoa > Arthropoda > Insecta > Hymenoptera > Eupelmidae > Anastatus > Anastatus disparis. The sequence goes on along the minus strand of JAFFSR010000365.1, from coordinate 1,221,689 downwards.
AGTTATATGTGCATGACTGTAACAACATCGATAAGGAAGTGCACATATGGAGATTACTCGATCGGTTCTTCTTCAGTGAATGCAGGGTGAAGGTTTTTCATTTTTCTTACAGCAAGTTCCCAACGGAGGAGCTTCCTTTTGTCTACAGGCCAGAGTTGCGAGACAATTTCGACTTAGAAGAACTTAACCTGGAGGGCAATTTGTTCGTCGTCCAGAGCTTGCCTGAGATCCTCCGGAGGTGTTTCGTTTTGGGGACACTCAACTTGCTGGACCTCACCCCCCCGGAACCGTTAGGATTCGGGGACACCATTAGCCTGCACTCGCTCAGGATGCAATACCATGTGGGGATCCAGGTGTCTCTCTCATCCCTGAGAGAGCACAAGATGAAGGAGATCACCATACATAACTCCTTGGGTAAAAACAACAGGAACAATAGGCAGTTCGACCTGGACATTGTCCAGAGGTTGATCTTGAACTACCCACAGGAGTTCTCCTTCATCACAAGAAAGTGTAAGGTGAGGATCACCGCGGGTCTCCGCAGGTTTATATAAAACAAAGGAGCAAGGATCACTGAGGATGGGGATCTGCTCCATATCACCTACAGGTGGCCGTACTAGGCTGAAGATGTGCAGAACACAGGAGAAGATAAGACTGAACTCAGTGTAGTGATAGTGTGTATATGTGTGAGAATGCTAGAGCAAATGTGACTTACGTCAAGAATGTATGATGTGCAAGCATATGTTATATATTATTATATATTAATGTGAAATGACGTTTTTTTATGGTTGGCAATAATGCAAGTTCTTTATTATTCAGCGCTTTAAGCGCGAGTAACATATGGTTGCACAATGTATGATAATCATTGTAAAAACTTAGCGTATTAAACGCATAAATGTGATAATTTTAAAGACTGAGCGTAGTAAACGCATAAATGTGATAGTTTTAAAGACTGAGCGTATTAAACGCATAAAATGTGATAAAAATTAGAATGTTATATTGATTGTATGAAATCTTAAAAATATGTATTGTAAACATAAAAATTAACTTGTTTAGTTCCAAAAATAATTCAATACCGTCGTATAAAATAAGAGTATATAGATAATGTAAAGATTGTTATAAAATTGTTAAAAATTAATTGGATATGTAAATTCAGTAAGTTTTGAGATGCAATATATAGCATAGTAAGTGCATTCATGCACGCAATAATATATAAAACGCATAAGTGCAAGCGAGCACAAAGTAATGTGCGTGAGCAAGTACTATAAGTACAGTTATGCAATGTAAGTGCATTAAGCACAGTTGTATGAATAAGTGCAATTAAGCACGGTGTGTAAATGAGTATAAAGTGCAAGTAAGCACGAGTAGTTAAGCGTACAGAGAAATGACATTTACGTGCGAGCAGCATATTTCGTAATAATTTTATTGTTTAAAATCAGCAGTATTAAAATTTTTTATTTCTGTAAACAGTTACCTAGGTATTAAAGCAAATATGTAATGTAAAATGTAAAAATCGAACGTAAATGCATAATGTAAAATCCAGGGAGTCAGATAAAATGTCAATAGCTAATGTTACAAATATGGTTACGCATGGAATGAATGGAAGTACGTTACGCACGGAATGAATTGGGGTACATAAGTGCCAGAGTACGATTAATCATTATTGTAATGCAAGTAAATGCAATTGTTAATAAAAAAAAAAAAAAAAAGAGGGGGAGTATTGTGGGGATGTATACGTGTGAAGGAGTGTGAGTAACCAATCATGTACTGTATGAACGACCCTACTCCCTAAAGACGAGTTAACGTGTGAGCATAAGAGCGTCAGCTCTCTTACTTGACTACCGACTGTATCCCTGGCTTCAGCAAATATAACGCTTAACCATATCTCTCGTGTATTCATTCGACTTAACCTTAAAACCTCTACCTTCTCTCATCTATACTGTGTGGCTTTTGGTTGGAGTCCCAGGCCCCACAATATTAATATTTATCATTATCTTTTTTAAATATTATTTTTTTTTTTTTTATAAAAATGCCATGAAAAATGTTTTTTTTTGTATGTATCATTAATTTAAGTTTGTAAAAAAATTATAATTATAAAAATCATATAATGCTATGAAAAATATTTTAATGAAGTCTTTATCAATTTAATTTTTTATTTATTTTATTTAATTTTTCTTTTAAAATATATACTTGTTGATATTTTTTCAAAGATTTGTAAATTAATAAATAGTTACCTCAGTAGATACATTTTTAAAAAATATCTTAAAATAATTATAAAAAAAATAAATCTTTTATGATTTATGCAATTATTTAAATGATTCCCATATGGAAATAATTTCTGTGAATAACTATTAATAACTGTGTATAAATGTGAAAAAATGTGAATAACTGTTAATAACTATAATAAACTACCGCAATTGAGACATTAATAACAGTAAATAACAGTTGATAACAGTTAATAATTGTCACGAATAGATAATAATAATGATTAACTGTAAATAATAATTTACTGTTATTTATAGTTATTTACAAATATTCGTAATTTTTCACATGTATTTACATTTATTCACATTTATTAACAGTTATTAACACTTTTTCACACTTTCAAAAATTTTCACACCTATGATCGTTTTTTTTATATATACGCGAAAAATTTTGTGAATGTGAAAAACTGTTAATAACTGTTAATAAATGTGAAAAACTGTAAATATCTGTAAGAAAGTGTTAATAACTATAAAATCACTGTAACTAATTGCAAATAAATATGAATAATTATAAATAAGTATAAATAATAATAAATTATTCACCAATTCTAAAATTTTGGAAAATGTGAGTGAATGTGAATAAATGTGAATAATTATAAATAATTATTAATAATCATGACTTTCAGTTAATAATTATTATTTATCGTTCATAACTATTATTAACTATTATTAATTGTTATTAACTGTTTTTTACTGTTATTAATTCTTATCAGTGTCTCAATTGCGGTAATTTATTACAATAATCAACAGTTATTCACAATTTCTTACGAAAATAATTTTCATATGGGTTATTAGAAAACATTTTATAAATTTATGTTTAGAGGATCATAATACACTTAAAATTATTTGATTTGATCATTAATTTTAATCACTATATTTGAGTTAGTTAAATATTTGTTTTTAACTTTTTTTTATATATATCTAATTATAGAGACTTATGTGTCTTATTTTTTAATTTATTAATAAAATTTAGTGTCATTTTATTCATTTTCATTGTATTTATTTATTACAATTATTCATTTCTTAATATTATCGAATTATTTTTATTACAATTTATTTATAATTTATTTAGGATTAGTTTATTGAGCTTGGTTATATCTTTTAATTACTCTTTTTATTTTGCTGTTATGTATTATTACTCTTGATATTTTGATATTTGATGTATGAAACTTTGAAGCCGTGAATATTCGAATATTCTGATTTATTTTTTCGATCTAATATTTTTAACTTAGTTTCAATATTCGAAGCTTTAAATTATTCGTATTTTTCAATATTTGAATGAAAGTAACGGTCATATTTTAAATATTTACAAGAATCAATGTTTGTTTCTTGAGCATCATTAAATCATTGTTACGTTTTAATTTAATATCTTCCTTTTAGCTTTTATATATTATCTTTTAAAAATATATTTATATTTTAATATCATATAATTTATATTTTAATAATTGCTTTATTATTGAACAAATTAAAAAAAGGATATACATTTCTTTTTTATTTAATTTCCTATCAAAATTTTTATTTTTAATTATATACACCAATAATTTATTTGTTAAGTGACACAACTCTCAATTAATTTTTTTTTAATCATTATTGAGAAAATATTTTTTTTTATCTTTCAAAAATTTTTCTTTTTATTCCTATAGTGAAAAGAAAGAGGTCTTAAAAGTGCCAAGGCCACTTTCTTTTCACTCTCTTATCGGTTTCGGAGAAGTCAACCGTTTAGCGATGACGGAGATCGTCATAGGTCTCCACTCTCTCTACTTTCGTTTGCATTGAGAGTGGGAACTTATGATTTGCAAGGCACTGGGCAAGGGAGCGCGAGAAGGAGAAAGAGAACTACCTCTCTTTCTCTCGCATCTCCTCCCACTACCAGTTGCTTTGGTTTGAAGTTTTTGACTGACGGCGTTAACGTTGACGACGGGCTAGCTTGAGAAAAAAGAGTTTAAAGAGACGCGCGCGACCAAGTCGAACGGCAGGACATGAGTGCACTGCAGCCGCACAGCTGCAGCCACTAAAGCCAACGTCGGGATATAATGGCTTTTGTTTCAAAGTCAATCTTTTGGTTTTTTTTCTATTTTTTTTTTGTTAATTATTAATTTTATTGGTGAAAATTGAAAATGAAGGAATGGTTTGTGTTCGAACTGGGATTCGGCCGCCGGGTATTGTTTCGGTGTTATATAATGCGTCTGAAATAACACGCGGGATATTGCGTGCCAACTGGAGCAAGCCGGGAATACAGGAAAGCCGGCAATGCAGTGCCAGCCGGCCAACAATGTAACAACTAAGACATATTAAAGATAAGTATCATTGAACAATGAACGTAAGATTTTTGTTTATTTTTAAAGAAACGCTTCGATAAAAATACAAGGAAAACAAAAAAAATAAGATTTATTTAGAAATGTCTTTTAGATTAATAGGCACAGGTTATTAGGTTATTCTAATTCTTAAGATTATACAAATTTCATAACTATTAACAACTTAAAGAAAAATCTCAATAAAAAAATGCATTCATACTAACCTTGCCACTCATGGATGAAAAATATTTTAATTATACATCGATTTCACATTATACTATTTTTTTTTATGAATTCACGAAAAGTTGTATTGAAGTTGAATCACAAAATAATGCTATACCTGTTTCTTTAAATTTATATCAATTTTATTTGCTTCGGAACTAATAATATATGATTTTTTTTGAATAACTAAATGACAAATCGTTACCAAGTTTTGAATCTGTGTTACCTACTTCATTGTTTTAAATTGATTTAAAGTTTGTTCATGTTTACATAAGTTCTGCAAAATTTCCTATTGGTAACAAACAAATTATATACTAAAATAAATAAATAAAAATAAATTTATAACTTATGATCAATGAACTGTTTTTCGTAATTATGTAGAATATGTATAAAATAGTGATAATAAAAATACTGAAAAATACTGACTTTTCTAATGTTTGCATAGTAACGTAATAAATCTAATCAACCTTAGTCTCAATATTGCTTTTAACTATAAATAACGATTTAGATATGAAGAGGATTTACATATTTTCCCAATTGAATAGAATTTTCAATTTTTTTCCTCGTTTATTTTTACTGTTCTGTTGCTTAGAATAAAAGATACGAAACTGGCATCTCCATATTTTAAAGTAAGATATTTCCTTCACCAAAGGTTATTGGCGAGTAACAGTTTTATACACACACATATTTTACTCAGAGCCTTTAGTTAAATTCTAAATCTTAATAATTCTTTATTTTTATTTATTTTTTGAGCATTCAGCTACTGATATATTATTTAAAATTTTTCGTTTTTATTTAATATCTTTAACTGATAATTATAAACTAAACAGTAGTTTTTACAGCATATAAGATAGAGGGATAAATGAATAAAAGGAAATTTTATCTTAATATTTTTAAATGATTAGAACAACCAGTCCTCGTTAAGAAACTTCAAATATCATTTATTTTTATTATAATTAATGTGTCAAGTATACGAAACTCTAAGGAGAATATAAGGGAATTGAAAACTGCCCATTTACCCTTGCTGGAAATTATTGGTTTATGTAGGTGAAAGTCCTCTAATATTAGGTCGTTCTATGAAGGAACATGCGGATTGAGGAGATAAAAAAAAGGGAAACCTTGCGGTAGCTGTTTCTTAAAACCACTTGATACAATTAAATAGAAATGGGCAAAAAGAAATAACCTTTAAAAAAAAGAGAATATTAACTCTTAATTCCATGTGAAAAAGAGATCTGAGTGTTTAATTTATGACATTTTTGTATAGATCAGGCAGAATATACTCACTAGATAAAATCTCTAAACTCTGGAAGGTAAAATAAAATTAGTTGTTCTAGAAAACGGGGTTTTGTTATGGGAGGTAAAACTCCTTGAGAGAACCCCGTTTCTTTACATTATTATACTATTTTATTAATTTTTATTAATTTAAAATTACTTCAATTCATTTTTAATAAAATTTCTTCAATTCAATATTATAATTTAATTTATCATTGATTTTTTATTACAGATAAATCTGTTTATTTTTAAATAAATTTAGAAAGAATAATGGATGATTTTCAAAATAGTAAAGATAATTTCAATATTAAATCATTTTTAATTTTATGATAAATTAAATTTAAAAAAGATAATCTGTTTTTTTAAAGATTATGATAATGAACAAGTAATAGACTATGTTAGATAGATAGATAGATACTATTTATTGTATATCATATCATTATACAAAGGGCGTGTAATACAATTCATAAATATAATAATAAATATTGCACATAAACACTGAATAAATATAAAAATATTGCACATAAAACAATGTATAAATATAAAATATTGCACATAAAACAATGTATAAATACAAAATATTGTAATTGATATCACAGTCAGTTACTAAACCTAATAATACTGAATAAGTAAGTCACAACAAAAGAAGCGATATCACAGATACAAAAAAAATAGTAAAATACACGCAATCCTATAAATTAAAAGTCAGTCATACAATATCTATTAGTCATAGTATATAAAAATTTTTTATTTAAAATACAGAATGAAAAATGATAAATACTGCAATAAAATAATAAAGCGTATGCAGTAGCACAAAAACGCAGTCAAAATAATAAAAACAAGTAAAGCATTCACTCACTAACCATTCAGTCAATAAATACAATCACATCTTAAGCAAAAGAGTATATATACGGGACGTCACATTATAATAAATTAACGTATAAATAAAAAATAAAATTTAGTTTATTGGAGGTCGAGCAAGTACCCTCTCAGAGCCGACTTAAACCTGCTGAGCGATGGAAGATTCTTTATATCAGCAGGCAGGGAGTTCCAAAAATGCGCACCCTGAACTTGAAAGGAATTCCTTCCAGTCTCAGTACGCATGAAGGGCACCGCGAAATTCTTAATCTCTCCCCTAGTGGCTACCCTAGGTACATATCTAGTGAAGAGACCCACTAGATACTCAGGATCATTCATGCGCATTTGTACATAAGTACAGCCATAAAATACTGTCTCCTCGCATCAGTATGCAACTAACCCAGCGCAATTCTATGAGGAGAGATATGATCGCCCATTCTCACGCCTAATACATATCTCACACATGAATTTTGTAGTCTTTGTAATCGTCTTTTCAACTCCTGTGAGGCATCGAGCAGAACTACTGAACAATAATCGAGATGTGGAAACAGCAGGGCGGTTGCGAGTTGTTTGCGCAGAGTCTCAGTGGTATACCGACGAAAAAACCGTAAGCCATACATAGTTCTATTAAACTTCTTAGTCAGCATATTAATATGTAGCTCCCATGATAGCTTAGAGTCAAGCACAACACCAAGGCTCGTAACGGTAATGCATGTTCAATATCATGAGCGATTAATAGAGTATCTTTTAGGAAATTATGAAAAAATATAGTTGAAGAAAAGCCTTTAGAAATTAAAGAAAAAAGAAATAAGACAAATAACAATAAATCAGCAAAAAAATAAAAAAATAAACGATACTATTTAAGAAAAAGAAAACATTAAGAGCAGGTCATATATCTCTGTCCTTTTCTAATCAAAGAATTAATTTTTTTGTAAGAATTAATAATTATAGCAAAAAATAAGGAGATAACCCCATCTTGTATCATAAAAAGCAATATGTTCTTTGATGAGGAAAAATTATTTTTATCAATTCGTTTTGAAGAAAACCTTTAAGGACTTAACAAATATAGGTTAGGATGAACAATTCAGTTTTTCAAGGTTTTCTTAAAAACAAAGCGATAAAAATAATTTTTCCTTATAATAGAAAATCTAGCTTTTGATTATACGAGATGGGGCTTTCTTCTTATTTTTTTGCTATAATTATTAATTTTTGTAGAGAAATCAATTCTTTAATTAGAAAAGGACAGATATACTCGATCTCCTTTTAATTATGAAATGTTAAAGTAAATTTGTAAATGTGATTATTGATATTTCAAAACTATTTAAATTTTTTTATCTTTTATGCTTTTTTTTACTAATGCCACTGCTCTCTAAATTTAATTTATAAATAATTCTAAATTATAATTTGATTGAAAATTTTCATAATTCTCAAGATTGAAAGAGATGTTAAATATTGTTTCATCAAAGATTAATTATTGATGAAAGTTCTTTTCAAATTGGAGATAATATAAGATGAGTGTGATTTGAATTATTATTTGTTTAGAATATTTTAATAATCATTGATATAAAAATTCTTTGTTTATGCTTAAATTAATCATGTATGATTCAATGAAGGTTATTTTTTTGTTATTACAGTATTTATTTTTATTTTTTACTTTTAATTTTTTTTAAATCTGCTTTATATATGTAAAATTCTGTTTTAAAATTTTCTATTAATGATTAATAAATTCACGTATTATTTATTTTTTAAAAATTTATTAATTTTTTGAAATAAATATAAAAATCATCATTTGCAATTTTTATTTTAAATTAAGAAATTAATGTCAAAAATAAAAATAATTAATAACTTTTTGTATTTAATTTATTTCAATTGTTTGATTTTTTCAATATTAAAAAAATATAAATGAATTTCATTAAAATTTTTTTTAATAAATTATTATTATATTGAATATAATAATTTTAATTTAATTACAAATTAAAAATTTATGATTTTATTACATAATATAATTAAATAATAATTAAAGTAATATTTAACAAATTGATTTAAAATTTTTAATTTATTACGGAAAGTGTGTTCTCACATATTATCAATATTATAATTATCTTTAAATCATTCATGATTTACACATTTTTTTATTTGAACTTATCTATTTCAAATTTGAAATATTAATATTTTTATTTTCATTTGTTAACTCTGTGGTTATTGCATTAAAGCATTTTCCTATTTTAAATTTTTGTTTTCTATGACAACATTTTCGCAAAATTAATCTTTTTGTTGTTTTATACTTAATTTTTTTATTATTAATATTATAGTGATGAACGCCCCGAAGTGGTTCATAATGAGGATGTGGGACGAGACGGTCTGCTTTCTGATCCGTTTTTCCAGGTTTTTTGCAATGGTGCACTATTCACACAATTTTAAAACGTTACGTTAAAAGCATTTCAGACTTAGCAGTAAATCTGACTTTGATTGTTTCTGCTGGACCTGCTAAGACAATAATCTACACTATGTTCCAATGCTCTACATAATGTTTATTAATATAAAAATAAATAATTAAAATTATTATATTTATATTTTTTAATTATTAAATCATCAATTTTCATTAATTTACAGGTTGTTAATTTAAAATATAGCAATGAATAAAATATAAGAATTCATATTGGTAAAAATTACTTTAAATTTGCAATTGATTTTATGAAGAGTTGTATATCTTTTATCTAAAATTAATCTTTGAAGAATATTAATTTTCATTTCAAGATAATATAAGTATTAAATATCATTATCATTTATTTTTAATATTACTCTATTATTTATAAATTATAAAATTTTTTGATTAAATCAGAAAACAATAAATAATTTTAATTTTAAAAATGTATGTTAAAAAAAATAAGGAAATAATAAATTCTAATGAAATAATATTGAATTATATTAAATGAAAAAAGAAGAAAATTTCAGTTTTATTGAAAAAATAAAAAATTTAATGAATTATTAAAAAAAAGATATTATTAAATCAAAAATTAATAAAAATTTAGCGAGAGAGAGAATTGTCTACTGTAATACTAGAGTAAAATCGCTGTTACGTCCTCACTGCGTCGATCGTGTATTCGTGCTTCTCTATGCTCTGGCCGGATTCTAGTAGGCTATAACTTTCTTGGTGCTATAGTGCCTCATAGCCTAGTAGGCCGCGGCGTTGTTCGCCCGGTCATATTTATACTTGCTGGTTCGTTGTTTCTTATTTCTCTATTCTTCTAGAAGTTTCCACCTTGTGACTTCTGTTTTTCTATGCTTTACTTTGTTCGTTCTCTACATGTCTTTACTTGTTGGCTAGTTCGTCATCATTTCTTTCGATCACGAGTTATTGTTAGCTGGTTTCAGACATCTAGTCAGCGCTTTCTTGCTGGCTTATTCATTTAGTTTAATATATTTCTTACACTTCTACGTTTTATTATTTTCTAGAATATTCCACCCGTAACAAGATTATTAAGTTATGGATATATTTGAGTGAGCGTTTTTTTTACTTGTTCAACTTCGCAATAATTAATATCTGTAATTTTTTCTTCTTCTTCTTCTAATATTACTTTCTCATAGAGAAAGCATTGTATCGATAAAAAAATTTTTTTCTATTTTTTTATTAATTTGTACATATTTGAACTCGGTGAGTCAAAAAAAGTGGTTTCCAGAAAATGTCTGTATGTATTTGCTTCTAAATTTGCATAGAATTAAGTTTTTTGACTAACTTGCTGGGAAGCTATTGATAATTGGTTCTTCTAGCGTGGTTTTCATTTTAGAGTTATAAAAAAAAAAAAATTTCGATTTTTTATTTTTTTGTTTTTATTTTGTTTACTACTCGATAAATTTGCTTCAAAATTTGCAAGGTAATTATTTGTGATTGCCCAAATAAAATAAATTTCAAAAAACTTATTTTCTTAGCTTAGTTTTAATTTTAGAGCATTTTAAAATTTTTGAAAAAAATGTTTCTATTTATTAAGCCAATAAAATCTTAAAAACTACTTGATGGATTTACTTCAAATTTTCCATACAATTCAATTTTTCGATCAACTGGTGCGAAAGCTATTGAGAATTGGTTTTCTTAGTGTAGTTTCTTATTTAGAGTCATTTTAAGAATTTTAAAAAACTTTCGATTTTTCATTTTTTTTTTGTATTTTACGTAAACTACTCGAAGAATTTGTTTGAAAATTTGTATGGAACTTAATTTCGACTGCCAAAAGTAGAAAAACTTTTGAAAACTGATTTTCTTAGCGCACTTTTAATTTTAGAGCATTTTTAAAATTTAAAAAAAAATTTTTATTCTTAATTTTTTTTTATTTTACGAAAATTGTTTGATAGATTTGCTCCAAAATTTAAATGGAAGTTATTCGCTACTGTCTGAAAAAAACAAGCTTTGGAAAGCATATTTTTTCAGAGCAGTTTTAATTTTAGAGCATTTTGAAAATTAAAAAAAAATTTTTATTTTTCATTTATTTTCTATTTTGTTTAAACCATACTATAAATTTCCTCCAAAATTTTTGTAAAATCAATTCGATATTGTCTGAAAAAAATAAGCTTTTGAAAACTTATTTTCTTAGAGTGGTTGCAATTTTAGAGAATTTTAAAGATTTAAAAAAAAAATTTCGATTTTTTATTTCTTATTTTTTTTATTTTACGTAAAGTACTCGATAGATTTGTTCTTAAATTTGCAGGGAAATCATTTACAACTGCCAAAAGAAGGGAAATTTTCAAAAATTGATTTTTATAGGGTAGTTTTAATTTTAGAGCATTTTTAAAATTTTGAAAAAGAAATTTTGAAAAGAAAATGTTATTTATTCAGCCAATTAGATCTCGAAAATTACTTGATGGATTTGCTTCAAATTTCGCATACTATATATGTTTTTGTATAAGTAGACGAGAAGCTATAGAAAATTGGTATTCATAGAGTAGTGTTTTTTATAGAGCCATAAACATCAACTGTATTTATATATCAATATGATTGTATTTTATAAAGATTAGAGCTTTTGTTGTCATTATTTTTTTTATTACAACATTATATCATTTTTTCAATAGAACTAATTTTTTTGTATTATTTGATGATTTCAAATAAATTATAAATGTTGAAAAAGCAAACAGCTAGCATATATGTTCGAAATTTATAAAGTACAAGATGAGTAAATATTAATGTTAGACAATTTTTTAATATTAAAATCACATTTAAATAAATATCAAAAAATTAATGAAACTCAAAGAGCTCTATGAGAAAGCATTCCGCCAAAGCACTTGGCAGCGTTTTTTTTCATTCATTAATAAACAATATAATTTATAAGATTTAATAATGATTATAAATAAAGACTTAATTAAATGTAATAATACAAGTCAACATCTAAATTAGTACTACTATTATTAATTTTTCAAGAGGTACTAATACTAAAACGTCGAGATGCTCCTCTTATACTTTGAATTAGAGAATTAAAAATTTTAAAATACAATCTTTATAAAATGCAATCATATTTATACACGGTGGGCCATTTTAATCTATGCACCTGAAAAACTCAGTAAGTTCGCATCCTATCAAAAAATGACCTTCATAAAAGTTGTAGGATACAAAGGGGGTCAAACAAGAGTGACCTTGAATTTGACCTTCAAACTGACCTTCAAAGTCAAATCAAGGTCAACTTGAGTTTTTTAAATGGAAACCCCTATTTTTTACACCGGAATCGGAAAGGGCGGGAAATTTTACGTCCGAATATGCTCTCAGGTCATCTGACCTCGATGACCTCAAAGGTCAGATGAAGGTCATAAATACGAAATAATCGGATGGCTATGAAAAATCTTAGGTAGGGTATTGCTGAAAAAGTAAAGGTCAACACTGAATTTCTCGTTAAAAATTACTCAAATTATGATCTTCATTTTTTCGACAACACCTTACATAAGAATGTTGACAGCTACCCAATTATTTCGTATTTATGACCTTCACCTGACCTTTGAGGTCATCGAGGTCAGATGACCTGAGAGCATATTCGGACGTAAAATTTCCCGCTCTTTCCGATTCCGGTGTAAAAAATAGGGGTTTCCATTTAAAAAACTCAATTTGACCCCCTTTGTATCCTACAACTTTTATAGAGGTCATTTTTTGATAGGATGCGAACTTACTGAGTTTTTCAGGTGCATAGATTAAAATGGCCCACCGTGTATATAAATACAGTTCATGCTTATATCAACTTTAGAACAAATTGCATTCAACATAGAAGGAGATTGTTGAACTAAATTTTCAATAGGTCTAGGCCAATTTATGAGCATATTGGCATGATGCTATTTCTCTTTCTGTATCACTAAAATTATAATTTAATAACGTTAATTTGAATGTTAACCACTACATTTTATCCAATGAAATACCAGTATTGTCATCAGTAACGTTATATTCTGTAGATGTTGCTAAACCTTTTCTGACTTATTGAGATATAATTAAAAAATTCATTTTTTAATAGATTGTTACGTTTTCACGTTATGTATTTATTATATTGTGGATATCTTTTTATCACGACTAAGCTTGCTAAATCCATGTAGTCAATTTTTGTGACGGTAATTAAATTACTAAAATGATAACTAAAATAAACTGATAGATTTATTATTATGTTAATCACGATGGAGAGAAATGTCTACTGTACTACTAGTGTAAAATCACTGATACGTCTTCGTTGCGTCGATCGTGGATTCGTGCTTCTCTATGCTCTGGTCGGATTCTAGTAGGCTACATTTTTCTTGGTGCTATAGTCGTATTTATACTTGCTGGTTCGTTGTTTCTCACTTCTCTATTCTTCTATAAGTTTCTACCTAATTACTTCTGTTTTTCCATGCATTACTTTGTTCGTTCTCTATAGGTCTCAACTTATCGGTTAGTTTGTCATCAATTCTTTCGATCACGAGTTGTTGCTAGCTGGTTTTAGACGTCTAGTCAACGCTTTCTTTCTTTTTTATTAATTTAGTTTAATATTTTTCTTATACTTCAACGTTTGATTATTTTCTAGAATATTCTGCCCGTTACAAGATTATTAAGTTATGGATATAATTCAATGAGCTTTTTTTTTACTTGTTTAACTTCGTAATTATTAATATCTGTGAATTTTTCTTTTTCTTCTAATATTTTTTCATAGTAACAATGTATTATTAAAAAAAAGATATTATTAAATCAAAAATTAATAATAATAGTAATAAAAAAAAATTTAATAATATAAAATTAAATAAAAGAGACATATCAATTATGAAAAAAAGAAAAATAATGAAATATTAAAGAAAATATTTAAAAAAAAAATAAAAAATTTATTGTACAATATTAATAAACATAAAAATTTTAAAAAAATATTATGATAAAAAAAATGGAAAAATGAATAATAAATTGAAAAATAATGAAAATAAAAGTAAACATATTAGATTGAAAATGAATTGTAACGTTCCCTTGTCTATTTAATCCCGAAATTACACTAAATATTGATTAAAAACCCTAACTATTTTATGGAAGCCGCAGCATGGACAAATTGTTAATAGCTAGCGCGCCTTGCCTAGCTATTGAGAATTCTTTAGCGTCCACGTTGATGAGGTATCTTCTATAGATGTCCACCGATAAAGAACATACATGAAATAGAGTCGTTAATAAGCTAGCACGCCTTGCCTAGCTTATGCAGACTCTTTTGTGTGTCTTTTGTTAGCTATTTTTTAATACAAGTCGTTTATAGCTAACGCGCCTTGCTTAGCTATAGCAGACTTGTTATTTTATAAGAGTTAGTATTTTTTGAAGATTAGGTGAAGAGCCCGTTGTTATTAAGAACCAGGTGTCTTAACATTCGGGGCTCAACACAGGATTAATAGGATAAGGTATGTTTAATAGGATAAGCTCTTTATTTAGTAGTCTAAATTTACAGAGTTATTACAAATCACGCTAACATGCGTATTATATCTGCCTTGCTATGAGCAATGCAATGGCCAAGTGCCTTTTATTGCTCCTAGCAAGGTATGACGTGTCTACTGAAAAAGCTGATCCAAGAGTCACGAGAGTCACGAGCTCTTCGCTCTACTTGCATCAGCTCTCTTCAGTCTTTCTCCAACTTTTCTAGCTTAGTAGAAAAGAGGGAGAGCCGCCGTGTACTCTCAGTAATACTTACACATGCAAGCGCGTATACGTACATACGCACGCTTGCATGTTCAACCACTTTGGTCTTTTTGGGTGTTTGCGCGCGCATGTTCTAGTATTGTACGGTTTCAGGGCCGTACATACTTGGGCGCGCACATCACCCCTCAAATTAAAATAGATTTTGCATATTTACTTGATTAATCAACAGGAAAAATCGATTTTATTTTTCTAAAGGCGACCATTAGAAAGATGCGCGCACAAACACCAAACTTTGTACTTCACATTACTTTGGTGGCGTGGAGGTATGCCCCCCCCCCCAAAAAAAACGATTTTTTACGTTTGATAATAAAATAAAATATATTCTTGAATTTTTTTTACAAACAGAACCAAATTAAACTTAATATTTAATTTTTTGTCTTTTCATAACTTAAACTTTAACTGTTTTTTATTTTTTACTTCTTCTTTTGTCTTTTTACACTATTTTTTCTTTCACTTTCTTCTACCCATTTATCTACTGCGACGAGTATACATACCCGCGCATTTCAAATCTCCCGCCTAACGGCCAGGCTACTATAGAACAGTAGTTCTGAGCTCAGCCGCTAGGCGGCGACCTCGAATATCGTTGCACGCAACGAGAAAAATGAGGCCAGAGTATATAAGAGGCCGAGAAGCTAACCAGAGCAGAGCAGTGTAGACTACGATCTCCCCTCTCTCTTTACCTAAGTGAGCACACAAGGCTAAGAGAGAGGAAGACAGGTAGTAGCTGGCTGTCTTGGCTTGTGGAACACCACAGCTTAGGCAGAGCTTCTCTCTTTTGCACATGAGGGTAGACCAAGTGCGCACACAGGTCTACACTACAGTGCATATGCTGGCTGTATCATAGTTAAGTCAAGTGAGCACACAGGCGTAAATCTATGCTGCCTAGAGCACATTCGCAACCTTTTGTCGTCGCCGCAATGCCGACTTTGCGCCGCTGAATTTAAGGGTGACGACCACCCAAAATCTTATATTCTATTTCACATTTCGCCACTGGCTTAATTAATGGTATTGTCCACCCATAGCTGTCGCGTCCGCGTTTACGTGAATAATAGAATACATGAAGGGTGTCGTCCACCCATTGCATTTTCATGTTAGTTTAAAGGACTCCGTCCGACCGCGTGTAAATATTGGAACTTAGAATAAGTTAAGGGTGTCGTCCACTCAATACATTTTGTTATGTTAATTAAAGGACTCCGTCCGACTGCCGCGTAGTTATTAAGATATTAGAATAAGTTAAGGGTGTCGGCCACCCATTATCTTTACGTCACTTAAGGGCTCCGCATGCCCTTAGAGATTAGTAATTTGGATAACCAAGGGAGCCGGCTACCCATTATTATTACTGTAGAATTAAGTATAGCGATATTAGGTGTCGTTGCCTATTGATATCATTATAATTAGTAATTAATCATTTGTCTTTTTGTTTTGCACATTGTTGCAGGTAAAAGCCGCCGGTATATTTTAGACCGTCCAGGCCGTAGAATATATTAGTTAAAAATAAACTATTATTCAGATTTATTTAAGATTTATCAATTGATTTGATTCTTTTATTAAATAGCCGTCAAGTGGAAAGATAAATAAAAATCTATTTACTTTGTAAATTATATTTTCATTTAAGGTTAGGTTAGTTTATTTGCATTATATAAAAATAATAGGTTTAGTTTTGATAAACAAGTTATTAGTATTTCATTATTGTAATCGTCGTTGTACATGAGTTTTATGAGTACAATTAAGCCAAGATACTCCCTAGTATAACCAAACGTGTCAAACCCGGTTACTTTCCTTCACTTTCCACCGACCGATCCCTCCAACTCCTGCCGATCTTACCCTGGTAAACTAAAGCGTCTGGCAACAGGAGTTAACACGTATTTCCCCCTCCCGAAAGGGAAAAACGTTACACCACATCTTCGTTCTTGTCTTTTAAATATTCTCTATTTGTATTTATTTCTTTTTTTTCTTTCTCTTCTTTCTCCTTCAACTCTTCTAACTTCCATCCTGAAATATATATCTTTATTTTTCCCAATCCTCTCCTTGATGTAAACTCCTGTATGAATCTTTCTTCTTCGTCTTCTTTATTTTTAATTTTTCTTTTGTTGTTTTTCTTTTTTAGGTTTTTTTCCCAGTTTTCAGGGTTCGGAGTGTTAGTGGTTTTCTCCACTTTAAAATTATTAGTGTAATAATAATACCCCGGCTCAGCAAAGTCCATAGGATGGGGCTGAATGAATGTGAATGTGCTGGGGCGGATGATGTTGCCCAGGTTGCCGCTACTCATCTCAGGATCGCTATCCTCCTCACAATCTATAATTTTATTTTTTATTTTTTCTTCATTTACTGATGTACTAACATGCTTGACGTTAAAGTACATCATGGTTTAAGCGCTCGAGTTGCGGTAGCACGTTGCCATCTTAATCAATTTTAACTACTTTTTCTTTCTCTAGGTTACGATGTGCTTTGAACGGTCCTTCAACAAAGAATGAACATTACCCTCAAATATTTTTTCTTAATTTTTGACTGTTTATGTGTGTGTTTGTATGTATTTGTATTCCACTTGTTGTAGTACATATTTAGTCTTTACCTTTGACCTTTAATATACTATTAGTGTAAATACGCATACTACAGTTTACACATTTTGCGTTATCGGTATTATGCCCATGTTATTTTTCTATCTTTTCTGCATTCCTTTGCCTTTAATATTTTTTCTTTATTTTAAAATAATTTTTTAGCTAAAACACTTTTAGAACTGTTTTAAATATTCTATATGGGACTTTTCACGTTTATGTTTTTATGATTACAATTAATTAGATTTATTATTTTTAGTTAATTTAATCATTAGTCTCATAGAACGGTTTAAGGTGTTCTATATGGAACTTTCCACGTTCTACATCTTTTTCATTAGTTAATAGATATGTATCTGGTGCAATGATGTTTTTGATGATATATGGACCTTCATATATTTCAAAAAATTTTGCAATTTTATCATCATCTGCACTTGATACGTTTAATGATTTGAGCAGTACTTTATCATTTAAATTAAATTGATAATGAGTACTTTTAGCATTTTTTGCATTCGCTCTATCTTTTATTTTCTTATGCATTTTATTTCTTGCATAGAAAATTTTCCTATCATATGGTACGTCAGTATTTTCTAATTTAAAATACTTTTCCCATATTCTAGTTGGTTTTTCGCCCATGTGTAACTCAGTCGGCGTAAAACCCGTTGTTTCATGGGTAGTTTCATTCATTATGCTCTGTATTTTTGCATATATGTAGCCCATGATTTATGTGACTCATTTACATATGTTCTAAAGAATCTGCCCAATTCACGATGAATTCTTTCCACAATATTGCTTTGTGGGTGTCTAATTGATGAATAAATAGTTTTAACGTTTTCATCATTTAGCTTTTTTAACCATTTTTGGACGTAAATTGAGTACCATGGTCAGTCATTATTGACTTGGGTTTACCAGACTTCGGTACATAATCATTAAAAATTTTTCTAATTGTTGTTAATGTATTGGCCTTTTTGATAGGGTACATCACGACATACTTAGAAAATACATCTATGGATGTTAGTATATACTTAACACCTCCTATAGATGTTGGCAATGGACCATAAAAATCAATCGATAATATTTCATTTTTTTGTTTTCTATGATTGGTTGCATTTCTGCATTATATTTTACGGTCAAGTATTTTGTCTTTTCACAAGTAATGCATGATTTTAAAATTTTATGTACACTTGGCGAAAAGGATATTTTTCCGAATGTGTACCTCAAATGGCAGCGCTGCATATTTTACCACAGACATAAAAAAACTTCGAATCATGTATTGAGTTTCGCATCATGATTATTTTGTTTTTTCTTATAGGTTATTCATGCAAAATTCAAATGATAACAATTCAAATTTTATTGCTTATATAATTTAAATTCAAAATATTAGATTCTATATGATTATTGACCTAAGAAATAAAAATTTTATTCAATAAAATTATAATTCGGATCATGAAAAAAGAAAGCAATATTGTTTGTTTACTAAAATTATGTCATTAAGTAATAAGTAATGATGATGCGAAATTTGCTTTATAATTTAGAATTGCCTTATGCCTGTGGTAAAATATGCGATGTTGCCATTTGAGGTTAACATTCGGAAAAATATCCTATCCGCAAAGTGTACATGCTTTCTTAATTTGGGAGCTGTGCAGCTTTCTATTAATAATCTGTACGTTTTTTTGGGACTAATGTGCCCATAAAAATCGTGTATTTCTATTATTAATTCTTTTAATAATGATTTAGGTATTATTATTTTTAATCCTGATTCATTTATTTTATATAAAAAATCATTTTCGAATTTATAATGATTTTATATTTAATCATTTTTTTGCAATATGCATCATTATTTTGCGCTTTTTTAAAGCTTCTCAACAATTTTTCTAATTAATTATTTATTTTTAATTTATTTCTGATATTCGCAATTGATACTTCGTTTTCGTCGTATTTTGCGTTATCAGATGTTTGCCTAAAAAATCAGCAGCAAAATTTATTTTTCCAGGTATATGTTCTGGTTTAATATTAAAATCTTGAATTGACAAGGCCCATCTTCTCAATCTATAATTGTTAAATTTACATTTATTTAAAAATATAATAGCTTCATGGTCTGTTCTTACAATTATTCCTTTGGCACCTCTCAGGTATGTGTCAAGCTTATGTAAGAACCATACGACAGCTAATAATTCTTTTTCGGTAGTGAAATAATTTAATTCACTACTTTTTAATGTTCTGCTAATAAAACAGACAATATTTTCATGATTATATTCATCTAATTGTGACAAGATTGCAGCTATTGCGTAATCGCTTGCATCTGTCGTTAGTATAAACGGTTTTTCATATCTATGAATTTCAAAATGATATTTTCCGTGAAAAGATCCTTTATACTTTCAAAGGCTTTTTACTGCCTTGCCCCCCATTTGTAGGGTACATTTTTTCTTAATAAGCCAATTAATGGCAATATTTCATTCGCATAACCTTTCGCGAATTTCGTGTAAAAATTTACAAACCCCAAGAATGCTTGTAATTCTTTAACATTTCTTGGTGTTTTTAAATGTTTTATTGATTTAATTTTTTCTGGATCTGGTGTTATTCCTTTTGACGTTATAAAGTGTCCAAGAAATTCAATTTTTTGCTTTAAGAAATTTGATTTTTTTAAATTAAATGTCAAATTATATTTAATTGCTTTAATAAATAATTGCTCTAAATGATCCATATGCTCTTCGAATGTCGATGACCTTATATGCAGACCATCTACGAATGCTAGAACGAATTCCTGCATATCTTTTATTACGTAGTACAGTCCTCTTTATAATGCAGCGCTGCTGGTTTTTATGCCAAAAGCAGCTACATTAAATTCATATACTTTGTTATCAATTTTAAACGCAGTACATTTTTTACTTGGTTCGGTTAATTCGATTTGCCAATACGAGCTTGTTAAATCTAAGCTCAACATGAAATTTTTCTCTTTACATCTGAGAAAAATTTCTTCTATTGAGGGTGGAGCTTCGTAATCGTCAATTATTTTCTTATTTAATTTACGAGCATCTAAACAAAGCCTTATAGTGCCAACTTTTTTTATTACTGTAACTATAGAATTTATATAAGGGCTTTTTGACCTCCTTATAATTCCTAATTCTTCCATTTTTTCTATTTCCCTTAGTACCTTTTCTCTATGATTTATAAGAATCGGATAAGGTCTAGAATAAAATGGATGATCGTCTTTAAGTTTGATATCATGCTGATATGACTTCAATAGACCTGGAGCCTTTCTAAACACTCTACTATACTTTTTTATTAATAATGTTAATTCTTGTTTTTGTTTATTTGTGATATTATCACATTCATTTATTTTTTCCTGCATCTCATCATTGGTGAGTTCAGTTGTATTAAAATAATTTTCGGAATTAAGAATTCGATGATTCTTGTTTCTCATTGCGAAGTCGTATGAATTATGATCATTGTCTCCTTCATACACTTCGGTTATTTGCATAGCTGAGTATGCTAAAGAATTTATTTGTTTTTCGGTATAAGATAAATTTATATCTTCACTATTAACTATTATTAATATTTCTTCTAGCATCGTGTTTATAATCATACTCAAAGCCTTTTGAGTATCATATTTGATGATAACATCCTTGACTAATTTCGGAATTATTAAGTGAATTGTTTTTATTTCTACATTTTGAAATTTTGTTTTTATTAATAACTGCCTCTTTATTCTTGTAGTTTTTGTGCCTGTGGCTGTTTTTATAAATTTCCCAGTTATTGGCAATAAAGGGCATTTTTTAAATGTCTCGTAATTCTGAAAATAAAATTGCTCCGATATGCAGGTAACTTCGCTACCTAAATCGATTAGAGCTTTGACATTTATATTTTCTAATTTTATTTCAATTTCTAGGCAACATATAATATTATTTTCTTGTGACTCTTTATTGTCAATGTCGTGAATTAAATCATCTTTTATGCTTTCTTGCATAGAAGATATTATTTTTGGGGATTTTTTATTAGTTGCAACCTTACCCCTTGTATTTTTGACCTCAGGTGCAACTTTATTTAGTTTTCCTGATTTTTGTCATTATTTTCGTCGCTTATGTCTATATTTAAGACATCTAATTTCTTACCACTTTTTTGCAATTGTTTTTTATTTACAGATGATTTTAATCATTCGTGTTGTTGATTTTTTTGTTTATTTTTATTTTCCTCGATTTTAGTAACATTTATACTAGGATCCTGTTGAGGTTTTTTATATTCTTGTTTATAGCTATTTTGATTTGTTGCGTTATTATTATGATTATAATACATTTTATTAGTGTTCTCGTTTTTATTGAATGTTTTTTGTTGACTATTATTTTTATTTACTGCTCTTTTTTCCTGCAGTCTATCGTCATTGTCAAAGTCTGACAAAATTTTAAATGAAGTATTTTTATCTTTCTTTTGCGAGAATCGCATGGCTTGCCTAACATTTCTGCTGAAATGTTTGCTAATTCTTTCAGCTGATTCTTCTTCAGAATATTGAAGATTTAGCTCTTTGGCGAAACCATATACTTGCGTAGCATAAGCCATACGACTTAATTTGCCATTCTCATAATAATGTCCAAACTCAACTTTTCTTCGAGTTGTTCTTTGGACATCTTCATTCCAATATCTATCAAGGAATAAATTTTTAAAACCTTCATAGGTCAGTACATCATCTTGATAGATGTACCACCACTCATTTGCGTCTTTTTGCAGAATAGTATGCACAAGTTCAAGAGTATCTTCCTCTTCTAATTTTTTTAATGCAATATATTTTTCGAATTCATTTAAGAATTTTATGGGCCTTTCAACCTTCGTACCTTCATACTTTGACAAAGGAATTTTTATTTTGTTATTATAAGGTTCAAAACCTTGCGTTCGAATCCCATTGTTTTTTAGTTTTTCTTTTAATTCATTGATTTTATCGTCTTGCTCTTGAGCAGTATCATCTATTTTTCGCGTTAGGTTGTCTTGAACCATTTTAATCACTTCATCTTCATTTATTGTTTTTTTTTTAATTTGATTAGTTCTTAATTTAAAGATTCGTTTTTAGTAACTAAATCTTCATTTTCTTTTTTATACTTGTTTAAGAGATTTTTAATCACAATATTATCTTCTAACAAGTTTTTTATCTTGTTTGATAATTCATTTATTTGCTCTTTAAAATTTATTGTTCCCGCATCTGCGGTTTTTTCTAAATTAAAGACTATAGATTTGTCTGGACTAGCTGTATTAATTTTGTCATCCAACTCTTGTTGTTTATTAAACAACAATGTCAGCTCATATGACACAGCTTTCATCCATTCATTTTGTTTTGTGTTAACTCTTCTTCTATGGTCTTATCAAGATTATCTAATTCTTGCATCAGTATCTCTGATCTTCTTTTCGCCATCTTGATTTTTTTTTTAATTCTAATTTATTTTTCGCAATTATAATTTATTATTATTTATCTACGGAATTAAACTGTAAAATATTTCTAATTTCTTATAATTTCTACTTAACAATAGTCATTAATAAATTTTTCCTTTATTTTATATTAGTATGAATTATTTAAATTGTTTAAAACAAAATATTTTAATTTTTAATTTCGTTCACAATTTTTAATCATTATGATATTCTCATTCATTAATTAATTTTATTAACTTATTTTGGTTTATTTTTTATTATGGCTCTTTTAATTTTTCAATATATTTATTCAATTTATTTTATTAAAGAGCGCATGCTATCTATTACGATAACTGTTCTCCTTCGCGTTGAGAACCTATGCCTACGAATCCCTTCTGTCTATTTCTTAGCTATCGACCTTTTGACTTTGCTATTTGACATTCTTTAAAAATATTCGCGTTTCAGACTTAAGTTTGCGCGGTTATAACAAAAGATTTTTTTTTTTTTTTTTTTTTTTTTTTATTATATCTACGGGCATTACTGCCCTTTTTTAACACATAGAAATTAATTTTTAATACAACACAATTTGACGTATTATTTAACGTGATGTCAGCCCACGGCAGAGACAGCGAAAAAGCGACCAGACGGGGGATTCGATCCCGCGCCAACGGGAATACGAGTCACGCACCTTAGCCACTACTCCACTGAACTCTACAAATTTTAAGAAAAAATTTAATGTGTACATTGTAACACACAATCTTCTTGTTTTACCGTACGACCTTCAAGTCTTTTTGTCATTATCATTGATGAATACTTTATTTAAGAATTTTACATCAAGTAAAATTTTTGGTCAATCTTTTATTTGCTCTTATTCAGAACAAAGGGAATTCTTTTACATAATTATTTTATTATATTTTATACTAATGGTATTTTATATACTATTTTTCTTGCGTTTTCACGCTTTTTTTTTTATTCTTATTGAGTTTTATATATTTTTTTTTCTAGAATTTTTTTTATTTTTTTATAGATTTTTTTGTGTTTTTTAACTTTTTTTTTTTTTTTTATTTTTCTATTGTATTTTTAAATTTTCCATTTTTTTTGTTATTATTAAGATATTTGTTTTTAATTGCAATATTTCGCCTTTTATTTCTCGGTATTGTTTATTCGTATTTTTTTTTTATATTTATTATCTCATTCTCTACTTTTTCTAACCTTTTGTCTATCGATTTTGACCATTCAACCATTAGATTGTTTCTTTGATTACTTGTGTTTATTAAGTCTTGGATTCTATTTTCCAAATATTCTATTCTGTTATAGTCTGTTCCTTGGAACAGACTATTTGGAAAATTAGGAATCATAAGACGGATTTTTGTTACGCTCTTAAATTTAAAATTTTACTGCTACTATTACGCGACTTTAATCACGCGTGGGTTTTCTCAACCATGGTTGACAACCAGTGGGCGCCAATGTAACGTTCCCTTGTCTATCGAATTCCGAAATCACACTGAAATATTGATTAAAAACCCTAACTATTTTATGGTAGCCGCAACGTGGACAAATTGTTAATAGCTAGCGCGCCTTGCCTAGCTATTGCAAATGCTTTAGCGCCCACGTTGTTGAGGTATCTTCTATAGATGTCCACCGATAAATAGCATACATGAAATAAAGTCGTTAATAAGCTAGCGCGCCTTGCCTAGCTTATGCAGACTCTTTTGTGTGTCTTTTGTTAGCTATTTTTTAATAAAAGTCGTTTATAGCTAACGCGCCTTGCTTAGCTATAGCAGACTTGTTATTTTATAAGAGTTAGTATTTTTTGAAGATTAGGTGAAGAGCCCGTTATTGTTAAGAACCAGGTGTCTTAACATTCGGGGCTCAACACAGGATTAATAGGATAAGGTATGTTTAATAGGATAAGCTCTTTATTTAGTAGTCTAAATTTACAGAGTTATTACAAATCACGCTAACATGCGTATTATATCTGCCTTGCTATGAGCAATGCAATGGCCAAGCGCCTTTTATTGCTCCTAGCAAGGTATGATGTGTCTACTGAAAGAGCTGATCCGAGAGTCACAAGAGTCACGAGCTCATCGCACTGCTTGCATCAGCTCTCTTCAGTCTTTCTCCCTCTCTTTTAACTTAGTAGAAGAGAGGGAGAACCGTCGTGTACTCTCAGTGGTACTTACACATGCAAGCGCGTATACGTACATACGCGCGCTTGCATGTTCAACCACTTTGGTCTTTTTGGGTATTTGCGCGTGCATGTTCTAGTATTGCACGGTTTCAGGGCCGTACATACTTGGGTGCTCAAAAGATCGTTTAAATCATCAATATAGAGTGAATGAAAATAAAAATAATTTATTCAGATGTAAAAAGTTAAGATAACAATAAGATTATAGAATTAATGAAAAAATTAAAAATAAAAATTATAAGAAAATCAAAAGAATATAGAAAAAAAGGAAATCAAAAAAATATTGAAAATAACATTTAATAAATATCTCCAAAAAATTTTAAATTAAATGAAAATTATAAAAATTTAATAAGTAATAAAAATTTACGTGATAATAATAATTATAAGTTAAACGTGAAATATAAGAATATTTTAAGGAATAAAAATTTACGTTTAAATGATAATTATAAATTAAACAAAAATATTAAAAATTTAAATTTAAATAAAAAATTACTTTCCAAATTTTATTATAAATTTAATAATGAAAAAAAATATTATTATAAATGAAAATTTACGTAATAAAATAAATTATAAATTAAAAGAGAAAATAAAAAATATTATTAGAAATAAAAATTTACGTAAAAAAGATGAATACCAATTAAATGAAAATAAATTAGATCATATTAGTAACGATAGTTTATGTTCACAAAAAAATTATAAAGTAAACGAAAATATTTAAAATCTAATCAGAAATAAATATTTACGATGTCAATAAAATGATAAAATATTTCAAAATACAGTACCGGGCAATAATTCTGAGCAGGTTATCAAATTTTTGCTCCGACTTTGAAAAAGCGTATCTTCTTCAATTTTCATCCTAGAAAAAATTTAAAAAAAGCATTTTAAAGTATTCGTTAAATGCTTTCTTTTTAGCTATCTTACCTTTTTTAACGATATTTAAAAAAAAAATAATCGCTTTAGCAATTTTGAAATTTCTTTCATTTTTGCATTTTTCTTCAATCAGCTGTAGTTTTTTAAATAATTGAACTAGAAAAAATTTGAAAAAAGATTTGGAAAGGGCTCTAAAATGCTATTTGTAGCTATTTTAACAAAAAATTTTTAATTATTTTTTGTCAAGTTTAAGCATATAAAGTTATCGATCTAATACTTTTGCAGTTGTAAAAAACACTTGAATAGCAAGTAGAAAATAATCGCTGGTAAAGTAGTGATTTAATTTTAGTAGGAAATTAGAACTATTCATTATTAATAATAAAACATAATAAAGTATGAAACGACAAAAATATTTATTTTGCAAAAATTGTATCATAGAAATCAAAAGTTTTGCACCAGCGATTATTTTCTACTTGCTATTCAAGTGTTTTTTATAACTGCAAAAGTATTAGATCGATGACTTTATATGCTTAAAACTTGACAAAAAATAATTAAAAAATTTTTGTAAGAATAACTGCAAATAGCATTTTTAGAGCCCTTTCCAAATCTTTTTTCAAATTTTTTCTAGTTCAATTATTTAAAAAACTACAGCTGATTGAAGAAAAATGCAAAAATGAAAAAAATTCCAAAATTGCTAAAGCGATTATTTTTTTTTTAATATCGTTAAAAAAGGTAAGTTAGCTAAAAAGAAAGCATTTAACGAATACTTTAAAATGCTTTTTTTAAATTTTTTCTAGGATGAAAATTGAAGAAGATACGCTTTTTCAAAGTCGGAGCAAAAATTTGATAACCTGCTCAGAATTGTTGCCCGGTACTGTATACTTAACAAATATAGAATGATAAATTAAAGATTTAATACAATATATAATAATAATGAATATGTAAATAATATAAAAAGAATTAAGTTAAAGAGAAAAAATACATTAAAGATGTATTCACAAAACGGTTGAGGATGGATTGTAGGTAGAATCAATGGTTTAAGAAGCAAGGAATATTGACTCTCGTGGTTGAGTAGGGCTACAGGCGATGGTAACCACGATTTTATTTTAATTAATTATATAAAAATAATTAAATAATTTTAATTAATTTTGACATTTTTTTAAATTACTTTTAATAATCAAGTTCATTCCATATAATTATTTTAAAATAAAATAAAAAAAGACCAGCGCGCCTTAAAATACCATACATTATTTATTATTTAAATTTTATTATAAATTATTTAATGTAAGGTTTAAATAACAGTACCTCTTCGGGTGGTGTGGAAATCTGTTATTTTTATATAATTGAAATATCTAACAATATTTTACAGAATTTTAAATTGAGTTATTACAATATTAATATTACTCGAAATAACATAATTTATTTAGAAAGTATTAAAGAATTATAGCCTCGCTAAGAAAGAATGATTTTTCCTTATATACCATTAATGCAAATTAGAGCATTACTTTTATATGTTTTAAATCTACAATTAAATTTCAAAGGAAGTGTTTTTTTTTTAAGTAAATATAAACTATAACGGTATTCTACCATGTTTAAATCTTGCGCGCTTAGGTATTAAAATAGGTTAGACGCTCGGTCATATATCTCGTCTAAGACGAGTAAAGAAGTGCGTATCTTGACGACCGGCACGCGAGAGAGAAGCTCGCCGGCCGCAAGGCGCTTCAGAGAGTTTCCGGCTACCGTTGCGTTAGCACGAAACCTAAGCCGCGCTGTGCTTATTAGCGAATTTCGCCACGTGGTCGGATAATACGTTAGACTAACTTCGCAATTGATAACGCGAAACATTGTCTTAAGTAAAAGTCGTGAGTTTATACCGACAAGCGTATTATATTATATTGGCAAGTTGCAACTCTTAGAAATTTTTTCTGTAGAGTTTTGCTTGACCGCTTTTCACGCGTCTTAGCGGTCAGCCATTAAGTGCCAGCAAATACGTTGATCGGCGTGTATAGGATTCCACCGATCTACGTCCAGGCAACCACGTTGGCAGAGCTCAGCGGAATTCAACGATCGGGAAGAGACGTATTCCACCGACCTAGTCTAGAGCATCTACGTATTGGTTACGTACAGGGGAGAAGCTTCGATAACGGGCGAGCGGCGTCTACGTGCACGTAGGTAATTAGTGTAAGCTGGCCAGCGTGTTACTGTAAGTATAAATATACTGTGCGATATCCAAGTGTCTCTTCCTCGAGAGATACTTGTTCAGGTATATTGGTATCATCGATTATATAACCGATCAGCGTCATAAGCGAGTACTATTTAGTTCGCGACGCGCCCTCCTTTTGCTCACTCTCTCATGAGACGCATACATTAACTTCACATATTATATTATTTCATTTTCGTTTAATTCATATTTTATCTTTGTATTTATATTTTTCTTATAATAAATTAATCTTGTTTTCTATTAAATCGTGCTTCATATTAATTTATATTGCCTGACTGTATATAACATAAAATATATTTCCCATTGCTTACCCCGACGCCTCGGCGGTCCTTGTGAGCAGTCATAAATTGATTAGTTACGTAATATCATATAATTTAATATAACGTATTTTGGAACCTGCCTCACGAAGGAAAACTGCGCTACCGGCAACGCATCTCTCGATCAGGTAATAGAGAGAGAGAGAGAGGAGCAGTGTGTGCAGCAAGCGACAAGTATATCACATAGGATTTTGTCGTTTATCAATAGGATTGATTAGCTAGCACAATCGAAGTTCACTAAACAATATTTAGTAAATTTCTTATAGTTTCAGCGACTTCGCATAAAATTAAATTTAAAGACTTAGCTAAAATCCACATATAATTGAAAGCTAATTCCTTTTTTTGTAACGGACAAAATAACCGTTACAAAACGAAATAATTAAAATTTTACTTTAATTAATTCTAAACATCAAAAATTCCGATGAAGAATCTGTCGAATTTTCTTGTCTTTCTTTTATCTTTCATTGGCCTTTGGACTTTTCGTCATAGGCCATCATCAATTTTTTTTTTTGTTCCGAGGAACTCTCTATTTTGTATTTTTTTTGCGTTCTTCGGGTTCTCTTCCCCACAGAAAACTACGAAAATTGTTTTTCCCAATTTTCCCAGGGAGTCAAACCCCGATCCGCTAGGACGCAAGCCAGCTGCCTTAAGCAACTGAGTTACTTTTCGTCCTTTAACGATGGAGCTCGAAAGTGTGTTCATAAGAACAAAGCACATGTAACAGAGGTGCTTGCTTGAAAAACAGCCGCGAGCGGGATTCGATCCACGGTCCCCCGAGAATACGAATCCAATGCTCTTACCGACTGTGCCACAACCCGGCTCTATTTTCTTGTCTACTTGGATACACAAGTTAGGTTTCCCGTAAAAAAACTATTATGAAAAAAAATTTTATTTTTATATTTCAGCATATTCATTAATATATTTCTCATATTGTTTGTTTGTTCAATTTAAAAGAATATTAAAACGTAGTTTTATATGAATCTGACGTTTCTAAAATGATATATTGTTACATTTGAACTACTACTATTTAAGTCTTTTTTTTCTATATATTTTGAATAATTCATCTTATTTCTTTGATTTTCCAATAGAAGGCAACCAGTTTTTTCACTTCCTTTATTAGATTTCACACGGTCCAAGTAATTATATCACGATAATATTGCAAAATTATCTTTTTTTTTATCTTGATAAACATTAAATTCTATAATCAATTAAAAGATTTTAAAGCAATATCAACAATCAAAGGTAATTCTTCAAACTTACGGTTCATATTTATAACAACTCTACAACAAATTGCATTCAACATAGAAAGTTATTTTTGAACTAAAAGGCTATAGGCGGGTTACCATAGTGAAATTGCCCCCTCTTAGAATCCTCATGGCTCATGTACCATTTGATGGAGGTTGAAAAAAAACTCCCACACACCAATTTTCAGCCCCCTAACCCTTGCGCATGCGCAGTAAAGTCAGAATAAGTGTTTTTTCGACTTTATTTTATTTTGACGTCCCTTTACATGGAAGACTCTTGCAAAAATATATAAGGGTAGGTTATTGTATGGCAATTAACCAAAAATTTTTGCAGATTACGTAACCCTAAATATCAACCTTAAAATTGATATTTAAGATTTAAATCGTTATTTTCACACCCTCGCTATTAAGGTGCCAGATTTGAAATTGATTTTTTAAATATATTTTTACCCCTTATTAACGATAGTTATATTAGCTAAAAAAAAAATGGTGCGCCACCCTGATTTTCTCAAAAAACCGATATTTTTGCACTTTTTTCGTATTTCCTATAGGTTATGTTACAATCTAAGAATCCAAACAAAGATTTTTGGTGTATTTTATTCCCCTCTTTACAACGGTACTATTAGTTTTAAGGATAAAAGGCATTTGACCCTTATTTTTTGCAAAAAATCAACTTATTTGCACTTTTTCATATTTTTTATAGGTTATGTTATAAGTTAAGAGCTTGAATGACTTTTTTTTGCGTATTTGTTTTTTGCTCGTTATAATCGTGCTATTACTTTCAAGAAAAAGTAGTTTGCAACCCTGATTATCGAGAAAAACCGATATTTTCTCGATTTTTTTATAGTTCGTGCTAAAAGTTGAGAGCTGGAATAACGATTTTATGTGTAATTTTTTCTGCTTGTCATGGTGGTATCAGTTTAATCAAGGTTTTTAGTATAATACGTTCAAATATTGTCGAACAATCTGATTTCTACAATTGTTTGACGTTATGATCAGGTTGCAGTATATTCTGAGGGGTTGGAATTATATTTTACTTTCTGTTTTTCATTTTTTCGATGATTTCATATATATATATATATATATATATATATATATATATATATATATATATATTTAGGTTAATCTTATATACATAGGTTCGAATCCATAAACGTATTTAAATGTCTTTTTTTCTCATCATAAGAGAGAAAAAGACAGAATAAGGTTGAAGTAACAACTGATACTCAAGTTACATTTCTAAATGCGAGTCATAGTTTTTGTTTATCTAAGTGGTCTCATTGAAAACTGGCCTGAATTTATAGTCGATGCTCAAACTCAAGCAGACAAAGATAGAATGAGGTTTCATTGTGAGAGAAACAAAAACAGAATGAGGTTTGAGTTTGAGCACACACATCGACTGTAAGGCTCAAATTCATAGTCGTAACTTAAGTATTAAGTATGACTTAAAACTGAAGTATCGTTACTCGAGCATCAACTGTTACTTCAAACAACACTCAATTTAACACTTGATTGAAGTAACAGCTGATACTCAAGTAACAGTACTTTAATTTTAAGTGATACTTAATACTCAAGACATGACTATGACTTCAAGCCTAATTTTGGATTTATGGCTCGAATTCATAGACCCAATTCAAGTAACAATTGATACTTAAACCTCGTTCTGTCTTCGTCTCTATCATGATAAGAAATAGAACTTCGGATTCTTCTGCCCGGAGATGGTAGTCGAGGTAGAAATAAGAACCACTAGAAAATAAATTTGTAGGCTTGGTTTATTCAATAAGCGATACAGTCACCTTGGAATCAGAAAATAGAAAACTTATCTTTCTAAAGGTTGCGAACACAGTGACGGACTTTGTACACTGCGACCAGAGCACACGATTCGGCGCTAGTTCTGCGCACCGCTAGTTGCGCGTGGCACTTATATATGTTTACTAGTGTGAATGTACTTACACGCGTACTACTGGGGGGTTGCTCCGAAGCGATAAACTTAGTATATCGATATATGCTATCTTTGTTCAGCACATTGATTTCATATCTTCTGTCTCTGTGATACAGAGTTGTGCAATTTTCTAGAGCAACCTCCCTGGGTGTATACCCATACGTTACTAGGGAGTATGTGTGTGTGTATATATGTCTACTATAGAGTAAGTGCCCACAGGACAGATGATACAATCGTTAATTGAGTTACGTTTATAAATTCAAACTTATATTTCCATATGAATTTCTTTATTTATATGTAATGAATAATAAAGTGAGTAACTGCAAAGATTGTATGCCACAAGTTTCTGTGCACTTTTTGTAGTATATTCATATTATTTTGATCCAAAAGTGTTAAATTATAATATTTATTAGCAGCGTACCTGGATATAAGGTTATATATATATATATATATATATACATATACTAGGGGGGGTTCCCCCCTGCTCGCGCTGCTCGCCAACCCCCGTTTATATTTACAATATGTCAGCCAGTAATGAAATTTGTACTGACAAAAATTATTTATAAAATTTATATTAATTATATATTTGCTCAGACAGATTTCCACACCACCCGAAGAGGTACTGTCAATAATACCTTACAATTAATAGTTTATAATATAAATTAAATAAAAAATGTATGGTATTACGGCGCGTTGGTTTTTTTTTGTTTTATTTTTAATAATTATATAAAATCAATTATAATAATTTTAAGTTATTTTAAGACATGTTAAAATTAATTAAAATTATTCCTTTTTTTATAAAATTATTCAAAATAAAACCATGGTTACCTTCGCCTGTAGCCCTACACAACCATGAGAGTCTATATTCCTTCCTCCTTATACCATAGACTCTATTTACAATCCATCCTCCATCTTCAGTATTACATATTTAAACAAAGTTTTAAAATCATTTTATAATTTGTACAATTGTTGTTATATAACAATTGTTCAATTAATATTTATCTCTTTTAAATCTTTGTTTAAGTATGTTTATTAGAATAATTATTATAACTTGATATTTTTCAATTAAATATTATTGTAACATGTCTTACAATAATATAGAACCGAAATTTTTTTTATTATAATTATTCTAAATTTAAAATTTAATATTTTATTGAATTCTATGTTTTTTAATATTATTATTATTAAAAATTTTATAATTATTTCTTATATTTGAATATTAATTATTATTATTTTTTTTTATAACATTTAGTATCTTTAATTTATATACTTGAAATTAATATATTTCATTTTTTTTAAATATTAGTTTTATTCAAAGTATATATTTTACAATAAATTTCAATATCATTATAATAATTATAATATTATTAATTAATATATTTCATAAATAAAACGATATAATTAAATAATATAATTTTTCCTTATTTATTAATTATTTTAATTTTATTTTTAATATGTCTTAATTTTATTTTTAAGTCTTTTGGATGTATAAAATATATATCTATATTATTTTCTAATATCCTTGACTTTTTTGCTAGTATTAAAAAAGATATATTAAAATAATTTTTACAAAATTAATAGAATGTATTTTCATGTTTGTTTTTTTTTTTAAATTATCGATTATTTATTTATTGATAAATAATTTTTAATATTATTTATTAATTAAAGAAATCAATATAATATAATACATAATGATATGAATTTTAATTTTTTTTTGTTTTATAAAATAATTTTTCATTTATCCTTTAAACATTTTATTATATTTAAATTCAATTATAAATGTTTGAGTTATAATAGGATTTTATTCGATTTATTTAACGTTTAATGCCTGTATCATAATTATAATAATATTAATACAATTGATCACTAATTCATGTACGTTATAAATAAAATTATAAAGTGAGTATTTTATTAAATTTTATTTATTTTTTTTTAAATATATTTTAATGCAATTAAGTCTTTTTCATGTATGAAATATATTTTAAATTACTGTTTTAATATATTTGATTAATTTTTTGTTTTTATAAAAGATATATTTATTATTTTTATTAATTTATTACTTAAATATATTTTATATTATATTTTATAATATAAAAAAATTTATATTAGCAATACGTAATAAATATTTATAATATATTGTATTATGAGTTGTGATATAATATTCCATTATTGGATCATGTATTTCTAACTTATATTGAATGATTTTATTTGTCATATATTTATAATAATATATTACATTGTTCCAATTTTCAAAATGAAATTTTTCATTTTCAATACCGATATAGTTATTTATTGCATTATTTAATCTAGATAAATCTGTATTTTCATTCAAATTTTCCATATATTGCTTTCTCATAGAGAAAGCATTGTATCGATAAAAAAAATTTTTTTCTATTTTTTCATTAATTTGTACATATTTGAACTCGGTGAGTCGAAAAAAGTGGTTTCCAGAAAATGTCTGTATGTATGTGTGCGTGTGTGTGTGTGTGTGTGTGTGTGTGTGGATGTATGAATTCAGTTAGTAAACTGTATCTCGAGAACTACTCGATGGATTTGCTTCTAATTTTGCATGGAATTTAGTTTTGTGACTAACTTGCTGGGAAGCTATTGATAATTGGTTCTTCTAGCGTAGTTTTCATTTTAAAGTTTAAGAAAAAAAAAAAAAAAATTCGATTTTTCGTTTTTTGTTTTTTTTTTGTTTACTACTCAATGAATTTGCTTCAAAATTTGCATGGAATTTATTTGTGATTGCCCGGATAAAATAAATTTTTAAAAACTGATTTTCTTAGCTTAGTTTTAATTTTAGAGCATATTAAAATTAAAAAAAAAAATGTTTCTATTTATTAGGCCAATAAAATCTTAAAAACTATTCGATGGATTTACTTCAAATTTTCCATACAATTCAATTTTTTGATGAACTGGTGCGGAAGCTATTGAGAATTGGTTTTTTTAGCGTAGTTATTTTTTTAGAATCATTTTAAGAATTTTAAAAAAATTTCGATTTTTCATTTTTTTTGTATTTTACGTAAACTACTCGAAGAATTTGTTCGAAAATTTGTATGGAACTTAATTTCGACTGTCAAAAGTATAAAAAATTTTGTAAACTAATTTTCTTAGCGCACTTTTAATTTTAGAGCATTTTTAAAATTTTTTAAAAAATTTTTATTTTTAATTTTTTTCTATTTTACGAAAACCATTTGATAGATTTGCTCCAAAATTTGTATGCAATTTATTCGCTACTGTCTGAAGAAAACAAGCTTTGGAAAACTAATTTTCTCAGCGCAGTTTTAATTTTAGAGCACTTTGAAAATTTTCAAAAAAATTTTTATTTTTCATTTATTTTCTATTTTGCGTAAACCATACTATAAATTTTCTCCAAAATTTTTTTACAATTAATTCGCTATTGTCTGAAAAAAATAAGCTTTTGAAAACTAATTTTCTTAGCGTGGTTGCAATTTTAGAGAATTTTAAAGATTTAAAAAAGAATTTCGATTCTTCTTTTCTTATTTTTTTTTATTCTACGTAAAGTACTCGATAGATTTGTTCTAAAAATTGCAGGGAAATTATTTGTGACTGCCAAAAGGAGGGAGATTTTCAAAAATTGATTTTCATAGCGTAGTTTTAATTTTAGAGCATTTTTAAAATTTTGAAAAAGAAATTTTGAAAAGAGAATGTTATTTATTTAACCAGTTAGATCTCGAAAATTACTCGATGGATTTGCTTCAAATTTTGTATACCATCTATGTTTTTGTATAACTAGACGGGAAGCTATTGAAAATTGGTATTCATAGTGTAGTTTTTTTTATAGAGCCATAAACATGAACTGTATTTATATATAAATATGATTGCATTTTATAAAGATTAGAAATTTTGTTGTCATCATTCTTTTTATTACTACATTATATCATTTTTTCAATAGAACAAATTTTTTTGTATTACTTGATGATTTAAAATAAATTATAAATGTTGAAAAAGCAAAAAGCTAGCTTTTATGTTCGAAATTTATAAAGTACAATATGAGTAAATATTAATGTTAGACAATTTTTTAATATTAAAATCACATTTAAATAAATATAAAAAAATTAATGAAACTCAAAGAACTCTATGAGAAAGCATTCCGCCAGAGCACTTGGCAGCGTTTTCTTCGTACTGCTCTTGAAACCGTTCAAATTCGTTTATTTGGTTATTTAAATCATCTAATTCTTCTTGATGTTGTAAGTTTTCTACAACAATGTATTCATTTGAAACTGGATCCCATTTCATTTTATAATGATTCGATTATTATTAGTATTAATTAAATTATATTTTAAATAACTTTGTTATTATTTTTTTTTATAAAATATTTGAAGTTTGTTTTTATTTTCTTTTTTATTATTTTAAATTAATTTTATTATATAGAAAATTTAAAGTATGTTTTTATTTTTTGTTTTATTATGTTATATCTAAAAAAAATAAATGTTTTATCAGTATGTAAGAAATATAAATATATTTTTAATATTAAAAAAATCAAAGTTTTTTTTTTAAATTATTTTTTTAGTACTTCTTTCCATACTATATTGGTTAATTCATTTTTATTTTCTAATTCATTTTGAATATGTATTTTAGAAGGATTTTTACTTCTAGAAAGAGCAACATATAATTGTCCATGTGAAAATAAAGGTTTTTTTATGAATATTCCTACGTTTTCAAAACTTTGACCTTGTGATTTATTTATAGTTATAACAAAAGCTAATACAATAGGGAATTGTTTTCTATATAAAATAAATGGTAAAGACGATGATTCATTTGTGCTTAATGTTATACGCGGTATAAAAACTTTATTTCCTTTATTTTCGCCTGTAATTACTTCAGCTTCTATATTGTATTTAAATAATCTCGTTATCTTTAATCGTGTTCCATTGCATAATCCATCTTTTATACTTAAATTTCTAATTAGCATTATTATGGCATTTATTTTTAAATTAAGTTCATGTGGAGGAAATCCTTCTCTTATATTATTTAACATTTCTATTGGATAATTTAAATGAATATTATCATCTGTTTGATCAACACCTTTATATGTTGCATAATCAATACTAAATATGTCATTGTTTCATTATTAATTAAATTCAATATTTTATTATTTAAAATATTCACATCTTCATTATGCGTACTTAAAATAACATTTTTCGAAAAACTATAATTATTGTTAATGTTTTGATAAATTTTATTGCAAACATTATTAGTTTTCCATTTTTCTGGTATAATAAATGTATCAACTTTTCCTTCTCCGATATCTAATAAAAATGATGAAAAATTTTCATCATTAGATCTTATATTTTTTTTTAGTTTAAAAATATGAAACATGGGCCATAGGATTGAATATTGTATAGTTTGTTCTATAATTGTATTTTTATTTCCATGTCTTAATACAGGTAAAATTTGACGAAAATCTCCACCTAAAATAATAATTTTTCCTCCAAAAATTTCATTATTATTACAGACATCTTTTAATGTTTTGTCAACTATTTCTAAAGCTTTTTTAGGAATCATTGATGCTTCGTCCCATATAATTACATTTGCTTCTCTTAATTTTTTCTTATCTGAATCAAATTTTAAAAATGCACTTTCAATATTGTTTAAGTCTAATGGTAATCTAAAAGTTCGGTGACTGGTTAAACCTTTTGGTAGTAAAATTGAAGCAATACGTGTCCAAGCCATTGATAAGAATTTTTTTTTATTGTTATAAAATAATATATTAATGTTTTATATAAAAATGTTTTTCCAGAACCTCCTGGTCCATCTATGAAAAAAATTTTATGATTATTATTTATTATTTGTTCAAAAATATGTTTTTGATCGTCATTCAATTGTTTATACATTTCATCAAATTTTTTTTTACTAAAAATTAAAATTTCGTCATTAATTTCTTCGTTTTCCTCGATATAGTTTTTATTTGGTTCAGGTAAACTAAAATTTTCACATGACATTTGTTCTGAATTTAATATTTGATTAATATGGGATAAAGCTTTATTTTCTTTATTTTCTTTAAAATCTTCAATAAAAAATTTTTTATATTTTTCCCAAATAATGTTACCTTGAATATTTTCACATAATAAAAAACATGCAAAAAATTTACGTAATTGTACTGGTAACATAACTTGACATGCTTCTTCAAAAACATAATAAATTTGTTTTTCGTGTTCTATTAAATTCATTGCAAGAGCAGTTTCTTTATAAGTATTATAAGTTACATTTTCATAAGTTCGTAAATCTTTAAAAGATGTTGGACCTTTTACCCTGTTAAATATTAATTTAAAATAAAAACGTTCACTATCTTTTGGTGATACTACATTTAATCTACCAATGGCTATATTTTTTCTAAGTTGTGATCTTTTAATCCAAGATTTAGTCTTAGAATTAAAAATATAATATTGTGGAATATTAACATATTTAATTTTTTTAGCAAAATCATCTTTTTTATTCAATTTAAACCATGCAGTCAATGTTGTTTCGCATTTGTTTAATGCTGAAAGTATATTATTTTCATCAAAAATTATTTTTTGTTGATTTTCTGTATGGATATTTAATCTTATTATTGTATGACTTCTACCGCATAGAGGAAATGCTTGTAATCTCCTTGCAGCCTCCATTGGACTTAAATATCTTCCATCTATGTATTGAGTTATTTCATCATAAACATCATCATTATTATTTTCTTCATTTTTATCTTGTTTTATTTTACAGTAAGCTTTATCTACACCTTTATAAATATAATCATAAATATATTTTATACTTTGTATTGACATACAAAGTTCAGTATTGATATGAGCATTATATTTTGCTAACAAAAAACTGTTGTAAGGAACTACCATAGAATTATCAACTTGTATAATTTTTTTATTATGTTTTAAATTATATGGATGATTATCTAAAATATTATTTCTTCTTTTGTATTGTGGATATTTGTTTTCTTCAACTATTGTACTTTCATTAAATGATTTTGGAAATTTTTTTTTACATTTACTTTTATTGTTTTCGTAACAAGGTGATTTATCTGTATGTGGTCCATGTAACATGTGTTTAATTACTAATTTTTGTAAATATTTATTTTCTGATGAAGGTATTTCTGCTGAAATATATTTATCAATATTTTCTGGAGTTAATATTTTATGATTATAATGTAATGTTATAATAATATGCGCGTGAGGTAACCCTCTTTTTTGAAATTCAATCGAAAATACATAAGCTATGACAGGACCAAAAATTTCGTTTTTTATAATATCATTCAATAACATTTTAAATTTTATATAAAATAATCTTACTGTGATATTTGGTATGTCATTGGAAGTTGTTGCTTCTGAAAAATTTTTTAAAATTTCTTTCAATTCTTTCCATTTAGGATTACACGTCATTGTTATAAATAAGTCTGGCTTTCCTACTGTTCTCATTATTGCCATGGTATCTTGATAATATTGCTGCATATATCTTGGACTACCAATATATGATGAGGGTAAAATAAAAAGATTTCCAATTCTTTCTTTGTTTTCAAAATTTGTTGAAACATTTGAAGCACTGTTCATTACATTGTTACGTGGCAAATTCCCCGGACCTCCGAGTGAATCCCCGAAGCCACGAACTTACCTGGGTTCACAAAATTTATAATTATTTCCAATTGAGCGCCAGTGAACCCTGCTCAGCTAGCTGGGTAGAGCGACTGCAGAGGGGGTCAATACTTACTGGCCTACCTCGGGTTGTAGGCTGGTTCTATAACGATCGGAGTGGTCCAAAAGACTTTCAATATAATTTTATGAGTTTAAAAAGAAAAGTTAGGAAGTTAAAATTCACACTGTTTAAATATACGAAAGCAATTTAATTTTTAATTTGTATGATAAAGAAAAAAAAACTATTGATATTAAATAACTCTAATCATTTAAGAAAAATAAATAATATAATTAATTCTCTTTAAATTAATCTTTGTCCTGAAAAGGGGAAAGGGGAAATAAGTAGTTGACTCTCTACTTAACTTGGATTTTAACTTCTTATATTATCAATTAATAAAACTTCATTATAGATTACAAAAAAAAACGCTGCTCTAATTGCTCGACTATAATTAGGCTGTGCGCGTGTGCGGGAAATCAAGAATTTATAATTCTACTACACGTGCAATCGATTTAATCACCTTTTAGGTTAACACCGTACAAAGAATAATTATTTGTAGATTAAATTACGCGTCGCTCGATTTCCTTACCGCGCAGTCGCACAACCTAACAAATTACAATTCACAATTCAATAAAATTTTAAAGAATTAATATTAATATCGCTCGCACTACTCCGTATCAAATAATTGAGAACTTTAGATTTTATTTAATAGCTAACGTATAGCTATCTCGCTCGCACAATTTCGCAATGGCCGCCGCGTCACTATTTTTTTTCAATAATATTCAGATTCACAATCAAAGTTTAATAAAAGCAGATATTAAGAATTTCTCATTTAATTTACAACACAAAATGGCGTCGCGTCGCCGAATAAAGCGCCTTTACACGTGGCGTTCTCTTTTCTTATGATTTTCACTTAATTTTCGGTTTTTTTATATCTTTCTTTATATTTCCACTAACCCGCACTGATTTTAATTTTAATTTGTTCGCGGTCGCAATCAATAAAACACTCTTATATTACTAACAACGCAGAATTATATCTCTTAAGGAGAATTGAAAGAAATGATGGGAAAAACCAACAGAAAAGATAATTTTACTAGTTCTTACTTGCTAACCCACTGGTAGAGTTCCACTTACGGTCGCCTGCTGAAGATTCCTCTCAGTAATGCCACGAAGAAGAACGTGGAGCTGGTCGGCAAGAGAAAATCGTATGGTCGAAACAATGGTGGCTCCAGTGGAGAATCGGTCGCCGAATCGTCGCCTCTGGGAGTATACACCGTAGTTGACTTCTCTTTTCCTTTCCTTGATGGTACGGTCTCACGGCTTCTCTGCTCAAATCTCTCTTTTCTTTTCTCCAATCTTCTCTTCAATTCGAGTAAAATAGACTTTTCTTTATCCTCGAGTGCACTCGAAGGCTGCTAAATCAAGAGTTTAAGAAAAAAAACTCTGCACGTGTGCTCCCAATGCCGGCTCAGTCAAGACTTCTTTTTACGTGCGCTCTCGTTGACGGCTTATGCAAGAATCTTCTTCTTTCAAGAAGAAGGAAATTACATTCCCCTTCGCTCTGTTGTCCATCTCTCCCGCACCTAGCTACTCTCCATTTTCTATCCTTCTTTCTCGCCGCATCTTAGTTTCTCTTTTGATCTCTTCAGTTACGAGTCGCTATCGACAGCTTAATCGACTCTTGGTCGCAGATCTTCTATCTCTATCGCTCTAGTAAAATTTGTACTGTATTCGAAGTTGCTATGTTGCTTCACGCAGTAGAAACATCGATTATCGAAGATTTCTACTCGTAGCTATTCCTCTTTGGTCGATTCCACATGTGTATGGCGCGACGTTGAAATATCTAAGTATGCGTATATATCTATAGGTATATATACACGGAGAGACTTTTGCCTCAATAAACTTGATGCGCGCCCTCACTAGAAAAAATGATGCCTTCTGCTACGTAAATCATATGTATTGCCTTACATTTTATAATGCATGCATCACTTTTTTTGGTGCATTAATCGTAAAACACAGCGCAAGGTGGCGCCGCATCGATATTTATCTTGCATATTCCAAAAATATTGTGCATGCGCGCCACCTTGTAGTGCGTTTCTAAAACGTACTATCTTTTATGGTGCAAAAGTATCTCGGTGTACACATTATCTCTATATATCTGTACATATCCCTTCTTCTTTCTCGAACTCAGCGGTTCCATGTCTTGTACGTTTTATTCTATTCTGTATGTATATATATACATATATATCTAATGTACAGACTGCTCCTCTTCTGTGTTGAGCCTGATTGCGTTTGTGCTATCTATCCTTCTCGCTCCTATGTAAATAACTATTAATTATTTTATTTTTATTTTTGGTTTTCCTCTCTAGTTTTCTCAACTCTCCTTTTACATCTGTCTTTTTATTACACTTAAAGAAAAATCATTTTAAAAAAAACATTACCAAAAATAAAACATAACATTTATGAATAAAAAAAAGTGCGCTCGCTTGTTATAATTTCATATTTATACTTAATGACTAATCTATTTAAATTTTATTACTTGTGATGTATTTTATACATCACAACATGATCTAATAAACCTTGATAACATTCTATACGTAATTGTTTTTGATTATTTCTAAAAAAATTCATTCTATTACATTCAACCATCACATATGCATGTATAATGTATTGTTGTATTAATCTTCCACAATATAAAATAGGGTTGAAATTTTTTAAATTTGGTCTCCAATGGATTCTATATAAATAATATTGTAGTATTGTAAGACAATCATTATTTTCAATATTTTCATTTTTTTTATATCCTATACTCCAACCTAAATCTCCTGCTGGAAACATTAAAGGAAAAACCATTGGATCCACGTGATGAGATAATTTATTTAAATAAGTATGAGTAATTTCATCTTCAGAAGATAATTTCGGATATACACAAAGATCATAATTATCTGGAATTCCTGAATTAGATACTATGATAGCACCACATTCAGAAGTTAGTGGCTTATTATAACGATGTTGTTGTTTATCATTTTTTCGCATAAAATACAATTTATAATTTGGAATATTTTGTATGTTTGATAATTGATGTAAGCTTTTGTAATTCTTAGCCATGGGATTATCATTCATTATTTCTGTTAAAATTAACATATGTTCCTTTGTTAATTTTTCATTAGTTTTTAATCGTTTTTTAATTGCTACTGTATTATCGTAAATGTATAACTGTCCACGTGTAGGTTTAATGTCATTAGTAGAAATTAACGTATTAGGTGCGGTATGACAAATTTGTCCTTGAATTTTTAAATTATATATAGCTTTTCCTTGGTTTTGAATGACATTTGCATTAAAAGTTGCAAAACTAAATAAATTATTATAATATCTAATTAAATTTCTAAAAACACTATCATGTAATAATAAATATTTCAATTTTTCATTATATTTAGTTAATGGCGATAAAATAATTTTTTCTTGTTGGCAACAATTGAACTTTTTTATTTCTTCTTTCCAAAATAAAGCACTACAATATTTACATTCGTAACTCATTATACCTAAATAATTTTTTAAATTTTTATTTATATTATTTTTATTGTTTATATTATTTTTT
Source organism: Anastatus disparis (assembly GCA_017163975.1). NCBI lineage: Eukaryota > Metazoa > Arthropoda > Insecta > Hymenoptera > Eupelmidae > Anastatus > Anastatus disparis. Next base: position 1,178,660 of record JAFFSR010000365.1, on the reverse strand, counting down.
AAATTTAATTTTTTAATTGATTTTTTTTTGTCAATTTTTCATTTTTATTTATTTTATTATAAAGCTTATTTTCATTTTTATTTTTTTTTGTTTCTGTCTTTATTTTTTTGATTATATTTGTTTCATTAAATTCTTCATGTTTTAATTTTCTTTTAAGATTATAATTATTATTATTATTTTTATAATTTAAAATATCATAATGACCTGCATCATATGATCCAGTAAAAATTAACGATAATTGAAAATGATCAGAAAAGTTTCCAAACGTTAGTATTTTATTTTTAACATATACATTATAAAATTCTACAAAACTTTGAATTTCTATTTCTGTTCCAAAAGTAACATTATTTGACATATACTCAAAATAATTATCACTATTTATTATATTCATATAATATTTATTTCCTATTATATGTTGTTTATATTTATTCCAATTATTAACAACATTTCTAATTATATGTTTTCTTATAATCATATGTTGATTTTCATTTTTATATAAAAAATACGAAAAACATCTAAATAAACAATTACCGTCACCAATAACTTTAATTTTTTATTCATATTTTCTTTTATTCAATATACAAATTAATATTTATATATATTATATTAATTTATTATATTAATTATATCAAATTATATTATAAAATATATATATTTTAATTACCTTAAATATATTGATTCTTTATTTTATTTTTAAACTTCAATTATTTATCTGAAATATAAAATATTTTTATTATTTTTATATATATTTCACGTGATCCTTTTATGTTACAATTAAAATAATTGAAAAATTTAATATTTTTCAATTAAAAAAATTATAAATAAAAATTATTATTTTGTATCTATTTATAAGTTTTGAAACTTTTTAAATTAGAAAATAAGCGGATATCGAGCGTAGATTTCGTTCCTCGAGATCTTACCACTGAGTTAATGTTGCACTGCTATTGGTATTTAAAATGGTAAGATAATGGAGGAAAAATGGCGTCGACAGAAGCTGAACTTTAGTAATAAAATTCGACTTTCGTCTGCGTGATCCCATTTATTATTATCTGTTTATTTGAAATCCAAATTTACACATTTGAACCACATACATAACGACTTTTAACAATATACGAAGTATTTTTATGAAATAATAACACTAAGATGAAAATTAACCATGTTATAGTCTACTTTAAGTCGGAAAATATTTGCTTGGCCTCAAATGATTTTATTTTTATTTTCTATTTATATGTAATTTATTATAATGTGATGTCCTATATAGGTTAAGGTGTGATTGTATTTATTGTCTGAATGGTTAGTAATTGACTACATTATTTGTTTTGATTTTGTATTTTTATAAAATCTTTTAAATATTATTACTGATAAATATCCTGTGACTGACTCTTAATTTATAGGATTACATGACTTTTACTTTTTTATTTTGTATCTGTGATATCATTTTTTTATAGTGACTTACTTATTCATTATTGATCTATTACATTATGTATTCATAATGTAATAATTGTAAATAATTTTAAATAACAGTTATTTATGTCTCGATTCCCACTTTTTTAACACTTTTTTTACAGCTATTTACAGTTGTTTATATTTATTTACATTTATTTACAGTTATTAACAGTTATTTACAATTATATCTAAAAATTTTTTCCATATGGGAGTCAACGGAAACATATTTTATGATTATTCTTTTTCTTTGATTTTAAAATAACATGATATTATTGGATAATTTTATTAGTCTGTTCATTTTTATTTGTTAATTTTTAAATATAAGAAAAAAATTATCATAAAATATATTTCTGTCATATGTACTTATTGTCCCTTTACACCATATACTTTATGCTGTTCTTCACATAGGGAGATACTTTGTGTTGTTCTTCACATATTAAAATGAAAAATTGATTTTGATTTTGTATTTTTATAAAATCTTTTAAATATTATTACTGATAAATATCCTGTGACTGACTCTTAATTTATAGGATTACATGACTTTTACTTTTTTATTTTGTATCTGTGATATCACTTTTTTTATAGTGACTTACTTATTCATTATTGATCTATTACATTATGTATTCATAATGTAATAATTATAAATAATTGAGAGTATAAAAGATAAAATTTTACATTAACAATAATTTTCATTTTTACTTTTTTATAACTAAATGAATTAATAATTATTATAATTTTTATTTTATTAATTAATAAAAAACTTACAATAACATTTTTACTTTTGACATTTAAAGAAAAGTGAAAAAATTTTTTAAATTTATATTATTTTAAAAGTGGTTATGTAGGGCTACTGGCGATGGGTACCACTTTTATTGTTTAATTTTTCTTTAAAAACAACAAAAAAAAAACCCAACGCGCCATTGACAATACCTCGTTAAACTGATAAAAAAAATAAAAACTTCTACTTAAAACTTTCACAAGATAAACTCAATGCAACAAGAAAACAAATTTAAGCTAACCTGAAAGAAGAAATTTTTTGATAAGTTTTTCTGACCAAGACAATCAAGACAAAGTAAAATGTGCTTTACTTTTAGGCAAATACAGCTTGGACCCAAAAAAAAGTAAGCTTAAATGTTGAAAGTAGAAGTTTTTTATTTTTTTTTGTCTCAGTATGGGTGGTGTGGAAAGTTGTCTAACGAACGTAGTTATTATTTGATAGTTAAAAAATAATTATATCAATAATCTATAATATTATTAACTATGTATTAAATATATATTATATTATATAGCCTTAAGCAAGTATTTCATAAATATATTATTAAAAAACTTTTTTCTTAATAGTTTACATTTCAAATAAATAATTGACGTTTAAAAATAAAATAAAGAATCAATATATTTAAGATAATTAAATACCAATATTTTTCATAACCAAATTTGGTCTCTAAAGTATTAGAGTCATCAAACAAGAAAGTTTTAAAAAAAAACATTGGTAAAATTTAAATATTTAATTAACGATATAAAAATAAACACTAAATGATTATGAATAGTGTATTAGGGACATGAGGGGTAGCAAGAGGGGTGACTTGTTTAGTGAGGAGGTGATTTGTGGACTGAGGGGTGGACTTGGGTAGGAGAGGGGTGACTGGGGTTGAGGGGGGATCTTTTTTTTTTAAAAAAAAAGACATTTCTAGAGACATTTTTACGTTATTTTGAGGGGAAACTTTTTATTTTTTTGGAGGGGGAAAAATGAGGGGTAGGAGGAGGGGTAGTAATTGGAAGGGTGATAGTAGTGGTGTAAAGAACGAGTAACAAATATACTTCGATAAAATAAGGTAAATTTAGCTAAATTATCTGAGGGGGGGTGAGTGACGTACGAGGGGTAGCAAAAGGGGTGACTTGGGTAGCAGAGGGGTGACTTGGGTAGTAGAGGGGTCTTTTTTTTCTCAAAAAAGATCATTTCTAGACAGATTTTTACGTTATTTTGAGGGGTAGATTGTGATGTTTTAAGCATAAAAAAGAGAAGGAGGAAAAATGAGGGGTAGCTGAGGAGGTTTTTTTTTTTTAACTATATAATATAGGGAGATATGAGGATATCTCTACAATTTTTAATCTTTTTATGATGTTTTCGAAAATTCATTTTACAGCCGTTACTGGGTTACCCAATGATGCACACTATTTAAACTAGGTTCATACCTTTTGTACAATCTGGAAACTCTATTTTTTCTATATCCAGTGAATGTGCCACCAATGGTACAGTAAATATTTCTACAAAACGTAAATTTTTATATGGATAAAATTTCGGAAATTTTATCCATGTAAAAATTTACGTTTTATAGAAATATCTACTATACCATTCGTGGCACATTCACTAAATACATAAAAAATAGAGCTTCTGGATTGTACAAAAGGTATGAACCTAGTTTAAACAGTGTGCATCATTGGGTAACCCAGTAATAGCTGTAAAATGACATATCACGGAAAGATTAAAAATTGTAGAGATATCCTCATATATGTTTTATAAGTCAGAATGTCAATACAAAAGCTATGAAGGGTCCTATTTTGTTTTTGCTCTTGTCTCTTATATTATTGCTTTAAATAGTTTGTTGAAACAATTAACAAGTTTTTGACAGTAAGTTTACAAAGTGGTAATTTGCTAATGTGATTCTAATAGTAGTTTTTTACAAATTTATATTACATTTTATAATAATAATAACAAAGGATAATGAAATTATTTATTTATATAAATATGATAATTATTTAGATTTTTGTGTAGATTTGTTCTATCTTTTTTAGATTTAAAAATTGAAAAACAATGTATTTTTAAAAATATTTTTCTATTTGCAAGTATACGCTTGAAACATAGATTTGACATTCAGATATTAAATCTTGAGATTATGTGAAAGTTAAAGCTTTTTGTTTTATCAATTTGTTTTTATTTTATTTGTAACCTTTTGTATATAGCTTTATTCATGTGTGTTGCATGATTTCGGAGGAATGATTGATAATTACTTTGAGAAGCTTTGAGCGGTTAAGCTTTATCATAAAAAATTATATAATATTTGTGTGATTGAAAACTAAAACTCTAAGTTAAAATTAAGATCTTTGAAGTACTTAGCGACTTTATTAATTTTTATATTTATTCATGATGAATGTTCTAAATAGTTTGTTAAAACAATTAACAAGTTTTTGATAGTAGTTTACAAAATGGTAATATTGTAATTTTTTTTGATTCTTAACGGCAGGCCGGAGTAGAACCTGATACCGACCGAGTAACAATTGAGTTGTTTGTTATTTACTCAAGTATTGATCAGTGTATCTTCAAAATAAAGGTTGATCGCAATAGATATTATTATTATGAATATCTATGCACAAGAAAAAAAAAATTTACCGATTTGTTTTTGAGAAAAGTAAGGAACGCCGAAGTAAAAGATTATGTTTATAATATTTTAGCGTTCCTTACTTTTCTCAAAAACAAAGCGATAGATTTTTTTTTCTTGTGCATAAATATTTGTTATAATAATATCTATTGCGCTTCACCTTCAATTTGCAGATACACCGATTAATACTTGAGTAAATAAAAAAAATGCCAATTAGACAAGGACAGCGAATCCGGCCTGCTCTTAATAGCAGTTTTTTACAATATCATTTTACATTTTATAATAATAATAACAAAGGATAATGAAATTATTTATTTATATAAATATGATAATTTTTTAGATTTTTGTGTAGATTGTTTCTATCTTTTTTAGATTTAAAAATTGAAAAACAATATATTTTTTAAAATATTTTTCTATTTGCAAGTATACGCTTGAAACATAGATTTGACATTTAGATATTAAATCTTAAGATTATGTGAAAGTTAAAGCTTTTTGTTTTATCAATTTGTTTTTATTTTATTTGTAACCTTTTGTATATAGCTTTATTCATGTGTGTTGCATGATTTCGGTGGAATGATTGGTAATTACTCTGAGAAGCTTTGAGCGGTTAAGCTTTATCATAAAAAATTATATAATGTTTGTGTGATTGAAAACTAAAACTCCAAGTTAAAATTGTGATCTTTGAAGTACTTAGCGACATTATTAATTTTTATATTTATTCATGATAACTGTTTTAAATAGTTTGTTAAAACAATTAACAAGTTTTTAACAAAGGATAATGAAATTTATATAGATATGAAAATTATTTAGATTTTTAAAAACATTTGTTTATTTTTTATTGTTTTAGAAGTGATTTTTTTGTTGGATAATAGTAGACATGGCATCTAATAGCGAAGGAAATGCTAACAAAAAAATGAAATATGATGATCGAAAATGTTCTATATGCAATATTTATTTAAGAAAAATAAGTGGTCAAAAAAAAGAAATTCAATGCGAAACAGAACTAGAATATGCAAAAGTAGTATCTGGCAGAGAAGATATTTTCATTAATGATGTAATGTGTGATCCGTGTAGAAAGCAAGTGGTAAAAAAAATGTCGAGCTCTAAAATTGAAATATCTGATGATACTGCAGAAAATGTTTTCTCTCAAAAATCTAATATTTCGGAATCATTATCTGAAATAAGTATCAGTTCATCATCTCAGACAAATACAGATTCGTCGTACAAAGTTGATGAAAAAGAAGAACCAGAATTCATAGAATTACAAATGCAAAGAACGATTGCAACACATAAGTATTGTTTTATTTGTGGATACAATAAACGCACAAATATAATGTTAGTGCCTTTTGAAGCAAGAATTCAAGTTTTCAGTAAAATTAACTTATTTATTCCAAATGGCAATAGATGCTGTTCTGATCATATAATTAAAAAAATATTTTATGAAGATGAATTGAATAAAATGAAGATTTTTTCCACCAGTAGTACATTAGATGTTAATGAATTATCAAAAATACTAAGTACAATATCTGCAAAAACAGATGAAAGGTTATTAAATAAAGTAGCCGAGTTTGTTATGCCAGAAAAAAAATTAAAAGTGTTTACAGGATTATCTTGGGCACAGATCATCCAACTTAAATTACAACTCACTTCTCTTAAAGATTCCTGTGCAAGAACAGTGATTCAAGCCATCGTAGTATTTTTATTTAAAATGCGTACAGGGAACTCTAATCAAGTTATTTCTTCAATATTTGATATCGAGAGCGAACAAGTATCTCGTTTTTGTCATTCAGTCTTATCATCTTTTGAAAAAGACGTGTTACCAAATTATTTTGGATTAAAAAATGCAGACAGAAATGACTTGATTGAAAACCAAACTTCTCAAATGACGAAAAAATTATATTTAGGCAACCAACTTATTTTGATTTGTGATGGAACTTATATAAGGCATGAGAAAAGCTCTAATAATGAGTATCAGAGAAAATCCTATTCAGGTCAAAAAAAAGTTCCTCTCAATAAACCCTTTATAATATGTTCAACAAATGGCTATGTTGTTGACCAGTTAGGACCTTATCTCGCTAATATGAATGATGCTGCAATTTTAATAAAAATATTTGAAACAATGCCAGTAATTTTACAGAAAATGCTCCGCAAAGGCGATATTTTTGTTCTAGACAGAGGCTTTCGAGATATTAAAAAGAAATTAGAAGATATGGGTTATATTGTTCTGATGCCTGAACTCAAAGGTTCAAAATCATAATTTTCAGCACAAGAATCAAATGAAACACGATTCGTAACAAAAATAAGGTGGGCTGTTGAAACAGTACATGGAATTAAAAAAAAAAAAATTAAGATGATTAGATCACAAAATTGACAATAAAATGGTGAAGGATACTGGATTGTATTGCAGAATTGCTTGCTATTTAAAAAATTTATTTGGCAAACGCTTAGATTCTGATCATGACATTCAAGATGAAATATTTAATACCATGCAATCGAGAAGGAATATTGAAAACACACTAGCAGAATTAGTGGCAGAAAAAAGATGGTGTCGTCGTAAATTACTATTTCAGATCATAACTTCGACCGATTTACCAGATTTTCCTGAATTAACAGAAAAAGATTTGAAAATTCTTTTTACAGGATCATATCAACTTAAACAGACCATATCATACCTAGCAGAAATGTTAGATTCAGATAATAATTTGAAACTAGGATATTCCATAGAACATAAAAATATTCTTAAATTCGAAGTTCAATCAAGACATGTAAATAAAAAACAATACAAATGCTTCGTTGAATATAAACCAAATGGTATTGGTTATTCCAGTATCCTCAGATACTGTTGCGATTGTCCCAATGGTAACCGTACTGTTGGATGTTGTGCGCACGATGCTGCAATAGTATATTATCTTTCACATGAAAGATATTTATCAAAAATCATAAGACCAGCTGAAATTCTTTCTAAAATGTTTCTTAATGATAAAATATAAGTATGTATTAATGAAGACAGTGACGATGATGAGTAAAATAAGTTCCTATTATGAACATTTGTTATGCTTAAAAAACTATCCAGATGTGTATCCTAATTCAAATAGAAAATAATATATTTATATAAATAAAGAGACTAATTTTCTTTGAAGTAAATCTTTAATTTATTACTGAACCTTATTTAATTTATTATTCAACCTCATTTGATAGTATTGAAATAATATTAACATTATTGGAAAGAGAATTATTAATGTAACAAATTGTTCATTTTAAAATTTATTTTTGATAGCGAAATGCAGAAAAATTATCTTTCTATAAAATTAATTTGGATTTTTCTAGATTTCAGATTCTACGAGAATTATTATAAGTAAGGGTATTCAACTGCCCATTATTATTATTATTTTTATTATTATTATTATTATTATTATTATTATTATTATTATTATTATTATTAGTAGTAGTAGTAGTAGTAGTAGTAGAAGTAGTAGTAGTAATAGTAGTAGTGGTAGCTTTTTTTTTTTTTTTTGGTGGTCAAAAAATACGCAAAAAAAAGTCATTCAAGCTCTTAACTTATATAAAAAAGTGCAAAAAAGTTGATTTTTTGCAAAAAATAATGGTCAAATGCCTTTTATCCTTAAAACTAATAGTACCGTCGTAAAGAGGGGAATAAAATACACCAAAAATCTTTGTTTGGATTCTTAGATTGTAACATAACCTATAGGAAATACGAAAAAAGTGCAAAAATATCGGTTTTTTGAGAAAATCAGGGTGGCGCACCATTTTTTTTTTTTTTTTTTTTAATATAACTATCGTTAATAAGGGGTAAAAATATATTTAAAAAATCAATTTCAAATCTGGCACCTTAATAGCGAGGGTGTGAAAGTAACGATTTAAATCTTAAATATCAATTTTAAGGTTGATATTTAAGGTTATGTAATCTGCAAAAATTTTTGGTTAATTGCCATACAATAACCTACCCTTATATATTTTTGCAAGAGTCTTCCATGTAAAGGGACGTCAAAATAAAATAAACTCGAAAAAACACTTATTCCGACTTTACTGCGCATGCGCAAGGGTTAGAGGGCTGAAAATTGGTGTGTGGGAGTTTTTTTTCAACCTCCATCAAATGGTACATGAGCCATGAGGATTCTAAGAGGGGGCAATTTCACTATGGTAACCCGCCTATAGCCTTTTAATAGGTATAAGTTGTGAAATGGAAAATTAACTTATTTTCAAAGTCGCCTTAATTTAAAATTCTTTTGTTTTCTAAAATTCTAATCATATCGTTGAGGTATTATGATATTGTTGTAAAAAATTGTAATAAAAAAATATCTTTCGGTTTTTTTGGATGAAATCTCTTTATTTTTTCGTGACAATAGAATGAAAAAGTAATAAAGTAAATGAAAATGCCAATTAATGATCATATTGGCATGATGCTGGTACTCTTTCTGTATCACTAAAATTATAATTCAATAAGGTTAATTTAAATGTTAACCACTACATTATATCCAATGAATTAATGAACATATTGGCATGATGCTGGTACTCTTTCTGTATCACTAAAATTATAATTAAATAATTTATGAAAATGACAATTAATGAGCATATTGGCATGATGCTGGTACTCATTCTGTATCACTAAAATTATAATTTAATAACGTTAATTTGAATGTTAGGCACTACATTTTATCCAATGAAATGCCAGTATTGTCATCGATAACATTATATCCTGTAGATGTTGCTAAACCTTTTCTAACTTATTGAGATATAATTAAAAAATTCATTTTTTAATAGATTGCTACGTTTTACGTTATTAATTTATTATATTATGGATATCTTTTTATCACGATTAAGCTTAGTAAATCCAAGTAATCAATTTTCGTGACGGTAAATAAATTACTAAAATGATAATTAAAATAAACTGATGGATTTATTATGACTTTAATCGCGATAATAAGAAATGTCTACTGTATTCCTGGTGTAAAATCGCAGATACGTCTTCGCTGCGTCGATTGTCGATTCGTGTTTCTCTATGCTCTGGTCGGATTTTAGTAGGCTACTTTTTTTTTGGTGCTATAGTCGTATTTATACTTGCTGGTTGGTTGTTTCTCACTTCTCTATTCTTCTAGAAGTTTCTACTTTGTGACTTCTGTTTTTCCATGCATTACTTTGTTGGTTCTCTATAGGTCTCAACTTTTCGGCTAGTTTGTCATCATTTCTTTCGATCACGAGTTGTTGCTAGCTGGTTTCAGACGTCTAGTCAACGCTTTCTTACTGGCTTATTCATTTAGTTTAATATATTTCTTACTTTTTAACGTTTTATTATTTTCTAGAATATTCCGCCCGTAACAAGATTTTTAATTTATGGATATATTTGAATGAGCTTTTTTTTACTTGTTCAACTTCGTAATTATTAATATCTGTAATTTTTTCTTCTTTTTCTAATATTTTTTCATAATAACAATAGTTATGATTTAAAATATTTTGTATGTGAACATTCAATAAAATAGATAACTTATGTTTTAATATTTTTTCAGCAATTTTCACAAATGAACCTGTTAAGGAATTTTTAGGTAATGATGCTGAGTTAAATTGTGAAACATTGATATGGATATACAAAATTCATTCAACTTTTTAAGAAAATAATTAGATAATTTTTTATTAATTTCAACATGTCTTTAATTTACTTTTAATAATCAAGTTTATTTCATATAATTTTTAAAAAATAAAATAAAATAAAACCAACGCGCCTTTAAATACCATACATTATTTATTATTTAAATTCTATTATTAATTATTTAACGTAAGGTTTATTAACAGTACCTCTTTGGGTGGTGTGGAAATCTGTTATTTTTTATATATAATTGTAAGATTTAACAATATTTTACAGAATTTGAAATGGAGTTATTACAACATTAATATTTCTCGAAATAACACAATTTATTAAGAAAGTATTAAAGAATTATAAGCTCTCGAAGAAAGAATGATTTTTCCTTATATTTTATTTATGCAAATTAGAACATTACTTTTATATACTTTAAATCTACAATTAAATTTTAAGAGGAGGTCACGTATCTCTTTCCTTTTCTAATCAAAGAAATGATTTTTTTACAAAAACTACTAACTTTAGAAAAAATGAAGAGAAAGCCGCATCTTGTATCAAAAAAAGCAATATTTTCTTTTATGAGAAAGAATTAATTTTATTGCTTCGTTCTCAAGAAAACCTTGAAAAACGAAATTGTCCACCCTAACCTCTATGATTTAAGTTTTTCAAGGTTTTCTTGAAAACGAAGCGATAAAATTAATTCTTTCTTATCAAAGAAAATATTGCTTTTTTTTATATGAGATGCGGCTTTTTCTTCATTTTTTGCTAAAGCCATTAGTTTCTGTGAAAAACTCAATTCTTTAATTAGAAAAGGACAGAGATACGTGACCTCCTCTTAAAGGAAGTGTCGTTATTATGCAATTAAATAGAAACGAAATGATTAAAATTTCATTCGAATAAATTATAAACATTCCCTTAACTAGCGACGCAATCTAATTTTTAGCAGAAATCCACTCCCAACTCTATATCTTGCTCCTCGTATTCAATAATTTTTACTGTTAATAAATTGACGACGCCATCTATGTCCAAACTAAGTTGAAATACTCCTACAACCTTCTATATTTTACCTATTACAGTTTTAATCAGCGTGTTACTTTCTTTAAATCTGTCTTGGAATTGTTCATGAACGCAAGGACCAATCAAAGATACCATTTTTTCAGCGTCGAACAATGCTTTAAATGGTTTTCCAGACAAAATAATTCGAAAAAAATTCTTATTTTCTGTAGCCATTCCTGCTATTTTCTTCTTCTGTTCTTTTATATGCGATGAAAAATTTTATGTATTTCGCATTGCCTCTCCCCCCCCCCTTGTTTTGCAAGGGAAAGAACTTGTTTACTTTATGTGTAAAGCGTTGTCTCAGAATTAGATCATCTTGCTTCTCTAAATACGCATTCATTGGTAAGGTTTTACTTTGTCTTCTTTCCTTCCTTTTTTTCTTCTGTCAAAGTTTGAATCAGTTTTGATAAGTTTGATCGACGATTTGATTATTACTCATCTCGTCACCACTACTGGAATCTTCGGAAGTACTATTTTCACTACACGAATTATTAAGAGGAGGTCGCGTATCTCTGTCCTTTTCTAATCAAAGAAATGATTTTTTCACAAAAACTAATAACTTTAGCAAAAAATGAAGAGAAAGCCGCACCTTGTATCGAAAAAAGCAATGTTTTCTTTGATAAGAAAAAATTAATTTTATTGCTTCGTTCTCAAGAAAACCTTGAAAAACCAAATTGTCCACCCTAACCTCTATGATTTAAGTTTTTCAAGGTTTTCTTGAAAACGAAGCAATAAAATTAATTTTCTCTTATTAAAGAAAATATTACTTTTTTTATACGAGATGCGGCTTTCTCTTCATTTTTTGCTAAAGTTATTAGTTTCTGTAAAAAACTCAATTTTTTGATTAGAAAAGGACAGAGATACGTGACCTCCTCTTAAGAGCCTTCTTTGAGTTGTTGATCTTCGTTATCTGCACGTTGCCCTTATCATTCGCTATATTTGAAGTTCCTCATACTCCTCATTTCATTACAGATACAGGAGAATCTAGTAATGCGATGTTTATCGGCTCTGAAATAAGCAAATACCTCTCTAGATAAAGATTTTGAACCACCTGTGCTGTTTTTCTTCTTCTTGGAGTTCCGTTTTTCTCCTTAGTATTTCTTCGATTTCTGGAGAAAGACGCGCAGATAACCTTTTCCATTGTGGTCCTGGAGGTGGTAATGTTAAATTTCTCCAGATAAGTAATTCTGATTCTTTTAGTAATTTAATTCTCTGTTTATGTTGTTGGAGTATAGGATGACTAGTTCTCGTTACTAACGTTGTTGATTGTGATTTTAAAGTTTCTTATATAGAGGGTGGTGCTCGAGGAATTATTTATGATTTTTATTTAATTGGTTTTAAATGAAATAGTTATTTTTAACTGATTAAAAAAAAATATAGCGGCATGGAAATACCACGTAACAATACAGAAAATATATTTATAAAATAATGAAAAAACTTTCATAAATAATTCATGAAAGACTTCTAAAAATATGATAATAAATTTATAAATTTATATTTTTTGTTGGTATTTTATATAACATTAGATTATTAATGATATTTTTGAATTAGATAAATGTTATTAATGTTTACTTTTATAAGAAAAAATAATTAAAATTATTATATTTATAATTTTCAATTATAATTTCATCAATTTTCATTAATTTACAGGTTGTTAATACAAAATCTGGCTATGAATAAAATATAAAAATTCAAATTGGTAGAAATTATTTAAAATTGCACTTGATTTTATGAAGAGTTGTATATTTTTTTCAAAAATTAATCTTTGAAGAATATTAATTTTGATTTCAAGATAATATAAGATAAGCAACAAATTCCATAATCATTTATTTTTAATACTACTTTATTATTTATAAATTATATAATTTATTAATTAAAACAGAAAACAATATATAATTTTAATTTTAATAATGTATGTTAAAAAAAAACAAATAAAAATATAATTAATTCTAATAAAATAAGTTTGAATTCAATTAAAATAAAAAAAAGTTAATCGAAAATTAATAACAATAGTAATGAAAAAAAATTAAATAACATAAAATTAAATAAAAAAAAAATATCAATTATAAAAAAAAAATAATAAAAAATTAAAGAAAGAATCGAAAATAAAAAGTGAAAATTTACTGTATAATATTAATAAACATAAAAAATTTTAAAAATATTATGATGAAAAAAGGGAAAAATAAATAATAAATTAAGAAATAATGAAAATAAAAGAAAAAATGTTAAATTAAAAATACATCGTTTAAATCATCAATACAGAGTAAATGAAAATAAAAATAATCTATTCAGATGTACAACGTTAAGACAACAAGAAGATTATGAAATTAATGAAAAAATAAAAAATATTAATCATAAGGAAATTATAAGAAAATCAAAAGAATATAGTAAAAAAGAAAATCAAAAAAATATTAAAAATAACATTAAATTAAGATCTCAAAAAAATTATAAATCAAATGAAAATTATAAAAATATAATAAGAAATAAAAATTTACGTTTAAATGACAATCATAAATTAAACGGAAATATTAAAAATTTAGAGAGAAATAAAAAATTACGTTCTAAAGCTGATTATTAATTGAATGAGAAAATAAAAAATATTACCAGAAATATAAGTTTACGTAAAGAAGATAAATATAAATTAAACGAAAATATTATAAATCTTTCAAGAAATAAATATTTACGATCTCAAAAAAATTATAAAATAACTCAAAATATAATTAACAAATATAGAATGAGAAATTTAAGATTTAATACAATATACAAAAATAATGAATATGTAAATAATAGAAAAAGGATAAATTTAAAGAGAAAAAATACACATTTTCAGATTAGATTAGATATTTATTTATTTTGTAAAAAGAGTACAAAAAGGCGTGTAATACATGAAATAGTAAGTAATAATTCAATGAAAAGTATTGCACATAATAAGATAAGATAGCACAGTCCATTATTAAAATTAATATATAATACTGTATCAGTAAGTCACCATGTAAAAGTGATATCACAGACTATTCTAAATACACGCAGAAAACATAAATTACAATAAAAAACAGTCTTAAATATCTATCAGTCATTGAATTGAAATACATAATTTAAAAGAGGAATCACTGTCATGACATCAATAAAAATAAAATTGGACAATACTATAAAAATAAAATTGAACAATACAATAACAAAGTAATAGTAAATAATTAAAAAATAAAATAAAAATTACATTTAACGAATAAAAACAATACCGAAGATGTCATGACTTCTAATAAAAACAGAACCACTCATACTTTCCGCATACATTCATCCATCATTCACGCTAATAAATACATTTACACCTCAAATCTATATATAAAACAAAACAAAATAAATTAACACAAAATTAAAATACTTAAAATTAATTTCACTCGAGGTCGAGTAAGTACGTCCTCAAAGCCGACTTAAACCTGCCGAGCGATGGAAGATTTTTTATATAAGCAGGCAGGGAGTTCCAAAAATGCGCACCTTGAACTTGAAAGGAATTTCTTCCAGTCTCAGTACGCATGAAGGGCACCGCGAAGTCCTTAATCTCTCCCCTAGTGGCTACCCTAGGTACATATCTAGTGAAGAGACTCACTAGATACTCGGGAGTATTCATGCGCACGATTTTGTACATAAGTACAGCCATAAAATACTGTCTCCTTGAATCAGTACGCAGCCAACCAAGCGCAGCTCTATGAGGAGAGATATGATCGCCCAATCCTACGCCTAATACATATCTCACACATGAATTTTGCAGTCTTTGTAATTGTCTTCTCAACCCCGACGAAGCATCAAGCAGAACTACTGAGCAGTAGTCAAAGTGCGGAAATAGCAAGGCGGCTGCGAGTTGTTTACGCAGGGCCTCAGTGGTGTACCGACGAAAGAACCGTAAACTATACATTATCCTATTAAATTTTTTAGTCACCATATTAATATGCGGCTCCCAAGACAACTTAGCGTCAAGCACAACACCAAGGCTCGTAACGGTATCAGAGAAAGATATGCCGACACCTCCCTCAAGCTCAATCGGTTTGGCTCACCAGCATCAAAGTCATTAATAAAACGACTACTGCCAAAAACGATCGCCTTAGTTTTGCTTGCATTTAATGTGAGAGAAGCATCGACAGCCCACCCCGACACCGCCCTGGCCGCCCTCTGCATAATACGAATACCTTCATTCAGAAGTTCATAAGGGACCTGAGTATAGATTTAGAGGTCATCAGCATATAATATGTGCTTGACACAACAGGGGTCGAGCGTGTCACGTATGTTATTAATGTAAAGGCAGAACAACAGAGGCCCCAGCACTGAACCCTGTGGAACTCCTAGATTGGTTGTTAGCCAATCCGAATCCTCTTTTAAATGTGTAGAAACTATTTGTTTCCTACCTGATAAATAGGAGTTGATCCACTCGAGTGCAGCCCTAGAAAACCCCATCAATCTAAGCCTCGCAAGCAATTTGGAAGGGGAGATCGTGTCGAATGCCTTACTAAAGTCAAATAGGAGTAGTATCGTGGCAAGTTTCTTGTCAAGACCTGATCTTATGTCGTCTGTAAGTTTAAGTATGGCAGTCTGCGTAGAATAATGCTTCCTGAAGCCAGTCTGCAAAGAGTCAAGTATTTTGTGTGTCATAATATACTCCTGCAGTTGGTCATGGGCAATCTTCTCGAGAACCATTGAAAAAAAACATAATATTGCTATGGGCCTAAAATCTTTAGGCATTTTAGGTGCAGGGCACTTCTTTAAAGGCACAATACGTGCGCGCTTCCAAAGGCAAGGGAAGACCCCCCGTGCAAAAGAGGAATTGAATAGAGTCACAAGATGCTCTCCAATAACCGGAAGTGCTTTAAGTATCACACTCTGCGGGATGCCATCCTCGCCACAAGCCTGTGATGAAAAATGCGAAATCGCAAGGATAACATCATTAATATTAATTGGCTTAAAGGCAAAACCACTTTTACTACACTCAGAAAGAATCCTTTTACGTTCCGCAGTATCATCGTGCGGCGAGACCGACACCCCCGCAAAATGTGCATTAAGCTCATCTGGAGTGAATCCATTCAAGACCTCTTGAGGCCCAGGCAGGAGTCCCAGGTCTTCTAACTCCTTCCAGACATTACCTCCAGCAAAAGCATCGAATAGTCTATTATGATAATAATTCGTTTTAGCTTGTTCCGTCCGTTCATCCATTGTTTTACGCAGCTTCAAAAATTCGGAGAGATATCGCTCCTCCTTCGTCCGTTTAAATCTACGATACGTGGCATCTCTCTTGTGCCGCATCTGCGACAACTCTTTATCAATCCAAGGAAATTTATCTCTACCAATTTTAAGTGTTTTTAGTGGCGCTAAATTTTGTATTGCCGCCGTAAGGTTGTCACAGAGGCAGCCAAGTGAAGATTCTGGGTCAACTGTACCAACTGTAAATGGCGTCCAATCACAGCCGGCCAAACTCGGTACCAATAAGTTTGGACAGATATCTTTGTAATTTCTATATTTAATTATTTTATTATCTGTCTTGATGTGATGACAAGAAATACATACATCAATTAAGTTGTGCCGACTGTGAAAATTCGCCGGTAAGTTGCGTGCGTCAAGTACTGTGTCATTATCGTCAACAAGAATCAGGTCAATCCACGTGTGAGACGTCGGAGTGTGATGCGTGACACCGTACTGAACCAACTGTAACGAAAGCTCAGCCGACAATTTATTAATAAATTTGGCATCACTGCTCTCACGCAGGAGATCGGCATTCAGGTCTTCCATTATAATTTTATGAGAGTATTCGGAAGAAAAATTTCTTAAGTTATCTAAAAAATCGGTAGTTTTAAAAAAGGAAATTGCAGGAGGTCGATAAATAACAGAAACCAACACGGCTCCGGTGCTGCTTAATTGCACGAAACAAAAAATATATTCAGGTACCTCCGGTTTACCTTCACTATGATTAGTTTGAGTATCCGAAGTAGCCAAAATAGTGCACTTTAAATTGTCTTTAACATACAAAGCAACTCCTCCACCACGCAAGTTTCTGTCCTGTCTGAATACTTTATACCCTTTGACCCGAATGACGTCATCCGAAACAGATGGACCCAGCCAGGTCTCAGCCACTCCAAATATGTCGCAAGAAGGACCACCACTTAGGAATTCACGTACCTGCCCAATGTGAGCCCTTAACGAAGTCACATTCAGAAAGCACGCTCGCAGTTCACCCCTCCTCCCTGTACGACTCTCAGAGGAGGCCCGGTGCAGTCATTGGGGAGAGGCCACACTCGACGTTACTCCATTATTTGTACTTAATAATTGATTTGTCGACATATTTCGTTGATGTTCAGAGGCTTCATTATTATCACATATATTATTATTATTGCACTTCGATGGAGTTTCAGAATTTACATTAATTACATGCACACCGTCTTTTAATTTCTTACTTTCTGTCAATAAATTATCTAAATCATTTTCATTAAAAAATTTGTGAGCTCTCCCCCCTCTCTCCCTCCTCACCAGAAATTTACCATGTCTGTGACAAACAAATTTAAAGCCTTTTTCTTTGGCATACTTTTTTAACTTTTTAAAATTAACATATTTTTCTTTAGGCAAAAATTCATTTATAAATATCAAGCCGTGGCGTTTGATGGCTGGAAGACTGCCAAGGAGGGAGGGATTAAGATCTGCTGTCGAAAAACCAGTGAATCGTCGTTTAGCCTCAAACACCTTATGCACCAGGTTCCCCTCAGAAAGTCTAACCAGCAATGAGAACGGACCCCCCGGGCCGCCATTGATCCCACGATCTGTAGACACCCCGTTTACATCATCATATTTAGCGATTTTCTTAACTGAGATTACATTTGTACGCTTGATTGCCGGGAGAATGGTACCAAGAACGGCACAGGCGTAATCATCCGGCCCAACATTAACTGCTGAACAGTCAAATTCGCCAGAGATCACCAATGTACCGCTCCCAGAGCCACACTCCGTCTCAACTTGACGAGGTGCCTCCTCACTAATTACAGTATGAGTGTGTGGTGTTTGTGGCATTTCTACAGATTTAGATGTGTGTAATGTATGCTCATTCATTCCCGTGAGATTCGCGACGGCCTGCGCCACGCCAGCTACCACGGTTGTAAGGTCAAAGAAACCCCTGTCCACTCTGTGAAACTCGTTATTAAGAAAAGTTTGAATATTATCAAATTTACAACTAATTGTTTTATTATACGTTTCAATTTTATTATTTAGAGCGGACAAGAAATTCCTTTCCGAAGTGACTATTATTTCCCTAAGTTTGCGATTTTCCTTTAACAGCTGCATCTGCCCAATTTCTAATTTTTTAATATATTCATTCTGTGTATCAATTTTGGACACAATATCCCGCAGGCCTTTGTCAAAATTTTTAACTTGGCTCTCTACAGCCAAAAATCGATCAAAAGAATTTAATATTGTGTCAAGCCTGCCAGATAGTGCACCCTCTTGAGCAGATACAGCTGCCTGCAATGAGGAAGAATCTAAGTCACCTCGGACTGCATCAGAATTATTTTTCATAAAATTATTACTATTATTATTATTTCTCGGGGCAGCGAGCGCAGCGCCACCTCCCAATAGTTAATCAGATAAAGGCATACTTATTCTACTACTCCCTTCATCCGCCGTGGCACCGCTGTTGTTGGACAAAGTTTGCGATGATAAAGTAGTTTTCACTCTTTCAGGCTGCTTCTGTGAGGTGTTGACAGATGTCACTTTCGAGTCAGTTCTTGATGGTGTAGAGGCACTGATTGGCTAATTAGAAGTAGCTTTGCGTGCGACCTGTAGAACTCCATTGGCCTTGATGCTTCCACCGGCAGACGACCTTGAATTGTTTCTTATTTTTTCCATGCATCTTTTACACTCGTATTTTGTGCCACTTTCCATTTTTGAGCGAGTCATGCATTTCGCATGACAGCGCTGCCGGCATGTGAAACACAAATGGAGCTTTGCCATGCCCCATTTATCATTAGTGGATAACTTACAGATTGCACAGCTGTCCATAACTTCGACCTCTTGTGTATACTCCTTAAAGGGTAAGGTAAACTTCTATATTACTGGTCGAGGAGTAGGTTGAAAAATCAGCCATCAGGATCTCTGCCTGCAGATGAAAATTGCCGCCCAACTAACCTCAAAACTGCAACAATTCTAACCTCTAAAGTGCAGCATCTTGATGTAAATTATGAGATAAAATGCAAGGACCGCCAATAAAACTGATGATTTATAGCTGAAACGGTACCTTGCAAATTGAGCGTGCAAGAATCTGTAAGAAAAACGCCCTAGGGCACAAAAATGCAGTCCCAGAACAAAAATAACAAGAGTGAAAAATAAAGCGTGTTTAACTACTTACAGATGGAGAGAGGGAACACATTTTAATGAAAATGAATTGATGAAAAATAATAAAAAAATTAAATTATCAAGGTCTAATAAAAATTATATAATTCAAGAAAAATTAAAAAATAAATATTATTGCTCCTGGTCAAAATAAAAAACCTATTCCTTGGCATTCAATTGAAGATATAGATGAATTGTGTTTTCCAAAAATTTATTGTGGTTATAGTTTTAATAAAGATAAAAAATTAAATTATACAAATAGAATTAAATCAGAAATCAGAAGAAGTGATCGAAGAGCAAGTGATCCATTAAGATTATTATTTATGGTGAAAAAATATTAGAATTGTCTGTTCTATCACAAATGTATATTTTTTTGAGAAAATTAAAAAGAACAGAGAATTTAAACTGTCAAAAAATAAAAAATAATGATTTCATTAATGATTTAATTCGTCATGATGAAGGTTATAGATTCTTAAAACAAGTCAGATCTTCACCTACTTTTTGAGAACACACAAAGAAACATTTATTTTCAACAATACGTCAACTAGGTAATCCTTATTTATTTATTACTTTATCTGCTTCGGAAACAAAAAAATTTTGAATTAATTAAAATATTATATAAATTAAAATTTCATAAAGAAATATTAACATCAAATGTAATAAATTTAGATAAAAATGAAAAAATAAAATTAATTCAATCAGATTAAGTCAATATCAAGTCAAAATTAAGTCACTTGCGTTAGATATATACAAAATATATTCAATAAAATAATAATTTTATTACAAAATAAAAATGGTCCTTTCAAAGATCATTATGTAAAAGATTATTTTTATAGAGTTGAATTTCAATCAAGAGTATCACTACATATACATGTTTTAACATGGAATAATAATGGTCCTACTTACATTGAAAACGATTATGATTCAGAAATTAATGTTGTAAATTTTATTAATAAAATTATAACTTGTGAATATAACCCAAAAAATCCATTAATGATGTTTCAACGACATAATCATAAAGCAACATGTTACAAAGGAAGAAAAAACATTAAAATTTGTCGATTTCATTATCCAATGTACGTAATGAAAAATACAATGATATTGAAACCATTAAAAAAAGATAAGAACAATATTTTTGAAAAAAACAAAATTTAGATAAAATTAAAAATTTAATGCTCGAATTATTTAAAAATAATATAAATATATCATTCGATGTAAATTTTTGGGAAAACTAGTTATTATTGATAGAAATTAAGGGTTGTCCGCAACTTCTATAGCGAAAAACAATATTTTGTCTGGTGAGAGCAAATTAATTTTGTTGTTTTTTTTTCAAGTAAAGTTTGACATACTTAAATAACGTATTCTCTAGCTCAATTTAGGATTTTGTAAGTATGTCAAACTTTACTTAAAAAAAAAGCAACAAAATTAATTTGCTCTCATCAGACAAAATATTGTTTTTCACTATAGAAGTTGCGGACAGCCCTTAATTTCTATCAATAATAACTAGTTTTCCCAAAAATTTATATTCTTCAATTAGAAAAGGATAGAGAGATACAGCGTCCCCTTAAATAAATTAAAAATAACTGAAAAAGAATATTTGAATGCAATAAAAAGCACTTTAAATAAAGATACTATCTTTTACAAAAGGAATAGTTTATATGTAGCAATTAATAATTATAATCTTACTATTTTAACAATTTTAGAATCCAATATGGATATTCAATTTATTTTAAATGCATATAGTTGTGCTTCTTATATAATTAATTACGTAGCTAAAATTAATTCTGGTCTTTCAAAATTATTAAAGGTCGCTGCTGCTAATATAGAAGAAGGTAATACTGATATTAAAACTAAATTTAAAAAAATTGCTAATGTATTTATAAACAGCAATGTTATGTCAGCACAAGAAGCTGTATATCATGTATTATCAATGCCTCTTTGTATGAGTACACGACAATCCGTCTATATAAATACTTTACCGAAAAGTGACAGAGTAAGAATATTATAAAATAAAAAAAGTATTGAAGAAATGCCTGATGAATCATTAGATATTTATAGAATAAATATAATAGAAAAATATGAAAAAAGAATAAAATCATTAGAAAATGTATGTTTAGCAGATTTTGTTGCGTTATATAATGATAATAAAAAAATTTATTGTAATAATGATGATCAAAATCATGATTTGGAGATAACTGAAAATGATATAATTAAAATAAGGTCGAAAGAAAAAATTATACGGTATCGAAATTACAAATTAGAACATAATGAATTGAATTATTATAGAGAACAAATTTTACTTTATATACCTTTTCGTAATGAAGATAATGAAATAAATAATAAATATCATAATCCAAAGAAAATTTATGAAGAAAATAAAAATATTATCATTAAAAGTAAAGAAAAATTTTGTAGAATTAATGAAAAAAATTTTGAGGATGCATTATCATCTGCATTATTTGTTGATGAAATTATTGATGATGATATCAATGATAGATTTAAAATAGATATATTAAATCAAAATAAAATTATAGAGAAAAAAAAATAATTTAAAAATAAACACATTTAATATTGAAAAATTGGATAAAAAAACACTTAAACAGAAATTATTTGAAATAATGTTGTTATTAAATGAAGAGCAAAAATCATTTGTAATACATGTACTTAATGGTTTTAAAATTAAAAAATTGCCTATGAAAATTGCTTTAAGTGGTCCTGCAGGAGTAGGTAAATCTTTAGTAATTAAACCAATTAAACTTATATTAAATGCATATTTTAATGAATTAGCTGGCAATATTAATGATAAAATAAAAATATTATTATGCGCACCATCTGGTTTAGCAGTATTTTTAATTAATGGTTGAACATTGCATACAGCATTTTAATTACCAATTAATAAATATTCTGGTCAAATGCCTGAAATGTCTGAAGAAATTGCTAATTCAATTAGATCAGAATTAATTGATTTGAAATTATTAATAATTGATGAATTTTCAGTGGTAGGATCTAACATGTTATCAAGGATTGATACTCGACTTAAACAAATAATGGGATGCAATCAATCTTTTGGTGGTGTATCAGTTATATTTGTAAGAGACTTGAATCAATTACCACCTGTTCATGATTCTATTATTTTCAAACCACCGAAAACATCAAGTCTAAGTATATTTTCAGGAAATATACTATGGGAAGAATTTAAATTTTTAGAATTAAATAAAATGATGGGACAAGAAAATGATGTACAGTTTCCAAAAGCTTTAAATAATTTATCATCTGGTATTATGGATGAAAACGATATTTCTTTAATAAAATCAAGAAAATATGATGAAAATAGTATTCCAAATTCTACTGTAAGATTATTTTAGAAAAATGATGACGTCGATAAATTTAATAAAAAAAAATTAAAATGGGATCAGGTGAAATATACATATCTAAAAGCAAAGATTATATTTATCATCTTGATGATAAAGTTAAAAAAGAAATTATTTTACATAATTTAAAAAATAAAAAAAGACAAGAATGTGGTGGTTTTCTATATGAATTATTATTGAAAATTGGTATAAAATATATGATAATATCAAATATTGATGTTGAAGATGGATTAGTTAATGGAGCTTATGGAATTTTAGAATTCATTACGTTTTTAAATAATACAAAAGAACCAGCTATTGCTTGGTTAAGATTTGATGATAAGAAAATCGGTTTGAAAATTAGATCTAAATTTAAACGATTTCAGATTAAAAATAATATTAAATTAGTACCTATTAAAAAGATTGATGTGAAAATAAATTTAAAAAGAAATTATGACTGTTATAGACAACAAATACCTATTATTCCTTCTGAAGCATTAACTATTCATAAAAGTCAAGCACAAACATTTGATAAAGTATGTATAAAATTAAATGAAAAGAATAAATTAAAAAAATGTTTAATGTATGTTGCATTTAGCAGAGTAAGAAAAATAGAAGATTTATACATTGTTGGGGATTTCATTCCTCCTACAACTACTACTAATAATAGTCTTCAAAAGGAATTAGAAAATCTGCGTAGTAATGAAAAACTTCAATTTTCTTACATTCAAAAGATAAAAGGAGATGAATTAATTATAATTTATCAAAACATTAGATCACTAAATCATAATATTAAATTTATAAAAGCTGATAATTGGTATTTACAATCAACATAATACTGACATAGAAAACTATTTCAGATTAAAAAATTTCAAGAGAGGTTTACATTCATATGTTTCAACAACTAATTTTAATACACAAATTGATATAATATTTATTAATGATAAAATTGAAAATTATATATCAGGAGTTTATGAAACATTTTTTTCTGACCATAAACCTATTTTTATAGGTATTAATAAGAACATTGAAAATACTAATAATGTTGATAATAATAGAAGCACTGATAACGAAAAATATAATAAAAATAATAATAATAATAAAAATAATAATAATAATAATAATAATATCGGAAATTATAATGAATATAATATTAATGTTAATAATAATGAAAATAAAATCAATGATAACAGTAATAATATCAACAATAATTTAATTAATAACGAAGTTTATAAAATCAACAATGATAGAAAAAATATTGAAAATAATGAAAATATAGAAGATAAAATTAAATGGATTATATATGGACTCGATAATTTAGACCGTAAATCTTGTTATGCAAATGTTTCAATTCAATCATTATTAAATATAAATTATATACGAAAAATAATTACTGATTACTTTGATAATGATATCATTAAAGATATTTTAAATAATTATATTAATAAAAATTTTAATATAATTGATATTAGAAAATATGTAAATAAAAGTAAATGATAAATAGTTCATATTTAAAGTTTTTACAAAAAAAAAAAAAAAATTGAACAATAAATAATAGTTGATTAAAGTAAATCATTGTAAATAACTGTAAATATCTTTAAAAATATTTAAATAATTATGAAAAATATTTTTAAATAATTATGAATAATTACTATTCATCTCTATGATTAATTTGTATATTATATAAATAGATGGAAAAATAATTTGCTTAATTAAGTTATTAATTTTGAATAACTTTAATTTTATTTAAAAATCTGTAAATTAGTATGGAAAATTTTTTAATTTTTTAAAATAATTATTAATTACTTTTATTTATTTATAATTAGTTTGTATATCATAAAAATAGATGATAAATTTTTTTTATATTTAAATATCTTCTAAAACTTTGCTTAAATGTGTATTTACGAAATGGTGAAGGATGGATTGTAGGTAGAGTCAATGGTTTAAGGAGGAAGGAATATTGACTCTCGTGGTTGTGTACACCGAGAAACTTTTTGGGACGAGACACCTCTGGTAGTGTAAGGCGGGGCGCCTCTATAAAGTAAATGAGTCGTCCCGTCTTGAGCATAAGGTCTGAGACCTTTGTCACCGAGACCGTACGTTTATTACGTTCGGCTGATGCATACATGGATTCGGTTTTTCCCAGCTTTATCCCTTCAGTCTTCAAAATAAAGGTCTCAGACCTTTATATGCAAGACAAGACGCCTCATCGAATCGCTCCATTAATAAGGGTCTCATACCTCAAGATTAACTAAGGTCTCTCGCCTCAAAAAGTTTCTCCGTGTAGGGCTACAGGCGATGGTAACCACGATTTTATTTTAATTAATTATATGAAAATAATTAGATAATTTTAATTAATTTTAACATGTCTTAAAATTACTTTTAATAATCAAGTTTATTTCATATAATTATTTTAAAATAAAATAAAAAAACCAACGTGCCTTAAAATACCATACATTATTTATTATTTAAATTCTATTATTAATTATTTAATGTAAGGTTTAAATAACAGTACCTCTTTGGGTGGTGTGGAAATCTGTTATTTTTATATAATTGTAATATCTAACAATATTTTACAGAATTTTAAATCGAGTTATTACAACATTAATATAACTAGAAATAACACAATTCATCAAGAAAGTATTAAAGAATTATAACTTCTCGAAGAAAGAATGATTTTCCCTTATATTCCATTTATGCAAATTAAAGCATTACTTTTATGTTTTAAATCTACAATAAAATTGAAAGGAAGTGTCGTTAATATACAAGTAAATATAAAAGAAATGATTAAAATTTTACTTAAATAAATTCTAAACATCAAAAAATTATGATGAAGACTGATCTGTCGAAGTTTCTTATCTACTTGGATACTCAAGCTAGGTTTCCCGTAAAAGAACTGTTATAAAAAAAAATTTTATTTATATTTCAGCATATACATTAATATATTTCTCACTTCGTTTGTTTGTTCAATTTAAAAGAATCTTGAAACGTAGTTTTATATGAATCTGACGTTTCTAAAATGGTATATGTTGTATTTGAGCTACTACTATTTAGGTCTTTTTTTCTATATATTTCTCTTTTCTTTCTCATATTAGCCTCCTAATAGCTTATAATTAATCATTTTAATTTTATGACTAAACACAATTTTGAATAATTCAACTTACTTCGTTTATTTTCCAAAAGATGGCAACCTTTTTCACTTCTTCTATTAGATTTGCACTTTACAATTAATTATATCACGATAATATTGTAAATTTTTTTTTATCTTGATAAACGTTAAATTCTATAATCAATAAAAAGATTACGAGGGAATATCAACGAACCAAGGCAATTCTTCAAACTTACAGTTCATATTTATAGCAACTCTAAAACAAATTGCATTCAACTTAGAAGGAAATTTTTTAACTAAAATTTAAATAGGTATAAGTAGCGAAATGGAAAATAAACCTATTTTCAAAGTCACCTTAATTTAAAATTCTTTTGCTTTTTGAAATTCTTATCATATTCTTTAGGTATTATGATATTGTTGTAAAAAATTTTAATAAAAAAATATCTTTTTGTTTTTTTGGATGAAATCTCAAAATTGGATTTGGATGAAATAGAATGAAAAAGTAAGAAAGAAAATAAAAATGCCAATTAATGAGCATATTGGCATGATGCGGTTACACTTTCTGTATCACTAAAATTATAATTCAATAAGGTTAATTTAAATGTTAACCACTACATTTTATCCAATGAAATACCAGTATTGTCATCGATAACATTATATCTTGTACACCGAGAAGTTATTCGCTCAGCAATTTCCCCTATCTCAAGACCAGTAACAAGACTTGTGAAAAGTCGATGCTTTGAGCCGAAAAGTCTGCCCTTCATGCCAAAAGAGTTCAACCACTGAACATACGCATGAGTCTTCCCTGGTTCGCCCGGTCGTATTTATACTTGCTGATTCGTTGTTCTCCACTTCTCTATTCTTTTGTCATCATTTCTTTCAATCACGAGTTGTTGCTAGCTGGTTGCAGACGTCTATAGCAAATTTCAGACATCTAGTCAGCGCTTTCTTACTGGCTCATTCATTTTGTTTAATATATTTCTTATACTTCTACGTTTTATTATTTTTTAGAATATTCCACCTGTAACAAGACTATTAAGTTATGGACATATTTGAATGAGCGTTATTTTCACTTGTTCAATTTCGTAGTTATTAATATCTGTAATTTTTTTTTTTTTTCAGCACTATCACTTTGAATTATTATTTTATCAAGGTAATTCTTCAAACTTACAGTTCATGTTTATAGCAACTTTACAACAAATTGCATTCAACATTGGAAGAGATTTTTTAACTAAATTTTAAATAGGTAAATGCCAACAGATGAGCATATTGGCATGATGCTGGTACTCTTTCTGTATCACTAAAATTATAATTCAATAAGGTTAATTTGAATGTTAACCACTACATTTTATCCAATGAAATACAAGTATTATCATCGATAACATTATATCCAATAAATGTTACAAAACCTTTTCTGACTTATTAAGATATAATTAAAAAATCCTTTTTTTAATAGATGGTTTCGTTTTCATATTAATGATCTATTATCTTGTGGATATCTTTTTATCACGACTAAGCTTGGTGAATCCAAGTAGTCAATTTTAGTGACGGTAATTAAATTAACAAGATGATAATTAAAATAAACTGATAGATTTATTATTACGTTAATCGCGAGAGAGAGAAATGTAGATATATTTGAGTGAGCGTTTTTTTTGACTTGTTCAACTTCGTAATTATTAATATCTGTCATTTTTTCTTCTTCTTCTTCAAATATTTTTCCCATTTATTAAAAAACAATTTAATTTATAATATTTAGTAATGATTATATTTAAATACTTAATTGAATGTAATAATACAAGTCAACATCTAAATCAGTAGTACTATTATAAATTTTCAAGAGTTACTCAGAAATCAAAAGAAGTAATAAAAAAGCTACGCTGAGAAAATTATTTTTTTTATACTTGGTTTATAAAGACAGTAGCAAATAACTTGTATACAAATTTTAGAGCAAATCTATCGAGTACTTCACGTAAAATGGAAAAAAACTGAAATCTGAAAATTTTTTAAGAAAATTTTTAAAATTTTCTAAAATGAAAACTACGCTAAAAAGATCGGTTTATAAAAGTTATCCTTCTTTTGGCAAATGCAAATTATTCCCATGGAAATCTCAAAGCAAATTCATCAAGTAACTTACGTGAAATAAAAAAAAAATTAAAAATTAAAAATTTTTTCAAATTCTTAAAATGGCTCTATAAAAAAAAACTACACTATGAATACCAATTTTAAATAGCTTCCCGTCTAGTTATACAAAAACATAGATGGTATACAAAATTTGAAGCAAATCCATCGAGTGATTTTCGAGATCTAACTGGTTAAATAAATAACATTTTCTTTTCAAAATTTCTTTTTCAAAATTTTAAAAATGCTCTAAAATTAAAACTACACTATGAAAATCAATTTTTGAAAATTTCCCTTCATTTGGCAGTCGCAAATAATTTCCCTGCAATTTTTAGAACAAAGCTATCGAGTATTTTACGTAGAATAAAAAAAAATAAGAAAAGAAGAATCGAAATTTTTTTTTAAATCTTTAAAATTCTCTAAAATTGCAACCACACTAAGAAAATTAGTTTTCAAAAGCTTATTTTTTTCAGACAATAGCGAATTAATTGTAAAAAAATTTTGGAGAAAATTTATAGTATGGTTTACGCAAAATAGAAAATAAATGAAAAATAAAAATTTTTTTGAAAATTTTCAAAGTGCTCTAAAATTAAAACACAAAAAAATGAAAAATCGAAAGTTTTTTAAAATTCTTAAAATGACTCTAAAAAAAAACTACTTTAAGAAAACCAATTCTCAATAGCTTCCGCACCAGTTGATCGAAAAATTGAATTGTATAGAAAATTTGAAATAAATGCATCGATTAGTTTTTAAGATTTTATTGGCTTAATAAATAGAAACATTTTTTTCAAAAATTTCAAAATGCTCTAAAATTAAAACTGAGCTAAGAAAATCAGTTTTAAAAAATTTATTTTATCTGGGCAATCACAAATAATTTTCGTGCAAATTTTGAAGCAAATTTATCAAGTAATAAACAAAAAAAACCAAAAAACGAAAAATCAAAATTTTTTTTTTTTTTTAAACTCTAAAATGAAAACTACACTAGAAGAACCAATTATCAATAGCTTCCCAGCAAGTTAGTCAAAAAACTAAATTCCATGCAAAATTAGAAGCAAATCCATCGAGTAGTTCTCGAGATACAGTTCACTAATTGAAATCATACATCCACACACGCACGCACACACACACACACACACACACACACACACACACACACACACACACACACACACACACACACACACGCACGCACGCACGCACGCACGCACGCACGCACGCACGCACACACACACATTCATACAGACATTTTCTGGAAACCACTTATTCCGACTCACCGAGTTCAAATATGTACAAATTAATGAAAAAATAGAAAAATTTTTTTTTCATCGATACAATGCTTTCTCTATCAGAAAGCAATATACACTTGTTAGAAATGATAGAAATATAGGAATCGGTGGTGGAGTAGCAATTTTAATAAAAAAAACGCTGCCAAGTGCTTTGACGTAATGCTTTCTGATAGAGCTCCTTGAGTTTCATTAATTTTTGTATATTTATTTAAATGTGATTTTAATATTAAAAAATTGTCTGACATTAATATTTACATTAATTTCGAACATATATGCTAGCTGTTTGCTTTTTCAACACACACACACACACGCACGCACGTACGTACGCACGCACGCACCCCCCACACACACACACACACACACACACACACACACACACACACACACACACACACACACACACACACACACACACACACACACACACACACACACACACACACACTCACATTTTCTGGAAACCACTTTTTTCGACTCACCGAGTTCAAATATGTACAAATTAATGAAAAAAAAGAAAAAAATTTTTTTTATTGATGCATTGCTTTCTTGCAAAAATATGAAATTTAAATTGATAAAAATGAACAAAACGCTAATTATATTTAAAACTAGTATTATAAAATCTAAATCAACAAATAACAACAATTAATACATCATATGCATTTATGCAACAGGAACACAATCAATTGAATTTATTAACGGATTAGATGTTATTTTTAATCATCTTAATTTAGACAACATTAAAAATTACTATATATTAGCGGGCGATTTAAACACAAAAAATCATGACTGGAACAATTCCCAAAACAATAGCAGAGTTTAGCTTTACAAAAATGGGTAAATGATAACAATTCAAAGTTTAAAATAAACCTTAGAGGCTGCCGTATAGCTCTGTCTTTGTCTAATCTAAATTTTCGTTATTATTAATAAATCAAATACCTTTATACAAAAGTAAGGGTATATGAAAGTTTCATTAGTTTTCGAGTGAGGTCTGAAAACTAATGAAAATTTTATATTTTTTCATAGAATAGGATCGTTTGCTCGTCCTGAAATCTATTAAGCTATATCCTTACCTTTGTATAACAATATTTAATTTATTAATAATAACGAAAATTTAGATTAGACAAGGACAGAGCTATACGGCCTCCTCTTAAATACACGAACTTTCCTACGTTTCCTAGAAGTCAAGCGTATATTGATATTAGTCTTTATGACGCTAGAATATACATTAATAATATAAACGCGGATACTATACCTACCATCGACATTGGTAGTGACCATAAAGCCATCAATCTTAAATTCACGCTACCGCAACACAATGATCATATTCCATTCTCCACACCTACTTATGCCTTTGATTATAATAAAACAAAATGGTTAGAATTTCAAGAAGATATAAACAAGAACTTGAGCACGAAAATACCTATAAACAAAAATTTCTCAAATAAAGAAATTGACCAAGTTTTAGCTGACATGAATAATACAATTACCACCGCTATTAAGCGCTAAATTCCTACCTTCGAAGATTATAATTCAACCGAACTATACTTGAACGATAAAATTAATAGATTATATAAAATCATAAGCAGATTAATCACGACATTAAATAGCGAATACAGAAATCCTTCTGTTCTTTCACCTACAATTATTTATAACGCTAAAGATCAGCTTAAAACTATTAAAAATAAAATAAAACAAGAATTCCAAAAGTCAGTCAACACCTTTTGGGAAAATGAAATGAAGAAAACACCATATAATTCTTTTCAAATGTTTCCACATTTAAATAAAACTTTTAGACGTCACGATCATACAGATATTCCTAATTTAACTGCAAGTAACGATAATATTAGTTTGATCAAAAATTCTAATATAAATCCCAATAACCTTAAGAAAAATGAAAATAGGTATTATATAATTACTGATAAAACTGATAAATTAAAAATACTAAGTCACACTTTTGAAGCTGGTAATAGTCAAAACAAAGAATCAGGTAAACCAATGCTTAATGAAATTATCGAAAAAATTACACTTATTTTATCAACAATATCAATTTCGAAAAATACGCATCTTTAGTGCACTTCACAGATTCTAATTCTGCAAACAATCCTTCTCGGGACATTAGTAATAATTATTTTACTCACCTAGTTCGTAAATTGAACTTATTTAGAAAACTAAACAATAAAAAGTCATCTGGGCTTGATAACGTTCCAAATATAGTTTTAATAAACCTCCCTCTTAAAATGATAATCAATTATAACACAATCTTTAATCATTGCTTAAATAATAGCTATTTTCCATCAGCCTCGAAAATGGCTAAAATTATCCCAATACATAAGAAAGGTTAAGATCCTTCGAACCCCTCGAGTTATAGATCAATAAGCCTATTGCCAAACATTTCAAAACTTTTTGAAAAATTATTGCAAGATGCTCTGCATAGCTTTTTTCAGAAAACAATTTAATTCCTGATACTCAATTTAGGTTTCGTAGAAATCTCAGTACCATTCATGCTATCCACACCCTTATATCTGATATCTAGAATGCTCTTAATAATAAACTCAGCGTAGCGGCATGTTTAATTGACCTGGAATGCGTTTTTGATACAGTTTGCATAAAAGCCTTATTATACAAGCTTGAAAAAAAATTGTCCACCTTATTTACTTAAAATCATATTAAGTATGATCACAGATAAAAAATTTTTCATATCAAATCAAAAAAACTAATTCTGATCAAATTCTTGACCGTGTTGACAGCTTACAACAAGGTACTGTTACTTTACCGGACCTGTTCAATTTTCACAACTCTGACATTCCAAAGTTCTTTAATTTTCCAGATTCAACAAACACAAAAGCACTCTTTTTTGCTGATGACCTTATTATCTATATCAAATGTAAAAACGTTACCAAATTACAAAACCAATTGCAAACCCTCTATAACAAGATCAATGATTACTATCATATCTGGAAATTTAAAATCAATCCACTCAAGTGTGAAACCTCAAAACCTATAGTTAAGTATTTAGGCATAAATTTAGACCAACTTTTATACTTAAATAAACATGTAGAAATACAACTTGCCAAAGCCAAAAAAGCATTTCAAATCTATACTAAAATATTTTATTCTCTTTATCCAAACAATAGAATTAAAATCATTTGTTACATGTTACTCGTCAGACCTATTTTAACATACGGTTGTCCAATTTGATTTAATGTAAGCTCTTCAATAATGGAAAAATTGCGAGTCTTTGAGCGCAAATACTTAAGGATATTTACAGGATTATATAGAAGTGAAGCTTCTAACTACAAACATTACATAAGTTGTAAAAAGGTATACAATGCAGCTAACATTCCCAGAATTGATTCATTTATAATAAAACTCACTAAAGATTATTTTAAAAATATACCTAAAATTAAATTCAATAATTTAATAAAAAGTTCAATTTACCCCAATGATGAATCTTTTTACAAAACATTTAATTCTAGTCTTATACAACCTGAAGCTTTTCTACTTCTTGATAAAACTAATATAATATCCGACATTAACAATATACCGATTTTGTACCATATACGTAGAAATATTAATAACAAGAAAATCCCTTATGAAGAAAATATCAATTGTCTACAAACAAACTTTCAATTAAAATACAATATGACTTTATCTTATTGTAATATGAAAAACAAATATTATTCAGATGAAAAATACTGTTGGAAAATTGAATAACTTTAAATCACTAAACAAAAATATGTTATCATACACTTTCTATACACATACGTCTATGCGAATATATTTCACCTAGTTTTGTTATATTGTTATTTATAATTATTATATATTTCTTTTTTTTATTTATACTATTATTTGTTCTTTTAGTTTTTTAAGTAGCTTATCTTAAAGCTGTGCAAAGTAGTTCTGGTTTTTTTTAAGTTTTTTATAGATCATTTTTCCAGAATCATAATTAAATATAATCAATTGAACGATTGAATATTTCCCATAATATAACAATTAACATGCTTCAATATAGAAAATTTTGTAATAATTCATTTGAAAACATATTGGAGATTCATAACTGCGAGTGTCTTCGAGACGATACAGTTTAATAACACAGGCCAACATGGTTTTGTTGTCAAAAAGTGGAGGGTCATTTCCGAAGTAATTTTTTGCGTAGAATCCGAATCCGGGGTCCGAATTGCTCTATCACGTCAGGATTTTGAGATATTTGAGGTTTTTTACCCAAAAAATGGCGTTTTTGGCTACTTTTGAGGTTATGTACACAAGAGACAAAATTTTTTGGGAGTTTTTTTTTAGTTGCATCTTATAGCACTACTCTTCCTCTTTAATTTAAGAGTCGCAGAGTTCAATTACGATTTTTCTACACCAAGTTACGCCAATTTGAAATTACGAGCGGGAGTCCCTTCGCCAATATTAAAACATGTTTTCTTTTTAATTTTGCCCCGTCTCACTTTGGAATTCCTTTAAGCATACATTTCTTTAGTGTGAATCATTTAGTATAATTTTGCCCCGTCTCATTGATATACAATTTTTTATTATTTGTACAAAAAAGACCATTTGTATTGATTCTGTATTTATTGTAATCGCAAATAAATCATTTTTTTAATAACATTTTAAGCAACAATTTACTAGATAGCTCTTAATTGTTCGTTCATGGTGCCTTATTTTTTGGAAAAAATTTTGTGAATATTTGTATTTGATCTGTTGGTTAACAACTCGCTGGAGGTATAAAGTATTAAATTAAATATTCTAACTGTTGATCATTTCAATAATGACCTCGCGTAAGTGTTTAAATAATCCTGACAGCTTTTGCTACATTTGTAGTCGCTTCGTGTTCGCAAAAAATGCGATGAAAATCAATGAAACGATAAAAATATTTTATCTTAATTACTTCAATATTTCGATAACTAATCAGGATAAGTCTTGGGTTCCACATACGGCTTGTAAATCATGTGTTGAAACATTAAGACGTTGGTATAATGCCCATAAAGAAGTAACACCAATGCCTTTCAAAACTCCTGCAATTTGGTGTGAACCTGTTAGCCACAATGAATGTTATTTCTGTTTAACCAAAACATTTGGATATAATTTAAAAAATGCTTGTAATATAAAATATCCGAATGTAGCAAGCGTAACGAAGCCTATTCCTTTTGCATCTGGTGATGTTCCTCCAAGCCCTCCATTTGTAAGAATAAATGTTGAAGACCATACAGTCTGTGACGATATTGAAAATCAGGATTTTGAAGACATCGAATCAACCTCTGATGCTCCTATTTTATTTGATCAGGCTTCTTTAAATGATTTAGTCAGAGATTTAGGCTTGTCGAAAGAAAAATCTGAGTTGTTAGGATCAAGACTTCAAGAGAAACACCTTCTTGCTCCAGGAACTACTTTTAGTTGGTATCGTAATCGAGAGAAGGAATTAGTTGAGTATTATTCTGCATGTGATGAATATGTTTTTTGTAATGATGTTAAAGGCTTAATTGAAAAATTAGAACTTCCTTATGATACTGATCAATGGAGATTGTTTATTGATTCCTCAAAAACAAGTTTGAAAGCAGTTTTATTGCATAACTCAAATAAATATGCGTCAATACCTATTGCTCATTCTGTACACCTAAAGGAATCATATGAAAATGTAGAAACTATTCTTAAAGCAATAAAATATGAACAGCATAAATGGGAAGTATGCGGAGACTTAAAAATGGTTTCAATGCTGC
The DNA here is from genome assembly GCA_017163975.1 of Anastatus disparis. Lineage (NCBI taxonomy): Eukaryota > Metazoa > Arthropoda > Insecta > Hymenoptera > Eupelmidae > Anastatus > Anastatus disparis. The sequence continues at coordinate 1,143,247 of JAFFSR010000365.1, read as the reverse complement.
TTGGACAACAATTGGGTTATACAAAATATCCGTGCTTTATATGTTTGTGGGATAGCAGAGATAGAGTTAAGCATTACGTTACAAAGGATTGGCCTTTTCGTAAAACTTTAAAACCTGGAGATCCCAACATTATTCAACAACCGTTAATTGACTCTAAAAAAGTTTTGTTGCCTCCGCTTCATATAAAATTAGGATTAATGAAGCAATTTGTAAAGGCTCTTGATACCGATGGTGCATTATTTCAATATCTTAGAGATAAATTCCCTTATTTAAGTGAGGCGAAGATAAAAGAAGGAATATTTGTTGGACCACAAATAAGAGAATTAATGAAAACAACAGAGGTTGAACAGGTTATGACAAATGTAGAAAAAGAAGCCTGGATTAGCTTTAAAAAAAGTTGTTAAAGGATTTTTGGGTAATAATAAAGTTAGTGATTACAAAGAAATAGTTGACGATATGATTGAAAAATTTCAGAATTTAGGTTGCAATATGAGCGTAAAATTGCATTATTTACACTCTCATTTAGAATGGTTTCCAGAAAATCTAGGTGCCGTAAGCGAAGAGCAAGGTGAGCGATCTCATCAGGACCTCAAAGAAATGGAAAGACGTTATCAGGGTAAATGGTCTCCAACAATGTTAGCGGACTATTGCTGGTGTCTTCAACGAGATGAGCTAAATGTTCGTCATAAAAGACGGTCTGGGTCAAGATCTTTACTAGATCAAAAAAAAAAGATTTCATAAATTAAACTGAAATAGTTTCTAATCGTGAGAGGCGAGGGGACTCACGTAAATTAAGCACCCCGATCATGAGAGGCGAGGGGACTCACGTAAATTAAGCACCCCGATCGTGAGAGGTGAGGGGACTCACGTAAATTAAGCACCCCGATCGTGAGAGGCGAGGGGACTCACGTAAATTAAGCACCCCGATCGTGAGAGGCGAGGGGACTCACGTAAATTAAGCACCTCGATCGTGAGAGGCGAGGGGACTCACGTAAATCCAGCACCCCAAAGGGAACAGATTTTACTACGTCCACGTCGTTGTTCCTGGATAATGCTAAATGTAAAAAAAAGTTTAACTTGAAATGCACTTGAAGATCAAGCTGAAGGTCAAATTCAATGTCACGATACCTGTGTAAATATAAATTACTATAATGTATTATGTTTATCGTAACAACAAAAGTTATTAGATAGCAGAAAATGAAAATATGTTTCATATTTGCAATGTTTTTTGAAAATTTTTATACGCCATTTTGAATCCGCCATCTTGAATTTGAAAATTTTAATATCTCAACTTCATATTCGTAATCAGTAACCCCAAAAATCCCCAAGTAAAAATTTTGAAGAAAAAATACCCAGTAGACAAATGTCTGCCTCAACGTATTCAATGCAAATGGTCATGCAATTAATAGGACATATCTCGTAATTTCAAATTGGCGTAACTTGGTGTAGAAAAATCGTAATTGAACTCTGCGACTCTTAAATTAAAGAGGAAGAGTAGTGCTATAAGATGCAACTAAAAAAAAACTCCCAAAAAATTTTGTCTCTTCTGTACATAACCTCAAAAGTAGCCAAAAACGCCATTTTTTGGGTAAATAACCTCAAATATCTCAAAATCCTGACGTGATAGAGCAATTCGGACCCCGGATTCGGATTCTACGGAAAAAATTACTTCGGAAATGACCCTCCATTTTCCAACAACTTCCATGACCCCAATATTTGTAGGCCTGTGTAATTTATATTTGTAAAAAACCGTAGATTATTCACTACACCTATATATACTCTAATATTGTGAAAAAAAGTATATTTTGAATAAAAATATTAAAAAAAAAAAAGGTTTAGGTGCCCGCGTCGTATGCATAGGTCTGTGAGTTTGAGACACGTTTAGTTTGAAAATTTTCCTGCGTTTTTTACATCAAATGTATTTATTCCGTTACTAATCTAAATGAAAAATTAGATTACTAAAAAAACTGAAATTAGCATCATCAAATTTGACGTGAAAAATATATGGAGAAACACGTGATAAAATTACGTTATAAAGTCGCATGAAAAAAATACGTAAAAATAGACTTGAAAAAACATGTAAATTTAATATGTTAAAAGTACTTATTATTTTCACGTATATTTTTTACGTCTTTTCTAACACGTGTTGCCGTACTAGCTTTTTCCGGCTTTCGATCCGGGTCGCTGCTTAGCCGCGTTGCTCCTTCTCCTTCAACGATGGTCAGGGTCACCAATGGCTTCTCCTAGACAACGGGGATGAGGAAGTCAAGGCGAAAGAATCCCAAATCCCAAATTGTAATTATCTATAACAGGTCTTTATTCTCTGTACTAACAAGGAGAGTGCATTGCATTTGGGTCTCGGATTTTCTCCTAACTTTGGGATATTTTTTCTTACATAAAATCATGAAAAAAGCCGCATCCATTCGGTCCAACGCTCGATTTTTTCCGAGTTATGAGCAGTTTTGTCTGTTTCGTGAAAAAATTTGCATCTGCTTTATTGTTTTACAGTTTTCGAACTACTTATTCTAAAAGGTTTTTACTAATTGCATTTTAAAGTTGAGATTAAAACCTATCGATTAAAAAAAACGTGTCCAAAAATCTCAAGTTGTTCAAAAGTTATGAAGGGATTAAAATTAAAATGAAATTCAGACTAAAATATAGCATTAATTTTCTATACATATTTTCAACTAAATATTTGCGCTATTTTCATTCCCTTATAACTTGTAAACAACTTGAGATTTTTGGACACGTTTTTTTCAATCGATAGGTTTTAATCTCAACTTTAATATGCAATCAGTAAAAATCTCATAGAATAAGGCGTTCGAAAACTGTAAAACTATAACTGCCGTCCAAAGTGTAAAAGTGGTTAACTACATTGGAATCCCATTGGAGTTAAGGTTTTCTTACTTTGGACGGCAGATAAAGCAAATGCAAATTTTTTAACAAAACAGACAAAACTGCTCATAACTCGGAAAAAATCGAGCGTTGGACCGTATGGACGCGGCTTATTTCATAATTTTATGTAAGAAAAAATATCCCAAAGTTAGAAGAAAATCTGAGACCCAAATGCAATGCACTCTCCTAGTAAGTTACAAGATTTGAGCGCCAGGGAATACAAAAGTCAGAAGATATACTTATCTTTTAGCAGGTCGAGAACGCTCTGACGTAAGTTGTGTGTGAGATCACAAAAGTAAATGACTTTATTTCAATTCTATTTAAAAATACTTATTCCTCACTAAGTAGTTGGCAAATAGTGCAATAGTATTCAGACCAACTATTCTCTTATATTGAGAAATATATAAAAAATTGAAAAAATGCTGAAAATATATCAAAACTTACAAAATTTCAAGATTTCCTTTCTAACAATAAAATATTCAATCTGACAAATAAAAAGAGTAGTAAGATTTCTTTCTATGTTATTAGATAGACGCTTATAAAAAAACACTCCTGGGTTAAATTTTTGTAGTCAAACTTGGGTCACCATAGATATAAAATACATTGTGAGCGCTCGAGTAAGTACACCAAAAAGACTAAAGTGGTTGCATGAGCAAAGTATATATGCATACACATGCGAAAGCCCATGTAGGTACACACGTGTCTATCCCTCTTTTCTCTCGAACGGAAAAGAATGGGAGAGATACGCAAAGAAAATTGAAGCAAGCAGAGCGTGGAGCTCGCAAACCTTGGCACTCTTGGATCAGCTCTTATACAGGAAGTACGCAACTTTGCTCTAGCCAGAATAAGCACTTGGCTATTACGTTGACTCGAGCAAAGTACGTTCTTTATTGTTCAACTTGATTTTGTTAGCATTTATGCTTTATATAAATTGTAATATTTAAATAAAGAACCTATCTAAATATATTCTTTATCCTATTAACATTGGTTAGCCCCGAATGTTAAAGCGTTTGGTTCTTAACAACAACGGGCTTTCCATCTAACATTAAAAATATTTAACAAAAAACCATATAAAAGTCCGCAATATCTAGGCAAGGCGTTCTAGCTATTCCACTTCCAACAAATATCAACTAACAAAAAACAAAAAAATACACCTACACAGTAAGAGTCTGCATTAGCTAGACAAGGTGAGCTAGCTAATAACGACTCAACAATATAGGTTAATAATAAAAATTAATAAATTAATTCTCAAAATCGTTTGGTAATAAAAACATCATTTTAGAATAATAAATTAATCGCAAGGAACGTTACAATATGAGATTCAGTGCTGCCTCTAGTGGTTCGATCACGGCGAACCTAAGGCTAGAATTCATAGATGAATCTCAATCTTGAACAATAAAGATTGTCAAACTGCAGTCTCGATCTCGAAGTTGTGCTTGCGCAATCGTTAGTTGTGCTAACCTCGATTCTTTATTATTTCATATGGTTTGTGATTGATGAGAAAACATAATACATAAATAAACTAGATTAAGATTCGTCTACGAATTCCAGCCTTAGATTTGTAGTGATACAACCACTAGGGGTAGCTCTAAATGTCATGTATTTTATATCTATGGCGACCCAAGTTTGACTACAAAAATTTAACCTAGGAGTGTTCTTTTATAAGCGTCTATCTTCATTGGTAAATAATATAGAAAGAAATCTTACTACTATTTTTATTTGCCAGATTGAATATTCTATTGTTAAAAATAAAATCTTGAAATTTTGTAAGTTTTGATACAATTCTCAACACTGCCAATTTTTTATATATTTCTCAATATAGAAGAATAGTTCGTCAGAATATTATTGCACTAATTGCTAACTACTTAGTGAGGAATAAGTATTTTTAAATAGAATTGAAAAAAAATCATTTACTTTCATTAATTGAATTGAGAAGTACTGCGCATGCGTGGCCAGACAAAGAGTTTCTTGGGTGCTATAGCGTGGCTTCAATTATCCTTGAAATAATGACTATGGGGTCGCCATTTGACCTCCCGTGGAGTGTATACTATTTTTAGCCATAACCAGGCCGAAACTGTGACTTTTGTTTCTCGGTGCCGGGACGAAAATCATAGTTTCGGTCAGGGTATGGCGAATAATTTAATAATTATCTCCTGATTGAAAACATGAAAACAATATGTAAAATATTATTTCAATCCCTTAGAATGTATTACAATCTAATTGTAACTTAAGAGAATTGTAGGAATCAGATTGTTTGTCAATATTTGAACGTATTATATTAAAAACCTTAATCAAGCTGATACCGCCCTAACAAACAGGAATAAATATACAAAAAATCGTTATTTTAGCTCTAAACTATTAATATAAACTATGAAGAAACGTGAAAATATTATTTTTTTTTCTTGAAGCTAATAGCACCATCACAAAGAACAAAAAGAGTACAGGGAAAAGCGTCATTTAAGCTCTAAAATTGTTACATAACCTATGAAAAACGTGGGAAAGGTGCAAAAATATCAATTCTCAATAAAAATAAGGATCACATACCATTTTTTCTAGAAACTAACGGCACCGTCATAGAGAGTGGAAAAAAATAGACAAAGAATAATGTGTTCAAACTCTTAGATTGTAACATAACCCTAAAAATTTTCACCTAAGAATTACTCTTACATTAAAAATAGTCAAACAGCCACCTAAAGAGGAGCACATGTACCAGGGTAGGCTTAAGCTGTTGTTTTTACCATATTCATTATGCTCAGAAAATTTGAGGATGATCGAAATAATGGTACTTTTTTATAGCTCAAGAAACACACGTAGAAAAATATAAAAAAGTATCATTTTTGACGTATAAAATTATGTACCGTTAGTACCAATTTTCCAATCGATACCAAAATTTAATTACATATTCTACTACAAGAAACGAGTAATTTGAGCCCTTATTGAAGTGTGTGCCACTCCAGAAACTTGTATTATAGATTTTTCAATTGTTGTCAGGTCGACATCTCAAAATTAAAAAGTTCCAGAGATATCTCCATATAGTTCTTTAGTATTGATAGCTAGAAGCTTGAAACTTTTTTGAAATCAAAGCTGAGCTCAAATCCTTTTGAAACAATAGTTACATCATACCGAAATATTATTTTTTCCCAATGTTGGAGCGTAATAAAGATTGGACCTGAATTTTCTTTTTAAAAAATTAATTAATAATAAAAGCTGAAATCAGGTCCAATCTTTATTACGCTGTAACTTTGAAAAAAAATAATATTTTTATATACTATAACTACTATTTCAAAAGGATTTGAGCATAGCTTTAATTTAAAAAAAGTTTCAAGCTTCTAGCTATCAATGCTAAAAAACTATATGCGATTAAAAATCTAGTAACTTTTTTAATGATTTTCTTTAATTGTCTGTAACTAGGGAAATATTGAGCGTTTGTGACTATAACTTTAGCTTTTTCCATATTTTGTCATCTCAAAACTTATTCCGAAGTTTGAGCAAAATCCGTGATCCGGAGATATGACACTCCTAGTTAGTTGACTTTACTGCACATGCACAGGGATGAGAGAGCTAAAAATTTGTGCGTGGAAGTTTTGTTCTAACCCCCATTAAATAATACATGAGACATGTGGATTAAACAAGGCATTTTCGCTATGGTAGCCTGCCTATAGCCTCTATCTAATGTATATAAACTTAAAATTAGTAAATGAATATTCATACAAATTATTTATAAAGATTTTAAATGTAAGGTGGTGTGGAAACTCATACCCTAAACACTATATGCCTATTCTTTTTATATATATAATACAATGTACATAATATTGATAGAACCATTAAATATTATAATTTCATTTTTTTTTAATTGGTATAGATACGGTGTTGAGAAATCTGAATATAAAGAATTTTAATCTACAATAATTAATAATTTTAGTTAGCATAAATAATATCATGATGGGGGGAAGTGAGGGACGGTAGCGGAGATGGGAAAGAGTGGGTGAATATCTTTTCATAAAAATATGCATGAAATAACGTAAAGAAGTGTGGAAAGGTGGCGGGTCGATGGGGGGTCTGCGACTGAATTTTTCAATATAACTATATAATATAGGAAGATATATATTGCGAATTTATTAAGGCCATTCCAAAGCAATGTTGGTAACATCTAGAGCCACAATATCAATTTCAGTTTTAAGAAGATAACAAAGATTAGGCATTGTTCTATTAAAATCACCATGCACGAATTCTTTTACATAAGTTCCAGCTTGGGTTTTTAGATCAATAATAATAAAAGCATATTCGTTTGATAAACAAGTTATGTTTTTTTTATAATTTTTTAATTCTTCTGAAGTTGGTTGTCGAGATCGTATTTCATAAATCATGCGTTCTCTAGGGAAAACAGCTCTTCTATGGAGTACTCTGATTGGAGTGTTTTGGATAACTCTTAAATTTTGTATGGTACTCAGTTTTTTCATTATGATATTACTATTGACTTTTTTTTTTAAAATGCATAATGCTCTATACGTTTTTGATTTAGAATGTTCACCTTCTTTTAATTTTTTCAAATCATCTCTATTTAAGATTTTTAATTCGTTTGCAATTTGTATTCTGTTAGTACTTGTATTAATTTTTTCATGTAAATATTTTAATTCAGTTTGTAAATTTTTTGTTATTTTTGGATTAATAACTTCAATCGCAAAAGGCCTTCCAAATAGTAACATTCTAACATCCACATCTTCTCTTCCTGATGATAAAAATTTTAAAGCTGTAATATGAATTGCAATTGATTATAGATGATAGTAATAAAAAAAAAATTTTGAAGTAAAAATTAACTTACATTCAGCTTTTGTATAATTTATGACGTCACTGCAAATCAACTCTTGAATAGAAGTTTCCATTTTATATTTGCCATCTAAAAACCAAGGAGTCTGACACAGTTTCCGAGAGAATTTCATGTACCGACCTATAAATAGGTTAAAAGATTATTATTTTTTTCAAAAATAAGAAACGGTACTTATTTTAACAATATTTACTAGAGTCAGATTTCTATCTAGGTTAATTATTGAAACATAGAATTCCAAACATAGTTTTAAGAGTCAATGTGAATTTTCTTATATAAAAATGTCATGGAATCAAAAAATCAAATATTGTGTTTTCACTGAAATACAAATCAGCAAAAAGATATTCGATTTTTCCACTTGGATCAATTACAAAGACTCACAAAAAAGTGGGTTTATATGGATACAAGACTTATCTAATCCTATGTGTTTTGACTCGCTTAATCCGAATCTGCTATCAAAAAATAAAGGCCATGACCTAAATTTTCACCATAACCTCAAAAAGCTGTTAAAACGACGTTTTTAGTGGTTGAGGTGAAAGAAAATATGATTTATTTTATATCGACGATCCATTATTTCCACATAATTTGACTCGACGAATTTGAATTTGCTATCAAAAATAAGGTTTGTTTGATGGATTTGGATGATAACGTTAAAAGCTCTAGACCTACTTTACCGATCGAAAATAGCTAAAAAAGATATTCCGATTATTTGATAGAAATAAATATCAGAATTGTTTGTACTTGTAGATATCAATTGATTTTAAACGAATAAGAAGCAGAAGCGTGTAAATTTGTTGAAATTTTCATTTATTTAAAACAAATGGCGGAAAAGTCCAATCTCAAAGAAAATCGATAGAATACAAAATTATTATTTTTTATGAGGGAAGTATAATTTTCGTATAAGGTTAGCAACATGGCGACAGTCAGCTGAGCTATATACTCACACAGAGTATAATAATAATTTTGTTTTCTATTGATTTTCTTTGAGATTGGACTTTTCCGCCATTTGTTTTAAGTAAATGAAACCATTCAGAGAAGGAAAATCACGTAGGTTGTACCATTCAAGCGTAAGTTCAAATCTACGGTAGTGATATGATTTTTTACGGCTTACTCATTAAATTTCGACAGATTTACATGCTTCTGTTTCTTATTCGTTTAAAATCAATCGATATCTACAAGCAGAAACAATTCTGATATTTATTTCTATCAAAAATCGAAATATCTTTTACAGCTATTTTCAATGGGTAAAGTAGGTCTAGAGCTGACCCTTAATTAATGAACACACAAACATTGCGTAAGACTTTTCTGAAGTTCAGACAATACAAAATGACTAAAAATAACAGCAAGTTGAAGATGATGGTCAAAGTTTTAAATGTGGAAAATTAAGAATGCTCGTTTAGTTATAGCTTGTAAGTGAAGTTTTGTGATAAGAATGTTATAGTTAGTAAATCAAGTGATTGAGAATGATCTTATGTACATAAAATTGAGCTATATGCGTTCACTATATAGATGTAGAAGATTTCCGAGTCACTTTTTGATTTGAGATTGGTTATCTCTCTTCAGCATTCAACAATAGTCCGTCAACATATTCATGCTTTAGTTTCCTTATCACCTAAATTCAAATTCTTTCATATATTGATGAAATCTTTCACCTCGCTCTTCGCTAAAATCTAAGGTTTTGTGGGAATTTATTAATGTGAGAATAGAGAGAGAGTAAAGTTTCAAGTTTATTGAGCCACTTAAGTCTTTAAAGTTTTCTGCCATAGTTTTGACGATGCTTTTATAATTTTCATCTGTATTATTTCCTAAGAATTTCGTTGTGGTATCTTTGAAGCTCAACCAGTCTGGCTTCTGAATATTATTTATACTATTGACAAATTTTACGTCTCTAAATATTTTACGAATCTTTGAGAGCTTTAACAACTCGTTTCATCAAGCCTAATTTGATATGCAGAGGTGGTACAAAAACATTCAAAAATTCGTAAAAAATTTTTTTCCAAATTTTTTTTCAAATTCCAATCGCGATATCTCAGAATCGCTTTGATAAATTTAAAATAATCGGACGGCGTTTCAAAGATCAGACAAAATACTATCTTCGCATGAGCTGACTAGAATCAGACGGCGTTTTAAAGATTAGACAGCATACTATCTTTACATAAGCTGAGTCGATTATTTTAAATCCATTTTTAATTTAATTTTTTAATGATTGAAAAGTTTTGAAATTTCACGAATTTTCAATTTTAACCATTGAACTGTAATTTTTCGAAGAGTTGATAAAATTAAAAAATTCCAAATCGATTACTAAGTGGAGTGAATTTCCCAAAAGTTCGTATACAATCAATTTTCAATATTTTATGTGCAACGTTACAAGCGTGCTAAAATAGACCTTATAGTAATAGTACATTTCGTAACAAGTATGAAAAGGCTTTATTTACGAAACCAGAAATTTACGGCCTGAGCCGAAGGCGAGGATCGTAAAGAGTTTCGTAAAAAAGCCTTTTCATATCAGTTGCAAACCGTATTTTTTGCCACGAGAGACAAAAAAGAGCAACAAAGTTGCAATTTTGGGGTTTGAATGACAAAAAAAAATTTTTCAGGTGTAATATTAATATTTTCTATGTTTCAGAATATATCTACACCTTTACATTATAAATTCTATGTATATTTAATTTATATATAAACTACAGTTGTAAGCACACCAAAACATATAAAATCATGGAAAAAGTTATTGCTCCTAAAAAATTATTTTGTTATTCGCTTCGTGCACAACTGCGGCGAAAACTGTAAGTTCTTAGTTGACCCGTGCTATTGTATATCTATATATTATATTATTTTTTTTTTTTTTTTTTTTTTTTTTTTTTTTTTTTTTTAAAGATTAATATATAAAGGATATTGTCCTCTATATGATTAACCTTTTATATATGGTGAAGTCGAGGAAGTCCCCCGCCCGGCATCTGTTTAACACATTACATCAGACTAGGACTGTCAGACCCACCATACCGAAAACTTTGACTACCGATGGATGGTCAGCCACTTTTGTAACCAACAATCAACCGATACCCAATGAGGTCGGATTTTTTAAAGAGTCGCGATATAAATGGCACATACACTTATTTTCTTTCGAAAAAAAAGTTAGAGGTACCTGGCCAGGATTCGAACCCATGCCCTCCGCGTTGAAGGCAAGAGCTCTATCCATTACGCCACCGCGCTCTATGTATATATTATATAAATATAGATATATTCGTAAGGTAATCCGAACGGTGCTGCCGTGTTGTGCACGAAGCCAATATGCTCTATTTTCTCGCGCTTAAAATAGATATTGAAAATTGATTGGACACAAACTTATAGGAAATTCACTCTACTTTGCAATCGATTTGGAATTTTTAAATTTTATCAATTCTTTAAAAAGTTAAAGTTGATTGATTAAAATTTTAAAATTCAAATGCTAATTATACTGTATTTTGTTCAAAATCTTTTGGATGTTGGAGTATTCTTCTTTGAGTGCGATTGAATTAACCGAAAGCAATAAAGTAAACACTTTCGTTTTTGTGAAGATGGACTGCCTTTAGGCTTCACTTGGAAAAATCAATGAATTGCCTTCAGTCTTCCAGCTTGTATATGATTAGTTTTTCTGACACTTTCTGAGACTTCACTTTAAAGACCATTAATTTAGCTGCATCTTTAGCTAATCCTTAAACATGTGATTAGGTTCAAATTGAGAAATTCTGTTTCTTTTTTTTCTACTAACGGAAATATATTCCTCATCACTATCCGAAGATGGTTCTTCTTCATTCTCGTTGGCTTCACTTTCTGCTTTCATCACTGATTCACTTACCCGAACAAGATTTTCTCTTTGAACATAGAGATTCTTAACTTCTTTTTGTTTCTAACATTTTTCTGACATTGTCTTCCAAATCCATCAGACAAACCTTATTTTTCATAACAAATTCGGATCCAGTGGGTAAATTTATATGTCAATAATAAGTTATCAATGTAAAATAAATAATATTCTCTTTTTTTTAAGGGGGGTCACAGGTGAAATTACAGCCTAGTCTTTAAAAAATCATAGAAGGGTGAAACTTTTTTTATTGGCTACCTCGGCATGCTAAATTCAATAGACAGATCCAAATTTTTCCAAAAAAATTTTGATTGTTTATTTTAAAAGAAATCAATATTATTTTAAAATCCATGCGTGGGGTTGTTTATTTTTATTCAAGGAATTCACAAAAAAATTTTGAACCAAAAATGTTTATTTTTTAAAAAATCAATATTATTTTAAAATCCATGCGTGGGGTTGTTTATTTTTATTCAAGGAATTCACAAAAAAATTTTGAACCAAAAATAATGAAAATTGAGGGAGTAGTAGTATTTTTCATTTTAGCTTTCTCATTTATTTTTAATTGAAATTTTATTTTTTACCATTACATATTTATGGAAAGTACACGAATGTAATTATAAACATTTTTGCATACACACTCGCTATGAGTATATATATATATATATATATATATATATATATATATATATATATATAGGGCGTTTCATATCAACTCACCTGGTCAAAAAATAAAAATCGCTAAAAATCTGGGAAAATGTTCTATTTGATACCCAAAATACCCAAAAAAATTTTTTAGAGCTCTAGGTCAAAGAGGTCAAGAGCAAGAGGTCATGGAGTTTTGTGATTTTTTCAATTTTTTTGTAAAATCATCATTTTTAATATTTTTTATTAAAAAACTAAAGGTTTTAGAAAAAAATTTATAAAGACATTTTTTGTTGGAAATTATGTGTAGAAACTATACAAATTTTTTCCAATCCCAAAGTTGCTATCTTCTGATTGGTCCATTATATATTTTGATGTGATTTTCAATAACTTTTCTTCGCCAAGGTTGATTTTACTCATTTGGCACTAAAAGTTTGTAATTTTTATAACCTTTCACTGAAATTTTCCCCTACATGGTAAAATAACTCTACAGGCAGTTATGGTACTTTTTATTTAAGGTATCAAGACTGAGTTTTAAGCCTGAAAAAAATGAAATTGAAATGTAGTCATAATTTGTTTTTGTAATGATATTAATTAATAAAACTTCTTTTTACCTTAAATATATATTAAATACAAGACTTTGACCTAAAAATAATTTTAAAAACCCCATCCGTTGGTTAAAATCCTTTGCTCTTGTTGATAACTTGATTTTTAAAATTTTTTACTTACCGTAGAGTTTCTCAGCTAATTTTCAATTAATTGACCTGAAAATTTCCAGAGATCTCTAATTTATATATCTTCACAAAATAATAGTTCTGGAATTTTGATAAGATAAGTTAAAGTAAATGTTGAACTGAATTACTTGTATGAAATTCACAAAAATATTGATTTTTTTCAACTTTTTCTAAACCAAACTTAGAAATTATTTTTTTTTCCTAAAACTAAAACTATTATTTTGTGAAGATATATAAATTAGAGATCTCTGGAAATTTTCAGGTCAATTAATAGAAAATTAGCTGAGAAACTCTACGGTAAGTAAAAAAATTTTAAAAATCAAGTTATCGACAAGAGCAAAGGATTTTAACCAACGGATGGGGTTTTTTAAAATTATTTTTAGGTCAAAGTCTTGTATTTAATATATATTTAAGGTAAAAAGAAGTTTTATTAATTAATATCATTACAAAAACAAATTATGACTACATTTCAATTTCATTTTTTTTCAGGCTTAAAACTCAGTCTTGATACCTTAAATAAAAAGTACCATAACTGCCTGTAGAGTTATTTTACCATGTAGGGAAAATTTCAGTGAAAGGTTATAAAAATTACAAACTTTTAGTGCCAAATGAGTAAAATCAACCTTAGGAAGAAAAGTTATTGAAAATCACATCAAAATATATAATGGACCAATCAGAAGATAGCAACTTTGGGATTGGAAAAAATTTGTATAGTTTCTACACATAATTTCCAACAAAAAATGTCTTTATAAATTTTTTTCTAAAACCTTTAGTTTTTTAATAAAAAAATATTAAAAATGATGATTTTACAAAAAAATTGAAAAATCACAAAACTCCATGACCTCTTTGCTCTTGACCTCTTTGACCTAGAGCTCTAAAAAAATTTTTTTGGGTATTTTGGGTATCAAATAGAACATTTTCCCAGATTTTTAGCGATTTTTATTTTTTGACCAGGTGAGTTGATATGAAACGCCCCATATATATATATATATATATATATATATATATATATATATATATATATATATATATATATATATATAGGGGTACTTCCCCTGCTCACTCCGCTCACAACCCCAATATTTAATTTAATTTACATCGAGAAAGATTTATTTATGTTAAAATATATGTTACATGGTCCAGAGACACTTTGTTATGATTTAAAAAATAGTAAATTTAAAAAAATTTTTTCGAATACGTTTTGTAATTTAATTATTTTTGAAGATAATGGTTTCCCAAAATGCAAAAGAAAAAATAGTAAATCAAAAAACTATTATTATAATAAAAAAATTGATGAAGAATAAATAAAACTTGATAACTCAATGTTAGTACCATATAATTCAACATTACTTAAAAAATACAATTATCATATAAATGTAGAATATTATGCATCAATAATAAGAAGAAGATCTCAAGTACTAAGATCTCATTAATGTCTATAGCATTAATAAATTATTTATCATTTACTTAAATCCTTAAATCTATAAATTTTTTCATTATAAACATATTTCTATATATTTCTATATTTTTAAATACCAAGGTATATGTGTAGATGTACAGTACCGGGCAATAATTCTGAGCAGGTTATCAAATTTTTGCTCCGACTTTGAAAAAGCGTATCTTCTTCAATTTTGATCCTAGAAAAATTTTAAAAAAAGCGTTTAAAAGTATTCTTTAAATGCTTTCTTTTTAGTTTACTTATATTTTTTTTACGATATTTAAAAAAAAATAATCACTTTGGCAATTTTGCAATTTTTTTCATTTTTGCATTTTTCTTCAATCAGCTGTAGTTTTTTAAATAATTGAGCTAGAAAAAATTTGAAAAAAGATTTGGAAAGGGCTCTAAAAATTCTATTTGCAGCTATTTTTACAAAAATTTTTTTTTTCGTCAAGTTTTAAGCATGTAAAGTTATTGATCTAATACTTTTGCAGTTGTATAAAACACTTCAATAGCAAGTAGAAAATAATCGCTGGTAAAGTAGTGATTTAATTTTAGTAGGAAATTATAATTATTCATTATTAATAATAAAACATAATAAAGTATGAAACAACAAAAAGATTTATTTTACAATAATTATAGATACGCTTTTTCAAAGTTGGAGCAAAAATTCGATAACCTGCTCAGAATTATTGCCCGACACTGTACGACGCGATTAATAATTCTGAAAACTATTCTTTACGCTATAATTTTTATAATTTTAATAAATTAGAATTAAAATGTATGCATCAATAAATATTTTATGAAAAGTAACAACTTTTATTTAATTAAACTTTAAATTAACTACCCTTACCAGTATATAGAATCACAAACTTATACCATCGGTACTTATATATCTCTTGAAATCAAATCGTATTATCATGCCATTCGAAAATATATTTAAATTAGATCCATTTAAATAGAAAAATTTTATCTTTGTTACTGCAAGAAAATGTGCTTAATAAAATAATATATTCAAATTATTACTATTACTACTATTATACTGAAGTGAAAAATTATGACTTTTTTTTATCATACGTGAATATCTTTTGCATTATTGTCACATACATACATACACATACACACGTGCACCTTTAACATACACATACACACGTTCATCTTTAGAGAACAGTAGACAGTCGAGGGTGCGCGAAGCGCGCCCGAGATTGACTACTGTTCGAGCAACAAATTCGCCCCGTATTCATCCTTCTTACTCGCAAATGACGTAGATGATTTTATGTCGTTGTAGCAGGTATGAGGGACTACACAATTACAAATGTAAAAATTCGCAATCCTTCTTTATTTTGATTTGAAATTGAATAAACGTATGTTAACAGTATAGATGTGGATCGTCTGCGGAACTGTCATTGATGTGTCACAAATTTGACAAGCTGTCCACGCATATCACGCAAATTTTATATTTAATTTTTTTTCTTCACTGTCTCACTTTCACTATAATTATTATTTATTTGTTATTTGTACTAATTTTTTTCATTATTTGCACTAATTTTTTTTTATAATCAATTAATTTTTTTTATTTTTTTCATATTTTTAAAATTTATTAAAGAACAAAATGTCAAAAGAAAAAACAAAACACGCCGATTAAGCTAACCAATTTTACAACTTCAACGATCGCTTCATAGCTAATTACTACCTTATAGCGTGACGTATAGATGACTCCATACGTCACCATGTGAGGTATGGAATTATCTATATTTTTTTATGTGAAGTATAGCAAACTGAATATAGTTGTGCTACGAATTGAAATGTATGTAACCCCAATACCCATTTAACTAGCTTTGCACGTACAACGCCGAATACCTGGTACGACGACATAATCATACACATAAACACATACTCATACATGCACATACACATACATACACATACATACACATACACATACATACACATACACATACACATACACATACATACAGATACACATACATACAAATACACACATACACATACACATACATACAGATACACATACATACAAATACACACATACACATACACAATATCCGTCACTCCGTCTCTATCATCGTCTCTTTTCCTCCGTTTCTCCGTCTTTCTCTCTCTGTAACTCCGTCTTTATGTCTCCGTCTCTTCGTCACCGTCTCTCCGTCTCCGCTTCTTCGTTTCTCTGTCTCCATCTCCGTCTCTTCGTCTCCGTCTGAGGTCGCAGTCCGACTTTCTTGGCAAACTGGTTCGTCAGAGTTGACACTGGCTCTGACATACGTTCTTTAATACGTAGGCCACCTAAAGTTCTCCTCTGTCCACCCATTCGTACGAGTGCCTTGCAGAACTCATTTACACATCTTGCTTCAAATTTCATTAATGAGCTAGGTTCTGCGGCTATAACTCCAATATCTTTTGAGGTGGGTTATATTAGGGCGGTTAAAAAGCACGCATTCGACTGGTTAATCGATGGAGAGCGCGGGGATTGGCATAGGGAGGCAGCTGCTCTAGACTGAGCCCTAGTTGCTGTGGGATTACCAGCTGGCGTATGCTATTTAACTTAATTTTACTGAGGTCTATTTTTTGTTAAATCTTAAATTTTACGTAAGTTTCTCTTAATTATTTTTCATTATTTTTCAATTCAGAAATTTTGTTGTTCACTGTTTTAGTTACATTAGTTTATTTTTAATGTTAATTCTCTGTATTGTACTTGTTGAATCATACGGGGTACTACCCCATGATTAATAAAATTTTTGTCAAATCAAAATCAAATCGTCTCTCTGTAATTACATTACTACTTTTATATATATATATATATATATATATATATATATATATATATATATATATATATATATATATATGCGATGGGAGAATTCCGGTAAAGTTAATAATTGCTAAATTTTTATAACAAACGTATTAATTTACTCATGAGCCGATTCTCATATGCAAAAATCGGTGTATCAAAAGAATTAAGTTTAAGGGCGCCAGATACACCACCAACTAGCTAGCCGTCAGCACGAGTCTCAAGCGGCCTTGGATCGGGAGGTGGCTCGATTCGTGTAGAATTCTTGTCTGAAATGGGAGGGGGAAACACACAGAAAAAAACTTTTAACTTATTTTCACTTAACTATATAAAAAAACTTTATTTTAAGTTATAATCTGTTTTAATAAATCTTGTTTAATATCTGCCTATTCGCGCTCTATCATATCCCATACACAAAGAAATTTATACTTGACTCTCAAAAAAAAATGTTATATTAATCGTTATACTAATCAAAAAAAAATTTTCAATTCACTTAAAGTCTCTATTCATGTAAGGATTTAAAAAAAAAATTAAATTATATATATTCTACGTAAATCACAAATTCGTAATCTAAAATGGCGGTCTTCCGGTGGCCATTTAGTTCGCTTCGCGTCTCTCTCTCTCTCTCTCACTCTCGGCGCTCAATACGCGGCCACGTGTTACCAGAACGAATTTTTGTCTTATAATTTTCACTACATACAAAGAAAAATTTTTATTTTATCACTATCTATTTTTATTCGCCCAACCGGCAATTTAAATACGTCTCACCGGTCTAGATTTTATTTTTGGTAACACGTGCTCACGTAACACACACACTCCGGCACTCACGGTCTAATCAAAAATTTTTAGAATACAACCAACTTTATTTCAATTCTATTACGCTTTACAATTTCAAGAATAAAAAAAAAGTTTTATTTTACGCACATTAAAATTTTCAATTTTACTCTTAACTAATCAATTAAAATTTTATGATTGTTATTTTACTCACGCTTAACAAGAGAATTTAATTTCGATACAATAATTTGAAATTTTATCACAAGAAAAAAATAAATCTATAACCGTGTCACTTCGCGCACTACAAGAAAATTCCGCAAAAACCACTTCACTGACTCTACAATCAATCGGCGAGAGCCGTTGATTTACAAGGAAATGAGCAAAATTTTCTGGGCGCAGCCCACTCACCGTTGCTGGATTCGCAGTCTCCTGGGTCGATACCGGTGACGATGCTGAGGGTGCAGAAGTAGAGTGAAGGCTGGTGCTGGCGGTGATGGCGGCGGTCTCTCGATCTTTCTCTCTTTCTTATCTTGGTCGCTACCGGCGACGTCAAGGATTCGTCTCCGCTCGTCTCTCTCTCTGGACTCCTCGCTTTCTCCCAAT
The DNA here is from genome assembly GCA_017163975.1 of Anastatus disparis. NCBI lineage: Eukaryota > Metazoa > Arthropoda > Insecta > Hymenoptera > Eupelmidae > Anastatus > Anastatus disparis. The sequence continues at coordinate 1,124,689 of JAFFSR010000365.1, read as the reverse complement.
AATCTCTCTCCTCAGCAACACACGAAAGAAGAAAAAAACTGTTTTAATTTCAGCGACGACACGAAAAAAAAAACTATTTGGTAGAGCAGCGATTTATAGCGTCCGATGTGGCACGAAGTCGACAGTCGAATGAATTCTTCCACGTCTACTTCCTTCTTCTTCGTTCTTGTCGTAATTGTGTGTCCTTCTCTAATTTCTTTTTCTCCAAGCACTCTGCTACACGTCTTCTTTGATGATCCTTATTGGTCTTCTTTTACTTCCTTTTTAATACACACACACATTTACGCTCAACTTGTGTGCACTTTAACTTAATTTTAATTCAGCTAATTTACACGTTTACAAATTCATAATGCCTGTAAAATTCAAATTCTCAATTTAATTTTAGTTAAAACTATTTTTCTTCTTTCTCTTCTTTAATAATGTAATTTCTTTATTTGCTGTCCTTTTCTATCTTCTTACGTGTAGATTGGTCGTCACCGGCTACATATAAAGGCTTACATATACACATACATACGTGTACGTATATGCATGGTATCGAGGCTCAGTTAAGAGAAAAGAATCGTGACGATCCCCTCTCTAATGCTCTCTATCCATCTTTCTTCATTGCCTTCTTCCTCTCTCTTTGCTTAATGCGCGAGAGATCGACGCGCCAGCACTTGAGATTCGTTCTCTTAGCGTGTAAATCTCCCCATCTCTCTTGCTCAGTATCGCTGTTTCACTCTTCTCTCTTCTAAGTCTTCCTCATGGTACCGTGACTCCTAGCGCACGCGCGGTCGCTCACATGTATTCATGTGTATGCTATCGCTTAACAAGCTGCTATAGCAGCACCGGCGTTCATATACATGGGCTCTCGATGTATTGGTAATGGCCGCCGCGCGCGTCTGCTACACATGTGTCGTCGTCGTCTCGTAATACCGGTAAAGAAAAAAAACAATCTCATTAATTAACTAATTTTCTTTTTATTAAGTTAAAGTGCGCCCGGGTCGGTAGTTTCGTTAGTGGTGTGTCATAGTGCTGAGTGGGGAAAGTGCAATAAATAAATACTTTATTTATTTATAGTGGCGTACCACGTCACAATATATATATATATATATATATATATATATATATATATATATATATATGTATATACATATATATATAAATATATTATTATTCCATTATATTAAAGTGAAGAATAAAGATTTTTTTTCTTACGTGAATATCTTTTGCATTATTGTCACATACATACACATACACACATACACATACATACATACACACATATACACATATCCATACACATACACTTACTCTTATGTACATACACACATACACAATATCCGTCACCCTGGCTCCGTCTCCATCATCGTCTCTTCGTATCCGTCCCTCCCTCTCCGTCTGCCCATATCCATCTCTCCGTTTCTGTCTCCGTTTCTCCGTTTCCGGCTCTCTGTAATTACATTACTACTTATATATATATATATATATATATATATATATAAATTATTACACACTCAATTCTCGCTATTACGAGCAACTCGGGAATAATTTCTCTCGCTATTACAAGCGTGAGAGGGGCCCCCACCACTGAATGCTACTGAATTCAGGTACGAAATAGATTTGGTGGAAGGGGAAGAAGAGGAGGTATTTTCCTAAAAATATACAGAATAGTATGGAAAGAGGTGAGGAATTTTGCTCGCTATAGCGAGACAAAAATGCTCGTTACATCGAACGCTAGTTATAGCGAAGCTCGTAATAGCGAGAATCGAGTGTATTTATTATATTAAAGTGAAGAATTAAGACTTTTTGTTTGTCTTACGTGAATATCTTTTGCGTTATTGTCACATACATACATACATATACACACGTGCACCTTTAACATACACATACACAAATACACAATATCCGTCTCTACGTCTCCGTTTCTCCGACTCCGTCCTTCCGTCTTCGTCTCTCCGTCATCGTCTGTCTGTCTCCGTCTCTCCATCACCGTTTCTCCGTCTCCGTAATTACAATCATATAAAAGTAAAGAATTAAAACTTTTTTCTTCCAAGAATATCTTTTGGATAATTGTCACACACACACACACATATATATATATATATATACTAGGGGGGGTTCCCCCCTGCTCGCTTCGCTCGCCAACCCCCCATTGTCAATATCAATTATCAAATCAATATCAATTTCCAAGAGAACGTTCTTAAATTAGATAACAATTAATTAAATTAGCTAACAATTAACTACCTTTCAGCTATCTCTCAGCTAACTTTCAGCTGAATTTTATCTGAATTTCAGCCAACTTTTAGCTAACTTTCAGCTAAATTTTATCTAAATTTCAGCTATCTCTCAGCTAACTTTTAGCTAAATTTTATCTGAATTTCAGCTATCTCTCAGCTAAATTTCAACTAAATTTTATCTGAATTTCAGCTAACTTTTAGCTAACTTTCAGCTAAATTTTAGCTGAATTTCAGCTAACTGAGGGCACATAAAATTCTTATACACGGCGGCGGCGGCGGCGGCGGCGTAGGCGATATATCTTTATTATATAGAGAGATATATACTCACACACATGCACCTACACATATACGTACATACATACACATACACACACGCGCGCGTCCCTATGTCTATGTCTCTCCGTCTCTGTCTTTCTGCCTCTGACTCTCCGTCTCCGCCCCTCCATCTATGTCTCTTCGTCTCTTCTAAGGATCTATAGCTCTTGATCCTCTCAATCTAGATCATTGAAAATTTTTTTCCATATTTTGTTTTTTACATTTTACATATTTAGTTTTTCGAAATCTTCCAGCAAAATGTTTATAGAATCTTCCTGAAATCTTTCATGAAATATTTCACCGGGAGATTACTTAAATCTTCCAGTGTAATGTTTCTGGAAAATTTATGTAATATTCCGCTATAAGATGTAAAAGTTTTTTGGAATCTTCCAGCGAAATTTTTATGGAACCTTCCTGGAATCTTCTATGAAATATTACACTGAAATATTTCATAAACATTACATGTAATATTTCATGAAATATTCCATAAATCCTCTGTGAATATTTCATGGAATATTTCAAAAAAGTTTTTAAACATTCCTTTGAAATATTTCTCAAATATTCCTGGAAGCTTTCAATGGAAGATTCCAGTGAAATATTTTGAAATATTCGGTCAAGGCTTTCTAGAATCTGCATACTGGCCATAAAATGGTAAAAAAACGTTTTAATTTCCACCAAAGTTATAATAAGATGGTTAAAAAAATTAAAAAAAAGGAATCAAAAAATATTGCTTAAAATTATATAATACGACCTATAATTAGTATAATATATGTGCAATATGAGGACCAGGGGTCGGCAAGCTGCGAGCAGGGGGGTACCGCCTCTAGTATATATATATATGGGACATTTCACACCAACTGATAGAGCAAAAAAATAAAAATCGTTAAAACTCTAAGAATTTATTCTTTTTGTCACCCAAAATATGTAAAAAAATTTTCAAGGATCTAAATTGAAAGGATCAAGAGTTACAAGACCTTGAAATTTGAAAATTTTTCAAAATTTTTGGAAAAGTCCCAACTTTATCATTTTTTTTCTGAAAATCCTGATGTTTTAGAGAAAAATGCATAATAACACTTCTTGTTGTAAATGAAAAAGAGAGCAGGATTTTTTACAGACCTGAATCTCGCAGTTTTCTGATTGGCTCTTGTATGTAAAACATAGTTATTGAAATTATTTAATGTTTGCCGCTGCCAAAATTGGCTTTCAAAGACTTATTTTTTTCTATTTTTTATTAACTTTAAAATAAATTTCTGTTCATGTAAGCAAAAGTCACCAATAAGAAGTTATCACAGTTTTAAATATACATTTTCATGTAAAATTTATTTTTCTTATTGAAAATAGTTCGTCACATACTAAACATAAGTATCTGGTTTTAATATTCAAAAACTATTAAAATAAGTTTAAAAATCATTTAGTAAAATGTCATTTATCAATTATAAACCTCATTATTAATTGAACAACACTCGTTATTATTATAATTACAATTAATTTCAAAGGAAAATGAGAGTTATCCCAAAATTAAATAATTATTTTTTAATAAGAATTTACTTATTCCAAAGAATTGATTCATCAATAAAAAAGAATAATTAAATAATAACTATTTTCCTTGCCTTAACTTTCTATAAAAAGTATCAGTAAAATGGAAAATGATGATATCATTTTGGAACATACGCTTAAAAGAAATGATAGAGGCTTTTATTACAATGAATTACATTAAATGAGCTGTTATAATTAGAATACTGATTTTTAGATTAGCATTAATAATTTCATTAATACAAGGTACATCTTGAGTAATGTTCATAGGTGCTACACGAGCAAAATGAAAAGTTTTCAAGGTTATTCAAGTACCAGGTCCTCTAATACTTTGCGCAGCTAAAGCAACTGCAGTGACTGGTTCAATTTATGCTTTCATATATTTTTTCTTGCTTGTATGAATAAATTCAAGAAGTTGTTACACATTTAAACGTATAATATACCTGTAAACTGGGACATCTGGTTTAATATGTTGTCTAATCCTAGCAATTATAATTGCAACTGTTTTCAAAAATTGAGCTGATTCTTACTTAAATTCTTAACTTACACAAGAATATTTCTCTGACATCAAAAGTTCAGGGGTTACTTTAATAATACTAGGGCTGTCTAATGGATTTTCAATTTTGTACGTTGATGTAGATTTAATATATCATCAAGAATTCTTTTATAATCAATAAGACAGTCTTTGCCTTCCATATACGTTGGATCCATAAAATCTACACGATAAAGAATTTAAACAATATCAACAAAAGAATTTTCAACTGTCATATCATAATGTAAACTAAGATCTTCTAAACTCTTACCATTCTTCTTTGCGTGTATCCAGTTTCAGCAATTTTAACAGCTGTATCTACAGCTGTTCATGGATCAAAATCCATTTTTCTTTCTCCACCCAATGAATACAATTTGAACTATATTTCTATTATTTGTTCTTCGTAATATTCTGAAAACAAAACAATTTATAAAACTAAGAGAATTTTCTGGTAATTAACATCTTATTTACTTTTCATATGTAACGGTCTTAAGGGCATACCAAAACTCCTCCTTTTAACAATATTTCCAATCCAAGTCTATCAATGAACGGTGCGTTTAATCTAGTTTTTCGCTACAGTAAAAAAATTTATGAGATTAAACTTAAGTGCGGATAACTCAAAAGATCTATTAAAATACTATGCATAAAAAGTTATAAACTAACATTCAATATATAGTATTTTGAGTTGAAGAATACTTCTATCGGTTAAATAAAAATAAAAATATATATTTAAATAAATAAATAAAGATGGGTAGTCAGAAAGCTTTTGTTTATAATCATCCCCAAAAAATTTATTTAGTGTGTGTTCTAAAATTCTATCATCATTTCTATTGAACAGATACTTTTTCTAGAAAATTAAGGTAAGGAAAATAGTGATTATTTAATTATTCTTTTTTATTGATGAATCAATTCTTTGAAATAAGTAAATTTTTATTGAAAAATAATTATTTGATTTTGGAATAATTCAGAGTCTAATTTTCCTTTGAAATTAATTGTAATTATAATAATAACGAGTGTTATTTAATTAATAATTAAACTTATAATTGATAAATGACATTTTACTAAATGATTTTTAAACTTATTTTAATAGTTTTTGAATATTAAAACCAGATACTTATGTTTAGTATGTGACGAGCTATTTTCAATAAAAAAAATAAATTTTACATGAAAATGTATATTTAAAACTGTGATAACTTCTTATTGGTGACTTTTGCTTACACGAACAGAAATTTATTTTAAAGTTAATAAGAAATAGAAAGAAATAAGCCTTTGAAAGTCAATTTTGGCAGCGGCAAACATTAAATAATTTCAATAACCATGTTTTACATATAAGAGCCAATCAGAAAACTGCGAGATTTAGGTCTGTAAAAAATCCTGCTAACTCTCTTTTTCATTTACAACAAGAAGTGTTATTATGCATTTTTCTCTAAAACATCAGGATTTTCAGAAAAAAATGATAAAGTTGGGACTTTTCCAAAAATTTTGAAAAATTTTCAAATTTCAAGGTCTTGTAACTCTTGATCCTTTCAATCTAGATCCTTGAAAATTTTTTTACATATTTTGGGTAACAAAAAGAATAAATTCTTAGAGTTTTAACGATTTTTATTTTTTTGCTCTATCAGTTGGCGTAAAATGTCCCATATATATATATATATATATGGGACATTTCACACCAAGTGTAAGAACAAAAATATAAAAATCGCTGAAGCTCTAAGAATATATTCTTTTTTTTACCCAAAATATGTAAAAAAAAATTTCAAGGATTTAGATTGGAAGGATCAAGAGCTATAAATCCTTGAAATTTGGGAATTTCTCAAAATTTTTGGAAAAGTTCCAACTTTATCATTTTTTTTATGAATGAAGAAGAGAGTTAGCATGATTTTTTACGGACCTGAATTCTGAAGTTTTCATTGTTTTTATATGTATTACATAGTAATTGACATTACTCATCGTTCGCCACTTCAAAAATTGCTTTTTGAGGGCTTATTTTCTTCCATTTTATATGAACTTTGAAATAAATTGTTGATTATGCAAGTCAGAGCTATCAATAAGAAGTTATAACAGTTTAAAATATATATTTTTATGTATAATTTATATTTAATATGAAAAATAAATCATACATGAAAATATATATTTTAAAGTGTCATAACTTCTTATTGATGGCTCTGACTTACACGATCAAAAATTTATTTCAAAGTTCATGTAAAATGGAAGAAAATAAGTTCTCGAAAAGCAATTCCTGAAGTGGCAAATAATGAGTATGATAATTACTCTGTAATACATGTAAGAACCAATAGAAAACTTAAAAATTCAGGTCTGTAAAAAATTGTGCCAACTCTGTTCTTCATTTAGAACAACAAGTATTGCTATGAATTTCCGTCTGAAACATCAGGATTTTCAGAAAAATAATGATAAAGTTGGGACTTTTCCAAAAATTTTGAAAAATTTCTAAATTTCAAGAATCTATAGCTCTTGATACTTTCAATCTAGATCCTTAAAAATTTTTTTACATATTTTGGGTAACAAACAGAAAATATCCTCAGAGTTTCAGCGATTTTCATTTTTTTGCTTTTCCAGTTGGTGTGAAATGTTCCATATATATATATATATATATATATATATATATATATATATATATTATACAGGTCTTTATTTCCCGAAACTTACTAAGCATCGCTCCCAACCCTTAGATCGATGTGTTTATACTAAAAATTGAAAAAGCAGCTGGAATACCTTGTTGGAATAGAGATTTAACCTTGCCGAATCGCAAAAAACCGTATTTTTTATTGTTTTTTCTTATTTTTCTTTTTTCTACATACAGCTATGACTGAAAAAATTTTTTTGAGACCCTCTTTCACACTTTTTCTATTGCCGTAAGTTAAAATAATATCTTATGGGATGATTTTAGAGCCAAGAAAAATTTTTTTTCCGAATGGTTGCTCTTGAAATATTAAAAAATTTTACTCAATCGGGTTTATTCTCGTGTATTTTGAGGTTAAAAGTACTTTATAATTTTTTTTCATTTGAACTACCAACATAACTTCAAAGCAGGCTTAAAGATCTCCAATTTCCTTTTTTATAAAAGTTTCTAGGTGCTTCTGATACTGAGATATGGCCATTTGAATTTGATAGGATTGACTATCAACTCCCTCTGATCACAAATTCAGTTTCAAAGAACGTGGAAACGGTCTAACTAGGAGAGTGTCACACCTCCGGATCACGGATTTTGCTCAAACTTCGGGATAAGTTTTCAGATGATAAAATATGGAAAAAGCTAAAGTTATAGTCATAAATACTCAATATTTCTCTAGTTACAGGCAATTAAAGAAAATCACTAAAAAAGTTACTAGATTTTTAAACGCATATAGTTCTTTAGCATTGATAGCTACAAGCTTGAAACTTTTTTTAAATTAAAGCTGAGCTCAAATCCTTTCGAATTAGTAGTTATAGCATATAAAAATATTATTTTTTCCCAAAGTTAGAGCGTAATAAAGATTGGACCTGACTTCAGCTTTTATTATTAATTAATTTTTTAAAAAGAAAATTCATTAATATTTTTACATGCTATAGCTACTAATTCGAAAGGATTTGAGCTCAGCTTTAATTTAAATAAAGTTTTAAGCTTGTAGCTATCGACGCTAAAGAACTATATGCGTTTAAAAATCTAGTAACTTTTTTAGTGATTTTCTTTAATTGCCTGTAACTAGGGAAATATTGAGTATTTATGACTATAACTTTAGCTTTTTTCATATTTTATCACCTGAAAACTTATCCCGAAGTTTGAGCAAAATCCGTGATCCGGAGGTGTGACACTCTCCTAGTAAGTAAAGCAAAATGAAGGTCTTAATTTCAACAAAAAAGTGGCGCACAGGTGTCTTTCGCACAGTCAGAGTTATGAAATTAGTAAATACCCATATAGAAATAATTTTTGTAAATATCTTTAAATATCTGTAAATATCTCTAGATAACTGTAAATAATTAATAAAAAGTATTGAGACTGAAACATTAATAAAAGTTATTTACACTTATTTATTATTTTTTACAATTATTTATAGTTATTTAGTTATTTACGATTACTAACTGATTTTAAAAGTCATTTACTATTATTCACAAACACTTACAGTTACTTACTCTTAATTACTATTATTTACTATTATTTACGATTTTCAAAATATTTAGGTAAGTAAATAGTTTATTGTTATTTATAATTATTTACGATGATTTACAATTATTTATAGTTATTTACTTTCGTTGTCTTAAATAATTTTTCGAAACGCATGTACACTTACCGTTAAATGATTTTTTCCGAAGGTGTACCTAAAATGACAACGTCGCATATTTAGTCTATGGCGTAAGCGAACTATGAATTATACATCGAGTTTCAAATCATCAATCTTTGCAACTTCGTCAATTGCACTCTGTTGGCAAAACAGCATCAAAATTTTTTAATTATGCTGTCAAATTTATAATTATATAAAAAATATGAATTAAATCTAAATTTTAATTTGAATTATGCTGTGAAATATATAATTGTATAAAAAAAATGAATTGAAAATAAATTTTAATAATTATAAATAACTATAAAATTAAAAAATAAAGCAAAATTTGTTTTTTATTTAGAACTTTAAATAATATAACATCAAACTTTTATAATTTTTTATTATTAAAACTTTTGAGAAATTTTATGATTTTTTTTTATAGTATATTGTGTAACGAGTAAGGTTTAGTTGACTATTGCGCACGAGGGCAAGCTGGCGCACGAGCGTAGCGAGTAGCGCCATTGCCCGAGTGGCGCAATAGTCAACTAAACCGAACGAGATTCACATACTATTTTTTCTCATAAGTGCTGGGTGTAAGAGAGAGAGAGAAAACATGTTAGGGCGCGGAAAGGGGGAGTTAGGGGGCTTCGCCCCCCCCATTTAAAAAAATTAATATGTAAATAAAAAAATAACATTTCATATAAATATTATTTTTTGCATCGCCAAGAACTTTCATCAAGAAGCTAGCACACAAATGACTCGTACATAGAAACTCGTGCACGTTCTAGCGTGTTTTGTTTCGGTATAGCATTCTCTTACTCTCTCTCTCTCTCTCTCATATCTGCCGTACGACTGACTCGTAAACACGTTCTGGCGTGTCTTGATTTCTTTCGATAAAGCATTCTCTTTTTCTCTCTCTCTCCTATCATCTTTGCCCGCGCGACGTTACTTATGTATATACAAAACAAAATCGTGGTTTTCTTTTTTTATTAATTAACGGATTTGTGTGACGTTATTTTTTATAACCTAACGCTTTTTACTCAAACACACGCTTCAAAGACAAAACACACGCGGCGCGCGCTATTAGCTACTTACCACCCCGAAAACGCATGCGCTATAGGCCACTTACCCAGCAAGTATGAGAAAAAATAATTAACTACATTAATTTCAATACAATTGAAATTTATAATTGTAATACATAAACTATGTTTTAATACAACTTTCTATTTATTAAATATATAAATATGCATATATCTGAAAAAAACATGATCTACAAATTTCATGCTTTAATAAACTTCTAATTTTTCTATTATGAATTATTATACTAATTTTAATAAAGTTAGTATGACATAATGAGTGCCTCCTAAATATAATAGTTGACAGAACCATTGCTTTCAACATTTACATAATTTTATTTAATTATTTTTAATAAAATTTTACATAAAATAATGATTCATAAAATTATTGTTATAATTAATCAATTATGAATCTGAGTTATGTATACGGGCTCCATTAATAGCTATTTTAACAGCAGCATCAAACCCCAGATCAACTTCAGTATCTGCAACTTATCGAGGAGTTGATAAACTGAGAAACAAGGAAACTGTAACTTCTTCGCTTGCAAACAGTTGAAGCAAGACATGCACCTTATTTCTTTCTATAGGAATGCTTATTAATTAACTACTGAGTAAATGAATGGACTCGTTCCAATATGCTTTTGTTTAAATATCCTATCTTGCATCCGGAAGGATATAAATTTTTACTGGATACAAATTTGACTGAACAAGGAAGAATTTTAAACTTTAAATTTCTTGACGAGTGTTTGTTATTCCAATATTCCAATATTTACATATCTTCGATATAACCAATACAGCATCCATGGTTCTGTTAATGGCAAATAAAGGAATTTTACTCTATTTTACTCTGTTGGTAGCTTGCACCTGCTATCTAATCTTAGGAGCTTCAACATTATTTATGATTCCAAAACATAATTTATTTTTGAATAATAATTTTTTAATTATTACAAATATTATACTTTTAGACATGATTTAATTAAAAAAAGGACATGATCTACTAGTCACATGCCTTATAACACTTGAGAATGTTTGATTAAATTTGTAATATTTGTGAATGATAATTGTATTAGATAACATAATGTTTGTTTTCTATGAATACTTGTTTACGTAATCAAGGCTCTCTATGATTTCATAATTTTATTAACCCATCGTCTCCAATCAAATTTGAAATTAATTTCTTACTTTTTGAATTTTTATTTTTATTTATTTATTGTGAATCCATGAAAGCTATTGGTATGAAATTACATACTTACAATTATAAATTAGTCGAGGAATTGATGAACTGTGAAACAAGGAAACTTCAGCTTCTTCGCTTGCAAACAGTTGAAGCAAGACATGCACCTCATTTCTTTCTACAGGAATGATTATTAATTAACTACTGAGTGAATGAATGGACTCGTTCTATTATGCTTTTGTTTAAATATCCTATCTTGCATCCGGAAGGATATAAATTTTTACTGGATACAAATTCGACTTAACAAGGAAGAAATTTAAACTTTAAATTTCTTGACGAGTGTTTGTTATTTAAAAATTTAACATTTCTTTAATACCCCATATGGAAATAATTTATGTGAAAAACTATAAATAATAGTAAATAATTGTAAATAACTGTTGAAAAATGTGGGAATTGAGACATAAATAATAGTTATTTACAGTTATTTACTATTATTTATTGTTAATTACTATTATTTACAGTTATTTACAGTTATTAACTGTTATTAACTGTTATTTACAGTTATTTACAATCATTTACAATTATTTACAGTTTTTTATAATTATTTACAATTATTCATAATTATTTATAGTTATTCATAATTATTTACATTTTCAAAAATTTTTGAATTAGTGAATAATTTGATGTTACTAATAATTATTTACAATTATTTATAGTTATTTACAGTTATTTACAATTTTTTACAGTTATTTACAGTTATTTATAATTATTTACAACTGTTTACAATTTTCCATAGTTTTTTACAATTATTTACAGCTATTCACATTTTTAAAAATTTTCGCCTATATATAAAATTATTGAATAAATTCGTGAAAATTTTCGAAAATGTAAATAACTGCAAATAATTGTAAAAAACTATAAATAATCGTAAATAACTGTAAATAATTGTGAAAAAAATGAATAAATGTAAATAATTGTAAATAAATATAGATAACTGCAAATAAGTGTAAATAACAGTTAATAAGTGTAAATAACAGTTGATAAGTGTAAATAACAGTTAATAACTGTAAATAACAGTTAATAACTGTAAATAACAGTTAATAACTGTAAATAAGTGTGAATAACAGTAAATAACTGTTATTTATGTCTCAATTCCCACATTTTTTAACACTTTTTTACAGTTAGTTACATTTATTTACAGTTATTAACAGTTATTTACAATTATATCAAAAAATTTTTTCCATATGGGACAACCAATACTGCAAACTTAAAATGTATTGAAAAATATTTTTTCAACATTATATATTTTAAGCACTTCATTTATATTTGATAACTATAAATACTTTGAAAACTTTATAATAACAAAATTTTTAAATTATTCTTTGAAATATATAATTATATAAAAATGTTAACTTAGAACTACGTTTTAATGATTATAAATGGCTTTGAAATTAAAAAATAAAGCAAAATTTCTTATGTCATATCTTTATTCAAAACCTTAAATAATAATACATAAAACTTTTATAATTTTAAATCTTATGATCTACTTTTATGAAATCACAACAGGTGTATTTTGTGCGCTGCTTACACATGTGCAGTGTGCAAACGAACTTTGAACGAAACTTTTAATTTTAAATTTTTACATATCTTATAAGAACTAATTAATAACATTAAAACTTTTATAATTTTAAATCTTATGAACTACTTTTATGAGATCAGAACAGGTGTATTTTGTGCGCTGCTTGCGCATGTGCAGTGTGCAAACAAAGCTTGAAAAAAATTCAAAATCAAAATTTAATAGATTTCTTAATTATTTCTAAAATAAAATCATCAAAAATCAATAATTAATAAATCCACCTTCATTATCTATCACTTTCTGCAATCTTCGTGGGACAGAATCGCATAAATTATGAAAATATTTTGGATTATCAAATAAGGCAGTCCATGCTTCTTGAACGAGTTTCACGAGTTGCTCACGATTTCGTGCCATTCCAGGTCTCCATCCTTTCATCATATATGACCAGACATTCTCGATGATGTTGAGATCTGGTGAACGTGGTGGCCAGTCAAATCTATGAAGCTGGGGATGCGCTGCGTACCAATCACGCACTATATGTGCGGTATGTATAGGACTATTATCCTCCACTATATCAATTGGCACCTCATCGTCTGCGTATCGTTTTCGTAGACTTGGCAGAAGCTCATTTTCAAGAATGTTCACGTATGCTTGAGCATTGAGTCTTTTGTCAATACGAAAAATACGACCGGGACCATCACCATTCACCCACGCTCCGAAAAATTATCTAAGACAACGAAAGTAAATAACTATAAATGACTGTAAATCATCATAAATAATTATAAATAACAATAAACTATTTACTTATCTAAAAATTTTGAAAATTGTAAATAATAGTAAATAATAGTAATTAAGAGTAAGTAACTGTAAGTGTTTGTTTTGAGATTATTTTAGTTAGCAGAGCTGAGGATGCACTCAATGAAACACACATTTAAGTATAAAGTTAATAAAGTTTATTTATTTATATACACTCAACAGAAAGTCACTTGTCGGATATAAAATATTAAAGTAAACACTCGTTCAAAAACTGGCCTTGCATTCACGCGCGCGTCTCCATAAGAACTGATAAAGTGTATGCGGCTAGATAGTAGAGAAGGGACGTTTAGAGGGCGCTAGCGTCTCTGGCAATATAACTAAAAACCAGCTAAGGATGTGCGCCTATTCTCAACACTCCCTCCCGCACATCTTCAGTTAAATAAATTAAATTGAATCAAAAGGGCATGTTGAAGGCTCACGGATGAGCAGTATTCTTAACAGTTAGGGCCTGCAACAGAAGAAAATAATATAACTTCACTCATTAATTTTTATGCAACTCGAAAGTCAAAGGCTCAGTTAAAATATCGACAATCTGATATTTTAAGCCAATCTCTGTCTTTAATTAACTCGTGAAATATTCGTTTCCATATTAACTCTGTCTGAGTACTCGTTTGGTTATACAATAATCAGGATACCATTGGGGTAAACTCATTTCTTAATACTCATTTATAGTAAAACTCCTTTTACACTCGAGATGAGTTGTATAAGGAAATCAGTTCTTGATTTCAATTACTTATCAATACATATTTTACCTGATAGGTGAGTGAAATACACAATTTCCTTTTTATCCGCATATGCAGAAAAGACTTTGAATAATTTCACAGCATATTTGCTTGTCTTTAAATATCCCTTTAATCTTTGAAGTTCGTATCAGTGAAACCTTGAAAATCATCGCGTTTTTCAAGATACTACAAAACTTTGAGTTTTGTTCTCCTTAGATATTTGGATACTCGTTTAATCTTATTTTATTCTCGTTAAGTTGACTTTCTTTGATGCCAACGCAAAACATTCTCGGTGTATGTAATGTATGATCTACAAGAGTTTGTCAGATCTAACATAGTACCAACAGTTTCTATATAAGATCTCTTATTACTGTTTTCAAATATCTTACAGTATTAAATTTCTCGTTTGCCCCGTGATCTTTTTCTACTCAGTTTTTCACTTGATTTGTGACCATCAATATTCTTTTCGGGTACTTTTCCTCAAAATTGAATTTAATTAGCATTTCTATGATACAGTTTCCTCGTTAAATTTTCAAGACTTTCGCTCGTTTCTATCGTTAAATTTATATTTCCTAGAAAATTTTATATTCTCCAATATTAGATATTTCAAACTCCTTTAACAATTCTTTTCCTTATTTCTTCCAGTTTAATAATATCGAATATGAATGTAACATAATTCGTAAGTAACACCAAAACTCGATAGTCAACAATCATTTACTCAAGTAGATTTACATGGCTCGTTGTAAGGTTATAAATCTGTTCTGATAGCAGTTACTCAAAAACTATCATTTTAGAGTTTATGAAATTTCAGTTCATTCAAGACTCACTCCAGTTTATATATTTTATCTTGTTTCAACAGAACAGTATACTTCTTTAGAAATCTCCATTAATATTTCACTCCTAAGCAGGTCGTTCAAGGGTACTGTTTTTACATCCTTTAAAATACTTCCTTATTCAATCAGTTAGCTATAGTTAGCACGGCTTTGATTAACAATATTCGTGACACATGTATGTGTAACTCGTATATATATTTTTAGATCTCCTTATGAAAAGTCCAAGCTCATACTTGAAATCAACATATAATTGTCTTTTCTTTAGAACCTATCAATTTAAACTCCTTTTCATTCCGTGTAATTATTTTATCTACCATCCTTTAGACATTATTTTTATATAGTATAAAAATTAACTCGTAGTATTAACAAACCTATTAAGTTTTTCTCCAACGTTTTTTTTTTTTTTTTTTTTTTTTTTTTTTTTTTTTTTTTTATCAGATCTTAATGCTATCTGATATATAACATGATCATCATCTATCTCAGTCAGCAATGCATAAAGTTGTTTTCTCTGTTTTGGCAGTAACAGTCTCTTTATACTTCCTCTTTTCTTTAACGCTCCCTCCGTTTTGATATCTCCGTTTGTATCTTTTTTTTTTTCAACTCCATAGTTTATACTTCCAGATCGCCTTCATATTTCAACTATTTAATGTTCATCGTTTATATTTGTTAGCAAACACATGTTTTTCGTTAAATGTATATCTTGATTGTCGTAAATCTTCCTTTCTCTGATTTTAATAGAATTCATTCTGTTTCCTCAAAACCTACCGATATCACTCCTTTTCTATACTCCTGAATTTAAGACCAGTTTTCCTCAGCATCTTCGTACAAGTTACACATTTAAAACGTTTAATGTGTTATATCAAACTCGTAATTAGGATTAAGTTTTTCTAGACATGACAGCAAATCGTTGGAGGTATGTAACAATCTGTTATTTGCGAACACAGCAGATTCCAGAGTCACATTGCCCATGCTTTCCGATATTTTAAAATTATAATCCTTGATATATTTATAAGTTCTCTGTAACTCCTTAAATCATTTAAGAAAAATGTCTTATCCATATCAAATCATCGTTCTTCTGTTAAGAGAAGTTATCTCGATATTCTCTGCAGACATGATTTCAAAATCTATCCTTTTAATTTCTATTGCCTCCTTTATAACACTTATTATTTTCACTATAGTGTCATTGAAATTTGAGTATAACTTAGCGCTTACGCATCTATACTCATTTCCTACAATTTTTATTATTTTCACTCATTTCTTTTTTATCTCTTGTAATTAAGTATGTTGTAGTTTGTTAAGATTGTATACTTATTATCAATCTTTTCTCCGAACGCAAATTCTATTAATCCATAGAATTTTATATTTGTACTCCAGTAATAAACATTTTATTTGACACATGACCACGTACATATCAATTGTCTCGTTATTTAAATATATACACAAGTACTGGTCCGTAAACTTTGACTTATGTAATAAATTATCTGTAGAGCATCTGCATAAAGGTATTATCTGATAAGATAAATTTTATATTGGTCAGCAGTGCCTAAACTCGTATTTACTCCCTCCGATCCTAAGTTCACGATGTTGTTTTGTTAACAAACTTAATCTCGTGAATATTCTCGTTAGAAATTTAAAATTAATTACAAACTCGTTAATTAATATCTCACATCAGAGTCAGCGAGAATTTTGACTTAATTTAAAACAGTCATTGATTATTTTCACGTTGTTTTAAATCGATTTTAATTTCAAGATCTTAAACTCATTTTTTCTTTTTGATTTTAAGTTTTCATCGTTTCCATTGTAAGTCTTTTCTCTTACTCTTGGCTCCCAATTTTAAATCGTTAATATTTTTCTTAGTATTTCTCGTTTTGCTAAATCTCGTGATGTTTCTACTTTTGTTATTAAATTTAACTCGTTTCATTGAAATTTCGTTACTCGTTTTACTTATCCTCCCTTTAATAATTTTCAAGAATTAATTAACAATGTTGCGTTAACAATTTCATTTAAATTTATTTTTATATTTTCTTTATTTTTCTCGTCTTTTACGTTTTGAATAATCCTTTTCTGTATAATTGGTCATCCAGTTGCTCTTGTAACACAATGAAAATTGTTAACTAATTACTGTATACATATAAGTATCAACTATGAAAATCGATAGAATCTAAGTCCTTTAATCTGTAGTCTTAGCTGCTGTTACGTTGCTCGTCATGCATTCCAATCAGTTTTTGGTATTTCCGATATATTTATCAACTAGCCATTTTACCTTTGATACTTATTTTAATTCCTTTTTGACTTGTAAAATTAATCCAAAATATACTCGTTAATTTCTTTCTCAGATTATATAGTGAACTATAAAATTATTTCTTTATAATCGCTGAAAAAGCATTTCTTTTTCATAATCCTATTTCTTCATTTATTTTAAAAACTCCTTATGGTAATCAGTGTCTATGTAGTTAATAATAATATCTCATGTTCGAACTGTATGATTTTCTACGACACTCTCCTTTAAATCATTTTTGAGCCGATGAGCCCATGTATCGATATAAGACGATACATGAAATAATGTATTTCCATTAATTTGATCAATTGAAAATTAATTCTTATTGATCTCATCGATCTTATTGATCAATTCACGAGAAACAGATCTATTGATCAATTTTTGTTTTAAAAAAAACTCCTTTAATTGTACTATAACGTTACAAGAATCGTACGTTAAGTTACTCTCGTTAAAGACTTTTATTCTGCTAGCACAAGCAGAGTTGTTTTCGATTTTTCAACTCATTTAGTATCGATCTCCATAGAATTACAATAAATCGTACTAAATCAAACTCGGTTATCTCGTTATCAGATTTTCAATACTATTCTTATTTATGAAAGTATTTCATAAGAATTTATTATCAAATACGTCAATCTGAATTTTCAAGTTTTTGGACTCGTTATACATAGTTGCCTTTGTTTTCTCCGCCTCCTTGCGACCAGCCTCAATTTAGTTCAATTTTAGATTACGACTTCTTTGCAGATGCCTCCTTTTCGAATACATAAACTTGAACCATGAAGGTGGCCATTTGATCCTTGATTTCTACAAAAGAATCGAAAATAAGACAGTTTTTATCGTTAATATTAACTTCGTTATGCACTCGTTTAGACAATGTTTCATTTTCATTTAAGAGAACTTCGAATTTGATAATGGCAATTTTCTATATATATTAAATTTCAATTTCTGTGGATCCTTTTAACATAGAAATAGTTGCCTGATTTATATCTTAGTTTACAATTAAAAACTGGTTATATACATCGTTTACCTTTTGGTCTTCGTTTCTCTTAGCGTCGTTGTTTGGTCTCGTTTTACTCCTTTATTCTCTCGTTCCGTTCTTCGTTCTATTCTTCATTTTCTCGTATCGCAGCTGCGTCTCGTTTTGAATAGGTCACGGCAGTAAGATACATAGAATGACAGACCCTTTTCTCGTTCCTAGGTAATTTCTCTCGTAAGTGCTGCCATCTACTCGTTAGGTATGAACTCCTTTCCTGTCAATCAGTTATACAGTTAGAAATTCAGATATCACTGAACACAAGTACTATCTAAATTTAAACTAAAACTAAAATTTATTTAACTATGTATTCGTTATTCATCGTATTTAGCATAACTCTATTTAATAAATTTCACTGTCAAGACTCTGACATGCTGAACGCAAGCTTGTCAAACTCAGAACAGTTGAGATTTTTATTTGCATTATAAAGATTCTGATACGCTGGACACAAACATTATCAGTCTTTAAGTGGTTGTAATTTTTAATTTCGTTGTTAAGATTCTAATATACGGAACACTAGTATGATCAGTATCAAAACAACTGCAATTAAGTTAATTGTTAAGATTCTGGCATACCGAACACAAGTATGCAGTTTCAAAACGATCAAGATGATTGCTAATTTTAATTTTAATATAACAAACTCGAACTCGGTTACATTTCGTTTTAAAGTGGGCGCTGTTATATATTTTAATGATTTAAGCATAATTGCTTAAATGTGTAAATTAAAATTATTTACAGCGCCACTGCCGACCTTTATGTTAACATTTCTGTTTTTAAAAATCACGTGAAAATATTATTTTAATTTTTATCTAATTTAGTTATATGTATATGAAATACATATTATGAAATAAAAAATACTTGTATATAATGTATTTACGAATATCTACACATGTACTTAAGGTTTAGACTTGGCCAGAGTCCATCGTAAATATTGCTTTTTCGTTCTCGTCTGAACAACGATTTTCTCGTTACTGCCATACTACTCCTTAGATTAAACAAAATTTCTAATAAAAGATTTTTATGTCTCGTTCTCGTTCTGTATATGAATTTAATAATTATTGATTTACATTTATGTGTATACATATACACGCATATATACGTATACATATGTACACTCGTACGTAAGTTCATATCTCGTATTCATTTACTGCTTATATTCGTGTCTGTACACATATAAGTTACAAATAACTAAAAACCAGCTAAGGATGTGCGCCTATTCTCAACAGTTTGTAATAACTTTTAAAATCAGTTAGTAATCGTAAATAACGAAATAACTATAAATAATTGTAAATAATAATAAATAAGTGTCAATAACTTTTATTAATGTTTCAGTCTCAATACTTTTTATTAATTATTTACAGTTATTTAGAGATATTTACAGATATTTACGGAAATTATTTCTATATGGGTATTTACTAATTTCATAACTCTGACTGTGCGAAAGACACAGACTTGTGCGCCACTTTTTTGTTGAAATTAAGACCTTCATTTTGCTTTACTTAGACCGTTTCTATGTGCTTTGAAACTGAATTTGTGATCAGAGGGAGTTGATAATCAATTGCATGCTCACGATGTTTACAGATTTTATTCTACGGATTTCCTATCAAATTCAAATGGCCATATCTCAGTATTAGAAGCACCTAGAAACTTTTATAAAAAAGGAAATTGAAGATCTTTAAGCCTACTTTAAAGTTATGTTGGTTGTTCAAATGAAAAAAAATTATAAAGTACTTTTAACCT
Source organism: Anastatus disparis (assembly GCA_017163975.1). Taxonomy (NCBI): domain Eukaryota; kingdom Metazoa; phylum Arthropoda; class Insecta; order Hymenoptera; family Eupelmidae; genus Anastatus; species Anastatus disparis. The sequence goes on along the minus strand of JAFFSR010000365.1, from coordinate 1,104,586 downwards.
CAAAATACACGAGAATAAACCCGTTCGAGTAAAATTTTTTAATATTTCAAGAGCAACCATTCGGGAAAAAAATTTTTCTTGGCTCTAAAATCATCCCATAAGATATTATTTTAACTTGCGGCAATAGAAAAAGTGTGAAAGAGGGTCTCAAAAAATTTTTTTCAGTCATAGCTGTATGTAGAAAAAAGAAAAATAATAAAAAACAATAAAAAATACGGTTTTTTGCGATTCGGAAAGGTTAAATCTCTATTCCAACAAGGTATTCCAGCTGCTTTTTCAATTTTTAGTATAAACACATCGATCTAAGGGTTGGGAGCAATGCTTAGTAAGTTTCGGGAAATAACGACCTGTCTAATATGTATATATATATATATATATATATATTTGTTGTGCAATTATAGTTACTCTTACATATTAGTAGCAAAGTGATAATCTGCCTTGTTGTAACGTATATAAATACTTTGTTTTCAGTTTAATGATCTCTCCAAAAATATGTTTACGAAATCGTGAATTAGGAAGATGATTACATTATTTTTATGAAACGCCAGTAGAACTTATTGGGTTATTATTTCGTTTGCATTATCACTGTCGATTAGCATCAAGCATGTCTCGACATAAAAGGCAGTCGGTAAATTCTAGTGAGCTAGCAAATATAAGGTGGAAAAAGACAAACATCGACGAAAAAGAAAGTGTGAGTGACAATGGCATTCCCTTAGTGAACTTATCATATAAAAAAAATATACGTGCTAAGGTGAAATATTGATAATATTGTGAGTAAAAGCCAAGAAAAAAATACCGAGATTAAAATAGATTAATGTAGTACTGAAGAAAATATACGTAAATCTAATATTGAAGATCCTGCTACTGAAGACACGTTGAAAAATTTTAAGTACATCAAACTTGATTTTTCACAGTTATTATTATTGTCAAAAGTCAAATACGCCGATTGCAATCAAAGTACTTTGAGTTTCGTATTAGACCCAACACAATATGGGTTTGTACGGAAAGTTACGTTGAAAAGTTCTTTTTGTGAGTTGAGTGGATACAATTTTATTAAATCAGATGTTTACACGTCGAAACGAGGCTATAAGAAGAATAATACCAGGACAACTTTTAATGTAAATATACGCCTAAGCTTAGCATTTTTGTATGAAGAAAGAGGATATTCAAGCATTCAAAAGTTTGCAATGGTTATGAATATGCAATCTTTTTCCTGTCCGACTTTCGAATAAAATATAAAATGTATGGACACTGCTATTGATAATTGTACCAAAATAATTTTAAATGAGTGTCGAGTTATCCTAAAAGATACATATGAAAATTCGTATAACCGTGAATTAATTGATAATAACACTGATAAAAATTGCAACTTGAATTATGATAGTGAGCTAGTCGATAATGAAACTGATGATAATTCGAAATAAATTCTGATAATAATCAGCTGATTCCTTATGACTTTGATGATAATTCAGAATTGAATTCTGATAATGAACTAATAAATAGTGATAGTCAGATGGTTCGTGGCCCACTAGAGGTTTTTGATAAAATGTTGGGTTTGCTGGCGTTACAATTGCTGAAATCATATAAAAGCGATCTGAAAGTTATGGCTTTCGATATACGAAAATGCTCTCAGATGGACATTCAAAAGCTTTTACTTATGTTGCATCATTGAATATTTATGGAGATGATTATAAAGTGATAAAAGAAGAAGGTGTAAATCACGTTGCAAAAAGGTATCCTGTATCACTATTTTAATTCTAAATTTCTAATACATATTTTATGTATATATCTATTTCACACTATTTTTATTTTCAATATTTATGCTGTACAATTTCAACAACATTTATTCAGGATCTATGTAGGCACCAAAAATATTGTAAAAGAAGAGAGAAGCAGGAAAATTAATTTAGGAGGTAAAGGTTATGGTCAGCTAAAAGACGCAACGATAAAAAAATTGGCAGAATATTACAAAAAAGCAATATATAGAAATAAAGGTAACACAAAGGTACATGTAAATAAATTTTTTTATATTCTACATTTCTTATTTGTTCTTATTCATAGATCTAAAAATTTTAATTTATTTATTATTTACGGGATATGAAAGAAGCAATATATGCATCCATTTATCATTGTGCTGCTACTGACGAAAAACCTTAGCATTCATATTATCCAAAAGGAGAGTCATCATGGTGTTTTTATCAATCAGCATTAGCAAAAGGAATTGATTCTGGAACTGACACTTCTAATGTGAATACACCAATCAATGAACTGTGCTTTTAAAATATACTTCCTCTTTATACTTGCCGGACTAAAGAATCATTACTGGTACGATGTGCTCAATGCATGGCATAAATTGCCAATGAAAGTTTGCACAGTATTATATGGAATAGATGTCCTAAAGAAACGTATGTTTCTGCACGGAGAGTGAAAATAGCAGCTTCTATAAGTGTTAGTGAGTATAACACTGGAATTCAAAGATTTCTCCCAGAAGTGATGAAGGAACTAGGATTGGCATATGGCCATGTGACGGCCCAAGCATCATCAAAAAAAGACAAGTCATCACTACAGCGAGTTAAAGGAAAAAAATTCGACGAAATATAAAGAAACTCGCCAAAAAATTAATTTTTCCAAAAGTTAACGAGAAAAAGCTAGACCTGAACATGACAGTACAAGATATGGAGCAGATTTATTTTGATATCATATATATTATTAGTATCTATACATTTTTCCTGTATAATAGAGTTAACATTTCATAATGTCATTAGAATAATATTTTACGCAATATTTTTATAAAATATCACAAAAATGATATTTTGATATCGTTTCTATATTTTTTGTGCGCATGTAGTTATAAACAGGTCACAATGTACGAATTAAAAGAAAAATTTTAAACCAAAAAAAATACTACTACTCCCTCAATTTTCATCATTTTTGGTCCATAATTTTTTTGTGAATTTTTTGAATGAAAATAAACAACTCCACGCATAGATTTAAAAAATATTGATTTTTTAAACAATAAATAATTCAAAAGTGATGAAAAAATTTTTTTAAGGCAAATTGGATCTGTCTATTAAATTTAGCAAGCCGAGATGGCCAATTTAAAACATTTTCAGCCTTCTATGATTTTTTAAAGACTGAGCTGTAATTTCACCTGTAATCCCCTTAAGTCTTGACCGCTAGAAATGCCGTTTTTAACAGCTTTCTGAGGTTATGTTAAAAACTTGCAACATGATTTTCATTTTTTATAACAGATTTAGATTCAACGGATCAAATTACATAGTGGTGAGTCATCCAGATAAACCTGCTTTTTTATGGGCTTACGTTGTATACCTATATAAAAATTTACAATGAAAAGTCGTATAAAATTTTGTAGTTATTTTGAAACTTTTTTGAATTACACCTTTTCTCTGCAATGTTTTAGCAACATTATGAACCGACTAAGGCCTGAAATAAATTTTCTTGCGCAAGTTCAAGCATACAATTCAAATAGGAATATAATATCATTGTTTCTTAAAATTATCCATAATGGGTTTTTTTAGGGCACTTTCTCAGAACCTGGCATTAGTTTCGCTTAAAAACCTAGAAAAACTTGAAATTTTTAAAGTTTGTTAAAAAAAATTGTTATTTTGTGCGTTAATTTTTTTAACTTAATTATTTTATGCTAACTGATTTCAAATCACCATAAAACCAAAAGGTATTGTGTTAAAAATGTCTAAGTTATAAAAATATTTTCATGTTTTGGTTTTAAAAAAATTACCATTTTCGTACAATATTGTTATAAAAAACTTCGTGAATTTCTTTCTCAAAAAGAGTGAACTTTACAAAAAAGGTTTGTTAAGAGCATGACGAAGCTGTCCGCCTTCTAATAATATTTCCAATCTTAACTTATGAATAAACGATGCGTTTAATTGAGTTTTTTTGCTATAAAGAAAAAATTTGTAAGATTAAACTCTAGTGCGGACAACTCTTTGCATACATACAAAGTTATAATAAAAACTTTCAATATATCGTATTTTAAGGTTAGGTTTGTCGAGTTTGATATCTAATTTCCAATCCAAGCTCATAAAAAAATAACAAGTCCAAATGATTTTTTATTTTAACAAAAATTATTGTACTAATATAACTTTAGTGCGGACAAGTCATTATATTTGTTTAATTTAAGAATTTAAAAAGATATCGATAAAATAAAAAAAGCAAAACTCGATTGCTGCAGCTCCGACATGCCGTTAAGTAAAAAGTTCCTAGAATCAGCCAAAAAATATTTGCGAATTTTTCTAATGCTGTTCAAGACACTTTTTATTTTTTCAAAAAGTGGCCATTTTTTAAAAAAGGCAAAATATCCAGAAAACGCTGAAAAAATTCACATGTATTCTTTAGCCAATTTTAAGCATTTCTGTAATATAAAATTCTTTGATAAAGTTGACTCACTTAAGAAAAAAACTAATGTAGCAGTCTAGGATCGGCAGCAGAAGCTCTGCTTCCACTATATATATATATATATAAAGTAGAAAGTGTAGATCTTGCGAAAATCATAATTATTATTTTTATAGATATTAGTTATTTTTCACTTTATTTATTATTAATAAAATGTATTAATAATGAAATTTATTAATATCAAAAAACAGTTAGATACACGCAATTGTGATCAAGTGCATGATAAACAGAGTAATAGATATATATTATAGATAGTTTCTTTTTCTATTTCTCTGTTGCTCATATAATAGTTTAATATGCATAACTATTTTAATGTAAGCACATTTATTAACAGAATCGCGATATTTTACAAGTATCAACTATTAATTGTTGTATATTCAACGCGCACATATACATTTCGGCAACACGCACATTTTTAAGCGGAACGGGGTTTAAGATAAAAGGGAAGAGAGAAAGAGAGAGTAAATAATATAAGTACCAGTATCATATTACATACAGGGTGTTCATAAAGTATGGAACCTCCTCTATTTAAAGAATGGTTAATCGGATAAAAATATGACCTCCATAAAAGTTTTAAGATTTTTCGTGTGCGACCCAACGCTGACCATCAATTTGACCTTGATCTTGACCTTCAAGATTATTTGGAGGCCAACTTTAGATTTTCAAATCGACCTTGTTGCGACCATGACCTTAACCTTGAGGCTAAACGAGGTTATACTCAAATTTTCCGCTCTTTTTGTTTCCAAGGTCAAAATTATGGGGTACCATAATTTGAAAATCTCAATTTAACCTTAAAAACACCTTCAAGATCAAGGTCAACGTAAAATAAATAGTTGGGTCACCTACGAAAAATCCTTAAACTTTTGTGGAGGTCATTTTTTTGTCCGATCAACCCTTAGAGCATATACTACTGGAGGAAGCACGTTTATCGGAAGAGTGTAGAGGAACGAGCAAGAAAAAGAGAGACAGTTTGGGGACCATCTTTCTCTCTCGTGCAGGCACATAATTGGTTGACGCCACTATTTTTTAAGAGAAAACGGTTACCCAAACTATCGAATTTAGTTGTCAAATAACTTTTTTCGTGATACTGATTTCAACATCTTGGTTTCTTGAATTTTTTTATATTTACACATATAGTATTTCCTAAAACTGTTGCATTTGTAATCATACATAAATGATACATATAAGTAGTTATAGGGGCACCATGGACCGTCAAAACAAACCCCCACTCCACCATCCCAAAGGTTACTGACCACTAGGTCGATGACCTCTGAGAAGGTGAAGTAAGGGCTTGTTAGGCATGGTATCCGAACAACTGAAGGGTCACTTACCCCCTCCTAGAAATTTAGAGTGGGAAAAAACTAGAGGGTCATTTACCCCTACCTACAAAATTAAGAGTGGGAATGAAAAATATTTTAATCGATATTTCAAAATTATTAATTTAAAATTTGTAACATAATCCTTTTTAACTATCGAAATAATAAAAACTTGAATTATAAAATATGAATTTAAAAGATTTTTAATTTTTTAATTATTATAAATTTGTATATTGAATCAGGAAATATAAAATTTACATATAAATTATTGTGTGTATGAAAGATGGAGAATTGGTAACAGACAAGGTGATTGAAGTACTCACGTTTTAAAGTTTAAAAACATTTATTAATAATAAATGAAACATACATTACAACGTAGCGTTCATACATCCCATTACTGTGTACACATGATAAATAATAAATTCGTATATGATTGTAAATAAGTCTTCTTTTCCTAAAATTAAATTCTTATATTTTAATGATTCATCGAGATCATTTACAAAATTATCATTTATACTAGACATTGTACTTTTTATACCGCTAGGTTGATAGTATACATATTGAGATTCTCGTTTTCGTCCTAATACATTTTTCATATGAATTATAATTTCTTGTAATATATGATCTACAGATTCTGCAACAATATTCAAATATTGAATTCTATAATCTATACATATCGATAATTCTTTTAGACGTTCAAATGTTACACGTTTAAATACTAACGATCGACTATATCATATATGTTTTTTCGGTGGTCCACCACTCTCTTCTGCTTTTGGTTGAGCATCATTGGGTACTAATTCAAAAGCTCTCTCGTTAAAACTGATCATGAAACGTATAGTGTATCCAGGTATAGAGAGTCGCTGATCCAACATAGATTCCTCATCATAACAAGTGAAAAATTCTTTAATTTTATCAAACTCCTGCTTCAACGTCTCCCAACAGTCGACTGACAGAGGTAGACCTTGAAAATGGGATCCGCAGAAGCGCACTGCAGGAACAAACTCCATTTTTTCTTCTCCTATATTCTCCAAGCCTTCCTGGATAATTTTCCCAAAAGAGCTGTTTAGTCCGTAGACCATCGGTAGAAGCTGTTGCCAATAATTTTTCTTGCTATTCTGTTTTATTAAATATTCGAAGTCGTTACCAAAGGATTGCTCCAAGCTTCTTTTTTGACCAGCCATCTTTGTAAGGTTTTGTTGCTTCTTACTGCTGTCACCGTTCACATACAACTGTGGCTAGACCGAGTGGATACCACTTCTTTTATACTGTGAAAATTGGTGGGGATGCCGTAAACAGGTGGCGTGCAACCAATCAGAGACAGCCAAGTATCGAATTACGCATAGCAAGTTTTTCTATGAAATTCTTGACGATAGCATCATGTTTTTGCAAATTCTGCGAGAAATTTTCCCAGAAACCCAATCCGTGCGCACCACGTTGGTTATAATTTTGCGTATTAAGCACAAACGCACAAGGTTTCACCCACATCAGAGAAATCCGATTCGCTGGATAAACGCGTACTGCGTGAAACGTGATCCGTATCAGATATCGTACAATCTCTTTTGAATTCATAGCGGAGAATTTTGGAAAAATCTTCCAAAATCAGCGCTTTTACGCTGAGGTTAAGTTTCAGTAGCCAATGTTTTAGATTAGCAACGTTATTTAGTGTACACACGTAATTTGAATAAGGTGATTTTATGTAATGATGCATGCACTGTACACTGCTGAAATTTGAATTTCTAAAAGCTGGACAATCTCGTTTTGCTAAATTTTCAATCTTATAGGTGATGAGCTTGGAAAGTAGTTCAACCTTTTTTTGACCTCGCACGAAAATTGTACGACAATGCTTGCAAATATCTTCCAAATTTTTGTATAATCTTTTTATCGATATATCACCTTCGTACCACTCCAGACTATGATGATTCAGTGTCACCCAATTGTTCTGTCTCAAAGCATTTTTAGGTAAGCGTTTTAAATTACAAGGAGACGCCACAATCCAATGAGTGATAAAGTTTTTATGAATAGCAAGTACAGCCACCTCCTATGGAATCAAACGACTTTTGTTGCCCTTTAAAAACTGCACGTCAATCACCACGTCCATACGGTTTGCAATGAAAGTTGCTCGCCGACTGAGATAATAAAGATGGCTTTGCTCCAGTTAAAGGGAGACACAAGTAAAACACAAAAAAATGAGGTTTTTTAGTTTTAACTTTTGATCCGTAGCACCTACAATGTTATCCATGCGTAATGTTGTTCAAAATCATCTAAAGAATCTATTAAAAAATTTTCAGCTCGAAATATTAAAAACTGTGGGACTAGTTCCATTTTAACGCTTCCTGACTTATCACTGAATCGAGCAGTCGTTAAAATGGAACTAGTCCCACAGTTTTTAATATTTCGAGCTGAAAATTTTTAAATAGATTCTTTAGATGATTTTGAATAACATTACGCATGGATAACATTGTAGGTGCTACGGATCAAAAGTTAAAACTAAAAAACCTCATTTTTTTCGTGTTTTACTTGTGTCTCCCCTTAAATAGCGAAAAACATATCCCCACCACCACTACTACTTAATTGCTATAATCCACGACAACCTGTCTCGACGAGTCAATTTCAAGCAAATTGTCGTATACAGCATAAATTATACAATTTACAGCGACCTCAAGTGGGTCCTCGAATCTAACATCAACTCGTGTATTACCATTTTTATCAAATTCCAATGACTACCATCACTCGCCGATAAATCAGGTGTCAAACCAAAAGCGAATAGGCAGTAACCGTTTTAATAGTCTTTACGGGTAATCAAGTTGACTGAATTCATAAAGTGAATACCAGTGCCGGAAAAAAGTGTCAACGTACATTTTGCTTTTTTTTAAATCTGGCTGTAAGGGTTTCGATGGCACTTGCATTCCATTAACGTACAGACACAAAAAATTCATATTAAAATTCTTGAAATGAAAAGGATTAAGACTTTTATCTCCGTTGTAAGCTCTATTCTTAACAAAACCGAGTATAATTCTTTTTGGCAGTTGACCTAATATAACATTGTCGATTGTTTCCTCGTGCACACCATTATGTAACGTAACAGCCTTAACTCCTACACGTGTCAGTGGGTATTTTGCAGTAGTCTGCGACAATAGTTTTTCGTGTGCTAGCACAAGTGAAGGATTTAATCTTACTCGACGCACAAAAAGCGTAGCCTCAGTAATATTTACTGTAAAAGCACCAGCGGGATCCATGAGACAGAAACTATCACGAGAACGCACGAGCTTTACTCTAACTTCAACACCACACAGTAATAATTTGTCTTGATTAAAAACATCACAATGTAAATGGCCGAGTAAATCAATCTTTCTGTCAATCAAAAGCGCTTTACGCTGGCTGAGCCCTGTATTACCACCTGTGGTATCGTCCATTTTACCTGCTGCATCATCGTACCACAATCCACTCGTTAAATGAGACTTTTTAGCTGTTGAGCCATAATTTAGTAATGTTTCAATGTAAGCTCTGTATGCATAAGCATTGTTTGGCGGTAAAACACGTTTCTGATTGAATAGGACGTCGACTTGATTGAACAACGAATGCTGAAGCTTATTTATTGGTCCAACGTTCGGATTTTTAGGTGGTTCAGCACTAGTGCATGTTACACTTATACTCACACTTAACATTATGTGAGTCAATTCTAGATACTCAGTGTTGCCAGGGATGGTAAATTCAATTGGTGATTGGTCGTTGAGAGGAGATATCGGTTGGTACTGAACCAACTAAGAGCCTTCAATTACAGTCTGTGTCGAGGGTGATTCAAAGAGTGATAATTCCAACTTGATCGACTGACAAGATTCTGTATGCAACAACGCCATCTTAAAATTTTAATTTTCAAAAATATCTTTAGCTACACGTGCTTTCTTACTCTGCTTCTTCTTCTTTTTCGCAACTTTATCACTTTTCGAGCGTTTAGACGCTGAAGTGTTTGTAGTACCAGGTGCACTCGACGACTGAGTTGACGATGTCTCGTTCTTCTTTTTATATTCTGATTCCTTCCCCTCTTTCTCACTTGACTCACCCAAGAGTAACTTGTCCAGAACAACGTCAGCTTTTCTTTTGAGATTTTTATCACTCTCGCGAATGTGCTGTTTGGTCGCCTCTTTGACCGATCTACCACCTAGAGTGACATCATCTAGGATATTTTTACCCGTTCGGAGAGCCTCCTTACCGACAACTTTTGCACCTTGTTTGATCTTCAGTATAGCTGCACGGAAGAGACTTTTCAAAAAACTACCTACTCCTGCACCCGACTGGTGGTAACCAAAACAAGGTTTACCAACTGTAACACACTTTCCCCCACCACCAACCTTTTTTTTATTGAAAAAATCTTCAAACTCAGACATTTTATCGGATGCGCTTAAAGTAAAGCGTTACAGTCAGCGTACCGTAGTCGAATGGAATGGGAAATTTGTGTTCGTCTCTTATATCTATTTCTATTGACTGAAACGCTGGAGACAGCAGTGGTAGGTACATGGGTAGTGAAAAGTTTTTAATTTCAATACCTCCGTAAACGTAGTCACGCAAATGAAGCGAGACTATACGTAGTGAGCTCGTGCGCATGTCACCTGTTGCATAAGGCTCGCAAATGTTGCTGTAAACTATAAGCACGGTTGATAACCCGTTTACAAGATTTGCTGGGCGATTACCGGCAATGTAGTGTTCTTTATTACCTTCGCAAGAAAAAATTGGTACATTTTCCAAACCTAAAATTTCAAGTAATTTTTTTGATGGTGTAAACGTTTGCATATAAGTTTTACAATCTTCACCACATCGACATCTAACCTGTACATAGCCACCAGCTCGGATTTCAAAATATAAATGATTTTTCACATTCTCAAGATTATTTATTTCTTCTAAGAGACTTTCAATGCTACGATAAACACCAGGTTTAACTCAGGCAAACACCTCGGCCCTCTGTTGAGTCTCCTCTGTTTCTCACAAAACATTTGCCACTTCACGTTTCGATGTTTTAACAGAAATCACTCCCTCCCGTTCTACTAATGATATATGCTAGAATGTGAGAGGTATTTGAATTTCCGTGAGTTCTACACATCAGTCGCCATGAAGATAAAAATTTTGTGATAATTGTGTTGTAAAATGTGTCGCAACATTGTGTGGAAAGACAAACTTGCTGCTGCTGCTCGGTAAAACCATGTAAATTTCATCGTTCATTGTAAATTTTTAAATCTTTAGCCGCTATCCAAGAATTTAATTTTTCTGGATACTTCCTCCAACTGACCAAATATTATTTTTTCGACCTTCTACCTTTGCTCTCTAAAACCTCATCAACCTCAAACGCTTCGCTATCTAAATCCTTGTGCACTCTGCTCAACTGTTCTTCATAAAAATATCCGTCAATTTTTTCTCCATCAAGATCCGTCAAAATATAGACGGGTGGTTGTCGTCTTGTGTCGACTCTAACAATTTGAAACAGCTTCAGAGTCCAGCCACCCTCGTATGCTTTCTTGAAGGCTATCTTGGCACGACTGACACGAACCAGATCACCAACGCTATATTTAGCTATTCGAAACGGCTGTTTTTCGCTGTAACGCAACGTCAAATTTCGACGTACCACGTGAGCATTATATAAGTTGACCTTGAAAGAGGGCATTTTTATAGCACTGTGCCGAGACTAGTTGTAACACGTCACAACTTTTTGCGAAACATCTTTATAACATCTTGTGCGCGAATGAGTGAAGTATCGTCAGATACGACCTTTGAGAGTTCGGATAAAGCGTTCGACAATGGATGCCTTTATATCAGGTTCTCTGACGACTCGATAGGTAATATGTCTCTTTTCTAGCACATCTTGCACCTCTCGACCGGTAAACTCTTTATCTTTATCAGTCTATAGGTAAATAGGATGTCCATCGTTACATTGTAATAAAATTTTGTCTAATGCTGTACCGACGCTTCGGCTGGTTTTGTCGAGAAGAGGCTTTGCCCAAGCAAACTTTGAAAGTGCATCAATGACAATAAGAATATAGCTGTAGCCATCGTTGTAGGTTTTAAGTGATCTAAAATCTGCCAAGTCAGCTTCCCACACTTCAAAGGGACTTGAAACGTTGTAATGTCGACGAGGAAAACGATGCCTCACGAGTTTGTGCAAAGTATATGCATCCTGACTCTCCAGCCATTTGGCAATGGTATTGTTATCACATTTTTTGGGTTTCGCGCGTTTTAGTTGATGAGCACCAACGTACGCTGATAGTGCAGAAAGATTAGAGTAATAAAGCTCAAGGTAGTTTGGCTTTATCGTCTCCTTCTTTCTCATTGCTCCTCGTCCTCTTATAAACTGGTTCTTTTTCCCTTTCGTTGTCTTTTAAATGTATTTTTAATGCGTTTCAAAAATTTATCAAACGCAATTTTGCTGATCATGTACAAAACAGTAATGCCAGCTGCAGTCTTTTCATTACCATCCGCAGTTTCAAAGAGCATGCGTGAAAATGCTCGTTCAGCCAACAGTCCGTCGGCTTTTATATGATTCGTTATTTTTTTATTTGAATATGAAATATCGTGCTCTAGACAGGCATTGCCAAGAGGATTTTTTCCTTTCTGACCACGTCTGAGACGCTCTTCGAGATGCGTGCCTAGGCCGAAAAACTGGTAGCCTGGTAGATGCATTTCAAAGGGTACAACTGAAATCAATCGGTCTATAAAAGTACTAGTATTCTCCTCCTCCTCCTCCACCCCCTCCATCACTTTCTTCCATGCTTTCACATACGGTTTCATTTTAGCTGTTCGAGGCGACTCTTTTTTGCAGGAGTTTAATGCGTATCTGCCAACTCACTACCAACTTTTTTACGCTTTATCGCATTCTTAACTTCTTACTCGTTTACGCTCGTTTGACTAGTAGCTGTTGAAGAATAATAACCTTCGTTTTCTGACGACGACGATGACAGCGATGAATCAGGGATATGAGATCGTACACCACAACTGATCGTTACCAATGAATTCTCGAGGTACACTAACTTGTCGCAATACGCGTGCAAACTGTTTGTATCCGCGCGGTGGTGGTCCTTTTCTTCTTCTCATAGCCTCGTGCATTAAATCGACAATATTAACACCCTCGAAAACAGCTCAATCTAGCTTGATTATACCACGACTATCCCAATCAATATTACCAGCTTGCCGCAAATATCTAATGAGATGTCTAGCATTGCTTCGAAATTTATGCGGTACTGACTCGACAAGCTGTTCGTCGTGGATTTCGTCATTATTGTCTGTACCCTTTGTCGTTATCGTTTCTAATAATGTTGCCTCGTTTGGACGTATTATACCTCTACTCTTTCAGATGTAAGTAACGCTGCAAGATTTGTTGATATTGCAGAGATTTTTGGCGCTCATTACGAGCAGAATGTAAAATTTTACTTATTTTCTCGTCAAGGCGTGTCGTGGCTGTACTAGGCATCTGGACACTGGATGGTGGTATATTGTATGATTGGTAGTTGCTACGTCACGCTGCTGCAGCCGCTGTTGCTCAAAGTACTCTTGCGGTACTAAAATCATTTTTCTTGCGTACTCCATGCCGATAAAACAGGTTTCACAATTAGCCGCAGTAAATATGCTGATTTTACCACCGATTTCCTTTTCACCTCCAAACTACCCGGTTTAGCGAGTTTTCGCAACAGCGGTGCGACTTTTCGCAATTGTCTTTTATAATAGTTGCTGAGAGGAATATTTCCACGTAAAATGTTCAAAACACACTCGCAAATGTATATTATAAGTTTGGAATTCGCTTCGCGTAATATGACCTTGAGTTGAGAAAGTTCGATTTTACATAAAACATGTAATTGAGTCCAGTACTTTCCTGGAATTGATCTGCTACGACTAAGTTTTACCGATTTCATTACAATCGCACGACTGGTAGATTATTCGAGCGCACACCAGCATTAATGGGCTTGCAACGAGGCAAATAAACATACTGATGTTTGTCGAACGGAAATATACAAATACGAAATTTCACGTCTTTAGGCGTACCCTGTTTCAGATCTATGAACAAATAGCCGTGTGGCTGTGCTGTGGCATCGAGATATGCCTCTTGCAAAAAACGAGGCTCCTCGGGGCAGACTTGGCGTGCCAGATAATTTATTTGCGCTCGATCGCGCGGATATTTAAATATCACAATGTAATTAGAGTTTAAAGAAATTTCTCGCTGACCTTGATAAAAAAGATTTTGCGAGATAAAGATGTCACTCAAGTTATTGTGATGACTGCCTTTGGTAAAGAGATTGACTACAGCTCTGTTGGACGATTCTTTCATCAGATCGTCGAGAATCAAGAGTTTTGCTCGTGGATCATTGGCATAGTCTTCGCTCTTTGGTAAACCCTCGTGAAATTCGATTCCCTCAGCCAACTCTTTGTAAATTGGCTGCAACTCGGTATAGTACAAGAGTATACGCTCGAATTTTGTATCACTCATGCGACCAATGTGATGCGAAAAATTCTTCACAAATACTGTTTTATCACACGAGCTGGATCCACAAAAAATCAAAGTCCACGGATGCATCCACCTGCAAACGTCCATGTTATCGCTGCTGCTAAACTTATATTACTGACCTCATCAAATCCTCCAACCACTCTACATATACGATCATTAAGAGTGATGAGCAAAAGTGGGGGGAGGCAGCAGCGGCGCGCGCGCGTGTGCGAGTATCGTGCTGGCGCTAGCCAATCGTTTAGCTGTTTAGCCATATAATAATGTCGGCTGACGCCGACATTATTCCGCTCTTTAGCTATATGGCTTCAGTCCTTGTATCTCTCACCACCACCACCACCAACACTCTGCTCGTCACTCTGCATTTCTGGTATAAAAGTAAAAGCAGCAGTAGTACTCAAATAGTGTTAGCTTATAGTCATAGCCGAGATCTTCTGTACCTGGTGTCGATATTGCAGATAATGCAGTTTGAGGTGAAACTATTTTATTCGACGTTCGTATATCTTGGTCATTCCAGTAAGAGTAACCAGGCAATGGTTCATTAGGTAGTGGTGGCGCTGCAGTATCAGCAATTACCCCCTCCAACATCGTGTTTCGAGTACTATGATCATAAGTCACGTGATCATCTGAAGAATTCATAACTTGTCGTACTTCTTCGGTGGGTGGTGTAGCGGAGGATCTCTCGAACTAGGCAGTTGTTCTTCTGCTAACAGGAGATTCATCAGTAATTCATCCCCACTACTGTCCTCCATCATGTTTTAAAGGTATGGAAATTTTTTAATATCATATCTATTAAAATTGCACTTTTTTAAACAAAAAAGTCTTATCCCGCGAAATTCTCCGACCATGAATAAAAAATCTATAGATTATTGATTCGATATTGGAAATCGATATTTTTTTTGTGAAACATATTTTTGGATTTATCATTGTATTTACAACATAAAAGTATTATCTTGCAAAATTTTCTGACCGTTAATAAGTAAGTTATCGAGTATTGGTTCGATATTAGAAATCAATATTTTTTCGTAAAACATATATTTGGATTTATTATTTTATTTACAACAAAAAAGTCTTATCCCGCGAAATTCTCTGACCATAAATAAAAAATCTATAGATTATTGACCCGATATTAAAAATCGATATTTTTGTGAAACATATTTTCGGATTTATCATTGTATTTACAACATAAAAGTCTTATCCCGCGGAATTCTCCGGTGGTAAATAGAAAAGATATAGATTATTGAACGATAGTTGGCCGCGATTTCGTGATTTTAAAATACATTTCTAAATTTGTTATTGGATTCATGATAGAAAATATGCATAACTTACCAGTAGTGACACGATGATGTAACATGAGATCTCTGACTCGTGGTGCATCTTGCATTCCTCTGCTCTTAATACAACGACCAACTATATCAAGTATCTGATTATCGGTAAAAATATTTCGCTTAATTAAATGTTATTTGAGCGAGAGTGAGAGCACGTGTATCATAAAGCGCTCTGTCTTTCTCTTATACGCATACTCTTGCGCTATCAACGTACGCTAAGTATAAGACATTTTAATTGTTACTGGGGGGGGGGGTACCCCCCTGCTCGCGCTGCTCGCCAACTCCTCACTTACAAATTTCATTATATTGAAATTATATAATTACACGTTACTTACTATATTATTTTAATTTTATTTCAATCGTTTATAACAATAGTTTGAAACTTTCATTTAAATTTTTATAAGAATGAGTTTCCCACACCACCCAATAGAGGTACCGTCATTTAAATCTTACATTGAATAATTTGTAACGTGAGTTAAATAATAAACAATGTATAGTGTTAAAAGGCTTGTTGGTTTTTTTTTGTTTCATTTGAAATGATTATATAAAAATAAACATAAGCATTTTAAGTAATTTTAAGACATGTTAAAATTGATTAAAATTATTTTATTATTTTTATATAAATATTTATTAAATACAAAAAATTAATTTTTTTTATATACAAATTATACATTTTTTTATAAATTTTTATCTTTGTAATATTTTATTTTTAATGATATTATATGCATGAATTTTATATTTTGTTATGTACAAATTGTACATTTCTAATGAAAAAAAAACATTTCCACTATCTTCTTTATCTTCTAATTACCATTACCTATACCGGTTCTTTAACCTTTTTACGGGACTCCTCGACCACCTTTGTGTTCCGGTGATTCACATTCGAAAAAACCACCCTACCTATTCACCCCAGAAGGTTTGTGCTCATCGTGCTACCTCTCAACAGAAGAGACTCGCTTAATCCTCTTTTTGGCGCATCGAGAGCTTATACCCTCCTTGCAGAGCAATCTGACTATACTTGTAATAGTTGAGTGATCGTGCTCTGTTTTACCTACCTTCTCATGATCATCGGCCGTTTGTTTGGTTTTGGGAAGCCTCTTCCTCCGTCGAACAACCGCCGAAAATCATTTGAAGACGGTCCACCGTGGTGTCAGTGAGCACATCTTCCACATTTAATTAAAAATGGAGAAAATTCCACCCTCACCGGGACTCAAATCCCAGCCCTCTGCGTGAGAGTTGGATAACCTAGCCTCTGAGCCACCACAGCTCTAGAAATGTCCACTATTATTGGCTTGAAATCTTTTTATTAAGTATGTTTTAGTTAATAGTTATGCTGAGGGGTATATGGAGGGGTAGATTGAGTCATAGACGGAGGGATATGTGGAGCGTTATACGGAGGGGTACATGAATGGATAAACGAAGGAGTATTCGAAGTGGATGTGGAGGGATATGCAAAGGGGTATGAGGAGTAAATATTTTCTAAAATTACAATGTTTTTATGAAGAGTTATGCGGGAGAAAATATGGAGGGATAGACAGAGAGGGTATACGGAGCAAATATTTTATAAAATTACAATGTTTTTGTGAAAAATTATGCGAGGGGGAATATAGAGGAGTAGAAAGAGTCATAGACGGATGGGTATACGGAGCGGTATATGTAGGGATATATAAAGCGGCCATTAGGTGAATAGAAATATCATAGAATATATTAATGGAGGGGTATATGGAGGGGTGTACGGAGCAAATCCAACAAAAAAATTGAGAAATTTCAACGTTATTTTACAAAAGGTTATACGAAGGTGTATGTGGAGGGGTATGTGGATCAAAATCTAAATGAACATTCAAATTTCTCAATGAGGGGATACGGAAAGGGAAGAAGCGACACGGAGTGACATAAAGCAACTAATGACTTGAAAAATAACGTACGAAACCATGAATTTAACCTGGTTTTATGGAGGGGAATACGGAGAAGAATTCGGAGTAGAATGAAGGGGGTAGAGCGACTTAGAGCGACGTTGAAGGGAAGAGAGGGTGATACAGCGGAAGCTCTGTCGAATTCACTATATGATATATATATAATACAATTATAATTCTAATATATAAAAATGTCAACTATCATTTTTGTAATATTATTAACAAAAATTGAAAATTTAACATGAAATGTTATAATTGATATGTAGTTTTTATGCACCTAATATGAAATTATAAATTATTCTGTTACAAATTTAAATCATTAGAACAAATGTTATGCGACGGGATTCAAATAATATTTAAAATTTAATACAAACACTAGGGGGGTACCTCCCTGCTCGCTTCGCTTGCCAACCTCATTTTTTAATTTAAAATAAATACATAGATTTTATAATGTATATAATCCCTTGTAATAATTTTACATTCATACACTTATATACATTTATACATTTTTTATATTTCAATAATTAATAACGTACACATGATATAAAATATAATATGATATAAATATTTCTTTATAAAAATATAATCATACAAATATAATATACATATAAATTTTAACAATAAATTTTGTTTTTATAATACTTCCTTCCATACTATATTTTTTATATCATTATTATTTTCTATAAAAATTTTTTTACAATTCTTTGATCTTGATAATGCAACATATAACTGACCATGTGAAAATAAAGGTTTATTTAAATATATTCCTACTTTTTCGAAACTTTGTCCTTGAGATTTATTAATGGTCATTGCAAATGCTCAACAAATTGGAAATTGTCTACGATATAATATAAATGGTAAAGAAGTATGTTCTTCTGTATCTAAAGTTATTCTCGGTATGAATACAGTAGAACCTGTAATAATTTCAGCTTTTACATTAAATTTAAATAAATCAATAACTTTTAATCTCGTACCATTGCAAAGTCCTTCACTTACACATAAATTTCTTAATAATATTATAATGCAATTTTTTTTAAGAATTAATTTGTGTTTTGGAAATCCTGGAAGTCTTAATGAATTTAAATAATCAATTGGAAATTCGACATCTATTTTAGTTTGATCAATACCTTTATGTTTGGCATAATCAATACTATAGTATGTCAATGCATTTGAATTAATTTTATTTAATATTTTGTCATTAATATTATATACATCTTCATTATGAGAAGAAAGTATAATTTTATCAGATGAATCTTCGTTTACTTCTATATTGTTACCATAAATTTTTGTACATACATCTTTTGTTTTCCAATCTTCAGGAATTTTTAATGATGTAATTAAACCACTTCCAATTTTTAATAAAAATTTTGAAAAATTATTATTATTGTTTCTCATATTTTTGGTTAATTTAAAAATTTTTTAATTTTAAAGTTTTGTTTACAATAATTTGCTTTGTTCCATATTTAATTACTGGAAGTGTTTGCATATAATCACCTCCAAGAATGAGTATTTTATTTCGTAAAAGTGATTTTCTGTATTACAAATATCTCGGATAAGTTCATCAACAAGTTCTAGTGCTTTTTTAAGTACCATAGAAGATTCATCCCATAAAATAACATCACATTCTCTAATTTTTTTTTATCAGTATCTAATTTAACAAATAAACTTTCTGTACTTTTTGAATCTAGAGGTAATTTAAAAACTTTATGACTTGTTTCACCATCAGGTAATAGAATAGATGCAATACCTATCCAAGCCATTGCTAAAATTTTTTTATTTTTACTTAAAAAATAATATATTAAAACATTGTATAATAACGTTTTGCAGTACCTCCAGGTCCATTAATAAAAATACATTTTTCTTTTTTATTTTTATCAATAATATAATCAAAAATTTGTTTTTGATCATTATTTAATAAGGGTATTAAATTTTTAAATTTTTCATCATGAAGTTGTATATTTAGTTTTATTTCAAAATCTTTATTATCTTCTATAGGAATTGGATCTTGTAATCCAAAATCAGAACATTTTAAATTTTCAACGTTCAGAATTTTATTTATTTTATTTAAAGCTCTATTTTCATTATTATTCATAAATCCTTCACAAAAATGTTTTTATATTTATTCCAAATATTTAATGCTAAGCAACAATTTTTATCAGATATTAAATACCATGCAAAATTTTGTCTTAATTGTTTTGGCATTATTATTTCACAAGCTTCATCAAAGATTTTATAAATTTCTCCATCACATTCGATTAATCTCATTGCCATAGCTGTTTCTCTAAAAGAATTATATTTAACTTTTTCATAAGTTAATAGATCATTATAGGAAGTTGTTAATTATCTTTGATCTTTTTTATATCAATTTTTTGAAATTCTAAATTTAAATATATTTTAAAATATTTTGGATTAATTATATTCAAATTTCGTTCCTAGGTTTAAAGCAATAGCTTTAAATGGTCACCATCTCCACACAGTAGTCGGGAAAGCAAAAAAAGTTTGCTGGCAGTGCCGACAAAAACTACTCGTATAGTTCCCTTCGTATTTACTTATATTTCCAGAAAATCATTGTCCGAAAATCGTATCTGCGCTTTTTTGCAACTTTGCATGATTAATCGCAAAAATATGTTAGAAATTTACCTTTCCATACTAAAAATTTTTGATTAACCATATGTTATTTTGTGTAAGTAATGAAAAAAAGCAAATAACAAATACATGTAGGAGTTATAGTAAGGATTGTTGATTAAATTAATTTTATATGTTATTCAAAAACTTCAAAAAAATAATTATAAAATAAATTTTCAAACTTCATTTGAAAAGTATACGAAAATAAAAGAAACACAAAGACTGATTTCATTACAGCTCTATCATTGACATCATTGCGTGTTTATATTCTTTGTTTACGCGCGATACCTATATAGAAAAGCACTATTAGATGATCGATGTGTATCGCACTATTGTCGCGTTATGTCGGTTTACCTTTGGTCGTTTACTGGTAAGTACAACCTCATTTAGTTCGCTTATGTATAAAAGTTGAAACGTATAGTATGAATTAGATATTTTTGTTGTTTATAAGTGGATAATAGTGATGTGAAAATGTCAGCTCATCCGTCTTCAAAGTGTAGCCATGAAGAAAATCGTCACAAGGTGTGCGGGCCATATGGACAAAAAATTGTTGTAGGCAAAAAAAAATTGAAACATTTCAATATCACAAAAACTAATTATGAGTTAATCAAAGAGTTTATTGACAAAAATTACGATTTATCTGATGCAAAATATCCTTTAAGTATTTGTTCCTCGTGTCGCAAAACAGTCTGAGCATAAAAAAGATGTGAAAAGTAGACCAATTCAAAAAATATGCAGACATTAAATTACCAAAACATACTAGATCTGAAAGTAATAGAGACTGTAAATGTTTTATTTGTATGACAGCTCAATCTACAAAGCACTTTAAACATGATTTACTTCCAACACAAAAGAAGCATTTAAATAACTATATAGATAAATCAAATGGCTTATATGATTCTTCAAAAACATATCAATCTCAAAGTAGTGTAAGCAAACATCAGTCGAAAAAAAGTGTAAACAACGCAGTGATTAATTTATGTGGAAAATGCTTACAGCAAATAGGCAAAGGCCTTAATCACTCGTGCGAAATACGAGACCATACCATGCGGAAAAATGTTATGAAATTTGTGAATCAGTTACCTAATAAACACAAGGAGCATGTAGCTTCGTCAGTTTTGCAAGGGTTATCTAATAAACAATAAGCTGGGAATTCTATGGAATTGAGCACTGGAGGTCGCAAAAAAACTATTTTTTTGAAAAAAAATAAATGTAAAAGTGAAATTTCATTTACTACAAAAGAATTAGATTCTTTTCACACTAACACTTCAGTTTCTACAAACCATATGAGAAAAATGACCTCTTTCATACGGAAAACTGGCGGTAGAAAATCTGTACCTGTGAAATATGAAGAGCACATCAGAGACCGATCTCATTTATTATATAAATTTTATCAAGAAAGTATATTTGAATTTGAAATATGTAATGGAAAACATTAAAAAAACCTGTGATTTGGGCTAATGCAAATAAATTATTAGAAGAAGTTTTGAAAAGACGTGACTTGATTGGTTATTATGTTGTGGAAGTAATGGCAGATGGCGGGCAAGGCTTCTTCAAAGTGTCCATGTCAATCATTCCAGTTGAAAGTAACGACGGCGCAGATGATAATGATTCTACTAGTACATTTCGACGCCTCTGAGCCATATAATTCTATTTGAAATAACAGTTCTATAAAATTCTTATTTAAAAATATTTCAATATAAGCCTATTTTAATGGGAATTCAATATGCTTCCTATTGATGTCGACCGTATAATATAATTCTAATTAAAAATGCGTTCAATATAATTCTAACTTGATGTTAATTTTCATTAAAATCAGGCTTTACTATATGAATTAGTATTATAATGCACGACTGCTATAGTTAGAATTATATTACACGGCTTCTTCAATTAGAATATTGAACGCATTTTTAATTAGAATTATATAATACGTCGACATCAGTAAGAATTATATTGAATTTCCATTAAAATAGCCGTATATTGAAATATTTTTAATAAGAATTTTATGGAACTGATCTTCCAAATAGAATTATATGGCTAGGAGGCGTCGATTTGTTGACGATACCAATGGTATTTCTATGAAAAAAAGAAAATAAACAGCAGAAGCACAATTTAAACCGACTGGTGTTAAAAAGTTGATTATAATTTGCATTGTTCCAGATATAAAGCAAACGTACAATAACATCAAGTTACTTTTTGATTTAGTAAAACTCAATGAAATTTCATTTGTGTCTGATTTCAAGATTTTATTAACAATAAATGGACAACAAACCGCTACCTCATCATTTCCTTGCCCGTATTGTTCAATTAGTCTTAAAGAGTTGAGAAATTCACATAAAATAAATAATAATCAATCTAAACCTTTAAAAACTTATGGGGATCTAAAACAAGATAACGATAAGTATGTATCTGAAGGAAAAAATAAGAAAATGGCCAAAGAATCGCATAGTGTAATAAATGAGCCACTTTTTCATGAAAAAGACGAAGTTAAAGTATTAGAGAAATGCTACATTCCAGAATTGCATCTGTTACAGGGCTTTGTGAACCACCTTTTTTGAAACGGCTTGGTACCACTCGTAGGTCGAGAGAAAGCCCTGATATGACCTTTCAAACTAAAATTGATTTCAAAAAATTATCATGGTGACATTTTCGAAGGGAACGCGTGCAGAAAGTTGCTGGAGAAAGCTGACGAACTAAACGATAAAACAGTATATAAAAATGTCGGCCCATTGGCTCTAGTACCATTTATATCTGCATTTAAGGCTATGAATGAATTTGACATGTTTTTCACAATGAATGTTTTTCTACTGAAAGAAGAGGCTCTACTAATGATCTTCATATAATAATCGCCAAGTTACAAAAAGCCATTCTTGCAACCAACGCATCAGTGACTTTGAAGATTCATGTACTGTTGGAACATGTTGAACAAACTCTAAGATTGTTAAAGAATTTTGAAGGTCTTGGCAAGTGGTCAGAGCAGGCCGGAGAATCGGTGCATCAAGAATTCTTAAGGTTTTGGCAAAAACATAGAATTAATTTAATTAGTGATCCTTCTTATTCTGAGAAACTAAAAGCTGCAACTTCTCAATTTTCATCGTTTCACATCTGAAAAATTTGCTCTGAACTTGTTTTATTTTACATAGATGTATATTGCGTTATTTATTAAATAATCTGTTTTAGTTTATAAGAGACACTGATTATTATAATATTTGACTTATGGTCTGTATTAATAAATAAAATTTATTTGTTTTCCTAATAAGTGTCGTTAGTTATTTACATAATTTTATTTTTGTAATTTATGTTTTCATTATTAATACAAAGCAAAAAATGGTTGCTGTCAATCAAAAAGTTTGAGTATAGAAAGGTAAATTTCTAAAATATTTTTTTTTTTTTTATTAATCATGCAAAAATTGCAAAAAGGAGCAGATACGATTTTCGGACAATGATTTTCTGGGAATATAAGTAAATACGAAGGAAACTATACGAGTAGTTTTTGTCGGCACTGCCAGCAAACTTTTTTTGCTTTTCCGACAACTGTGTCCAACCGATCTTTCTTTCGCATTATGCTTCGAGAATCACCTCCCAACTTCTAAAGGCTCAATTCTTATTTCATTTATCTGGCATAAACAAATATTTTCTTTTTTTGTAAATTTCTAAAATCTTTCATAATATAAAAAGAAAAATAAATCTTATGATAATTTATATAAAATTGACCTGATTTATAAATTTTAAGTTAAAAATTAAAATTTTAGCTGAAAATCACAATAAATTAGCTAAACTTAGCTAAAAAATCAAAATTTTAGC
Source organism: Anastatus disparis (assembly GCA_017163975.1). Taxonomy (NCBI): domain Eukaryota; kingdom Metazoa; phylum Arthropoda; class Insecta; order Hymenoptera; family Eupelmidae; genus Anastatus; species Anastatus disparis. Next base: position 1,080,684 of record JAFFSR010000365.1, on the reverse strand, counting down.
TAAAATTAATATAAATTAGCTAAAATTCTCAATTAATTAGCTAGACTTAGCAAAAATATTAAATATTTAGCTAAAATTCTCAATAAATCAGCTAAAATTGGCTAAAAAATGAAATTTTTTGCTATAATTCACAATAAATTAGCTAAAATTTACGATAAATTAGCTAAAATTCACCATGAATTAGCTAAATTTATCAGTAAAAAGGAGGAGTTAAAGAAGGATTTTGAGAGACTGACAGCGGCAGCAACGAAAATCTTTTATAATATAGAAAGATATAGTGTGTATTGAGCACGATTTATGGGAGAGAAAAGAGATTGCTAAGTAGGTGTGTATTACGCCTCTCTAACTCTCTCTCGCACGCACACTGGACTCGATCAGTACACACACTGTAATTAAGTAAGATAAGTAATGAATAGCGTGGTGGATCATTGCACGCAAGCAATGATCATATCTGTATGAAATATAATATGTAACCTCTTCCCCACAGTGGCACTACCAAAGAGAGCTTCTCACCTCCGGAAAATAAATTCAGCTAAACCTGCAGAATATGGTTTTCGAATGGAATAAAAATCAACCCGTGTTTTTTTCTCTTCATCGAACAGGCCCCTTAGAAAAAGATATAGACATTTTTTTTCGAAAATATGGAGAATAAGAGCCTTTATGTTGTAGTACTCGAGAAGATATTAGACATGTGTTTTTCTTACGTGCTAACTCCTCGATTTAAGAGGTGAAAATCACCCTTGAAGTTTGCCTCCAAATTAGGTTTTTTCTAATATCTCAAAAACTATTCTGAGTATTTAAATAAATTTAACCAACGCCAAATTCTTTATTATAAAAAGACGCTACTATAGGTATAACATTTATCCCGAAGGGTATCAACCCCTATTTTTTTAGGGACAAAAGTGCAATTTTTCGCTATTTTGCTTTTTCATAAAGAAAGCATTGTATCGATAAAAAAAATTTTTTTTCTATTTTTTCATTAATTTGTACATATTTGAACTCAGGGAGTCGAAAAAAGTGGTTTCCAGAAAATGTATGTATTAGTGATGGGATTATTTTCGGATTTCTAGACTATTCGAATTATTTGAATAAACGGATAATACTATGCGTGATGAAATAATCCAAATAGTCAAAAAATATTCGAATAATCGAAAAGTATTCCGATAATCGAAAAATATTCGGATAATAATTTTAATCGAATAATTCAATTGTGTGTGTGCGAGTGCGTGCGTGCGCGTGTATGCCTGGGTGTGTGCGTGCGTGCACGGGCCGGTGCGGGTGCGGATGCGGGTGCAGATGTGGATGAGGGTATGAGTGTGGGTGCTGGTGCGGGTATGCGTGTGTATTTGCTTATACATGTAATTAGAATTTAAATAATATTAATGTGCTTTAAATAAATTTTTAATTGGTCTTATGTATGAAGTACATTTAGAATGTTAGATGACGCGCTTGAGATTATGATTATTCATATGGCATAGGACGACAGTGTGTGCGTGTGTGTGGTTGTGTGGGTGTGTGGATGTGTGGATGTGTGTACCATTGATTCTTTGAAGTTCAAACAATTAGACTCGATTATTTATTATTCGAATAGTCATTATTCGAATAATTTTTATCCGGATAGTCCCACCCCTAGTGTGTGTGTGTGTGTGTGTGTGTGCCTGTGTGTGTGTGTGTGTGTGTGCCTGTGTGTGTATGTGTGGGGAGGTACCCTCCTAGTGTTTGTATTAAATTTTAAGTATTATTTGCATCCCGTCGCATAACATTTGTTCTAATGGTTTAAATTTGTAACAGAATAATTTATAATTTCATATTAGGTGCATAAAAACGACGCGATGGATTTACTTCAAATTTTCCATACGATTCAATTTTTCCATCAACTGGTGCAGAAGCTACTGAGAAATGGTTTTCTTAGTGTAGTTTTAATTTGATAGCCATTTTAGTAATTTTAAAAAATTTCGATTTTTCTTTTTTTTTGTATTTTACGTAAACTACTCGAAGGATTTGCTTTGAGATTTGCATGGGAATTATTTGCAACTGCCAAAAGAAGGATAATTTTCAAAAACCGATTTCATTAGCGAAGTTTTTATTTTATAAAATTTAAAAAATTTTATTTAAAAATTTTCAGTTTTCATTTTTTTTCCATTCTACGTAAAGTACTCAACAGATTAACTCCAAAATTCGTATGCAAGTTATTCGCTACTGTCTGAAAAAAAACAAGCTCTGGAAAACTAATTTTCTCAGCGCAGTTTTAATTTTAGAGCATTTTGAAAATTTTGAAAAAAATTTTCATTCTTCATCTTTTTCCTATTTTGCGTAAACCATACTATAAATTTTTTCCAAAATTTTTATACAATTCGCTACTGTCTGAAGAAAATAAGCTTCCGAAAACTAATTTTTTTAGCGTGGTTACAATTTTAGAAAATTTTAAAGATTGGGTTTATGGTCCATGGTTAATGGGTTTATAGTTTATGGGTATATGGTTTATGGGTTTATGGTTCATGGTTCATGGGATTATGGTTTATGGGTATATGGTTTATGGGGATATGGTTTATGGGTTTATAGTTCATGGTTTATAGGTATATGGTTTATAGGTTTATGGCTTTACGATTTATGGGTTTATAAGTTTACGGTTTATGGGTTAATGGCTTTACAATTTATGGGTTTATTATTTATGGTTTTATTGTTTATGGGTTTATCCGTTTATAGTTCATAGTTTATAGGTTTATGGTATATGGGCTTATGGTATATAGGTTTATGGTTGATAGTTTATGGGTTTATGGATTCATGGTTTATGGTTTTTAGAATTATGGGTTTATCGTTTATGGGTTTATGGGTTTATGGTTTATGGGTTTATGGTTAATGGGTTTATGGTTTATGGGTTTATGGTTTATGGGTTTATGAATTATGGTTTATGGGTTTATGGTTTATAGTTTATGGGTTTATGGTATATGGGTTGATGGTTCATAGTTTATGGGTTTATGAGTTCATGGTTTATGGTTTCAAGGTTTATAGGTTTATGGGTTTATGGTTTATGGCTTTATGGTTTATGGGTTTATGGTTTATGGGTTTATGGTTTATGGGTTTATGGTTTATGGGTTTATGGTTTATGAGTTTATGGGTTTATAGTTTATGGGTTTACGGTTTATGGATTTATGGTTTATGGGTTATGAGTTTATGGGTTTATGGTTTATGGGTTCATGGTTTATGGGTTTACGGTTTATGGGTTTATGATTTATGGGTTTATGGGTCTATGGGTTTATATGGATTTATGGTTTATCGGTTTACGGTTTATGGGTTTATGGTTTATGGGCTTATGGTTTATGGGTTTATGGTTTATGGGTTTATGGTTTATGAGTTTATGGGTTTATAGTTTATGGGTTTACGGTTTATGGATTTATGGTTTATGGGTTATGAGTTTATGGGTTTATGGTTTATGGGTTTATGGTTTATGGGTTTACGGTTTATGGGTTTATGGTTTGTGGGTTTATGGTTTATGAGTTTATGGGTTTATAGTTTATGGGTTTACGGTTTATGGATTTATGGTTTATGGGTTATGAGTTTATGGGTTTATGGTTTATGGGTTCATGGTTTATGGGTTTACGGTTTATGGGTTTATGATTTATGGGTTTATGGGTCTATGGGTTTATATGGATTTATGGTTTATCGGTTTACGGTTTATGGGTTTATGGTTTATGGGCTTATGGTTTTTCGGTTTACGGGTTTATCGGTTTGTGGTTTATGGGTTTATGGTTCTTGGATTTGGGTTTACGGGTTTATGGTTTATGGTTTTTCGGTTTACGGGTTTATGGGTTTGTGGTTTATGGGTTTATGGTTCTTGGATTTGGGTTTACGGGTTTATGGTTTATGGGTTTATGGTTTATGGGTTTATGATTTATGGGTTTATGGGTTAATGGTTTATGGGTTAATGGTTTATGGGTTAATGGTTTATGGTTCTTGGATTTGGGTTTATGGTTTATAGGTTTATGGGTTTATGGTTCTTGGATTCGGGTTCATGGTCTACGGGTTTATAGATTATGGGTTTATGGTTTATGGGTTTATAGATTATAGGTTTATGGTTTATGGGTTCATGGTTTATGGTTTTATGGTTCATGGTTAATGGGTTTATGGTTTATGGGTATATGGTTTATGGGGATATGGTTTATGTGTTTATAGTTCATGGTTTATGGGTATATGGTTTATGGGTATATGGTTTATGGGTTTATGGCTTTACGATTTATGGGTTTATAAGTTTACGGTTTATGGGTTCATAGTTAATGGGTTTATGGCTCTTCAATCTATGGTTTTATGTGTTTATGGGTTTATGGCTGTACGATTTATGGGTTTATAAGTTTACGGTTTATGGGTTCATAGTTTATGGGTTTATGGCTTTTCAATTTATGGGTTTATTATTTATGGTTTTATTGTTTATGGGTTTAGGGTTTATGGGTTTATCCGTTTATGGTTCATAGTTTATAGGTTTATAGTATATAGGTTTATGGTTCATAGTTTATAGGTTTATGGTATATGGGTTTATGGTTCATAGTTTATGGGTTTATGGGTTCATGGTTTATGGTTTATGGGTTTATGGTTTATGGTTTTATGGTATATGGGTTTATGGTTCATAGTTGATGAGTTTATGGTATATGGGTTTATGGTTTATGAGTTTATGATTTATGGGTTTATGGGTTAATGGTTTATGGGTTAATGGTTTATGGGTAATGGTTTATGGGTTAATGGTTTATGGGTTAATGGTTTATGGGTTAATGGTTTATGGTTCTTGGATTTGGGTTTATGGTTTATAGGTTTATGGGTTTATGGTTCTTGGATTCGGGTTCATGGTCTACGGGTTTATAGATTATGGGTTTATGGTTTATGGGTTTATAGATTATAGGTTTATGGTTTATGGGTTCATGGTTTATGGTTTTATGGTTCATGGTTAATGGGTTTATGGTTTATGGGTATATGGTTTATGGGTATATGGTTTATGGGGATATGGTTTATGTGTTTATAGTTCATGGTTTATGGGTATATGGTTTATGGGTATATGGTTTATGGGTTTATGGCTTCACGATTTATGGGTTTATAAGTTTACGGTTTATGGGTTCATAGTTAATGGGTTTATGGCTCTTCAATCTATGGGTATATGGTTTATAGGTTTATGGCTTTACGATTTATGGGTTTATAAGTTTACGATTTATGGGTTAATGGCTTTACAATTTATGGGTTTATTATTTATGGTTTTATTGTTTATGGGTTTATCCGTTTATAGTTCATAGTTTATAGGTTTATGGTATATGGGCTTATGGTATATAGGTTCATGGTTGATAGTTTATGGGTTTATGGGTTCATGGTTTATGGTTTTTAGAATTATGGGTTTATCGTTTATGGGTTTATAGATTATAGGTTTATGGTTTATGGGTTCATGGTTTATGGTTTTATGGTTCATGGTTAATGGGTTTATGGTTTATGGGTATATGGTTTATGGGGATATGGTTTATGTGTTTATAGTTCATGGTTTATGGGTATATGGTTTATGGGTATATGGTTTATGGGTTTATGGCTTTACGATTTATGGGTTTATAAGTTTACGGTTTATGGGTTCATAGTTTATGGGTTTATGGCTTTTCAATTTATGGGTTTATTATTTTTGGTTTTATTGTTTATGGGTTTAGGGTTTATGGGTTTATCCGTTTATGGTTCATAGTTTATAGGTTTATGGTTCATAGTTTATAGGTTTATGGTATATGGGTTTATGGTTCATAGTTTATGGGTTTATGGGTTCATGGTTTATGGTTTATGGGTTTATGGTTTTATGGTATATGGGTTTATGGTTTATAGTTGATGAGTTTATGGTATATGGGTTTATGGTTCATAGTTTATGGGTTTATGGGTTAATGGTTTATGGGTTTACGGCTTATGGGTTTATGGTTTATGGGTCAAAGATTTATGGGTTTATGGGTTTATGCTTCAAGGGTCTATGTGTTTGTAGTTTATGGATTTATGGTATATCGGTTTATGGTTCATAGTTGATGGGTTTATGGTATATGGGTTTATGGTTCATAGTTTATGAGTTTATGGGTTCATGGTTTATGGGTTTATGGTTAATGGATTGATGGTTTATGGTTTATGGGTTTATGGGTTTATGGTTTATGGGTTTATGGTTTATGGGTTTATGGTTTATGGTTTATGAGTTTATGGGTCAAAGATTTATGGGTTTATGGGTTCATGGGTTTATGCTTTAAGGGTCTATGGGTTTGTAGTTTATGGATTTATGGTATATCGGTTTATGGTTCATAGTTGATGGGTTTATGGTATATGGGTTTATGGTTCATAGTTTATGGGTTTATGGGTTCATGGTTTATGGTTTCAAGGTTTATAGGTTTATGGGTTCATGGTTTATGGGTTTACTGTTTATGGGTTTATGGTCTATGGGTTTATGGTTTATGAGTTTATGGGTTTATTATTTATGGGTCTACGATTTATGGGTTTATGGGTTCATGGGTTTATGCTTTAAGGGTCTATAGGTTTATAGTTTATGGATTTATGGTTTATCGGTTCACGGATTATGAGTTGATGGTTTATGGGTTTATGGGTTTATGGGTTTTGGATGTGGGTTAATGGGTTTATGGTTTATGGGTTTATGGTTTATGGGTTTATGAATTATGAGTTTATGGGTTAATGGTTTATGGTTCTTGGATTTGGGTTTATGGTTTATAGGTTTATGGGTTTATGGTTCTTGGATTCAGGTTTACGGTTTATGGGTTTATAGATTATGGGTTTGTGGTTTATGGGTTCATGGTTCATGATTTTATGGTTTATGGGTTTATGGTTAATGGATTTATGCATTTATGGGTTTATGGTTTTATGGTATATGGGTTTAAAGTTCATGGTTTATGGGTTTATAGGTTTTTGGTTTATGGGTTTATGGTTTATGGTCTATGAGTTAATGGTTTATGGGTTTATGCTTTAAGGGTTTATGGGTTTATGGCTCTTGGATTTGGGTTTACAGGTTTATGATTTATGGGTTTACGGGTTTATGGTTTATGGATTAATAGTTTATTGGTTTATGGGTTCATGGTTTATGAGTTTATGATTCATTGGTTAATGGGTTAATGGTTTATGGTTAATGGATTTGAGTATATGGTTTATAGGTTTATGGTTTATGGGTTTATGGGCTATGGGTTTATGGGTTATGGGTTTATGGTTTATAACCTTACGAGTTATGGGTTTATAAGTTTACGAGTCATGGGTGCATTGTTTATAGGTTTATTACTTTACGCTTTATGGGTTTATTATTGATGGTTTCATTGTTTATGGGTTTAGGGTTGATGGGTTTATGGTTTATGCGTAAAATAAATGTAATAATTATGGATGCGAGTATTCGATTCTATAAACAACTTAAACAAATCACTCGACTCTACGAGTTCGTGTCTGAAATTGATCGAGTTACTTGAGAAAAATATGAATAACTCGAATTGTTCGTAATAATATGAGCTACTCAGAGTATTCGAATGAATCGAATCATTCAAAGAAATATGAATTACTCTAATAACTTAAGTTACTCAAAAATGTAGGTGGTTTTTTTATTAATATTTTTTGTAGAAACTAGTTTATCTTTTATTTATCTTTTGGAGTGGGGGCTTTCCCTTCCCGCCAACTCCGGTAGGTGCTTTGCCACATTTTTATTTTCATGTTATCATATATTAATGCCACTACTTTACGTATTATTTACAAATGTGTAGTTAATGCGGCTGAATATGACGCCCGTCGTGTATGAAACAGTAATATATTAACCACGGAAGTGAAGGTGTTTTTGACCTCGTCTTTATTGTCGCGTCTCAAGCATTCATTACCTATTTTACTCTCTTGGTTAACAATGTAATATTCTCCTTTTTCCTTAATATCGACATTTCTTTTGACTCGGAAAATATTTTGCTATTATAAGTTGTTTAAGATTGTACAGTTTAACGATTCAATTATAATTATCACTACCTAATTATATGACTGTAATGGCATATAATCATCACAACAGTTTTAAATTAATAATAGTTATTACTACGTAACAATAGTTATGACTATAATCACATACAATCATCATTACAGTTTTATAATCAATCATAGTTATTATCACATAACTATGGTATTGACTATAATCACCAATAATTATCACTACAGTCTTACATTCATTTTTACTTATTACTACGTAACAATAGTAATGACTTTAATCACGTATAATCATCATTACAGTTTTATAATCAATCATAGTTATTATACGCAACTATAGTATTGACTATAATCACCAATAATCATCACCACAGTTTTATAATCAATTGTAGTTATTACCACGAAGTTATAGTAAAGACTATAGTCACCTATAATCATTACAACAGTTTTATAATCAATTACAGTTATTACCACAGAATTATAGTTAAGACTATAATCACCCACGATCATCACTACAGTCATACATTCATTTTTAGTTATTGCTACGGAACTATAGTAATGACTATAATAACGTATAATTATCAATACAGTTTCATAATCAATCATAGTTATTACTACGTAACTATAGTATTGACTATAATCAATAATCAACAATAATCATCACCACAGTTTTATAATCAATTGTAGTTATTACCACGAAACTATAGTAATGACTATAATCACCTATAATCATCACTACAATTATATAATTAATTAGAGTTATTATAATTACCAAAAAATTAGAGTAATGATTATATTAACCTATAATCATTACAACAGTTTTATAATCAATTCTAGTTATTATCACAAAATTATAGTTAAGACTGTAATCACCAACAATCATTACTACAGTCTTACATTCATTTCTAGTTATTGCTACGTAACTATAGTAATTACTATAATCACGTATAATCATCATTACAGTTTTATAATCAATCATAGTTGTTATTACATAACTATAGTATTGACTATAATCACCAATAATCATCACCACAGTTCGTACGCTTCTTTTAGCATACGCTATACGCAGCACACGCTAATTTTTCTATTACATGCTAGATTTAGCACACGCTAATTTTAGCAGAATCCAGCCTTAGCGCCCGCTGGATTTGGCGAACGCTAATTGCAGCAGACGCTAATTTCAGAAGATGCTGTATTTAGCACCGGCTAATATTGCTAGTTATTGCTAGATTAAGCGCACGCTAATATTCTTATTTTATGCTGGATTCAGCGATCGTGAATTAAAGCGGACTCAAGCTCAGCGCACGTTATTTTCGCAAATAAATGCTAGTTTTAGCACACGCTAACATTGCAAGCTTACGCTAGTTTTAGCGTGTGCTTCTTTTAGCATACGCTATATTCAGCACACGCTAATTTTTTTTATTCACGTTAGATTTAGCACACGCTAATTCTGCTAATGTGTGCTAGATTTAGCGCACGCTAATATTGCAAGTCTACGCTGGTTTTAGCGTGCGCTTCTTCCAGCAGGGACTATATTCAGCACTCGCTAATATATCCATTTTACTCTAGATTTATTAGCGTGTGCTATAACTAGCAACTGTTGGAATTTGTGTAAGCTGAAACTATGAAACACTAGAAATATAAGAGCTTGCTAAAACTAACGTTTGCTAAAATTAGTGTACTTTGAAACTAGCATACGCTAGCAAAATTAGCATGCGCTGAAATAGCGTTTAATAAAATTAGCGTGCAATGAAAATATATTTAAAGGATTCAAGGAGAAACTTATCAAAAATGGGGCCTGACGTAATTTGCACTAAAGGAGTAAAAAATCTTTAGAATTAACGTGTTTACAATTGACTCTGTCGCAATAATAAGAGTTCAATAAATAGCTCTTTTGTTAAGCTTGTAGGATTATAAGCTTCTTCATGTATTAATTCGAAGTCATCGTTTAGTCTTTGATTATTTAAACAAGTATTTCGAACTCCCTGAAAGTAAACATGCAAATACTGACCTTAAATAACGAAATAGCTATTCATACACCATAAACCATCTGAAAAAAGGCAAAGATTATATCCTCGCTCATCTAAATGATGATTGAGGTACAGTTTTGAGAAAGAATATATTAATAAAGCGTGAAATAGCAATATTAGCGTATACTAAATAAAGTGTCTGCTAAATAAACAAATGCTTAATCCAGCGTACGCTAGCAAAATCAGCGATTGCTAAGACTAGATTGTGTAAGAATAAGCGAGTGCTAAATCAAGCGTTAGATGGAAATATTAGTGTGTGCTAAATTTGATGTTTGTTTAAAGAAGCGCACGCAAAAGCTTGCGTAAGTTCTCAATAATATCGTGTGCTCAATCCAGCGGAAATTGGCAATATGAGCGTGTGTCAAATACAGCGTCTACTAAAATGAGCGTACGCTAAATCCAGCGTATGCTAGAAGAATTAGCGTGCGATGGATCCACATTCTGCTAAAATAAGCGTGGGCTATATCTAGCGTGGAATAGGAATATTAGCGTGTGCTGAATATAGCGTATGCTAGAAGAAGCATATGCCAAAACTAGTTTGATTGAATTATCGTTTGATAAATCTAGGATAGAATGGATATATTAGCGAGTGCTGAATATAGTCCCTGCCAAAAGAAGCGCACGCTAAAACCAGCGTAGGCTTGCAATGTTAGCGTGCACAAAAACTAGAGTCTGCTAGAAATAGCGTGCGCTAAATCTAGCACAAATTAGCAAAATTAGCCTGTGCTTAAACTAAAGTCTGCTTTGATTAACAATCGCTAAATCTAGCGTAAAATGGCAATATTAGCGTGAGCCGAATATGACCTCTGCTAAAATTAGCGGGCGTTGAATTTAAATATTTTTAGCAAAATTATCAGGTGCTGAGACTTGAGACTGCTAAAATCAATGTATGCTAAATCTGGTGACAACTAGCAATATTAGTCGGTACTGAATACATCATCTGCTAAAATCAGCTTTAGCTGAGATTAGCGTACGCTAGCAATATGAGCATGCGTGAAGGCTATATTTTGCTACAATAAGTGTGTGCTAAATCTAGCATGAAATAGAAACGTTAGCGTGTGCTGAATATTGCGTATGCTTAAAGGAGCACACGCTAAAACTAGCGTAAGCATCCGATGTTAGCGTGCGCTAGAACTAGAGTCTGCTAATATAAGCGTGCGCTAAATTTAGATTTTTTCAGCAGAATAAGCGCGTGCTAATACTTTAGACTGCTAAAATGAGATTGCACTAAATCTAGCGATAACTAGCTATATAAGCTGTTGCTAAATATAGCATCTGCTAAAGTTAGCGTCAGCTGAAATTAGCGTACCCTAAATTCAATGGACGCTAGCATAATTAGCGTGCGCAAAGGCGATATTCTGCTATGATAAGCGTGTGCCATTTGGCACAGTAGATTTCTAGCGCGAAATAAAAAAATTGACGTGTGCTCAATACAGCGTATGCAAAAATAAGCACACGCTAAGACTAGCGTAAGCTTGCAATGTTAGCGTGTGCTAAAACTAGCATTTCTTTGCAAAAATAACGTGCGCTCAGCTTTAGTTCGCTTTAATTTACGATTGCTACAGCCAGCGTAAAATAAGAATATTGGCGTACGCTAAATCTAGCAATAACTAGCAATATTAGCCGGAGCTGAATATAGCATCTTCTGAAATTAGCGTCTGCTGGAATTAGCGTTCGCTAAATCCAGCGTGCGCTAAGGCTGGATTCTGCTAAAATTAGCGTGTGCTAAATCTAGCATGTACTAAAAAAATTAGCGTGTGCTGAATATAGCGTATGCCAAAAGAAGCGCACGCTAAAACCAGCGTAGGCTTGCAATGTTGGCGTGCGCGAAAACGAGAGGCTGCTAGAACTAGCGTGCGCTAAATCTAGCACACATAAGCAAAATTAGCGTGTGCTAAATCAAGCGTGAAATAGAAAAATTAGCGTGTGCTAAATATAGCGCATGCTAAAAGAAGCACACGTTAAAACTAGCGTGAGCTTGCGGTGTTAGCGTTTGCAAAGACTAGCATTTATTTGCGAAAATAACGTGCGCTAAGCTCGAGTCCGCTTTAATTCACGATCGCTGAATCTAGCATGAAATAAGAATATTAAAGTGCGCTAAATCTAGCAATAACTAGCAATATTAACCGGTGCTGAATATAACATCTTCTGAAATTAGCGACTGCTAAAATTAGCGTTCGCTAAATCCAGCGGGCGCTAAGGCTGGATTCTGCTTAAATTAGCGTGTGCTAAATCTAGCATGTAATGAAAAAATTAGCGTGTGCTGAATATAGCGTATGCCAAAAGAAGCACACGCTAAAACCAGCGTAGGCTTGCAATGTTGGCGTACGCAAAAACGAGAGTATGCTAGAGCTAGCGTGCGCTAATTCTAGCACACATGAGCAAAATTAGCGTGTGCTAAATCTAGCGTCAAATGGAAAAATTAGCGTGTGCTGAATAAAGCGTATTTTAAAAGAAGCACACGTTAAAACTAGTGTGAGCTTGCGATATTAGCGTGTGCTAAAACTAGCATTTATTTGCGTAAATAACGTGCGCTAAGCTTGAGTCCGCTTTAATTCACGATCGCTGAATCCAGCATGAAATAAGAATATTAACGTGCGCTAAATCTAGCAATAACTAGCAATATTAACCAGTGCTAAATATACCATTTTTTGAAATTAGCGTCTGCTGAAATTAGCGTTTCTTAAATCCAGCAAGTGCTAAGGCTGGATTCTGCTGAGATTAGCGTGTGCTAAATCTAGCGTGAAATAGAAAATTTAGCGTGTGCTGAATATAGCGCATGCTAAAAGCAGCACACGCCAAAACTAGCGTAAGCTTGCGATGTTAGCGTGTGCTAAAACTAGCATTCATTTGCGAAAATAACGTGCGCTAAGCTTGAGTCCGCTTTGATTCACGATCGTTGAATCCAGCATGAAATAAGAATATTAGCAGGCGCTAAATCTAGCAATAACTAGCAATATTAACCGGTGCTGAATATAACATCTTCTGAAATTAGCGACTGCTAAAATTAGCGTTCGCTAAATCCAGCGGGCGCTAAGGCTGGATTCCGCTCAAATTAGCGTGTGCTAAATCTAGCATGTAATGAAAAAATTAGCGTGTGCTGAATATAGCGTATGCCAAAAGAAGCACACGCTAAAACCAGCGTAGGCTTGCAATGTTAGCGTGCGCAAAAACAAGAGTCTGCTAGAACTAGCGTGCGCTGAATCTAGCACACATTAGCAAAATTAGCGTGTGCTGAATATAGCGTATGCTAAAAGGAGCACACGCTAAAATTAGCGTAAGCTTGCGATGTTAGCGTGTGCTAAAACTTAAGTCTACTAAATCTAGCATGCGCTAAATTTAGATTTTTTAAGCAGAATTAGCGTGTGCTAATACTTGAGACTGCTAAAATTAAGGTGCGCCTAATCTAGCGATAACGAGCAATATTAGCTAGTGCTAAATATAGAATTTTCAGAAATTAGCGTCAGCTAAAATTAACGTTTGCTAAATCCAGCGTCAAATGGGAATATTAGCGTGTGCTCAATCTAGCAATAACTAGCAATATTAGCCGGTGCTAAATATAGCATCTTCCGAAATTAGCGTCTGCTGCAATTAGCGTTCGCCAAATCCAGCGTGTTCTAAGACTAGATTCTGTTAAAATAAGCGTGCGCTAAATCTAGCGCGAAATGGAAAAATTAGCGTGTGCTGAATATAGCGTATACTAAAAGAAGCGCACGAACTGTGGTGATGATCATTGATGATTATAGTTAATACTATAGTTATGTAATAATAACTATGATTGATAATAATATTGTAATGATGAATATACGTGATTAAAGTCATTACTATTGTTACGTAGTAATAACTATTATTAATTTAAGACTGTTGTGATGATTATATGTCATTACAGTCATATATTTACGTGATAATAATTATAATTAAATCGTTAGACTGTACAATCTTAAACAACTTATATTAGCAAAATATTTTCCGAGTTGAAAGAAATGTCGATATTGAGGAAAAAGGAGAATATTACATTGTTAACCAAGGGAGTAGAATAGGTGATTAATGCTTGAGACGCGACAATCAAGACGAAGTCAAAAATACCTTTACTTCCGTGGTTAATATATTAATGTTTTATTCACGACGGGCGTCATATTCAGCCGCATTAAGTATACATTTGTTAATAATACGTGAAGTAGCGGCATTATTATATGATAACATGAAAATAAAAATGTGGCAAAGCCCCTACCGGAGTTGGCGGGAAGGGGAAACCCCCACTCCGAAGAATAAATAAAAGATAAACTAGTTTCTACAAAAAATATTAATAAAAAAACTACCTATATTTTTTAGTAACTTAAGTCATTGGAGTAATTCATATTTCTTTGAATAATTCGACTCATTTGAATACTCTGAGTAGCTCATATTATTACGAACAATTCGAGTTATTCATATTTTTCTCAAGTAACTCGATCAATTTCAGACACGAACTCGTAAAGTCGAGTGATTTGTTTATAGAATCGAATACTCGCATCCATAATTATTACATTTATTTTACGCATAAACCATAAACCAATAAACCCTAAACCCATAAACAATAAAACCATCAATAATAAACCCATAAAGCGTGAAGTAATAAACCTATAAACTATGAACCCATAAACCGTAAACTTATAACTCGTAAAGTTATAAACCATAAACCGTAAACTTATGACTCGTAATGTTATAAACCATAAACCCATAAACTATAGACCCATAAACCATAAAACCAAATCCAGGAACCACAAACCATTACCCATTAACCCATAAATCATAAACTCATAAACCATAGACCGATAAACCATAAACCCATAAACCATAAACCCATATACTATAAACCCATAAACCATGAACCCATATACCATAAACCCATAAACCCATGAACCTATAAACCTTAAAACCATAAACCATGAACGCATGAACTCATAAACTATGAACCATAAACCCATATACCAAAAAACCATAAACCAATAAATCGTAAACTCATAAATGGATAAACCCATAAACTATAAACCCATAAACCATGAACCCATAAACCATAAACCCATATATCATAAAACCATAAACCATAAACCCATAAACCATAAATCCATAAACCATAAACCCATAAACACTAAACCCATATACCATAAACCCATATACCATAAACCCATATACCATAAACCCATAAACTATGAACCATAAACCTATATACCATAAAACCATAAACCAATAAATCGTAAACTCATAAATGGATAAACCTATAAACCATAAACCCATAAACCATAAACCCGTAAACTATAAACCCATAAACCAAAAACCCAAATCCAAGAACCAGAACCCCATAAACCCATTAAAGTTAAACCCATAGACCCTTGAAGCATAAACCCATAAACCATAAACCCATAAACCCTTAAAGCATAAACCCATAAACCGTAAACCCATATACTATAAACCCATAAACCATAAACCCATAAACCCATAAACCATAAACATATAAACCTAAAAACCATAAACCATGAACCCGTAAACCCATAAACTATGAACCATAAACCCATATACCATAAAACCATAAACTAATAAATCGTTAACTTATAAATGGATAAACCCATAAACCATAAACCCGTAAACTATAAAGCCATAAACCAAAAACCCAAATCCAAGAACCAGAACCCCATAAACCCATTAAAGTTAAACCCATAGACCCTTAAAGCATAAACCCATAGACCCTTAAAGCATAAACCCATAAACCGTAAACCCATAAACCATAAACCCATAAACCATAAACCCATAAACCCATAAACCATAAACATATAAACCTAAAAACCATAAACCATGAACCCATAAACCCATAAACTATGAACCATAAACCCATATACCTGAAACCCATGAACTATGAACCATAAACCCATATACCATGAAACCATAAACCATAAACCAATAAATCATAAACCATAAACCCATAAACCCATAAACTATAAACCCATAAACACTAAACCCATAAACCTTAAAATCATAAACCATGAAGCCATAAACCATAAACCCATAAACCCATAAACCTACAAACCTTAAAACCATAAACCATGAACGCATAAATCCATAAACTATGAACCATAAACCCATAAACTATGAACCATAAACCCATATACCATAAACCCATGAAGCCATAAACCCATAAACCCATAAACCATAAACCCATAAACCATAAACCCGTAAACTATAAACCCATAAACCAAAAACCCAAATCCAAGAACCAGAACCCCATAAATCCATAAATCATAAACCCATAGACCCTTAAAGCATAAACCCATAAACCATAAACCCATAAACCATAAACCCATAAACCATAAACCCATAAACTCATAAGCCATAAATCCATAAACCCATAAATTTATAAACCATAAAACCATAAACCATGAACGCATAAACTCATAAACTATGAACCATAAACCCATATACCATAAAACCATAAACCATAAACCCATATATCATAAAACCATAAACCATTAACCCATAAACCATAAATCCATAAACCAAAAACCCATAAACACTAAACCCATTAACCTTAAAACCATAAACTATAAACCCATAAACCATGAACCCATAAACCATAAACTCATATACCATAAATCCATAAACCAAAAATCCATAAACCATAAACCCATAAACCATAAACCCATAAACCTATAAACCATAAAACCATAAACCATGAACGCATAAACTCATAAACTATGAACCATAAACCCATATATCATAAAACCATAAACCATTAACCCATAAACCATAAATCCATAAACCATAAACCCATATACACTAAACCCATAAACCTTAAAACCATAAACCATGAACCCATAAACTATGAACCATAAACCCATATACCATAAACCCATAAACTATGAACCATAAACCCATATACTATAAAACCATAAACCAATAAATTGTAAACTCATAAATGGATAAACCCATAAACTATTAACCCATAAACCATAAACCCATATATCATAAAACCATAAACCATAAACCCATAAACCATAAATCCATAAACCTTAAACCCATAAACTCTAAACCCATAAACCTTAAAACCATAAACCATGAACCCATAAACTATGAACCATAAACCCATATACCATAAACCCATAAACTATGAACCATAAACCCATATAGCATAAAACCATAAACCAATAAATCGTAAACTCATAAATGGATAAACCCATAAACTATAAACCCATAAACCATAAACCCATAAACCATAAACCCATATATCATAAAACCATAAACCATAAACCCATAAACCATAAATGCATAAACCATAAACCCATAAACACTTAACCCATAAACCTTAAAATTATAAACCATGAACCCATAAACTATGAACCATAAACCTATATACCATAAACCCATATACCATAAACCCATAAACTATGAACCATAAACCCATATACTATAAAACCATAAACCAATAAATCATAAACTCATAAATGGATAAACCTATAAACCATAAACCCATAAACCATAAACCCGTAAACTATAAACCCATAAACCAAAAACCCAAATCCAAGAACCAGAACCCCATAAACCCATTAAAGTTAAACCCATAGACCCTTAAAGCATAAACCCATAAACCATAAACCCATAGACCCTTAAAGCATAAACCCATAAACCGTAAACCCATAAACCATAAACCCATAAACCATAAACCCATAAACCATAAACCCATAAACCCATAAACCATAAACATATAAACCTAAAAACCATAAACCATGAACCCATAAACCCATAAACTATGAACCAGAAACCCATATACCATAAAACCATAAACTAATAAATCGTAAACTCATAAATGGATAAACCCATAAACCCTAAACCCATAAACAATAAAACCATAAATAATAAACCCATAAATTGTAAAGCCATAAACCCATAATCTATGAACCCATAAAGCGTAAACTTATAAACCCTTAAATCGTAAAGCCATAAACCCATAAACCCATAAACCATAAACCCATTAACCATGAACCATAAACCCATAAACCATAAACCCATAAACCAAAATATGATAAACCCATGAACCATAAACACATCAAATGATAATTTTTATTATTATAAAATATTTGAAAAATAATTATTTTATTGTATATGATAATAGTGTAATAATTTTATGTTCCAAGTTTTTCTTAAAATTATTTAAAAAAATTATATTTTATATAATTTTAAGTTTATTAAACATAAAATTATTTTAATAAATTATTCAAATAACAACTATATAATGAGCATATCGAACAATTGAAGTTACCCCTTCGGTCACTCTAACCTTTCCAGAAATCAACGACTTTAATCATTATTTACTTAAAATCTGTGCATTTTGGGGACTTGAGCCCATGGAGACTTATGTTTAGAAAAAAATAAGCTACTATTTGGTCATACTATTATCAAATTTCACCGGGACCCAGAAACCCATAAGAATCTTCCGGGGTCCTTTGCAGGGAAATTATTTGCGACTGCCAAAAAAGGGAAATTTTCAAAAATTGATTTTCATAGTGTAGTTTTAATTTTAGAACATTTTTAAAATTTTGAAAAGAAATAGTTATTTATTTAGCCAATTAGATCTTGAAAATTACTCGATGGATTCCCGTCCTAATAAAGGTACTAATCCCTGCCAGAAAATATTATTCACGTATCCTTGAAGTACGTGTAATTCAGGAATCACACATCGTTCCAGTATTTACAAATCTTCTTTTTCTTTAAATAGAGGTCGATTGATGTTGCTGTTGCAATTCTTAGCTAGCTTTTTATCTTTTCAAATAGAACAAAATGCTTTATAATCATTTTTAAGCATTCTATAAGTTTTTAATGGTAATACTTCATTTCCACTTGAAGAATGTTTATATCTTATAGAATTTAATTTAATATTGCAGTAAGGACAGGGAAAAGAAGAAGTAGAAGTCTGTTGACTATTTATTATTAACAAAAGCTTAAAGTCGGAACAAAATTTGAAAGAAATATTATTTATTTTTATTAGATCAAATAAAATTTTAACATTTTCATAGGTCTCTTTTATATCAAGAACTATACATTACATTATTAAATGGTAAATACTAGTTAACTTTGATTTTGCACTCACATTTCCACCTTCGTGGTACGTTTTTCTTTTTGGAATATCATTATCTAAATCGTCACTGTCTAAAAAAGCAGTGTGATTTGTGTTGTCTTTTAGAAAATTTTCTGGTATTATAGACATACATACTTTAAAAAAACCTTACCCGTTGTCAGCCATTATTTTTACAACATAATTGCCGACGATATGTCGTTTACTTAATATGACATCTATAATTTGTTCTGCGTCTGTCCAAATAACAGTTCTTTCTTCTTTTGCTTTACCTTTTTTGATTTTAAATTTAAAACTACCAGATTTGTACAATTTTTTTAAAAATGCAGCTTGTTTCGTTATATGCTCACGGTAGTTTATAAGCATTGATTTTTGCCAGAAGAATAACGTATGAAATTTGCTATGTTTTTCATTTGTTTCAATGAGAAACCACTAGTACTTCTAAGATTATCTAACTTTTTTTTCGAAAAAGTTACGTTTTTTTTCTTTACTATTGAGAATAATCTTTCTTTTACGACCTTTAGTATTTAAAGTTAGTTCAACATTATTTGTACAGCTGGTATTCGTAGATATAGATAATATTTCATGAGTTCCCTTTATAATAGAAAAAGCAACTTGTAATTGAGATTCTTTTGAATTTTCAATTGGTTTTTCAAAATCTTTATTAGTAGAAAAAAAAGCCTGCGCAGTAGGTTTTTTAAAAAATTTCTTTTATATGTAAGAGGATAATTGCGTATTTAAAAATTATTATTAATTAATATTTTATTTAAATGTTCAATTATTCATTGACTGATTAATAAAGTCAAAATAAATTTTATTTCAGTAAGAAAATAAATTATTTTTTAATATAACATAATTTATTTCCTAAATTAAAAATAAATTTTATTTCAGTAAGATAAATTATATTATATGTTCGTACACTAATTGAGAAAAAACCTAAAGACAAAAACAATAATCGAGCTAAGTTTGTTCTTTAATTATAATTTTAACGGAGGATTGGGACTTATAGAAATTATAAACTCTGACAATAACTTTTAATAATTTCAAGTTGTTTATTCCTGATTGTCAATGGTGAGTAATTTTATTTAACGAATTTATTATTTGAATTCATTTAAATAAAACTTTTAGTAAGCTATATGCTTGAAGCTCTCTCTGTTCCAAGTTCTATGTTGCATTTTCTGGCAGGGTATAGATGACGATTTTTGTAAATTCCATACATGTGTTTTACGTTGGTAAAGCATATGAGTGTGGTGGCGCGCATGCGCGTATACGGACTAATGAAATGATAGATACTATGAACGATGAATCAGTTGCTTTACATTCGGCTTATTCTTGTATATATCTTCCTATATTATATAGTTATATTGAAAAATTCAGCTTCAGACCCCCCACGCCCCCCCCCCTGTTCCCCCACAGAAGTTTGTAAAGCCCCCCACAAAATAACCTAAAAATGTTTAAAATTCGACGATATTTTTTAAATATCAATTGCCCTAAGCACCCCCACGCCTCCTCTCGTTCCCAACGCCCCCCCGCGTTCCCCCATAGCCCCTCCTCATGCCCCCATATGCCCCCCACTTACATAATCGCATAATAAACATATAACAGTTTACAATTTTCTTAAGAATCAACTTAAGAAATCCATCAAAATATTATACATAAAAAGTTTAATACAACCTTTCAATGTATCTGAAATAAAAGAAAATTAAATAAAGACGTAAATGAAATAATTTCATGAAAAAAACAAAAAACTAAAGAACATAATAATTTTAAAAACATAAATAGAATTGAAAAAAATAAATTAATTATGCAAAATAAAGATGTTATAAATATATTAAATACTAAATTAAATAATAATAAAACAAAGATGTTAGTTAAAAATAAAAATATTGAAAGAAACAAAAATAACCATAATTTTAAAATCAATAAAAATTTAAAAAATTATTTTTAATAAAATGAGTATAAAATGTAAATATTGTTCAGCCATGTTTTGGAAAGAAGAAATAAAAAAATTCAATTGTTGTCAAAAAGGTAAAATAGTTTTATCACCGTTAAGTAAATATCATGAAAAATTGAAGTTTTTAATATTTTATGATGATACTACTTTCAGGCATTTAATTAGATATTATAACAATTTATTTAGTTTTGCAACATTAAACGCAAATGTTGTACATAATAAGGAAAAGGTATATATAATTTGAAAATTCAAGGACAAATATGTCACACAACTCCAAATAATTTGTTTCCAAAAAAAAAGAAGATCCAATTTGTGGTCAATTATATATTTATGATAACGTAACTGCTATTGAAAAAAGATTAAAAAATAATACAAAATTAACTAAAGAACATTTGAATTCAATAACAAACATAATGAATAATAATCCAATTGCTACAAAATTTAAACATTTGCATCAAATATCTATCATTGAAAATGTTCCAAATTATAAATTATATTTTTTAAGAAAAAATAATAAACAAAAACATAATTATAATAAACCTTTAACATCAGAGTGTGGAGCTATTATTGTATCTAATTCTGGAATTCCAGATAATTATGATTTGTGTATATATCCTAATAATAATTCAGAAAAAAAAGTTACTCAAATATATTTAAATAAATTATCTCATCATGTAGATCCTATGATATTTCCTTTATTATTTCCACAGAGTGATTTAGGAAGGAGTATAGGTTATAATAAACGTCCTTATGTAAAAAATGAAAATTTAACTATTCTTCAATACACAATTTACATAGAGTAGCATATAGATTAGACGAAACAAATTTTAATCCAATTTTATATTGTGGTAAATTAACACAACAGTATATAATTCATGCATGTATAATGATTGAAAATAATAGAATTAATTTTTTACGTAATAATCAAAAACAATTACGTATAGAATGTTATCAAGGTTTATTAGATCATATCAAAAATAGTGCTTTAAGTGTTTCAAAAAATTTTGAAAATAAAAAAAGATTAGGAAACCTTTTTATTTTACCAGCTACATATATTAGAAGTCCAAGATATATACAGCAATATTATCAAGATGCTATGGCAATAATGAGAAAAGTAGGAAAATCAGATTTATTTATTACAATGACTTGTAATTTAAAATGGAAAGAACTTAAAGAAATCATAAAAAAATTTCCAGTAGGAACAACTTCTAATGATATTCTTACTGTTACAGTTCGTTTATTTTATGCAAAATTTAAAATGTTATTGAATGATATTGTTAAAAATAAAATATTTGGAACTATTAAAGCTTATGTATTTTCTTAATGTTCATAAAACATTACAAGATGTTTGCTCAAACAATATACCTTTTGGTGGTAAATTAATAATTTTAGGTGGTGATTTTAGACAAATTTTACCAGTAATAAAAAATGGATTCAAAGATACACTTATAAAAGAAACTATAAAATATTCATATCTTAATATGTTAAATAATAGAATATTTAAATTAATTAATAATGAAATGATCACTTATTATAGTATAGATCATGCAACCTATAAAGGTGTTGATCAAACTGATGAAAATATTCATAAATTTTTAAATTATCCTATAGAAATGTTAAACAATATTAGAGAAGGATTACCCCCTCATGAAATTAAATTAAAAATTAATACAATTGTAATGTTAATTCGAAATCTTGGTATAACTGATGGATTATGTAATGGAACTAGATTAAAAATAACTAGATTATTTAAATATAATATTGAAGCTGAAATTATTACAGGAGGAAATAAAAGAAATGAAGTTTTTATACCAAGAATAACATTAAGTATTAATGAATCATCTTCTTTACCTTCTATTTTATACAGAAAACAATTTCCTATTGTATTAGCATTCGCAATAACTATTAATAAGTCCCAAGGACAAAGTTTTGAAAATGTAGGTATATTTATTAAAAAACCATTATTCTCTCATGGACAGTTATATGTAGCTCTTTCACGATGTAAAAATAGAAAAAAAATATATATTCAAAATGAATTAGAAAATTAAAATTAAAAAATAAATATAGTTTAGAAAGAAATATTAGAACAATAATTATATTATAAATTAACAAAAATTATAATTAAAAATATTTATTTTAACATATATCTTATCTTATGAACATTACAATTTAAGTTTATTATTTTAGTATTTTAATTTTTTTTAATTGTTTTATTATTTAGTTAATTTTTATAATTGACAGGAAACGTTTATATTTATAGTTTGAATGAAAAAAAAATTAATTTAATTTAACAAAATATTTACAAATAATAAAATTAATTTTAAAGGTATTTTAGAAACAATAATAAAAAAAATGGAATGGAATCCACTAGAAGGAAATCATGTTGAAATAAATAATATTAATGATCAAGAAATTATGGATGATTAAAATAATCAAATTGAAGATCATTTAAGTTATGAGGAATAATTTGAATATTACTTAGAAAATCTTGATGATGATAATTTAAATAATACTGAAATTTCAGTTTTAAATAATATGATGAGTTCTTATATTGGTGAGAATGATGAAAAACTCAAATTCAATAATTGGTAAGAAGTACCAGAATATTATAAATATTACGCGAATAAAATTATAGAATATAAAATAGAATTACGGGAACCCATAGCTGAATATTATATTAACCCAGATCATGATAAATATTCAAGATATTTATTAAGAATAATCAATATTCTTAAAAAAATTTTATAATATACTATAATATATAATATAAAAATTTAGCAGTTAATTTTATTATATATTTAAAGTAAGTATTAAATAAATAATTAAAATTGTTTAATTATTATATATTAAAACTATCAATAATGTATTTTGTTAATATTTAGTTAAATACTTATATGAAATGTTTAACATTTTATTGAAAATATTTAAAAATCATAGTGAAAAAATTATATATCTTATAAAATATAAAAAAAGTCAAACCATATTAAATAAAATATATAACAAAATAATCCTCTAAATCTCAAAAGATTCAAATAAACATTATTATATATCAATTATTATATTAAAATAATTATAAGTGAAACTATTAATTCCATTTATGATTTAAGGTTTATTTAATAATTATATAAAATGTTAAACATTTTAGTTAAATATATCTATTATAATACTAAATTTATAAAAATTTTACATTAATCAAAATCACTATTATCTTAATCAAAATCATGAAATTTATCCTCGACATTTATTAAGGTTAGCTAATTTTATTAAGAAAATATACAGGATTGAAAAATTATAAAAGTAAGTATTGTACAAAATTAATCTAATATTCAAAAGTATTATATATATATATATATATATATATATATATATATATATATATATATATATACATATATATATATACAAATTAAAATAATTGGAATAATATAATAATTTAATGATCTTATAAATATTACTAACGATTACGTCACTTATTTTTGAATATTAAAATAAAAAGATTTTTGAATTTCAGTAAAAAATTTTTTATATATCTTATAAAATGTAAATTAAGTCAAAAAGATATCAAAAAGGAATTATACTAAAATAATCCTATAAATCTTAAGACATAAATAAACATTATGATATATCAATAATAATATTGACAAAATTTTTATCAAAAGTAATTATATAAAAATTTTATTATAATTTTGATCATTAATATCATTATATTAATGAGTTATTTTTTTATTTATATTTTATATAATATCAATATTTTTATTCATATACAATACATGAAATGAATTATATTATAAATATATAACATGATATCATATAATATAACAACAAAACAAAGTGGTTTTTAAGGCTCCTGGCGAAGGTTTCCATTAATCAAAAAATCTAACACGCCATAACGGTACCTCCATATTTCACAAAATTAAAATAAGAAAGACTTCTTACTTATCATATTTCAAATTTCTCCATTTAAAATCAGTAGTATTAACTCAAAATTAAAAAAAAAATGCTTTTTGACGTGTCTGGTTTTTTAAAAATAATTCGACGTGCCCAGTTTTCCAAAAAAAATTCAACGTGCCCGGTTTTTCAACTATAATTCGACGTGTTTTTTTTTCCTCCAAGGAGGCGACATGAAATCGCCTATGAGATCGCATATGAAATCGAATGTATATTTGTTAAATTTTCAACATAAAATAAATATATGTGCGATCTGACATGAAATCTCACATATATTTATTTTATTTTCAAAATTCAACGAATATATATGAGATTTCATAGGCGATTTCATATGAGATCTCACGTGAGAGTTCAAATAATATTTTTAGTAAAGATTATTTTGCTCGGCTTGTTCTTTAAATTTATACATATTTACACTCTTCCGCTTCTCATTTATTTGAAATGAGTTCATACCTATAAGTAGAATCGGTGGTAGCGCAGGGGCTAAGGCTCTTGGCTCATGCTGTAGTGGACCGGAGTTTAGTCCCCGGGAAAATTTTAGAAAAATTTATCTGAATTTTTCTCTGTGAAATAAAACTAGGAGATCAGGAAAAACCAATTAAAAAGTCCCCCTGGCTAATAATAATTACATGAGTAAGGTGAACTCACAGGTCTCAGTCCACAGCTATAAAGAGACCCACTGGCAATACGATAGAGAAGAAGATGATATCTCCAATCCCTAGTGGAAATATAAAATGTGCATTACTGTTTGAAATAATTTAAAATTATTCAAAACTGTTTAAAAATGTTTAAAACTGTTTAAAACCGTTCAAAATAGTTTATAAGTGTGAGATTTGGGACATTTAAACAGTTATTTTTCTCGTATATATTATATAAATTTTAATATATATAAGAAAATTGTTACAAACATAATTATGAAACAATGTTTGAAATCGTTTCCAACTTTTTAAAACTTTTTAAAATTATTGAAAACTGTTTAAAAATGTTTAAAATTGTTTAAAACTGTTTAAAAATGTTTAAAACTGTTTAAAAATGTTTAAAATTGTTTAAAACTGTTTAAAATAGTTTACAAGTGTGAGATTTAGAACATTTAAAACAGTTATAAACAGTTTTAAATACTTTTAAACAGTTTTAAACATTTTTGAACAGTTTTGAACATTTTTTAAGTTTTGAACAATACAGAATAATTTGAAACTAAAGTGAACATTTTCTTGTATATATTATATAAATTTTAAGAAAATTTTTACAAACACAAAATTATGAAACAGTGTTTGAAATCATTTCGAACTTTTCAAAACTTTTTGAAAGTGTTTAAAAATGTTTAAAACTGTACATGATTGTTTTAAAAGTCTTAAATTTCACAATTATAAACTGTTTCAAACAATTTTGAGCAGTTTTTAAACATTTTATATATTGTGACGTTGCAAAAATACCCGAGACGTATAAATTCAAAAATTTATAATTTTACTCTGTCTATTCTGTTGCCTACCCACACAACATGGAAGATTTGGAATATTTCCGAAATATTCCTATGTCCGCAAAAAACCCATGTAAAAACATTTCAAACATTTCATGAAATGTTTCTACATGGGTTCTTCACGGACATCGGAATATTTCGGAAATATTCCAAATCTTCCATGCTGTGTGGGTAGACTCTCTCAGAGGAGATTCGACCGAAAATCCGCTCGTGTTCGGGATGCACCAGCTCTCGTTAACTGCATTCAATAGAAACAATTTTCATTTTAGAATTTAACACTAAGTCATGCTAGGCAAACACACAAGGAATCTATCTAATTGTTTTCACATAAATAATTTAATACACTCTTTTACAGATTAAAATAATTTGTTTTAAGTTCATTTTTTTATTACAATAAAATTTTAATTAAGTAACTTCTTTTCAGCACACAAAAAAAACTCGTCGCTCGCTATCACTCTCACACACACATATAACTCTCCCTCTCTCTCTCTCTCTCTCTCTCTCTCTCTCTCTCTCTCTCTCTCTCTTTCTCTGTCTCATTAAAATTTTCTCTGACTACGGCCGACTTTAAACTATTATTATATACAACCTAGTACAAATACGCTTATTATATTAACGCATAAACTCTCTGCATCCAATAAGTACCTCTTTCTCTCACACACACACAAATGCTAGATTTCCTATCACGCTCTCTCTTTATAAAATTTATTTTATTCTTGCATCAAGTATGTAAAGCAGATTACAGACGCTCGAATAAAACTAAAATTATCTCTCTTACACCTAAAAAAAAAGAATTCAAATGATAATAAAAAAAAATAAAAGACAAAGTCACTACAAAAAAAACGATACCTTACAAAAATCATTCCCCTCTTTTCCTTGAATTTTCTCTCTTTCTCACACGACCGACACCAACGACGCTTCGATGGCGCAACCGCTTTTTTTTCTTTTCGCCCTTGTTCTATTTCTTCCACTCTATTTTTTTCTTTATTCAACCGTTATTATTTACAAATTTTTTATAAAGTTTTTTTATATATTTTTTTTCGCACTATGCACGCGTATTACGCAAACGTACTTTATCGAACAATGATTTTCTTTTCTTGGCGAAGAAGCTAAATTTGCAAGTACGCGCGCGCGGCTTATTTTAGACGAGATTACCTTAAATTCAAAAGAAGCGAGTTCCTAGTGGATTCTGTCCGGGCGAAGTTGATTTTGTCGCTGTGGCTTCCTTTCGTTCTCCCTTTCGCTACTCTCTCGTAGACGCTCAGAAAGCAAGGTGACTAGTACAACGAAAAACTCCTATGGACGCTACTAGCATTTGTAATAAATCTCTTTCATGACCCTACACAAAATCCCGAAATAATACAAAAACACGAATCACACGCAAAAAAAAAATTAAAGAAAACTCGATAATTAAAATAAGTATTAATTTCTTTCTTAATCACGACTCGTATAATTTAATGGCACACAAGAAAAAAGAAACTTTCCACGCTCACGCCACGCTAATTCCACGAATTCACACACAGAAAACCCTTTTCAAAACTCTAATACTCTCACGACACGTCTACTCTTTGCTGCGACCCGATGTACACTGACGCTGGGCATGGCGAATCTCAACCCGTAACGTCTTTCTCGATTTCATCAACCAATCGCAATGCTTAAATTTGGCGGGCCAACAATATTTCCTGGCGCGAATAAATTGTCATTTACTCATATATACAATAATTTAATATTTCCTTTTTGCAATTAGCTTTAAAAATAAAATCTAGCATTAATACAACTTAGTTTTCTTTTTTTTTTCTATGATTTAAAAGACAAATTCGCATATATAAAAACGCTCGTCGAATCTCTCCCCGTCCGGCGACATGTACAAGAACGGCGTGCGCAACACGTACATTACTCGGCCGTACGAACTTTCTCTCCTTCTCTTTCACGCTCACACACATATCTATGCACTCTCTCTTTTACTTAATCTCGCTTTTACAATAGTTTTATATATTTTAAAATAACGCACGCTTTCAAAATTCTGATTTTCGCTTTTACAACTATAATTTAATACAACACATTAATATAAAAACTCTTTTTTCTTTATTTTCTGTCTTCTTTCTTTCGGAAGCAGTCGGTTCTTGTCAGCGCTAGTTTCTTTCAAAATTTTGTTTCATAATAGATCATTTATTTTTGTCCTGTTCTAATTTAGATCTCAACTTTTTTATATATTGTGTCATGAAACGAATTTTTAAATTAGTGTTATTCAAAAACTAAATAGTAATAAAAAAATATAATTTTTTTATAAATTATTGATTTTTTCAATATTATAGCATAAAAGAAAAAAATAATTTGACATTAGTGAGTAGTAAAATAATCAATGATTGTTAATCAAAAACATGTATAATTTGTAAGATATTAGAAGAAAACAGGCACATTTGTTCTAAATTTATCCTATAGCAGGTCGCATATCTTTGTCCTTTCATATTAAAGAAATGAAGTTTTATTTTTAATTGCAGAATGTTTAAAAAAGGAAGCTTTATTTTTCATCATAACAATAGTTATTATACATTGTTATGAAACAATACTAAATTAGTAAGTAAAAATGTTCATTTAATCACTGAATTTTATGCAAAATTTGTGACTACACAGAGAAAAGAGTTTTTTTAACCTTAAAGGTGTTTTTTAATAGAAGAAATACGGTGCAAAGAAATGAATTTCTTTGAATCAAAGAAAAATCATTTTTAAATTAATGGAATATTTTTTAAACTAAAAAAAAACCCTTGAAATATTTTTAAACTCAAAAAAAACTTGAAATATTTTTTAAACTCAAAAAAATCCCTTGAAATATTCTTTAAAAAAATAATATATTTAAAAAAAAAAAAATGTTCGAGTTTAGAAAAATATCTTATTAACTTTAAGAAATTAGTTACTTTCGAAATAGTGTTGAAAGTCAGTAAAATTTTCTTAAAAACTGCTATATTTTTTTATTGATAAAATGTAATATTTAATTAAAATAATTTCTATATGAAAATGATAAAAAATATCTTACATCAAATAATTTTTTAATCCAAAGACATGATTTTTAAATTAAACAAATTAGTTCATGAATTCGATAAACCTATCTCTTTTCAACAATAGAATGTTTGTTGATGCAAAAAACGGCGTAATTAATTACATTTCTTTACATTAAAAAGACGATTTTGAATTGAAAAAAATAGTGGTCAGAATCAAGAAAATGTAACTGAAAAACTTTAATCATTTTTTTATTTTAATAAAGTAATTATTATTTTGATTAATTATTAATTATAATGCGCACGCCGTATTCCCAAAATTTATATATATCGAAGTATTTGGAACAAAGCTTATGTATTATTCATGTATTATATATATATATGTATTGCATCAATCAAGAAAATGTAACTGAAAAACTTTAATCATTTTTTTATTTTAATAAAGTAATTATTATTTTGATTAATTATTAATTATAATGCGCACGCCGTATTCCCAAAATTTATATATATCGAAGTATTTGGAACAAAGCTTATGTATTACTCATGTATTATATATATATGTATTGCATTATATGGATTCACAGACTTTTATTGTCTTGCTTACGAAATTACGTTTGCATACAAATGGCTGTGTTTCACACGCTTTTCTAAGTTACATAACAGTGATGCTTAGTATATTGCTGTATCTGAAAATCTACTGCATATACTAGGGGTTTCTTTATGGATAAGCTGCATCGACCAATCAGAAAGCTTCTTTAGAGCTATTTAACGCGTGGTAAATTTCGTGAATACGGCGTGCGTAACCCTGAGAAGCATTTGGAACAAAGCCGATGAAATGGAAGAGTACGAAAAAAAGATTATCTTGTGTTTTTTGTGACAGACGATTGTGAGGACTTTGATAATAACGGATTTAATTTCGTTGAAAATCATCACTGTCAACTTCATTGTAATCCTTCGAGTCACAAAGGCGATTATTCGAGAGCCAACATTTTAATTCTGGCAGGTAAGATAAAAATATTTAATCTTTTACTATGAATTTTATAAATTGAAATTATTTTCATTATTTAAATATGATTAAAAGTATTATTTCTAAACAAATCAAAAGTATTATTTTTGTTGTTAAAATATGTTAAAATAAATTTTTCCGTTTTTAATAAAATTTATTATAATTGGAAATAGTCTAAAAAATAAATAAGATGAAAATTTTTTATCAACTTATTATTACTTAATGGGAAAATAATATTTGTTATTTAATCTATTTTGAATATATATTCCAACCATATACATTTTCATTATCATAGACGATCTTAGGCTCCAATTCATAGACCTAACTCAAGTAGTGGTTGTTACTTGAACCTCATTCTGTCTTTGTCTCTCCATGATAAGGATAAAAAACAGATGATACGACCGTTACTTGATCTAATAGCTACACTAGAAAAAAATTTCTTAGTAACGAAATAAATTTTATTGTATCGAATATATTCTTTCGGGCAATCGGTGAAATATTTTTTGTATCAATATCATTTATTCCGTCAGTGAAAACAAAATTTTTAAATATCAATAAAATATTACTAAACATTCATAAGATGTTTCTTGAACTGAACAATATCTCATACTGAAAATTATTAATTTTATTTTAAATTTATATATCGTAATATTAAAATATAAACTAAATTAAATAACACAGGCCCACAAAATGAAAAAAAATGTCTGAACTTTTGACCGGACATACATATTCCCATGTATTTTTCGACGCTGAATCCGAATCTGTAATAAAAATATAGGGTTTTCCTACCTTTTCTCAGAGTTTTATTGAAAAAACCTCATTTTTTACGGTTTTTTTGCGGTTTTTCGAGTCTAGAAAAAACAAATCATGAGATACGGTTAATTGGACTTCAAAATCGAATTCTACGGGAAAAAATACACGGGAAACCATACCTTCAAATTTTTTTAACGCGATTCTAGTCCTCTGTATGGGGCTGAAAAGATGAGGAAATCGGTAAAAGTCGAAATTTTGCCTAAAATGGATTTAAACAATATTAAAATTTAATCATGCGTCTTTTGAAGAGTCGATAAACATTGGAAATACTATCCTGGGGGTTTTTCAGATTGCTGATCATGAATTTGAAGTCAGATTGTGTAAAAACTACTTCTAGAGGGCGGTGACAAGAACTGTATATGGTAAATTTATCGATTTTTTAAAAATTTTACGTCTGAAATACTAATTTTAGAGTCTTTCACAGCATTGACTGTAAATTCAAGATATTAACTTAGCCTATTGTGTACGTTAAACTTAACATTTTGTCTATGTTTGTCTCTCTCTCTCTCTCTCTCTCTCTCTCTCTCTCTCTCTCTCTTCCGATGTTTTTTTTAAATTGGCTTACGCTTACGTACACGTTTCTCTTCGAATGACCGATGTAGTGGATTTCTGACACGTTTTTGTCCTTTTTCGCAGCTGTTTCTCTTTTTATCATCCAGCAGTAATCTGCTAACATGTTGATACCCCAGTTTCCTTGAAATCTACGTTCAAACTCCTTTAAATCTTGGTGAAATCGTTCACCATGCTCTTCACTAAAGTCTCCGTTATTTTCAGGAAACTGATCAACGTGTGAATCAAGAAAATGAAGTTTTAAGTTCATTAGACAACCCAATTTTTCAAAATTACGTACCATTCTTTTCACAATAGCTTTATAATTCGTGTCTTTGGCATTACCCAAAAATTTCGTCGATACCTCTTTAAAACTTAACCATGCTGCCTTTTCAACATCAGTCATGCTTTGTTCAAAGTTTTCGTCTCTAAATAAAGTTCGGATTTCAGGACCATCAAAAATACCTTCATTTAATTTAGCATCAGATTTATGGGGAAATACTTTGCTTATATATTGGAAGCATTGACCGTCCTTGTCCAAAGCTTTAACTAATTGCTTTATCAATCCAAGCTTTATATGCAGAGGCGGTATCAAAATTTTCGAAGGATTAACGAGTGGATCTTTTATAACATTCTGTTTTCCAGGTTCAAACGATTCTCTTGATGGCCAAATTTTCTTTTTATAGTGTTTTTCTTATCTCTGCTATCAAACATGCATAAATAACATGGGTACTTCGTAAATCCAGATTGTTGTCCAAGTATCATAGATAAAATCTTTAAATCGCCACATATTTGCCATTTATGTTCTCTATATTTTATTTTCGTTAAAAGTAGTTCAAGATTGGAATACTCTTCTTTAAGTACTGTTGAATGTGCTAATGGTATAGGAGCATATTTATTTGTGATATTGAGGAATACTGCTTTAAGGCTGCGCTTTGATGAATCAATGAATAGTCGCCAATTTTCAGGTTTGTATATGTTGGGTTCACAATCTGACTTCAAATTCATGATCAGCAATCTGAAAAACCCCAGGATAGTATTTCCAATGTTTATCGACTCTTCAAAAGACGCATGATTAAATTTTAATATTGTTTAAATCCATTTTAGGCAAAATTTCGACTTTTACCGATTTCCTCATCTTTTCAGCCCCATACAGAGGACTAGAATCGCGTTAAAAAAATTTGAAGGTATGGTTTCCCGTGTATTTTTTCCCGTAGAATTCGATTTTGAAGTCCAATTAACCGTATCTCATGATTTGTTTTTTCTAGACTCGAAAAACCGCAAAAAAACCGTAAAAAATGAGGTTTTTTCAATAAAACTCTGAGAAAAGGTAGGAAAACCCTATATTTTTATTACAGATTCGGATTCAGCGTCGAAAAATACATGGGAATATGTATGTCCGGTCAAAAGTTCAGACATTTTTTTTCATTTTGTGGGCCTGTGTAATTGAAATAAAATTTTTTTCCTTCAATAAGATTATTTTCATGCATCTAAAAAATATTTCGAATTAATTAATTTCTTCATACCAAATGGAAGTAACTATTCATTGAATAAATATTATCTTTCTTTGAAAATATACCTGAATTTTTTAAGCCTAAAAAATATTTTTCGTAGAAGAATATATTATTTTGAAAACATGAAATATCACTTTTAAGCAGGGTTGCGAAAAAAGTAATTAAAAATTATTTGAATTACGAATCATTTTTGAATTTGTAATTAAAGTTTTATTTAATTAACAATTCCTTTTAAATTGATAATTAAAAATATTTTAATTAACAAATCAAAATCTAATCGTGAATTGAAAAGGCTTTAATTAAAAAATCAAAAGGAACCCTTAATTAAATGAATTTCAATTAAGAAATCAAAATGTAATCGTGAATTGAAAGGGCTTTAATTACAAAATCAAAAGGAATTCTTAATTAAATAAATTTCAATTAGAAATCAAAATGTAATCGTGAATTGAAAGAGCGTCAGTTATGATTATGATTTGTGAATTCGAGGGCTTTAATTAAAAATTCCACAATTCCTTTTTAATTAAACGTACTAAGGAATTTTTATCATATATACACCGAAAAAAATCCGTTACGCCAATGGTTCCATACCTCCTACAACTATTATTGTTCGCGAGATTGAAACTACAGCGGTCTAAAATATGCGACGCACATTATTAGATAGGTATAGTAACAGAGTAGTTCACTGTAAATACTGCAATAGTTCAAGCGCTGAACGTTGGCTGTTGGGGGTAAATGAAATACGATCCGTCAAAATACACGAACGCGCGTGATTCCAGACTCGAATGATATAGCGTCGATGAGGCTTTAGTAAAGCGAACAATAATCGTTGTAGGAGGTATGGAACCATTGGCGTAACGGATTTTTTTCGGTGTATGTATATAGAAAAACATATGTGGACGCGCACATACATACGCACCTGGGCTCATATATATGCAACATTTCATGTCGACCCACACGCACACATACAGACAAGTTGATATATATATATATATATATATATATATATATATACACACATACATACATACGTGGGACATTCCACGTCAATTAGAACGACCCACAGACATGTTTAAATATATATATATATATATATATATATATATATATATATATATTTATATTTATATATACATACATACATACATGGGAAATTCCACGTCAACTAGAACGCACCCCTAAACAGGTTTATATATATATATATATAAGGCGTTCCATGTCGTTTCGCATGCATACACGCACACGTTAATATTCATGGGATTTTTCATGTCAATTAAAATGCAAGCAGACAAAGGTTTATATATACGGGACATTTTATGTCAATTAGCATGCACGCACACAGACTTTAATAAACATTTTTCATGTCAATTATAACGCACGCACACAAAGGTTAATGTATATGCTATATTTCATGTCAATTAGCATGCATGCACACAGACTTTAATAAACATGGGATTTTTCATGTCAATTATAACGCACGCACACAAAGGTTAATGTATATGGGATATTTCATGTCAATTCGCATGCATGCACGCATACGTTTATATACATGGGATTTTTTATGTCATTTTCAACGCACGCACATACAGGTTTATATATATGCGACATTTCATATATATATATATATATATATATATATATATATATAAAGAAAAATATATATAAACTCAAGTACGTGTATCATGCATGTTAATTGACATGAAACGTCCAGCATATATAAACCTGTGTGTGTGCGCGCACGTGTGATTTAAAATTAAATATCCCATGTATATGTGTACACAGATATACACACACGTATATATATATATATATATATATATATATATATATATTCATAAGCCCATGTGTGTGCGTGCATGTGAATTAACAAAGTGGTCCCATATATATAAATACAAATCTCAAGTACATGTTTAGATGTATTTGCGCGTACGAGTTGACAAGAAATGTTAAATATATGAAAACCGGTGCGTGCGTGTTGACATGATACGTCACATATATGTAAACCTAAGGGCACTCGGATAGGTGTGTTAGAGTTGTCATGAAATGTCCCATACATATAAACCTGTATGGGCGTGGGTTATAATTGACGTGACAAATCCTATGTATATTAATGTGTGTGCATGCATGCGAATCGATATGAAATGTCCCATATGTATAAACCTGTGTCTGTGCGTGCGTTCGAATCGACATGGCAAATTCCATGTTTACTAACGTGTGTGTGCATGCATGCGAATTGACATCAAATGTCCAATATATATAAACCTCTGTGTTTGTATGCGTTTGAATTGACATTAAAAATCCCATGTATATTAACGTGTGTGTGCATGCATGCGCAACGACATGGACTGTCCCACATATATATAAACCTATGTGTGCGTGCGTGCCCATTGATTTGAAATATCCCATATATATAAACCTGTGTGTGTGCGTTCGAATTGACGTGAAAAATCCTATGTATATTAACGTGCGTGTGCATGCATGCGAATCGACATGAAATGTCATATATATATATATATATATATATATATATATATATATATATATATAATACTGTGTGTGTTTGTGCGCATTGGCATGAAATGTCTCATATATATAAACCTGTATGTGCTGATTGACGTGAAAAATCCCATGTTTATTAAAGGCTGTGTGCATGCATGCGAATAGACAAGAAATGACCCATATATACAAACGAAAGATTTTGTCCAGCTTTCCAGCAATGAATTTTTTGTATTCTCTTGACTTCTTTTGCTTTTTCTTGCCATTCAACTTGTTTCGTTTGTCGGAAAACTTCTTGTTCTTCTTTATTTAAAAGGGCAATGTTGATAGATGGAGCGTACAGTGACACATGAGTTGCGAAATCCTCTGCATTTCTAATAAATTCTGCACTTTGCTTGGACAAATTGTGCACTGTGGCATAATGTTGAACTATACCTCCTATTTCATCGCATACACCTTTTCTATGCTCGGTTGCAGAAAATAACCATTTTCTTTTTTCTTTTGAATTTCTAAACTCGTAAAATTAGTAATCTATTTTTTAAATGACTGGCGACTCCATTCGAAATGATTAGTATTTCTTCTAATTCTTGCAGAGGGTTTTTTCGCTTTATATTCTCTATAATTGAATTTATAGCCATTAAAGCATGAGAAGAATCATGTTTCGTATCGTCACAAACTGTGACATAACTGACCGTCAAATCATTTCCGAAATAGTATTCTGATGTAAATATGGATATTTGATTTTTGCTCCAGTGGTAGCTTTGTACTTCATTTTGTAATGAGACCGTTCAGTTTTCGGGGAAGTCTACGTGAATGACCAATTGTAACTGGCTTTTTTATACTAAAATTTTTGCTTCGCGAATAGCAATACGTTGAATTTCTTTAATCATTTTATGAGTACTCACGGTGAGAGCATATTTTCTTAATTGTATCAAAAAGTCTTCAATGGTACTAGTTTTATAAAGTAAATCTGATTTTTCCCAAATACTGTAACTTATTTCTTCATAAAGATCTTCTTCCGTCAAGAAATTCATTTTTAAATCAATAGTTTCTCCAATTGGGCATTTTTGACAGTTTCCCAGTACACATTTTATACTATTCTTAGAGCAAAATAAAGAAGAAAATATATACGATTCAATTTTTGAAATGTCATATTTATTGTTTCTATTATAATTTTTTTAAGCTATCAACATAAGTTCTAAATTTTTGCAATAAATACAAAGACACGTATTATTGGGTGAATGGGGTATAATCCACTTTGGTCTCAAGGCATACAATGTTGATTTGTCGATTTTCTTTCATGCTTCGCAAAAGGAAGCGCTTAACTTTATTAGTTTTGATAACGTTATTTTTTACAGATATTGTATCATTTTTATTTGCACTTTGTCGAGAGCAATTATAATCATCGTTTAAATAATCCTCTTCGACTTGTAACACAACTTCCCTATCCAAAGAATGGCCACTATAATTCTCAAGCTCTTTATAGACATCTTCATTATTCACCAGTTGGCCAGTCAAAATAAGGTTTTGTTCTGCTAAAATTACTAACTATCAACGACCTATGTGATCATTTAAAAGATAGTCCGTAGATGTTTACTTATATGTTTTGGACTGGCAACTATGATTTATTAATTAGTTATTAACAAATTAGTGCAAAAAAAACGCGTTTCTTTTTGTTTTTTGTTAATAAAACGAAAACTATTTGACGAATTACTATGGTGTCAATGGGAAAGTTGTAGAGAATTGAATTATCAACAAAACGAAAGGTCAAATGATCCGATCCGTTTATTAGAACCGGAGAAAATTCTGAAAAACCGGAACATTTTTCTTTTTTTAAAAAAATTCATAACTTTGTTGTTTATAAATATTGAGAGCTGAAATTTGGCACAGAAGTAGATAATTATATCTACTTGTAAAATGCCAAAGGCAGATACTATCGGATAATTAGTTTCTGCGCAATTTCAATTTTAATTTTTTTTCGGTATTATTCCCTTCTTTATATTACCGATTGAGAACGTTGTACATACATTTTTAAAAGGGTTTTGAAAACTAGGAACAATATACTATTAAACGTATATTCTAAGTTCTCATCAAAATTGTGTAAAAAGGGTGAAATATGCACTCGAACATCGACGCAAACGGTCGAGCGCACGTTATACAGCAAAAAGTGGGGATGGAGGAGAAACGATGTATGTAGATATACCGGCGCGCGGCATGAAACGTTCAATTTTTTAACTGGCTTGTTTTTGGCGATTAATGCACTTATATTAGTGTTTTCTTTTTTAATTTGGGTATTTTTAACCGACGAATCTGATTTCCTATTCAGATTTCATGAATAATGAAATCTAAAGGTATTTTGCATTTTCTCCTCCATCTCCACTTTTTGCTGTGTAGCGCGCGCTCGACCGTTTGCGTCGATGTTGGAGTGCATATTTTACCCTTTTTACACATTTTTAATGAAAATTTAGAATATACGCTTAATAGTATATTGTTTCTAGTTTTCAAAACCCTTTTAAAAATGTATGTACAACGTTCTCATTCGGTAATATAAAGAAGGTAATAATACCGAAAAAAAATTAAAATTGCAATTGCACAGAAACTAATTATCTGATAGTATCTGCCTTTGGTATGTTAAAAGTAGATATAATTATCTACTTTTGTGCCAAATTTCAGCTCTTAATATTTATAAACAACAAAGTTATGAATTTTTTTAAAAAAAGAAAAATGTTCCGGTTTTTCAGAATTTTCTCCGGTTCTAATAAACGGATCGGATCATTTGACCTTTCGTTTTGTTGATAATTCAATTCTCTACAACTTTCCCATTGACACCATAGTAATTCGTCAAATAGTTTTCGTTTTATTAACAAAAAATAAAAAGAAACGCGTTTTTTTTGCACTAATTTGTTAATAACTAATTAATAAATCATAGTTGCCAGTCCAAAACATATAAGTAAACATCTACGGACTATCTTTTAAATGATCGCATAGGTTGTTGCCAGTTACTAATTTTGGCAAAATGAGACTTTTTTCGGTCTATTGACTAGCCTACAGTGACCGTGCTTGATCAATCATGTACGTAGTTACGCCTGGCAGAGCTGATAATAAATATTTTTTGGAAAAATCAATTGGTATGAGGGTTAATAGCCGCACTTTTTCGGAAAAACTTGAACAATTTTTTAAGACCCTTTTAATATTTTCAAACCATTTATCACATGTTTTATATTAGATGCATTGATTCAATTTAGGCAAATCGGTCGTATTATAAAATTTCATCATTTTACTAGCTACTTTATAATCAAATGCATTCATTTGCTTTCTTTTTCGAATGGCACACAATTTTCGCATCTTTACATTAAGAGTTTCAGACATCTTGATAGGTGAAATCTTTAAATTCAAATTATTTGCGGTTTCGTTAAGCTCATGCGCCACAATCTCGCCGCCATTAATTTCTTCTGAAGATTGTTGACTGCTAGAATTAGATAAAGAGGGTGTAGCATTCTTCACTCCTTCTAAGAATAATTTATAAAATGCAACGCAAACTTCATCTTCTCTAGATATCAAAAGCTTTGGATACAAGCGCTGTGAAGACTCCGTTATACTGCCCAATTCTCTGAATGGATTTTTACAGGAATGGTATATAGCTTTCGCGTGTCTTTTTTTTAAGTCCTTGCACTTTATCTTGGCCAGTGATGATGCCATTATAATTAACTCAAAATCTTTCAATAAAGCGGAAAAAAAGATTATAAAAGTTAGACGATTTGTTTTTTAATTCGATTTCTCCTTATCTACTGCGATGTGCTCTATTGCTAATGAATACGCTTGGAACGCGACTTTGCTACCTAACGGCGGTATGCACAACTACTTTCGAACTGAATTTCACTCGCAGGTGCAAAATTAAGACTAAATAAATGATAATTATTTTTTAACACATTTTTAAAAGAAAAATTGAAATAACTTTTGTTCTAATTGACCAAAAAGTTGAGCAATGGCTCATTCTGAAGGTTTTTGCAAACACTTACAATATACTTATAAATAAAACAGTAAACGAATAGTGGAAGAGCATAATTATTGGAAGAGTGCGTGGTCTCAATATTCTATAATTGAAAAAAAATTTTTAAATTCATCTATTTTTATAAACTTAAAATCATCATAACTTTGGTTCTTATTGATCCAAAAACTTGATCAAGGTTTATTTTAAAGAGTTTTGTTAATATTTTTATTACATTAATAAATAAAAGCATAAGCGAGTAGTTGAAAAAATGGCACAATGTGCCATAGTATCAATGCTTTAAAATGGAAAATATACAAAAAAAGTTCAAAAACCTGTTTAAAAAAAATAAGGCAAAACAGCATATTATCACCTATCCTAAAAGTTAGCATTTTTTACGTATAAAAACATAAAAATTAAAAAAAAAATATAGTTTTTGAGAAAATTGCATTTTTAAAAAATCGTTTTTTCTAGGTTTTTCATAAATAACTCGGAGGGATCAATTCGCATCGCAAAAATCGGAACGGCAATTAAAACTAGACTGTATTCCTCACATTTAAAAAAAATCGTCATGAAAAGTCAAAAATTGACAGAGATGGAGCATTTGGGATACGGAGGTCCATTTTCATTTTTTCACCTTTCATTTTAACATTCAACACAAAATAGGCTATAGCGTCGTGAAAAAAATTTTTTAAGCCGTATTTCGGGGTTTCCACATCTTCTTTTGACGGCCTTTCTTCAAAGGTCTTTCTATGGCCTTTAATTTGCAAGATTGTGTGTTAAAAAACATTAACTCAAGTTTTAACGGATGTTCAAAAATATAAAATTGATAACAATTACTATTTATATTTTACACTGTAGCGCAGCTGCCTCTCCGTAAAATTGAAAAGTGCAAAATATTTAAATTTAAGTATACATCAGAACCAGAAAAATGAGCTGCGGCGGATCAAATTTGACCATGTGAGCGCCCGAGTACGTACGGCCCTGAAACCGTACGATATTAAAAACTGCGCCCGCAAACACCCAAAAAGACCAAAGTGGTTGCACATGCAAGCCCGCATGTACATACACATGCTCTTGCATGTGTAAGTACCGCTAAAAGTATACGGCGGCTCTTCCTCTCTTCTACTAAGTTAGAAGAGTGGGAGAGAGACCAGAGAGAGCTGAAGCAAGCAGTGCGAGGAGCTTGTGACTCTCGTCACTCTTGGTTCAGCTCTCTCACGGGATAGTCACGCTTTGCTTAAGGCAATAACGGGCGATAGGTCATTACATTGTTTTAAGCAAAGTAGATTCTACACGTGTTATCGTGCATTAGTTAATTGTAATACGAATTCTGTATAGTTCTAAATAAAGAGCTTATCCAAGTTAACATCTTTCCCTTCCTATTAACCTAGTGTTAAGCCCTGAATGTTAAGGCATTTGGTCCTTAAGAAAAACGGGCTTTGCACGTAACAAACCCAAAAATTACTAATACTCTTTCAATAAAAAGGTCTGCTATAGCTAGGCAAGGTGTCCTAGCTATAAACGACTTTAACAGACATAAAAAGAGTCTGCACAAGCTAGGCATGGCGCGCTAGCTTGTAACGACTCTATAATCAATATACGACATTAAAATAATTACTAATTAAATAATTAAATTAAATAATAGGAGGGAACGTTACAACCAAGAATTCGAATTTCGACGATGCCTTAAAAAATAGATGATTTTGAAACTTTGAGGTTATGAGTTATTTTTTTTCAATATATATTTATATATAAATATATATATACCAAAGTTCCAGCCAAAACGGTGACTTGAGAGTGGACGTGATTCGTCGAATCCCAGCGATATATCCCATATACGTTTGGCTTTTCTGCTCGAATAACTCGTTGATGTCGGTGGCATCAGACTTTTAGAGGTCGGTGTTGGATGGTGATCTCGGTGGTTCAAGCAAGCCAAAGTTCAGAACTTACAAACTAAGATTAAACCCTAACTGAATCAAATAAGATAATAAGAATGACTAAAAAAATAATTATAATAAATACGAAAGAAACTTAATTAAAGATACGAATGATTACTTAAATTAGCTTTACTGTATAAAGATAAACTTAATAAAAATAAAACAAAGCTAACCTAACCTTAAATCTACACGGAAAAGAGTTTTCACCTTAAAAACTAGTGCTAAATAATAGAAGGTTAAAATTGCGTGTTTTATAATGAAAAAAACCATGACAGTATCATTTTAATCAATGCTAGTTTTACTATTTTACCTTCTAAGGTCCAGCACATTGATTTTCAATGATTAGCACGGTTTTTTCCAGTGCCAACATCAAAATTTAAGTTCTGCGCATTAGCAGAGAAATTCTAACGACTA
Source organism: Anastatus disparis (assembly GCA_017163975.1). Classification (NCBI taxonomy): domain Eukaryota; kingdom Metazoa; phylum Arthropoda; class Insecta; order Hymenoptera; family Eupelmidae; genus Anastatus; species Anastatus disparis. The sequence continues at coordinate 1,038,515 of JAFFSR010000365.1, read as the reverse complement.
GCACGGTTTTTTCCAGTGCCAACATCAAAATTTCAGTTCTGCGCATTAACAGAGAAATTCTTAATGCATGGTATCAGTTTTTTCACAAAATCAACTTATTGCTATCATAAATAATCTTTCAAGTCAGTTATATTTTATTTATTTATACATGTATGTATGTATGTGTATATATATATATATATATATATATATATATATATATATATATAACATGTCTGTGATAACATAATGACAGAGTTTTATGTTCAAAGTTCAACAAGATTTCTTTTTCAAGAAAAGTTATTTAGTTATTTTAGTACGAAATTATACGTGAAAACTGGTCGAAACAAACTTGCAATTTTTTCTCATTTTTTTTATGTAACTTCTCATAAAAGTAACATAGAATATTTAATATTTAACATTCAATATTTTTTGTATAAAATTATCCATTTGGCACTTATTTCCTATGCAATAAATAGAAAAACTTTTGTGTAAAACTTCACAATCGTGCACACTGCTACAATCGAAAATTCGTATACACAAACATACACCAGCGCCGTTATTTAACGTGCTTGGCACCCGAAAAAACCGTGCCAAAGGTGGCACTGTAAATTCACGCGTCAGTTATCGAAAATAAATATTTATAGCACTAAAAAATACGACACTGGTATGAATTTTATTTGTGCTGTCAATAGAGCGAAAAAAATTAATGCCATTCATTACTTTAGAACACACTAGCATTGGAATTTAAACATCTAATCGAATTTAGCATTAGTTTTACCGGTGAAAACTTTTTTCCGTGTAATGTAACAATGACGGGGCGGATACAGAATAGGTGTAGCGAAAACTGGTAATTAAGGTATAAAACTTATTTGTGAGTTTTAACTTAATTATTTTCTTTTTCTATTTATCAAAAGAAATAAAAGGAAATATTACAACGTCGAAAATAAATAAATGAGCAAACAAATATAATTATTATACTTTAAATAAATAAAGAAAAAAACTTAGGATTTGACGTAGCAACACAGAAAGATTGATAATCTCTGTTGCCAATAGATGTGGTGGCTAGTAACTAGTGGCTGTAATAAAATTATAGCAAAGAAAAATACAAGATTAATATCTACGCAGTAAATTACAAAAGTTAAAAGGTGAAAGCGTGACCTACTTTACCGACGGTGGGTAACTCGGCGCGGGTACACGGTTGGTACGGAAGATGACTGGTGCAGGTGAAGGAACAAGAATAGCGAATGCTCTCACCTCATCGGAGAGAAGAGAAGGGATGACTGGTCAAACGGCCAGTGCAGGACCTACCCCGATCGGAGAAAGTAGAGGTAATAAAAAGGAGTCTATGTCGGGCAATCCCACCCTTACACTAACGGAGAAGTTGGAGGCTACTTCAGGCAATTCCGCCCTTACGTAGCTAGAGAGAGGAATACAGGTAAGGATACCTCCCGCTGTGTCAAGCAATCCCACTCTTACACAGCAGAAGGGGAGAAGAGATCGCTTACTGTCTCAGTGGCTCGCTCTCATATGCTCCAGAGCTTGCTATTCCCATTGCGGGATTCACGCCTCGTAGCGGCCGAGCGCGGGTACCAAGTTTTAAGCGCGATGCTTGAATTTGCATTTTTACAATATATATTCATACTGAAGTGTGTGTGTGTTTGTGTATATTTGCATGTGTGTACACTTCAGTGTTGAATATACACACACGTGTATATATATATGTGTGTATATATATATATATATATATATATGTTACCAGTCTATTTAAATACTATTTATATAAGGTAAGTGGATATATTGTGGAATGCAAAAATCGAGTACCCCCTAGTGGAATAAATATGCTCCTCTAATAATAAAATTATAATAAAAACAAATGTATTGAATTATAGGTTTAAAAAAAATTATTGTATGAACTACATAAAATTGATTTTATAATTTACATTTAAAACTATTATTTTATGAATAGAGGCAACGAAAAAACATATTTTTATAAGTTTATGTTGAAGAAGGTTAAAATGACGTTCATTTTGCATGATAAACAGTGATTCAATAAATTTTTTAATTAAATGTATTTTTTATACAAGACAAGATCTAACAATGAATACTTGTCTAATTAAAAGATTAAAATTAAAATTTCTACTTTTTTATGAGGTTTTTTAGTTTAAGGAGATGTAATAGGGTATACAGGGTGACCCATTTTAATCTATGGACCGAAATTTCTTCAAAAGTACGTCATCTAAAAAAAAATGGTTTGGACATAAGTTGGTTAGGACAGAAGGGGACATTTAACGGTACCATTAGTTTTTACCTTGAAGTAAATTTTAAAGGTCATTTCAAGGTCAAGATGGTTTTTTCAAATAGAAACCCCTATTTTTAGTGCGGATTTGAAAAGATCGAAAAATTTCGCATCAAAAGTGTATTATGCAAAAATTGTTTTTATGACCTTGGAAAGGTAAAAAATAAAGGTCACATGTCTGAAAAATCGACTTGACGTACTTTCTCGAAAATGACCTGGTTTTCTGGGTAACATTACCATTCAGAATGCTTCAGAAAGATCAATAAATGGTAAAAGTGTAAATTACTTTGATAAGTTTGACCTTAAGATCAATTTTCAAGGTTATTTGAAGATCAGAACATTACATTTTTCATGACCATAGAGATTTCGTTTTCAACCTAACCTTTAAAAGGTCGTATCACGGTAAATTAAGGACGTTTTTCTAAATTATTGATTCTTATTAAGTGGTAAGTGCCATTTTGTAATACGGAAAAAGTAAAACAAAAGTACTTTTATCTTACTTTCAGAGTTACCCGAGAACAACGACATGGACGTGGTAAGTTCTGTTTCCTTTAGGGTGCTAGATTATTGTGAGTCTCTTTGCCTCTCACGTCGGGGTGCTAGATTATCGTGAGTCCCCTTTCCTCTCACGTCGGGGTGCTAGATTATCGTGAGTCCTCTTGCCTCTCACTATAGCTGCGATTAGCCACGGACATATTGTTCGAAGTTTTCTCTGTTGGCTTGAAGACACATGCGTATACGTCTTTCAAAACTGTCCACAGTCCTGAGCAATGTTTCTCGAATAATGGCTGCGCAAGCTATTCGGATTCGTTCCATCATATCATTTCTCGTTGTTGGCCGTTCTGCAAAAACAATATTTTGCACGTACCTCCACAAAAAAAGTCGGGTGACGCGAGATCTGGTGAACAAGCAGGCCAGGTAAGTGATCCCTTATAAATGCTAAGAAGTTGAACCTGTCTACATTTTGATCAAAAAAGTATGGTCCAATCAAATACCCATTTACGCTTCCGCACCAGACCATCAGACTTCATTGATTTTGATGATCTACAACTCTGAACCAGTAAGGATTTTCGTACGACTGATAGTGAGAGTTATGTTCGTTCAGCTACCCGTCACTGTAAAACTTAGCTTTATTAGAGAAAAGTACATATCGAAAAAATGGGGATCATTTTGTATGATTCGCAAAGCCCATTGGCAGAAATTTATTCGCGCTAAAAAATGACGTGGCTGTAAGGCTTGCGTTAGAGTAATATGGTGAGCATGATAATTTAAAAATCTTAAGATTCTTGAAACTGTACTTTGCGGTATACTCGTTTCTCTTTCAATCTGTTGAGTACTAATGTGCGGATCTAAATGGACAGCTGCAAGAATTGTTAATGTTTGCATATCGTTATTTTCATAATCATGATATTGGAGTTGGCGAACAAGATGCCCTTGGCGAGCTCTTTCAGTTAAGCTTCTTATTGTCATATCAGTAGGATGTCTTTTGTCTGGAAACCGTTCAACATAAAGTCTTGAAGCAGCGGCGTAATGATTGTGACATTCTACTGAAAGTAATATCATATCGACAATTTCTGTTGGTGGATAATCAGCCATATTACAAAATTTTTATTGGATCAAGCACAAGAAGTGTCAACAGTAATTCAATAGCAAAGTAAAATTTGAATAATAATTAGTATTACAAAAATATCAATGTTTAATATAAGCTTAATATTTTTTAATCATCAAACTATCATAAATGATACAACTAGTTAACTTGCAAACATTTAAATTTGGCCATCCCATAAAAATCGATTAAACCTTGAAATTTCATCTTGGCAACAAATTTAAAAAAAAAAATTTAAGTACGTTTTAAAGGCTGAATTGGACCCTCCAATCCGTTATTATTTTGAAGTGAAAAAGTCAAAATTGTATTTAAGCATAAAAATATTTTATTCTATTGCTTTCTCATAGAGAAAGCATTGTATCGATAAATAAATTTTTTTTCTATTTTTTTATTAATTTATACATATTTGAATTCGGTGAGTCGAAAAAAGTGGTTTCCAGAAAATGTCTGTATGTATGTATGTGTGTGTCTGTGTGTGTGTGTGTGTGTGTGTGTGTGTGTGTGTGTGTGTGTGTGTGTGTATGATTTCAGTTAGTAAATTGTATCTCGAGAACTACTCGATGGATTTGCTTCTAATTTTGCATGGAATTTAGTTTTTTGACTAACTTGCTGGGAAGTTATTGATAATTGGTTCTTCTAGCGTAGTTTTCATTTTAGAGTTGTTTAAAAAAAAGTTTCGATTTTTTATTTTTTTGTTTTTTTTTTGTTTACTATTCGATGAATTTGCTTCAAAATTTGCACGGAAATTATTTGTGATTGCCCAAATAAAATAAATTTTAAAAAACTAATTTTCTTAGTTTAGTTTCAATTTTAGAGCATTTTGAAATTTTTGAAAAAAATGTTTCTATTTATTACGCCAATAAAATCTTAAAAACTACTCGATGGATTTATTTCAAATTTTCCATTCAATTCAATTTTTCGATCAACTGGTGCGGAAGCTATTGAGAATTGGTTTTCTCAGCGTAGTTTTTTTTTAGAGTCATTTTAAGAATTTTAAAAAACTTTCAATTTTTCATTTTTTTTGTATTTTACGTAAACCACTCAAAGAATTTGTTTGAAAATTTGCATGGAACTTAATTCCAACTGTCAAAAGTATAAAAAATTTTTTAAACTAATTTTCTTAGCGCACTTTTAATTTTAGAGCATTTTTTAAATTTTGTAAAAAATTTTTACTTTTCCTTTTTTTTCTATTCTACGTAAAGCATTCGATAGGTTTGCTCCAAAATTTGCATGCAATTAATTCGCTACTGTCTGAAGAAAACAAGCTTTGGAAAACTAATTTTCTCAGTGCAGTTTTAATTTTAGAGCACTTTGAAAATTTTCAAAAAAATTTTTACTTTTCATTTATCTTCTATTTTGTGTAAATCATAGTATTAATTTTCTCCAAAATTTTTGTACAATCAACTCGATATTGTCTGAAAAAAATAAGCTTTTAAAAACTAATTTTCTTAGAGTAGTTACAATTTTAGAGAATTTTAAAGATTTAAAAAAAAAATTTCGATTCTTTATTTCTTATTTTTTTTATTTTACGTAAAGTACTCGATAGATTTGTTATAAAATTTGCAGGGAAATCATTTACAACTGATGAAAGAAGGGAAATTTTCAGAAATTGATTTTCATAGGGTAGTTTTAATTTTAGAGCATTTTTAAAATTTTGAAAAAGAAATTTTGAAAAGAAAATGTTATTTATTCAGCCAATTAGATCTCGAAAATTACTCGATGGATTTACTTCAAATTTCGTATACTATCTATGTTTTTGTATAAATAGACGGGAAGCTATTAAAATTGGTATTCATAGAGTAGTTTTTCTATCTATCTTTGGGGTTTAACCACCTACAGCCTATTTGGCCTAGTAAGGGACACCTCGACCACCTTTGTGTTCCGGTGTTTTCGCGTTCGAAACCATACCTCAATTTTTCCTAACTCGGTAGGTGGTGCTCGATCGTGCAGGCCTACTTAGGCGGGGAGCATCGCTCAAACCCATCCTTTTTAGCGCATCGGGAGCTCAACACCTACCCAGCAGAACGGTCCGGCTCAACCATAATAGTTGAACAGTCGCGTTCTGCCTTACCGGCCCTCGAGTGACTTTCGTCGGTTTTAGTTAAAACCGAAAAAAGTCTCTCCGGGGTGGTCCACCGCGGTATCAGTGAGCTCGAGACATCCTCCACTTTCAATATTTAAATTAAAAAATGGAGAAAAAATCCCGACCTCACCGGGATTCGAACCCCGGCCCTCCGCGTGAAAGTCGGATGCTCTAGCCCCTGAGCCACCGTGGCTCCTGAGTAGTTTTTTTTATAGAGCCATAAACATGAACTGTATTTATATATAAATATGATTGCATTTTATAAAGATTAGAAATTTTGTTGTTATCATTCTTTTTATTACTGCATTATATTATTTTTTCAATAGAACCAATTTTTTTGTATAACTTGATAATTTAAGGTAGCTCGTACCGCGCAACTAAAGTCAAATGAGTATAAGTGAAACTCTATTGACTTTTGTTGTTGCGACTGCAGAAAATGTCGCGCGTATATACATATATATTACATGCTAGTAGATGTTATTTATCAATTATAATACCTAAAAATAAATAATCTTCATTATTTTATTTTATTTACTTTATTTTTATTTTTTATATAAATATTTACATGAATGTTTTAAAAATTTATATTCTGTAAATATTTTTAAAATTTCAATAACAAATCGTCATTCCAATATTTTGAATTTCGCGCGAACTAACCTCCAAAAACAGACTTTTGTTTCAAGAAAATATCTCCTATGAAAATCAATAAATTTTCAGATTCTTTTCGTAATATTTTTGAAAAATCCCTGGATATACATAACATTTAATATACCACTGGAAAGCTTGTTAAATAAAGTATTTATATTTAGTTTTTCAGAGTGGTGGTAAATCTTTAGATGCAAACGTTCGATTATAACTGTAGAAAAATCGAATATCTACCATATGAGCAATATTAAAATGTCAGTGAACGCAGCATTTTCAAAAGACTTTTTCTTGAAATTTTCCCTGGAAACCAGATCTGATTTTTTGCGTAGAGATTTATTTTAACTTAAAGAACAACCTCCTACATTTTGGTTTCATTCGTAAATTTTTCATTTTTGGTACGAGCTACCTTAAAATAAATTATAAATGTTGAAAAAGCAAACAGCTAGCATATATGTTCGAAATTTATAAAGTACAATATGAGTAAATATTAATGTTAGACAATTTTTTAATATTAAAATCACATTTAAATAAATAACAAAAAATTAATAAAACTCAAAGAGCTCTTTGAGAAAGCATTCCGCCAAAGCACTTGGCAGTGTTTTTTTAATTCTAGTATAGGGGGATTTCCCTGGAACTTTGCTTATTCTTTTGTCTTGTCAAAAAACTGAGATTCTGAAAGTTTCAGATCTCTAGGATCAAAATTGTCCTCATAACCTCAAAAAACGTGTTTTTTTTTATTTTTCGTTATAATTAGGTGAATTTCTAATGGTTCTCCAAAATTCCAAATCGAGGTGAAAGAGGACGGTAAAGCGCATATATTTAGTGATTATATAAAACCTTACGAGCCTCAACCATAACCTAAAAATACTTTTAAAAATTTCAAAATGGCCTGTACATTAATTGTATCAATACATTTTTATTTCTGGCTTCGAAAAACTTTTCTTTTCATAAAATCTATCATTTATAATTTCTGCGAAACTGTATGAATAGTGGAAAGTATCTAAAATATCAAAAAACTGAAAATTTTAAAGATTTATGGCGTTTTAGAGGCTTAATTGCATTCTGATCATGAAAATAACACCGAGAACACGTTCAGCGACCCAAAAAACCCTAAATATTGATATTTAGTCGGATCTATATCATATTCATCCATAAAATACGAGAATAAGCTTAAAAAAATTATTTTTCGAGCAAAAAGACTCCTGTAGTCTTTTTATTACCATCCTAAACTGTAATTTCACCACGTCTTTTTCAAAGTAACCTTAAAAATTTATTCACTGACCAATAACCTCCTTGATACTGATTGTTAATCTTATTCAGTACGATTTTTGGCCGAACGATATGAAATGAACCTCAAAATATTCACTAAGTGACTAAAAATGACCTCAACTATCATTTTTCTGTCGTATTCAAAACAACATAATATACAAAAAAATTTATTGGAGGATTCTAAGAACTTCTCACTGAGATTGTTTATATTGTTCTGTGCGATATTTTGTCAAGCATCACCAAAATATCGCCAAATAATACGCCTAGTCAGCAAAAATATTGCATTTTGTACTACAGTATGATTTAAAAGTAATTAACATCAAAATAGTAATGTAATATTACTAAAATATTTTCCCAGTATAAAGATATATTTTAAGAGCAGGCCGAACTATCTGTCCTGGTCTTATAGTGTTTTTCATCATTTATATAAATACCATTGGTTGTAATACTAAAAAAAGTGGCATCCCCCGATAGATACTAGTATGATAGGTAAATTTTATAATGAAAACAAAATAATTTTATCACGTGGTTTTTGAATAATATGAGACCTACTGAAAATCTAAAATATAACCTATGTTTTTTGGTAGGTCTCATATTATTCAAAAACTACATGATTAAATTATTTTGTTCTAATTATAAAATTAAACCATTATACTAGTATCTAGCGAGGGCTGCCATTTTTTTGTGTCATAGCCAATGGTGTTTACATAAATGATGAAAAATACTATTAGACAAAGACAGATAGTTCGGCCTCTTCTTAAGGCAGTATTTCTAGTGGCATACCGAGCTTGTGTTGGAGTACAAGCAGGCAGGTGAACCCCACACAGCATAAAGCGTTTGAAATATTCCTGAAATATTCCAAAACATTTCATGCTGTGCGGGACAGCTCTGTAGTTTATATTTGTTAGTGTTACAGTAGAAGATGTAGTTTCTAATTATAAAAGAGAAATCATGCCCTGATAAGAATCTCATTCTTTACGGTATTAATTGTTTAAATTAAAAAATAAAAACAATGATTACATAACACAAGAACATAACGATAATTTACAAAAATATGCACATTTAGGCAATATGAAACTGAAAATAAATTAGTTTGCTATTTTAGTTGATAACGAAAAAAATATTATCTTTATTAAGAGTCCGCTGTATCTCTGTCCTTTTCTAATTAAAAAATTGACTTTTTTCCCAAAATTAGCAACAAGAGGCAAAAATAAAGAGATGGTTTCGATGTGTTTAATAAAATGTAATATTTTCTTTGATTAGTATAAATTAATTTTATTGCTTCGTTTTTAAGAAAAGTTGGAATAACTTAAAAAATTAGAAATTAGTGTCAAATAATGGGATTTTCAAGTTATTCCAACTTTTCTTGAAAATAAAGCGGTGGAATTAAATTATTCTTATCAGAGAAAATATTGCTTTCTATTACACGAATCGAAACCATCTCTTTATTTCTGCCTGAAGCTATTAGTTTTTATAAAAAATGAATTTTAAATAGGTTCGGTAAAACAGGTAACTGTGTCGGTATACAGCTGACTCTTAAACTTGAAATATAATTTAATTATTAAAAAAATTGTTAATTTTTAAATTACTAATTTTTTATTTGTTTACTATTTGTTATTCATTATTTTTCTTTATAATTCAGTTAAATTCAGTTTTTAATTTTAAAAATAATTATTTAATAATAATTTGGTAGTAAAATATTTAAAAAAATTTTGCAGAAAAAAATTGTGTGTACCCAGGTTTGAATCCATGCCCTTAATTAAAGAACGTGATATATAAAAATATAAGGTGATCAAAATCATTTATGTTAAAATTTAAATGTGATTAAACTTGTGGAGGGTTTGAGGAGCATGTATTATTTTTTGTTTTGATCGTGGGTTAAAACCTCGGTACACACAATTTTCTTTAAAATTTTATTTTTAATATTTTATCACCAAATTATTATTGAATAATTATTTTTAAAATTATAAACTGAATTTAACTAAATTATAAAGAATGAATAACAAATAGTAAGCGAATGAAAAATTAGTAATTTATTTGGCGCATTATTTGGCGATGTTTTCGTGGTATTTGACAAAATATCGCACGGAACAATATGAACAATCTCAGTGAGAAGTTCTTAGAATCCTCCAATAAATGTTTTTGTATATTATGTTGTTTTGAATACGACAGAAAAATGATAGTTGAGGTCATTTTTAGTCACTTAGTGAATATTTTGAGGTTCATTTTATATCTTTCGGTCAAAAATCGTACTGAATAAGATTAACAATCAGTATCAAGGAGGTTATTGGTCAGTGAATAAATTTTTAAGGTTACTTTGAAAAAGACGTGGTGAAATTACAGTTTAGGATGGTAATAAAAAGACTACAGGAGTCTTTTTGCTCGAAAAATAATTTTTTTAAGCTTATTCTCGTATTTTATGGATGAATATGATATAGATCCGACTAAATATCAATATTTAGGGTGTTTTGGGTCGCTGAACGTGTTCTCGGTGTTATTTTCATGATCAGAATGCAATTAAGCCTCTAAAACGCCATAAATCTTTGAAATTTTCAGTTTTTTGATATTTTAGGTACTTTCCACCATTCCTACAGTTCAGTAAAAATTATGAATGATAGATTTTATAAAAACAAAAATTTTTAGAAGCCAAAAATGAAAATGCATTAATACAATTAATGTACAGGCCATTTTGAAATGTTCAAAAATATTTATAGGTTCTATACAGTCACTAAATATATGCTTTTTACCGTCCTCTTTTACCTCGATTTGGAATTTTGAAGAACCATTAGGAATTCACCTAATTATAATGAAAAATAAAAAAAAAAACACATTTTTCGAGGTTATGAAGCCAATTTTGAACCTAGGGATCTGAAACTTTCAGGATCTTAGTTTTTTGACAAGTCAAAAGAATAAGCAAATTTCCAGGGAAATCCGAGTTAAGGCCATTTTCACATACTTATTCGGCTATACTCTTTGTAATTAATCTGATGTAATATATTGACAATATCGAAACAATCCGCAAGTAAAATATTAAAAACCACTAATTATAAAGATAAAGTTTTTCAATGAAGTAAAAATTGTAATTTTCCATAACGAGTTGTGCTAGTGTTCGATAGTGTTCAATGAATAATGCGCTACTTTTCATACAAGCCTTCGAGTCGTGCTATTTTTCGTCAGAACTCGGCAAGCAGTGCTTCTTTTTGTCGGAGTTTCACGAGATATGTTATTTCTCGTAAAATCTCGATGAGCCGTGCTTCTTTTCGTAGGAACTTCGCGAGCCGTGCTACTTTTCGTCCGAGCTTAGTGAGTTGTGCTTTTTTTCGTATGAGTTCCGCAATTCGTGCTATTCTTCGTAAAATCCTGTGAATTGTGTTATTTTTCGTAAGAGGGACGTGAGCAGTGCCACCCTTCGTTAAAACTCTTGAATTGTGCTTATTTTCGTAAAAGCCTGAATCGTGCTTTTTTTGTACGGGGCGTCGATATATACATAAAAAAATATTAGAATTTTTAAAGTTGGTGCCAGCCTGAAAAAATTGTTACAAATCTAACAAAAAAATTTTGAAAGTAAACAAAGGAGGCAATAGATACCTAATAAAATGTTAAATATCAAGAATACTATTTATACATACAACCGCGTCAATTACCTAAGTTTTGTAACTGTCGCCAATTTCACACTGTGCTGCCTTATATGTCTTAAATTTTCTTCTGCGTGATGGAGTTTTCTGGATAACTACGTAGTAACTCAACGCGGAACTACGGCAGTCGGCACATGGTCATTCGAATGCACAAGACGCGAATATTTCAAACTTGTATCTAGATTTAATATCAACAAAATAATCAAATTTATAATAACGGAAATATGGAATTACATAAAATAAATATAATTTGAAAAGGCTTATCGGTATACCAATAATATATTTTATCATATTTTTTTTATATTTAAAGCAATTTTTTTCAAAATTTTTTGTTAGATTTGTGACAATTTTTTTAGGTTCGCACTGACTCCAAAAATTCGAATATTTTTTTATGTATATATTGTCTTATCTATTGACTAATTTTTTTGTAAGCAGCCTATATTATATTTGCTACACGTGTGTTTTTGTTTAATGTTTTTTTTTTTCAATATTTTTGAAGTCGGTTTTTTTTTGTTATAAATTTTTTTATAAGGTTATTACAGAAAAAATGTGCTTTCTTCGCAAAAACTAAAAAGCGCGCGAAATAGCGGTGTCCTACCCCCTAAAAGCGCGGGAATGCCCGCATCCGTGATAATAGATGCGCCGGAGTACCATAAGGTGTTGAGCCTATATAAAGGAGTGGTCTCTACAGTTCAGTTCAGGTCTAAAAGGGCCGTCGAGAGGGGACGTCAACTGCAGGTCTCGCACAACTAACACTGGTCTTGCTGCTCTATCAGTGAGGTTCTTATGTGTTTCAATTTTTTTTTTTTTTTACTGTCTTCGATTATAAATTGAGTTTGTATCATTTTCCTTTTTTATTGTTCTTGTATAATAATTTCTTTCCTTTCTTTATTATCGTTTAATAAATTGTTCATTGAGTTAATACGCTTGTCTCATGTTTCTCCCCTTCCCTCCACCAGCGTAGCTTTGTTCGTTAAATAATCAAAGGTTTCTAATTTCTATTTAACTATTTTATAGCCCTTCATACGACCTACGATAACATAAAATCATCTACTCAACTTGGACTAACGAAGGATACATATGACTTCGACTAATGTTTTATAGCTTGAAAAGCGAATGGTCTAAAATGATTTTGAACGACAGTGAAATGATTTGTAAATCATTAGTTAGAGACATAATAAGGAAATTAGAAGAAAGATTTTTTGATATTCTCAGTGTTTCATCTTATAATCGGAAATGTGTAGAACTAGCTGCTTTATTACATCCAAAATTTATAAAGCGCAGTAGTGTAACAGATAGAGCTCTTGCCTTCCACACTGTGGGCATGAGTTCGAATCCTGGCTAGGTACCTCTGATTTTTTTTCGAAAGAAAATTAGCGTATGTGCCATTTATATCGCAACTATAAAAAAAATCCAACCTCATTGGGTATCGGTTGATTGTTGGCCACAAAAATACATAAAATACTCGAAATAGCCTTACATATATAAAATTGAAATAGTACAGTATGATATCACAGTCATAAAACATAATAGAGATAGTAATACTGTAATAGTAAGTCAATAAATTAGATAAAAGTGATATCACAGATAACACGAATAAATACACGCAAAGAGTATAAATAATATAGTTAAAAATCAGTCTCAAATATCTATCAGTCAAAAAAATTACATAAAATCAAGCATGTAAAGAGCGCAGTCGAAATATAAGCAGTATACAGTAGGTTAAAATCACAGAAAAGTTAAATGTACAATAATATACAAGTCAAGCTGATAAAAATATAATCATTCACTCTATGTATACACATCCTAATAGGGTATCCTTAATATGGTGACTAAAAAATTTTATAGGATAATGTATAGTTTACGGTTCTTTCGTCGGTACACCACTGAGGCCCTGCGTAAACAACTCGCAGCCGCCTTGCTATTTCCGCACCTCGACTACTGCTCAGTAGTTCTGCTTGATGCTTCGCAGGGGTTGAGAAGACAATTACAAAGACTACAAAATTCATGTGTGAGATATGTATTAGGCGTAGGATTGGGCGATCATATCTCTCCTCATAGAGCTGCGCTTGGTTGGCTGCGTACTGATTCAAGGAGACAGTATTTTATGGCTGTAATTATGTACAAAATCGTGCGCATGAATACTCCCGAGTATCTAGTGAGTCTCTTCACTAGATATGTTCCTAGGGTAGCCACTAGGGGAGAGATTAAGGACTTCGCGGTGCCCTTCATGCATACTGAGACTGGAAGAAATTCCTTTCAAGTTCAAGGTGCGCATTTTTGAAACTCCCTGCCTGCTTATATAAAAAATCTTCCATCGTTCGGCAGGTTTAAGTCGGCTTTGAGGACGTACTTACTCGACCTCGAGTGAAATTAATTTTAAGTATTTTAATTTTTGTGTTAATTTATTTTGTTTTGTCCTATGTATAGATTTAAGGTGTAAATGTATTTATTAGCGTGTATGATGGATGAATGTATGCGGAAAGTATGAGTGGTTCTGTTTTTATTAGAAGTCATGACATCTTCGGTATTGTTTTTATTCTTTAAATGTAATTATTATTTTATTTTTTAATTATTTACTATTACTTTGTTATTGTATTGTTCAATTTTATTTTTATTTTTATAGTATTGTCCAATTTTATTTTTATTGATGTCATGACAGTGATTCCTCTTTTAAATTACGTATTTCAATTCAATGACTGATAGATATTTAAGACTGTATTTTATTGTAATTTATGTTTTCTGCGTGTATTTAGAATACTTTGTGATATCACTTTTACATGGTGACTTACTGATACAGTATTATATATTAATTTTAATAATTGACTGTGATATCTTATCTTATTATGTGCAATACTTTTTATAGAATTATTACTTACTATTTCATGTATTACACGCCTTTTTGTACTCTTTTTACAAAATAAATAAATATCTATCTATATCTAACTAAATTATTTGTTTGAATGAAATAAATTAGTTTTGAATTAAAAACACGTTTATTTGAATTTGCATTTTTTTGAAATAAACAACATTTAGTTGGATAAAACAGAATAATTATTTAAATGAAATAAACGGTTTATTTGAAATCAAATATTTCATTTGTTTAATAGATTAGATTAGAGTATATATTGTTTATTTTGTATTATAACTACAAAAAAGCGTGTAAAATTATATACAAAGTAAAAAAATACATGAAATACTTTAAATAGCCTTGCAAATATAAAATCAAAATAATACAGTATGATATCACAGTCATAAAACATAATAGAGATAATAATACTGTAATAGTAAGTCAATAAATTAAATAAAAGTGATATCACAGATAACACGAATAAATACACGCAAAAAGTATAAATAATATAGTTAAAAATCAGTCTCAATATCTATCAGTCAAAAGAAATACATAAAATCAAGCGTGTAAAGAGCGCAGTCGAAATATCAGCAGTATACACTAAGTTAAAATCACAGCAAAGTTGAATGTACAGTAATATACAAGTCAATCTGATAAAAATATAATCATTCACTCTATGCACACACATCCTACATTCACGCCAATAAATACAATCATGCCTTAAATCTATAAAGGATACATCACATAATAAATTAACACATATGATATAGTCCGAAAATAATACTGTTTAATCGAGGTCGAGTAAAAACCTCCTTAGAGCGGCTTTAAACCTGCTGATTGATTGAAGATTTTTAATATCAATAGGTAGGGAGTTCTAAAAATGCGCACCTTGAACTTGAAAAGAATTTCTTCCAGTCTCAGTGCGCATGAAGGGCACCGCAAGATCTTTAATCTCACCCCTAGTGGTCGCTCTGGGTATATATCTAGTGAAGAGACCCACTAGATATACGGAAGTATTCATACGTACGATTTTGTACATAAGTACAGCCATAAAATACTGTCTCCTCGAATCAGTACGTAGCCAACCCAAAGCATGTCTATGGGGAGAGATGTGATCACCCATCCTCACGCCTAATACATATCTCACACATGAATTTTGCATTGTCTGTAGCCGTCTTCGTAACTCCTGCGAAGCATCGAGCAAAACCACTGAGCAGTAATCAAGATGTGGGAACCGCAGGGCGGTTGCGAGCTGCTTACGCAGAGCCTCAGTGGTGTACCGACGGAAAAACCGCAGGCTATAAATCACTCTACTAAATTTTTTAGTCAACATATTAATATGCGGTTCCCACGATAGTTTAGAGTCAAGTACAACACCAAGGCTCGTAACGGTGTCAGGGAAAGGAATACCGGTACCGCTCCCCAGGTCAATCGTCCTTGGCTCACCCGAATAAAAATTTTTAATAAAACGATTACTTCCAAAGACGATTGCTTTTGTTTTACTAGCATTCAAAGTGAGAGAAACACCAGCAGCCCACCCCGACATCGCCCTGGTCGCCCTCTCTAAAATACGAATCCCCTCGTCCACATCATCATAAGAGACCTGTGTATAAATTTGAAGATCATCCGCATACAGCAGATACCCGACGCAACCAGAGTCCAGTGCGTCACGTACGTCATTTATGTAAAGGCAAAACAACAGAGGTCCCAGCACCGAACCCTGAGGTACTCCTAGATTTGTTGTTAGCCAATTCGATTCCTCCTTTAAATGTGTGGAAACCATTTGTTTCCTACCTGATAAATAGGAGTTAATCCATCCGAGTGCGGCCCTGGAGAACCCCATCGATCTAAGCCTCGCAAGAAGTTTGGAGGAAGAGATCGTGTCGAATGCCTTACTTAAGTCAAAAAGTAGCAGTAACGTGACAAGTTTCCTGTCTAGACCTGACCTTATATCGTCTGTAAGCTTAAGTACGGCAGTCTGCGTAGAATGGTTTTTCTTGAAGCCCGTCTGCATAGGATTGAGCAATTTTTTGGATGTAATGTACTCCTGCAGTTGGTCATGGGCGATCTTCTCAAGAACCTTTGAAAGAAAACATAAGATAGCTATAGGCCTAAAATCTTTTGGTTGCTTAGGTGCAGCACACTTTTTCAATGGTATAATACGTGCTTGCTTTCAACGGCAAAGAAAGACCCCCAGTGCAAAAGAGGAGTTGAACAGAGTCACAAGATGTTCACCAATAAATGGTAAAGTTTTTACTATCACGCTTTGCGGAATGCCATCCTCACCACAAGCCTGTGAGGAAAAATGTGAAATTGCAAAAACAACATCATTAAAACTAATTGGTTTAAAGGTAAACCCACTTTCATTGCATTGAGAATGAATTCTCAATCGCTCTTCACTATCCTCCTGCGGCGAGACTGACACTCCAGTAAAGTGCGCATTAAGCTCATCTGGAGTGAATCCATTCAAATCCCCTTGAGGTCCGGATAGCAGTCCCAGGTCTCTCAACTCCTTCCAGACATTACCACCCGCTAGAGCATCAAACAGTCTATTGTGAATATAAGCAGTCTTAGCATGGTCCGTGCGTTCGTCTACCATCCCACGCAACCGCAGAAATTCAAGGAGATACTGCTTGTCCTCTGTCCGTTTGTATCTACGATGTGTAGCATCTCTCTTACGCCGCATCCGTGACAATTCTTCATCTACCCATGGAAACTTATTCTTATTAGGCTTGAGCGCTTTCAACGGCGCCAAATTCTCGATTGCAGCAGTGAGATTGTCACAGAGGCAACCAAGTGCAGATTCAGGGTCAACTGTGTCAGTCATAAGCCGCGACCAATCACAGCCGGCAAGTTTCTCTCCCAATGCAGTTGGACAAATATTTTTATAGTTTCTATACATGATAGGTTTTTGATCTTAAGTTATAGTGTTGCAAGGCAAACAGACGTCAATCAAATTATGCCGACTGTGAAAGCTCGCCGGTAGGTTCCGTGCATCAAGCACCACGTGGTTGTCATCAACAAAGATCAGGTCAATCCACGTGTGAGACGTCGGAGTATGATGCGTAGCACCGTGCTGGACCAACTGTAACGAAAGCTCAGCCGACAGCTTACTAAGAAACTTGGCATCACTGCTCTCTTTAAGGAGATCGGCATTCAAGTCCCCCATTATAATTTTATGGGAATAGTCCGAACAAAAATTTCTCAAATCAATCAACAAAATAGAGTTTCTAATAAACGAAACAGCAGGAGGACGATAAATGACAGAAACTAGCACGGGCTCGGAGCCGCCAACTTGCACAGAACAGAAAATATATTCAGGCACCTCCGGCTTACCGCTACTATTACTAGTTTGCGTCTCCGAAGTGGCCAAAATAGTGCATTTTAGATTATCCTTAATATACAAGGCAACTCCGCGACCACGCAAGTTTCTGTCCTGTCTAAACACTTTGTACCCCTTGACTCGAATGACGTCATCCGATACAGACGGACCCAGCCAGGTCTCAGCAACTCCAAATATGTTGTAAGAATGATAACCACTTAAAAGTTCACGCACCTGCCCAATATGAGCTCTCAAAGAGGTCACATTCAGAAAGCACGCGCGCAGTTCACCCCTCCTCCCTATACGACTCTCCGAAGAGGACTAGCGCAGTCATTGGGGAGAGGCTCTATCTAAGGATATTGCATGATTTTTAATTAATTCCTGATTCGAGCTCATCCCACTATTATGAGGTTTAAATTTATCATTATCAGTAGATCCATTATTTGTTAGAACTTCGTCGTGTTTTTCAATATCAGTTACGTTAACATTTTTCTGTACAATACATTTAGATTTATCTAATATTTCATTCAAATCATGTTCACTTTCAAATTTGTGCGCTCTCTTCCCTCTCTCCCTCCTCACCATAAATTTACCACCTCTATGCCAAACAAACTTGCAACCTTTCTCTTTAGCATACTTTTTAAGATTTCTAAATTTAATATATTTATCTTTTTCAAGATACTCATTTATATATGTATTTGAGAATGATGCTTGGTGGTAGAAAAACTGCCGAGGAGGGAGGGATCCAGATCCGCTGTCGAAAAACCCGTTAATCTACGCCTAGCCATAAATACTTTCTGCGCCAAGTCATCTCCAGAAAGTCTAACCAACAATGAGAACGCAATACTCGGACCGTCAACGATCTCAGGCCCAGCAGGCATCCTGCCCTTATTTTTATTTTCAGAATTAGAGATCTCAGTAACAGATAAAATATTTGAACGTTCAAAAGTCGGAAGTATGGTTCCCAGAACAGCGTAAGCATAATCCTCCAGCCCAACATTAGCCGCAGAGCAGTCCAGTCTGCTGAATATTACCAAGACACTATTCCCAGAACCACACCTCTTCACATTATGACAGGATGCCTCTCTGCTACTATCTGTATGTGCTTTTACTATTTGTACATCGTTCGAATCAACAGGTGCTTCAGTGCATGTGTTATGAGAGCTACTATCTGTACGTTTAAAAGATTGTGTTATATTCGAATTTACAGGCATATCAGTGTTAGTGTTGGTATTGGTGTTGATTAAGTGTTCGTCGTGGGCCGTGAGATCATTAACGGTCTGCACCACCTCAGCCAACCCGGTCATAAGTTGAGAAAAGTTGCTGTCCACTCCATTGAATTCATTACCTAAAAATGCCTGCATATTATGAAAATTAGTCGTGAGAGATTTGAAAAACTTTTCATACATGCCATTTAGAGCAGACAACAACTCCCTCTCTAAAGTACCTATCATTCCCCTGAGTTTACGATTCTCCTCTAGCAGCTGCGTCTGCCCAGCATGTAAATTCTTAATAATTTCATTTTGACTCTCCATTTTAGTCACGATATCCTGCAGACCCTTGTCAGTATTTATAATATGGCTCTCAAGAGCCGGAAGTCGATTAAGATCATTTTGAAACAGATCGAGCCTACAGGGTAGCGCGCTCTCCAAAGCAGACACAGCTGCTCACATTTAAAATTAAATATAAAAGAAATAAGTTATATAGCAAAAAAAAGCAGCATAATAAGCTGTTTACAATTCGCGCATCAAATATATAAAATCAAAAGGCCAGATGGAAACGCGCCTCAAGTATGTTAATTACCTGTCACTTATCCATAGAGTAGATGAGATAGTAAACAAGGTAACCCATAGATGGAGCCACTAATGACGCACTTAAAAGATTCACCTATACCTCAGGGCTTATAATTACTATAAGACGGGCTTAACGACCCCGAGGCACCCTAGGTTCTTTATATTAAATTGACTATAGTGAGATGTTCACTAGTTATTTTGTATTTGCGCGCTCAAATTATATTATATACGTCGAATGTAATATACCCATGTACCGACTTAATGCGTTATGGCTGTATATCTCTGTAATAATTGCCAAATAAAAATTTATTAAAATTAATTAAGATTCACCTAAGAGATAGTAAATTTGGCGCCAAAAATATTGTAGGTTATGTAGTATATGCATAACCTATATGCAACACATGCGTAAACCATAAAGATGCAACTGCATCCCCCAACTGCACCACCACTTAACACCCCACTTCACAGTCAAAACCACAAACCAGCAATGCTCCAGCCATTCCTCAACCGTCAGCAACAGCAGCACAAGCAACAAAAAAATGACAATGCTAGTAGAGTATTGCACGAAGACAGAAAAACGTCCAGGGTCCGAGAGATGCAGATGCACAAGTGCAAGCAAGTCAAGCCAAGCCTTGAGGACACCCAGCTGGACGATTCTCTGTAAAAAGATTCACTCGGCAGGGTGAAATAAAAAAATATTAGAAGACAAAAAGACAGAGACGAAGCAGCGTGTCTGTGAATCCTTACAGGCGAAGAGGGGAGGGTTGAACAAAATGAATTTGAATAAATATATATTGAATTAAACTAAATTATTTGTTTGAATGAAATAAATTAGTTTTGAATTAAAAACACATTTATTTGAATAAGCATTTATTTGAAATAACCAACATTTAGTTGGATAAAGCAGAATCATTATTTAAATCAAATAAACGGTTTATTTAAAATCAAATATTTTATTTGTTTGATAGAACAAAATGAATTTGAATAAATATATATTGAATTGAACTAAATTATTTGTTTGAATGAAATAAATTAGTTTTGAATTAAAAACACGTTTATTTAAATTAGCGTTTATTTGAAATAATCAACATTTAGTTGGATAAAGCAGAATCATTATTCAAATCAAATAAACGGTTTGTTCAAAATTAAATATTTAATTTATTTGATAGAACAAAACTATTTTGAATAAATATATATTGAATTGAACTAAATTATTTGTTTGAATGAAATAAATTAGTTTTGGATTAAAAACACGTTTATTTGAATTAGCATTTATTTGAAATAACCAACATTTATTTTGATAAAGCAGAATCATTATTTAAATGAAATAAACGGTTTATTTAAAATCAAATATTTAATTTGTTTGATAGAACAAAATGAATTTGAATAAATATATATTGAATTGAACTAAATTATTTGTTTGAATGAAATAAATTAGTTTTGAATTAAAAACACGTTTATTTGAATTAGCATTTATTTGAAATAACCAAAATTTAGTTGGATAAAGCAGAATAATTATTTAAATGAAAGAAACGGTTTATTTGAAATCAAATATTTCATTTGTTTAATAGAACAAAATGAATTTGAATAAATATATATTAAATTAAACTAAATTATTTGTTTGAATGAAATAAATTAGTTTCGAATTAAAAGCACGTTTATTTCAATTAGCATTTATTTAAATCAATCAACATTTAGTTGGATAATGCAGAATTATTAATTGAAACAAATAAACAGTTTGTTTGAAATCAATTATTTCGTTTGTTCGAAAGAACAAAATGAATTTAAATAAATATTTATTGAATTCAACTAAATTATTTGTTTGAATAAAATAAATTAATGATTTGAATGAAAAAAAAGTATCTTTTACTTAAATTCTGATTTATTTGCTTCAAATAATATTTATTTGATCTAAATAATAAGATTTTTTTTGTCAACAAAATATTTTATCTACAACAAATAACTTTATTTTTTATAGTTATTTACATGTAAATAAATAGTTAGTCAGATTAAAAGGCTTGTTTATCTAAATTAAAAATATTTATTTAAGTTGACTAAATTAATTATGAGTAATAAAATGCTTAAGATCAAATAATTATTTATTTTAAATCTAAAAAAACATTATTTAATTTAACAATGTATCTTTATATTTTGAATAAATGATTTATTGAATCAAATCATATAATCTATTTTGTATAAATTAATTTTGTTAAAAGATTTTTGTTTTTTTTATGTAATTTTAAAAATAATTATTTTTTATTAATACACGATTTAAAAAAAAAATTAAAAATTATTTTAATTAATAAAAAATACAAATAGTTATTTTTTGATTGATTAAGAATAAAATTAAAAAAAAAAAAAAATTGCGATGTTGGGATCGAACTCGAAATCTTTAGGTTTAATAGGATAGCAAAAAAAAATTTATTCAATTCAAATAATTCATTCATTTAAAATAACTAATTCAAATCAGTACGATGGTTTGATAATGTTACTGCTTGGTGGCGTCGTTAATTTTCTTCTTTACTGAATCTCGCAAGTGGTTGGAGGGCCTTCAGTTTGACATATAAGGAAAATCAGAATTGAAGATCATAATAAAATTGTAATGCGTGCGATATTTATGTTGAATGTATTATGTGCGATAAACTTTATAAAGCGTATTAATGTCGAAACCTTCGTATAATTAATATATATATATATATATATATATATATATATATATATATATATATATATATATATATATAATCAAATAAATAGTTTAGTTGAAATTAATTATTTCATTTGTTTGATAGAACAAAATGAATTTAATTAAATATTTATTGAATTGAAGTATATTATTTGTTTGAATGAAATTTAAAAAAATATTAAAAATATATATATATATATATATATATATATATATATATATTTATATATGCATATATCAGAAATCTTAATATGCCAATTGATTAAATATTTTTTTTATTTTTAAGAAATCTTTTATTGATGAAACCAAATAGTTTATTTGAATCAACCAAATATTTTGTTAATTCAAAGAAACATTTTATTGGTAGAATCAAATGTTTTATTGATAAAAGTACACAATTTATTTGTTATAACCAAATAATTTATCCATCCAAACAAACATTTATTTCGATCTACAAAGCTCAATTTTCAAATTTAGTGCTTTGAATCAATACAACATTTTTTAAATTCAAATGAATATTTGTTTGCTTAAAGAGGATGAGCTCTGCAATTTAATGAAATATTTAGTTTTTTGAAATAAATATTTAGTTGATTTAAACAAATTATCAAGCTAAATTGACTAAAAATTTATTCGATTCAAATAAATATTTGCTTGATTTAAATAATAGGATTTGCCATTTGAGTAAATATTTAATTCGTTCAAATAAATATTTAGTTGATTTAAATAAATTATCAAGTTAAATTGACTGAATATTTATTTAGTTTAAATAAATATTTGTTTATTCTAAAAGAATGGGATTTGCCATTTAATGAAATATTTAATCCGTTCAAATCAATATTTAGTTGATTCAAACAAATCATCAAGTTGAATTGACCAAATATTTGCTTGTTTTAAGAGAATGGGATTCGCCATTTAATGAAATATTTAATTCATTCAAATCAATATTCAGTTGATTCAAACAAATTATCAAGTTGAATTGACCAAATATTTATTTGGTTTAAATAAATATTTGCTTCTTTTAAGAGAATGGGATTTGCCATTTAATGAAATATTAAATTCGTTCAAATCAATATTTAGTTGATTCAAACAAATTATAAAGTTGAATTGATTAAATATTTATTTGGTTTAAATAAATATTTGCTTGTTTTAAAAGAATGGGTTTTGTCATTTAATGAAATATTTAATTCGTTCAAATCAATATTTAGATGATTCAAACAAATTATCAAGTTGAATTGACCAAATATTTATTGGACTTAAATAAATATTTGCTTGTTTTAAGAGAATGGGGTTCGCCATTTAATGAAATATTTAATTCGTTCAAATCAATATTCAGTTGATTTAAACAAATTATCAAGTTGAATTGATCAAATATTTATTTGGTTTAAATAAATATTTGCTTGTTTTAAAAGAATGGGATTCGCCATTTAATGAAATATTTAATTCGTTCAAATCAATATTTAGTTGATTCAAACAAATCATCAAGTTGAATTGACCAAATATTTATTTGGTTTAAATAAATATTTGCTTGTTTTAAGAGAATGGGATTTGCCATTTAATGAAATATTTAGTTCGTTCAAATCAATATTTAGTTGATTCAAACAAATTATCAAGTTGAATTGATCAAATATTTATTTGGTTTAAATATTTGCTTGTTTTAAGAGAATGGGATTTGGAATTTGATAAAATATTTATTTCGTTCAAATCAATATTTAGTTGATTCAAACAAATTATCAAGTTGAATCAACTAAATATTTATTTGGTTTAAATAAATATTTGCTTGTTTTGAGAGTGTGAACATTTGATTTCAATGAAATATTTAATTGTTCAAACTAAAAATTTTATTTAAAGTAATCAAACATTTATTGAATTCAACTAAATATTGTGGTTTGGTTCAAATAAATATTTGTTAGGGAGTATTGGAACAAACCATTTAGTTGAACCAAATAAATTTTTATTGAAATCACTAAATTTTTTTTTAGTGTATTTCACTTGACATGACAGCTGAAATTTGAGTACACCTGATCCTATGCTTATGCTTATTGTAACAAATCTATTTAATTTGAAGTGATAAAAAATGAATTTTTTTAAAGTTGAATAATTGTAAATTGTAATAGATAACAATTTTTTTGTTGGTTGGGATCATTGGGATCCCAACCAACAAATTGGGATCATTTATATTTATTTTTTTATTAAATAATGGATAATATTGTATACGCTTTCAACTAGCGTCTCAGGGCCGTTTACCTTAAATAACTGCAAGTTTCTGCAAATAACTACAAAAATCAGAAAATAATTGCAAATAAGTGCAAGATCCGCCAATAACGGTAACTAACTGCAAAAATAAAAAAATAACTGAAAATAACTGTTACTATTATCTTAATTTTTAAAAATTGGAATTGTACAAAATTTTTGAGCTTATAAATGTTAATAACTGTTAATAACTGCAAATAACTACTATTAACTGCAAATAGCCGCTACTTCTGTCTCAAACCAAACTATTTATAACAGTTATTAGCAGTTGCTTGCAGTTATTAGCAAAATTGATTTCCACTAGGGTATGCATACAGCGTAGCTCTAAATACGAGTAAAAAAATAATTCGTTATGATAGGTTAGTATCTAGAATTCTATGTCTACAAAGTGAAAAAAATGGAATCACATATATTGCTACGAGATATATTTTGTAAAATTTGATTACTTATATATATGCCAAACATAGATAGACTAAGAAACAAAATTCACTTTTATATACTGTTATTTATATTAAATGTATTTTTATATAAATAAAAATTGAATTCTATTGTTTTTAACAAAAATATAATTTTTTAAATTTAAATATCCAAAACAATGCAATGATTAATGTTCGAATAAATTTTGATATGAAAAAAGAAAAATTTCAATTTATGTTCATAAGATAATTTAAAAATATGTACAGTAATACAAAAATGTCTAAACACAAGTTATTAAACAAATTGAAATATTTTTGCCATTCCAAATTATTTGATTTATGAAAATTTAAATATCTTGTTATAAAATGCTATTAATTAAAAATTCTTTAACTTGTATAATGTTTCTAATACCCATATTGAATTCGCCATCTTGAATTTGAAAAATCTGATAGTAAATTTCTTATCAGCGATCCGGAAAAACTCTGATACAAATATTAGTGTGAAATCAAAAAAAATTTTCAATTTTCGGTAACCATATCACATTAATTATCTTCATTTCAAAAGTCCTAGATTAGAGCCAAGCAACACAAGAAATGTCGAGATATCATAAAAATATTGAAAACTTTTTATTTCGAGAGTGACATTAGATTGCTTATTTAAAAAATCTTTTATTGGATGTGTACACTGTGACAACCTTGGAGATCAGGAGGTTGCACTAAAGTATAGATTAGATAATATGCGGGTTTTCGAATAATTAAATAAAAAAAAAGCTTTATTTTAATAACTACACAATTATAGCACGCGCGCTCAAAATGGACACCAGCTGCGTATAGCGTACGCGACACCGCTTGCACTAGCAACGGAACTATCGGCAAGAGTAAAAGCAGATAGTTATATAAAAAACAGACACACGCAAAAAGGGCATGAGCACACAAAAAAAAGAATTATAATAGCACGAAGGGAAAATAGCAATAGGACGCGCACGAGATCGCCCGACACACATGTCGCACAAATAAAGCAATAAATTATGCTATTTTACGTAGCACTAGGGCACTCGCAATAACACGAGGCTTGATTTTAACCAAAATGTAAGAAGCTATAATTTAGTGAAGCTACTCAGTCTCACTCACACTAAATACGATTATGGTAACACACAACCAGAAAAGTATTACGCAATATCGCAACTCGTAACGCTCTTTACCGGACGCCGGCGACAGAAGGAATGAATGACGCAATGTCGCTTCCTTCTTGTCTCTGCTCAGTTTCATCTCTCGTGCTCTACGCTGCGCGCGCCGCAAGAGAGAGACAAACGATCCTTAACTGACCCAAGCGCAGCTACTCGAGTCAAACTGCTTGCTAGCTATATCAGCGTGCGTTATAAATTCGCGCGTGTGTGCCAACAATCTAAGGATATAGTATTAAATATTTGACTCGCGTGGTCTGCTTTCCGTCTTGCCAGTAGTTAGATGCTCCCTTCTGACGTCTATTGGCGCTACAAATATACACACCAGTAATATGGCCAATCTGCCATGTTACAACACAAAAACATAAATTACATTCAGTTTTCATCATTTTTATAAGCAATTATAATGTTTTAAAATCATATTAGTAATTAAGTAATATTTTATCATAGATGTAAGAAAACTTCAAATCATGCATTGAGTTTCGCATCATAATTATTTTTTTTTCATATAAGTTATTTATGCATGTATATATATATATATATATATATATATATATATATATATATATATATAATTTTTTTTTAGATAACTAAAATTTTATTACTTATTAAATTAACAATATTAAATTCTATATGATTATTGAACTGAGAAATAAAAATTTTATTTCATAAAATTATAATTCGTATAATGAAAAAAGAAAATAATATTGCTTGTTTACTACAGTTGCGTCATTAAGTAATAAGTAAGGATGATGTAAAATTTGTTCCATAATTTAGAATTGTCTTATGTCTGTGATAAAATATGCGATGTTGCCATTTGGAACAATATCCTTTCCGCCAAGTGCACATAGTCGTAAAAATAAAAGGACTTATAGTAGTATCTGAATTTCTAGTACTAGTCTAGTAAAATCCCGAGCTTAGGTGTATAAAAATTAGTACTAATGTGAGCCGCTTAAATATCACTACTAGTATCTGTTTAAATCAGCCTACCCCATGTCTTTCTGGTGACTGAGTACAGAAATTTACCGTACACTGAGTAGCTGTTTTTATGGTACTCCGGTCTCTCCGTGTACGTGGGTGTAAGTGTTTGTAAATGTGTGTACGTGTTTGTACGTGTTTGTATACGTGTGTACGTGTTTGTTTGTTTTCGCACGTGTTTGTACGTGTATGCACTTTGTATGTGTCTGTATGTGTTTGTACGTTCGTACGTGTTTGCACGAGTGTGTACGTGTTTGTACGTCTTTGTACCTGTTCCTACGTGTGTGGACGTTTCTGTACGTGTTTCTACTTGTGTTCCTTTTCGTACATTTTTTTTTATTATTTAAAGCCATATCAAACCTATTTGGTTTATTTCAGCCACATTATTAAGTTACACTATTTTTATTTGGAGCTAAAAATAGCTTTATAATTTGTTGTACAGATTATTCAATGCGTATGGATACAGTAAATAAGCGGACAAAATAAAAAAAAAATTTTTAATTTTAATGCAATCTTATATTTTTGCAGCGTGACAAACAATTTGATTTTATATGTGAAGACCTATATCACTCAAGAATGCCAATACGAAAAGGCAAGCTTTTACGTTTGGTTTGTATATCGTCAGGTGGAAGGAAGAAGGTTACGATTCGAAATTGGCCACAAAAAAGTAACGATTCGGATCACAGCCACAAAAAGGTTCCGATTCGGGTTTAGCCACAAAAAGGTGACAATTCGGGTTTTACCACAAAAAAGTACCGATTCAAGTTTAACAACAAAAAGGTTACGATTCGACTGCTTATTTTTTCCTTCGATGTTTTAGATGAGAACTGCTGTTAAAAACATAAGAGTCTGTCTCCTATATCTAAGTACTCATAAATATTATAATTATGTATTCATTTTTTTCATGAAGAGGAAATTTTATAAATCTATAGTTTTCAATTTAGTGAGTATAAATCATATATTGAAATATATTATTACTTTTTATAATCTTATTAAATAAAGATTAATTAATTTATTTCATAAATTAAAAATCTTTTAATGAAATATTTTAAAAGTAATTTTTGTTTTCTTTAAAAATTATTTTTAAATTAATTCAGTAAATAATTTAAAACAATTATTACAGTATTCTTTTAAATTCATCAAAAAAGCGAAAATAACATTATTATAGAAGGAATTTTACAATTGATTGCTTTTTCATGGAAAATATGAAAAAATAATTCTAATATTTATGAGTGCTTGGATATCGGAGATAAATTCTTATGTTTTCAACAGCGGTTCTCATCTAAAACATCGAAGGAAAAAATAAGCAGCCGAATCGTAACCTTTTTGTGGCTAAACCCGAATCGGTACTTTTTTGTGGCCAAATTCAAATCGTAACCTTCTTCCTCCCACCTGACGATATAATGTTCATAATACTAAAAGGAGGATGCATGCGTAAAGATTTCGAATTCGATAGTAATTTCTTTCTTTCGTGTTCGCATTGGTACGTAAATGGACATAAAACTTACTTATAATTTAATGTTTGCATGAATTGAAAATTAAGTATGTAATTAAAATAATACATAAAACAATTTATAATAATGTAAAAAATGTCTTAAATTATTAACTCATATTTAGTTTTAAACATTGCATGTATGGCAAATTCGTTGCCAAAACAATGAAACAGATATCATAAAATCATAAAGTTATAAATATATTCTGGCTGAGTAGTCGCCATACTTAAAATATTTAAACATCCAGTTCGGAAAATGATTTTTAATAACAAAAGTAGAATATATATATATATATATAAATGCACTGGCTGTTCAAATATAAAAAATAATATTAATATGAATCATCAATTTATAATTACTATTGACTATTTTTTCCAATTCACGTTATTATTTAAACAGATTTAATAATGAAACTTAATAATCATGGATATTAAAATAAATTAGAATTGTCATTTATCTTGCATCAACAATACAAAGAGCAGGTTATAAAATTTTAATAATAGAAATGTACGTGATCGCAAAATATATTTTTCGCTTAAAATTGGTAAAATGGTTCTTTTTCATATTATGAACCACTCAGAATTTTTTTTTATTCCTTTAGTACATATTTTTAGAGCTACAAAGTTTCAAAGTTGGGCAGAAACCATATTTTTGACATTATTGACTAATTTTAAGTTTAAATTACTCAGTTGGGTTGCATTTTAGGAATTTATTACTTAAAAACTTTTTTCTTTGAAATATTCTAAATTTTGAGGAAATATCAATTTAAAAGAGCTAATGTAGCTATTTGCTGAGCTAAAGTCATTTAAAGCATTAAAATACCACTTTCCGAGGTTTCGAACCATGATCCCATGTCCAAGAAAATCATCGAAGTAGGTAATATGTATAAATATGGCCTACAAATTTCAGAGTGGACATCCTGGGCGATTACTTGAAGAAAATAAAAATGTAATTAAAAATAATAAAAAATGTGATTTTTAGTTACATTTACTCATTTCAGTGTTATCTTGTACTCATCAATTGCAGATGTCCCTTATGAAGCATTCATAAAAATAGTTGTATACTTTACAAATATTAAAATATATTAAAAAATATCTTCTGAAAGATTTGGAGTGAACCATACCTTGAGATTTTTTTGACATATCATTTGGCACCGTAGCATATGAAAAAAACGCTGCCAAGTGCTTTGGCGGAATGCTTTCTCATAGACCTCTTTGAGTTTTATTATTTTTTTTTATATTTATTTAAATGTGATTTTAATATAAAAAAATTGTCTCACATTAATATTTATTAATAAATTTGTACTTTAAAAAAACGATGACAACGAAATTTTTAATCGTAACCACGCTAAGTAAGAAGATAAATAAAAAATAAAAATTTTTATGAAATAAGTATAAAATTAAATAATTGATAATAAAGCTACGCTAAGAAAATTATTTTTTTTAAACTTGGTTTATAAAGACAGTAGCAAATAACTTATATACAAATTTTAGAGCAAATCTATGGAGTACTTTACGTAAAATTGAAAAGAACTGAAATATGAAAATTTTTTAAGAAAATTTTTAAAATTTTCTAAAATGAAAACTACGCTAAGAAGATCGGTTTATAAAAGTTATCCTTCTTTTGGCAGATGCAAATTATTCCCATGGAAATCTCAAAGCAAATTCATCAAGTAACTTACGTAAAATACAAAAAAAAATTAAAAATCGAAAATTTTTTCAAATTCTTAAAATGGCTCTATAAAAAAAAATACACTATGAATACAAATTTTCAATAGCTTCCCGCCTAGTTATACAAAAACATAGATGGCATACAAAATTTCAAGCAAATCCATTGAGTAATTTTCGAGATCTAACTGGTTAAATGAATAACATTTTTTTTTCAAAATTTCTTTTTCAAAATTTTAAAAATGCTCTAAAATTAAAACTACACTATGAAAATCAATTTTTAAAAATTTCCCTTCTTTTGGCAGTCGCAAATAATTTCCCTGCAATTTTTAGAACAAATCTATTGAGTACTTTACGTAGAATAAAAAAAAATAAGAAAAGAAGAATCGACATTTTTTTTTAATCTTTAAAATTCTCTAAAATTGTAACCACGCTAAGAAAATTAGTTTTTAAAGGCTTATTTTTTTCAAACAATAGCGAATTAATTGTATAAAAATTTTGGAAAAAATTTATAGTATGGTTAACGCAAAAAAGAGAATGAATGAAAAATAAAAATTTTTTTTTAAATTTTCAAAGTGCTCTAAAATTAAAACTGCACTGAGAAAATTAGTTTTTCAAAGCTTGTTTTCTTTAGACAGTAGCGAATTAATTGCATACAAATTTTGGAGCAAATCTATCGAATGGTTTTCGTAAAATAGAAAAAAATAAAAAATAAAAATTTTTAAAAAAATTTTAAAAATGCTCTAAAATTAAAAGTGCACTAAGAAAATTAGTTTACAAAATTTTTTATGCTTTTGGCAGTCGAAATTAAGTTCCATACAAATTTTCGAACAAATTCTTCGAGTAGTTTACGTAAAATACAAAAAAAATGAAAAATCGAAATTTTTTTAAAATTCTTAAAATGATTCTAAAAAAAAACTACGCTAAGAAAACCAATTTTCAATAGCTTCTGCACCAGTTCATCAAAAAATTGAATTGTATGGAAAATTTGAAGTAAATCCATCGAGTAGTTTTTAAGATTTTATTGGCTTAATAAATAGAAACATTTTTTTTTTAAATTTCAAAATGCTCTAAAATTAAGACTAAACTAAGAAAATCAGTTTTTAAAAATTTATTTTATCCAGGCAATCACAAATAAATTCCGTGCAAATTTTGAAGCAAATCCATCGAGTAGTTCTCGAGATACAGTTTACTAACTGAATTCACACACACACACACACACACACACACACACACACACACACACACACACACACACACACACACACACACACACACACACACACACACACACACACACACACACGCACACACACGCACGCACGCACGCACACACACACACACACACACACACACACACACACACACACACACACACACAGTCATTTTCAGGAAACCACTTTTTTTGACTCACCGAGTTCAAATATGTACAAATTAATGAAAAAATAAAAAAAAATTTTTTTCATCGATACAATGCTTTCTCTATGAGAAAGCAATATACTTAAATACTGAATTTAAAAAAATTTGTGTTTATTTCATAGTTTAAGGTTATATAATACTGCTAATATTTCCAATGACACATGGTGACAGACAACTATATGTAAAATTCTTTTCTTATAAGATTCGGAATGGACTTTTTTATTAGAAAAAAATTGAATGTCATTGAATTTCTTGAAAATTATAATTAGTAACTAAAATATCCTTTCTTCATGTGGCTAAAAAGATTTGGAAAATTATTTTTGCTTTATTTCTTTCATAATTTAAACATAATCTATCTTAAGATACAATGATCCTTTAAAGAATAATTAATTTTATTTTTATTCAAGAAATAATTTTACATATTGAATAATGTTAACAGTCCAAGAGATAATAAGACACGATCCACTTTGTACTGATAATTTATCATATTTGTTATTGAATTTTTACAGTAAAAGTAACACAGATTTATAACGAACCAATATTTAAATTCAATTTCTTATACACTGAATACAAAATTTATGTGCCTATACCTTTTTCTTAGATGTATCAGTTACAAGATACAAAAATAAAAATGCACTTCTACTTATATGTTAGAACTTTCTGTGTAAATTCATGAGAATATTGTTAATTATCATTCAATTTAAGTCCAACTAATTTCATCTACTAGAATATTGATTCACAAATTGCATTATACTGATCTTCGACGTACTGCGATACAAAGAGACAGTTATATATTACTGCCCTGTTAAAAATAATCAGGTGATAAATTACCTGATTTATTTCACCAGGGTGACTATAAGAAAAAGTAAATTGAATATTAATTTATATCAATTTCTATAACATGTTAATTGTAATTATTTGTTTAAATTAATTCTACGTTTTTATACATAATTGCACATAATCATTGCTATCACATCATTAAATTTAATGACAAATTTTCAGAAAATTTAAATAATGATAGCCAATCCCCATAGAATTATAATGTTAATTACTAATATAAAAATAATCAAATACATTTAAAAAATATACCAAGAATTAAAATCAATCATTTCCTAAAACTGAACTTAATAATAACATCAATAGATACTTAAATCTTAACAAAATTGATTAAATGAAATCCAATTGAAGATGGCAATGTGAAATGCTAATTATTTTCTTGTTCTGTAGACTCCATTAAAGTCAACATTATTCTAATTTTTATATATGTTTTTACAGTTTTATATATTAGTATTAAATTTTTAAATATACAGTATATAAAGAATTTATTAATCTATATTTTAATTATAACATGTATATTTTTTAAGTATATTTAAAACCTTTCGAGCAAGCATTCTTTTTATATCAGTGAGGGTAAAGAATATTATAATATGGATGCGAAAAACAGGTAAATGATAATATTCTTATATAGATTGAGTGTATAACACACTTGAATCCGTTTAATCAGTTTTGTTAAGATTTAAGTATCTACTGATGTTATTATTAAGTTCAGTTTTAGAAAATGATTGATTCTAATTTTTGTTATATTTTTAAATGTATTTGATTATTTTTATATTAGTAATTAATATTAGAATTCTATGGAAATTGGCTATCATTATTTAAATTTTCTGAAAATTTGTCGTTAAATTTAATGATGTGATAGCAATGAATATATGCAACTATGTATAAAAACGTAGCATTAATTGAAACAAATAATTACAATCAACATGTTATAGAGATTGATATATATTAATATTCAATTTACATTTTCTTATAGTCACCCTGGTTTAAAAAATCGGGTGATTAATCACCTAATTATTTTTAACAGGGCAGTGATATCTAACTGAACTCATATCTCTTTGTATCGCAGTACGTCGAAGATCAGTATAATGCAATTTGTGAATCAATATTCTAGTAGATGAAATTAGTTGGACTTAAATTGAATAATAATTAACAATATTCTTATAAATTTACACAAAAAGTTCTAACATATAAGTAGAAGTGCATTTTTATTTTTGTATCTTGTAACTGATACATCTAAGAAAAAGGTACAGGCATATAAATTTTGTATTCAGTGTATAAGAAATTAAATTTAAATATTAGTTAGTTATAAATTTGAGTCACTTTTACTGTAAAAATGCAATAACAAATATGATGAATCATCAGTACAAAGTGGATCGTGTCTTATTATCTCTTAGACTGTTAACATTATTCAATATGTAAAATTATTTCTTGACTAAAAATTAAATTAATTATTCTTTGAAGTTTTATTGTATCTTAAGATAGATTATGTTTAAATTATAAAAGAAATAAAGCAAAAATAATTTTCCAAATCTTTTTAGCCACATAAAGAAAGGATATTTTAGTTACCAATCATAATTTTCAAGAAATTCAATGGCATTCAATTTTTTTCTAATAAAAAAGTCCATTCCGAATCTTATAAGAAAAGAATTTTACATATAGTTGTCTGTCACCATGTGTCATTGGAAATATTAGCAGTATTATATAACCTTGAACTATGAAATAAACGAAAATTTTTTTAAATTCAGTATTTAAGTATATTTTTCATATGCTACGGTGCCAAATGATATGTTAAAAAAATCTCAAGGTTTGGTTCACTCCAAATCTTTCAGAAGATATTTTTTAATATATTTTGATATTTGTAAAGTATACAACTATTTCTATGAATGTTTGATAAGGGACATATACAACCGATGAGTACAAGATAACATTGAAATGAGAAAAATGTAACTAGAAATCACATTTTTTATTATTTTTAATTACATTTTTATTTTCTCCAAGGAATCGCCCAGGATGTCCACTCTGAAATTTGTAGGCCATATTAATACATATATTATCTACTCTGATGATATTCTTGGACATGGAATCATGGTTCGAAACCTTGAAAAGTGGTATTTCAATGCTTCAAATGACTTTAGCTCAGCGAATGGCTACATTAGCTTTTTTGAATTGATATTTTCTTAAAATTTAGAATATTTTGAAGAAAACAGTTTTTTTAGTAATAAATTCCTAAAACGCAACCCAACTGAGTAATTTAAGCTTAAAATTAGTCAAAAATGTCAAAAATATGGTTTCTGCTCAACTTTGAAGCTTTGTAGCTCTAAAAATATGTACTAAAAGAATTTTTAAAAAATTCTGAATTGTTCATAATATGGAAAAGAACCATTTTACCAACTTTTAGCGAAAAAAAATTTTTCGTCTTTCGATTTGACAGAGAATGGGCGATATACACATATATATATATATATATATATATATATATATATATATATATATATATATATATAAGGGTGGTCGTTATTTTCCGAATCACCTGAAACCTTGTTCCCAAATCTTACATTGATTTCTTAACAATAAAAACTAAGAAAACCACTCAAAGACCTCCTTGGAATGGCAGTTTGACCCTGCCAGTACTCAAAACATTTAGTTTTTTTGTTTTTTTTTTGTATTTTGCGGTTTCCTGCCAACTACTAACTAAAAAATAGTACATTGTTAACTAAGGGAAGAAAATATGTGGTTTTTGCCCAAGTTGGTTTTGTCGCCTGAGCGAAGTGAAGTTAACATATGACTTTTTCACACGAAGGATATCAAGAATATTCAATATTAAATTGATGTGTATATAAAAATACAAATTATAATTCTTTTAAATTAAAGTACAAGTATAGATTTCATCTTGATCTCTTGAATATTATTTATTGTTTGTTGGATAAATAGGTTCAACAATGTATATAAAGGTTTTTGATCATGAAGGGGGAATTCAAAGAGTTATGCTTCCAAGAATTTGATCAGTGATGCCTCTTTGTGACGTTCCTTTTATTTTTGCATTTTGTGAAAGTGGGGTGTGTTTTTGTTGATAGTTATATAGGCTACGTGCAATGAGAAAATAAATACCTTTTCATTGCGCGTTATTAATATAGCTGTTAACAAAAGCTCTCCTTACTTACTCAAAATGGCAAGATAAAAGAAACGTCATTAAGAAGCGTCGCTTATAAAGTTCTTAGAAACATAGCTCTTTCGGTTCCCCCTCTTCATGTGAAGAAACCTTTACATACGTCATTAAACCTATTTATTCATCAATCAATAAATAATATTTAAGTGATCATGATAGAATTTAAAATGGATGAAATGAATTTGACAATGATTTTTAAATTCATTTTTTTCTCTGAGAGAGGAAAATGAATTCGAAAATCATTTTCCTCCCTCAGGGTAATAAACAGCTATTTTTGTACCTAAAACTAAGCTACGAAAAGCTTATTTTCTGCCCTAAGTGTGAAAAAAAAAATTTCCACATCCGTTTCTTTTATAAATTTTTAGGATTTACATCAATTACTTTTTTTAAAATATTATAACGTATCAAGTTATTTACAAAAAAAATGTAGCTTAAGAAATTCGCAAAAAGCTCACAAAATCATGCTGTTTTTATGATTTTTCAAGGTTATAAACGTTTAATGTTTAAAACAGAGCTAAGCAATAAGATTAATATAAAAGTAGACTTCTAAACCTTTAATTTTTTTTTTTTTTAATGTCTCTAGGTACTCCAAATCCGGAAATATAGTTACTTAAGGCAGTGTGATGCATGCTAATCAGGATTGCGCACCAGTACACGTAGTGGATTTTTGCATATAGAAATCTAACAAGTATTACTGGCGTGCGATTCCGAGTAACATGTAAAACACAGCTTAAGGCTCGAATTTATAGTCGAAACTCAAATCTCAAACATCATTCCATCTTACTCTTTTCCCTGATGGAAATCTGCTCCGGTTTCCAACCAGAATTAACCGATATATTTCAGTCTAAAACAATATTTTGACAATAACTCTACAACAATAAATAATAACTTGTTACGGCTAACATATTAATATCAATCTATTCTTAAAATAATAAACATGTTTTAATAATTGATACATTGTCAAAAAGTAAATATCATCTAATTTTGCCCTCATTTGATTAGCACGTTGCCGATAAAATATCGCTAATTTTCTACTAGGGTTACCATAAGAAAAATAACGACAAAATGATGTTTGAGGATTAAGTTTCGACTACAAGTTTGAGCCTAAGCCAAAGCGTCTCACAAGTAACACGAATCGTATTCACCAATCAGAGAGCTTTAGGTCTACCTCGTTTGCAGAATAGTTACAGAATACAGCCTTTAGTTATAGTTTTAAAACACGTTTTACCATTAAAACATTGTTTAAGTTACCAGTCCAATTCTAGAACGTATACATGGAAAAAAGTAAGTCGCTTCAATTCGTGAGTAGAACAAATTTTGTTCTTTCCATTCGGTAGGAGGCTATGAGTAACAATAACTTGACACCAGTGCAATTTCTATTCCACCGTAAAGTAAAACTTGCTCTAATGTTGAGATATTGTTACTTATAGTCCCAAACCGTATGGAAAGAGCAAAATTTGTTCCACTCATGAGTTGAAACGACTTACTTTTTTCCGTGTGCATGCTCTAGAATTGGATTGGTATCTCAAACAATGTTTTAATGGTAAAACGTGTTTTAAAACTATAACTTAAGGCCGTATTCTGTAACTGTTTTGCAAACGAGGTGGACCTAAAGCTTTGTGATTGGTCAACACGACTCGTGTTACTTGTGAGATGCTTTGGCTTAGGCTCGAATTTGTAGTCGAAACTTAATCCTCGAACATCATTTTGTCTTTATTTTTCTTATGATAAAAGAGTAAGATGGAATGATGTTTGAGGTTTGAGTCTCGACTATGAATTCGAGCCTTAGGCTGCGTTCCACATGTTTCTCGAAATTGTACACCAATATTGCTTAGTAGATTTCTATATACAAAAATCCACTACATGTACTGGTGCGCAATCCCGATTAACATGTAGCATACAGACTTAAATAACTATATTTCCGGATTCGGAGCACCTAGAAACATTAGGAAAAATCAAATTAAAGGTTTAGAAGTCTACTTTTATATTAATCTTATTGCTTAGCTCGGTTTTAAAGATTAAACATTAATATCCTTGAAAAATCATAAAAGCAGCATGTTTTGTGAGCTTTTTGCAAATTTCTTAAGCTAAATTTTATTGTAAATAACATGATACGTTATAGTATTTTAAAAAAAAGTAATTAATGTAAATCCTGATATTTTATAAAAGAAACGAACGTGGACATTTTTTTTCAGTCAGTAGTTGGCAGGAATCCACAAAATACAAAAATAAAACAAAAAAACTAAATTTTTTGAGTACTGGAAGGGACAAATCGCCATCCCAAGGAGGTTTTCGAGTGGTTTTCTTAGTTTTTAGTGTTAAGAAATCGATATAAGATTTAAGAACAAGGTTCTCAAGTGATTCGGGAAATAACGACCACTCTCATATATTATATATATATATATATATATTATATTTATATATATACATATTATATTTATATATATATATATTATATTTATATATATATATATATATATATATATATATACAGGGTGTCTCATTTTAAAGAAACCACCAAGATATTTTCGACAGTTGGCGTTGTATAAAAAAATTGTTCAGATGAAAGTTATTCGGGACAATGGGGCTATATTTCTATGAAATCAGTTTTGACCTTGAGATTAATTTTCAAGGTCATTTGAAGGTCAAAGTGATTTTTTAAATTGGAACCCCTATTTTTTATCCCGGATTCGGAAAGAGCAAGAAAATCTACGTTCAGATAAGGTATTATGTGTGGGGTGCGATTGACCCCTCCAAGGTCATGTAGGGGTCAAATTTATTATTTTCTTCATCTATGCACACGAATGATCGGACAAGGGTGAGGTTAATGATAATAATAATAACAATAACCCAATAACCCAAAACCCCAATAACCCGATAGCGCAAATAGCCAAAACCTAATAACCCAAATAAATAAAAGTCCGGTTATCTGAATATTTGCTCAGTATGTGTGTTCATACCACAATTAGGTACGTGAATCAATCTAACCAATCTAGGCAAAAAGGGAGGCAAGGTATTGATTACCCAGCCAATGAAGGCAAGGTGGAAATGCAAACATTTATCTCATAAGATGTTAAAAAATAGCCCCGTTTAAATTTATGCAATGTTGAATTCTACGATCAAAGTTTTTAGCTGTGGACAATAAAACGTAACGCGGAATAACTCTACAAGCTTGTGTGATGCGTTGCGTCATATCTTGCCGTGTTATTGGTCACTGTGCATAAACAACATTTTTCAAGTAGCCCCATAAAAAGAAATCTGGACTTGTCAAATTTGGTGATCTTGGACTCCACTCAGTAATGTTACTACCAATGCCTATCCATCGTCTTCGGTATCTTTGGTTCAAGAAGTGACCAACCATTACTGAGCGATGACACGGTGCACCATCATGTTGTAGCCATAATCGACGTCTTGTTTCCAAGTCCACATCTTCCAATAATTATGGTAACTCATTCTGCAGGAAATCAAGATATGCTGCACCGTTGACATTCCCATCGAAAAAATAAAGTCTTATAAGATAACCATTTATTATACCGCACCAAACTACGAGGCTCCATCTATGCTGATTATCAACATGACGTGCCCAATGATGGCTCTGGATAGACCAATAATGACTATTATGGCGATTGGGTTGCCCATTACCATGAAATGTAGCTTCGTCCGAAAACATTACATATCTAAAAAATTCAGGAACTTCACGGTCACTTGCTTGTGCCCAATTGCGTAATTCGAGTCTGCGGCGGAGATCATTTGGCGTCAAAGCTTGAGTCAAAGTTATGTAATACGGATGAAATCTGTGAAGCCGCAAAATTCGACCGGCTGTTGATCTTGGGATTCTAGTACGTCTCTCAATGTCACACAAAGAGATATAATGATCCAAATCAACCATTGCCAAAACGACGAGAATTCGTGGATCATCGTTGTTCTGTATCATAATGCGACGACGATTTCTGCGTATTCGTGGTCGACGTCACTCTCTTCGCTCAATAATTCGGATTCTCACGTGGTCCGGGTAGTGAAGCCACCCTGGGTAATTTTAGCGGTAATACCTTGCCGCAGCACGATATCGGCCTTGACATGCCCCGAGAGACAACAGAATGTCAACAATTTCGTTTCTCGAATAATCCGGCATATTTGGTCCTTTTGAGTCGCTAGACACTAAGAAATTTCCACGTGAACTATCCTGTGAAGGGCTGCTCACGAGTCACCTCTGTCATAAATAATACTAAAGAAGTGTTATTTAACGTTTTAGATGAAATTTTGTAGGCTTGTCCGGAATCACGCGAGAAAAAAGAATAAAATAAAAAAAAAAAAATTAATTTGTTTTCCCACAAGATGGAAAATAATTCTTCTTATGAAGGCTTCGAATACATGAATTTGGCTTTAAAAATCAAAATGGAGTTGAAACTCAATTTTACTGTTGTTTGGGCCCCTACTATTACCTACAACTCAAGATAATTTTGTTGAACTTTCTTTCCGAATCCGAAATAAAAAAATTAGGTGTTTTGAAGAAAACGGTGGACCTTTTTTTATTTATTTTGGTTATTGGGTTTTGGTTATTTGGGTTATTGTTATTATTATCATTAACCTCACCCTTGCCCGATCATTCGTGTGCATGGATGAAGAAAATAATAAATTTGACCCCTACATGACCTTGGATGGGTCAACCGCACCCCACACATAATACCTTACCTAAACGTAGAATTTCCTGCTCTTTCCGAATCCAGGATCAAAAATGGGGGTTCCAATTCAAAAAATCACTTTGACCTTCAAATGACCTTGAAAATAAATCTCAAGGTCAAAACTGATTTTATAGAAAGATAGCCCCTATTATCCCAAGTAACTTTTGTCTGAACAATTTTTTTATACTGTCGAAAATATCTCGGTGGTTTCTTCAAAATGGGACACCCTGTATATATATATATATATATATATATATATATATATAAACGTATGTAACGTAGAGATTGGGGACCTTGAGGTCATTTCACAGTAGATTTTTTTTTTTACAAAAATTTTCTCACTTTTAACTAAGGAAATAATTCCTCCTTTCTTATAGAAATGTATGTAACCCTTAAATTAAAGGACCTTAAGGTCATTTCACAACACATTTTTCGAAATATACAAGAATTTTTTAATTTCACCTGA
This sequence comes from Anastatus disparis, assembly GCA_017163975.1. Taxonomy (NCBI): domain Eukaryota; kingdom Metazoa; phylum Arthropoda; class Insecta; order Hymenoptera; family Eupelmidae; genus Anastatus; species Anastatus disparis. The sequence continues at coordinate 997,786 of JAFFSR010000365.1, read as the reverse complement.
AGAAATAATTTTTCTTATTTCGTGTAAGAATCTTAATTCATATATATAGATATACAAATAACATTGAGAGATTGAAAACCTGCTCCTCATTCTCTCAAAAGGTTCCTAAAGTCTACGTTGTATCTATCAAAGGTCCTCAAAACCTACGATATATGTATTTATGTGTGTGTGTGTATATATATAAAAATAAATATCAACGTGTTTATATAACGTGTTTTTCTGGGACAAAATGTAGTATACATCGGTTGTTTCTGGGATTTTTGTGCTTTTCTGGGACCTCTCAGAAAATGTTAGCATTGTGTAGATTAGGGATCAATCGGCGTTTATACTTGTTTCCCTTAAGAAAAATTATTTCATTAGTAAGAATTTCTCACTTTTTTTTTCTTTTTTTTCTATTTCTCTACGGGAATTAATCCCATTAAATACCTAGATTATTTTGACATTTTTCTCTGTGGTGTCAGACCATGCTTGAGATTAAATTTTTGAAATTTTTTTCTGTGGTGCCAGACCATCCTAGATTGGTCGGTTCACGACATAGATCCCCGCCACGAAAAATCCGGAAAAACAATGTACTGCAGACAATGCTTCCGAAAAATTCGCCCTAGCGGGGAATCGATCCCGCGCTCCTCGAGGTTCGATTGTGCCAACCAGCAGGCACATCTGCACAGCCCCTTGCCCGATTACGCCAATCGCCCCTCTATTAAAAATCACTAAAATATCATCATTGAACCAATCACGAGCCACCTTAAGGAGCGGCGGTAGCGCAGGGGCTAAGGCTCTTGGTTCGCGCTCTAGTGGACCGGAGATCGATTCCCCAAGAAAATTTCGGGAAATTTTTTTCTGATTTATTCACGAGGAATAGAACCCAGAGACCACGAAAAACCAACTAAAAAGTCTTTCTAGGCAAAAATGAATTATTATTAAAATCCTATTGGACAAAACAAAGAAAAAAAACTATAAAACTACCTGGTGATGGCCTAAGACATAAGCTAATGTAAGCTAGTCAGAAGGCCAATCAAAAATTAGAAGAAGAAGAGCCACCTTAAGCCCTGATCGTAAAGGTCTTTACACGTTTTATTTTTATATACATTTACTGTTGTGTAAAAAATCTTACGGGATCCCAGAAAAGTACGGATGATTGGTTTGTGTGTATATATATATATATATATATATATATATGCAAATATTGAAATATGATTATAAAATCGGAAGAGAAATAATACTTCTTATTTGTTACTCAATGTTTAATTAATAACTGAAATGTCCAATTAATCATCAATTAACATTTACATAATTAAGAATTGAAAGTTAGTTATAAATTAGAAGAATTTGTAATTAATAACTAGTGTTACGGATTCTATATCCCATAAAATAAACGAGGATTAATATCAGCAAGATACAAAGAATGCGATGAATACACGTTCCAACAAGTAAAAACGGAAAACGCTGACCGTCATACTAGCAAGTTATAACCAGCCTGGAAACAACGAAAAGCGTCGAGCACCATAGAAAAAGAGCTGACCACCCAGCAACAGGTTAAGACCAGAACGGAAAGTCACTGACGGACTGATCAGCAAATTCCAATCAATAACGAATATTCTAGAAGGATAGGCACGTGGAAACAACAAATTTGGCGAGTATAAATACAGCCGGATGCACCACGAGGCAGAGAGAGTAAGCAACCAACCTTTAGCCACGAACGACGGAAGTACGCCCGTTTGGAGCAAGCAGCAAGGAACGTATTAGGCGACGAATTAATAATAGGACATATCTCTCTCGACGAAAGTATTAATAAACTTATATTCATATTATAACTACTGAGTATTTATTTAATTCTTCATGCAAACTGACTGCTTGGGTTTACCAAGATTAGTCGTGATACAAAAGTTACCCGCCATCTTATAATTAAATATACATATACGTAAAAACGTAACACTAGAATAGTTTATTAATTTTTAACTGATAATTAAAATTTAGTTATTAATTAAAATCTTTATACTTAAGAATTGAAAGTTGGTTATAAATTCGGAGATGTTTTAATTAATAACTAGAGTAGTTAATTAAATCTTAAATGATAACTAAAATTTAGTTACCAATTGAAATTTTTATAGTTAAAAATTAAAAGTTGGTCATAAATGAGATGTTTTAATTAAGAATTAGAATAGTTAATTAACTCTTAATTGATATCTCAAATTTAGTTTTAAATTATTTTTTTTTAATTAATAATTAAACAGTTATTTATTAATTAAATAATTTTTAATTAAAAAAATTAAAACCCTGATTTCATATCTCAATCATTACACAAATATAAATATTTAGATATATATAGTTTTATAACATTTAATTTATTGTGCGAATACTCACCGCCAATAAAGATATTAGCATGTTTGCATACTAAATCATCGATATGTATGGAATATTTTGGTATTTCTGGAGGAACTGAATAACATCTTACAAATTGTTCATCTGAAATCATATCTAAAACTGCATCAATCATTTTTTTTGATACGTTAGTTTCTTCATTTAAATTATTGAAATTAGTGCCATGCGATAGTTGTTCATAATTATTCCACCTAGAATGAATTTATTTAAGTTTATATATAAAAATTATTCTATATTAAATACTCACAGTTTCATGCATTCTTTTTTATCTTGTTGATATGATGTAAAAATATCCATATTTAATGGTGATGACTGATTGGAAGTTGCCATACATTTATTTGTTGAATTTTTAAGTTCTGATAAAACATACCGTTTCCAGAAGTCTTTGATATTTTGTATTTTAATCCTTCCATTATATAAACATGGATAATTTTGTGATAAATATATTTGTACGGCACGCTCTCTAATTTGCACACACGTTGGGATAAATAGAGTCAAAGAAACCGAAATGCATTCATAATTTGATATATCTATCTGATTCTTTACCTAAATTAATAAATTAAAATTAAAAATATTTTTTATAAGAAATATTTTAGGAATCAGATTTTACCTGACTAATTATGGTAGCTAATTTATCATTTTGTAAAATACCCAAACAAACAATGCATGGATCCGTGTCAGTCTTGGTCTCATATTCATCAAACTGTTTTATCTGAAAAAATTTTTTTAATTAATCTTACAGTAAAAAGATTAATTTTTCTATAAATATCATTTTGTCAGATGAGAAGAAAAAAGTCATAACTCAGACAAGCGCTGGAAAAAGTACCAATTCGGTTTTGCCCATTAAAAAGTACTAAGTTAACTTTGCGCACTAAAAGGTTCCATCTCGGATTTGGCCACAAAAAGGTCACATTTTGGCTTCATGCATTTAAATTAAAATATTTCGTGTAATATTTCTCAATAATATTTCTAGTAACGTTGTTCGTAATATTTCTGAAATATTTCTGCTATAAAATGTGAAATGTTTTGAAATCATTAAAACAATATTTCACAAAATATCTTAGAATCATTTCATAAAGATTTCGCGACATGTTTTTCTACAATACTTCTGAATCATTACAAGTAACATTCCTCGAAACGTTTAAAAAAACTTCATAAATATTTCCTGAAATATCATTATGAAACTAAGAAACCTTTTTTGCAAAATTCACGAAACGATTCAGGAAATTTCAATTTAAATTTAAATGAGCGATGCCGAAATGTAACCTTTTGGTACCTTTTTTAACGCTTGTCTGAGTTGTAACCTTCTTCTTCTCACCCAACGATTTGTCAAATGTAAATTTTCTAGAATTCAAAAATTTTATTCAAAAGTTCAAGAAACGAGTCTCAGAATAATTTTTTCAGATAATTGAAATTGTTTTCAATAGACAGTCCATGTGTCAACGTAGATCTTACTTAAAACTATATTTCAAGAGAATGGGATAAATTTTTTATGCATATATATTGAGTTTAACAATAATTCAAATACATAACAAAATTTTAAGTATGAGCACTGATTGGACTGTTAAAAAAATCTTTTTAGTTAAAAATTGTATCACTGTATACTGAAGTAGATTGTAGCAAATATTTTAAGGATGTTCTAGCTATACAGTCTGTGTCAAAAGTTAGTATTTTCGATAATGGTTTATATTTTTTGAATAGGGAGGGTTATTCAATTTTTCACAAAGTTATTTATTAGATGATATTAAAATAATCATTTTAAACCTTGTTTGATTTAAATATAACAATTTATCAAAAAGTTATAGCATTTTAAAGTTTATAACTTTTACCGAAATCTAATGTAATCATAAACAAAGGTGCCAAAGTTTCAAAAATGATTTTATTCGATAGCAACAAAGTTTATTTTGTTCATTTTAAGATTTAAAATTCATTAAAAAAGGATGGAATTTCGATTTTTATTTTTTATTCAAATTTATTGCTAATTGTTTACGAAAAAATGTATATGTCTCAGATGGTACTTACTGTTTTATGATAGGAAATCGGCAATGAATTTAAGTGAAAAATAAAAATTGAAATTCTATCCTTGTCAATAGATTACAAATTTTAAACTGAACAAAATAAACTTTGTTGCTGTCGAATAAAATAATTTTTGAAACTTTGGCACCTTTGTTTATGATTGCATTAGATTTCGGTAAAAGTTATAAACTTTAAAATTCTATAACTCTTTAATAAATTGTTATATTTAAATGACACAAAGTTTAAAATGACTGTTTTAATATTATCTAATAAATTACTATGTGAAAAATTGAATAAATATAACTGCTATCTCCACCCAAAAATATAAACCATTATCGAAAATACTAACCTTTGACACAAACTATATAGCCGAAACAACCTTAACACGAAATCCATATACATATCCTAGCAGAAAAAAATAAATAAAGACAATTGTAGAAATCTGAAAATATCCGAAACAAATAATATGAAACAGAAAACAGAAAAGAGGTGAAGAAAAGTAACTGCACTGAGACTTAAGACAATAATTATTTATAGTTTTCTTCGGTTATCAACAATTGTATTCATTAACTATTTTTTAAATAGACAAAATAATTATTTTTCTTATAGAGAAAAATTTTTTTATCAGAGAACAGCAGTTATATTTATAGTTTTATTCTATTATTTTGTTAAAAATTATAATTTATCAAGAAAACAATATTTATTCACAGTTTTCTTTTGAATTAAACTATCATAAACAGTTTTTTCAGTCATCAATAAATATAACTTTGATAACTGAAGAAAACTGTAAATAACTGTTGTCTTACATCTCAATCAACCCACTTTTCTACAGTTAACAACTGTATTCTTTAGTTTTATTCTGATATCTACACTTTTTTCTGTTTGGGTAGAACCAAAATGATTTAGAGTTCTAATATAAGGACTAGAGAAGAAAAATTTCTAGAATAGTTTCAAAAAAAATTTAATCTGCTGACTAATTAAAAAAAAAGCATGCAGATCGAATTGATAAACTCTTTTTGAAGTCGGCTAAAAAGATATCGACCTTAGAGAGATAGAATTATACCTTATTTGTAAAATACAACGCATTTAAAAATGTTGTAATAATTCTAATCCCTACTGAAATAATGACATGAGATCTCATAGGCAGAAAAATTTAATTTCTTCAACACCAGATCTCACGTAAGATCTCATGTGAGATCTTATATGAGATTAGGTGTTAGAAAGTGAGATCGAGTGTCGAGAAAAATACAATTCATCAGACGTTAGAAGACATGTGAAATCGGGTGTCAAGAAAAATAAAATTTTTCGGCACATGAGATCTTACGTGAAATTTTATGTTATTTTTTCCAGTAGGAAAAACAAATATTTTCTACTTCTTACTTTCTATTAGGATCTGAGTCCCGATTACTGATTCTGTCCCGAACACTGTGTTCTTATATCAAATTGTTTTTATGAAATAAATTTCATAACAAAATCGAGAAAAAAATGTCATAATGAAGCAGAAAGTTTGATCTTTAATTTGCAAAAATCAATTCATATTGTATTATTAATTAATGTGTCGCAAAAAAAATTTTTTTTAATTATCTTATTGATTTTTTAACAATTTGGGCGGATTTCTTAAGAAAAATCTTAAGGATGGACACAAACTTTCAAGATGATTAATTACTTTTGAAAATGTATTTACGTAGTATAAGATGGAGTTTTTTATATTAAAATAGTTAAATTTTATAATAAATGCAAAAAAAAAATTATTTTTAAAACCTTTTTTTGATAATTTTTATTAAAAGTCCAGTAATACAACATGATTTGAAAAGTTGGTCATATTTCTGTGTTCTAGCTTCTGTGTCCGCGCGCGACTTCTACTTTTATTGTTGTGTTGACATTAGTATTTCGATATGTGATGCTCACTATTCTTAAAGATTTGAAAGTTAATGTATATCGTAAGCATACATTATATATATTGGCTAAATAAAACATTGAATATAAACATGAAAAATATTTAAATAATGTTTATAGATAGATAGATATTATTTTATTTGTATAAAAGTACAAAAACGTGTAATACAATTTGTAAATACAAAAACAATATATATTGCACAAAATGCTATAAAAAAGTATAAATGTAAATATTGCACAATTAATATCACAGTCAGTCACTAAACCTAATAATACTGAATAAGTAAGTCACAAACAAAAATAAATAAAAGTGATATCACAAAGTAATCATGAAATACACGCAATATAAATAAAAATAATCATATAAATATAAATAAAAATCAGTCTTACAATATCTATCAGTCATAGTATTAAAATTTAAAAAAAATTAAATTTAATACATAATAAAATAAAAATAACAAGCGTACGCAATAGCATGAAACGCAGTCAAAAATAAAATCAAATAAAAATTCTCACTCACCAACCATTCAGCCAACACTCATACAATAAATACACTCGCACCTTAAACCTATATACAGGACGTTACAAAAATAAATTAAATAAATTATCATAAATATATGGTAAAAAAATATTAATCTAGGTCGAGCAAGTACCCTCTCACCGCTGCTTTGAACCTGCTGAGAGATGGAAGATGTTTAATCTCAACAGGCAGGGAGTTCCAAAAATGCGCACCTTGAACTTGGAAGGAATTCCTTCCAGTCTCAGTGCGCATAAAGGGCACCGCAAGATCCTTAGTCTTTCCCCTAGTAGCCGCCCTAGGTACACGTCTAGTGAAGAGACTCACTAGATGCTTCGGAGTATTCATGCGCACGATTTTGTACATAAGCACAGCCAAAAAATACTGTCTCCTCGAATCAGTGCGCAGCCAACCCAACACGGTTCTATAAGGAGAGACATGATCACTCATTCTCAAACCCATTACATATCTCACACATGAATTTTGTAATCTCTGTATTCGTCTTCTCAACTCCTGAAAAGCATCGAGCAGAACTACCGAACAATAGTCAAGATGTGGAAACAGCAGGGCGGTTGCTAGCTGTTTACGCAGAGTCTCCGTGGTGTACTGACGGAAAAACCGCAGGGCATACAAAACTCTATTAAACTTTTTTGTAATCATATCAACGTGCGGTACCCATGAAAGTTTAGGGTCAAGCACAACACCAAGACTCGTCACGGAGTCAGAGAAAGGTATACTAATGCCTCCCTCAAGATTAATCGTACGTGACCTATCAGCATAAAAAGAATTTATAAAACGACTATTGCCAAAGACGATTGCCTTGGTTTTATTAGAATTCAAAGTGAGAGAGACACCAGCAGCCCACTCCGACACTGCTTTGGCCGCCCTCTGTAGAGTGAGAATACCCTCTTCCACATTCTCGCGAGGTACCTGCGTGTAAATTTGCAGATCGTCTGCATAGAGTAGGTGCTCGACACAACTAGAGTCAAGAGCGTCATGTACGTCATTAATGTAAAGGCAAAACAACAGAGGCCCCAGTACTGAACCCTGCGGAACTCCAAGGTTGGTTGTCAGCCAACTCGATTTCTCGTTTAAATGCGTGGAAACCATTTTTTTCCTTCCTGATATATAGGAGTTAATCCACAAGAGAGCAGCCCTGGAAAGCCCCATCGACCTAAGCCTAGTAAGTAACTTAGCCTAGGGAGAGATCATGTCGAATGCCTTACTGAAGTCAAAAAGTAAAAGTAACGTGACGAGTTTTTTGTCTAGACCCGATCTTATGTCATCAGTTAATTTAAGAATAGCTGTTTGTGTCGAGTTGTGCTTTTTGGAGGCAGTCTGCATTGGGTCAAGTATTTTATTAGCAGTAATGTACTCTTGCAATTGGTCATGGGCGATCTTCTCAAGTACCTTTGAAAGAAAACATAAAATAGCAATAGGCCTGAAGTCTTTAGGCGATTTGGGTGCAGAGCACTTCTTTAATGGCACAATACGTGCCTGCTTCCAAAGGCCAGAGAAAACCCCCCGCGCAAAAGAAGAATTGAACAGAGTCACAAGATGTTCACCAATAAATGGTAATGCTTTAAGTATCACACTTTGCGGAATGCCGTCCTCCCCACGAGCCTGCGATGAGAAGTGAGAAACTGCAAGAATAACATCGTTAATATTAATTAATTTAAAAGCGAAACCATTTTCGCTGCATTCAGAAAGAAACTTCTTACGTTCCTCACCATCATCATGTGGCGAAACCGACACCCCAGCAAAGTGCGCATTAAGCTCATCTGGAGCAAATCCATTCAGATCCCCTTGAGGTCCGGATAAGAGTCCCAGCTCTCTCAACTTCTTCCAGACATTACCACCCGCAAGAGCCTCGAACAGTCTGTTATGATAATATTCAGTTCTTGCACGCTCAATCTGCTCGTCCAACGTCTTACGTAAAATTAAAAATTCTGAAAAATATTTATTGTCGTTTGTCCGTTTGTATCGCCTATATGTGGCATCCCTCCTGCGCTGCATCTATGACAACTCTCCATCCATCCATGGTGGCTTCTTTTTCGTACATTTAAATATTTTCACTGGTGCTAAGTCTTCAATAGCAGCAGTAAGATTATCACAAATGCAGTCAAGTGCAGACTCAGGATCCACTATATCAGTTGTCAATTTGGACCAATCACAGCCAGCCAATTTCTCCAATAATAATTTTCCACTAATATTTTTATAATTTTGATACTTAATTGGATCTTGCACTAAACTGCTAGCATTGTAGGCTATAGAAACTTCAACTAAATTGTGTCGACTATGAAAGTTCGCAGGTACGTTACGTGCGTCCAGTATGGTGTCATTGTCATCTACAAAAATCAGGTCAATCCATGTGCGCGACGATGGAGTTATATGCGTGGCACCGTGCTGGACCAACTGAAGCGAAAGCTCAGCGGACAGTTTACTAAGAAACTTCGCATCACTGCTTTCTCGCAGGAGATCGGCATTCAGATCCCCCATTATAATCTTAAAAGAAAAATCGGGAGTCAAACTTACTAATTTATCAATTAGATCCGAATCTTTTGTAAAGGAAATGACAGGAGGACGGTAAATTACGGAAACCAACACAGATTCAGAGTTGCCTGCTTTAACAGAACAAAAAATGTATTCAGGCACTTCAGGCTTACCACTGGCATTTATAGTTGTGGTATTCGAAAAAGCTAATATCTAACATTTCAAACTATCTTTGACGTAAAGAGCAACCCCTCCTCCATGAAGGTTACTATCCTGTCTAAAAATTTTATACCCTTTAACCTGAATGACGTCACCCGAGACAGTCGGACCCAGCCAGGTCTCAGCCACTCCAAACAGATCATAAGAATGGTCGTCACATAAAAGCTCACGCACCTGTCCAATGTGAGCCCTCAAAGAAGTCACATTCAAAAAGCCCGCTCGCAGTGCACCCCTTCTCCCTTTTCGACTCACCGAGGTGATCTGGCTTAGTCATTGGGGAGAGAGTTCATTATTATTTAACTTACTTTTAATAACAGGACATTCATCATTGGGAGCTATCTTAACAACATTGTCAACCTTATTTAAACATCCACTAATCACACACGATTTGTCAGCAATAAAATTTTTGTCTGCAATAACATTATTTGAATTACTTAGAATTTGATCTATATCATCTTTAGTAGCAAATGTGTATGCTCTCTCCCCTCTCGCCCGTCTTGCCAGAAATCGGCCACTTCTATGCCAAATAAATTTAATACCTTTAACCTTAGCATAATTCTTGAGATCTTTGAAATTTTTATATGTATCTTTTTGAAGGTATTCATTAATAAAAACCTTATAATGATTTTTTATGACAGACAGACTGGCAAAACGAGAAAGATCAATGTCTGCCGTTAAGAAACTAGTGATTTTTCTTTTTTCATTTAATATTTTTTGAACCAGACTGGCCTCGGAGAGTCTGACTAGCAGCGAGTGAGCACCCCCCGGACCGTCCCTGATCACGCCGCTTCTAGATTCAGACGATGTTAAACACACAACCGACAAAATGTGTGACTGCATCAAATCCGGAAATATGGTACCGAGGACAGCACAAACATAATCCTCCTGTCGAACATTAGCCGCTAAGCAGCCCAGTCCACTGGAGACCACCAATGAGCCACCCTCGATACCACAATTTTGTGTATTGTGAGGATTATCCTTTGCTATTTCTGTGTTGATAATTTGTGTGTTGACGTCTGCTGTTTCCTTTGAATTCGTGTCAGTGTGTGAGACATTTTCACGCTCTTCTACACGCTCCTGCACACTGAGATCAGAGACGGTCTGCACCACGCATACCAACCCCACCCCAAGTTCTGAAAAATTCTTGTCCACTCCATTAAATTCAGTTTGTATAGCAGATTGAAGGCTATTAATTTTAAAATTTAAATTTAAATCAGTCTTATCATACTTCTCAATTAGAGTGGACAATTTATTTTCCAAACTACTGACTATCTCCCTTAATTTAATATTTTCATCAAGCAGCCTTGCCTGCATTACTTCAAAATTCTTTATTACTTTGTCCTGATTTTTAAGTTCATCTAAGATGCCTCGTAAGCCATCATCAATACCCATTATGCTGCTCTCAACACTCCGGATCCGATCGAAAGCGCCTAAGACTGAGTCAAACTTACGAGACAAATTTCCTTCAATTTCAGACAAAGCAGCTTGAGAAATGGAGATGTCAGCATTACTATTCAATTTTACATTGTTATTTGTTAAATTCATTGTTTTATCATTTTTAATATTGGCAGCGGGGGCAACATGCGCAGCGCCACCTTTATTATGCGCCGGTTGAATTAAATTGTTATTATTTAAAGTGTTACTTAAGCTAATCTTCTTATTTTTCGCCGCACCACTAGCCTTCTGATGTTCCTTGGTTGTTGATTGCCCCTGTATGACGATAACCGGTGGTACTTGCGTGTCAGTTCTCGATGGAGTCGATGTGCTGAGGGGCGACTTCTTCTCTGCCTTACCGACATCAAATAGTTGGCTATTATTAATGCTAGCATCACGAGCATGTGAACTGGAGGGGTGCCTCTCTCATTCTTTGTCTTTGTCTTCACACATTTGTTGCAGGTATAGTGGTAACCTGTGCCTACTAATTGTATGCGTGTCATACATTTAGCATGACAGCGCTGACGACAAGTCGTGCAATTATACAATCTCTTTGTTCCACATATGTCAGATGACGGCTGCTTACATATGGCACATCGATCCATGATAGCGACCTCTTGCGGCAAATTTGAAAAATTTCGTCGCTTGGCGTGCTCTCAAAAAAACCCACCAGTCCAGAAAAACTCACATCAGCAAAGCAAGAACAGCATCACTGCTCACAAACTTGAAACAGACACTGTCTTGCATTAAGGCGCCTGCAAGTACCCTGAAACAAAAACGCCCGAAGGCAGCTTGCGGCAGAAAAAAGTCAAAAAAGTACAGAGCGTCTCAAAGCACGTCTGGCGCTACTTACGTGTTCCAAATACTGTTTATTTAAGTGATACACAAAAATGAATAAAAATATTAAAAAAACGAACACTATGACAAAGAGGTTATGTGCTAAGCTGTAGAAGCAGTTAAAAGTGGAATGCAAATAAATACAGGAAGTAGAATTTATAATAACGTTAAAAAAATTATTCGAAAAAAATAAATTTAAAAAATTTTTAAAAAACTAAAAAGTAAAAATTAATAAATAAATAATAAGTAATTCAAAAAAAAAACGCTCTTATTAAAAAACCAAAAAATAAAAAATAGTTCAAATGTATAATTACATTATAAATTATGTTTCTGCCTAATATTTTATTGAAATTTTATATAAAAACGTGCAAAATATTAAAAGAACATTTAGAATTATATTCTCCACGCTTTTATATAAAATTTTAATAAAATATTAGGCAGAAACATGATTTATAATGTAATTATACATTTGAATTATTTTTTTTTTTTATTTTTTGTTTTTTAATAAGAGCGTTTTTTTCAAATTATTTTTTATTTACTTATTAATTTTTACTTTTTATTTTTTTTTTTAATTTTTAAAATTTATTTTTTTCTATTAATTTTTATTTATTATATGAGTATACAAACGTCCAGACATGTACGTACATATTTGTATACTTAACTATACGTAAACGTATACCCAAGTATGTTTTTGAAAAAAACACACTCTTGCCTTTACTGAGAATTGAGTAACTGTTACGAATAGCCGCACAAAGAAGAGAGGCCGATGAGTCGGATAGCGCAGGCTATATAATATTGCTTATATATAATAAATATTCAATTATGAAAAAATTTAAAAATAATTACAGAATCATTGTAATATTTTCATGCAAAATACATATATTCTGAAAATTTCAGCCTTCTAAGTCAATGGGAAGTACGTTAATTTTCAATCGTAAGATTTGAGGATATATTCAGAGGCAGTCAAGTTAAATAAAACCGTTTAATATTCAAACATCTACTCTTCATGCCTAAGTAAATAATTTATTTAAAAGTGATAGACCAGAACCTGCTACTTGTCCAGTCATTCTACGTAAAAAAAATCGATTTCATGACTTAATTTATTACAGATATTTGAAGGTGCGAAGTTATTGCGGAAGAGAGTTAGCAGATGATAAATAAATAAAGAGATACAGCTGAATTTGTCATATTTTTTTATAACCAATGATCAAAGTGTAAAAATTAAGATTTTGAGCCGTACAATTTTCAAACGACGTTTTACAGAAAAATGTTATAAATGAAAGTTAGAGGAATTAAAAAGACCCAAAATTTCATTATTGGGTACGTGAAAATAGGTGGACAACTTTTCCGGATAATCGTGAAAAACCCTCTTTTGTACACTGTTTTATAAATGTTAATAACTTTTATAATAATTGCTATAAGTGATTTATAATACATTATTGACAGGCCATTATGGGTCTTTATAAGCATAAAAAATTTCAATCTGATCAATTTGATAGTTTCTAAATAATTGCAATTGTTTATCCAAAAGAGGATTTATTTAAACAATTATGAGACGTCAGGTGGTGGATTTTACGACATTTAACAAAGTAAAATGGATTCTTCAAAGTTAAAAGTATAAGATAAGTCGAAATAATTAATAATTTTTTTTTTAAATTATTGTTAAACAGTTAATGTAAAATGAGACTATTTTTTTACTTATAAATAAATGGAATAACTTGTTGGTTTTTTGTCATACAGACTTCTAATTAGCCGCATTTGATAGCTATTTCAAAAACGCCTCTTTAAAAAAAAAGTATTTTATACTATCTATACGAACAGAGATAACATTTTTTTTTAAATTCATATCTCCGTTATTTATAAACATTAAAAGTTGAAATTTTCACAAAATTTCAATGAAGACTTTTATTTTAGAATAGAATAGATAGTTATACAATTTATGCGATGAATATGATTTTCTAGACCTTTCAAGTGAAAGGTACATCTGCAAGATGGCCTTGGTGAGAGTGACTTCAGCTTCGTTTTTCGCGCGGCGAGTATTTTGATATCGTTGGCTCGAGCGGGAACCAAACAAAAAATGCAATATCTCGGCTTCTAGACAATGTAAAACCTTCTTTTTTTTTAATCTAGGGTAGCTCCAGAAAATATTAAAAATGGGCTTATTTTCTGCTTCCTAGAAAATTGGGAAATGCCGCAAAATCTTCAGTTATGTAACCATATAAAAATTTTTAACGTTAATGCTAACATTTTCTTGTTACTAAAATTTCTTATAATCTCATAATGTTTTTAAATAATATATTTTTTAGAATTTAAATATTTATTAATTAATAAAACGGCCTTTTATTTTTAAATAATATAATGTATTCCAATCAAACATGAAAATGACTGATTTTTTTATGTATTTTATATTTATATTCTTTACATATTTTTTTTATTCACATGAAATTATTATTCAATTATATTGTTGAAGTATTTTAAAAAAATTGTTTGAAGAATAGTTAATGCTTTAATTGAATTGAATGTACATATTGCAGAATAGATTTGGTCTTTGTATTTCAATATATGTATATAAATATCTATTTAAGTGTACTATTGTTTTTCATGAGAATATTAAATTGTTCCTTTTTTTGTCAAATATACTTATTATATGATTGATATTTAAGTTGTTTGAAAAAATTAAACGTTGTCAACTAAGTGAGCACTATACTTTTTTATAAAGATTCTGGAATTAGAAACATTTTCTTATAAAATAGACTTTTTTCTTATCCCCTGGCGAAAAGTACGTCAAAAGACGTCTACTTTCTGAGAGAGAAGTTAAGCATTATCTACGGCAACTCTAATCTAAAATACTATTCGATAATATTATTACTAAAATATGTATTACAATAAAACTATTATTTTTTAATTAAATATAAAAATTACAATACAGTTTTAAACGGATATATATAAATATATAAATATATATATATATATATATATATAGAGAGAGAGAGAGAGAGAGAGGGGGGAGAGATAGATAGATAGGTAGATAACCAAATTTATTATATGTACATTATGTTGTACAATTACTTACAGTAATACATTCGAAATAATAAAATTAATATAAAGCATAATAATAGTAATAAACAGTAAAAAAGAAAACAGTAATCAAGCAGATATAACAATAAAATAAACTTTACAGCAATAAAATCAATAAAATGTAAAACAGTTTTATAAATTAGCATGAAGCAGAGGTCCACTCTCCAAGGCAAGGTAGCGTGCAAATGAGAATGTCTTGAATGTCGTGAGCGAGGATAAGTCGCGTAAAGTCGCAGAAAGATCATTCCAGAGCCGCGAGGAAGTGACCAGAAACGATCATAGGCGATACTCAGTGAATGAAAAAGGAATGGTCAAAGGTTTCACATCACCCCTCAAGGACCTCACCGGCCGGCTCCACTGATACATAGAATACAAATAAGATGGAGTACAAGATAAGAAGAGAGATAGATAGATAGATAGATATTTAAATTTATTAACTGTACATTATGTTGTACAACAAAAATAATACAAATTCGTAAGTATATATATATATATATATATATATATATATATATATATATATATATAAAAAATGAGATACTAAGTAAAAATATAATTAACACAAAGATATAGTTATTAAAAATAATTAAAGCCTAGCTCGGAGCAGAGGCTCATTCTCAAGGGAAAGGTAGTGCGAATATGTTGATGCCTTGAATAATGACAATGATGAAGAGTCTCTTAATGATGATGGTAGACCGTTCCATAGTTGCGATGACACAACCAGGAATGATCTTTAGTGATACTCGGTATATGAAAAAGGAATGGTTAACGGTCTCACATCACCCCTCAGTGTCCTCACAGGCCGGCTCTACAAATATCTAGAATAAAGATATGAAGGTGAGCATGATAAAAACATTTTGTATAAGAAGGTAGTAGTGAAGTAGTTTCTTCTACCCAAAGTGGATAACCAGCCTAGAGAGGACCTATAAACAGAGATGTGCTCGCGCCTACTTACACCTTAGATGTAACGAATACCAGAGTTTACGACCCTTTGAAGCCTCAGATCGAGTTCAGCGGAAAGCTCAATATAGACCAAACAGCAGTAATCGAGTAAAGGAAACAGCAAGGAATGGATAAGATGCTTACGTAGTGCAATGGTGGTACTTTTTCGAAAGAAATTTAATCTATAGAGCAATGACTGGCTTTTGCTGAACACATGCGCAATTTGATCCTTCCAGTTCAACTTACTATCAAGCCATACACCAAGACTACGAACAGAAGATTCAAACTTAATAAGATCACCGTTTATTGGAACAGCAGTGATGTGTAATGAGGGCAGCACATTGACATAGAAATAAGATCCAATAATAATAGCTTTTGTTTTGTTCATATTTAATTTTAGATGATTGTTTGTCGCCCAGTTAACAATACTGACAGCTTGATTACTCATGAGAGCAGTAACAGAAGCTAACTTAGCAATTGGGAAGTGAATGTACACCTGAAGATCATCAGCATAGATAAGATGCTGCACATCGGCATGGAAGTCAATAGCCACATCATTGATGTATATAGAAAACAACAGTGGACCAAGGACGGAGCCCTGAGGAACACCAGTATTTAATGTTACATAGTCAGATGCATTACCATCTGCATCAATAACAGCCTGCTGTCTCTCAGAGAGATAAGACGCAAACTATTGCACAACTGAATGCGAGATGTCAAGAGAAGACATTTTTCTGAGTAGAGAGACATGGCATACCGTATCAAATGCCTTGCTGAAATCAAATAGCAACAGTAACGTCACGTAGCGTCTGTCATTATTGCGTCTAATGTCCTCAGTTAGTTTCAGTAGTGCGGTCTGAGTATTATGTCCAGTTCGAAATCCAGTCTGATAAGGGTCCAGTAGCTGTCGCGTAGACAAGTAATTGTAGAGTTGATCATGGACTAGACGTTCAAGAACCTTGGACATGAAAGATAATAAAGAAATTGGCCTAATGTCACCAAAAGCTTGAGGAGAGGAGATTTTGTTTATTGTAGTGACCAGTGAGATCTTCCAGCATGAAGGAAATAAGGACTCACGCAATGAGTCGTTATAAATGCGACATAACAAAGGCCCAATGACCGGAAATGCCGCACGGACGAAAGATTGAGGAAGAGCATCAAACCCTCTGGCCTGTGAAGCTGAATGACAAACAGCCATCCATACCTCCTCCAAAGTAACTGGATTAAACTTAAACATGGGTTTAAGTGGTTCATCTGGAGCAAGTGTATTCATGTAATCAGAAATGGAGAGGACCAGAGGATTAAACGCTACGCCACCACAATACCGATTCAAATCATTAATTGAAAAAGAATGTCGAGAGTCACTACTGCTGGAACATACGCCCAGGTTCTTGAGTTCTTTCCAGATCTGTCTTGCGTCAGTAATCTTAGATAGTCTGTCGTGGTAATACAGTAATTTAGCTGATTCGATGCATGAATGAGCCCGATCTCGAGCATCTCTATAACATATAAGATCAGCACGCAGCCTAGTACGTTTAAAGCGTCTGTAAAGCCTATCTCTCTTAGAGATTAAGCGGTGATGCTTAGAGGTAAACCACCGACGATGACTCTTGCTCTGTCGAACACGCCTAACAGGCACAAACCGTGTGATAGCTTCATTAAGATGAGTGTAAAGACATTCAAGGCGAGCCAAAAGAGAAGAGTCACCGTTACACATAGCACAATTTAGCGATCGAAAATAATCAAGAAGAGCAGTTTCATCAACCGCTTTGTAATCATGATAAGTAAAATTATTAAGTGTAGGCCTAGAGAGAGACGACTTCACAGTCGCAGCAATAAAGTCATGTCCGTCAATAAATGGTACATCAGTCTTCCAATAGTCAAGCAGTAAGTCATTGGCATCGACAAGGCACAAGTCGAGCCACGTATCAGAGGAATAAGTATGATGCGTAAGTCCATAAGGCACTGAAAAAAGTGCATTTTCCTTAATAAGGCTCTTAAGGAACACAGAATCATCAGATTCAGAACACAAATTAGTGTTGAAATCTCCCAAAACTACCTTAGTACTATAATTGTGAATATGAGTGGTCAAATCAGGAATAAAGTCTGTGTTGGCCAAAAATGAAGCGTGAGGTGGTCTATAAACAACACCAACGAAAATGGGTGAAGCCAAGTCAGATGAGTTGACCTCACAGAAAAAATACTCAGGTAAACCAGGCTTACCACTCCAGCTTCCAGAGGATGAACAGAGACGCACAGAAGTGAGAAAGCAGTGTACAAATAAAGCAACACCATCTCCCCTGGTGTTACGATCCTGTCTATAAAGCACATACCCATCAAGAGCAATCAAAGAATCACAAACTATCTGGCCCAGTTTGGTCTCAGTAACAGCTATTACGTGGAAATAAGGGCGAGAAGCCAAAAAGAGTCTAATCATCTCAATGTGCGCTCTAATAGAGTTGGCATTGAAATGACAAACTCTGAGACCATCCTTAGTGGTGAAATGATCATGAATGACCGATGAAATAGTATTGTTAGAAGGAAGAAGTGTGTTGGAGTGAGAAGGAAGAGAGAATGAGCTTACCCCAGTGTCAGATGTTAAGTGGCTACATCGTCGTTGGCTGATATCAATGAGAGTTTCGCTAAAAAAGCATCCAAGTAGTCATCCGATGCAATTCGAATTGCTGCATCCTCCTTCTTCTTTCTGACGAAGATCTTACCATCACGTACAAATGTAAGGAAGTACCTGTGTGAAGAATCTTTGGCCTTCCTGAGCACTCTCAACTTCAGTTGGTGCAATGAGTGTGGCAGATATTCATTGATGTTGATCAAGGAAGGAGTAAGTGTTTCCACAGATATAGTTCCATGCAAAAGGTCACTCCTGATCTTTGAGGTATGAAGGCTACCCATCCTGATCTTTGCTCCGATGACAGATCGCGCTAACGAGGCACTTTTCATAGTGACGAGCAACGGCGTCGTAAGCAGCGGAGGACCACCTTGAGATGTTGTTGCAGAAGGAGCAGTACTATCATCATTACTACGAGCTGTATCAGGTCGCGACAAAGGTCGAACCGAAACAATGTCATTGAGAGCAAAACCAGAATTAAGAGAAACCAATACAGCAAAGACACCGCTCTTCAGATCATTAAATTCATTAGGAACCAAGCCTCCTAACACCAAGTCTGATGCACGCTCAAGCCGCTGCTGGCCAGCCGCCAAAACATCACACTGTTGCCGTAAAGATTTATTGAGCTTATCCAATTCCTGTAGTTTAGCAGCCATAAGGTCAGATAATGCCTGATCAGGCACAACAGAGAGAGATTCCTCTAGCTTCGCCTTAAGCTCCTGATAATCCTGACAAACCTTGTCAAGTATTGCCTCAGTTGCTTCACAACGTTCCTCACATGCCACAGCAATACCATCCACTCGTGTCTCCAAACTTGTAAATCTCCCATCCAGTGTCAATAGTTGAGTGCCAATATTGTTGATCTTGGTATCCATAGCATCCAGCTTATCTAATTTCTCCATTTTCTTCAATATAGAAGACAAAAGTTCATTTGTTTGTAGCGCCGGTAGTGTCGGAGTTGGAGTACGCGACAGAGACAGAGAAGTTGAGACATCACTCATAGAACCCACAGAACTAGAACCTGATCGATTGCAATCAGGATTTGCAGCTGCTATGCAAAAGTTACATACCTTCACTTGTTGGTCGTTATTATCTCTGACTATGAGCAATTTGGTACAAGAGCTGTGATAGGTGTTACCACAGCGACCACAAAGCTGAGGCTTAGATGCAGCACTAAAGTTTTTAAAACAGAGACCACACTGATTGGACATAGTGACCTCCAAGATAGAAATAGCTTAATTAAAACGAATCTTAAATTTTTAATTTGGTGCCAATTGTATATTTAAAAGAAGATAAGCAGCTTAATAAATGCACTCTAAGTTGCTTCTAAGTTTCAGTTGTTGTAAGTGGAAAAGCAGCTTAATAAATGCACTCTGAGTTGTTTCTAAGTTTCAGTTGTTGTAAGTGGAAAAGCAGCTTAATAAATGCACTCTGAGTTGCTTCCAAGTTTCAGTTATTGTAAGTGGAAAAGCGGCTTAATTTGTACAGAGTAAGATTCGTTTGACTGTGATTAGAGAGAGCAGAAGATAATAGTGGAAAAGCGCTTTAACTGGAGAAGTTACCATTAGATATCATATAGACGGGCAAAGATGCTAATATATAGGTCATCCAAGGGATGGAGCCATCAGCACTAAGCAAATAAGAATCCTCTTGTGGTATATGATTGCACCAAAAAAGATTGAAGTTATGTTGTAGACAATAGTTAAAACCAGTTGCAGTACATCTGCATACAATATACTGCACCATTGTAATATACAGCAATTAAATCAAACATGCAGCAAATTCCACGTTGTTACCACTAGATTTTATCCAAAAGAACAGTGAAGTTAGTGTATATGTTATCCAAGAGATGGCGCCATCAGCGTTAAATAAATATGGTCCCTCTTGCAGTATATAATTGCGCCAAAAAAAGAATGAGGTTATGTTGCAGTTAAAAATAAAACTAATTGCAATGCAATTGTGCACAATGTAATGCACTTAAGACAACACTCAACAACATAAGCAGGCCCACAGCAACTTTTTCAGGCAGCAGCAGAGTCCACAGCAGTGTCAGAGATAAGAGCAGGTTGATGTTGAGAGACTGCACTTTCACAGTAAGAAATCGTCCGGAGTCCAAAATGCAATTGCAAAAATGCAAATGAATGAGGCCAACACTCTCGGACTCCAAGTAGGACGATTCCCTGCAAAAAATTCCACTCCGCAAAGTGAAAAAATGCTGTTTAAAATAAGTTTTAAGAGGAGCGCAAAAAAGTACGTATGGCGCTACTTACGAGAGAGAGAGAGAGAGAGAGAGAGGAGACAATACCAATTTCTAACATATATATTTACGTATGCATATATGTATGTATGCATGTGTGTATGTGTAAGAATAGAAAGTAGAGGGGAGCTTATGTATAGTCGAGTAGCAGCTGCGGCGCTGTAAAATTCTTTATCTGAGATATATATTTCTTGCAGGTCAAACCAAGAAACCCTCCACGTTAAAGCAAGGCCTCTCATTTAATTGTTCATTCCAAAATTTGGAGTTACTTATATTCATTTGCTCATATAATATTACAAAATTTTCTCTCTATAAAGATTTCAACAAAAAATCGTAAATACAATTTTAAATCGTTAAGTTTATGTAAAATATTCAAATTATAATGTTAAATTCAAAATATTTTAACCTATGAATGTAATATTATTTTTAATGCAAAATAATAAACTAATTATAGGGTTCAATACAAAATGACGTAACGTATAAATGTAATATCATCTTCAATGGAAAATATTTAAATCATAACGTTCATTTGAAAATAATGTTAACTTATGTTCAAGTGACACTTCTTAGTAGTTGATAGTTCAGTTTAGGTATTGAGATTGGTGGTCGATCGACACGCCGATTTCCCTGTGTAATTTCTTATGAAGTGGTCAAAAATGGAACTATAAGGAGTAGGAAAACGATATGTATATAGATATACTAAAGCATGGTAAATGCCCTACTCCTGAAGTCATGTCCATTAATCCCAATAGCTAGGAAACTGTATAGTATATTTCAAAGTTTTGAATTACTTACTGTGCATTATTCATATTATATTAGAAAATTATCTCTTTACAAAGATTTAAATAAAAACTCGTAAGTACAATTTTTAATTGTTGAAAGTAGCTTAGCAAGAAAAGACAATGTAACAATGAAAAAATTGTCATCATTTCTTGTTCATAATAATTGCTATTGCACGTACGATCGAGAAAGCAGTATTAGAACAGCACAAAAAAAAACTGAAGATTACATAAATATGCAAAAAAAATATGCTAAGTATCGCAGTTTTGATTCCTCTCATCTCTGTCTTTTTTTGTGAAAAATCAGTAGATATTAAAAGTGACATCGCTCGTACTGTTAAAAATATGGAAACATTAACAAACATTTTAGAATACATTGAACAGAAGGCGGAGAAAAAAGATAAACATAAATATTTAATTTACAGTATAAAACAAATTAAAGATACAAACAAAATAAATGCCATTTACCATTCAACGTGTTTAGTACGATTTTATCAGTACAGAGCAAATACCATTCGAGGTAGTCCAATTACAGAAGATATGTCTGAAGTTTTAATATTTGTAATAAATCATATTTTAAATAATTAGGAAATATGCCGATTTTCTTTAAAAGAAATTTTAAGTGACTTAAAAGACACTTTACCAAATTTACGAAGCATCACAAAATCATTGGAGAATCATTTCGGAGAGAAAATAAAAATATATGCAACGAGAAAAGACTATTTTATATGTTTTCGAGATAGTAAAGGTCAAATCATCAATGAAGATTGGTACAAAAACCGAGAAGATAATTATGAAAAAGAACGTTTAAGTATCGTATAACAAGCTGCTTATATAGTGTTAGAAGATATTTATTTGCAAAAGTTTGACCTTCAATCATATAACGTTCCAACTTCTGTAGTAGATGATGTTCTTTCTAACTTACCTCTTACATTGCAAGAATTTGTAAAAATTATTGTGGATACTCATAAACAATCGACCAAAGAAGATGACTTAAAAAAATGGTATAACCGTGCTGCCACTATTGGCCATACTTTAATGTTAGCTGCTAGACTACCTACATTCATATCTAAAATACTTCTAGGGCTGTCCGTATTAATACGTAAAAAATTCGCTCCTAAAGACCTTATTAACCTTCAGGCGGTCGGCATTTCAGAATGTCCAAAAGTGATACTTTGAAAAATTTTTCCATACAAAAAGTTCCCAATGGACTAGCAATGTGGGCCAACCTTGAGGTGACACCAATTGGCATCACCCCGGCCGCCTGCAGGTTAATATTTTATCAAATATTGGTCTTTGTGAAACTTACCAAGAGACTACGGTTTGAAGCTTCTATTATGAAAGACCCTCAGAATTTTTCAATAAACGATTATTCATTCGTACAGTTTATTTGGTATAATGCTGATCACAATACGAAAACCATTGTAAGTAAATGTCAGATAATATGTATTAATCCACTATTAATATTCCAAAGGATTTGTGCAACTATTCGGAATAGAATAGGTATAAAAAAGAAATTACAAAACGAACTTGCTCCATATTCTCTTTCTTTATTTAATGAAGTTGGCATGCGTAAATCACAAAAATCCATATTTTGTAATTTATTTAATGAAATACCAGCACTTCCAATGGGTCAAGACAACATTTTGCACGTAATAGATGAAGGGTATTTATTACAACATTTTTTATGGGGTTCTGTTACTAAAGTATCTGAAATTCTTCAAGCATACAGAACCAAAGTGACTGATGAGGACGCTGACGTATTAATTGTGCAAACAGCTTTACAATAATATAAAAATGAACAAGATACGATACTCATCGTTGAAAATGACACTGATTTATTAATTATTTCACACAATTGTCAACACCAGATATGAATATTTTTTTTGAGAAGCAACAAGAAAAAACGAAAGCAACATTGTATGGTTATAGTAGTTTTCAATATCCAAATTTAAGAAAATATGTTAAATTCTTGTATATTTTCAGTGGATGCGATACAACGTCATTGTTTTTTCAATCAAAGAAAATTTAAATTGTTAAATACAGCTCCGGAAATTCTTGAGTTAATTGACATTTTTTATGATTACAATGCCTCTATTGATAAAATCACGAAAAATGGTTGTAAAATCATTGTTGCTGTTTATTCAACTGCAGCTGATATTACTTATAAAAAAAACATATTTTTTTATCCTTGAATGATATGCGATATTTGCATTTCATTAGAAATACAGGAAACCAGTCATTCAAATTAGAAAATTTGCCACCGACGGAAAGAGCTGGCAAGCAGCACGTTTTACGTGTGTATTATCAATAGCAGTTGTAGTTAGGTAATCAATTGGATGCAACAAAGTATGGGTGACGGATAACTAGTAACAGTTTTGAATCAGTTTTTACAACAAAAAATGTTATACCAGGTGACATTATGCAACTAATTAGTTGTGAATGCAGCACAGGTTGTAAAACTGATAGATGCAGTTGTAGGAAGCATGGTCGACAGTGCACAGCTCTTTGCATAAATTGCAATCAAGATGAGGAGGGGAAACATGATACAACCAAATGACACTCACTCTTGATAAAAATATTGAAGATAATGAATTTGAAGATATGAAATTATTTCAAGCCATCACGAATAGTGATGGAATTGAAGAGCCAAAAAAAAAATTAAATCATAATATTAAATAGATTTTTTTACAATAAAATGTATTTTAATTTCAAAATAAAGTTTTTATACTTATTCAATTCAACAGATTTTTTTGTTATCAATTTCCTATTAATAATTTTATGAAATTTTAATTACAAATGATCATTGCTAATTATATTGTGGTTAGAATTTATTTATATATTTTATAACATATTACCTGCACAAATTTTAATTTAATATAGATCTCTACATCAAAATATAATGATAAAGTAGTTGATTAAATTGACATTATAAATCATACATGAAAATATATTTTATTTGATAATAATAGTATATTATTAAATGCTCGCGTATGATTTGCCCCCGAGCGCAGCGAGAGGGCAAATACGCGAGCAATTGATGGTCAACTTCTCTCCCGAGGTGAATATACGATTTTTTCTTATTCCCGGCGAAAAGTACGTCCAACTTACCCGTTGTGATAATTCGTTTTTGATGATAAATCATTAAAATAAAAATACCGTGATGAATCGCCTGCTGATTTCGACCGAGTATGCTCTATCCTTCTCTGCCCCTCTCCCACTGATGATAAATCATTAAAATAAACCATCAATATTTCACTCACATTTTATAATTTACACACTTATAATTCACACACTTTATAACACTCTGCAATTTATAATTCACAAAATAAAACAAGTTAGGTTTTAATAATAAAATATTTAAAATTACTATATAAGAAAGATAAAGAAAAAGATACTGCTTGTTGTAACCGGCAAAGAAGGCTGGACATAGCCCCCTCCATTCGCGGCTACCTTTATTGTACATATAAGAGAAAGAAAGAGAGAGGGAGAGAGTCAATTCTTAAAGCCGGCGGACAGAGAAGGATAGACGCAACCCTCTCTATTCTGTATGAAAAAGAAAGAGAGAGGGAGAGAGTCAATGTCTAAAGCCGGCGGACAGAAAAGGATAGACGTAGCCCTCTCTATTCTTAACTGCTGTGAAAAACAGAGCGTCAACACGATTGCGCATCGCTAGTGCGCCGAGCCGCCGTAGATAATACCAACGAAGATAGACGCTTATAGAAGCGTACTTTAAATGGGCGGACAGGGGCTCAAAATCTAAAGCTTATGTCCTCCAGCTACGTGGTGGGGCTACTAAAATTCCATGTATTTCTATATCTATATATACCGATGTTTTCATATATATATAGATATACACGTAATGTTAAATGTCCTCCAAAAGCTGGGCCCCCAAAGTTAACCCAGAAGTACGCTTCTATAAGCGTCTATCTTCGTTGATAATACTTAACTTCTTTCTCAGAAAGTAGACGTCTTTTGACGTACTTTTCGCTAGGGGATAAGAAAAAAGTATATTTTATAAGAAAATGTTTCTAATTCCAGAATCTTTATAAAAAAGTATAGTGCTCACTTAGTTGACAACGTTTAATTGTTTCAAACAACTTAAATATCAATCATATAATAAGTATATTTGACAAAAAAGGAACAATTTAATATTCTCATGAAAAACAATAGTACACTTAAATAGATATTTACATACATATATTGAAATACAAAAACCAAATCTATTCTGCAATATGTACATTCAATTCAATTAAAGCATTAACTTTTCTTCAAACAATTTTTTTTTAAATACTTCGACAATACAATTGAATAATAATTTTATATGAATAAAAAAAATATGTAAAGAATATAAATATAAAATATATAAAAAAATCAGTCATTTTCATGTTTAATTGGAAAACATTATATTACTTAAAATTAAGAGGCCGTTTTATTAATTAATAAATATTTAAATTATAAAAAATATATTATTTAAAAACATTAAGAGATTATAAGAAATTTTAGTAACAAGAAAATGTTACCATTAACGTTAAAAATTTTCGGCTTTGAATGGATTGGGCACATAAGAATTGTACACAAATTCATTATGCACAGAATATTTTAAGACAAATTTTGTATACATAATATAATTATAAAATTTTAATATTTGAAAATTGTACACATAAAATTGTACGTAGTAATTAATGCATAAAAAAATTTTTTTTCAAGCACAAATATTTTAAATAAATAAAAAAATTTTACATAAAATTTACAAAAAAAAAATTTATAACAAATGTTTGTGCTTAAGAAAAAATTTTTTTATGCATTAATTACTGTGTACAATTTTATGTGTACAATTTTCAAATATTAAAATTTTATATTAATATTATGTATACAAAATTTGTCTTAAAATATTCTGTGCATAATGAATTTGTGTACAATTCTTATGTGCCTAATCCATTCAAAGCCAAATTTTCATATGGTTAATAACTGAAGATTTTGCGGCGTTTCCCAATTTTCCAGGAGGCTGAAAATAAGCCCATTCTTAATATTTTCTGGAGTTAACCCAGATTAAAAAAATAAGAAGGTTCTACGTTGCCTAGAAGCCGAGATATTGCATTTTTTTGCGTGGTCCCTGCTCGAGGCGACAAAATACTCGCCGCGCGAAAAACGAAGCTGAAGCCACTCTCACCAAGGCCATCTTGCAGATGTACCTTTCACTTTAAAGGTCTAGAAAATCATATTCATTGCATAATTGTATAAGTACTTATTGTTTTCTAAAATATAAGGCTTCATTGAAATTTCGTGAAAATTTTAACTCTTTATGTTTATAAATAACAGAGATATGAATTTAAAAAAAATGTTATCTCCGTTAGTATGAATAGTATAAAGTTAGTATAGATCGTAGGAAATACATTTTTTATAAGATGCGTTTTTGAAATAGCTATCAAATGCGGCTAATTAGAAATCTGTATGGCAAAAACCAACAAGTTATTCCATTTATTTATAAGTAAAAAAATAGTCTCATTTTACATTAACTGTTAACTTTAAAAAAAATTATTAATTATTTCGACTTATCTTATACTTCTAACTTTGAAGAATCCATTTTACTTTGTTAAATGTCGAAAAATCCACCACCTGACGTCTTATAATTGTTTAAATAAATCCTTTTTGGGATAAACAATTGCAATTATTTAGAAACCATCAAATTTTTGATCTGGGGTTGTGCGAGATAATGTTAAGTACCGTCATTTTTGTTTTATTTAGCAAAACAAATTAATTTATTATAAACAATATATATGAAAAAAATAATTTATTTCATATTTTACGTTTATGGAACGTAATTCATAAAATTATTAATTCGTATTAATAATTTTATGAAACATAATATCTTTTTCTCTAAAAAATTTAATTATTTTCTTTTTTAAACAATATTAAAACATATCTCTTATCATAAAAGCCTTCACATTATTTTTATTAATGTCAGGATTTTTATGATAAGTGCAATGTTTGTATTAATTATTAGCCTGTAAAAAAGATAATAATCTAATTTTTTCATAAAAGAAATGAAACTCATTTATTAAATTATAAAAATAAACATGACAAGTATATAAAAAATGAAAAAAAAATATGCATATATTTTTTGTTATTGTTTATAACAAATTAATTTATTTATATCATTAAACAGGTATAACGACTGTTAATATTATCTCGCGCTACCCCAGATTAAAAAAGAAACATCAAAATCGGTTAATATTTCACTGAGATATAGAAAATTTTTTCACAAGACAAATTTAAAATAATCGAAAAAATTTTTTCTGTACTTGCAAAAGATGACGCGTTCCTCCCCTTTTCAAAAAGAATTGAAACTATACATACTTAAAAACAATCTTTTAAGGTTTTAAAAACTGATTTTAATATCAGAAATGATCTTATATCAAAGTTCAAGTATCAAAGGATCTGTCATTAAAATTTCATTCCTTAATCTTTGTAAATAAACAAATGGCGAATTTAAAAAAAAAAAAATTATCTCAGCTCCTAATTATCACAGAATAACGTTTTTTTTTTTTAAATAAGCGTTAAAATTTAAGCAACAAGAATAAAAAAGTTGCATTTAAATATTTTTATTTTTTCATATAAAAATTTAAAAACAATTAAGAAAAAAAATTTTTTTTTTCGATCGACATTTAAACAGCGAAAATAATTAAAATGTCAATCAAACTTTTTATTTTCACTAAATATAAGTGTCAAAGAGCATAAATGACAATGGTCATTTCTTTCTAAAATGACCGCAATAGGGTCCATTTGAGGCCTACATTTTACCTCTTTTTAGTGAACAAATTGAATATCTCATAAACAAATTAATATTTTTTGCTGAAAAAATTATGGGAACTTAAGGATGATAGAAGGCAACTTTTTACAAAGTTACAAGCATGTAGCTCTTTTTTTTATGGAATAAAAAATTATTGAACATTTAACGATTTTTGACTATATTTTTGCGATTATTTAAATAAATTATTAACGAAATTTAATGTAATAGGGCTTAAACTATTCGTCTTGAAGACCTTCATGAGTATTATAAATTTCATATACCCTATTAAAAAACGAAAAGAGCTAGATCCAAAAAACATCGATTTTTCACAATTTTTTACATAAAAACGTTGTTTAAAAAAATATACCAGCCCAAATTTTGAGGGTCTTTCTAAATTTTAATATCTTTTGACCTAATGAACTCATTTTTCACTTCAGTTGCCTGTTACTAATTAAGTCATGCAAAAAGTCTAATTCTACTGGACTACTAAGACTCTTACAAAAAAATACATGGAAAATGAAATAAAGTGCAAATTAAATGCTTTAATTTAAGCTCTGTTGCATTGAAAAAGCTTTAGTGATTCAAAAGTTATGCTTTATTGAAAATTACTACATATTTGTTTATTTTTTGAGCATATAAAAATCATCAATTTTTTACGCTATTTCATTATATTTTTTTTAGCATATTTCAATTACCTGCAACTTTTGAACCACTAAAGCTTTTTTAATACAACGAAGTTTAAATCAAAGCATTTGCTTTGCACTTTATTTCATCTTTCATGTATTTTTTTGTAAGAGTCTTAGTTGTTTGAATATTAAAATTCTTATAAAGGGTCCTTTTTACTGTGTGTGTATTTAGTAAGCCAACTGGATCTCGAAAACTACTCGATGGATTTGCTTCAAATTTTCCATACAATTTATTTTTTTGATTAACTAGTGCTATTGAAAATTGGTCTACTTATAGCAGTTTCAATGAAGTAGCCATTTAAAAAATTTTTTTAAATTCTACATTTTTTATTTTTTTAATGTTTTACGTAAACTACTCTATGAATTTTCTTAAAAATTTTCATGGAAATTATTTTTGTTTGCGAAATTAAAAGAAACTTTTGGAAACTGATTTTCTTAGCGCAGTTTTAATTTTAGAACATTTTGAATTTTTGAAAAAAATGTTTGTATTTATTTTGTTACTTAGATCTTGAAAAGTACTCGATGGATTTGGATCCAATTTCCCATATCATTTATTTTTTCAATTGACTTGTACGAAAGCTATTGAAAATTGGTTTTCTTTGTGTGGTTTTAATTTTAGAGCCTTAAGAAAACATAAACTGAACATTAGTGATCCAAGTTACAGCATATGACCCTAAATTTATAATCACTAATGGAGGATTAAAATGTTAAATATCATAAAATTTATATTAAGTATAAACCGGATTCGCTGTCATTGTTTAATTGAATTTGTGTTATTCATTCAAATATTATAACGACTGTGTAAGCGCTACGTCGAGATCAAAATGGTAACTCGACAATCTTAATTGGTCATAATTGAGATACATTTTCATATTACAACATTATTGATGTTAGATTTTTTTTTTATCAGCTGCGATTTAGCTATGATATACATCGTATGTTTTTACTAGAGTTGTGTATTATTTATTTTTACTTGATTTAAGAAAAAATTTGTTGAAAATTAAAAATTCATCATAGGTTCTTCTGGATAAAAAAACTTTTATGCTTATAATTCAATAAATTGAATGAGATTTATCTATTTATTACATCCTTATAGATGTTATATTATTGATTTTTTTTAATAAAAATTTTAAATATTAAAAAAAAGAGAAAAATATGACGTAATTTATGGAAAAATATTTATAATCCAATTGAATAAACTGTAAGCGTTCACATAGATTAATTAGGATGTTGCATGAAAAATTTTTTTTAAATTCATTATATCCGTCATTTAGAAAAATAAAAAATAAAAGACACGTATTTTTTCTTTTATCATAAAAATGAAAACTCAAAGAGATAGAGGCAGTTGAAAATTGGTGTGACGTCATAAGTACAGGTGAACTCGTGACGTCATGTACATTGGCGCTATATATATATATATATATATATATATATATATATATATATATATATATATATATCAAAATTGTATTAACTTATACTGGCTATAACTTTTGCAATTCATCATATTTTAAAAAACGAAAAAATACGGGTCCTTTATTTTTTTGTATTCTACCTGACGGATATAATGCATTTTTTCATGCGAGGTCCCAATTATATTTAGTTTTACGTTTTATGATAGATAATATGATCAATTTTGTAAGCTTATATATAAAAAATATTAGGAAACATTGCTGATAAATATTTTTTTTTACATTGAAGTCACATTTAAAAAATAGAAATAAAATAAATACCAACTCAATAAGATCGATGAGAAAGCATTGCGCCAAAGCACTTGGCAGCGTTTTTTTCCATAAAAAAATCATATCCTACAGTTTCAGCCGAATCCGTTTTCCGGAGGTGGGGACCTCTCCTTTTTGGAAAGGACGTAAAAATGTCTATAATGTTGCAGATTACAATGAAAAGAAAAATTTGACTGAGCTCGTAACTGGTAATGCAGACGGACAGTTAGCTCCAAAATTTATTGTATATTCTTATCAGCGAGTACCTAATAGTATTTATTCTACACTTCTAAACAATTTTTGTGCTGCTAAATCTGAAAGAGGATGGATGTAATCTGATATTTTTATGAATATATTGCGAATAAATTTTTGCCCTGGATCAAACAAGAAACAATTTAATTACTAGCGATTTTATTTTTAGATGGTCATGGGTCACATTTAACCCAGCCTTTAACTGAATTTTGTTATAAAAATCACGTTATTTTAATAATTATCACCAAACACTATTCACTTTATGCAGCCTTTGGACGTTAGTTTTTTTTCTCCATTAAAAAACCATTGGAGTAAAAGTGTTGTTTTATATAGAATTGAGAAAATAGTTCCCAGTGTAAGCAAGTCTGATTTTGCACCCTTGTTAGAAAAAACTTTTAATGATATGAACTTGAGATCTATATTATCAAATGGTTTTCGTGCTTGTGGTCTATACTCATTTTCAATAGACTAACAAGGAGAGTGTATTGCATTTGGGTCTTGGATTTTGTTCTAGCTTTGAGATCTTTTTTCTTACAAAAAATCATGAAAAAAGCCGCGTCCATTCGATTTTTTCCGAGTTATAAGCAGTTTTGTCTGTTTTGTTGAAAAAAATTGCATCTGCTTTATAATTTTACAGTTTTTGAACTACTTATTCTAGAAGGTTTTTACTGATTGCATATTAAAGTTGAGATTAAAACCTTTCGATCAAAAAAAACGTGTCCAAAAAGCTCAAGTTGTTAAAAAGTTATGGGCGAATAAAAATAGCGCAAATATTTAGCTCGAAAAATGCATAGAAAATAAATGCAACATTTTAGTTAGAAATTCATTTCAATTTTCATCCCTTCATAAGTTTTTAACAACTTGAGCTTTTTGGGCACATTTTTTTTTAATCGAAAGGTTTTAATCTCAACTTTAATATGCAATCAGTAAAAACCTTCTAGAATAAATAGTTCGAAAACTGTAAAATTATAAAGCAGATGCAATTTTTTCAACAAAACAGATAAAACTGCTCATAACTCGGAAAAAATCGAGCGTTGGACCGAATGGACGCGGCTTTTTTCATGATTTTCTGTAAGAAAAAAGATCCCAAAGCTAGAAGAAAATCCAAGACCCAAATGCAATGCACTCTCCTTGTAAGTGGATCTCTCAAAAATTTTCATTCATTCAGAGAAGACTGTGAAGACTACGGTCAATAATGTATGTCCAGATGAAGAGGCATTTAATAAATTTTGTGCTTTAGAGTCCGAAGAAAGATATACAGATCCATCAACTTTACTTGAATTTAAATCTTGTTGCAGTGAAACTGGATGGACAGGAGATAATTATAAAAGAAGTCTTTTCAATGTTTGGAAAAAGATAGTTAGCAAATCACAAATTTATTTAAATAGTAACAATCATATCAAAGTAAGTACAAAAATAATATGAATTTTTATTTTTATTCGTAACAGGATAATAAACTGTTAAATTTTATTTATTTATTTTCAGAACAGCCAGTCAAATGAAAAAATTGTTTTGGAAAGTGATCGAAGTCACTACAAAAAAATATCATCAGATTCAGAAATAATTAATTAATTTAGTTATTTTATGAGATTATTTTTATAATCAAATTATTTAAAAAATATTTCTCATTAGTTCCTAACGGATTTCTAAATTTAATTTAATTTTGTTGAACTTTTCAATTCATTTCTATTTATTGTAATATATTAATGCCAATGATAAATCTGCACGTTATTTACAAGTGTACAAGTTGAAGTCATTGGACGAAAAAGAATTTAGATTACATTCTATCAATTGTGACAGAAAAGAATCAATAGATAATGTGGATGAACTTATGCACACAGATTTGCTTAAGGATGAAGCTGTAATTAAGAACTTATCATTCAAATATTTAAAATTTTGCACGTATTTTCTAATTATTTATTTTAATTCAATAATCATTAATTTGAAATAAAAATTTTTTTTGTTATGTATAATTTATTGAAATATTTCACTTTAAACTGAAAATAACATGATCTTATGGAATTTATAGGTTGTTCAACAGTGTGTGAATGATGGAGATGATTTTTCTGATCCCAATTAAAATTTCTATTTAGATCATGATGGAACTGTTATATTAGATAATTTTAAAACTAAACCATTAGTAGAACAATCTAATCAACTTTCTAATCAATTTCAAAGCAATGAAAACAATAACTATAAGATTTTAAATAACTCAAACAACATTTTAAAAGATATTAAAGATAATGATGAAACTGTTGTATTAGATAATTATAAAATTAAGCCATTAGGAGAACAATCTAATCACCTTTCTAACCAACTTCAAAACAATGAAAATAATATTTTAAATAGCTTAAGAGCAGGTCGTATATCTCTATCCTTTTTTAACCAAAAAATTCATTTTTCTGCAAAACCTAATTATCGTAGCAAAAAATAAGAAGAAAGCCTCATCTCGTATAATAAAAAGCAATATTTTCTTTTATGAGCAAAAATGATTTTTATCGCTTCGTTTTTAAGAAAACTTTGAAAAACTGAATTGTCAACCCGAACCTCTATTTTTTAAGTTTTTTAAGGTTTTCTTTAAAACGAATCGATAAAAAAAATTTTTCCTCATCAGAGAAAATATTGCTTTTTATGATACAAGATGGGGCTATCTCTTTATTTTTTGCTACAATTATCAGGGAGCGGCGGTAGCGCAGAGGCTAAGGCTCTTGGCTCGCGCTCTAGTGGACCGGGGTTCAATTCCTCGGGAAAATTTCGGAAAATTTTTTCTGATTTCTCTCCGGGAAATAGAACACGGAGACGACGAAAACGCTTTTAGAAAGCCTCTCGAAGCTAAATGAGTGTGTTGTTAAAAGTCCCACTGGGCGATAAAGATGTTTAAAAAGTCCCACTGGGTGATGAAGATGTTTAAAAGTCCCACTGGGTGATAAAGATGTGTAATAAAAGTCCACTGGGGAAAATTTAGTTGAAATAGATGTGAAAATAAAAAATCATCGAGGGATTCCTGAGGATCATCGATGGACTGAAATTGTGGAATGGCCGAAATAGCCTAGCAGCTGATGACTAATAAAAATCAACTATCAATTAAAATTATTAGTTTTTGCAAAAAAATTAATTCTTTGATTACAAAAGGACAGAGATATACGACTTGCTCTTAAACAACATTTTGAAAGAGATTGAAAATAAAATTATTAATCCAAAAGTACCCCTGCAGTTTCAAGACTATTATTGTTTTATAAAAGAAGTGAAGTCCAAAAAAAAGGATGCCAAAAGTAAAAATTCCAACTATATACTTTCATTCAAAGAAGGAGTACAATGGTATAATGAACAACAAGAAAAAAACGAAAAAGAAGAGAGAAAGAAAAAATAAGAACATTAAATGCTCAAATTAAAAAAGAAAAGGAAAAAGGAAAAAAAAGAATAAAATTATAAAAGAAAAAAAGAGTCCAAGAAAAATTGACAACAAAAAATAAAGAAAATCAGAAAAAATCTATAAAAAATAGAGAAAAGAAGAATTAGTTGAGGACACAAAAAATAAAATATTATTAAAAGAAAAAAAGTATAAGGAGCTACAGAAGTAAAAACTGAAAATAAGTGTTCCTTATTTTTAATAATTAGTGTAGTTACTTTGTTTTAAATTAAAAATAAAAAAAAACTTTTTAATGTACTACGTTTTTATGATGAACCAAAAAGTATAAAATAATGTGTAATAAAATGAAAAATGAATAATGATTTGAAATAAAAAAACGTGGAACGCATGTTTATTATTATGTATTGTATGCGCCCCACGTTTTTTTATTTCAAATCATTATTCATTTTTCATTTTATTACACATTATTTTATACTTTTTGGTTCATCATAAAAACATAGTACATTAAAAAGTTTTTTTTTATTTTTAATATTATTTCATACTTTTTAGTTCAATTAAAAAACGTGGTAGATTGAAATTTTTTTTTTATTTAGATATTATCTTATACATTTTGGTATTATTATTATTATTATTAATATTATTTATCGTGTTGTCCAACAGTACATATTATATAGCATATACATTGTTGTCAAGGGACTAAAACGTATTTCATCTATTTTTTTTAGAGAACACGTAATCGCATGATGAGTTTCCCGCCATTTTGACGATAATGACGCCATTAGAAATTCAACCAAGATTTATTGTTTTATGCATTGTTAGACCATAAAATGAATAAAATACAGTCTCAAATTTTATATGTAGAATATAAAATGCTGTAATTTATGTCTAATTTGCAATATATGACAAGTTAAAGAATTTTAAAAATTTTCGAAGATGGTTAGACACTAATGTTAAAAGTATATCTATATATAAAATCTTCTAATCTTCAATTTTGCCAATATCTCCGTATATAATCAAATATATTAATATATTTTTTGGTGGGAATATATATTTTTCATTATATTATCCAACAATGCGTGCAAAAATATAATATTGAATATATTAATATATCAAAAAAGGATTTTTAAAATTTTCTAAGATGTTTAAACACTAATGTTAAAAGTGTATCTATATATAAAATCTTCAAATCTTTAATTTTGCCAACATCTCCGTATATGATTGAATATATTAATATATTGTTCGGTAGATATATATATTTTTTTTATAATATTGCATTGTCATTCAGTTCTGAGCTATATTTAAAATTTCAAGTCTCTAGCTCATCGGGAAGTTAGTTTACAATCGGTTGCAAAATTTGTACCGAACAGACAGACAGACAGACACCAAAGCGAGTTAATAAAAACGTAGTAAAATAATTTATAATTACTAAATTCATTCTAAAAAAAAATGACTGTTTTATCAAAAAAAATATATGAATGTTTTCTAGTTTTAATTGAATGGTTTATTCATGGAGTTTATTCTCAAAATGTTCAAATAAAAAATTCATTTAATTCAACTTATTTATATATTACTATTCATTATAAGCATTATTAACCTTCAGGCGGCCGGGGTGGCACCTTTTGGGGTCACCCCGGCCGCCTGAAGGTTAACCCTATATTTTTCTTCACTTAATTTAAATTATATCTTCAATTTAAAATGAATAGAGTATAGAAAAAAAATATTGCTATCTCATCAATTATATTTTATTTATATTTCTTTTCATCAAAATAATTTTGTTAATTCATATTATGGTTTTATTTATTGCAATTAAATTATCTATTCAATTATTATTTTTTCACTTGCTAAAATCAACGAAAATTCTAAAAAAATCAAAATATTGATAAAGAACTCAGTATTTCGAACCACAGACTTGTGAACAGGGCACAGTAATTAGGGGAACAGTAATATGTCGAAAGGCTTTCAGAAAGCACAGTAATATGTACAAAATAATTTTTTTCTTTTTTGGCTTCAATTTGATGAAATATTATAATTTTAATAACAAAAAAATTACATTGTGTACAGAAATAACTGAAATATGCATACACATCCATAGAAATGAAAATGGCAATAATTTTAATTAATTATGGATTTATTTCTTTGAAGATTATCTTAATGGCACAGTGATCGGGACTCAGACCCTATAACCCACACAGTATGAAATTTTTTTAAAGAACATTGTGAAAATATTTCAATGAAATACTATAGAAATTTTTCTTAAATATTTTCAAAATGTTTCTAAAATATATTTAAGAAATGTTTCACAAAATTTTACAGAATATGAAAATTTTAGTAAAATATAATAATTTAACCTAAATTATTTTCGGCAACATTAATTTAATATTTCAAGAACTTTTTATATAACATTTCTTAAAAATATTTTTAAAATATTTCTGGTAACATTTCTTGTAATGTTTCTGAAATATTTTTGCAATGTAACGTGGAATTTTTTGGAATCATGGAAACAATGTTTCATGAAATATTTCATAAACATTTTATAAAGACTTCACGAAATGTTTTTTTGTATTATTACAACATACTCACACTAATTGTAACATTTTTGAGAGCACGGTAATATAACAGATAAGGCACTTGCTTTCCATACTGCAGGGCAAAGGTTCGAATCGTGGCCAGGTGCCTCTGGCTTTTTTTTCGGAAGAAAATAATAATACGTGCCGTTTATATCGCGACTCTTAAAACTCCGACATCATTGGGTATCGATTGATTGTTGGTCATAGAAGTGGCTGACCATCCATTGGTAGTCAAAAATTTCTGTATGGTGTATCAGATGGTCTAGTGTGATGTATTACACAGGTACCGGGTTAGACTCTCTCTGATATCATCATATTAAAAAAAGTTAATTATATAGAGGACAATATCCTCATATATAAACTTTTTATAAAATAATTTTGAAAAAAATTTTAACATGTCTTGAAAAGTTTCAAAAAAGTTTTAGAAATATTTCTTGAAATATTGAAAAATCCATAAATCATTTCAGCAACATTTAAGAAACATTTTAGAAATATTTTATGTAATATTTTATATAATATTTCTAGTAACGTTGTTCGTAATATTTCTGAAATATTTCTGCGATAAAAAGTGAAATGTTTTGAAATTATGAAAACAATATTTCAAAAAATATTTTAGAATCATTTTATGAAGATTTCGCGACATGTTTTTCTACAATACTTCTGAATCATTATAAGTAACGTTCCTTCAAATGTTTAAAAAAAACTTCATAAATATTTCTTGAAATATCATTATGAAACTGAGTAATTTTTTTTGTAAAATTCAAGAAACGTTTCAGAATATGTCATTACCTCTTTTAATAATATTTTTGAAATATTTCTAGTAACGCTGAGCACAATATTTTTGAAATATTTGATCCTTGCAACGTAAAATTTTTTGGAATTATGAAAACAATAATTTATGAAATATTTTAGAAATATTTCAGAAAGTGGTAAATCTCGTAATATTTTAATTCTTTTTAATTTATATGAGCATTGTTCATTACTTTTTTAATAAAGCAGGTACATTTTTTCATGACGTTGTAGGATTCTGCTACCTGAATGCTATATTTAGACATTAAATTATTAAAATACTTCATGAGGCTTTTTGAAAAAGTAGCTTTAGATACCAAAATTACTAAAATGTTAAAGATCCAATTGACGATAGTAATTATTGGGACAACATGGACTGTCAAAATAAACCGCCACCCCACCACCCAAAGGTTACTGACCGGTGGTCAATAACCTCTAAGAAGGTAAAGTGGAGGTTCTTCTTCTTCTTCTTAATATTTTATTGGCCTCTTGATTAGATGAGTACAATCTTAGGCCATCACCAGGTTTCATTATTTTGATATTTTAGTTTGCCCAGTGGGACTTTTTATAATTTTTGTATTTTGCCCATTGGGACTTTTTTTGTATAAATTTTTGTGTTTTTCGGGTTTATTTCCTCGGAAAAACTTCGAAAATTATTTTTTCTAATTTTTCCTAGGGAATCAAACTCCGGTCCACTGGGACGCAAGGTCAGTTGATTTTTACAACTGCACTTTTTCATCCCTTAGCGACGGAGCTCGTAAGTGTGTTCTGTGTACAAAGCACATGAAACAGAGATGCTCGTTTGAAAAACAGCCGAGAGCGGGACTCGATCCCGGTTCCCCAAGAATACGAATCCAACGCTCCTACCGACTGTGCCACAGACCGGCTCAGAGAGAGAGTGGAGGTTCGTTATGCAGAGTACTCAAACAACTGGAAGGGTGACCCCCTCCTAGAAATTGAAAGTAGGGATGAAAAATATTTTAATCGATATTTCAAAATTATTAATAAAATGGAAATTTTAAAGGCTTTAATCTAATAATTCCAATTATTAAAATAATAAGATTAATAAAATGGAAATTTTAAAGGCTTTAATCTAATAATTCCAATTATTAAAATAATAAGATATTTTTTATTGAATCATCAAATATATAATTTACTTGGAAATATTTTTATTTATTAATACTCTTAATTATTACTATATACTTTAATTATTACTTATACTTTTAAATAATATAAATTTTCATATTGAATCAGAAAATATAAAATTAAATTGCAAACATTATTGTGTGTATGAAAAATGGGAAATCAGTACTAGACAAGGTAATTGAAATAATCATGTTTTAAAGTTTAAAAGCATTTTTATTAATAAATAAAACGTACATTACAACGCAGCATTCATACAATTAATTAGTGTGTACATAAGATAAATAGTGAATTCGTGTATGATTATAAATAAGTCTTGTTTTTTTAAAACTAGATCATTCTTTCTTAATAATTTGTCGTGATGATTTATAAAATTGTCATTTAAACTAGACATTGTACTTTTTGTAACTGTTTATTCCATCCTATTACCTTTATTTAAAATAAATCACTTGATTATTATTAATTTACAATCCATAGAATATTTATAGTAATTTATAATTATTAATCAATACCATTTATTAATTTAGTAATTAACATAAAGAGAAGTAGAATAACATAATAAGCAGTAATCAGAGTAGCTACTGTATAGCGCAAAAGAGAAAAAATATTATATTTATATTATTTCTTAAAAAAGAAAGAAAGTAGTTACTGTAGAGCCAATTAATGTACTATTGCGCAAGTTAATCGGTTTTATTCTCGATCGCAAGCAAGACTTAGGTGCTGTTCTGCTCTTAAGCTCGAACCTCACTTGATCTGGCCTTCTAGGCAGTTTCGACCGAATCGAACAGCCATTTATTGAAATTTTGACGCACAAACTTTTAGACCATATGTACCCAAGATTCTTAGACGCGAGGTATTTAAAATTTTTCATATCAATAACGCGCATCCTTCAGGCCGTGTGACCGACAGCCTCATTAGACAAGATTATGTGTGGCCTAAAATGGCCAAAGAAGTTAACAGGGGGTCGAACTATCTATCATTGTCTAATAGCATTTTCCATCATTTACATAAATACCATCCGCTGTATCAAGAAATAAATAGTATTCGCTAGATATTAGCATAATAAGTAAATTTTGTAATAACAATCAAATTATTTTACTGTGTAGTTTTTGAATAATATGTGCCCTACCAAAAAAGATAAGTTATATTCTAGTTTGTTAGTAGGTCTCATATTATTTAAAAACTATGCGATAAAATAATTTGATCATTATTACAAAATTTACTCATTATACTAATATCTAGCGGGAACTACTATTTTTTTCTTGATACAACAGATGGTGTTCGACAAATGATGAAAAACTCTATTAGAAAAAGACATATAGTTCGTCTTGGTCTTAAAAAGCAATGCAAAAACTGCTCATACTGCCAACATGCTAAAGTTTCTCGCCAAAATAAGTTTTTGCTATTGCACTTTGTTGAACCGAATGCGAGATTCACGCATGTGCACATTGATATTGTAGGGTCTTTGCCCCCGAGTGAAAGCTACAAGTATCTACTCAGGATGATTGATAGATTCTCGTGCTGGCCAGAGGCAGTACCTCTGTACGATGTCACAGCACCGGCGGTTGCGAATACCTTCTTCTATACTTGAGTAGCGCGATTCGGTGGACTCGTAACGATAACTACGGATCAGAAGTGGCAATTCGAATCTCAGCTCTTCACCTCACTCTTAGAGCTAATAGGTTGCAACTGGACACGCACGACTGCTTACCATCCGCAGGCAAACCGTATGATCGAAAGATGGCATAGTCAATTAAAAGCGGCATGAGTGTGCCTTGCACAAACTCACGAATAAACTTAAGTTCTTTCAAGTGTTTTATTAGGATTGCGTACAAAAATACGCCTAGATACAGATGCTAGTCCAGCGGAGTTTGTGTACCGCACAAAATTAACTATTCCGAGCAATATCCTTCAGTTTCGCGATACCTGCAGCTCCAATCATAACATCTTTTTATTGGAATTTCAAGACTATATCTCGCAGATGAAACCTGTTCCGGTAGTACATAAAACTTCCGCCAAGCCTTTTGTCTTAAAAGATCTAAATTCCTGCACACACGTATTCGAAAGAGTCAGAGCCGTGAAACCACCACCTACACAACCATGTATAACTGCTTCGTATGAAGTCGTTTCACGACATAAAGATGGGCGCACTTTTATTTTAGAGAAAAACGGTAAATATATTGTGGTTCATTTGGAACGTCTTAAACCAACATATTTTTTAACTGAAGAATGCAATGATATGGATGCAAATATAAATTCTAACATTAACAGCAATGCACATGGAAGATCCCTGCAACAATTTCTTTCACCGAACTTCAACTTACCTACAAGCGCCACGGTGCGCAAACTTGTTGATAACGCAGAGAATAAGGCGTCGCAACATCCGCCCTCTAGTGTAACTAAAGATAACGTGCAGAATAATAACTGCGAATCAATTAACTTGTTGACACAGCAGTCTATAGACAAAGACTGTGATGTTAACACAGAGGATAGGACCTTGTGATCCTTACTCTCTCAGACTAATGACTCTATACCCTGGGCAAATGGAACACATGGTCAAAAGCCGTCTTGTGTCGGTAAATCAAATTCCATTGCTGAACCCTGTATTATAACACACGAGGTTCTTATACATAGAGGTGATGACAAGGACGAGTTGTCGCATTGGGGGAGGGGGATGATCGCAGCCTTAGCAGCGACATTCAAGCGACCGGCGATAGGTCTTTAAACAAAAATGCACTTCCGGATGTAACTCAATCGAGTCAAATTATTAATTGACTATAATGAGTAGAAACTTCAGAGATTTCCATCCCAATCCAAGACAAGCCATCTTCCTCTGTTGTCTATCCACAGCAAACTCCCTCTATACCTAAAAAGAAAAAATTTATTCCCAACATCGTAAAAAGAAACAAAATAAATTCTATTTCAGTAAAGAATAAGGAAGTAGATAGGAAAGTTAGATTTCGCGATCAAGTCTATAAGGCCTCGCACTCACCTTCTAAATTGAACAAAAAAAGTAGGCTAAATGCCGCTAGAGAATTGGAGGAAATTAAATACCTCCTTGCGAAATATTTAAGTATAATTAACCAAAATGTTCTTCCATTTATTCTCTAGCTCCTTCCACTAATACCTTTGTGATCGCGCAATAGTTAATTATCTGGTTTATTTTTCTCATTTCATTTTTTACATTTTGTTTATCTACCTTATACAAATAAAGTTACATTTTTACAATAAATTGCGTTCTAGCTAACGCATTTCTCTTTAATATAAAGTAAATTTACGCATGTAAAATTTTTCTTTAACAGTTAAGTACACTTCTTAAAATTTTAATTACTTAATAATAATATTCACACTGCACTTTGTACACTCAACTTCTTATTTTTGATTCATGCAATCAAGCATACGCTAAATAAGCAATTGGAATTATAATAAATTGATGCTACTTAATGTAATAAGTAATAATTATTTTGACAAGGTGAAAAACTGTAATGTATCAACCATTCTTGTAAATAAATTATAACCAAATGAGTTGTACATGTTAACATGAGTTGTACATATTACATATTAACTTGCAACGTTATAGTGCATTTGACTGCAATAACTAATGCGCAAACTTCTGCGATTTTGTAAATCTTTTGTAATATTTCACAGCTAATGTAATATTCATACATAATAGCGCTCATATTTGAAGATAAAGCACCATAAGTGCATAATATGCAAATATACACTAGCACCTTAATGCAATTTGTAACAAATATCAATGATGTTCCGTGCGTACCATTTTTGTGTGTAGCGTAATCTTGTTAAAAATTTCTTTTTTTCACTGTATTCTTGAGTGAACAGATTCACGTGCAGTACTGATGTATTAATAGCGATAAATAGCTAATAAATATTAACAGCTTCCACTGTAATAAAGCATTTTTACAAAAACCATATATAAATCTCAAAGGATTTCTAATTAAATAGACAATAAAGATTAACAGTTCTCACTGTAATAAAATACCTTTTGGAAAAACTATAATGATTGCTAGATAACTACATATGTACTTTAAACTTTAGGCTTGTTAATGATTGCGATATTTGTAATATTACTGCGATTTTTTATGCTTATTTTAAAAAGACTTTTAATGCAAATTTTATTGCGATCTTTTTAATCTATTGTTATTGCGATTTGTAACTTATATATCGACGGTGGCTACGAAAACAAACA
Source organism: Anastatus disparis (assembly GCA_017163975.1). Lineage (NCBI taxonomy): Eukaryota > Metazoa > Arthropoda > Insecta > Hymenoptera > Eupelmidae > Anastatus > Anastatus disparis. The sequence continues at coordinate 954,782 of JAFFSR010000365.1, read as the reverse complement.
CAGATGAAAAGAGCCGCGAAAAAAAACACATCGAAATTGTGCCGCGAAAAAAAACACGTTTCCAAAAGTGCGGCGAAAAAAAACACATCTCCAAAAGTGCGGCGAAGAAAAACACATCTCCAAAAGTGCGGCGAAAAAAAACACATCTTCAAAAGTGCGGCGAAGAAAAACACATCTTCAAAAGTGGTGGCGAAGAAAAACACACCTTCAAAAGTGGCGGCGAAGAAAAACACACCTTCGAAAGTGGCGGCGAAGAAAAACACCTCTTGAAAACACAGTGACAATTTTCAAAAAGGGTGTTTTTCTTCGCCGCACTTTTGAAGGTGTGTTTTTCTTCGACGCCACTTTTGAAGATGTGTTTTTCTTCGCCGCACTTTTGAAGGTGTGTTTTTCTTCGCCGCCACTTTTGAAGATGTGTTTTTCTTCGCCGCACTTTTGAAGGTGTGTTTTTCTTCGCCGCCACTTTTGGAGATGTGTTTTTTTTGCGTTGCACTTTTGAAATGTTTTTTTTTTGCGTCACACTTTTGGAGATGTGTTTTTTTTGCGTCGCACTTTTGGAGATGTGTTTTTTTTCGTAGTCAATTACTCAGCTATGATAGTTTTCGTAGCCACCGTCGATATATACTAGCAAAAAATACCTCGCTCCTAACGTCGCTCGGTTGAATTTTCGTATATTATATTATTATGTATAAATTAGCCAATTTTAAAATAAAAAAGAATCAACGCAACTTATGAATTGTGATATTGTAGTTTTGTACTAAATTAAATTTTTCTATTTTTATAAAAAAGAATAATTAAAGTTACAATGTGCATAAAAATTGTTTAAATACAAATTATATCATGATGAATTAAGAATTTGTTTGACTAAATTGCATTTGAATAAATGAAAAAATATGATAGGAATTTTTTCTTTTTAATCACGTGTTTCAATCACGAACCATGAAATAATCGAAAACAGTATTTGACGTTTACTAGAACTAACAACTGCACGAAGAAAAGAAAGTATTGTTAAAATAGGTTCTAAATCAAGTATATCTAATTTATGTATTAAGGTACTTAAAAAAAGAGTGACGATATAATTTCAATTAGTACTATAGCTTGAATTTTAGGGACCAATGTTGGTACTATTATATTATGAAATAAGAGCATAAATTTGCGATGCTTACTGCCTTTTTTTGGTATTAAGACTGGTCTTTCACCTACTCGATTCAAGGACAATATTTCGCAGAAAATGCAATTATTAACCTCTTTTCGTGCGGCTTTTCCTGTTACTAAAATTCAAAATTATTAAATATAGAATTATTTATGTAATATATAACTCTTTAAAATTACTAATAATTAATATTTAAATTCGTGATATTCAATGATTAAAACGATACATGTTTATCTTCCATATTCCGTTTTAAAATAGTTACTTTTGAGTTTTAAATTAATGATTAGAAATTTAAAATTGATATATGTATTATATGATTTACATTATATTTATCAACTGTTGAAAATCGTTACACAATTTATTGGGTTTTACGTTAACAGGTATTAATTATATTAAAGTTTTTCGCTCCTAACGTCGTTTAGTTGAATTTTCTTTTATTATATTATTATGTATAAATGACTAGTTTTAAGTAAATAAGAATTAATTAATTGAACTTTAAGTACTGAATAAAATTGAAAATAATTTGATGAAACATAATATAAAAATATATGTACACATGTGCTTAAAGTAAAAAAGCGTATAATTTATTTCAAGTGACTATTTCTCACTGTACTGCCATTAGAAAAACAAAGATAGTACGATATTTGATGTAAATAAACTGAGAACTGGGTACTGAGTTACAACTATAATTTCCAGACCTCAATATAAGTAGATAGGCTATAGGCATACTGGCACACCCGGATTCTAGCACAGCCCATGGTGTGCTAGAACCCGTACGGATTCTAGCTCAGCCCATGGTGTGTTAGAACCCGTACGGATTCTAGCACAGCCCAAGTGTTTTAGAATCCGAATGTGAACTAGTATGCCTATAGCGTTTTCTACTTTTTTCTACTTTTTTTTTTCTTCTTATAAATGGTTTTGTGAGAGATAGAATAATTTCATGAGTTTGACATTGTGTAGTGCACAGACAGTCTTATGAATTGGATTATGGTTTGTACACACAGTAACGCATTTGAAAGATGGATTTAATGGGTATCCGTATTCATTGATGTTATAAACGGGAAATTTGAATCTTAGCAACCATTTTCGTTTGAATTCATTAATAACAAAAATTTTTGTAGCATCATGTAAATGTTCACGGAGTAAGTTTGCAATTTGAGAGTAATCTAGTCCATCAGTGTTCCAAGCTATTCCATGATTATGTTTGAGTCGAATGTTTTCTTCTTGCAATTTGTCAGAGAGCCTTTTCCATGAAAAAGGTTTTTTGAATAGATGAACGATGGGATCACCACTGTCGTTGAGAGGAATGATTGCTATTTCCTTTAGAACATATTCACCACCCATTTGCTTAAAACCAATCATGTCTACCGCATATTCCATTTCGAAATATTAATTTTTTTACGTAAAAGTGAAGATAATTCAGACAAGCTTCCGAACATCTCCACTAATAGGATTGTACTGAACGATGCGATCGTGTAAGATCATGCAATAAGCTGAAGTATTAGCTGGAAAGTCAGTTTGAGACTCAAATTCTAGACGTACATCGACAGGAGCGCTCTTTAGAGATTCGTTTTGTCGTGAACAGTCAATAACTATGAGTGGTTCAAAGTTGATAAACTGAGACTTCGTCAACAATGGCTGTGAATCTCTTCCGTAATAGCTTTTCTGAAAATTAGCATACATATCATAGAGAATAGCAAACTGATTCTTAGATATGTCAAGATTGAGATTGTTGTACGGATAATATTGCGAATTCAAGAAAAGTCTCACATTACTAATATTACAGTGGTCAAAGCGACTGGCATTTTTAGTTTTTGATCCTTTTTTTCCCGATTGTAATCCAAGAATCACGAAACGTGGTTTCTCCAATTGATTTGAAGTTTTTACCGTCCAGACGTGTTTATTTGTTGTTGGAAGAAGAGGATATTCAAATAACTCCCAAGAACGAAAACTCATAGAAATAGGATTATCTTTGCCAATGAAACTTAACAGCTGGATTTTTTGTTTATCTGATGCAATAACATATGGCATTAACCACTCTATCTTTGATATTTTTATTTGATAAGTTTCATATGTGGTTACATTGTTGGCTACAGTACCTTCCTGTATTATAGCATTTAGATCATTTCTTGATCTTGTGAGAATGAGTTCATGCTTCATATTAACAACAATTTTCTTGTAATCTTCTGCGAAGCCTAAAATCATACTTAGAGGGATAGAAACGTCAAAATTTCCATGATCATCTACAATTGTTTTGTTTGCTTCTTCAACACCAAGCCAGCCTGCATTTTCTAATGTTAGAGTCTGATTTGGATTAAATGAAGTGCATCCCTTCATGAGACTACTCAGACCAACATTTTTACTTTTATCTATCTCTACAGCATTAAGTTCATATCGAATTTCATCAAACAGATGACAAATGCCATTGTTAACGAAATTAGTTTTAGTTAGTGCTTGTCCATCTGGTTTTTGTAATTTTCCACATACATGGATGTAACTACATGATGGTAAGAGGCATAAATCTTGATGCTGAATAGAAATACGGATTTCATCACTGTTATTGAAACTTAATGTGGAGTATGGTTGATGTGCGTGAACCTCATAATGAGCAATAGACTCATCGAATGCGACACCTGATTGAATGCTTAGAATTTCGTCCATTTTTCTGAAAGCAGCAGAGAATGATACAATTTATCTTTTTCCACGTACTTTGAGACCTATGCTTTTGAGAAACTGGATGCTCTTCCGTGTTAACGGTTTGAGTACCTTTGGACGACTGATGGTGGGTTGACATGATGGCTGACTTATATGCACACTTGAATTATAAACGATTCCCATTATACAGATTTTATGTGAAGTCTAACAGTAATTTCCTCTCCTCGGAAATTCACTAAATTTCCGTCTTGATCAACAATTCGGATTTGAAGATGATCTATACTTTTAACATTGAGTGGTAAATATATGACATGCGATGGAACTTCTATGATTTTATATCCTGGAGGAACTTTTGGGAAAAACTCATGGATCGTGTGAACTTTTTTGTCGTTGATGTAAGCACCTGTAGTAATATTACACTCTACTCTGAGTGCGTTTATTTTCAATATCTTCACAGGTAAATCAGAGCTGTGATGAGTGTCTTCATGAAGAACGCGACGAGTGAAACCGAGAAGACTGCCTATTGAATCCCGAGGTCTAAGATTTATCTCATGGCTGCAATAAATTTCACTTCTGAGAGTATTGTTGTTAGCTTTTAAGGAAAATTCGATTCCTTTAGATTTCAAATCTTTTTGCAAAAATTGATTAATAGCATCAATTTCATAACTGCCAGTAGGAATAATAATAATCTTCTCTCCGTTTATATGAAGTTTATTATTCGAATCGTCAACATTGGGAATCGAGTTGAATGTTAAAAGTTCAACTAAACCCAAAACAAAATTCTTATGCTGTGGTAGTTCTATTGAAGGAAAATATTGCGCTTCTAAGATAGAAGATTTGCCTGAAAGACTCAAAGTGAAACTATCTTCCATGACTGTTTGAAAAAGAATGATCCTGCTTGTCTGAAAACTCTTCTTTTATAGTCTTTCACACAAGAATTGAAGACAAAGATGTCCACAAATAAATGAGTCAAAATTTTGATATCTTTTATACTTGTATTTCACTTCTTTCACGTTAAAATATAACATGAGATCTATAGGGGTTTAAGATCACCAAAACTATCAAAATAAATCACTTCAGAACCTCGTTTTCGATAACATACCCAGTGAGTGCCTTTGTTTTGAAAATCATCTAAGTTAACTATAGCAGATTCGTTATGCCATGGGCCATCAGAAGGTAGATTATTTCTCATGAAAACATCTCGAAAATATGGGATTTTCATCATACGAGCATACTTTATAAGATCATAGTCAGTCAGTGCACGATTTGGCAAAGTTAAATCGAAGTTTTTTTTTTTTAACTTGACCATTACCGATATGAGGTTTCATAAATAATCCCATTCCAGTTTTATATGGTTTAAGATAGAGACCTTTTCCTAGAGCAATAGCTTCCATAGTTTTATTATGTCTCTTACTTTCTTCATAATTTTTCTGTGCAGCTTTAGCCTCATTTACTGCTTTAGCTATTCCAGCAGCTCCTCCAGCCAGAGCACCAGTTGCACTTAGTGCTGCGAACAATGGTATGAGAAAAGGCAGAGCGCCACCTATTTTTGATGGAACAGGTAGAATACGTGGAATGATAATTTTTTTCTTACCGCCAACAATCTTGAGAGCTTCACGTGCACCTTTTAAAGCGGACTGTATAACTTTGCGAGAATGTTTACTTGGTTTTAATGATTTTTTACTTGCAGTTACTAATTTACTCAATTTTACACCCATTCCTGTCTTTCCTTTTAATTTCATAGCATTTGCAACAACAAAAGCAGTTGCTTTTTCGCTAAGACTTGCATTTTTGGCTCTAACACGCTGCCAAGCTTTATCAGCGAGCTTCATGTCAGCTACTTTTCGATTAGCATTTTTATCAGAATAAGATATGTCATGTTCTTTGCATGCTTGATCAAGTGGATTGATACCTGCATCACCTCTTTTTAGACGCTTTTTCAGTTTTGTCCCGGGACCACAATATTGATATCCAGGAATATGCATTTCAATAGGTAAGTTATTGATTACTTTATCAAGTAACCCTTTACCCTTAGGGTGCTTCTGTGATTTGTGTACGAGCATCTCTCTTCGAGTGCTGATTTACAACTGATGATCAAAATATAAAACAAGCGTTTATATTTTGAAAAGGTCAATCTTAGATTTGACTTTGTTACGTAAACATGGATTTTACTGAGCAGAACGTCAAACTTCCCGTCGCCAACTTTGATTTTGAGAAAACGAAAAGAAAAAAGCGACATGGGGAGTTACTTCCAGATAATATACGAGCAGTATTCTGTGGCCCATCAAACTGTGGAAAAACTAATAGTTTATTGGCTCTAATTACACACCCTAATGGTCTTAGATTTGAAAATTTGTATGTATACTCTAAATCCTTAAATCAACCGAAATATCAATTTCTTCAAAAAGTTTTAGAGCCAATTGAAGGTATATCATATCTACCGTTCAGTGAACATGCATCTGTAGTGTCTCCAGATGAAGCCCTACCAAATTCAATTATAATTTTTGACGATGTGGCTTGTGAGAAGCAGGATAACGTCAGAGCTTTTTTCTGTATGGGGAGACACAAAAGTGTAGATAGCTTTTATCTATGTCAGTCATATGCTCATATACCGAAACATCTCATCAGGGACAATATTAATTTGATGGTAATTTATCGTCAAGATGATGTTAATCTTAAACATATCTATGAAGACCATGTGAATACTGACTTAACTTTAAATGAATTTCGAAATCTTTGTACTAAATGCTGGAAGAATGACAAGTATGGATTTGTTGTTATTGACAAAGATAGAGCAATGAATGATGGTAGATATAGAAAAGGATTTGACTGTTTTGCCATTAAAAAGGAAGTATAAATCTTAATCTTTGCAGTTCGATTGTAGACAGCATCTTGTCAGCATGCCTGACTTTAAGAAAGAAAAAATGTTCTTAGCGAGCTCTTACGAGCACGTGAGGCTATTAAAAAAAAATACTCTTTATTAAAAAAGGAGAGAGATGATTTTGAAAAGGTTATTGGTGATACTTTAAAACCAGTTATTACACCACTTGAAAAGCTTGTCGATTCGACAACTGAAAGTGTGTCACGTTCTAATCACATTTCAGCTATAGACAGTAACAGAAAATCGGCAAAAAAGATTGAGATTCGACGAATCAAGTTATATTTTAAACGATATTAATGACTCGGGTTCTGCGTTTGATAATAATGCTTCTAATGGCGATGATTTTTCTCCGATAAATAGCACAATGATGAATTCATCATTCAATTCTGCAAATTCATCATTCAAATCTATATATTCACCATTTGTACCTGCGCATAAAGAAACTGAACCGACAGACTTTTTATCAATGCTAAATGGAAGCCGCAGCAAAATCGATAACATATACGGAGTGAGAAAAGTCAGTGGGGTATACATGATGGGTGATTCACAAATTCAATTTGATGATAAACTAATAAAAGTGAAAGATTTAAGTTTTCCTAAAAGCAGTGGTCTAATGGAATTGCTTTTCAAAAAAGAACCAGATGATAATCTTTTAAGTACAACAGATCGCAAGAACTATCGCATTATCCTGGAAGCAACAAATGCCCATAGAAAAAGACATAGCAAAAGTGAGAATATACGCTCTTCGAAGAGTAGAAAATATTCAAAAATCATAGCACCAATGTTCCGCAGTGATCGCAGTAGAATATCTACCAGCGGAGGGGGTCTCATACCTAAATATAAAATAGCAAAAAGAATACTTCCATAGATCTAGTCTACTGGGATGATCCGAATGAGCTTGTCGAAAGACTGCGATTATTAATAGCCGAACGATCTGCTGGAAATAATAATCACAACAATGAAATCCAATCAATCATAGAGGAACTACGTGAAGCTGGGCATATATATTGACGTACACAATTTTCAAATCAACAGTAGTAACATGAGTCTCGATGTGTTTGGAAGAAAACTTGAGGGCTCGCAAGTGAGTCGTGGTCCTCGAGGTATTGGATTCAATGTTACATCAGATGGTCATTTTGATTTAGAAAATAAGCGGCTTTGCAATATTGGAGAGGCTAATGATTCAAATGATGCCATTAGTTTGAATTCACTAAATAATATCCTACAGAAAGAAGTTGATTACTTATCTTCTAAAATTATAGAAGTTGCTAAAGCTATACAAGAATATGAGAACAAAGTTGAAATATATAAAGCAGAAATAGACGAAAAATTAACTTATGTCTATGATATGACTCAACGAAATTTTGCAAGTATTGAATATATAATTAAAGAAATGAATAGACGATCGGATATTGCTAAAGTTGAAGTTTAAGATGGAACGTCAAAGAGTAGTTGAAGAGCTACACAAGCCAGCACGTCGAAGGTACAAGCGAAGAAAATATGACATACGTGGATTAGATGAGACTTGGCAAGCTGACCTTGTAGAAATGATACCTTATTTTAAGGAAAACAAAGGTTTTCGCTACTTACTAACTGTCATAGATATATTTTCAAAGTATGCATGGGCTGTACCAGTCAAATCGAAGAGTGGCAATGATGTTACTCTAGCTATGAAGTCAATATTAAAACAAGGACGGGTGCCATCGAATTTACAAACTGACCAAGGAAAAGAATTCTACAATTCAAACTTTCAGAATCTTATGAAAAAGTACAAGATAAATCACTACTCTTCACATAGTAATCTTCATGCAAGCATATGTGAGCGCTTTAATAGAACTTTAAAAAATGCAATGTGGTTAGAATTCAGCAAACAAGGAAGTTATAAATGGTTGGATATTCTGCCTGAGTTAGTGAAAGCATACAATTCAAGAAAACATCGGACAATAGGAATCGAGCCTGAAAACGTTACGAAGATAAATGAAAAAGAAGTCAAGAAAAATTACCCAACTGAAAAAAGACCTGTAAAAAACCAAAATTCAAAGTAGGAGATAAAGTGCGAATAAGTAAGATAAAACAAGTTTTTGAAAAAGGTTATACACCAAATTGGTCTACTGAAATTTTCACAATAACAAGAGTTGTAAAACCAATCCCATAACTTACCACGTCAAAGATTATTATGATGAACCAGTCTCCGGAGGCTTTTATGAAACGGAAATTCAAAAGACTATGTATCCAGAAATTTATTTAGTAGAAAAAGTTTTAAAGAAAAGTGGTAAACGTGTATATGTTAAGTGGTTAGGTCTAAGTAACAAGCATAATAGTTGGATAGATAAAAATGAGATTGTTTGAAAAAATTAAAATGTATTTTTAAATATAATAATGTAATAAATAAAAAAAATTTAATTGTATTTTGTTATATTATTTAGATATATTTAAATAAAATATTGTAATATAATTATAACTATAGGTGGTGATGATAAATAAAAAAACAAATGTATAATGTTAATATATTTTTATTTATTTATGTATTATTATGTACAAGTTACAATAAATAGTTTTAAAAATCATTTCGTAGATATATATTTTATACCCGATCGAATTTGAAAGAAGTTCCTCCCAAATACATTGCAACCAAACGTAGTTTGTTTGCTTCATCGCAGAGTTTGTAAAAAAATTCTTCATCTTTTAGAATTGCTGATGAAATCTTCTCTGGTAGAAATACTTGAAAACTTTGCTCGAATTCTGCTACAATCTTGACACCATATCGTGTCTTCACCTCTTTAAGTGCTGTCACCATGTACTGGTGATCTTTTTCCAAGTCTGTAACTTTTTTCCTTGGCAAGAAGTCGCTTCCAGCAATCTTATTAAGTGTTGATAAATCCATTCTGGAATCAAAAATAAAAAAGTAAAAATTAAAATTTCTGTTAAAGATGATATTTTATTAGAAAAAAAAAAAAAATTATACTGTAAACTTACATGATTAGTTAGTTGACTCTTGGTTTCTTTGTAGGAGGTTGATCGTTCTCAAGCTCTTCGATTACTTGAATGTGCTCCTCATCGTGCTCCGTCCCTTGATATAGCCCATACCCCACCTCGATTTCTGCCCTTTCCATCGCCACTTGCAATAAATCCCTTCTCTCACCTTCTTCAGAACTTATCCCCTCTATTGATGGATCCCAGTCATGCATGAACTCCTCTAATACGTCATACTCAATAAAAAATTTGCTCACCTTGGTTGCCATGAAGTGTCACCCCCACTCGTGCTGCACTATTTTCATTGGATGGTTCATCCCCTCTCTCAATTTCCCCCTCTCTGCTATGCTCTGTAACATCCATCCCCACTCGCGTTACTCTATTTTTATTGGATACTTCGTGTCCCCTCTTCTTTTCCACCTCCTGCTCTTTTTCAGCAGCCATTTTTCTTGCATATTCCCTCTCTACTTCAAGTGCAGCTTGCGCCATCTGTATCTCTTCAATTCTAAAATGACCCCATGGTAAAGTGTCTGTACTATCAGGCAATAAAAATCTCTTATCATCGTGTGGACTTAGTGCAATTTTTCTTTGCTTTTCAGTATGCACTGTGTGTAATTTTGATCGAATATTGCACTGTTCACGGTGTATAATGACAAGATCCTGAAGACAACTTCGGTAATCCTCGAAAGTGATTGTTTTCTTCACGACGTTAGATTTGATACCTTTAGCTTTTTTCACTGTGTCTCCTCCATTAACCAAAATACTGTACATTTTACTCCGCAAACCTATGAATTCAGACATAATCTTGCCACAGCATTCATCTTTCATTAATCCAGGAACTTTCTTATTGACACGTGGAATATTAAACTGATTATTTTCAGCATAATCAGAAGTATCAAATCTGTGAATGTCTTCCTTCATTGTTTGATACATATCAATGTCTTCAACTTCATATATTAAACTATCCGTATCTGTATATAGAAGTTTACATTTTTGTCCTAGTCGCTGTTTCATATATGAGTAATGAAACTCATATAGCAGTGTTTTTGATAAATCAAGGATGGAAAAACCAACGTATATAGGTTTTTTTATTGTGATACTCGTTCTCTTCAGCTGAATAGCTACCAAATTTTCATCGAAAATTGCACAACTGTGAAAATTTGGTTGAGCTATGCGTGCTTCTGCTCCATATCTACCTGTGAATTTATTTATTAATCGCACATCAACACGTGACCGCTCTCGTTCGATGCACTTTCCATATACAGAGTTAATAAGCAATTTATAGAAGAGTTTTTCAAACTCATTCTTCGCTTGCTTCCTCTTCTCAGTATTTAATTCAACATAAGGTTTGAGCCAAGCCTTTTGTTCAAAACTTAAAATTCTATGTACTTTTTTTAATCCAAGTCCATTATCTAACGCTTGTTTAAGCGTCCGATAATGTATGACATACCTTTCCTTGTTGTCCAAAGTAGTAAGCAGTTTTTTTTGCTTCGAGCCTGGTGGTGGACGATGTTCTGCGCAAAAAGGTAAATCCCGATGTTCATCATGGATTTTCACAGGATATTCTAAATCCACTTCAGCAATATATCCTATATCCGAATCTGGCGGTGTATTGAAGAAATCTGGAATTGTTTCATAATCAATCCATTTAAATTTTCCTATCGGTAAATGTTGTATCATCGCCCAACCATAAAGATTATTAATATCAAAATATAGAAGGGTCTTCTTTTTCTGATTTTCGTTATATGAAGGACCCATGTATGGATTGTTTGCCTTTGCATACCGGTTACAGCATTGACTTATTCCTCCACGGATGCCTGCTTCGATAAACATTAACATGTCAATGTCTGTCAAAAGTTCCAATTCTACCTTCGTCATTTTAAGAGCTGCTGAAAACGTTAAGCCTGGAGTTGTGTAGAAATGAGCAGGACATAAATCGTAGGCTTTAAGAGAGGTCTCTCGGAAACTTTCGAAGACGTCAGCCAATAGCAAAACATCGGTTTTTAAGTATAAATCCGAGTACTCTCCTAAAGTTTTTATATTGAATTCATTCCAAACTTGAACAGCGTGCTTATAATCTTCTTCAGCTATATGAGAATCCGTTAGTTTATTGTAGAAGTCCTTTTTTTCTGGCAGCTTTGTAGACATCAATTTATCTAATCCATCCATAAAATCGTATGGGAATACACCTTTCCGTCTAAGAAGATTTATTTTAGCATCTGTAAATCCATCTGTTTGAAATTCTCTCACTGCTATTGGCACGTTTTCGAGGTATGATGCAAGCTTCTCCAATGATGATGGTAGAAAACGCCAAGAATCTATAAATCTAAAATTGATGTCACTATTATCCATATATTTTGTGAAAGAAATGTATTTCTCTTTATTATGAGGTATTAGAGTCATTCGTCCCTTCATCAATGTAGAAGTCCTGATTTCTTTCAGAATAAAATGAGTGTCATAATTGAGATTATGAAAAATAACAGGAATGAATCTTGAAATCTTATAATTCAAATTACATGAATTATGAGCTGCACCTCTGAAACTAAAAAGAAATAAACGTAAAATAACCAGATTAATTTTCTTTATTTAATTATAACCAATTGAACAACTTACCGTCCTGTGAGATGACAATGGTCTCGTACTGCAAGTTCTTCGGCACGGATTGGTTTTCTACATATATGACAATTAGTTAACCTCTGGAAAGACAATTCTTCTAAATCTGTAAGTTTCATTGGTTTCGGATTTTTGTAGAGTTCATCAATTTTCTCACTGATTGATTTCAATTCTCTTACAAACCATTCTGCAGGTGTCTCTTCACATTCGTTAATCCTTCTGTATGATTTATAATAAGATAATTTATCATCAAAACTGCATTTCATGTAGTATCCAATACTGTATGCTTCATGAAGTTGAAAAGCCTTCTCACTGTCTGTAGGTTTCAATAAACATTCAAAATCTGCATAAATAACAAAAGGAACTTTTTCACTCTTGCTGTAATCTTCGAATTTGAGAATATTATTTTTTGAGTCGGGCAAATTAATTCTACATTTATTTAAATTTTTACAATTATTTTCATGAATTACAAATCTTTCTTCACTATAAAAAATTTGTAAACACCTCTCACAATGGTAAGATTTTATATGGCTTTTAGACACTTGAGAAGCCAGAAGTCGAGACAAATTTTTAATCCAAACATAATGATATTGAGGCATGTCTCCATCATCAGCATCATTATTTTCTTCATACTCATCTATGTAGAAATCTTGAATAATGAGCAAATTGACATGTTGTACCTTTTTTTCTGATGTAATATGACACGGCGATACTTCAAACTTCGGACCATACTTTTTCAACATGTATAAGTTTATTGAAATATTATTATTTAATTTTTCGAATTTCGGAATATCTTTAATTTTTACAGGAAATTCAATTTTATCAAACCTCAGCTTATTATTATGCGGTAGATAATGATCCACTCTTTGAGGATTACGGTTACTAGGATATAATGCGGAAAGTACAGCATATTTGAAACACTGATTGTCATTATTGCGAACATTAACACACGCTTTCTTATTTTCTATAAACTTCGGAAGAGGTATATAAGAACTACCCTTCAAAGGAGAATATTTTTTCATATTTATACACAAACTTATTATACTCTTCAAAGTCCACCCTGAATCCTTTTCTTGAAATTCCTCTATTTGAGTAAGAATAGGCTCTTTGATATTATCTTTGAACCATTCCTCTAAATCAGTTGACATGTATACTGTATTACTTTCACTTGTAAAATATTTAGTATCATTTAATTCCTCAGTATTTTTCTGCACAGAAAATTCAGAGATGAAATCAGAATTTATTTTTAACGCATTATATTCTTCTAAGCAAGCCTGAACCTTAACTTTAAAAAGTTTTTGTGCATCACTTAAAAACTCAGAATGTCCACATGTTTAATATTTACCACTACACCAGTTCTGATTCGATTTTGGAAAGCTGACTCTACGTCTCGCCACTCGACTCTAGCTTCTGTTTCTTCAGATTGTAGATTGCCTCCTTGATGAAGATTTTGTTCCAACTGAACTTGTATGCACGAAAGATGTGTCATACAAGTTTGACATTTCTGTTTCTCCCCTCTTGTGAGGTTAGGTCGAACGATTTTTTCATTTAATTTAATGACAGCAGAATTACACATATCTAACCAATAATGAATATCTTCATTGCTCAATTCGTTTATACTTCGTAAAGTATCACGAAGTAATTGGACAAGACGTTCAAAAAAATCGATTGAAGTCATTTTTACTTTTTTAACTAAAAGATGACTAGAGCAACAGTTTCAACTCACACAATATTCAAGAATAAATCTCACTGATTGTTATATACGAAGTGTAGTCATCCAAGAAATATCTTCGCTTTTTATAGGTAAAAACAATGTAAGAAGGGATACAAATTTTAAATTTCATCCAATAGTAAAAGGAAAAGTTAGTGAAAATTTGAAAATTCGTCCAATAGTAAAGAAGAAAATTTAAGAAGGAATACAAATCTCGATATTCGACCAATAGTAAAAAAGAAAATTTAAGAAGGGATACAAATTTCAAGATTCTACCAATAGTAAAAAAGAAAATTTAAGAAGGGATACAAATTTCAAGATTCTACCAATAGTAAAAAGAAAATTTAAGAAGGGATACAAATTTCGAGATTTGACCAATGGTAAAAAGAAAAATTTGGAAAATAAAGAAGGGAAAAGTTTTTAGGAAGGGATAAATTGTTCTTTTAAACTATCCAAAAACTGTAAGAATTTTCCTATTCAGTCTCTCAAATCACTTCTCGCTGAAAGAAATTCAGAGTTGTACGATGGCTCGAACCCGTGACTATGGTGCAATGATTAAAAATGCAATATTAGAATTTTCTGAAGAGAACGTTTATATTTGTGACATACAAGGATTTCAAGGCATGTCTGGGGATTCTTTTATTTTTAAAGAAGTCAGTTTTCTGAATTTTAGAAGAACTGCTTTTCCAACTGCGTATCTCTTTAAACCTCCGATGACATGGAGAGAATTGAGTCAAGAAGAAAAAAGTACATCGCAATGGCTGGAAAAGTATCACCATGGAATACAATGGAACTCTGGAGATATACCTTACCATCGTCTTCAAAAAATTTTTGAAATTTGTTCGCAAAGGAGTCAAGAAAGTATTTGTCAAGGGTGAGCAGAAAGCGCAATGGTTAGCTGATCTTTTACCAAATGTGTAAGTAATACATTTATGTTTCAACTTTCATACTTTTCTTGCTGTTTTAATACTTTTTCATACTTGTTTCATACTTTTTTATACTTTTCCATACTTGTTTGATACTTTTTTATACTTTTTTAATTATTTTAATACTTCAACATACTGTATTTAACCATATTAATACTTTATTTTTCGTGTTGTATATACTTTAAGTTACATTACCTTCTCCTCTTTATTTTCAGGACAATCAGCAACATTGAAGACTTCGGATGCCCATCATTAGAAAGAATAATGAATTGTACACGATATACATGTTTCAACCACGACCTCTGTTTAAGGCGAAAACCTATGTGCGCTGTTATTAATGCTATTTCGATGCGCACATGGTTACATGATTACCTAGATGCGAAATTTTCCAAAGATGAAGTCGATAAAATTTCTAATAATGATGAATGTATAAAGTTATATTGGAAATAAATTAAATTAAATAAAAAACAGAATTCTGGTTTTTTCAACCCTTCTTATGATCCTCATTAAAAAAAAAATTATAAGTTTAATGATTGAGAATTAAAAAAACTTTAGAAAAAAATTAATTAATATTAAATACGAACAAGATAATTTACATGATCTTTGTAAACTAATGTTAGTAATCTTAAAGATATAAATATTCAAATCAATAATAATAAATTTTTCGTTACATAATTTTAATGTACTAACTAAATTTGTATGTATTATTTACACTTTATTTTATTTTATTAACTTGACTGTTTAGTTTTCATATTAATGATATTATTGTATTTAATTATCTATAAAATTAAGAGTTGTAAGTTACTTATTGTAAAGGAATTGGAAAGGAGGAATATGAGTATAAAGAAAAAAAAAGAAGAATCAAATTATTTCTATTTATTTTATTTTTTTTTTAAATCCTAATAGATATTCATTAAAAATATATATAAATATATGTATTACAACAAAATACTAAAATATAAAGTTTTAAATATAACTATTCTATTATAGTTATATCCTCGCGTATAATTATATCCTCGCGCATACGAGGTCGGACTGCTGCTGATGGTGTGCACGCTGTAGCTGAATGTCGGTCTGCTGTTGATGGTGTGCTCGCTGTAGCCGAATGTCGGCCTGCTGCTGATGGCATGCACGCTGTAGCCGAATGTCGATCTGTTGCTGATGGTGTGCACGCTGTAGTCGAATGTCGGCCTGCTGCTGATGGCGTGCACGCTGTAGCCGAATGTCGGTCTGCTGATGATGACGCGCTGGTAGTAGCCGAACTCTTATTTTTTCAGCAAGCTGTCGGCCAACTTTTTTCATCCACTCCCGTGCTGAAGTTGGTTTTTTTCTTGCTGAACTTTTTGCTTCCTATAAAGTAAAATTGAAAAATTAAATAATATGATTATTTTATTAATTTATTTATTTATTTTGAATAAATTACCTTTTGAAGTAGACGGTGTTTGTTGCTTAAATTCTTGGCCCGCCGAGGAGGTTGATGGTATTGGTTCCGTTGCTCTATATCCTGAAGAGGTAGAGGGAACCGATTTCTCTTCATGACGATGTCTGTTTTCAGAATCATCTATAAACAAAAATAAGAAAATAATATTAGAAATAAAATTATATGTAAAATTTAAAAAAAAAATCATTAAAAAAAATAAACTTACTTAGCGTCTTTTTCTTCATGGGGATCGGTCCAAGATCATTAATTGATCTTTTTTGTCCCTTGTTGCTCTGTTTTGCTCCTCTGCTTGATGAGGATGAACTCGAGCTAGAGCTCGAGGATGAACTCGAGCTAGAGCTTGAGGATGAACTCGAGCTTGAGCTGCGATTCCTCGACCGCCGATTTATTTGTAATGTCGACTGCTGATTATTTTCAGCGGAACTCTCTGATGAAGTTCCTGGTGTATGATGATTATATAGCTGCTGCATAGCAGCCATCGGAGGCAGTGATGGCACTGAAAAAGAAAAAATTAATGTAAAAAAAATCATTTTAATATTTTTATATTTTATTTCATACTTACGGGAATCCACTGCATGCATCGCCCATGACACATGTTCCAACATCATAAGCAATGTTGGTCCATTTGCTATTAACCATCTAATGCGATCTTGAACTGCTTTAATATTTCCAATTTTGTCTTGAGCCATTTTTCTATTTTCTTTTAAGTTGATCTTCGAAATCTTTTTCTGTAGTTAGGAAAAGTTGAAGATGATCCTCGAACTGACGAAATGTAGCTTAGAACGAGGTATTTATACAGAAAATTAGGATACTTATTTTACAATGTTTTTCATGAAAATCCTACGATTGGTGAAAATTTCCTTTTAAAAAATTTGTCACCTCCCTTAGAGAAAATTTAGTCCATCCTTCATTAGTTTTGTACACGCCTAAGATTTTAATTTTTATCGTCGTGGAACTGACCCTTGCAATAAATATCGTTTTTTTCTCAAAAACATACATATACCTGTGACTAACAAATTTAAAAAAAGAGGGAGCATTTTTAAGAGCGAAGTCATGTATATATTTTCTGAAATAAGCAATCCTTCTTTGAAAATAATTGATCCCTTCAATAAATATCTTTTTTCTTAAGAATACTTTTAAAAACCTGAGATAGATCAAGCTTTCTTAATTTTTTTCTTAGTAAATTCAAAGAAAAAATAAATGCACCTGCAAGATAACTTTTTTCCCACACACACACTTGATATGAGAAAAAATAATTTTTAACCTAGTAGGCCTAAAACACTTTTCTATAGGGAAAATCGACTTTTCATTTTTCCAAATCCCGGCGGTCTGAAGGTTAAAGAAAAGGAATTCTCCTTTTTACAAAAAAGGTTCAAGCAAATCTTATAATAAATGCACCTGCAAGATAACTTTTTTCCCACACACACACTTGATATGAGAAAAAATAATTTTTTAACCTAGTAGGCCTAAAGCACTTTTCTATAGGGAAAATCGACTTTTCATTTTTCCAAATCCCGGCGGTCTGAAGGTTAAAGAAAAGGAATTCTCCTTTTTACAAAAAAGGTTCTCGTAAATCTTATAATAAATGCACCTGCAAGATAACTTTTTTTCTCACACACACACACACTTGTTATGAAAAAATAGTTTTTAAAGAAAAGACTCTTTCAATAAATAACTTTTCTCTCAAAAAAAAAATTTCGTTCTTCAAATTTCCGACCACCTGCAAAAAGCTGTTTTTCCTTAAGGAAACTGACACACACCTCAGACAAAAAATTATTTTTCAATAGAAAAAGATTTTCTTTTTACAAAGGTGGGGTCTCGTATATATTTTTCGAGCATTTGTTCCTTTTTTTTAAAACATGAAAAAAGAATACGACTGACCCTCTTAATAAATATCTGTTTATCTCAAAAAAACAAGAGAACAGGCAGCTGACCCTTTCAATAAATCTTCTTCTCAAAAAAGAAAAAAGATTTTCTTTAAAAAAAAGAAAAGACGGGGCATGACAAAGTGACTTAAAAAAATAAATATATTTATATATATATATAATAGAAGGCAAATTTATAGTTTGCTCATTTATTATACAGGTTACATGATCCATTATTTTCATGCACCTGCGACTCAAAAGAGAACACACACGTAGTGTACTGCATTGAGATAAAGGACATCTCTTTCCTTCTCTTCTAAAAGCAGGTAAATTTTCATGCAACGTTAAAGAAAACGCACAGTGGGCAGCGCAGTGAAAAAGGTCTGCCCTATCCCTCTCTTCTAAGCGTGGAAAAATTTTCCTGCGCTCTCCAAAATAGAACATATTGTGGGCGGCGCTCTATCCTTTCTTTAAAAATAAGAAGGGACAGCCCTTTCTCTCTATCCCAAAATAAGTATCCAATACATTTTTTAAGGAAGGGGAGACTCATAGGTATTTTAAATGGACCGGATTGTAACACACTTAGTGGAGGGAGACAAGTGTTTTATCCTTTTTCATTTTTAAACAGGGGGGAGGAATTCACATGTATTTTAAATGACACGGATTCTAACACACTTGGAAAAGGAGAGGGGGTGTGCGAGAATCCGGGTGTGCCAGTATGCCTATAGCCTATCTACTAATATATGACCATGAATTTGAATTATGAAATTAATTTATAAGTGAAACATGCTTAAAAAAAATTCGTGTTGATTTCTAATAAAAATATCTTCACAAATGTATTTTATATATATATGAAATACGAAATTTAAATAGAAAAAATCATAAAATTAAAATACAACATTTTAGTTGATTTTAAATTCGAATATTTCGGAATAAAAAAATAACTATTTGCAATTACTTAACAATCCTTTTTGCAACTAATATAAAAATTTAATGAGATACAAATATTACAAAGTGTATGTATCACAAGTAAGGTTTGCATATCATAAATATTATAATTTTTAGAAAATTCTTGATATTAATAGATTATTAATTTGGAAAATTAAACATTTTTTTATTGATGACAAGTAACTTTTCAAAAATAGTTAAAATAATACTGTAAATGTCAATCAAATAACATTTTCATCGAAATAAATTTCAACGTTATAATTATTAAAATAAACATTTTTATTTAACTACAATCTATTGTAATAATTATTTTTTAAATATATATATATTTATATTAAAAAAATAATAATTTTATTTGATGAACAGTTATATAAATATTATATATTTATAATTGTATAACTAAATTTATTAAATTAAAATTGTATTCAGTTATCATTCAGAGAATGAGGTATTTAAATTAGTTTTCATGAAAATATATTATTTAAAAAGTTACTTGTTAACAATTTTTTATAAATAACATACATTTAACCTTAATTACATTTTCATTTGTACACGTGTTTATATTTAAATGAATTGTGATTTATATAAAAATTGTTAGCAATTCATTTCATTGAAGCAATAATATTTTTAATAAGAGAAACATTAATTTTTAAAAAATATCAAATTACCTCATTTGAAAAATTATAATTACATGATATGAAAATATTTTTTTAAATATCGTTTAAACATAAATTTTATGAAATGCAATTTGAAAAAATTATTTATTAGATATTAAATTTTTTTAATAGTCAATTATAAAGATAGGACAATATATAAAATATGAATAAATGTTTCTGATTATGTCTATAATTATGTATTTATATGTATGAACTGTCTAGATAGAAGTAGAATTCCCCCTAAAAAAGTAAATATTTCAAAAAAAAATTTACTTATTATTTGCGAAACATTTATTATGAATGCGGAAAAAAATAATATTCTGTAATATCACTCTATAATTTGCATTAAATATGACACAAATCATTGAAAGTACAATTATTTCATTATGTTAAATTGATTGTCAAAGTTTGATTATATTTTACTATAAGAAGATAAAAAAATTAACTGTCTTTCCATTCTATAGCTGAATTTCCATAAAAGGAATGTATTAACTTGTAGTATATCTCGTGATGATTATTTATTTAAATTTTTAAATTATTCCAATCATTAGTTTTCAAGATATTTAAATTTTTGATTCCAAATGAAAAAATTTTAGTAAATAATATTGGAACCCAAACTTCTCAATAACTAATGAATAGATTTATGTAAGAATTTAACTGAATAATCTTTGTGATACATAGTGTATGTTAATGCATCTATTTATTCAAAATTTTAAAATACAATGGAAATATAATCAATATTTATGGGTGGAAGTGTGCTGTCCATTTTAATTCTCCTTAAATAATTTATATTTATAAAATTCACATAATATCATATAAAAACTATTAAAATGAGAATCATATATTCAATATAATTGTCAACTATGAATAAAAAGTTTAAAAAATTAAGTGATAACTTATAAATAGTTATATTATTTTATTGAATACATTTCTAACCTGAATAATTAACTTCATGTTAAAACTAAATTTAATTAGCATTCAATACCACAAGTTATTTGAAAAATTTACCATTATTCAAAATTATTAAAAAGTTATTTATAAAAAGTATTCCGATATCAAAATTTCAAAATTATACCAATTTAATTTTTTATTCTTTACATTAGAGAATTAGTTTTGATGTCGAAATTTTTTTGTGAAATGAAACATATATATATATATATATTATCTTATAGTAAAATATTTTATCACCTTGTATGAAAATTATTTTGTAAAAGTAGAATAATGCTGCGAATAAACAAATGATTATAAGAAAATATTGAAAACTGTAAATAACAATGAAAAAGCGTTAGGCTAGAAATAAATAATGGTTCTCACATAGTATGGAAGATTTCACTGAAATATTTCGAATTATTCCACTGGAATAATTCAATGGAACCTTTCATGCAGATTATTGAAAGTCTTCACGGAATATTTCAGAATATTCCACTGGAATCTTCCATTGAAAGCTTCCAGGAATATTTAAGGAATATTTCAAAGGAATGTTCGAAAACTTTTTCGAAATATTCCATGTAATATTTACGAAAAAATTCTGAAATATTTCATAAAATATTCCATGTAATGTTTATGAATATTCCAGTAAAATATTTCATAAAAGATTCCAGAAAGATTCCAGAAACATTTCGCTGGAAGATTCCGATAAACTTTAAAATCGTACAGTGGATAATTACATAAATCTTTCAGAACTGGTCAACTAAATATTCCACAGAAAGATATAAGTAATCTTCCAGTGAAATATTTCATGAAAGATTTCAGAAAGATTTCATAAACATTTTACTGGAAGATTTAAAAAAACTTTAAAATCGTACAGCGAAATATTAGATAAATCTTCTATAAATATTCCACGAAACATTTCACAGGAATATTAAAGTAATCTTCCGATGAAATATTTCATGAAAGATTTCAGGAAGATTCTGATAAACATTAAAATCGTACAGCGAAATATTACATAAATCTTCCATAAATATTCCACGAAATGTTCCACAGAAATATTCAAGTAACCTTCCAGTGGAATATTTTATGAAAGATTTCAGAAAGATTCCATAAACATTTCACTAGAAGATTCCAAAAAACTTTTAAATCGTACAGCGAAATATTACATAAATCTTCCGTAAATATTCCACGAAATATTTTCCGCATAGATTACAGTAATTTTCCAGTGGAATATTGCTTAAAAGATTCTAGAATGATTCCATGAAGTTTTCGTTGGAAGATTGCGCGGAACGTTGCGGAAGGTTTCCAGTGACGCCGATAAGGGGATGTTTGTTAAATGGGAGTTTTATCCCCAAGCGGTTGAAAGATACCTCACTTACTATAAAAGTGAAAGGGTATCAGCACTTTGATGTGCACAGTCGAAGCGAATATTTAAATGCGATTTTATAGCTAAATGTTTATGTATGCGTATATGTATTGATGTATGAGTGTAATGTGTTATTATATAATATAAACACCATTCCCTCACAGCATTTCACTTGTTCCAAAAATCTTCCAGGAACATTTAATGAAAGATGAGAGATTACCCAAACCTTCCATTTTTATATTCTTCAAATCTCTCAAGAGTATTCCATGGATTATTTCAATGCAGGAAGAATCAAGGACATACGAATATTACAGGAATATTTCACGGAAGATTCCTGAAATATTCCAAATCTTTCGTGCCAATATTCTGCGCATCTTCCAAAAATATTCCACGGAATATTTTACGATATATTTTTAAAATCTTTCAGAAATATTTCATGGAATATTTCATGAAAAATTCTTTAAATCGGCTGCATATGGGGATGTGCTGTTGAATCGGCTGCATATTGGGATGTGCGGTCGAATCGACTGCATATTGGGATGCGCTGTTGAATCGGCAGCATATTGGGATGCGCTTTTAAATTGGCTGCATATGGGGATGCGCTATTTAAACGGCTGCATATTGGGACGCTCTGTTTAATCGGCTGCATATGGAGATGCGCTATTCGATTTGCAATGTCTAGTGTAAGAATGAGACGTTAAAACATTGCATTTAAAATAAAAAAAAATATTATAGCATCTGGAGCGGAGCCTGTATAAAACATTATAAAAATATGCTGCACTAAAGAATCCAATGTAAAAGTATACAGGCTTGGATGAAAAGCAACGTTAGAAAACATATTGACCAAAAAAATGTAGGAATAAAAAAATATATAGCCCAAGAAAATATAAGGCCAAAGAAAGTATTAGGCTCGATAAAATATAGGGCCCAAAAAAAATTAAGGCTCAAGAAAATATAAGGCCCAAAAAATATAGAGACCGAAAAAATATTGGGCCCAAAAAAAATTAGGGCTCAAGAAAATATAAGGCCCAACAAATATAGAGACCGAAAAAATATTGGGCCCAAAAAAATATTGAGTCCAAAAAATTATAAGGCCCAAAAAAATATAAGGCCCAAGAAAGTATGAGGCCCAAGAAAGTATAAGGCTCGATAAAATATAAGGCCCAAAAAATATAGAGACTGAAAAAATATTGGGCCCAAAAAAATATTAAGTTCAAAAAATTATAAGGCCCAAAAAAGTATTTGGCTCAATAAAATATAAGGCCTAAAATATATAGAGACCAAAAAAATATTGGGCCCAAAAAATATTGAGTCCAAAAAATTATAAGGCCCAAAAAAATATAAGGCCCAAGAAAGTATTAGGCTCAATAAAATATAAGGCCCAAAAAATATAGAGACCGAAAAAATATTGGGCCCAAAAAAATATTGAGTCCAAAAAATTATAAGGCCCAAAAAAATATAAGGCCCAAGAAAGTATAAGGCTCGATAAAATATGAGGCCCAAAAAAATATAAGGCCCAAGAAAATATAAGGCTCAATAAAATATAAGGCTCAAAAAAAATAAGGCCCAAAAATATAGAGATTGAAAAAATATTGGCCCAAAAAAATATTGAGTCCGAAAAATTATAAGGCCCAAGAAAATATAAGGCTCAAAAAAAATAAGGCCCAAAAAATATTGAGTCCAAAAAATTATAAGGCCCAAGAAAATATAAGGCTCAATAAAATATAAGGCCCAAAAAATATAGAGACCGAAAAAATATTGGACCCAAAAAAATATTGAGTCCAAAAAAATATTAGGCCCAAAAAAATATTGAGTCCAAAAAATTACAAGGCCCAAGAAAATTATAATGCCCAAGAAAATATAAGGCCCAAGAAAATAAAAGGCCCAAGAAAGACACATTCAAAAAATGCGGAGAACCGGAGAACCGGAGAAACGGAGAAAAAAGTGGTTTCACTTTAATATAATTTAACATATATATATATATATATATATATATATATATATATATATATATATATATTATTCATTAAAAAAAGTTAGTTGTAAAAAGAACTAAAATCAAAATTATTTTGAATTATTTTTAATAATTGTACTCTTCAATTTTTTTGCAGTTATTTATGGTTATTTGCAGTATCTACATTTAAATAATGTATAAATGATAATAAACAACCCACACAGCATGAAATATTTATGGAAGCTTCCTGGAACATTGTCAGCGAAGATTTGAAATATTTTAGGAATCTTCCATGGAATGTTCCTGTAATATTCGTATGTCCTTGATTCTTCCTACATTGAAATATTCCATTGAATATTGCTGGAAGATTCTAAGAATATTTCATTGGAAGATCTAGGACATCTCAGATCTTTTATTGAAATATTTCAGGAATCTTGCAGGAATATTTCATGAAATATTCCGTTGGAACATTCATTGAAAATTTCGGAAATATGGGAACGGTAGATTTGAAACATTTTATGGACCTTTCATGGAATATAAACGAAAGATCTAAAGAATCTTTTATGGAATATACACGAAAGATTTAAAGAATTTTTCATGAAATATTCCATGAAATATTTCTGGAAGATTTTAGAAATCTATCGTCAAATATTTCGTGGAATATTTATAGAAGATTTGCAGAATATTTGCACGGAAGATTTGGAATATTTCAGAAATCTTCCGTGAAATATTTCTGTAATATTCGTATGTCCTTGATTCTTCCTACATTGGAATAATCCATGGAATACTCTTGAGAGATTTCAAGAATATAAAAATGGAAGGTTTGGGTAATCTCTTATCTTTCATGAAATGTTCCTGGAAGATTTTTGGAAAATGTGCAATGCTGTGAGGGGGATGGTATATATATTATATAATAACACATTACACTTATACATCAATACATATACGCATACATAAACATTTAGTTATGAAATCGCTTTTAAATATTCGCTTCGACTGTGCACATCAAAGTGCTGATACCCTTTCGCTTTTATTGTAAGTGAGGTAACTTTCAACCGCTTGGGGATAAAACTCCCATTTAACAAACATCCCCTCTTAGGCGTCACAGGAAACCTCCCGTAACGTTCCGCGCAATCTTCCAACGAAAACTTTATGGAATCATTCTGGAATCTTTTAAGCAATATTCTACTGGAAGATTACTGTAATCTTTGCGTAAAATATTTCGTGGAATATTTACGGAAGATTTATGTAATATTTTGCTGTACGATTTAAAAGTTTTTAGAAATCTTCCAGTGAAATGTTTCTGGAATCTTTCTGAAATCTTTAATGAAATCTTTAATAATATTCCACTGGAAGATTACTTAAATCTTTTTGTGGAATATTTCGTTGACTATTTATGGAAGATTTATGTTATATTCCACTGTACGATCTGAAAGTTTTTTGGAATCTTCCAGTGAAATGTTTATGAAATCTTTCTGAAATCTTTCATAAAATATTCCACTGGAAGGTTACTTAAATATTTCTGTGGAACATTTCGTGAAATATTTATGAAAGATTTATGTAATATTCCGCTGTACGATTTTAATGTTTATCGGAATCTTCCTGAAATCTTTTATGAAATATTTCATCGGAAGATTACTTTAATCTTCCTGCGAAATGTTTCGTGGAATATTTATAGAAGATTTATCTAATATTTCGCTGTACGATTTCAAAGTTTTTTTAAATCTTCCAGTGAAATGTTTATGGAATCTTTCATGAAATATTCCACTGGAAAATTACTTAAATCGTTCTGTGGAATATTTAGTTGACCAGTTCTGAAAGATTTATGCAATTATCCGCTGTACGATTTTAAAGTTTATCGGAATCTTCCAGCGTAATGTTTATGGAATCTTTCTGGAATCTTCCATGAAATATTTTACTGGAATATTCATAAACATTACATGGAATATTTTATGAAATATTTCAGAAATATTTTGTGAATATTACATGGAATATTCCGAAAAAGTTTTCGCACATTCCTTTGAAATATTTCTGAAATATTCCTGGAAGCTTCCAATGGAAGATTCCAGTGGAATATTCTGAAATATTCCGTGAAGACTTTCAATAATCTGCATGAAAGGTTCCATTGAAATATTGCAGTGGAATAATTCGAAATGTTTCAGTGAAATCTTCCATGCTATGTGAGAACCATTATTTATTTCTAGCCTAATGCTTTTTCATTGTTATTTACAGTTTTCAATATTTTCTTATAATCATTTGTTTATTCGCAGCATTATTCTACTTTTACAAAATAATTTTCATACAAGGTGATAAAATATTTTACTATAAGATAATATATATATGTTTCATTTCACAAAAAAATTTCAACATAAAAACTAATTCTCTAATGTAAAGAATAAAAAATTAAATTGGTATAATTTTGTAATTTTGATATGGGAATACTTTTTATAAATAACTTTTTAATAATTTTGAATAATGGTATGGAAATTCAGCAATAGAATGGAAAGACAGTTAATTTTTTTATCTTCTTATAGTAAAATATAATCAAACTTTGACAACAAATTTAACATAATGAAATAATTGTACTTTCAATGATTTGTATCATATTTAATACAAATTATAGAGTGACATTACAGAATATTATTTTTTTCCGCATTCATAATAAATGTTTCGCAAATAATAAGTAAATTTTCTTTTAAAATGTTTACTTTTTTAGGGGGAATTCGACTTCTATCTAGACAGTTCATACATATAAATGCATAATTATAGACATAATCAGAAACATTTATTCATATTTTATATATTGTCTTATCTTTATGATTGACTATTAAAAAAATTTAATATCTAATAAATAATTTTTTAAAATTGTATTTCATAAAATTTATGTTCAAACGATATTAAAAAAAATATTTTTATATCATGTAATTATAATTTTTTAAATGAGGTAATTTGATATTTTTTAAAAATTAATGTTTCTCTTATTAAAAATATTATTGCTTCAATGAAATGAATTGCTAATAATTTTTATATGAATCACAATTCATTTAAATATAAACACGTGTACTAATGAAAATGTAATTAAGGTTCAATATATGTTATTTATAAAAAATTGTTAGCAAGGAACTTTTTAAATAATATATTTTCATGAAAACTAATTTAAATACCTCATTCTCTGAATGATAACTGAATACAATTTTAATTTAATAAATTTAGTTATACAATTATAAATATATAATATTTATATAACTGTTCATCAAATAAAATTATTATTTTTTAAATATATATATATATTAAAAAAATAATTATTACAATAGATTCTAGTTAAATAAAAATGTTTATTTTAATAATTATAGCGTTGAAATTTATTTTGATGAAAATGTTATTTGATTGACATTTATAGTATTATTTTAACTATTTTTGAAAAGTTACTTGTCATCAATAAAAAATATTTAATTTTCCAAATTAGTAATCTATTAATATCAAGAATTTTCTAAAAATTATAATATTTATGATATGCAAACCTTACTTGTGATACATACACTTCGTAATATTTGTATCTCATTAAATTTTTATATTAGATGAAAAAAGGATTGTTAAGTAATTGCAAATAGTTATTTTTTTATTCCGAAATATTCGAATTTAAAATTAACTAAAATGTTGTATTTCACTCTTATAATTTTTTCTATTTAAATTTCGTATTTCATATATATAAAATACATTTGTGAAGATATTTTTATTAGAAATCAACACGAATTTCTTTTAAGCATGTTTCACTTATAAATTAATTTCATAATTCAAATTCATGGTCATATATTGAGGTCTGGAAATTATAGTTGTAACTCAGTACCCAGTTTATTTACATCAAATATCGTACTATCTTTGTTTTTCTAATGGCAGTAGAGTGAGAAATAGTCACTTCAAATAAATTATACGCTTTTTTACTTTGAGCACATGTGTACATATATTTTTATATTATGTTTCATCAAATTATTTTCAATTTTATTCAGTACTCAAAATTCAATTAATTAATTCTTATTTACTTAAAATTAGTCATTTATACATAATAATATAATAAAAGAAAATTCAACTAAGCGACGTTAGCAGCGAAAAACTTCAATACAATTAATACCTGTTAACGTAAAACCCAATAAATTGTGTAACGATTTTCAACAGTTGATAAATATAATGTAAATCATATAATATATATATATCAATTTTAAATTTCTAATCATTAATTTAAAACTCAAAAGTAATTATTTTAAAACGGAATATGGAAGATAAACATGTATCGTTTTAATCCTTGAATATCACGAATTTAAATATTTATCATTAGTAATTTTAAAGAGTTATATATTATATAAATAATTCTATATTTAATCATTTTCAATTTTAGTAACAGGAAAAGCCGCACGAAAAGAGGTTAATAATTGCATTTTCTGCGAAATATTGCCCTTGAATCGAGTAAGTGAAAGATCAGTCTTAATATAAAAAAAAGGCAGTAAGCATCGCAAATTTATGCTCTTACTTCATAATATAATAGTACCAACATTGGTCCCTGAAATTCAAGCTATAATACTAATTGAAATTATATCGTCACTTTTTTTTTAAGTACCTTAATACATAAATTAGATATACTTGATTTAGAACCTATTTTAACAATACTTTCTTTTCTCCGTGCAGTTGTTTGTTCTAGTAAACGTCAAATACTGTTTTCGACTATTTCATGGTTCGTGATTGAAACAAGTAATTAAAAAGAAAAAATTCCTATTATATTTTTTCATTGATTCAAATGCAATTTAGTAGAACAAATTCTTAATTCATCATGATATAATTTGTATTTAAACAATTTTTATGCACATTGTAACTTTAATTATTCTTTTTTATAAAAATAGAAAAATTTAATTTAGTACAAAACTACAATATCACAATTCATAAGTTGCGTCGATTCTTTTTTATTTTAAAATTGGCTAATTTATACATAATAATATAATATATGAAAATTCAACCGAGCGACGTTAGAAGCGAGGTATTTTTCGCTAGTAATAAAATTAAAACTAGATCAAAACATGCTCATAAGTGCAATATAATTAATTGTCGGTTAAATTTACTAAAATTAAAGAATTCACTCAAGGACCGAAGAATCAATGACGTGAGTTCTAAAACAGTCTATAAGAAAAAATGTACCAGGTCCGGTCAAGCCGAACCCACGGCCTCTGAAAGATCAGCAGATTCCTTGGTAACATCAAATTCAGATCACAAAGAATCAAAATTTTCTTAAATGAGTCGAAAAAATAGTTTTAAAAACTATCTAGGATTGTACCAAAAACCTGAGAGGGAAGGTGTAGAATGCGAAATTGAACACTCCGAATGGAATAACTATCAACTTCCCTTCATCGATTTAACAGACAACAAGATAAAATACAAGCTTTACCTGACGTCGAGAGAAACAAACAGTATTATACATTTGGAAAACCCTCAATAAAATACTTCTTTCTTTTTAAGGGGGCCAGATACTATTAGAAGTTGAAATATATTGCTGAGATATATTGATATAAATTGCCGATGTTTAAAAATAACTAATTTCATATAATAATACATTCAATTTCAAACATTTTTTGGTTTTAAACATTTTCTATATCTTGAGAATTGAAGTGATGGTGCTCCTTGAAAGTCTGGAACAAAAAACCCTTTACCGCAAGGTTTCTTCATGAGTTTTCATTGGATTCACTTGAAATTTTATGGAGATATTCAAAATTATAGTAGAATCCATATAAGTAGAGCAGATTTGGAATTAATTTATTTCTATTTATTTATCAACTTATTATTTATAATAATTAATAAAAAATTTTTTAATTATTTGAATTTTTTATGAATGTTTTACACTTATATGGATTCTACCATAATTTTGAATATCTCCATAAAATTTCAAGTAAATCCAATGAAAATTTATGAAGAAACCTTGCGGTAAAGGGTTTTTTGTTTCAGACCTTCAACGAGCACCACCACTCCAATTCTCAAGATATAGAAAATATTTTAAACCAAAACATGTTTGAAATTGAATGTATTTTTATATGAAATTAGTTATTTTTAAACATCAGCAATTTATATCAATATATCTCAGCAATATATTTCAGCTTTTAATAATACCTGGCTCCCTTAAGGAAAAACATCAACGAAGTAGAGTCTCTAGAGATGCAAGGTAAGAAAAAATACAGAAAGGTATTAAAAACTCGCCAATCACTAACAGGATTAACAAAAATACTACCATACATCTCATTTGTAAAATGCAACATCAATTATATGGCCCGTAACTGGAGAATAGCCATCTCATTCATTTACTTATCTTTTATTTATATGTTAAATCTCAAACTGCATAATTTTATTTTCTTTTGGATTTATTATTTCGATTTTGGATTATTATTATTTCGTAATTTTAAAACGTCTAATTTTATTTAAAATTATGTTTTAAGAATATATAACAATCTCTTTAGCATGGATTTTATTCTGGATAACGTGAAATTTTTTTTATAATCCCTAACATTTTTACTAAAATAATTTTTTTCTATTTCTGATAAGATACTAATATTATACTAATAAATATAAAATTTTTGTATGTGAGGTATACATAATTACTACTTATGGGTATAAACAAAGGGTTAAACATAGGTTAAACATAGGATAAAAATAATTTTTCCCTCTCCTATGATTAAAATATTACACTCTTAAGACTAACACTTCATCGTCAACATTTCTTATTTTATTAACACTACAAAGGATGTGACCGTACTAAAGTTATGGCCATATATTTTGAATTTAATTTTAATCACCTTATTTAATTAACTAGGAAATAATATTTTATTAGTAAAATAAATGTATCTTCATCAATTTCTCAACTTGGATGTAAATAGAAACAGACAATGAATTTCAGTCAGAGTTTAACTCTTAATAGCATAACCTGCTGCATCTATAATTAATGTCCCAATAAAAATAATTCCTTTTTTTTATGAAATCTAACACTGCATATATACGTATATATATACTTTCATCTATACATACATAAGGCAGTCATATAAAATAAATATTCATTTAAATAATTATTGCAAAATATAATATATTTAAATTAAATTTTTAAATTAAAACATTATTAAATCTAGTATAATAAAAGTTAGATTTAATTATTTATTGTAAATTTTAATGAAAATCAATTGTGTAAAAATTATGATTTTCTCTTCCAGAATTCCTTTTTGTTTTAAATTATGTTAAAGAGTAATTTCTTGATGCCTAAATCATATCTTTGTATAATTCTCTCCATCAATCAACAATATACAAATTTTAACAAATTATTGGTTTGATATAAAATATGTAAATATTACCATGTTTTATTAACTAACAATAGTCAAATAATAATTTACTCAATGACATCCTAAATTTTCTTTTCTTTATTCTACAATATTTACTAGTATGACTTCAATTTTACTTAATTTCGTGTAATAAAAGAAAAAAAACTTCTCTGATCTTGTCTTATATCCTATATGCTAACAGCTAGATTAAATCAGATTTTCATAAAGCAAATTAATTAATTTATAATTAGGAACCTTCGTTGACACGATTTGCCAATTGCATTTAAATAAGTCTTACAAAAAATTACTTTTTTTCCTTTTTTTTTGATTCTATAGAAAATTTCAATCTAATTGATTACATTTTGCTTATCTACCATTGCTTAATTGATTTCAAAACTTTCTTAAGCAAACTATAGATAAATCAAGTAAAAAGTATAAACTTTATGATAATTACTCAATTCATTTTAGCACTTTCAAAGAGTTAAAATTAAAAAAATTATATGATGTATGTGGGGATATCTCTGGAACTTTTTAATTTTGAGATATCGACCTGACAACAATTAAAAAGTCTATAATACAAGTTTCTGGAGTGGCTTATCATTTTGCTTATCTACGATTGCTTAATCGATTTCAAAACTTTCTTAAGCAAACTATAGATAAATCAAGTAAAAAGTATAAACTTTATGATAACTATTCAATTCATTTCAGCACTTTCAAGAGTTAAAATTAAAAAAATTATATGATGTATGCGGGGATATCTCTGGAACTTTTTAATTTTGAGATCTCGACCTGACAACAATTGAAAAGTCTATAATACAAGTTTCTGGAGTGGCTTATCATTTTGCTTATCTACGATTGCTTAATTGATTTCAAAACTTTCTTAAGCAAACTATAGATAAATCAAGTAAAAAGTATAAACTTTATGATAATTATTCAATTCATTTCAGCACTTTCAAGAGTTAAAATTAAAAAAATTATATGATGTATGTGGGGATATCTCTGGAACTTTTTAATTTTGAGATCTCGACCTGACAACAATTGAAAAGTCTATAATACAAGTTTCTAGAGTGGCTTATCATTTTGCTTATCTACGATTGCTTAATTGATTTCAAAACTTTCTTAAGCAAACTATAGATAAATCAAGTAAAAAGTATAAACTTTATGATAATTATTCAATTCATTTCAGCACTTTCAAGAGTTAAAATTAAAAAAATTATATGATGTATGCGGGGATATCTCTGGAACTTTTTAATTTTGAGATCTCGACCTGACAACAATTGAAAAGTCTATAATACAAGTTTCTGGAGTGGCTTATCATTTTGCTTATCTACGATTGCTTAATTGATTTCAAAACTTTCTTAAGCAAACTATAGATAAATCAAGTAAAAAGTATAAACTTTATGATAATTATTCAATTCATTTCAGCACTTTGAAGAGTTAAAATTAAAAAAATTATATGATGTATGTGGGGATATCTCTGGAACTTTTTAATTTTGAGATGTCGACCTGACAACAATTGAAAAGTCTATAATACAAGTTTCTGGAGTGGCTTATCATTTTGCTTATCTACGATTGCTTAATTGATTTCAAAACTTTCTTAAGCAAACTATAGATAAATCAAGTAAAAAGTATAAACTTTATGATAACTATTCAATTCATTTCAGCACTTTCAAGAGTTAAAATTAAAAAAATTATATGATGTATGCGGGGATATCTCTGGAACTTTTTAATTTTGAGATCTCGACCTGACAACAATTGAAAAGTCTATAATACAAGTTTCTGGAGTGGCTTATCATTTTGCTTATCTACGATTGCTTAATTGATTTCAAAACTTTCTTAAGCAAACTATAGATAAATCAAGTAAAAAGTATAAACTTTATGATAATTATTCAATTCATTTCAGCACTTTGAAGAGTTAAAATTAAAAAAATTATATGATGTATGTGGGGATATCTCTGGAACTTTTTAATTTTGAGATGTCGACCTGACAACAATTGAAAAGTCTATAATACAAGTTTCTGGAGTGGCTTATCATTTTGCTTATCTACGATTGCTTAATTGATTTCAAAACTTTCTTAAGCAAACTACAGATAAATCAAGTAAAAAGTATAAACTTTATGATAATTATTCAATTCATTTCAGCACTTTCAAGAGTTAAAATTAAAAAAATTATATGATGTATGCGGGGATATCTCTGGAACTTTTTAATTTTGAGATCTCGACCTGACAACAATTGAAAAGTCTATAATACAAGTTTCTGGAATGGCTTATCATTTTGCTTATCTACGATTGCTTAATTGATTTCAAAACTTTCTTAAGCAAACTATAGATAAATCAAGTAAAAAGTATAAACTTTATGATAATTATTCAATTCATTTCAGCACTTTCAAGAGTTAAAATTAAAAAAATTATATGATGTATGTGGGGATATCTCTGGAACTTTTTAATTTTGAGATCTCGACCTGACAACAATTGAAAAGTCTATAATACAAGTTTCTGGAGTGGCTTATCATTTTGCTTATCTACGAATGCTTAATTGATTTCAAAACTTTCTTAAGCAAACTATAGATAAATCAAGTAAAAAGTATAAACTTTATGATAATTATTCAATTCATTTCAGCACTTTCAAGAGTTAAAATTAAAAAAATTATATGATGTATGTGGGGATATCTCTGGAACTTTTTAATTTTGAGATGTCGACCTGACAACAATTGAAAAGTCTATAATACAAGTTTCTGGAGTGGCTTATCATTTTGCTTATCTACGATTGCTTAATTGATTTCAAAACTTTCTTAAGCAAACTACAGATAAATCAAGTAAAAAGTATAAACTTTATGATAATTATTCAATTCATTTCAGCACTTTCAAGAGTTAAAATTAAAAAAATTATATGATGTATGCGGGGATATCTCTGGAACTTTTTAATTTTGAGATCTCGACCTGACAACAATTGAAAAGTCTATAATACAAGTTTCTGGAATGGCTTATCATTTTGCTTATCTACGATTGCTTAATTGATTTCAAAACTTTCTTAAGCAAACTATAGATAAATCAAGTAAAAAGTATAAACTTTATGATAATTATTCAATTCATTTCAGCACTTTCAAGAGTTAAAATTAAAAAAATTATATGATGTATGTGGGTATATCTCTGGAACTTTTTAATTTTGAGATCTCGACCTGACAACAATTGAAAAGTCTATAATACAAGTTTCTGGAGTGGCTTATCATTTTGCTTATCTACGAATGCTTAATTGATTTCAAAACTTTCTTAAGCAAACTATAGATAAATCAAGTAAAAAGTATAAACTTTATGATAATTATTCAATTCATTTCAGCACTTTCAAGAGTTAAAATTAAAAAAATTATATGATGTATGTGGGGATATCTCTGGAACTTTTTAATTTTGAGATCTCGACCTGACAACAATTGAAAAGTCTATAATACAAGTTTCTGGAGTGGGCAGTTCACACTTCAATAAGGGTTTAAGTTACTCGTTTCTTGTAGTAGAATATGTAATTAAATTTTGGTATCGATTGGAAAATTGGTATTTACGGTACATAATTTTATACGTCAAAAATTATACTTTTTTTTATATTTTTCTACGTGTGTTTCTTGAACTATCAAAAAAGTACCATTTTTTTGATCATTCTCAAATTTCCTGAGCATGATGAATATGGTAAAAACAACAGTTTAAGAGGAGGCCGTATCATTCTGTCCTTGTCTAATCTAAATTTTCTTTATTATTAATAAATTAAATATTTTCATAGAAAAGAAAGACAACCGCCCAATAGAGCAAAAGACAAGCAAACGATTCTTTTTTATGAAAAAATATGAAATTTTGATTATTTTTCAAGTGAAGTCTGAAACGGAAAAACAATCGAACTTGATTGAGTTGATTCAACTGTTTTTCCGTTTCAGACTTTACTCAAAAAATAATCAAAATTTCATATTTTTTTATAAAAAAGAATCGTTTGCTTGTCTTTTGCTCTATTGGGCGGTTGTCTTACTTTTCCATGAAAATATTTAATTTATTAATAATAAAGAAAATTTAGATTAGACAAGGACAGAACTATACGGCCGCCTCTTAAGCCTACCCTGGTACATGTGCCCCTCTTTAGATAGCTGTTTGACTATTTTTAATGTAAGTGTAATTTTCAAGTAAATTTTCTTTTCTTATTTGATGTTAAGGCAAGGCGCTCCATCAGAAAGCAAAGAAGATACAAGACCGCCACCTTTTATTATATTCACGCGCTCTGTCCACCTCGCGTCTCATTCCCTCTACATCGTTGCGCTTCTCAACATTCTGGAGGACGTCAGAGTTGCTATTGATAAGAGAAAGGTTACAGCACTCTTGCTTTTTGATTTTTCGAAGGCTTCTGACACTGTGCCGCATCATCGTCTCCTTCGTAAACTTAACTTCGGAGTCTGAATTGCTCTGATGATGTCATTAAGTGGTTTGCTTGGTACTTGCAGGGTCGTACGCAGTCGATTGAAATGATGGACGGTGATTCTACCGAGTTTTGGTTGGGTGTTGATACTGGTGTACCTCAGGGTAGTGTGCTGGGCCCACTGCTCTTTTCACTTTATATCAACGATCTACCCGATGTTCTCAGGTTTTCTAAACATATTTTGTTTGCTGATGATTTGCAAATTTACAGATCCTTTTTTGCTTCTGACATTGATAAAGAAATCGCTGATATCAATTGTGATGTTGAAGCGATCGTGGGATGGGCTGATCGCAATAGGCTCAAGCTTAATGCGCTGAAAACTCAAACGATTTTGCTGGGAAGTGAACAGTTTGTTAATAGGCTTAATTCTTCATTGGTTTCATCCATCGTTGTCTGCGGTCAATCTATTCCGTTCTCTAGAGAGGTCAAAAGTCTGGGTGTATGGATCAACCAGACTCTAAATTGGGAGAAACAGGTAAATTCTATCGTTAGCCGTTGCGACGATTCAAAAATCGCGCTAGACATAGTTCATATGCTTAGCCGCTACGCGGTGTTACTCCCGCAACGGGAATAGCGAGCTCCATAGCATATATAAGCAAGCCGCCGAGCCAGCGTTTGGACTCTTCTCCCCTTCCATTGTGTAAGAGTGGGATTGCTAGACACAGTGGGAGTTACCTTTACCCGTATTCCTGTCTTAAGCTACGTAAGGGTGGGGTTGCCCTACGTTAGCCTCCGACCTCTCTGTCAGTGTAAGGGTGGGGTTGCCCGACACTGATTCCTGACAACTACCACCACCTTTTCGGTCGGGGTAGGTCTTTCGCTAGTCGATGCGAGTACGCACGACTAGTACATCCCCTCCACGTCTACGTTAAGTCTTGGAGGTAACCTTTCCTGTCTCCCTCTGACACCAGCCTGTACCTTAAGCCTGTACCGAATGTCACGGAGACACCGCTCACATTATCCGCCGCCGGTAAAGTAGATTCCAACCGTGCTAACCGTCGATAATATTGTAGCCTGTACATAGTTTATTATCTTTCCTTCATCTTAGTTTGTAACCGATACCGTTCGGAATTTATTAATTATAAGATTGTTAAAAACCGCGTCACCGGTAAAAATAAATACCGATCGCCAGAAAGAGATCAATTATATCTCGTAACCTGTAAATAGTCTATCTTTCTTTTTAATTTGTAACCAATACCGTTCGGAATTATTGATAAACATAATTTTGCTAAACCGCATTACTGGTAAAAACTAATACCGACCGCCTAAAAGATATAATTTAATTTTAGTATTATTTTGATTATTCATATTTTTGCGTACCGCCGTTTCCGGCCAATTTTTCCGAGATTATCATTTAATTGATCAACCTTGTATTAGTTTTAAGATCAACTCAATAAACGCAAAGAATATTTATTGTGGAAAATATAAAATGCACGACTCATACTCATTTACCAGTTCCACTAAACCTGTCCTGTAAATCCGCCCCGTCATTTACCGCTTTAGTTTTAAGATTTGTTATTTCAGCAATTTAAATATTATTCAAACGCAATAGTAAATTTCTTTTCCTTTAATATTAATTACAGTTAAATTTTTTTACATTTCTTTTATTACAGCTAACTTTTCATTAAACTCGTTTTTATTAATACACGTGACTTGAAACGAAGAAACATATATACATATATATACATATACATACATATAGATACACAAAAAGAAAAGATACTTGAAACATAGCCAAGTATATACACAAAAAGTACGTATATAGAGATATGGACACGAAAATGAATATGTAGATGTATTGTAACGTTTGGCTTTTCGGGCGGTTGCTTTAGACAACTCGTTGACGTCGGCGGCATCAGACTTTTACTTTTACCTGAGGGTTGATGCTGGAAGATGGTCGGTCGGTGGTTCGAATAAGCCAAAGTTCAAAACTTATAAACTAAATTGAAATTACTGAATTTAATAATAAAAATAAAAATGAGTTTAAGAATGAAAAGTTAACTGTAATTAAAGAAAAAAGAAATTTACTATTGCGTTTAAATAATAATTCAATTGATGAAATAACAAATCTTAAAACTAAAGCGGTAAATGACGGGGTAGATTTACAGGACAGGTTTAGCGGAACTGGTAAATGAGTATGAGTCGTGCAATTATATTTTTCACAATAAATATTCCTTTGCATTTATTGAGTTGAACTTATAACTAATACAAGGTTGAATTAATCAGTTAATAATCTCAGGAGAATAGCCGGAAACGGCGGCACGCAAAAATATGAATAATCAAATAATACTAGGATCAAATTATATCTTTAGGCGGTCGGTATTATTTTTACCAGTAATGCGGTTTAACAAAATTATACTTAAGAATAAATTCCGAACGGTATCGGTTACAAACTAGGATAAAAGAAAATAAACTATTTACAGGTTTCAGTATTATCGACGGCGGTTACGGTCGGAATCTACTTTACCGGCGATGGATAATACGAGCAGTATCTCGATGACACCCGGTATAGGCTGGAAGTAGGTCAGTGTCGCAGGAAGACATGATAATGCTACCTCCAAGCCTCAGGGTAGACAAAGAGAAGATGCGCTAGTCGTGGAAACCCCATCGACTGGCGGAGGAACTACCTCGACCTCGAAAAAGGTGGAGGTAAGAGATAGGAAACTATGCATAGGAAACCCCCTTATGCATAGTTACTGGGAATAGATGAAAAACTTAGTCAAGCTAAGCCCAGGTAAGAACGGTCTGCAATGTGTATAGGAATCCCCCTTATACACATTGAAACACGTAGGTGAGCTCTCACTATGTAAAGCATAACTTCTCTACATAGGGAGAGGGGAGAGAGTCTGTTTTAGCCGGGCGTCTTGCCGACTTATATGCTCTGGAGCGCGCTATTCCCATTGCGGGAGTAACGCCTCGTAGCGGTTGAGCGTGGAACCCGGTTTAAGCGCGATGCTTGAAATAGCATCGTCGCAGTATGTATCGGTATGTATATACATACGTGAATATAGATGTATAGTAGCTTTTGACTGAAAGCAATAATCTACCAGGGTCGTTCTATTAGAAGTGATAGAACGATTAAACGGTTTTGTCATAAGAAAGTAAAAATCCGGAATTATCAAAACATCTTATCAAGTACGGTAAATTACTAATAAATTTAACAAACAAAAGAGAGTTTAATACGAGTTCTTTATCAATATATCTGACATATAAAAGGATGCTGCGTGCGTGCACGTGATCACCTTTCTTGCACTAACAGTATAATTGCGTTCGTTACCCTATCGCGAGAGAATGTGCGTATACGACGTCTGATACATAAAAGTTTGTTGATAAAATTATATTTCATTAAAATTATTTAATTCTATTGCACGGAACTTGTGGTACGGTTGTGTGCATATAGAATAACTGTTGCGCATGAGAACAAACGAAATAAAAATATCTTATTTCCTTTTAATACATGTATTACACTTTGTAAACTTGTTGTACAGCCATACACAAGTGTTAATACTATGTATAAAAATTATTTCTCTATTTCAGAAGTCGAGCTAAGATGAGCCCAGAAAAGACCCCCTTGAGAAACCAAACGCAAATGAAAGAACTGATGACACAGGTATTGTTTATTCTTTCTTCTCTCATATATGCCCTCTGTATTTTATTGAACAATTAAATACATAGAAGTTAGATAGTAGATTCATATTTGTAATATCTATAGACGTTGTAGAACCAAATAAAAACCAAAATAAACAAATAAAAAATAGTTCGAAATACAGGAGCATCAGACGCTGAAAGGAGCTACACACCTTCCTTTGTCCGGGTTCCACCCTCAGAAAGGATCAAAAGGGACCTCTTAGAGGACTTCAGACAAGTTGAAGAAATTAAAACCGATATGATGAGAGAAATGGAGGCGCAAAACGCGCAAATAAAAGAGGTCGCAGAGACTCTTCTCAAGGCCGCTCAAAATCCCCTCGATTTAGAGAGAAAGAAAAATAGAAGTGCTGAGGTGACACTTTCGAATACCCAAACTAACACATCTAACCTAATAGATACATCCACCCCCATTAGAAGGAACAATAACACCAACAACTTGCAATCAGATGTATTAACTAACCTAAATGAGACTTTTCAACACATTAAAGACTTTTCAAATCATTAGAAGTAACTAACAACAACCAAAAATTAATACACAAAAGAGACTACGAAATCACTCGAAAAACAGGCATACACCTCTGGCTGGATAGTTTGCAATCGGAATTAAGATCTTTGAATTTATTAAATTTTTTAGAAAACGACGATCAAAGTAACAGTAATACCCACATAGCACGAAAGCTTCCAAGGAAGTTTCCCATGAAACTTTCACGTAATATTCCAGGGGAAGCTTCTATTAGCTTTTCTCTAAGCTTACTGAATCTTTCATTAATATTGCATTGTAATATTTCATGTAATCTAAAAGTAAGCTAAACGTAAGCATGAATAAATGGCTAATGAAAGCTTATGTGAAATATTCCACAAAATCTTTTTAAAATCTTACAGTAACCTTCCAGCCAAGCTTCCATGAATGGATCCAGAATAGTTACATGTAAGATAGTGAGAAAGATTACTGTAAGCTTCCCAAAAGATTCATCGGTTAGGTAATCGTGAAAGCTTACAGGAAGCTTACTGAAAAGATTCGTGTCATCTTTCATAGAATATTACGCTAACGTTTAATACAATCTTTTATAAAAGATAACTACAAGCTTCCCGAAAGATTCATTTGTAAACTTTTGCCAGAAGCTTTTCTGAATCTTTCAAAAAAGGTTGATAAAAGCTTTCACGTAATCTTTCACGAAACGTAAATGGAAGATTTAATGAAAGATTAATGTAAATAGAGATGGAAGATTACAGAAAGAATTTTCACCACCGTGAATATAAGCTTTCTAGGAAGCCTTACAGGAAGATTCCACTAGAAGATTTCATGAAAGTTTACAGTTAGCTAAATATAATCTAGAAAAAAGGTTACTAAATAATTACGTGCAAGATTCCTTGAAATGCTTTTACAATCTTACCTTCCAGCAAATCTTCCATGAATGTATTCAGAAAGGTTACATGTAAGATAGTAAGAAAGATTACTGTAAGCTTTCCAAAAGATTTATCGGTTAGGTAATCGTGAAGGCTTACAGGAAGCTTACTGAAAAAATTCGTGTCATCTTTCATAGAATATTCCGCTAACGTTTAATACAATCTTTCACGAAAGATAACTGCAAGCTTCCCGAAAGTTTCATTAGTAAGCTTTCGCCAGAAGCCTTCGGAAATTTTTCAAAAGAAATTAATAAAAACTTTCACATAATCTTTTAAGGAACATAAAAAAAAATTTCATACAAAATTAATGTATGTAACGATGGAAGATTACTTGAAGAATTTCTACAACTGTTAAAAACAAGTCGTATTATCTGTACTTTTGTAATCAAAGGATTGATTTTTTTCTAAACTATTAATTTTGACAAACAAAAGAGAAAGCCGCATTCCGTGTTGAAAAAAGGAATATATTATTCGATGATCAAGAACTGATTACTGAATCTTTCATTAATATTTCATTGTAATATTTCATGTAATCTAAAAGTAAACTAAAAGTTAGCATAAATAAGTAATAATAAAAGCTTACGTGCAATGTTTCCTTCAATTTTTTTGCAATCTTATAGTAACCTTACAGAAAAGCTTCCATGGATAAATACGCAAAGGTTACATGGAAGATATTGAGAAAGATTACTGTAAGCTTCCTCAAAGATTCATCAGTTAGGTAATCGTGGAAGCCTACAGGAAGCTTTCTAAAAAGATTTATGCTTTCTTTAATAGAATATTCCGCTTACTTTAAATAAAATATTTCATAAAAGATAATTGCAAGCTTATTGAAAGATTCATTAGTAAGGTTATGTCGAAAGCTTTCGGGCATCTTACGAGAAAGGTTAATGAATGCTTTTACGTAATCTTTCATGGAACATTAATGGAACCTTTCATTGAAAATTAATGTAAGAATCGATGGAAGATTCCTGAAAGATATTTAACAACTGTGAATAAAAACTTTTTCAATAAATGTTACGGAAAAACTCAACTGAAAGATTCCATGAAAGCTTACAGTAAGCTAAATGTAATCTAAAAAGAAGTTTACTGAATGCTAACGTGCAATATTTCCTAAAATCTTTATGGAATCTTAAAGTGACCTTACAGAAAATCTTCCATAGATGAATACGCAAAGGTTACATGAAAGATATTGAAAAAGATTACTGTAAGCTTCCCGAAAAATTCATCAGTTAGCTAATCGTGGAAGCTTTCAGGAAGCTTTCTAAAAAGATTCATGCCTTCTTTCATGGAATATTTCGCTTACTTTAAATAGAATCTTTCATAGAAGATAACTGCAAGCTTACTGAAAGATTCATTAGTAAGGTTACGTCGAAAGCTTTCGGAAATCTTCCGAGAAAGGTTAACAAAAGCTTTCACGTAATCTTTCATGAAACATTAATGGAACCTTTCATTAAAGATTCATGCGAAGGCCACCCACATAGCAAAAAAGCTTACAAGAAAGCTTCTCATGAAACTTTTATATAATATTACAGAGGAAGCTTCCATTCACCTTTTCGAAAATTAACATAAGCTTACAGTAAGCATAATATAAGCCCAAAAAATGCTTCCTAAATACTTACAAGTAATATTCCGTGGGATCTTTTTGCTATCTTCCTGTAACCTTACGCAAAAGTCTTAATAAATGGATTAACAAAGGTTTCAAGTAAACTAACTAGAAAGATTGCAGTAAGCTTCCTGAAAGATTCACTAGTAAGCTAACTAAGAACACTTTCGGGAAGCTTTCGTGAAAGCTTCATGTAAATGTTTAAGGAATATTCCACAAAATGTTAATTAAATCTTGCATATAACATATCTGTAA
This sequence comes from Anastatus disparis, assembly GCA_017163975.1. Taxonomy (NCBI): domain Eukaryota; kingdom Metazoa; phylum Arthropoda; class Insecta; order Hymenoptera; family Eupelmidae; genus Anastatus; species Anastatus disparis. The sequence continues at coordinate 912,007 of JAFFSR010000365.1, read as the reverse complement.
GCTTCCTGTAAGGTTCATCAGTTAGGTAACACAAAAAGTTTCCAGTTAGCTTCCGAAAAAGGTATACGTTACTTTTCAATAACATTTTATGGGATATTTCTCGGAACAGAAAAGGAAATGTCGGTAAAGTAGACATTTTTAATCTTCTTTTTATGTGGTTTTAAATAATTAATAAACATTGATGTAAATAATAGATTGATTGATAATTAGTTTTATAATACAAAATTTTCTAACTAAAAACTTTTTTTTTTATACAAGAAAAATAATTTAGAAATGCGCAATAAATTATTAATAATTTTTTCAATGAAAAATTATATAAAACTGTTTTTTGCAGTAAAAAAATTAGATTTATTCCGTAGGATAATTGAAGTATTAATAATTAAGTAAATTAATTAGATATTATTTTCACAAAATATTTTCAGTTGTATAAAAGAATTAATTTTTTAATACAAAAAAATTATTATACTGACCTCTAATTATTTTTAATAATTATTAATAACTTACTATTAATTAACTGTTTCATTTAATTTTACAAATGCTGAAAAAAATATAAAAGACAAAGTTTATGTTTCATAAACTATATGGGTGATTCTATTCTAACGGGTAATCACATGTAATCGTTTAATAAACTATCAATACAAGGTTCAAATATTATTAACCACAAATTTTTCATATACTTTCAGCTTGTAACTTTATGATCTGTTGACTTTTTAATCGCTAATTTCAATGTAGCTTTTGTAGGGACCCTTAGAAAGTATAAAAAGTAATCTCCCCTGTCTGTAATCATATATAAAATTTTTTTGTAACGTTGTAGAGATACAGGATAGATGAATTAATACTGCTGAAAGATCAAAAAATATTTTTTTCCATCCGTACATACATTTCGGCAGAATGGTTGAAAAAAAAATATTTTCTTTGACCCTCTGTTATTATAAAAAAAAATGTATATTTTTTCATAGATAAAAAGCAATAATAATGAAAAATGTTATATTTAAATCTTATGAAAATATAAGCTATTCCTATCACATGGAAATATTGTTATTATATGTTTATTTTGCTAAAAAATTGGTTTGTTGATCATAGAATACATTTTTGTTTACGTGCAAACATTATTTCACTTATGAAAGCTAAGTTACCTTTTCTACGATGATTCCCCTGGCTCTAAACATTTAACTGTCACAGATGATATAAGCGCATATTCAAATACGTAATAGACGTTTCAGAAAGTAGTAATGTACAACTAAAAAAGTTTGTATAGCAGTGAATGTTGGAGACCGTTTACTCGGTAAAAATTTCATTCAAATTATCAGGTAATCTCCCCTGGCATATAATTCCCCTGCCTTTTTTGAGATGTACTCACAAAATTCTAATAGTTTTCAACAATTTTATTCATGAATTTAATACCATAAAGTGTTAAATTTGTACACTTGAAATTTAATACATATTATACTGCTTATAATTTTTATATATTCAAAATCGAATATATATATATTTGTGGAGAATTTCCGAGTAAGCACATTCTCAAATCCTTTTGTAAACAATCACTGTAGTCATATTTACATACTACACTATATACTACTTATATACTACAAATAAATAAAGCGAAATCAAAGGTTACATCGCAGTATTCAGAAAATAAAAATATAAGTTTGTCATTAGCCTTGATGAAGGGTTTTTTCGTTGATATCAAAGTAAGTATATAATTATTTGAATTTAAATGAAAGTCTTTGAAAAATCTGAATTGGAAAATCTATAAATTGATAATATAATATTTTAGATTGTATTGGTAATAAAATGGTTTCTACACGTGGACGTGGCGAACTTCCTACTAATCCTTTATCATCAAGTACACTTAACTCCACTCCCAAACACAAAAATAATATTATATATTTTAAAAAAGCAAACTTTCTCAAGTATGGATATATTTGTTCTTTAACTTTCTAATAATAATGTTTAAAAATACATATTTTTGCTGTAACTCGTCGTTTTTTATTTTTAAAAATTCATCCATGTATGGTAATAGCTAATCCTAAAGTATTTCAGATACTTTAGAATCTTTGTTCAACATAAATATTATTAGAGAATATATATCAAGTATATCAAGTGATGGTAATAAAAAAGTAATTCTCCTGGAATAAAAGTAATTCCTCTGTATCAGCATATTTTTTATCTATCAGTTTTTCTGGGAATAACCTATAGACAGCTTGGCTACTTTGAGATATTGCTCTATTAGATATAACCATAAAAAAACCTGAGTAAAATTTTTAAAATTAACACCTTTATTTTCTATTATTTCAAAATTTGAATTTGACCCGTTCGAATAGAATCACCCATATAAATAAGAAATGATCAGTGTTCGTAACAAGCGTACCGTAGCGTAATAGGTAGCGTTGATGGTTCGTTACATTAGAAGTTATAAGAAGTAACCACAACTCAACAACAGAAGACTATGAAGAATATCAATATGAAGCAAGACTGGTTTCACTAGAAGACTTCATACAAGAATCTCAATCGGAGAATATAGAACCTCAAGGAAGTACAGCCACACCGTCTGAGATTGGGAGGGAGAATGAAAAACATGAAGTCCCAGAAAGCAAAAATGACGAGGAAATCTCACTAAAAGACAAAATTATAGACATAAACAATGTTAAAGATGTACTAATGCTTGATGGTCTACTAACAAGTGAAAAAAATCCAAAAGTCACAAAAGACCAGTTAGACGTGGGAATGTTGTGGCATTTAAGGTTAGGACACATGTCTTTAAGATACCTAAAATACCTACAACAAAACTTAGACTTTCTAAAGAAAATCAAATTAAGAGGAAATATACTAGAATCTTGCAAAATGGGAAAAAATAGAAAATCTCCCATTCAAGGAAATCAGAGATAAGGTAACCAGACGAAATGGGACCAATCTAACCAGCATCGTATCCATGAGGCAACAGATTTATAGAAGTTTTTATAGATGACTACTCTAGGTTTGCCAAAGCATACTCCATGAAACATAAAAATGAAACAGGAGATTGCTTGGAAAAATTCCTCAAGAAGTCTAGGAACATGTTAAGAGAAGATGTAAAGGTATGCTATATAAGAGCAGATAATGGGACAGAGTTTACTGGAGGTAAATTTACAGAGATAATTACAAAAGAAAAAATTGAGAATAACTTTGGACCACCACATACACCGCAACATAATGGAACCGCGGAAAGATTCAACAAGACGATACAAGGAAAAATAGGGACTATGATGATTGACTCAGGTCTATCAGCAAGTATGTGGATTCTGGCATTAGAAGCAGCTGTGCACATATACAACAGGACGCCACACAGCGTACTTAAATATAAAACACTAATAGAAGTAATGCTCCCAGGAAAGAAACATCATCAAGAAAAAATCAGAAGATTTGGTTGAATAGCATATGCAAGAATAACAGATGCCAAATCAAAATTTGAAGCAAGAGCAATAAAAGCAGTTCTAGTGGGTTACACAACCACAGGCTATATATTATGACACCCCAAAACCAGGAAGTTTATCAACTCCAGGGACGTAAGATGTAATGAGAAGTTAGTATATAAAGACGTATACAAACAAACTCGGGAAACACTAGAATTCGAAAATGTTGAAAATAACGAAATTGTAGATGACAAGAAAGAACTAGATGTAGATAAAGGAGATCAAATCACACTCTCGGAGACATCAGACGTAAAAGAAGTAAATGAAAGACCAAAAAGAGGAAGACCCAAGAAAAGAAAGTCACAGACCTTTGAAGAACCACCCAAAAAGAAAGTTAAACAGCCAGAAAGAACAGCTAAATCCAAATGGAGACTGAACGTGAGAGCTGCAGAGGAGCAGTGTGCTGAAACAGTACTGGAAGATGAAAAACATCATGCATTACTAGTTGAAATCAACGATGACCCAGTGTCATACCAAGGAACTATGGCATCCACAGAAAGAGAACAATGGAAAGTAGCCGTGAAAGAGGAACTGAAATCATTGCTGGAAAACAAAGTCTGGACAATAGTGGATGTGGCAAGCTGCAAAACAAAAGACAAGAAAATGAATTTCATAGACTCTAGATGGGTTTTCAGAAAGAAAACAAGAATGTCTCTGATTAGGTCAGCTTTTAGCATCATTAATGAATTTGACTTAGACGCCATACAATTAGATGTAAAAACAGCCTTCTTGCATGGAACCTTAGAAGAAGATATATATATGAAAATGCCAGACGGACTAGAATACGAAGAAAATGTACACGATAATAAAGTCTGTAAAGTCCAGAAGTCACTATATGCACTAAAAATAAGTCCTAAAAGATGAAATAAGAGGTCCTCTGAAGAAACTCTAAAGCTAGGACTAGAAAAAGATATAAATGAACCTTATCTTTTCACACGGAAAAAATGAGGAAAAGTAGTATTCATAATACTATACTTTGACGATGTCATTCTAGCAGGAAATTGCAGAATTAAGCAAGAAGTAGAGACAAAACTCAGCTCAGTGTTCAAGATAAAAAATTTGGGAGAACCAAGATGTTTCCTAGAAATAAACATATTCCGAGATAGGCCTAATAGATGCATAAAACTCAAGCAAACTAAATACACCGAGAAAATACTAGATAGATTCAACATGAAAGAATGCAACACTCATTCTACTTCCATGATCACCAGACAAGTCAAAAGTCGAGAAGTCAGAAAACAAGAAGATATATGCATGGACGAATTAAAGAAGAATGTACCATTTAGAGAAGCCATAGGAAGTCTATTGTATCTAGCTGGGACTACAAAACCAGATATCTCCTATGCAGTCAACTATTTATCAAGGAAATAAACGCATCCCACAAAAGACGTCTGAAAAGAAATTAAAAGGATATATAGATATCTCAGAGGTACTGTCAACTTAGGACTAACATACATCGGAAAGGGAGAAAAATTAGAAGCTATGACCGACGCCGGCTTTGGAGACTGGCAAGACTCATCTTCAACCAGAAGGTTTGTAATCAAGTTATTTGGTGACACCATTGCTTGGAGAAGCCGCAAACAAAAATATATAACTCTCTCGACATGCCAGGCAGAGTATCGAGCCATGAGCGATGCTTGTCAAGAACTTGTGTCAATTGACAAAGCCTCACGTGACATCACTGGTAAAACTCTGTATCCAGTAACCATTTGGTGCGATAACAAATCAGCTGGTGATTGTACACAGATGGATGGTTGTCACAGATTGAAAAATTTCGATGAAGATGTATCTACCATAAAACAGAGATTAGAAGTCAGAGAACAGACAGGCAGTAAAAGTCATATGGCAACAACACACGGTGACTATATAAAATCATGCGTTTTAGATGGTAAAGTCATAGTGGGATGGATCTCTACAAATGAAAATAAAGCAGATATTATGACAAAACCCGTCGCAAGAGACAAACATATATACTTAAGAGACAAAATATTAAATCTAATCTAATCAAATTTAAACACACAGTCTTGATATAATTTAATATACACATTGACAAAAACTGTACATTTAGAAGTTAGAAGTTAAATAACATTGTTCTTAGATGTCACAGGTAATAAATACGTCAATTTCTGTTTTATTTTTCAGATAGATGTAAAGAGAAAACGGAGTAGAAAAGAGTTTGTTGGAGGGAGGGAGGGTTGAGGCAAGGCACTGCAACAAAAAGTAAAGGAGATACTAGAGCGCCACCTTTTATTATATTCACGTGCTCTGTCCACCTCGCGTCTGATCCCCCCTACATCACTCTTTTATCAACCGTGGTGCCTTAAGGACCGATAAATATTCACTGTATCTTAAAATAACTGATCATTAAACTTGAGAGTGTTTTTTATATCATTGCTAAATTAAACCTTATTCTTGTATTTTGTGTATTAAGTAAAAACAATAAATACTCTATTAATAGAACATTTGAACATTTTCATCCACTGATCCAGCATTTGAAGACTCCATAATTTTCAAAAAATGAACTACTTTATTAATTTGAGTCTGTTTTGCAGTTCTCTCAAGTTTTGGCCTCTAACGCTTTTTCTCTCTCTTCCTCGTTTTCTCTTTCTCTCTCACTCTCTTTTAGCGTACGTGCAAGGTAAGGTTAAAACAGAGTCATGGCAGCCTGAGAACTAACCTTAAATCTCTAAAATATTTATTTAAAGTCTCTGCCATTTTTACCATGTTGTAACATCATTTTTAGGCCTTTTGTGATCCGTTTTAACTTTACCGTATTAGCAAGTTCATTTTTATAAAGAAATTCTTTCTGTTAAAAAAAAGAAATATATCTATAAATTTATTTGCATGAAGTATATATCTATATATATTAGCAACTTCACCATATTCTAGTCATTTTGTTATTAAAAAATTAGTCATAAAAAATGACTAATAAATGACTGATGGCCATTTTTGAATGGTCTATTTTCTACCAGGGTATGTACAAAAAAAATTGTTTTACCCTTCGAGCATATACTACTGGAGGAAGCCTTCGAATTGCAGCAAGCGTTACAAGGCGAAGAGAGAGAAAGCCTCTATTTTGGTACGTGCTGTCTCTCTCTAGCCTGATTTGATTGGCTGCTTCTGTTCCCCACTAAGAAAGTGAGAGAGAGATAGCACGTACCAAAATAGAGGCTTTTTCTCTCTTCGCCTTGTAACGCAATTAATAGCTGGGAGGCTTCCTCCAGTAGTATATGCTCGAAGGTTTCACCAATGACTAAATTGTATTATCGAAATCATATTCAATTGATTAGTAGTTACGTTGAAATTATAATTTGTGAACCTTATTTACAGTGTTTCTTGCAACATTACTATAGCACTAATTTTACATATTACAAAAAAACTGAACAAATAAGGCAATTTCAATCTATTATTTTAACTGCAATATAGCTTAAACATAAAAATTTTCAAATCATCAAACTAAATTTTTGAAGTATTCATTTTAATGTGGTATTATTTATGACATTTACGTAATAAGAAAATTTTAATATTCTGATAAGGCAAGATTAAAATACAAAATAGTTTTCGACAGAGCAGCTTGAAACAGAATAAGTTTCCTATAAATATTTTTTTTCAAACATTCTAATGAATCTCTATATTAAACCTATTTTTTAATCATTTTGCACATTTAAATGAAATTTGAAAATTTATCTAAAATTACAAATTGTTATCAAAAGTCTCTTAATAACACGTATAATTAAACTCTTGAAGATTTTTACACAAAAGTTTTTCTATATTTCTGGCCTGTTGAATCTGTTCATGATCGCCACAACTTGTTGCTTGATAAAACATTAAATCTCTATAATTTCTTTTCCTATAACATGAATGTCTCAAAAAATTCATGTATTTTTCTCCAACTGAGTGTTTAAGCCTTCTCATGTTACCATCATATTCTGTATGAAAGTTATCTTTTACATAATATGGAGTTTTAAGCTTTTAAATTGTTCTATGTACGAATATTTATGACGACAGTTTTTCTAATCAATAGATTATAAATATTATATACCAATATTTCTATGTGAATATTTGGAACTATGATGTAAGCTATAAATAAATGTTAAAACTATCAGTAATAGAATAGGCAACATTTGGAAGAATATAGTATAACCATTCACTTGTTGTGAATGAGCATGTTGCTTTTGAGCGGCATTTTGTCTCATCCATCTACTATCACCTCTTTGCGTATTAAATTCTTGTTGTACTTATTAAACTACTTTACATTTAAAAAAAAAAATTTTGCTCCTCTTTTTTTATTTTAAACACCAGAAAGAGAAATAATTTTAAGAAATATTTGAATACTTTTTATAAAGTATTTATAAAAAAAAATATATGAGTTTGAAAAATTTATTTATATGATTCAAATATAAATTTAAATGCTACGTATTCACTTTCTTATGATTTGCATTATTAAATAATAAAGTTCTTGTTTTTAGAGAGTCTTTTTCTGCTTCATAAAATAATTTAAAAATCCCTGTTCCAACTGGAAATGCTATGCCCAGGATAACGTATTCTGATACTCCACTAACAGCATCTTTTTGACCATAATCAACAGTTTTTTCAAAAGAAGCTAAATTTACCACCGATTCTTTCATTTTTGCTAAACCTGGTCTTGTTATACCTAAGACTTCTCCTCTGCTAGTCATAAAATCAGCAACAAGCATTGGATGTCAATGATCAATACTCACTCCATGATTTTCCATAACTCATTTAATTTCAGTCATAATAGTTGTTCTAGCAACCTCAAGTCCTAAAAACTTTCAGGATCAGTATCATCTTCTAAATGAACTGTAACAATTGGAGTACTGATTTTTGGATTAGCAAATAATTTCCTTAATAAGAATTACATCTCGAGTAATGTTCATATGTCATTTGAGTATCAGGTTCTCAAATACTTTGTTAAGCTAAAACACTAACTGCAGTGCCTGGTTCAATTTTTCCTTACATGTATGAATAAATTTAACACATTGTGACACAGTTAAACGTTCAATATACCTGTAAATTGGGTCATTTGCTTTAATATGTTCTCTAACCCTAGCAATTTTAATTGTAACTGTTTTTAAAAATTGAGCTAATTCTTACTTAAATTATTCACTTAAACATTTTTTTATGATACATCAAGCCCAATGCCATGGTTGCTCTAGCACTAGCTACATCATATTTATAAATTCACCTTCTGTTATTCGATAACTGGGTAATTTATATTTATCTTTCTGAGCTGCACAAAAAGATCCAGTATCACCTTCTATTATATAATAATAAACTGTGTCTGGAAATTTGCTAAATCTGAGCCTCTTCCTGAACATAAAAACTAATCCAACACCCATAAGTGGGGCTACTTCAACATTTTGTAGAACATCCAACTCTACACTGATTGGAGGTATTGAACTTTCTGCGTGAAGTGATAATAATTTTAACCTGGAAACATCCATTGATGCTCTATGCGTAGCTAATAATCCTAGTAATAAACCAATGCTAGTAGCTTCATGAAATTCAACTAAATATTCCTACATACTAAATAGTGCGAGATTTTTAAGATGACAATTAAGTCTCAAAGCCATGAGAAAACCTGAATATTCGATATTAAATTCACTTTGCTGTTGTTTGTTGTAAACAATCCATGTTGAATCAACATGAATACGTAATGCAGTAGCAACTCCATCGTGAAATAGTGGCCATGGATCCATATTTGTTGGTACATCAATATGTTATAATATTTTACTTATGTCATCTTCCGCTGCTTCTTTTGTAAGATACTGAAAATAAAAAAAATTTAATAATCTTAATAAACATAAGTATTACTGTTGATTTGTATCATCTAATAGACATAAAAATCTAATATGTTTGATATTTGATAGATTATTTTAAAACAACATATTTTTTTATCAAAAATAAAAATTTTTAAATAATTGAAAAAAAGTATATTAATACTGTGAAAATATAAATATATAATTACCTTTTTAAGATCAGATAAACTCATTTCTTTACAGATGAAGGTTGTTTTTATAAAATTTTAAGTTTTATGAATTAGTAGCAGATAGTAAGTGCTTAATAACAAATCCCAAATGTACACCACGAGAGGCATCCCTCATTCTTATATAACGGTTATCTAGCTTCTGTGTTGAATAACTTTGAAAGAGAATATTCCTTAGTTCTTGATCTATGCGACTATGTTGCATTTGGTTGCTAGCATACAACATAATATTAACAGCATTTGCACGTACAAGTAATATATTCTGATTCTCCTATAGATGTTGGTCGAAATTTTGCAGTAAAGACAACATACGCTTTTATAGTTTATGCAAACAAATGAGCTTGGAGCTCTCTCAAGAAAGACTAAGCATTTTGCAAACATCATTTTCTCCTGAACAACTAAATAATATCCATCATCATATCTCCAAAACTATTTATCACTTGAATAATAGCATATTGATTTTCAAAAGTTGTACAAGATATTATTCAATAAGAAATTTTTAAATAATAATCATCATTATTTAATATAATAAAAACATAGTTGAAAACATGTAATATAATAACACAAATAGTTAAAGTCAAATTTTATAATCTATTTTTTTATTTTACTATATTCATATTTATCATCACGACACCGAATAAACTACTAACATACACGTTTATACGAAATAAGTATGTATAAAATAAATAAATATATATATATATATATATATATATATATATATATATATATATATATATATATATATATAATATAATAACAAGCTCAAGTCAAGATGTGTTACGACACCGAATATATACAATATACTGATATACGATCTCACTATACCATAGCAGACAAAAAAGACGTTTGTAGCTCTCTTAAAATGCGAAAGTGTGACGTAATAGGCTAAAAACAAAAATTTAAGGACTGAAAACAATGTAATAAAACTTTTTTTAAATTAAAGATAAAATAAAAATGATTGCATTTTGATAAGATTCTATTTTAAAATTTTAAACACTCTAATTCAAAGTATAAGAGTAACGCCTCGACGTTTTCATATTCGTACCTTAATTCGCCGCCGAGGCGCTACCGCACCTCTTGATGTAATTTTAATCAAATTAATTAATTTCTTCGTAACAAATATTGACCAGGGAGAATTTTTAATTGGTTTTTCCTGGTCTCCTAATTCTATTTCATAGGGAAAAATTCAGAAAAATTTTTGCAAAATTTTCTCAGGGATTAAACTTTGGTCTACTACAGCATGAACCAAGAGCCTTAGCCCCTGTGCTACCACCGATTCTACTTATGGGTATGAGCTTATTTTAAATAAATGAGAATCGGAAGAGTGTAACAATGTATGAATTTCAAGAACAAGCCAAGAAAAATCATTCCTACTGAAAATTTTGTATGAGCTCTCATGTGAGGTCTCATATGAAATCACCGATGGAATCTCATATATATTCGTTGAAATTTGAAAATAAAATAAATATATGTGAGATCTCATGTCAGATCGCACATATATTTATTTTATTTTAAAAATTTAACGAATATACATTCGATTTCATAGGCGATTTGATGTGACATCTCATATGCAATCTCGTGTGCGATCTCATACGTGATCTCACATAGGATCTCTTATATATTTTATTCAATTAAAAAAATTTAATAAATTTGAAAAAAAGAACTTTTTTTAGACATTCTGCAGTTAAAAATGAAATTTCATTCCTTTAATATAAAAGGACAAAGATGAGCGACCTGCTCTAGGATAAACTTAGAACAAACGCGCCTATTTTCTTTTAATATCTTACAAATAATACATGTTTGTGATTAACAATCATTGATTATTTTATTACTCACTAATGTCAAATTATTTCTTTCTTTTATGCTTTATTATTGAAAAAATCAATAATTTATAAAAAAATAATATTTTATTATTACTATTTAGTTTTTGAATAACACTAATTTAAAAATTCATTTCATGACACAATATATAATGAAGTCGAAATTAAGATTAGAGAAGGACAAAAATAAATGACCTATTATAAAACAAAATTTTTAAGGATTTCTGTAGACCTATACTTTATCGATCAAATATAGTTTAAAAACAAATTTCTTTTTTTTCATATGAATAAATATCAGAATTGTTTGTAATTCCTAGCAGGAATATAAAATGTTTAAAAATGTTTAAAACTATTCGAAACTGTTTAAAACTGTTTATAAGGGCGAAATTTAGGACATTTAAAACAATTATGAACAGTTTTGAACATTTTCAGACACTTTCAAAAAGTTTTGAAAATTTCGAAAATGATTTCAAACGGTGTTTAATAGTTTTTAATTTTTTATGTTTAAAAGATATAAATTATTTTAAATATTCAAAATATTTCAAAATAATTTTAAATCAATATGAATTATTTTTTATTAACTTGAACAGTTTTGAACGGTTTTAAAAAGTTTTCAACACCTAAAAGCCGTTTTAAACAGTTTTAAAAAGTTTAAAAAATTTCAAAATGATTTCAGTGTTTCATAATTTTGTGTTTGTAAAAATTTTCTTATATATATTAAAATTTATATAATATATACGAGAAAATGTTCACTTTAGTTTCAAATTATTCTGTATTGTTCAAAACTGTTCAAAAATGTTGAAAACTTTTTATAACTGTTTTAAATATCAGAAATTTCACACTCATAAACTATTTTGAACAGTTTTAAACAGTTTTAAACAGTTTTAAACATTATTAAGTTTTGAATAATTTTAAACTATTTCAAACAGTAATGCACATTTTATATTTAGGGATGGGAGATATCATCTTCTCCTCTATTTTATTGACAATGGGTCTCTTGATCGCTGTGAACTGAGACCTGTAATTTTTATTGGCCAGAGAGAATTTTTAATTGGTTTTTCCTGATCTCCTAGTTCTATTTCACAGAGAAAAATTCAGAAATATTTTTTCAAATTTTCCCGGGGATTAAACTCCAGTCTACTACAGCATGAGCCAAGAGCCTTAGCCCCTGCACTACCACCGATTCTACTTATAGGTATGAACTTATTTTAAATATATGAGAATCGGAAGAGTGTAACAATGTATGAATTTCAAGAACAAGCCAAGAAAAATCATTCTTACTGAAAATTTTGTATGAGCTCTCATGTGAGATCTCATATGAAATCGCCTATGAAATCTCATATATATTCGTTGAAATTTGAAAATAAAATAAATATATGTGAGATCTCATGTCAGATCGCACATATATTTATTTTATTTTGAAAATTTAACGAATATACATTCGATTTCATATGCGATCTCATAGGCGATTTCATGTGACATCTCATATGCAATCTCGTATGCGATCTCATATGTGATATCACATGGGATCTGTTATATAATTTATTCAATTTAAAAAATTTGAAAAAGATATTTATTACTTTTAATTTTCTTTGTCTTGTTCTTTAAATTTTGACAAATTTTGACATTAGCTATATTAGAACAATCATTTTAGTTAAAATAAAAAATCCTTTGGAGCTGTTATTTTTTCATGAACTTACATAGTAAAATATTTTGTTTAATTCGTCAAATTTTTTTTTTTTACAAAAATTTTGGTGTTAAAATTTTACAAACATCTTTGTAAGATCAACATAAAAGTTTTTGTAATTTAAAAATTTCTGTGTACTTTTAAAATCAAGACAAAAATTTTTGTAAAATTAACACACGGAGTTTGTTATTTTTACAAATATGAGTGTACTAAGTTATTCAAATAATCTCATACTTTTGACAATTAAATATTAGCATTATTATTATTATATGCAATAAAAACGCCATAAATGCAGGGTAAAATTTAGTTTGCAAATATTAATTTCTGCTCAGTTCAAAAATTTGTATACTTTTTTTTCCTTCTTGAACGTCGCTATATTTATGCTCTTTATGATGCTAACCAGCGACGGAGCTCGTAAGTGTGTTTGTGAACAAAGCATATATAACTTACAATGGTGCTTCTATCAATCGGTTGCTGAGAGCGGGATTCCAACTCAGAACTCCGAGATTACGAATCCAACGCTCTACTGACTGAGCCACTAACCGGCTCTATTTCTATACTTATAAATGATATATTCGTATTAAAAAATGATCGGCTTTTTTCGTAATCATTCGTTTACGTTCGCCTTTAACGACAATGTAATATTGTCAAATGAGTTTAGTTTAGTATGATTTTATTGATCCACTCCAACATCCATCATTTTATCCTTTTTCTTATATTTCTTTATCTCCCTTTTTGTAAATACATTAACAGAAAGAATAACGAGAAAGTCATTATTTATTATTTAATCATTTCAATCATTATATTTTAACAAAAATAAATTTGTAGAATTTACAAATTTTACGATTCAAAATTTTGTATTATTCATGAATTTTTATGTTAAAATTTAAACTTCAAAAATTACACATAAAAAATTTGTTAACTTTAACACAAAAAAATTTGTGTTTCATTTGTAACGCTTATGTGTGTTGGAATTACAAATATTTTACTGTGTAGATCGCAAATTAGATATCAAAGTTGACAAACCTAACCTCAAAATACTATTAATCGAAAACTTGTATATAACTTGTCAAGTATAAGATTTCGGTAGATTTCTTTAGTTGTCCGCACTAAATTTGAATCCTACAACTTTTTCTCTTGAAGTGAAAAAACCCGATTAAATTCTCTATTTACTCATAAACTTGGATCAGAAATACTATCAAAAAGGGAAGCTTCATCATGCCCTTAATGTATTTAATCACACTAATATTATAAATACGTATTCGAACACTAGAACATCATCATAATCAATAAATTTAATGAAGCCATAAGACCCCATGCATCTTGCCCGAGGTCAGTAGTTCTTATTTTGGCTACTTTATTCAATTTGCATTGTATTTCATGGCGTCACTTTCCAATTGAGGATCAGCTTTTGACTAACTTTACCGTTCGAAAAAAGCTAAAAAAGATATTTCGTTTTTATTTATTTTTTTTGGCTTGTTCTTTGAATTTTAACAAATTTACTCGCTTCCGTTTCTCATTTGTTAAAATGAATAGATATTTACAGGTGAAAGCAATTCTGATATATATTTTTATTAAAAATAAACGAAATTTCTTCTTTCACTACTTTCGATCAGTAAAAAATGTCTAAAACCTCGTCTAAAACTGACTTTTAACATGCAAAATATAATGATAAAATATGTGTATTACCTTACTTTCAACGTTTAGACTTACATTGCATACAAATATAATTCTTATTATAAAATCTATGTGAATAGTCCGTATGAATATAATTATATAGCATGGTTTGAAATTGTATTCAAGCACGATTTTAAAATTTTTCAAATAACGTTAGATTCACGACTGAATTAGGAAAACAAGCAATAAGATTGCGATAATACTCTAAAATAGAAGTAAAATCAATAATTCTTGAGTTATAAAAATCTATATTATTTAAATCTATATGATGCAATTGTAAATGATATGTAAAAATAATTTATCAGTCTAATAAAAAAAAGATATTAAGTACTAAGTCACTGTCAGATCATTGAAGGTAGTTTGTAATAATGTTACAAGACATAAATAAAGTTGTAACTGTTTTTACGGCGACATGCAAATTGTGTAACAATTGGTAAGATGTGTTATGCCGTAAATCTAAACGAGATGCAGCATGCGTCATAGCACGACACTACCTATTGATTAGAAAAACTGTCATTAATCAGTGGACTGACCCCGAGCCTCGTATACATGATATCATCTATGATATGAAATAAGTAACTCAATTTGTGAATACACAAATTCTGTACAAACCTTTATATACGAACAGCATTGCTTCAGACCTCACTGAAAAGTACGATCACGAACGTTTATGTCATGACTTCTAATAAAAACAGACCACTCATTCTTTCCGCATTCATTCATCCATCATTCACGTTAATAAAAACATTCGCACCTTAAATCTATATATAGGACGAAACAAAATAAATTAACATAAAAATTAAAATATTTAAAATTAAGCTCATTCAAGGTCAAGTAAGTATCTCCTCAAAGCCGACTTGAACCTGCCGAGTGATGGAAGATTTTTTATATCAGCAGGCAGGGAGTTCCAAAAATGCGCATCTTGAACTTGAAAGGAATTTCTTCCAGTCTAAGCCTCGCACGCAATTTGAAAGGGGAGATCGTGTCGAATGCCTGACTAAAGTCAAATAGAAGTAGTATCGTGGCAAGTTTCTTGTCAAGACCTGATCTTATGTCGTCTATAAGTTTAAGTATGGCAATCTGCATAGAATGATGCTTTCTGAAGCCAGTCTGCAAAGAGTCAAGTATTTTTTGTGTCATAACTTGCATTTGGTCATGGGCAATCTTTTCGAGAACCTTTAAAAGAAAACATAATATTGCTACAGGCCTAAAATCTTTAGGCATCTTAGGTGCAGGGCACTTCTTTAAAGGCACAATGCATGCACACTTCCAAAGGCAAGGGAAGACCCCCCGCACCAAAGAGGAATTGAACAGAGTCACAAAATACTCTCCAATAACCAGTAGTGCTTTAAGTTTCACACTCTGCGGAATGCCATTCTCGCCACAAGCCTGTGATGAAAAATGCGAAATCGCAAGGATTACATCATTAATATTAATTGGCTTAAAGGCAAAGCCACTTTCACTACACTCAGGAAGAATCCTTTTACGTTCCGCAGTATCATCGTGTGGCGAGACTGGCACCCCTGCAAAATGCACATTAAGCTCATCTGGAGTGAATCCATTTAAGTCCCCTTGAGGTCCGGACAGGAGTCCTAGGTCTTTTAACTCCTTCCAGACATTACCTCTAGCAAGAGCATCGAACAGTCTATTATGATAATAATTTTTTTTAGCTTGTTCCGTCTGTTCGTCTATTGTTTTATGCAGTTGTGAAAATTTGTAGAGATATCGCTCCTCCTTCGTCCGTTTAAATCTATGATACGTGGCAACTCACTTATGCCGCATCTGCGACAACTCTTTATCTATTCAAGGAAATTTATCTTTACCAATTTTAAGTGTTTTTAGTAGCGCCAGATTTTGTATTGCTGCCGTAAAGTCGTCACAGAGGCAGCCAAGTGCAGATTTCGGATCAATTGTACCAACTGTAAAACGCGTCTAAACACAGCCGGCCAAACTATGTACAAATAAGTTTGGACAGATATCTTTATAATTCATATACTTAATTATTATACTATCTGTCTTGATATGATTACATCAATTAAGTTGTGCCGACTGTGAAAATTCGCCAGTAAGTTGCATACGTCAAGTACTGTGTCATTATCGTCCACAGGAATTAGGACAATCCATGTGTGAGACGTTAGAGTGTGATGCGTGGCACCGTGTTAAACTAACTGTAACGAAAGCTCAGCTGACAATTTATTAATTTTGGCATCACTGCTCTCGCGCAGGAGATCGGCATTCAGGTCTCCCATTATAATTTTATGAGAGTATTCAGAGGCAAAATTTCTCAAGTTATCCAAAAAATCGTTATTCCTAAGAAAGGAAATTGCAGGAGGTTGATAAATAACAGAAATTAACACGGTGTCGGAGCTGCCCAATTGCACGGAACAAAAAATATACTCAGGTACCTCCGGTTTACCTTAACTATGATTAGTTTGAGTATCTGAAGTAGCCAAAATAGTGCACTGTAAATTGTTTTTAATATACAAAGCAACTTCTCCACCACGCAAGTTTCTCCCTACTGAAAAATATATATGAGATCTCATATGAGATCTCACATGGGATCTCATATGAGATCTCATATGAGATCTCACATGCGATCTCATATGAGATTTTGGCACGAGAACTCATATGAGATCTCATTTATATTTTACATTTTCAACCCTACTAAAAAATATATATGAGATCTCATATGAGATCTCACATGCGATCTCAAATGAGATCTCGCATGCGATCTCATATGCGATCTCATATCAGATCTCATATGAGATCCCGTATGAGATCTCATATATATTTTCTATTTTCAACCCTACAAAGAAATATATATGAGATCTCATATGAGATCTCACATGCGATCTCATATGAGTTCTCGCATGAGACCACACATTACAATCTCATATGAGATCTCATATGAGATCTCGTATGAGTTCTCATATATACTTTATATTTTCAACCCCTACTGAAATATCTATATGAGATCTCATATGAGATCGCATATGAGATCTCATATGAGATCTCATATAGATTTTTCAGTCGGGGTTGAAAATATAAAGTATATATGAGATTGTAATATGAGATCTCATGCGAGAACTCATATGAGATCGCATGTGAGATCTCATATGAGATCTCATTTATATTTCTCAGTAGGGTTGAAAATAGAAAATATATATGAGATCTCATACGGGATCTCATATGAGATCTGATATGAGATTGCATATGAGATCTCATGTGGGATCTCATTTGAGATCGCATGTGAGATCTCATATGAGATCTCATATATATTTTTTAGTGGGGTTGAAAATGTAAAATATAAATGAGATCTCATATGAGATCTCATATATATTTTTCAGTAGGGCTGTCATGTCTGAATACTTTATACCCCTTGACCCGAATGACGTCATCCAAAACAGACGGACCCAGCCAGGTCTCAGCCA
Source organism: Anastatus disparis (assembly GCA_017163975.1). Classification (NCBI taxonomy): domain Eukaryota; kingdom Metazoa; phylum Arthropoda; class Insecta; order Hymenoptera; family Eupelmidae; genus Anastatus; species Anastatus disparis. The sequence goes on along the minus strand of JAFFSR010000365.1, from coordinate 893,930 downwards.
CTCCAAATATGTCGCAAGAAGGACCATCACTTAGAAACTCACGTACCTGCTCAATGTGAGCCCTCAGCGAAGTCACATTCAGAAAACACGCTCGCAGTTCATCCCTCCTCCCTGTACAACTCTCAGAGGAGGCCCGGTGCAGTCATTGGGGAGAGGCCACACTCGAAGTTACTCCATTATTTGTACTTAATAATTGATTTGTCGACATATTTCGTTGATGTTCAGAGGCTTCATTATTATCACATATATTATTATTGTACTTAATATTCGATGAAGTTTCAGAATTTTCATTAATTACATTTACACCGTCTTCTAATTTCTTACTATCTGTCAGTAAATTATCTAAGTCATTTTCATTAAAAAAATTGTGAGCTCTCTCCTCTCTCTCCCTCCTCACCAGAAATTTGCCATGTCTATGCCAAACAAATTTAAAGCCTTTTTTTTTGGCATGCTTTTATTTTTTTTTAAATTAACATATTTTTCTTTAGGCGAAAATTCATTAGTAAATATCAAGCCGTGGCGTTTGATGGCTGGAAGACTGCCAAGGAGGGAGAGATTAAGATCCGTTGTCGAAAAACCTGTGAATTGTCGTTTAGCTTCAAACACCTTTTGCACCAGGTCCTCTTCAGAAAGTCTAACTCGGGCCGCCACTGATACCACGATCTGTAGACACTCCATTTACATCATGTTTAGCGATTTTCTTAACTGAAATTACATTTGTACGCTTGATTGTCGGGAGAATGGTACCAAGAACGACACAGGCGTAATCACCCAGCCCAACATTAACTGCTGAACAGTCAAACTTGCTAGAGACCACCAATGTACCACTCTCAGAGCCACACTCCTTCTCAACTTGTCGAGGTGCCTCATCACTAATTACAGTATGAGCATGTGGTGTTTGTAGCATTTCTACAAATTTAGATGTGTGCAATGTATGCTCATCCGTTCTCGTGAGATCTACGACGGACTGTGCCACGCCAGCTACCCCGGTTGTAAGGTCGAAGAAACCCTTCTCCACTCCGTAAAACTCATTATTAAGAAAAGTTTGAATGTTATCAAATTTACAACTAATTAGATATTTTGTATTAGTTATTCGGTTTTTTTGTTTTGTGGTTGGGGCGGTGTCCTGGGGTGTGGTTTTTGTTATTTTAGATATTTGTTTTTTTTTTTTTTTTTTTTTTTTTGTTTTTTTTTAAAGTTTTAATTTTTTTTTTGTTTGTTGGGGGGTGGGTTGTTTGTGTTATTGTACGTTTTAATTTTATTATTTAGAGTGGACAAGAAATTTCTGTTGGTTTTTTTTTTTTTTTTTTTTTTTATGTCTCTTTTTTCGAAATGACTATTATTTCCCTAAGTTTGCGATTTTCCTCTAACAGCTGCATCTGCTTAATTTCTAATTTTTTAATAAATTCATTCTGTGTTTCAATTTTGGACACAATATCCCGCAGGCCTTTGTCAAAATTTTTAACTCAGCTCTCAAAAGCCAAAAGTCGATCAAAAGAATTCAGTATTGTGTCAAGCCTGCCAGATAGTACGCCCTCTAGAGCAGATACAGCTACCTGCAATGAGGAAGAATCTAATTCATCTCGTATTTTTCGCCATGAGATAAAAAAAAAGAGTAACGAAGTTGAGATTTTAGGGTTAGAATGGCGAAAAAAAATTCCCACACGGAAAAAAGCGTGCGGAAAAGAAAATTCCCGCACGCTGTGTAAAATATAATATTACAACGAATAAAATAAATTTGTAAAATGTTTAATATTATAAAAACGAGGATCTAAAGTTTTCGCGTAAACATTGTAAGTAAAAAAATTATTTAAACAAAGAAAAAAATATAGAAGAGCGGGGTTAAAATTTTAACAAAGAAGAATACCATTTATGAGATGTTTAATATTATAAAAACGCAAATCTTAAATTTCCGCATATGCATTGTAAGTGAAAAAAAATAGAGTAAAAAAAAATTATATTATTTGAATTGAGGTGTTTGACTTCCATTTGACCTTAACCGAAACATGCTGAAATCGTATGGGCATGAGGATAGTAAGCGGCAATCTCAAGAATGTGAGAGCTTACTGTTTCAAGATCCATTTTCAGCCGAAATAATAGCCAAGCAATTCAAAATAAGGATTGCAAAAAATAACCTTCAAAAAGTGGTTTGACCTTAACTATAATACCATATTTCTATGTAAAATTTTGTGCTCTATCCATTTTTAGTGAGTGAAAAACGAAAAATTTTAAACTGAGCGAGTTGTCATGAAATTTCGAAAAAATTTTACGAACTTCCCAAGTTTTGGCCACTATATAGGAGCCACCATAATGAATTTTCAAAAACGCCACTCTGCATCTGAAACTAGATGATAAAAGAAAGATTTTGAGCCGTCATACAATTTTTTTAGTCCACTTCAATTTTGGAGAAGGGGGGGGGGGTACCGATTCACAAAGAATATCCCATATATATATATATATATATATATACGTAATTAGACATAAATATACACGCACAATTTCCTTGAGAATAGAAAAATATTTTAAGTTCATTCTTCATCAAATTAATTCATACTAAAAATTTTAACGTGTATAACTGAATGGCCAAAGGCACGCTAACATTAATTATACAGAGTAGCCGTACTAAATGCAACACAGCTATAGAGTGCGCACGGCGCAACAAGCGCGAGTAACAGAACGAACGGCCAATGACATAGGTTACACACAACTGTCGAACTATATGTAACACTGCCAACGAATATAGACATGCATAGAAGCGCAGAGCAAATAGGAAGAGTGAGGCAATTTTAGGGATACATCACCTCAGTTTATACACAGCCTCTATATATTCATATAGTACTGATATATAGATATACTAACAATGTAAAAGCTGGGGTGATGACTTGCCTCAAAATTTTGTACGCGTCTGCTCTTCTATATACGTCTATATTCTTTGACACGGCTATAGTGTGCACGCAGCGTAATGTCGCGCAAACGCGTGTAACAGAACGAACCGCCAATGACGTAGGTTACACATAGCAGTCGAACTACATGTGATAGATAGAGTGTGTGACCGGCGTAAAATACATAACAATGTCACTCAAATCGAATGTGACAAATTTAAGGATTTAAATACAAACCATATCATAAAACACTCTTTATAAATTATAGAACTAATATTCAAATTGAATTCAACATAATTTAATTAATTATTAAAACAAAAATTAAAATTATTAAAGTTCGATATACGTGCGTGTATGTTCATAATATGTATGGGACGTTTCACGTCAACTCACCTAACAAAAAAATAGAATTCGTCGAAAATCTGTGAAAATGTTCTATTTGATACCCAAAATATACAAAAAAAATTTTAGAGGTCCAGGTCAAAGGGGTCAGGATTTAAACGTGATGGAATTTTTCGAATTTTCCAAATTTTTTGCTAAATAAATATTTTAATGAATTTTTTCCTCAAAAACTATCAATTTTTCGTTAAAACTTAATGTAATACTTTTTCTTGGAAATTAGATGTAGAATTCACCTGAATTTTTGCAAATTATAATATACTGATTTTTATGCTTACTTGATCGATTCAAACATACCATTTAGTATATCTAAAAATCGAGCAGGTTAAATTGGCTTTTTAAAGTCTTATTTTTTTTTGTTTTTTTAGGAGGAAAAAATATACGAAGCCTCCAGTTGGGCAGCCTTCTCAAAGTTACTTAATTGTGCAAAAATATCTGTAAAAATCGTTATTTTGGATCAATGATGAGATTCGTGATTGTTTTTCTGAAAAAGTATTGATTTTTGAGACAAATGTATGAAAATGTTTTTTATTGGAAATTGTATGTAAAATGTATGTAAATTTTTGTAAACCATTATTTGCTAAACATCACAAATTATAAATGAAATTTTGAAATTTTAAAATTTATTTTTTGTTAAATTTTTAGTATATATGGTTCATAATGTCTTAAATTACAATTTGTAAAAATATGTTCATATTCTACACATGATTTCCAATAAAAAACATTTTTATACATTTGTCCCAAAAATCAATACTTTTTCAGAAAAACAATCATGAATCTCATCATTGATCCAAAATAACGATTTTTACAGACATTTTTGCACAATTAAGTAACTTTGAGAAGGCTGCCCAACTGGAGGCTTCGTATATTTTTTCCTCCTAAAAAAACAAAAAAAAATAAGACTTTAAAAAGCCAATTTAACCTGCTCGATTTTTAGATATACTAAATTGTATGTTTAAATCGATCAAGTAAGCATAAAAATCAGTATATTATAATTTGCAAAAATTCAGGTGAATTTCACATCTTATTTCCAAGAAAAAGTATTCCATTAAGTTTTAACGAAAAATTGATAGTTTTTGAGGAAAAAATTCATTAAAATATTTATTTAGCAAAAAATTTGGAAAATTCGAAAAATTCCATCACGTTTAAATCCTGACCCCTTTGACCTGGACCTCTAAAAATTTTTTTGTATATTTTGGGTATTAAATAGAACATTTTTACAGATTTTCGACGAATTCTATTTTTTTGTTAGGTGAGTTGACGTGAAACGTCCCATATACATATGACATATATAAAAGAATATAAAAAAAAAATATATATATATATATATATATATATGTATATTTGTGTAGAAAGAATTGGGAATATCCTTCTTTTATATATTAAATGAGCCCTCCTACCTAAAATAAAACTGATTTTTACGACATTATTTAATCCGTAGAGTGCCAAATCATATGTATATGTATATATATATATATATATATATATATATATATATATATATATATATATATATATATATATATTTTTTTTTTTTGTAGCGTTTTTTTGTTGCGTATGTTACAATTTTCAGGAAGGTCTTTTTGAAAAATATTATAACAAGAAAAATTGAAAAATTCAAAAGAAAAATAATATTTATTTATTTATTCAAGAAATTAAAAAAAAACTCAAAAAAATAATTACTCAAGAGTATCATTAAATTTTTCTTATTTTTGATTGTTATTGAATTTTTTTTACTTCTTTTGCGAAATTAAAAATTGCTGATAATCATATCAAGAGATTCAAGAAGATACATTTTTTTCTCGCGTCTAAATTCTCTTATTTAAATTTCAACAAGAAGAAATTAAATTAAACCTTTTTATCTGCAAGCTTAAGAAGATATTTGCGAATAGCGAAAAAAAAATTAAGTTAAATCTCTTATTACGCACTCAAGAAAAATTGCGTATAGCGAAGAAAAATAAAATATCAAGATAAATTCAAAATAATTTACTCAAGAAACTCTAAGAAGATCTTAAGGAAGAGAAAAACAATTTTGCAAATAAAATTTGCACAAAAAATTTTTTTTTAATCTTCTAGGTAAAATAAAAAGTAAAAGTTACGGTAATCTCCAGAGTAACATAATTTATATACATATATATATATATATATATATATATATTTATTTATACATACTTGTTTATACATATTTACTTATATTGGCACTCGATCGGTATTGTAGAGTAGCGACCCCTTTTTGTATCCCCAAACTTAAAACAAGCAATGTTTTACTTGTTTTACCCTATCTTGATACTTCTATTGCATACGTGTGCTTTCGTCAGCGCGGTTTACGTTTGAGAAAATTTTTCTTTTTTTTGGCGCTTAAATAGTGATACCTGCCCTTGTTCAAATTCAGAAGTAGTTTTTGTCATAGTAGACATTTCAATTAATCCGCTGAAGTATTGTAAGAAGATTTCTGCGTACTTGTTTGAAGAGACCGCAGATTGTTAAAGCACTTAGTGGATCAAGATGTCGGACCACAAGATAAAAATGGATAAATTGAAGAAGAACAAAGAATTTAAAAAGTTAGCGAGAACTATAAAGGTGACTACGGAGGTTAGGCTAAATTTTTACTTCGTAGTTTACAAATTAAACTTTTATTTTGTAAAATTTTTTGGATTTATAAGTTTTCCACCATTCTATGGGTATCAAAAAATGGTAGAAAATTAAAAAATCTGAAAAATTTCATGTATCAAAAGTATGATTTGTAAACTAAGAAATGAAACCTAATCTAAGTTCCGAGGTCGCCTTAAGCGATTAGATCCACAAGAAGATTAAACTAGGTTGAAGGAGGGAAATCTAAACTCGCAAGGTCCAGTGTTAGCTATACAAAATAGATTACTAAGGGCATATATCATGGATACTGAACCAGATAAGGATGTCCCTTGGTATGCAACCGATGAAATAGCAGACGACTTGGACAAAATATCAACGGAAACCGGAGACCGATCGGAAGCACCAGAGATTATAGCAACAGAAACAGACACCACAGATAAGGATACGGATGTAGAAAAGGATAAAGCACCGCCTTCTACACGAGAAACTTTAAAATCACAATTGACGACGTTATTAGCGAGGACTAATCATTCTATACTCCAACAAAAAAAACAGATAAATAAATTAACAGAAGTATCAGGATTACCTATCTGGAGTAATCTGATATTACCACCTCTAGGACCACAACGGAAAAGGATATCAGTGCTTCTTTCTCCAGAAATTGAAGAAATACTAAAGAGAAACTCAGAACTCCGTGCAGATGAAGAGGTACAAATAATTTAAAACCTACATATAGTGAGACCTTTATTAAATTTGGACCGATAATCGTAGCATCCCCAGATTCTACTGTATCTACAATGGATAGAGGAATAGAAGGAACTGCAAGTATAACAAATAATATGGGAAATGTGAAGATAAGGGAAATTAACAACTCCAAGGACGCTCTGAATAGTTCTAGTAGTGGAAATGGTACCTCTGAAGACTCTAATAGTGAAGATGAGATGGGAAATAACCAAATCGTTAATCAAACTTATCAAAATCTGATTCAAACTTTGACAGGAGGAAGAAAAAGGAAGGAAATGAAGCAGAGTAACCCGTTACTAACAAACCCATATTTAGAGGACTGAGATGATAGGAACCTTGGACTACGCTCTACTCTGAAAGTAAGCAAGCCAACCAAGGTGAAAAGATTGAATTTTTCTAATAATGGTGATCAGTCGTTGAGAATTAGTGATGAAAGAAGTAGTAAAAAGGATAAACCTAGCAAGGATAAGAAAAAAAACAAAATAGAAAAAAAAAATAAAAGAATAAGGAGCTGTTCGTAGGTAAAGAGGACGACCAAAAGCATAGAAAAAAAGGGTCAGATGAAGAAGATTCTTATAGCGAAGATGACGGTAGCGACGATGATACTTACAGTAATGATAGCAAAAATAGTGGAGAGGTGTTACCCAGCCATAGATTAAAAACTCATAAAAGAATATCTAAGAAAAGGAGAAGGTCTGCCGAAGTAACAAGGGTTATGAAAGTCCTACGAACTTGGAACTTATAATTCTCTGGTGATGGTAAAGAAGGGTCCGAACATTTTCTAACTTAGTTAGATGATTTTTAAAAAAACAATAATTACAAAGAAAAGGATATCATCAAAACTATATCTGGAGTGCTGACTGGAGCAGCAAACGTATGGTATCTCACAAGAAAAGAAAAAATATCGTCCTGGTCACACTTTAAAAAAGCTTTTTGCCATTAATTCATTGGTGAGTTATACAGAGAAGATCTAATAGATGAACTGAGATAGAGAACCCAAGCTAAGGGTGAGAGAATATCCAACTATCTATCGTGTCTCAGATATGTCATCAAACATTTTAGATCTCCTCCATCATCAATAGAACTAGTAGATATGGTATTTAAAAATTTATTACCAGAATATAGAAGAGCAATGGTGGATAAGGAAATAAATTCGTTGGATGATATTGAACGGTATGGTCGACGCTGGAAACGTCAAAAGGATTTAGACAGCCGATACGTACCACCACCTCCAAAAGAAAAGATGAGATTACCAACAGCTGACTATACTGGTCGTTATATAAAAGCTAAGATAGCAGCGGTCGAGGAAGTATACTCAGAAGATAGTGAAAATCATCCTAGCGAGAAGAGTAATAAAAGGAAAAGAAATAAGAAGAATAAAAAAAGTAAGCAGAATGAAGTAGAGGCAACTAGCGAGAAAAGAGGAAATCAAGTTATAGCGGCGGTTGTAGATATCAATAAAGAAAGCTTAGAACAAAATAAAAATGATAATTATGAGACTAAAGGAACTACCAACGACAATCATGGAGAACAATCATAACAAGATAATAGTTACGAGAGGAGGCCAAATCACGGAAATCAAGGTCGAGTTAGATGGAATCTACCAAGAAATGGTGATTATAACGGATCACAGGATCCAAGATGCCCACCACAGTCTAGGCAACGAACATCTAATTATAAGAGATCTAACAGTTGTTAAGATCTATTCACAAGGTGGATTGAATTAAAACCCATACGGAATGCAGATGGTAAAGCGGTAGCAACAGCATTTAAAGAACTTATTCTACGTAGATGGGAGACTCTAGACTATTTTTAACAGATAATGGAAAGGAATTCGATAATAAGTTCTTAGACAAGGTATTAACAGAATATGGAGTAAAATATGTTACAACACTGCTATACCATCCACAAGCTAATCCAGTAGAGAGAAGTAATAGAAATTGAAGACTATGACTGCCACCTTTATGAAACAAGACCATAGAGATTGGGACCAGCATATACATGAATATCGCCATGCGGTAAACACTGCTACCCAAGCATCAACCAAGGTATCACCAACTTTTCTTAATTATAGTAAACATCCTCGACCAGTAAAAAGTCTTAGAAGAAAAGTCGAAGAAACGGGTCTAATACATAAGGTAGACCCAGAAGCATGACTAGATAGAATAAAGAGACTTGATACATTAAGAGACCTAGTAGCGAAATTTATCGACGAAGCGAAAGAAAAACAAGGAAGAATATATAATAAAGGAAGAAGAGATATTCAATTAGCGTTGGCGATGAGGTAATCCGAAGAACGCACCCTCTATCAAATGCGGCGCAACGATTCTCAGCGAAGCTCGCTCCCAAGTACGACGGTCTGTATGAAATTGTGTCGGTTCTTTCTCCATGCGTTTACGAAATCGAAGTCGGATCGAACAAGCAATACGCAAAAGCACACGTGTCGCAATGAAATAGGTATCTTCCACCGCGTTACCCCCGCCCCTAAATAGAAAAAGTATGAATGCATTAACTAATAATAATTGATAATGATTGAAAGAAAGATGATGAATGAATTTTGATGAATGAGAGTTATGTATAATTATAGGTTAGAAATAGGTAGGAAAAATAAAAGTTATGAGAAGATTCAAGAAAATTGAAGAAGAAATCTAAAGAAGAAAATTTAATGGAAAATTGAGATAGGGCGTACGAACGTCCCAACCCCGATTTACTTCGGTGGCATGGTTAGATCTCTGAGCCCTCTTTCCAAATGGTCCTGCTTAGCGAAATGGTTTGAGAAAGCGGTGTGGTTAATGGATTGATTCCAGAGCCCCTCTGTGGAAGTATAAAATATAGTTCCCGGAGTGGTGCTGGAAACAGGTCTAGAACCCAACCGCTGCTCTCAAAGCCAAATTAGCGAAAGAGAGAAGATCATAACCGTAAAACAAGAAGTAGCGCAGTTCAAGAATCACGCAACAGGTCTCTCTCCGACCTTAAGGTCGATATCAGCCAAGATAAAGGGAAACACACGTGACTGTACAGAGCACCGAAGGATTTATCACCTAAGAAAAAGAAGATTGATAAAAGATTTTAATTGAATTATTTATATGTTGGAAAATTAGTTGATTCATGGTGTTGGAAGTAATACATATGTGTTGTCCAATAAGATATTATTTATAAAGTTGTTCAAGCGCAGCTTTGGCTGCTAGCGTTTGTGGTGGTATATAAAACGGTCCATCGATGATGTTCCGATTTAGGGGGGTAGTTTGTGACGTGGTATTTCCACGCCTTCATAAATTTTTTCGTTTTTATTAATTTAAAATAATTTTCTATTAAAAACCTATCAAAGAAAAATCATACATAATTCCTAAAATCACAATCATCACACTCGTGACAGCAGCCAGGGCCACCGTGAGAAACAAACAGAGAAATAATTCTGTTGTTATTTCTTGTTTTCGGTAATGAGCCCTGTACATAGCTAATCATATGGCTCATTGCTAAGTAGCCATGTGTGGTTGGACTACCGGCTAACGGCACTGAAAGAGAAACAACTATGCATATACGCACTTACCGTTGCAATCATACAATCAGCAAGTAGTGCGACCGATACCTGCTAGCAGAAGATAACCATATCACGTCTAGGAAGCAGCAGAGCGGTTTCAACGACGCAAAAAAAATGAACACGTGCTCGCGCAAATCAATCACTGTGGCGCTTGCGTAGTATAGTCAAAAGAAAGAATGAGAGAGAGAGAGAAACAGAAAAATACTAATGTAATGAGAGAAGTCGACAAAGAAGGATATTAACGCGCGTATGGTAAAAAGATATTAGATAGATAAAAAACTTAATTATAAAAGAAGGTAGAAATTAATTACGTATAGCATAGTGTAGACGTAGATATAATTTAGAGGGCGCTCACGTATTAATAAGATTCGAACGCAAAGTCAAATAATAAATTTCTTTTTAAAACTGTTTTCTTTTGCAAGTGGCGTTGCTGTACTGTAAAGAATATTTTTTTTTATATAAAGATTTGTAATAGCGTGAATTAATTAACTATCAATGAGGTAAAAATAATTTAAATAATCCGATCAAATAATTAATTAAAAATTAAAGTCTATTAGAAATAATATTTTTGATAGATAGATAATTAATTAATATTCAATACGTCATTTTTATTTAATTAAAGCACGCGCGCAGAGGGCGTAACAGTCAAAATAAGAAAATATTACACTAGTAAAGGAAATAAAATGTAAATTTGATTAACGAGTAGTAAAACTACACTAGTATAGATAAAACAAAATGATGAAAAGAACTTGATTTGATTAGAAAGTCGCGAGGTAGAAAAAGATAGTAGATAAGACGTAATGAGAGTAATAAAGAGAGCAATAGTGAAGAAGAAGCAACCGATGTTCATCGTTCGCTTCCTTATTCTACGTGCTTCATTGTCATTTCGATAGCCGTACTACACAGTCGCGTTATTCTTACTACAAATAGATACTTTTCTTCGTGCTAATTTATTAAAGTTTTATATTGAATTGTTACTTATTTCCGTTGAATTTTGCTGTTGTTAGAGATTACCATATTTATTACTGTTGAATACTTTATCTTGTTGTGACTGTTACTGAATTTTTTGTTTTTGTTAATTTTATTTCGCGGGATTTTTTTGCGCGCGCCAACACCGCTTCAAAGTAGCCAACAGCCATCTTTTCGAAGGGTCATTTATAACAAGTTGCCGAACATTTTAGGGGACAGTTAGCGTCTTTTGGAGTTTTCTTTTCTTTTTGTTCTGTTTCCTGAGGGTCTAAGTTGAGATGGCTGATTCGGGTTATAGCAGCGTACAGTACAAGATATAATCTACTTATTCTTTTTTTTTTTTTTGGTGAAAGATTTAAAAAAAAGGAGAAACAGTACGTGGTAGCGAAGTCACTCTTTCTTCCGCGTTAGTGATTTTATAATTTGAATAAATAGTAAAGTGAATAATTGAAATAGTGGTGAAAAGCCTCTCAAGATCCATCTCATATATATAAAATTCATTGGAACGAGCTAGATAGTGAGGCTCAGAGTAACTCTAAGAAGAAATACGACACTAGCGCCGCCAACTGGAAGATTGTGTAATCTGAGATACGCACGGCTATTCGAACCCCCGCCTGCACATAACCTGAAATCTCCTGAGCACGTGTTGCAGTCGTTGCTCAATTTTTAATTTTTATTGAGTTAAAATTAGATTAATATTAATACGTAATATTTTAAAAGTGATTGTCTTTTATATTTCATAATTTTGTAATTAAATTCAAAGTTAATTAATTTATTAAATAGAATAACCTATAAGTACTTGAAGAACTTGCTTGGTAGAGAAATTTATACAGTTTAAGATTAACTTCTTTTAATTAATCTATTTAAAATTTATTTAATTGATTTCACCCTGGTATAACAGAGAGTTTGTTAATTTATTCACTAAATTGAATTTATTCAAATTAATAATTGATAATTGTATTAGAGTTAGAGTATTTAATTCCCTTATATTGATTATTATTATTTTTGTAAGTTGGGAAATCTCAGGATTTGGGGGTTGTAAGCTAACTTTCATCTCTTATTTAATTTTATATTTTTATAATCTCCCAAATAGAACCCACCCTTACAATTATTTGAATACTAATTCGTATAAAAGAAATCTTAAATTTGTTATAGTTATTTTATTACAAAAAATGTAATTCAGAACAAGCAGTCAGATAAGATGCAAATTAGTTATTTTTCTGAAAGAATATTTAATTTTTCTTAAATAATTAAACTCTATGTAGCGTCAATTTTAAAACCGTTTATGTAATTTTTGAAAAATAGAGATTTTTCGTCTTTTATATATTGCAAATATTAAAATAAAATTTTATTTTAAATAAATTAATTAAAAAGAATGTTATTATGCCTTGATCTAAGTTTAGAAAATGTCACTTTTTAATGGACAAAAATAAGTATTTAAAGTTTAGTCAAAATTTTGTTTAGGAAGAACTGAAGATTATTACGTTCGTTAAAGAGAATCATCAATTTTTTTTGTTTTAGAAATAAAAATTGATGATATAAAAATATGATATTTAATAAAAGAAAGATGAAAAAATCTAATTTATAAAAAAATTCGTGATATTTAATGTAATTTTCGTTAATAATGCGCTTTAATGAAGTTTTAATTCGTAAGATTATGTATTTTTTCAGGTACATTTATTATTTTACTTTTACTTAATAAAATTAGATTTATTAATATTTTTTTTTTTTATTTTTATTAAATGAGTTAAAAATGTTATCATACATTAATATAAATTTATAAAAAGTCCTTTTTTTGAAAAATAAAAATGATTTAAAAAATTTTTTTTAAATTCATAATGAAAATATAATATTTAAAAAGAGAACAAGAAAAAAAAGGTAAAACATCAGGTTTGAACTTGGTAAAATTAGTATTAGAGTTGAGGTGCGTAAAAACTTAGTGACCACGGCCACCGTACACCTTAGTCGAATAGTATAAAAAGTTACATATATTCATCGTCCCCTAATAGTACATTACGGTATACGTGCTCTAACAAGGAGAGCACCCCATCTCCGGGAAACGGATTTAGCTGAAACTGCAGGATATGATTTTTTGATGAAAAAAATGAACCCATGTTTTTTCTTTTCGTCGAATAGGCCCCCTAGACAAAGATATAGACATTTTTTTCAAAATATGGTGAATAAGAGCCTTTATAAGAACTTTAATAACCAAAGAACTAGGACTCTTACAAAAAAAATGCATAAAAGATAAAATGAAGCACGAATTAAATGCTTTAATTTAAGCTTTGCTGCATTAAAAAAGCTTTTTTTTCGAAAGTTATTCTCAATTAAATATTACCACACGTATTTACTTGATATTTTAAGCATATAAAATATGATCAATTTTTCACGTTATTTCATTAACATATTTTAATCGCCTGTAACTTTTGAGTCACTGAAGATTTTTTGATGTAACAAAGCTTAAATTAAAGCATTTAATTCGTGCTTTAATTATCATGCATTTTTTTGTAAGAGTCTTAGTTCTTTGGTTATTTAAATTCTTATAAATGCTTTTATTTACCATATTTTTAAAAAAATGTCTATATTCTTGTGTAGAGGGCCTATTCGACAAAAAGAGAAAACACGGGTTCATTTTTTTTCATGAAAAAATCATATCCTGCAGTTTCAGTCGAGTCTGTTTCCTGGAGATGGGGTGTTCTCCGGAGTGATCCTTTCTTACACGGCATGCCCCAAGTTAGCACCCAAGTGAAGCGTGGGTGTTAAGCTTGTCGTTTAATAGGACCACGTCGAGAACACGTATCGTATATTATTTTATAGCACGTGTGAGATAAATCCGGCACACATAATCTGTACTCTAGAAAATTCATATTAACTATAAATAATATACATAAAAACTATACACTATGCGAAAGATAATTCGTAAATAAAAACAAATGCTATACGCCAACAAAACTATGCACTGCGAGAATGATAACTCGTAAAAAAAAGGGATGCTATGATCAACAAAACTATATACGCCGCGAATGATAATTCGAAAAAAAGTGAAAACTATATATATATTATCAAAACTAAATCCTCGGAAAATAAAAAAAAGCAAAAACGATTTAAAATTATTCTTAGCATGTGAAATTATATAAGTATCTATATAAGTATTTTATTAATTAAATACAAAAAAGTTGTCCATTATTAAGATTTATTTATACATGAGCGAGACAAAGAGTAAAGCATTTAGTTGCGCTTCGCTACATGTTTCAACAACTCACGGCACAGCAATAAACTATTAACTATAGTTTTTATTTCTTTGTTTTTAATACTTTATTGAAGTATTTATATTTTTTGGTTGATTTTCAAAGTATTATTATGAGGAAGAAGATATTTCTACGTATTAAGAGGAGGCCATATAGCTGTGTCCTTGTCTAACCTAAATTTTCGTTATTATTAATAAATTTGATATTATTATCCAAAGGTAAGGGCATAGCCCAATAGATTTCAGATCGAGTAAACGGTCCCATCATATGAAAATTGTTTCATAGAATAGGATCGTTTGCTCGTCTTGAAATCTATTGGACTATGCCCTTACTTTTGTATAATAATATTAAATTTATTAATAATAACGAAAATTTAGATTAGACAAGGACAGAGCTATACGGTCTCATCTTAATATGCGTACAAAGAGTGATTGTGACGTGTGATTTTAGTATGAATACTTTTTTGAACAGTGAAATAGAGTGCGTGATTTCTTACGATAATACTTTTTTACACAGTTTAAAAATGCTGTATCTAGCTCCCGCTAAAGGCTGTAGAAAACTTAGCTCACACAGTGCTATAACAGATTTTATTTATTATTATTTGATTTATTATTTTAACGATTTTCATCATCAAAAAAATATATTTATATTTGAAATAAAAATATGTAATTCATCAATAAATTGTCAGGGCGGTTAATCACATTGAAATAAAGGTATAACGCATCGCGGCAAAAACGAGCTAAATCAGGCTTGCCGTAAGTTTACCAACGTCACTGGAAGTCGCGTGTTTCGTGTGTTTATTTCCTCTCCTCTCGCTTGCCATCCCCACTTTTTGCTGTGTACCGCGCGCTCGGTCGTTTGCGTCGATGTTCGAGTGCATATTTCATCCTTTTTAAGGTGGCGCCTTTTTCTCGTGCATAAGTCAAAATACACCACGCGAGGTGATGCCGCATCGAAAAACTTCATGCATGTTTAGACATTTATCGTTAATGCGAGCCACCTTGTGGCGCATTTTATAAGCGCACTATCGTTTATGATTCAAAACCTTTTCCGTGTAGATTAAAAAAATCTCATCTGATGTTTGATCCTTTTCTTTGATTGAACACTTGATTTTAGTTAAATATTCATTTGAATTAATCTTATCAAATTTCCAGTACTATTGTTTTGTAAAGATATATAAATTGAAGATCTCTAGAAATTTGTTGAAGTAAATTTGTTGAAAATTGACTGAGGAAGCTTGCACCACCAAAATAAATAAAGTCAAGGCTTTGACCAAAGAGGAAGATTTCAAGCATCATATGAGATTTTATTAAATTATTCATGGACAAAAGTCTAAGATTTAATATATATTTAAGATGGAAAAAAGTTTTATAATATTATAAGAACTAAAATTTATCATTATATTTGCTGTTGATTGGCGAAATGTGCTGATTTTTACTTTAACTCAAGAGCTAACTTGAACTATCATAGTTGCCACGTGTTTCTTTTGGTATCATCATACAAGCTTTGTTCTTTGAGTGCATATTGAGTGCACTGTGTTCTTTAAACTTATAGTATTTGTATTTAATTGTGTGCGTATATCACACTCAACTTGCTTTATAGGAACTGCTATTTTTATTCCTCTCTTATTATATTTATAATTTGCATAGTGATATTTCTATTATGGTGGGAAGTGGTAGAAAGAGTGATGATTCTACTTCATCGACAGGCAGCTTAACTTGTGATAAGGGCACCAAGTGCTTTTTGTGTCCAAATAAAATAGGCAGTTTGACTTAAAAATGCTGTATCTTGTAAATTGGTGCCAAGTCCACAATAATCAATGCAAATATGTGAAACTTCTTGAACATGTTAAGGTAGGATCGTTATCATAATCAATTGTAAAAATCAGAAACTCTCATTATTTTGCAGTATTTTTTAGCGTTTTTACAATTCTAACCTTTATAAATAAATTCATATAACTCAGTCAATTTTTAATATTTTTCAATTTTATAAAATGAAAAAGAAAGGTCTTTTCAAGACCTTTAATTTGAATTATTCAAAATTATCATATTATAAAAATCATAAAAGTAACAAGGCTTTTATTTTGACTAACAATTACGCCATTGTTTTTAAACATTTCAATTCATTTGAAAGCTTAGCAGCCAGTTTATGATATAGATTATTTATTGGTGAAAAATCATTTTTATATACTGTGACGTGGTTCGTTCCAATAAAAATTTTTTTGTAACAATTAAAATTTTTTTACTACTACGCAAGCATACTCAGGCACACCAGCGGTGCACTCACCGACCCGGACGCATCTTTAATAAAATAAATAAAATTATTAATAGAGAGATTTTTTTGTTTGTTTAAAATTCCCGGCACACGAGGAGAACGACACGCAACAGCCATTACGCACACATTCGCAGACCGTGTGTGTGAGCTATAATACTGCTAACGTAGACCGCAAGTAAAGTGAAGATGTAGAAAGAGAAGGAGACTCAAGAGACAAGAAGAAGAAAAGAGATAGGAAGATCAGCATGCTAGAAGAATAAATTAGAAATGATGGCGCGCTGTCTTCTCGCGCACAGCACAAAGAAAGAGACAAGAGATAATAGAGAGAGATGAGAAGAACGTAGAGAGGGGATGTCACCAGTTCTTTCTCTTTGCTTAAAGAAGCACGCGGTAGACATACATATCTATATATATATAGTATATCTATATATACGGATCGCCTTTACATGAATGTACTCTCTCTCTCAAAACTTATATACACGAAAGAGATAAAGAGGAAGCGAAGCAAGAGCATACAAAGAGACTTGAATCTCTCTTGTTAAAGGTGGCGCGCATGTCAAAGACTTGCGTTTGAAGACCGGAAAACAAGATCAACCAATTAAAAGGCAAGAAATTAGACTAAAATTTATTGATTGGATAAGAAGAACATAAAAGAAGACAGAAGATAGTAAAGAAGAAGGAAGAGGACTTGAAACGAAGAAAGCGGCCATCGTGCAACTGACTCGGTTGCTGTCCTCGTGCCATGTCGGAGCTCTCTTTAGTCACTTGAAGGATATTCCAGTCTGGAAATTTTTCGTGCGTTGTCTTGGAGCTGTACAGAGACCTGGAGCGTGCTGAGAGAATAGCAGAGTCGACTGTGACGATAGAGATTTCCAGAGGGAGATTTCATCGACCTGATTCCTTTGCGGTTCCTTGCAGCCGGCGTCGACTAGCTGACCAGACACAGAGAGAGAGAGAGAGAGAAAGAGAAAAAGCGAGCCAGTCTAACCGCCATTGCCGACATCGTCGACCAGCTTCCCTTCGTCTCGTCAACGACTTCTATAATGGTGAGTGGACTGTAGTCCAAATTAATAAAGATTATTGTGAACTAACGGCTCTCGCCGACTAAAAAGTGTAAATTCAGTGCGGGCGTATAAAATAAAATTAAAGTGATTGTGACAACGTTAAAGAGTAAAATTAGAAAAATTAATTGTTGCGAGGCGTAGTTATAAATTCGTAAAATTTGATTGTAAAAGTTTAAATTGTAGACCGATAAAGTGAAATTAAAGTTCGACCACGTGTTCAACGATTTCGTTGACCGGGTAATTCTCTGTAATTTAATTATACTAAATAAGGTTTAACAATAATTCGCTCGATTGACCGGAATAAGAAAAAGTGAGATCGGTGGACATCGTGGTGTGTTACGTAACGCAATTCATGACGCGGGCCTTAGCAGCCAATTTGTAACTTAGATTTTCTCATCTATTCTGCGTCGAATAAGGAATTAAAATAAACTAAAATTGAATGTTGTAATACATGAGAATTAAAAATTAACAATTGTTTCTTAGATATATCAAATTTTCGAGAGTGCGGGAGTAAAAATCTGACCACGTGTCTAACGGTTTCGTTGACCGTGCAATTAAATAAAATTAAATTAAATTGGTAATACGCATGAGAGTTTAAATAATTAGTAATGTTTTTTTTCATTGACCGGTAATTAAACAAATTGGTAGACACGTGGGATTAGTGTGTGTGTGTGAGAGAAAGAAAGAGAGAGATAAGTGCGCGGGCTCTTGGTAGCCATATTGTTGAAGGAAAGAAGAGCGAGGTCGCTTACGTCGACCAGACCGTAAAATTCATTTTTTTCTTATTATTGCTACGATTAGAATATTTGATTGTTATTTCAATAAAAGCGTAAAATAAAATTAAATTTATAGTGACCGGGATGTATGGGACATGAGTGTGCGCGAATTAATTAAATAAAGTTATAGATTAAAGCAATAGAGAGTTTCATAGCAAATTGATATTTTCTTTTGTTGTAGATAATTAAACTTAAATTAAGAATTAAAGTGTTACAATTTGACCTAGAAAAATTCATTTTTTTTTGTGTGCAATACCTCTCCCAACTTCAACTTAATAAATTTTAACACCAGAGGTCACCCACCTCCCAGCCAAGACAGCCCGAGATTCATGCTGCCGACGAGTAAGCCGGAGGCCTGTCTGGCGCTCTCAATAAATTAAAGATTCTTTCTTTTCGACAGACCGAACTTTGCATGCGGGGACGGGCAAGGTTATATTAACTTATTTAATAATTTGTTTATTGAAATTTAAGTATAACTAAATTCTCACATCGCAATACAAACTGCTTTTAATACATATCATCATTTGTAAATTTTTTTACGCAATACATTCAATACGAATGTAAGCTGACATAGCATATAAAAGGCCTGCGCGCATCCTCACGGCACTATTTTTCTCTTTACTGGAGGATGGCAAAAAGTTTTCAAAAGTTCAAATTCTCATCACGTATGAGAATTAACAATATTTCAGCTAATTATGGTCCGAATGAGATGTTTTTTTATAATCTAGAGTAGCGCGTGAAATTAATAACTGTCATATCAGTTTTCTAAAAATCCTATATACATTTGTTATAAATAATTATAATTGTTAATAAAAAAATTTTTTCTATATATTTACGGAATTACTAGTTTCATTAAAGAATAAATTTTGTTTCTTCAAAAAAAAAACAACTAATTTTTAGTAAATAGATTTTCTAATAAAATAAATATTTTAGCTACTAAGTTGAAAATATTTACAATATAGTGTTAATTATTGTAAATATATTTTATTAAAAATATGTAAATTCAATTTTTAAAGATATTCAAAAAATAATGATTTAAAAAAAAAAATTCTATATTAGATTACAAGTTAATGCACATTTTTTTTTATTAATTATTAACGATTTTATTTAGATAAATCTATACAAATTATATTTATAACAACTTATTATTTTACAGTGGTTGAAAAAAGATTCAACAACAATACGTTTTAGAAACGCACAAAGTACGCTTAACAAATTCTTCTTCTTTGATTGGCCTTTCGATTTATCACCAAAGGCCATCTTAACAAATTCTAGCTTATGAAAATTAAAATAAATATAATTTATAATAAATTATATTATTGTATTTATTTTGTAGATATTTAATTAAATTTACTATCCTAGAGTTAATAAGAAATAACTAACATATTTTTAATTATTATTTTTGTAAATATTTTCAACTCAGTAGCTAAAATATTTATTTCATTAAAAAACCTATTTACTCAAAATTAGTTATTTTATTTTGAAGGAACAAATTTTATCTTTAAAGTTCTTCAATAAAACTAATAATTCCGCAAATATCTTGAAAATTTTTTTTTATTATTATAATTATTTACAATTATAATTATTTATAACAAATGTATACAGGACTTTTAGAAAACTGATATGTCGGTTGTTATTAATTTCACGCGCTACCCTAGATTAAAAAAAAGCATCTCAATCGGACCATAATTAGCTGAAATATTGTTAATTTTCATACGCGATAAGAATTTGAACTTCTGAAAACTTTTTCCCATCCTCAAGTAAAGAAAAAAAATAGTGCCGTGCGCATGCGCGCAGGCCGTTTATATAGGGTAAGGCGGGGCATACGGGGCATAAAGAGCAGGGCAGGTAAGTTTGGTACCCCTTAAATTTAAATTTTAGTGCATTTTAAAAATTTAATATAAATGAAATTTTAACCTTTAGACTGCCGGGATTTTGAAAAAATGAAAAGTCGATTTTCCCTATAGAAAAGTGTTTTGAGGCCTACTAGGTAGGACCCTATCAAGGGTGGATATGTGCGAGTCAGGGGTGCACAACATATGACGTAACCCCGGTGGTCTAGAGGTTAATTAAAATGGGTTTTAGTACTTTTCTCTTAGACGATTAGGCTTATCAAAAAATTTTTTATTAATTTAATTTAGCTGATTAAAAATTTGGATCAGGAAAAAAAGTTGGCTTCATATTTTTTTAACTCAAAGCAAGTACAAAATAATAATTTTTTTTTAAGAAACTAATTATAATATATAGTTGAAATCCTAAACTTTAAATCCTTGCATTTTTTTTATTTATAAATGTTTATAAATAATTTAATAAATTAATTGAAATGACATCGAAATGGGGCATGCGTGGCACCCCAGACGGGGTACAGATGGTACATGAAGCAAAGTGAACATTCGGCGGCGGCGAAGCAGACGTCATCAACATAGTTAGCTAATTGTAAAAATATATTGTAACCTATTTTTCATCTATTATAAATCTTAAACTTATATGTTATCATATATCGTTGTATACAAAACTTAAAATTAGCTATTACCAAGTTGACTACACTTAAAAACAAATCAATATTTACCTGAAATTGCCTAAAATTACTATAAATTTTAGATAACTGTTAGCTAAATTTCAGCTAATTTCCAACTAAATTTTGTATGAATTTAGCTACTTTTAACATTAAAAGGATTTAGCTAACTTTTGATTGAATGTAGCTAACTTTTGATTGAATGTAGCTAACTTTTGATTGAATGTAGCTAACTTTTGATTGAATGTAGCTAACTTTTGATTGAATCTAGCTAACATTAATTTAATTTTATCTGACTTCAGCTAACTTTAAGCTAACTTTTAGCTACCTTTTAGCTAATTTTTAACTAAATTTTAGCGAAATTTCAGTTAGATTCTAGCTAAATTCTAGCTAACCAAGGACAAATCGAATTCTTACACACAGCGGCAACGGCGACGGCGGAATCTGTTTATAATATAGAGAGATATAGCTAGCTTTTAGCTAAATTACAGCTATATATATCTAAATTTTAGCAAACTTTTAGCTGATTTTCAGCTAACTTTTAGCTAACTTCTAACTAACTTATACGTAACTTTTTGCTGACTTTTAGCTTGCTTTCAGCTAAATTATAGCTAAATTCATCAAAATTTTAGCTGACTTTTAGCTGATTTTAGCTGAATTTTAGCTGAATTTCAGCTGAATTTTAGCTAAATTTAGGAACCAAAAATGAGCGGCGTATTTCAGACGGCGACAGCGTCGACAGCGGCGATATATTTTTAATAGTATAGAGAGATATATTATTTCTTGATGAGTTTAGCTATGTTTTCCATTGCTTAGATTATTAAATAGTTTTAATAGTGGAAATCGTTAATCAAAATTAGGGTGCCGCTACTGCCCCGCCTTACCCTACTCTTTTAATAAAAGTACTTACTTATATAGAAGTATATACTTTTTAGAACATTTTCATACATACTTTTTTATACAAATTGTGTACCCTCACATAAAAGTATATACTGTAGCTACAGTGAGTAATTTTTTTTAACATTAGAATATACTTTTTGAAAAGTACATACTTTTCTAAAAAAGTATGTACTAAAATGTTTCAAAAAAAAGTACCTGCTAAAATATTTCAAAAAAAGTACGTACTTAATCTAAAGTGTATATACTCGAAGTACATACTCGAAGTATATAATTGAAGTATGTACTGATTTTCAACTGTAAACAAATACGAAATATTATAGCCTTATATATCTGCATCTCTGAAATTTGCATAAGGGATCGCAAAGTTAAGAAAAACTCCAATTAACAGTTAAAAACGTAAGTACTGACAAAATTATTCGAATCGACTAATAATTCTGTCTTTAACTCCCTGTTGAAAATAAGTACGTACTTCAAATATGTACTTTGAGTATGTACTTCAAGTATATACTTTTCTTAAATAGTACTATTTTGGAACATTTCAGTAGATTCTTTTATTGAAAGTATGTACTTTTTAAGTATATTTTGATAGATAATATTTTTTTAAATATGTACTTTATTAGAAAATACGTATTATTTTGAAAGCATGTACTTTTTAAAAACATTTTCATGTGTACTTTTATTTTAAAATTAAGCACTTTCTTGAAAAGTATGTACCCTATTTTAATAAAAGTATTTACTTATATAGAAGTATATACCTTTTTTATATGTACCTTCATATAAAAGTATATACTGTAGCTACAGTGAGTAATTTTTTTTTCAACTTTAGAATGTACTTTTTGAAAAATGCATATTTTTCTAAAAAAGTACGTATTAAAATAATCTAAAAAATTACCTACTAAAATGTTCCAAAAAATTACCTACTAAAATTTTCCAAAAAAGTACGTACTGAAATGTTTCAAAAAAAGTACTCATTAAGATGTTCCAAAAGAGTACCTACTAAAATGTTCCAAAAAAGTACGTACTTATTCTTGAGTGTATTTACTCGAAGTAGATATTCGAAGTATGTAATTGAAAGCCCGGATGCAATAAGGGCATTTACGCTCGGAGCACGTAAAACTGAAGTCACTTAGTAGTAAAAATTTCATTTTCTTCAAATAAATTTCAAAAAATTTGACGTTGTGAAACTCATCATGCCGCATCTTTTTTATATTAACAGTTTTTTTATAAAGTTTTTATTTTCCAAGAAAAAAAAATGGAAAACAAGAAAATTTTTCACATTAACTTTCAATACTTTTTTAAACTTAAATCGTTGTAATTCGAGTAAATATTAACCGATTTCGCTGAAATTTGAAATATATTTTCTAAATATCATAGCGAAACTTATGATAATTATAAAAAATGTTAATTCTTAAATAGTTAGTCGCAATTGTTTATTAATTAATACAAATTACAAATTGTGCGTTTATAATGTTCTCGAGAAAAAAGTATCGAGGGAACTTTCAAGTACAAGAAACTTGTAGCGAGAAAGTTTTTGGTTTTTGTATAAAGAAGATTTGTGAAAAGTTTCAAATCGATTGATAAATAATTTAAAAAGATATAATAACATTTACAAGTAGCGCGCATGCAGTCGAGCGCTGCAATTTTCTTATAAGTTAGATTCTTAGTGAATATTACGTCAACTGAATGACTCTTGGTAATATTATTTGGAAAAAACAATAATACAAATATAACAATATGATATTTATTAAAAGTAAATAAACATATAAATAAACAAACAAATAAATAAATAAACAAAAATCTGTAATGTAATTATTTAATAATTAAATAATTACGTTACAGATTTTTGTTTAATACTGATTTTTTTTATTGTTTTAAAGGATTTCTTTTTTATTTTGTCTCGTAAAATCTTTTTTACTTTCGCATTAGTAATATAAGTTTTCTAAAAACATAAAGTGAAATATTTTTAAAAAGTATAATGTTAGGATTTATATTTATAAAAGTAAACATATATGCTTGTATATGTTCACTCTTAGGAATATTTTGCTACCAGTCTTCTTTTGTTTAACGATGAGACTTGTAAAATTGTACAGCACGAGGAATTAAATTTATTTTATACTTATAATGGAATCAAAAAACGGTCAGAAAAGAACGATGTCTCATTTCCTGTTCTTTTCTGACCGTTTTTGGATTCCAATATTCCCCGTGCTGTACAGTTTCACAAGTCTAAACGTTAAACAAAAGAAGACTGGTAGCAAAATATTTCTATATGTTAAGACCACAGCACTTGTCTAAATCGTATATATATACATATATATATACGAACAAAATTCATAATAATGTTTATATAGAAGAAGAGTGAACATACACACGCATATATGTTAACTTTTATAAATATAAATCCCAACATTATACTGTTTAAAAATATTGCACTTTATGTTTTTAGAAAACTCATATTACTAATGCGAAAGTAAAAAAGATTTTAAGAGACAAAATAAAAAAGAAATCCCTTGAAACAATAAAAAAAATCAGTATTAAACAAAAATCTGTAACGTAATTATTTAATTATTAAATAATTACATTACAGATTTTTGTTTATTTATTTATTTGTTTGTTTATTTATATGTTTATTTACTTTTAATAAATATCATATTGTTATATTTGTATTATTGTTTTTTCCAAATAATATTACCAAGAGTCATTCAGTTGACGTAATATTCACTAAGAATCTAACTTATAAGAAAATTGCAGCGCTCGACCGCATGCGCGCTACTTGTAAATGTTGTTATATCTTTTTTAATTATTTATCAATCGATTTGAAACTTTTCACAAATCTTCTTTATACAAATATTACGTTCAGCATATAAGTCAAACAATTTTTGTAATGGATGACTGTATTTCAGCCATCCATCGACTTCCGTTTGACTAACGCGCGAGCGCTACGTCTCCGGGGTTGGAAGTCTTAAAAAAAAAGATGCAGCAAGGATAGGTAGAACAATAAAAAAAAACTCATGTCATTGTCAAAATTTTATCAATTTATTTCTTTTTCCCTCTTTAATTTACCTAAGAAGCCTTGCTTCGTACATAGTTAATTAAATTTTTTTTATTATTATATTTGTTTCGCTTCATGGCAAACCGTGTTACCCCATACCAAGTTTTTCTTTTTATTTTCTTTGCATTTCATTTCTGAATTTCTTTCTTTCTAATTTAAATTTAAATTTTCAACAATTTGCGACGCTCAGCATTTACTCCGCGAATTTGCAATAGAAGCAACGCGTTTCCGTGACATGTTTTTTTTTTCTTCCCTTGAAATTCACAATAAAAAAAAACAAATTGAAAGACTCTCTACCTTGTTCTTTTTTTTTCTTGTTCTGGTGTGTAAGTCTTCGCTTCTCCACACTTCCACCTTGTTCTCTGGTTGATATCTTTTACGGTTGACTAGTTTAGTTGACTGTTGACTGGTATAGTTGACTGTTGACTGATGTAGTTGACTGTTGACTTATAATGAAGGGCGGTGGCTGGTTGCTGCAGGTTCCGGTGACGTGTCGGCTGCTCGGCTGATTTGACGTGGTCAGCAAGAAGTTGGTCGGGAAAGAGAGGGGGCTCCATTGCCCTCCAATCTGGCCTAGAGCTGTTGCTCTGCTGGCTTCCGATCCGAAGAAAGGCGTTGCTCCGCTGGTGATTCGACCTGAAGAGAGCGTTTCGCCTATAAGCTCCAAGCTTTTTATACTCTAAGTCAAGCTTCTACAAGCTTCGTTGTTGCTAGCGGCAGTATATGTTTCTGCCCATTCGTACGATGTTCAGATATTCTGATTGGTTGCCAGTCGGCCCTCCCTGTGTGGTTTTTTTCTGGAAACCATAATTTCAGTTGACTAGAAAGAGGTCAACTCGAAGTTTATTGGCAATTACTTTTTGCCGTTATCTTTACGGTTTCCTGTTTTTTTGATATTCCGCCAAAGCTTTTCTTTTAGGTTTTGCAGTACTTGTATAATTAAACCCATAAATTGGTTTTAATGTCCCTCCACTATGTATTTTCCTTCAGGGACGGCCTTATCTGTTTTCATACTGCGCTTTATTCCCCTACCGCTTCGCTGAAATCTTTTCATACTCTCCTAAGTTAACTTCGTTTTTCTGCGAAGTCGTTCATCGTTGTCAGGCTTATGGCTGTTTCTAAGCTTGCCGCCTGCCCGTATCTTTTTTTAGCATGCTATTCAGCTTATATTTCTCCTTCCTTTGCTGTTTCATGCGACCGCCGAGCCTTGATTTCATTGAGGTCAACTGGATTTGTTGCTATTTATCCCTCGTATTTGTTTATTTATTATTATTTTATGGCGATTATTTTCGCTTTTATTTATTATTAATATTGTTGTTCCTATTTATATTTTGTTTTTAAAAAATTATAATGAACCCTGTGACTTCAGGTTATGTTTCTTTTTGGTTTCCTTCAGCCACTGCTTGATCTCAATTTCTTACGTCGTGATATTTATTTCTTGTGTTCGTTTATTTAGTACTTGATCCATCTTATTTCTTTCTTTTATTATTTTATCATTTTAATTTTAATTAAAATAAAATTTTTGTTTTAACATTGATTGGTAATGAACTCGGTTCATTACACAAAAACCAAAAACTTTCTCGCTACAAGTCTCTTGTACTTGAAAGTTCCCTCGATACTTTTTTCTCGAGAACATTATAAACGCACAATTTGTAATTTGTATTAATTAATAAACAATTGCGACTAACTATTTAAGAATTAACCTTTTTTTATAATTATCATAAGTTTTGCTATAATATTTAGAAAATATATTTCAAATTTCAGCGAAATCGGTTAATATTTACTCGAATTACAACGATTTAAGTTTAAAAAAGTATTGAAAGTTGATGTGAAAAATTTTCTTGTTTTCCATTTTTTTTTCTTGAAAAATAAAAATTTTATAAAAAAACTGTTAATATAAAAAATATGCGGCATGATGAGATTCACAACGTCAAATTTTTTGAAATTTATTCGAAGAAAATGAAATTTTTACTACTAAGTGACTTCAGTTTTACGTGCTCCAAGCGTAAATGCCCTTATTGGATCCGAGCCTTCAATTGAAGTATTTACTGATTTTCAGTATCTGTAAATAAATACGGAATATTATAGCCTTATATTGGGAACTCACACGAAGGCGTAACCTATATATATAGTATACTTACATGGCGACAGAATTCCACAGTATAAGCTAGGCTTAAATGTAATGACATTAGTTTTTTAGTCTAAACATCATCACCGTGAAAAATATTTGTAAATACGCTAACACCAATCGTGCACAACGTAAATTTATACAAGGAGAAATGGTTTATCAGACCCAATTCGAAATAGAATGTGAAATTAATAAGAAATATACATTCAACGGTAAGGTTAACTTCATATAGCTTATTGCTTGCAGGCGTCTACTTATCCACGCTTCATACAAATCTATCTTCGCAGAGTTGTCAAATATATTCTGCTTGTTTACATAACCTCGATTAGTTCTCGGGAAGAGATGAAAACTAACATTTAAATTCTTGACTGCTTAAATTTCACGACCCCTTACTACACAATAATCTCTGTTGGAATTTTTTTCACGCATTTTGAACTCTTTTTATTACATTGTAATTAGTTTTCAATTAAAAAATAAAAATTAAACACCAATTGCTATGCTACTCAACGCAAAGTTGTGTTTTAGATTATTTCACAGCCTTGCCACGAGAGGTCATCGCAAGTGTGTGAGTTCCCAATATCTGCATCTCTGAAATTTGAATAAGGGATCGCAAAGTTAAGAAAAACGCCACCTAACTGTAAAAAACGTAAGTACCGAAAAAATTCTTTGAATCGACTATTAGTTCTGTCTTTGACTGTTAAGTGGCGTTTTTCTTAATTCTGCGATTCTCTACCTAAATTTCAGTGACATGAGTACATAAGGTTATAATATTTAGAGTTTGTTCGCTCAAGCTTTTCGATCTACGGAGAGTCGATGCTTATCTTATTTTTATATCTTCCTTTAGGAAAAAAATAATTACCAAAATGAAATCAATCTCAAACTTTTCCTGACTTTCTGTAAAATTTTATTTATTATCTTCAAAAGTATATACTCTATTTTAATAAAAATACGTACTTATATAGAACACTAGGGTACATACTTTTTAAAAAGTATATACTTTAAAAAATGTACCTGGCTGATTCCATTTAGATTCATGCAGGTCGTCACTGATCGAATTATTTTTTTTCTTCTAAGTAATAAAAATACCTTCTATTATGTATATAAAGATAGAATTTACCTCGTAGAACGCTCAAAAAAAATTTTTTTTTACTACAGCAATTCTAGTGTTGGATGAAAAAACGAAAATTCAAAAATTGAAAATGAACCTCTACTTTTAAATGACTATAGCTCCGTCAATTTTTAACCTTTTTGGGCGTTCTTTTAACGAAAGTGTGCGGAATTTTGTCTAGTTTAAAATGCAATCTCGATTTTTGTAATACAATTTGATCTTACTGAGTTATTTACGAAAAACCGAAAAAAAAAGATTTTTTTCAAACACGATTTTCTCAAAAACTATATTTTTTTTTTTTTTTGAAATTTTTAAATGATTTATACATAAAAAATACTAATTTTTAGGGTAGGTGAGAATATGTGGTTTTGCCTTATTTTTTTTTAACAGATTTTTAAACGTTTTTTTTATATTTTCGATTTTAAAACATTGATACCATGTCGCATTGTACTATTTTTCCAACTTTACATGTTCTTACGACTATTATTATGCTTTTATTTATTAATATATCAAAAATATCAACAATAATCTTTAAAATAAACCCCGGATCGAATATTTTGATCAATTAGAACCAAAGTTATGACGATTTAAAGTTTAAAAAAAAATGCTGAAACTTTAAATAAATATATTTACTTTGAATTTTGAATTTTGAATTTTGAATTTGAATTTTGAATTTTGAATTTTGAATTTGAATTTTGAAAAAGTGAGTTTTTTAAATACTAAAATATATTATTTGGTCATTTTCAATGAACAAATAATATACGATACAATTGAGAAAGAACACTAATGAATTGAGAACTAATGTGAATAAAAAAATCCGAATTTGAATAAAATCTTTTATTTACTTCTTGCCACTCATGTCTCGAAGTTTTGGCAGTGTAGATTTGGTTTCGTTTACTTTTCCAACAGTGAATCTTTTGAATACCTTTAATTTCTTTTGCGCTTCCTAACCATTCCATTTTTTTTGTCAGTCGAAAAACTTCTAACTAATCCTTTCGGATAACAAGAATGTTAATCGACGGAGTATATTTTGATACGTGAGTGGCGAAATTTTCAGCGTTTCTAATAAAATCTGCACTCTTCTTGGACAGATTATGCGTGGTAGCATAATGTTTAACTAAACCACCAATACCGTCACAAGCGCCTTTACCATGACCTGTTGCAGAAAAAAGCCATTTTCTGCTTACTTTTGAGTTTTGAAGCTCATAGAATTGATATCTATTTTTAAAATGACTGGCAGCTCCATCGGAAATAGTTATTATTTCATCAAGATCTTGCACAATATGTTTTTGTTTTAAGTTATCGATAATTAAATTAATAGCAATTAGGGCATGAGACGAATCATGTTTAATATCGTCAGAGACGGTGACATAACTGACTGTTTTATCATTTCCAAAATAGCATACCGACGTAAATATTGATATTTGGTTTTTACTCCAATGATAGCTTTGAATTTCATTTTGAAGCAGAACTGTCCAATTTTCTGCAAGATCGACATGAATAACTAATTGGAAGTCATTATTTTTCGCTAAAAGTTAAACTTCTTTAATTGCGATACGTTGAATTTCTTTGACCAATTTATGAGCTCTTACAGTGAGAGCGCGCTCTCTTAACTCTATTAAGAAATTTTTAATTGTGCTAGTTTTATTCAGTAAATTTGATTTTTCCCAAACATCATAAATTATTTCTTCATATAAATCTTCTTCTGTCAAAGAAATTACTTGTAAATCAATAGAATCTCCAATAGGACATTCTTTACATTCTCTTAGTACACATTTCATATCATCTTTTAAACAAAAAAGTGAAGAACATATTTTCAATTCCAAATCTGCAATGTCTTGTTTATTCTCTTTTTTATAATTATTCAAAGCATCTAACATAAGTTTAAGATTCTCGCAGTAAACGCAAAGACACGAATCGGTGGGTGGATGTGGTATAACCCACTTCGGTCTTAAAGCGTAGAATGTTGATTTACCAATTTTTGTTTTCATTTCAGGGTTTTCGTCTTTAAATAATTGATATATTTCTTTTATACTTCGCGTAAGAAAGCTTTTGACTTTTTTAGTTTTTATACCATTTTCTTTGATAGATACTGTGTCGCTTTTATTCTCACTTTGACGAGAACAATTAAAATCATCGTTCAGATAATAATCCTTTACTTTCATTACAATTTCACTATCCAAAGAATGGCCACAATAGTTCTCAGACTGCTTGTAAATTTTTTTATTATTTACCAATGATCGTGCTTGATCAATCATATAAATAGTTACATTTGGTAAAACTGATAATAAATAATCTTTGGAAATATCACTTGGTATAATACTCAACAATCGCACTTTCTCAAGAAAATTTGAACAATTATCTAATGCAATTTTAATATTCTCAAGCCATTATCATTGGTTTTACATTCATTATTTTCATTCAATGCGGGCAAATCCGTTATATCGTAGACTTTCATCATTTTACTTGCTATTTGTGAATCAAATGCATCGTTTATTTGTTTTCTTTTTCGGAGAGCATAAGATTCTCGCATCTTGATATTGATACTTTGAGGCATTTTAATTGGTGAAATGTTTAATTTCAAATTACTTGAAGTCTCGTTGAGCTGTTCTACCACAGCCTCACTATGAATAAAATCTTCCGAAGATTGTTGACTGCTTGAAGTCGATGAAATAGGCGAGTTTTTCACTTCATCTAATAATATTTTGTAACACGAAGGGCATACTTTATCTTCTCTAGAGAAAGAAGTATTTGGATACAAGCGCTTCAAAGACTCCGTTAGATCACCTAATTCTCTAAGCGGACTTTTGGAGCAATCATAAACAACTTTTTTGTGCCTTTCTTTTAAATCCTTGCACTTCATTTTGACAGTCAGTGATGCCATTATTGATATTCTGTTCAATGACAGATAAAAAAAAATAATTTTTCTTCAACAACTTTATTTTTTATCTTCCTTTTCTTATATTTTTAAACGCGTCAAATCGTTGATGAGAATGCAAAGAACGAATCATCGCCACCTAGTAATGACATGCGTCAACTCCCTACAAAATAAATTCAAATTCTAGGCACGAAATTCAAACTGATAAAAAAATTATATTCTTCAACAAAAAAAATTTTTGTTATAATAATGTACCATAAAAAGAGGATAAATGGTTATATATTCTTTCATCAAAATAACTTTTTCTTTAAATTAAAAAATGTATATCTTCAGATTTTAATCTTTAACGAAAATTGCGTTTCCTCAATGTAAATATCATATTTATTTAAAGTTTCAGCATTTTTTTTTAAACTTTAAATCGTCATAACTTTGGTTCTAATTGATCAAAATATTCGATCCGGGGTTTATTTTAAAGATTATTGTTGATATTTTTGATATATTAATAAATAAAAGCATAATAATAGTCGTAAGAACATGTAAAGTTGGAAAAATAGTACAATGCGACATGGTATCAATGTTTTAAAATCGAAAATATAAAAAAAACGTTTAAAAATCTGTTAAAAAAAAATAAGGCAAAACCACATATTCTCACCTACCCTAAAAATTAGTATTTTTTATGTATAAATCATTTAAAAATTTCAAAAAAAAAAAAAAATATAGTTTTTGAGAAAATCGTGTTTGAAAAAAATCTTTTTTTTTCGGTTTTTCGTAAATAACTCAGTAAGATCAAATTGTATTACAAAAATCGAGATTGCATTTCAAACTAGACAAAATTCCGCACACTTTCGTTAAAAGAACGCCCAAAAAGGTTAAAAATTGACGGAGCTATAGTCATTTAAAAGTAGAGGTTCATTTTCAATTTTTGAATTTTCGTTTTTTCATCCAACACTAGAATTGCTGTAGTAAAAAAAAAAATTTTTTGAGCGTTCTACGAGGTAAATTCTATCTTTATATACATAATAGAAGGTATTTTTATTACTTAGAAGAAAAAAAAAAATTCGATCAGTGACGGCCTGCATGAATCTGAATGGAATCAGCCACCTACTAAAATGTTTTTAATAATTACATACTTTAAGAAATATAATTTATCAAAATATACATAAAAAGTACATATTTTCAATAAAAGTATGGGAAAGGATTCGGTTGTAGGCACCCTTTTGTTTTTGGATCATAACTTTTCACCAATTGTATATTTTTTGGACTTATAGGTGTCTATAAAAAGATGAAGACCTTAGCTTACTACCAACAAAGGGACAAATCGATTTCGTCAAATAGAATAATTTTTTTTTGTTCATTTTGTGAAATGCCCTCAACCGAACCAAAAAAGACTTGGGTTCGGTTGTGGACAATCCTGCAAAATTGTTGGTGTTAAGATATTGGTTGCAATCCATATTGCATCACAAAGTTGGAATAAATTCCTACTCAATAAATGTGTATTATACTCAGCTTCATTGATTCACTTCGATTTGTAATTCTTTTGAAAAAGTATACACAAGCATAAATAAATTTTTGTGATTTTTTTCCAAGCACAGAAAAATTAATTTTCTTACAGCACAAAGCAGACGCGTTTGATTGCTTTGATAATTGGCATAAAATATCGTACTGCAATAATACATAAATGACATTTGTCAAGAAAACCTTATCTGCTTTCTGTCAGTAGAAACGAAGGGATGTCCACAACCAAACCATGCCCACAACCGAACCTTTTTCCCTATATACTTTTTAAAACAGTACCTATTAAAATGTTCCTTAATAGTACGCACTTAAGTAAAGTATACACTGGAAGTACACTTATTGGAAAGGATATTTTTCCAAATATTAACCTCAAATGGCAACATTGCATATTTTACCACAGACACGAAACAATTACAAATCATGGAGCAAATTTCGTATTATCGTTACTTATTACCCTGGTAGAAATTTGAACATTAAAAATGGTGTAAACAACAATTTATGACCATTTTCAATAGTAATATTTTGTCATGTCAATATTGGCGAATAAATGGCAATTTTTTGCTGAATCTGCAGAGCTCAAATTTTTTGGTATATTGGTTAGCATCTTATAGGCAAAAAATGCTAATATAAAAATGTTGTTCAAAATTTTTGTATTTAGCCAAAAAAATACGCATTTTAAGTAAACGAAGAGAAAAAATCAGTAACAGCTATCTAAAAATTAGGTAAACTGTGGACAACTTTTTTTGACTAGTTATATAACTTTTTAGTAATGAGTCCTTAATTTTTCAGATCATAGGTAAAATCATAACCTCACTTTTGCCACGTGGCGAGAAAATATAGATTAGTATTTATTCACATTCCTTCGTCAATGTTTATTTTTATTGGAATTTATAAAAATAAAAATAATATTAAATTTTATTAAAATAAAAATATGAAACGCAGTACGAAACGAGTATAAAAATATCGTTTTTTAAAATAATAAATGGAAAATTTTATTAATCGTTTAAAAATAACCTCTAACAATCCGATCACAACTCAAAATATACGCGCGAATATATTAACAAAAGTGATTCTATTAATGATTAATGATAACTTTCAAGAAAAAACCTTAAATGATTCTTAATAGTAATCAATTAGAGCACAATTTGATAGACTCTACTGTTAACTATATATATTCAAATAATAGTGGATCAGACTCAACATTTTATTAGCATTTTTTAGCACTATGAAGGTTGAAAAAAACGTTTCATATTAGTTCAAATAATGGCCATAAAACATTCCCATTTTCTGCTCTTCACTTTAAAGAAATGGCCATAAAATGGTAGAAAAAGCGTTTCATTTTCTACCAGGGTACTTAATGACATAATTTTAGTAAAAAAACAATATTACTTTCTTTTTTCATGATCCAAATTATAATTTTATAAAATAAAATTTTTAATTCTTAGTTCAATAGAATAGATTAGATTAGATAATAATTTATTCGTATGAATACATAAAAAGGCGTGTAATACAATATAAGATTACAAATAAATATTGCACTTAAAGTTGATATCACAGTCGAATAACTAATCCTAATAATACTGAAAAAGTAAGTCACAATAAAAAGTGATATCACAGATAAACCGTAGATAACACAAGAATAATTAAGATTATAAAAAAATACACGCAATAAAACAATAAATTAAAAACAGTCATTGATTATCTATCAGTCATAATCTTAGAGCACATACTACTGGAGGAAGCACGCCTGAACAAAAAGTGTAGACGATATTGAGAGAGAGGGTGATAGTTTGGGTAACCGTTTTCTCTTAGAAAGAGGTGGCGTCAACCAATCATGTGCCTGCATGAGAGAGAAAGATGGTACCCAAACTCTCTCTCTCTTTCTCTTGCTCGTTCGTCTACACTCTTTCCATAAACGTGCTTCCCCCAGTAGTATATGCTCTAAGGTAATAATATTAAAATTCAAAAGAAAAAGAAAATAATAAAAAGCGTACACAATGGCATGAAACACAGTCAATACAATAAAATCAAATAAAAAAAAACATTTACTCACCAATCATTCATACAATAAATACATTCACAGCTTAAGAAGGGGCCGAACTATCTGTCTTTGTCTAATAGCGTTTTCCATCATTTATGTAAACACTATCCGGTATAACAAGAAAAAAATAGCAGCCCCCGCTAGATATTAGTATAATAGGTAAATTTTGTAATAACAACCAAATTTTTTCACTGCGTAGTTTTTAAATAATTAGAGACCTACCAAAAAAAGATAGGTTATATTCTAGATTGCTAGTAGGTCTCTAATTAGTCGAAAACTATGCGGTAAAAAATTTGGTTCTTATTACAAAATTTACTAATTATACTCATATCTAGCGGGGGCTGCTATTTTTTTCTTGTTATACCGGATAGTGTTTACATAAATGATGAAAAACGCTATTAGACAAAGACAGATAGTTCGGCCCCTTCTTAAGCCTATATATAGGATATTACATAATAAATAACACAAATAAAGAAAGTAAATGTCAATCGAGGTCAAGTAAGTACCCCCTCACTGCTGCCTTGAACCTGCTGAGAGATGGAAGATGTTTAATCTCAGCAGGCAGGGAATTCAATAATCATATAGTATCAAATATTGTTAATTAAAATTGTATAAGCAACGAATTTTTAGTAGTTATCATTTGAATTTTGCATAAATAACTTATATAAAAAAAAACAAAATAATCATGATGCGAAACTCAATGCATGATTCAAAGTTCTCTTACGTCTGTGGTAAAATATGCAGCGCTGCCATTCAAGGTAAACATTCGGAAAAATATCCTTTCCGCCAAGTGTACATACTTGAAGCACGAACTTATTTTCAACAGGTGAAACCTTGTTACTCTTATGATTTTTATAATAAAAAACTTTTAAATAATTCAAATTAAATTGAAAAGATCCTTCTGATTGTGTGGAGTCTGTAGGATATCATGCTAATGTCAATGTTAGACAGTCAGTGTTGAATCTAACTGATTTTTGTAAGTTATATAAGTTAATGCAATTTAATAATTATAAAAATATTTTTAATAATACTTTGAATCTTTGTTTTTCCAATTTTAGTGATTTAAATTTGAATATTAATATTGATCCTGTTTTATCATGTGATTTTCATCACTTTCCATCACTTATTGATGTGCAGTGTAAGCAACGAATATAGATCCTAATAGAAGCGTGGAACCCCAAAGCGCTTTGAAGCTATAAATATGTAGTTGGTACTCCGACCAAGCGCGGCGTTAACGTCACTTTCAGTAGGTAAATAATAGCGACCAATCGGTAACTAAACGGCAGTTATCATTGCTATTTATTCCGAGTATATTTGGAAACTATAATAAAGTTTAAAAAATATGAACATACTCTAAAATTATTTTTAAAAAAATTAAGAGAATGAAATAATGAAAAACAATTTAAGTTAAACTTAAACTGTTATTCTTAAACCCCAAAGGTCTAACAATTAATATTTTACATTCTTTTTATAATGTTTGTAATCAGCGATGGCGTATGTAATTTTGTTTTCTTTTGCAAGCGTAAAAAAAATATTATAGTGTATTAATAAAACCAAGAGTATTAAAATTTTTAATTTTGGTGAAATTAAATTTTTTTTAATATTTAATTTTATTAATAGACTATAATTATTTTTTTTTTCAAATGCGTACAATTTGCAAAGTGAACGAAATAAAATTTAAAAAATTCTCAAAATAAATAATCTGGGAGTGAAATTTAGTTTCTAATAACTTTTCGAATAACTTTTACTTCAAAATCTTACGAAGAGAATATTAATTTTCAATTTCAACATTTTATTTTAAATAATTAAAAGGACTATTATTTATATTACAATATTTTTTTAACATTTGCAAAAGAAAAAAAATTACATACGCCATCAATGATTACGAACGTTATGAAAAGAATGTAATATATAAATTGTTCGCCCTTTGAGGTTTAAGAATAACAGTTTAAGTTGAACTTAAATTGTTTTTCATTATTTCATTCTCTTAATTTTTTTAAAAATAATTATATGGAGTTTGATCATATTTTTTTTTAACTTCATTATAGTTTCCAAATATACTCAGAATAAATAGCAATGATAACTGCCGCTTAGTTATCATTTACCTACTAAGAGCGACGTTAACGCCGCGATTGGTCGAGGTACCTACTACATATTTATAGCTTCAAAGCGCCTTAGGGTTCTGCGCTTCTATTAGGATTTATCTTCGTTGATATAAGTTAGAGCTGTTATTGGAGGGGAATGATTTTTATTACGATTTTAAAAATACAGATTTCGATTCCTTGGTTGATAGATTCAATGTGCTTGATTTGCCTGACATTGACGATGAATTGGTTGATATAGATATCACGCTCGATGGTTCTAATGGTATGTTGATGGAATGTATAGATCATTGCGTACCTAAATTGATTGTTAAGCAAAGTAATTTTCCTAAATGCTTTTCTCTTGAATTAACTGAATGTATTATTACAAAGAAAAGATATCATAGGTTATATAAAAGTACAGGGTCAATTTAATTTTATAATTTATTTAAAGATTATAGATAAAGGAGTAAGGAACTGATGTTAAGGGATGAAATTGAGTTTATAAATCGAACTGTGTTGTCGATAAATCGTGATCCTAAATATTTCTTTAATTACATTGGAACCTAGATAACTGGCCGCTGTATACTATATTATATATAACTTGCCGCGAAAGTCATTTCTCCTCTGTGCGTCGACAAACGTCAGCTCCCACTACCGCTTACATATAGCTCGGTCACATGTCTACCCAACCTCTTTTGGTCAAAAGTATAAACGTTCGGTCAAAACAAAACTTATAATAATAGAGTTGTCCAAAGTAAACAATTAAATTTTTAAAGTATATTTTGAAGATGAAAAATTTGAAATAAATAAAAAAAAATGTTTTAACTATAGCATTAAACGAAAGCTAGAAATTTTAAAAGCTTTGGACAAAATAATATATAAAAACAGTTGCGGAAAAATACAATGTGCCGATGAAAAAGTTAAGAAATTGGAGACAAAATCGTTCGCAGTTCGAAAACGTTGAAAGTAATTATGTATTAACAAATGATACAAAATGCATCAAATTATATGTATTAGATGATCTCGAAGAAGCACTTTTTATTCGGTTTGATAAAACAAATTCTAATTTTATATTTTTTAAATATTTTCTTTAAGTCGAATGAGCCGGTAAGTGAACATACGTCATTAAAAAAATAAATCTAACTTAACATGTACATAAGTCTTACAAATTGAAATATAATTTATGTAAAGTAGCTTTTATTTCAATTAATTAAAAATTAAATTTTTTATTATAAATTAGATACAATTGTATGCATTATTCTTTTGCTTTAAAAAAAGTTTAATTAATGTGGTATTCTATCTCAAAGATATTTTATAACTTTGAAATATGAAATAATATCATTATTTATTGTTAAATTAAATAAAAAAAAGTTTAATTCTATTTAAAACATCTATAACTGTCTTTTTCTGAATTTTTGTTGAAAGTTTATGACTTAAAATTATTTTAATTTAGTTAAAAGTTTAAAATTTTTTCAAGAGTCCAGTTACCGGCTCATTGCCGCTTAAGCAAAAGAGTCGGAGCAAGACAGAAAGATTTAGCACAATTGTTGATAAAGGGGGTTCACAGTAACTGGCCTTTTCTGAGAATTTTTTTCCCCTACAGCCCCATGCGCGGTAAGTTATCCAGGTCCCACTGTATGTAAATACTCTTGATAATTAACACTCGTATCCTAAGGTTATGCATTTTGATGATGAATATGCTGATAATGGAATAGATATTGTAAATTTATTTGCAACTAAGTTTTAAAGTATTTATTCCGACGATGATTTGAGTAATATGGTTTTGAGATTGAGTGCTTTGGATTCACTCTAATCCGTAGTATTTTCTGATAGGAAAATCTATGATTGTATTGATTCCTTGGAAGTGAAGGCTTCTCCTGGTCCTGATAACATACACTCACTTATAATTAAATATATTGCTTTTAAAATAGTGACATGAATTACTAAATTTTTCAACTTATTATAGGCTGCCCTACTAAAAAAATCCACGTGGGTTTCACATGCATTCTATGCAGATTTGCATATGAATCCACGCGGATTACCCACGTGGATTTCCATGTAAAAAATCCATGTGGATTTTATGAAAGCCATGTTGATTTTAAAAAATCCTTGTGGACTGTTAAAGAATCCATATGGATTTTATAAAATCTATGTGGACTTTCAAGAAACCCTCATGGATTTTATAAAATCTGTGTTAATTTCATGTCCTCGTGGATTTTTAAGAAATCCATATGGATTTTGTGAAACCTATGTAGATATTTAGAAATCCATTTAGATATTTAGAAATTCACGTAGATATTTAGAAATCCATGTGGATTTTTATATTATTTACGTAGATTTTTTACTTGGATATCCACGTGGATTTAAATGAAAATCCACGTGGAAATTTACATGGATAAATCCACGTAGAAATCCACATGGATATTTTGAATAGGAAATAACTCGATATTTATTTCGCATTCAAAGTAAAAACCAAAAACGAGGTAAACCTCATAGTTTCAGCTCTTTGAAAATCAAAGAGCTTCTACGATTTAACTAAGAGTATTCTGGCCTTATATATCTGTGTCTTTGAAATTCGTATGATGAATCACAAAACTTAGGAAAACGCCACCTATAGATTCAAAATAGAATCGATGTAATCAATCATCAATTCGACTGTAAGTCACAAAGAGGCGTTCCTCTAAGTTTTGTGATCCATCATATAAATTTCGAAGTTGCAGATATATAAGACCAGAATACTCTCAGTTGAATTGTAGATGCTCGATGATCTTTGAAGAGCTGAAATTACAAGGTTTACCTCGTTTTTGGTTTTTACTTTGAATGCGAAATAAATATCAAGTCAATTCCTATTCAATACATCCATGAGGATTTCCTCGTAGATTTGAATTTAAATCTACGTGGATATTCAAGTGAAAAATCTAAGTTGATTACCTAAAAATCCACATGGATTTCACAAAATCCATATACATTTCTTAAAAATCCACGAGAAGTACATAAAATTAACACAGATTTTATAAAATCCATGCGGGTTTCTTGAAAATCCACATAGATTTCAAAAAATTTATATGGATTCTTTAATAGTTCACAAGGGTTTTATAAAATCAACATAGCTTTCATAAAATCCACATGGATTATTTTCCAGGTGGATTTTTTCAATAGGGTAAGGGTTGTTATCCGGATGGATGGAAGCTTTCACATATAACCATTGTTTAAGTCAGGTGATAAGGCTAAAATAGATAACTATCGTCCTACTTTTTTTTTTTTATCTGGTTCGCCCTATTGGCCCGGTGCAGACTCTTGGCCAAGCTACCGACATCCTTGACCACCTCTGCGTCAGGATGTTTGCCTACCTTTTTACCTTACCTATGTTTTTCCTGTACCTCTATTTCCTACCTATTTTCATTACCTACTTTTAATCTACCTCTCCCTGAGAAATCACGGACTGCCGCGTTCCTAGAACAGTCGGTAAGTAGATTTCTACGGTAGATTCCTGCATTTTCCTAGGCCTAAGCCTGTGACGGAGGGAAAACTCTCCCAGGAGAAAACCTACGCCAGGAATATTTACCCATCGTGTTCAGAAATTCTTTTTCCGATAAAAAAAACGTCTAAAAAAATTTTAGATGTTTTCACCGGGAATCGAAACCCCGACCACTTGGAGCGAATGTGTAGAGACCGTATAAGGCGTATGCCTTAGCCGGTTACGCCACAGACGCTCCTCTTATCGTCCTATTAGTAAACATAGTATTCTTGCTAAGATCTTTGATAAACTCATGTATGATCATTTAGTTGCATATCTTTCTAAATTCATTATGAATAAAGAGCATGGTTTTTTGAAATGTAGATCTACTTGTACTAATTTGTGTGTTTACACTGATTTTATAATGAATAGTATTAGGGGTGGTATTGCTATAAAATCGTTTTATGCTGACCTAAGGCGTGCATTTGATACCGTTAATGTTAAATTGCTACTTAGAAAATTGGAAGCTTATGATGTTTCTTAGTGTGTGTTGAAGTGGCTTAAGTAATATAATCTAACTAATAGGCGAAAAAAAGTTAAGATTAAGTCATTCGTATCAAAAGGATTTGGGCATTATTTTTTATAGTGAAATAACATTTGGTCTGCATATGAATCATCTTATTGATAATATAAATAAAGTTATAGGTTTTATAAAGAGATTTACTACTAAATTTAGAGAGCCTCAATCTTTTCGCACACTTTACTTTTCATATATTTATTCTATTCTGAGCTATGCTTCATTATTTGGTGTCCTTATTTGCAATTTCAGATTGCCCTAGTGAAAAAATCCATGTAGATGATCCACGTTGATGATCAACGTGGGTGATCCATGTGAATTACGTTAATTTACAAAGATTAGCATGGATGCACATGGATTTTGCTTGGGTCGATCCACGTCAACTAAAAATGATATCAACAAAGTTTTTGGGACAATCCACATGGATATAAATATAATTAACGTGGTTTAGAGATGAATGTAGAAAACTCCGATTGTTAATGCTCCGCATGGATATAAAGGTAATCGCGTTGATTTTGGAATCATCCACGTAGATGCGCTTCTCAACAACGTCGATCATCATTGCTGATGCGCATTTTCGTAAGATGGACACGCACTAATTGTAAATTAACCGCATGGATATAAAGGTGATCGCGTTGATTTTGGAATTATCCAGGTAGATGCGGTTCTAAAGAAGGTCGATCATCATTGCTGATGCGCATTTTCGTAAAATGGACACGCGCTGATCGTAAATGAACTGCATGGATATAAATACATCTATCGTAGGTTTTGAGGACCTTTGATAGATACAACGTAGACTTTGGGGACCTTTGGAGAGATTGAGGACCAGGTCCTCAATCTCTCAATGTTATTTGTATATCTATATATATGAATTAAGATTCTTACACGAAATAAGAAAAATTATTTCTTTCGGTGAAATTAAAAAATTCTTGTATATTTCGAAAAATTTGTTGTGA
Source organism: Anastatus disparis (assembly GCA_017163975.1). NCBI lineage: Eukaryota > Metazoa > Arthropoda > Insecta > Hymenoptera > Eupelmidae > Anastatus > Anastatus disparis. The sequence goes on along the minus strand of JAFFSR010000365.1, from coordinate 852,233 downwards.
AATGACCTTAAGGTCCTTTATTTTAAAGGTTACATACATTTATATAAGAAAGGAGGAATTATTTCTTTAGTTAAAAGTGAGAAAATTTTTGTAAAAAAAAAAAATGTACTGTGAAATGACCTCAAGGTCCCCAAACTCTACGTTACATACGTTTATATAAAGATAATCGCGTTGATTTTGGAATTATCCACGTAGATGCGGTTCTCAACATGGTTGATGATCATTGCTGATGCGCCTTTTGATAGGATGGACACGTGCTGATCGTGAATGAACTGCATGGATATAAAGGCGATCGCGCTGAATTTAGAATTATCTACGTAGATGCGCTTCTGAACAACGTTGGTGATCATTGTTGATGTGCCTTTTTGAAGGATGGACACACGCTGATCGTAAATTAACCGCATGGATATAAAGGCGATCACGCTGATTTTCGGGATGATCTACGCAGGTGCGTATCTCAAAAACGTGGATGATCATTGCTCACGCTCTCAGTAGTAAAATGCATACACGTCGATTCACAAGAATGTAACGGAAACCTAGCTGATTTTTTTACGACACACGTAGATGCAAATGTTAACAACGTTGATGAGCTGCGCTCATGTGCTTATCAGTAGAATGGAGACACGCTACATCCTTGTGGATCAAGGTGTATCCATTTTACTACTGAGCGCGTGAGCAATGCTCATCTATGTTTTTGAGATACGCAGATTATACGCAGATAGAGATGCGTAGATTATCCTGAAAATCAACGCGATTGCTTTTATATCCATGCGGTTTATTCAAGATCAACGCGTGTTTATCCTAACAAAAGGCGCATCAGCAATGATCATCGACATGTTTGAGAACCTCGTCTATGTGGATAATTCCAAAATCAGCTCGATCATCTTTATAACCATGCGGTTCATTTACGATCAGCGCGTGTCTATCCTATCAAAAGGCGCATTATCAATGATCATCGACGTTGTTGAGAACCGCATCTACGTGGACAATTCCAAAATCAGCCCGATCACCTTTATACCCATTCGGTTCATTTACGATCAATGCGCGTCCATCCTACCAAAATGCGCATCAGCATAAAATTTTCAATTTTCTTTTATTGGTAGTATTATTATGTTATACAGATGCTTATAATATCTAATTATAAGTTTCCGTAAAAAATCTCCAAGTGGATTTTAGCTGCATCCAGGTGAATAAAGATCAGAGTGATATCCAACTCGATCAGAGTGATATCCAGCTGGTTATTTTTAACAGGGCAATGATCATCGACCTTGTTGAGAACCGCACCTACGTGGATAATTCCGAAATCAGCGCGATCACCTTTATAATCATGCGGTTCATTTACAATCGGCGCATCTCCATCTTACTGATAAGCGAATGAGCAATGCTCAAACACATTGTTTTTATTCGCATCTACGTGGTTGGTCCCAAAATCAGCGTGATTGCCTTTTCATCGATGCGGAGCATTGACAATTGGAGTCTTATACATTTATCTGTAAACCACGTTGATTATGGTTATCTCCATGTGGATCGTCCCAAAATCTTTGTAGATATCATTTTTATCTGGCGTTGATCGATCCATGCGAAATCCATGTGCATCCATACTAATCATTGTAGATCAACGTAATTTATATGGATTATCCACGTTGATCATGCACATGGATTATCTACATGTATTTTTTCAATAAGGTGATTCACTTGAAAATATTGCTAGAAAGTTTTTAAGGTATGCTTCGTTCAGGCTAGGTTGTGGAATGAGATGTGATGAGCATAATTACACGCGAATTTGTTTATTACTGTATGTTCCTACGGTGGCATCTGGTCATGAGCGGAGTAATGTAATTTTTGCATATGAAGTTATTAATATCACATCATATGTGATGACCCTAGTAACATGGTCAACGCAATTTTGCTGCAATTTCGCTGCAATTTTCTTGAAAATCAAAAACTTGAAGCAGAACATGTGCTGTCTGTTTCCGCATTCCATAGGGTTTTTTATGAAAAGAAATTACAGTAGATAAGTGCAACAGAATTGCACGTTTCTGGCAGAGAGAAAGTGCAATCTACGGAACAGAAAGAATGCGCAGAATCTTGAAGATATTTTGTAGTAAACTTGCGGAAAAAACTTAATACAGACGCTAGCAACAAAATTGAGTAAATAATTTCTGACAAAGTTTTGCAAGACAATTACGTAAGAATTGCAAATTGTCAAGTGCTGTTCTGCGAATCGTATTAAGTACACAAGCATATAACAGAATCGAAACAGTCTTGCATCAGAAACTTGCAGCAGCACTTTACCTTAAATTTACATAAGAATGACAAAAGTTAAGTGCAATTATGTGACGAGAATAAACATGCAAACTTGAAGCAGAATCAAAGCAGTCTTCTGTAAGAATCTTGCAGCAGCACTTTACCCCATAATTACATAAGAATGACACAAGTCAAGTGCAATAATGTTACAAAAATAAACACGTTAACTTGCAGCAGAATCGAAGCAGTCTTCCGTAAGAATCTTGCAGCAGCACTTTACCCCCGAATTACATAAATATGACAAAAGTTAAGAGTAATTTAATGATGAGAATAAACACGCAAATTTACAGCAAAATTGAAGCAGTTTTATGTGAGAATCATGCAGCAGATTTGCGCTAAAATTACATCAGAAAGACAAAAGTTAAATGCAATCTTATCATAAGAATAATCACGCGAGCATGCAGCATACTTGGAGCTATCTCACATAAGAATCTTGCGACAAAACTTTACTACAGAATTACATATGAATGTAGAACCAAAATATTTATCATCTTTTACTGATAGAAATTTATTTAAAAATTTTCTTAGATATTATAAAAAATTTTTATCTACGTTTTTTATATTTGACAGTTGGCTGCAATGGTCTCCTCTCTTCTCCCCAATGTCTACATGTATATAATTTTATACTGTCACATCAGCTTATCTCTTTGTGATATGATTATCTCATCTCTTTGAGTATATATGTTGATTGTTTTTTGCGTTTCTTCTTTTTTCTTTTAGCCAATATGTGCCTATAGGTGTAGGCATTGGTAGTAAGAACACGTAAAGTTTAAAGAAATGCATTAAATGTATCGCAATTATAAATTATTATATTTTCATTAAATTATAAATTATAATTTTTAAATTCAACATTTGCTTTCTTAAAATCTGTCAACAACTCTTATGAACATGTTCTCGTTAGTTGAATGTTAATAATATTCATAATGAAAATTTTTTATTAAAATACAATGTATTATCTTTATTCTATAAAGTGACTTGTTAATTTTTTGAACTATTAATTAACTTTGAAATTCTATGAACTGTGCTGCTGCAAGATTCTTACCGAAGACTGCTTCGATTCTGCTACAAGTTTACGTGTTTATTCTCGTCATATAATTGCGCTCAACTTATGTCATTCTTGTGTAATTCTGGAGTAAAGTGCTGCTGCAAGATTCTTACGGAAGACTGCTTCGATTCTGCTGCAAGTTTGCGTGTTTATTCTCGTCATATAATTGCGCTCAACTTATGTCATTCTTATGTAATTCTGGGGTAAAGTGCTGCTGTAAGATTCTTACGGAAGACTGCTTTGATTCTACTGCAAGTTTGCGTGTTTATTCTTATTTTAGAATCGCACGTTTCGATTGGCAATCTGTTACAAATCTGACGCACGTTTCAGTCGCAATTAAATTTCAGCAGATATGCATTAAAATGTGGAAACAGACCACGCAAGTTCTGCGCAATCGTGCTTGCAACAGATTGTGTTACCTGGGGACTTACTAAATAAATTTGTACCTTTTGTTTCTAATAGACATTCTAGATATGCAAGAAATTATTTTTCTGTTCCTCACTCTGCTTACAATCATTTGCTTTATGCACCTTCATTGCGACTTGCTTCAGTTTGTAATAGAAATAAAAACTAGCTTGATCTTTATTCTGATGGTTTGTATGGAGTATGCTAAATCTAGGTGCATCCCTACTCAAAATAGTCACTTTATAATCAAGTGAGATCTCAAGTGATTCTCAAATGATAATTATACCAAAATCTCAAGTGATTATTAAGTGATCATCAAGTAATTATCATATGATTGTCAAATGATTATCAAGTGATAATCACTTGATTTCTAGGATCTTAATAAAAATTCATTTCGTGAATATCTACAATTGTAATATGATTGCAAAATTATATAATACATTTAATTTGAATATAAATAAATATTACATGAAATGTCTCTACTGAAAAATGTTACATGAGATCTCATGCCAAAATCTTATTTGACAATATTTTTCATTTTGGTATGTTTGAAATCATCGATCGAAGACTATTTTTAAAAAATTAAGATTTAGAAAATTTTTTTGAAAATATGAATTTATAAAAATTTTTTAAAAGGAGGTCACCTATCTCTGTCCTTTTTTAATCAAAGAAATGATTTTTTTACAAAAACTAATAACTTAAAGAATGAAGAGAAAGCCGCATCTTGTATCAAAAAAAGAAATATTTTCTTTGATAAGAAAAAATTAATTTTATTGCTTCGTTCTCAAGAAAACCTTGAAAAACCAAATTGTCCACCCTAACCTCTATGATTTAAGTTTTTCAAGGTTTTCTTGAAAACGAAGCAATAAAATTAATTCTTTCTTATCAAAGAAAATATTGCTTTTTTTTGATACAAGATGCGGCTTTCTCTTCATTTTTTGCTAAAGTTATTAGTTTCTGTAAAAAAACTCAATTCTTTTGTGACATCCCATGGAACTAAACCCTTATAAATTGTTAAATGAATTATATTAAAGATTGGAATTATTCATTAATCTATTTTTTTATTACATTTATTACATATATGGAAAAGTAGTTCCATGCGATCTCCCGAGTCAGCATTCTTAAAAATTGCAAAAACTTCAAATGTAAAGAAGAGACGAAGAAGAAAGTACAAGAATTCATTGGTAAGCAAGCCAATGAACTCTAAAACAATCGAACGATTTTCTGTTCTGGAAATCTCAGCTGCATGTCAGGTTTTGATTGGATTTTCCATCTCTCGATCGCCCGGCGCAAGGCAATAAAAACAGCCCCCTACGTCACTCTTCGCCTTTTTGTCATAATACGATAGCAACCGCAAAAGTCGGCTCTGCTGGTCCGCTGAGATAAAGTCAGTGTTAGTTTTAAATCAGTTTATTTATCATAAAATTTATTAGGAAGTAGCTTAGAAACCTACTTCGCTAATAGGAAAAATTATAATATAGAAAAATATAAATTTACAATTTTGCATAAATAGACTAGAAATCTATTTCACGGAAAAAAAATAACAAAAAAAATTTATATAAATAAATATTTAGTGAAAAGGACAAGCAAGTGCAAATGACGACATAAACGAATAAATTAGCTGAGCGCTAGACGACCGGGAGTTGAAGAATCTAACCTAATCTGGCCACGGATAACTTAACCGTGAAGGAATAAGTTAATTTAAGCGGAGATTAAAGGACGGAACTTCAAGGGATACATTTATATATCTTCTCCCTCTCTTCCTGGAATATTGAATCGTAAGAAAATTATTATATTTAATAAATAACAAAATGTGTATTAATTATTAAATTAAAAAAATAAAAAAAAAGAAAACACAAAAGGAGAAATTTATTTAAATAATTAAAACTTAATATTAATTTTTATAAAAATTTGGTTATTCTAAAACTAAATTAGAATTTAATTTTAATAAATATTTAGTTAAAAGGTGACAGGTAAGTCCTGGGACTACAAACTGGTTCCCAATAAAAAGAAATTTATTTCTTTTTGTGAACTCAACGACCGAAACAAATCCGGTCGTAACAAATGGCATCCCTTGTGGAGAACCAGTAAGACCTTTCACCTGTTAAAGAAATTTTATAAATTATAACTTAATTATAATAAATAATACTTATTTAAAATAAATAGAAAATTTACAATTTCGCCATATATAACTGTTATATAAAGAAATAACAAGTTATATATATTTTAAAAAAATATATATATACATTATTATTTTATTTGAGATAAAAATTTTTCTTTTTATGAATCAATCTGAATTTTTGGTTAAATTCATAAATTATATAGCTGAAAGGCTACATTTATGAAATACTTGGAGCGCTGCAAAGCATGAAAAGTTTATTAGCATCCAAAAATTTGGATTTCCTTTCTTTTGAGTCAACATTTATAAGATTTCCAGCTGCAAGGCTGAACTTATAAACGCCTTAATTGCCGAAAGGTAAGAAAAGGGTATTGACGATAAAGAAAGGTTTCATAAAATAAATAAGTTCAATATTAAAATATATAAAATAATAATAAAACATTTCGTTTCAATTGTACTGTCAACGACCATCTACAAGTCAAAAGTTAAGAGTCAGCATAATCTTACAACTTGTGTGTTTCTATCGTTTACCTTTAAATTAATAAAGTAAATTTTCGTTTCCTTTTTAATAAAACTTTAAAATCTTTTAAAACATTTAATTTAATAAACTTGATATTTTAATAATTAATAACTAACTCTAATGTGTTTTTTTTATATAAACAAGGGTAAATCATAAATAATACTCGTTAATCAAAAATTTTAAAATAGATAAACTACATTTTAATTCATTTAATATAACTTCAAGATTATTATACTCTAAAGTAATAAATTGTGGTAATCATAATTAGGATTTTAGTTTATGATAAATTACTATCCTGCAATTTCAAACCTTGAGTAATAATATCAATTCATTATTATAGTTAAAATCATTAAATAAAAGGAAATTTTGACGTAAATTGATATTTTCATTAATTAAAATTTTCAAAGGTTTTTATTATACAAATTAAAGTTTTGGCTTTGGTGCTTATTTAATTTCATAAATATAAGTATTTTAATAAAAAGGGTCGCAATTTACAAATAAAACTCTAAAGAAATTTATTAATTGAGGATCAATTTGTACTACTCTATAGTAGTTAAATTTTAGTGTTAAATATAATTAATAATTAATAAATGATATTTTTTTTATTATCATAACTCGAAATTTATAACAGATACTACAAATAAAAAAATTACATACGTACGACTTCGCGACGTTAAAAGTCAAACAGCAAAACGCTAAGTCAGCGTTTCACTGACCCAGATTCATAAAGTAACTTGAATAAAAATTCTTTTGACGGAATTTATATTAAACTTTAATAAAATATAACCTTTATGACAACCAAATAAAAATTACAATATAATAATTAATATAAATTTGAAGTTTAATTCAGATAAAGCGAGCAAATAATTATATTATATTACAACAGTTATTATTCGACACATATTATTATATTGCGTTATATGATTATATACATATAATATAACATATTATTATCGAGTCAATCTCTGTGGTAACGAAAATTTTAAATATCAAATAAAAATTTAATTTTTTTTTTTGCATCTCATCTTAAGATATCTAATAATATACAATAATCAAAATTTTCATCATGACAAATAAGCAAGAGATAATGGAAATTCAAGCCTCTGGAGAAAGATATTTAATCATTTCAATTAACTACTTCCAAATTCTATGAATGGGAAAATAGGGTAAAAGAATCAACGAAATGCATGAATAGAAATTATTCAGAATCGAAACATGGCCTATTACCAAGATTTGAATGACATCAATTTTCCGTACACTATCTCGGACTCACAAAGGCCGTACCCATTCGGACATCAACAATTTCTATCACCTCAACCTTATTTCTATCCTCCTAGGTTTCCTTATTACCCTCCTTATCCAATTTATCCTCCTTATCCAATAAGTCCTAAAATTCTATCCGAAGTATCGAATACCTATCAATCACAAACTTACGACTCTGAAGATTTACTTACAACCCAACAATCGTACCATCACGAGAGTAACCTAAGTTATAAATGTTTGCAAAGAGAACGTATCGATGAAAAATATCTAACCGATTCAATGAACAAAAGTTCTATGTACGGAAACAAAAGCGCACACCGTGTACAGAAATCTAAACGTCCTGTAATATGTTTAAAAGTCTCAGCTCTAAAGAACGAAGAAGGAACCTTCGCACTATACTCGGCTGTTAGTATCAACGCCGTAAAAGGTAGTGCTCTTAAGGATAACATTATCATCAACTCCAAAAAGGCAACAACAGTATCAGATACACCTTCAACACCTATAGAAACACTAGGCACTGTAGAATTAGAAATACTCGGATTTATCCATGTATTTCACTTCTTACCACCTGCAACATCATTCTCACAACATGCCATACTGGGCTTACCATATTTCGAAAAGGAACGTCCCGCGATTTGCTACAGATCTAGAACTCTCACAATAAATAGCAGTCCAATTGATCCAATACCTTTCCTCGAAGGAACCCAATTACAGTTTGATAACAAGCGCATGGGAGAAATTAAAAACCGAAATTCTTGTGTAACACAAACTGACACCGATACCAAACGAAGAAAGGTAAAGATAATAAAACCACAAATAAATTTTACGCACGAATCCCAATTGAATTATGAAGACATAGAAACTTTCTGCAATTGTTCTGATTCAAAAGAACAGAAAGCCCTGCCATATTATTCAGAAAAACTAAAGAATTATAAGGTAATCAACAAAAAATCAGCTAATTTATTAAACGATACATTTATAGTAAGGTCTGCACAAGAATCTCAGATACAATATGAAACAACGGAAACATTTTATGTATCTGATCGTGATTTTGAACGTATAGAAAACATTACTGAAACAGAAGATCTGAAGAGCGCAGAAGTACATTACGCGAATGTTGTCGATGATACTACTATCCAATTCATGCAACCTCAAACATTAGAAAAATTAAAAATTTCAACTAATTCAAAATTTAGCGCATGCTTAAAAGTTGGCCTGAAAACTCATAATAAATTTAAAAAATTTTTTAAATACAAAGATGTCAACCAAAAATTTCCGACCAGAATTATAAAATCTTTTACTATTAAAAGAATAATTAAAACTAAAAATAAACTTAATAAAATTAAAATTATATTAAAAAACGTTCATAAGCGCAATATAATTAATTGTCGGTTAAACTTACTAAAATTAAAGAGTTTACTTAAGGACCGAAGAACCAATTACGTGAGTTCAAAACCAGTCTATAAGGAAAAATGTACCAGGTCCGGTCAAGCCGAACCCATGGCCTTTGAAAGGTTTTAAAACCTATTTAGAATTTTACCGAAAACCTGAGGGGGAAGGCAGAGAATACGAAATTGAACACTCCGAATGGAATAACTATTAACTCGCCTTCATCGATTCAACAGACAACAAGATAAAATACATAAGCTTTACCTGACGCTGAAAGAAACAAATAGTACTATACATTTCGAAAACCCTCAAGAAAATACTTCTCTCTTTTTAAGAAAAATGTCAACGAAGTAGAGTCTCTTGAGATTCAAGGTATTCATTGGTAAGCAAGCCAACGAACTCTAAAACAATCGAACGATTTTCTGTTCTGGAAATCTCAGCTGCATGTCAGGTTTTGATTGGATTTTCCATCTCTCGATCGCCCGGCGCAAGGCAATAAAAACAGCCCCCTACGTCACTCTTCGCCTTTTTGTCATAATACGATAGCAACCGCAAAAGTCGGCTCTGCTGGTCCGCTGAGATAAAGTCAGTGTTAGCTTTAAATCAGTTTATTTATCATAAAATTTATTAGGAAGTAGCTTAGAAACCTACTTCGCTAATAGGAAAAATTATAATATAGAAAAATATAAATTTACAATTTTGCATAAATAGACTAGAAATCTATTTCACGGAAAAAAAATAACAAAAAAAATTTATATAAATAAATATTTAGTGAAAAGGACAAGCAAGTGCAAATGACGACATAAACGAATAAATTAGCTGAGCGCTAGACGACCGGGAGTTGAAGAATCTAACCTAATCTGGCCACGGATAACTTAACCGTGTAGGAATAAGTTAATTTAAGCGGAGATTAAAGGACAGAACTTCAAGGGATACATTTATATATCTTCTCCCTCTCTTCCTGGAATATTGAATCGTAAGAAAATTATTATATTTAATAAATAACAAAATGTGTATTAATTATTAAATTAAAAAAATAAAAAAAAAGAAAACACAAAAGGAGAAATTTATTTAAATAATTAAAACTTAATATTAATTTTTATAAAAATTTGGTTATTCTAAAACTAAATTAGAATTTAATTTTAATAAATATTTAGTTAAAAGGTGACAGGTAAGTCCTGGGACTACAAACTGGTTCCCAATAAAAAGAAATTTATTTCTTTTTGTAAACTCAACGACCGAAACAAATCCGGTCGTAACACTTTGATTAGAAAAGGACAGAAATACGTGACCTCCTCTTAAAGTCCAAATTTTCAAAAATAATCTCCGATTGATGATTTTAAACATACCAAAATAAAAAATCTTAAAAATGAGATTTTGGTATGAGATTTTATTTTAGTTTTTTCAGTGGGAGTATCATAGAGGCTAACAATTTTAGAATAAAAGTTGCATTAATAATATTGAAATAGATACAATTTTTATAAAATATATTAAAATATTTTATTAGAACATATTGTTAATTATTGAGTTGTATTTTTTAAGTGATAACTTCTTATGGGACGGTGAGTTGCTTAGGAATTCAGACAAAAATTTAAGATCAAATTTTAAGCTCGTAAAACTTAAATATGTAAACAAAAAAAACTAAGGCCTGAATATTAGTGTGGTTAAAAAAAAAAATACATATGGAAAATGCATGTCTATTTCACTTTTATATATATATATATATATATATATATATATATATATATATATATATATATATATATATATAAAATCGGGTATGTGTGTGAGAGAGAGAGAGTAGGCACACAATTTTACACAGCACGCCTGAAGCATACAAAAATGATACCCGAGAACTTTTAGAGTTTTTATGTCGAACCTTTTTCAATCATAGTTAACCAAAATTTTCAAATAATTTGCAATATAAAATAAAAGATTTATCATTAAATATTTGCATTTCTTACTTCGAGAGAGTCATCGTGAATTTTCATTGCAAAAATTGGTCAATTTTTACATAAATTATGTCAAATAATTATTTATTTCATTTCATGAAAAATCGTTCGATTTCTTTCATTCAAATTTGTTAAACTTCGTAGACAAGCTCTTACATTGGAATAAAAATTGCTAATTATGAAATTTTGATTATTGCAAATAAATAAGTTGAAAATATTTACTCGAGTTGAAAAAAGAAAAGTCATTTAAATAGACTCAGTGAGTACAGTGCAGCTATTGTATTCACCCTGTGGTGTCAAAAAATATCGATAAGAGAAATATAAATATATATATATATATATATATATATATTATATCGTCGCCTCTAACGAAACACATTTCAATTCTCAGTCGAAAACTAGCACGATTCACATTTGCGGCGAAAAGTAGCACAATTCGCACCCTTTGCCGCTAAGAGTAATTCAAATTGTTCCACAAGTAGCAGATCTCAACACTGTCCCTTGGACAATAATACATGTTAGCGATACTTTGCGATGACTAAATAGCCAAATGTGCTAGTTTTCGCGGCCGCTTTTCAAATGCCCTACTTTTCGTTAGAACCGACTGCAATTTTTGCAAGATTCTTAGACAATATACAATGTAAAAATTGTATTTCTTATTATTGCTACCATAAATTAATTGATACTCTTATAGAATCTAATGATGATAGTGAGAATGTAGATGAACCAAGTGTTCCCGGTCAAAAAAGGTTAGCTATAAAATATAGCTAAAAAAATAGTTAAATATATAGCTGTATCGAGCTGTATTTACAGCTATATCGATGTGTTTTTTTAGCTGTTTTTTATAGTTAAAAATGTACTTAATTTTATAGTTAATAATTTCGTTAGCTACCGAAAATATTAATAGCTACTTTTTCAACTATATTTTATAGCTATTATTATAGTTAAAAAAAACACTTAAATTTTTAGTGTATTTATACCCGGTCAAAAAAGGTTAGCTGTAAAATATAGCTAAAAAAATAGTTAAATATATAGCTGTATCGTGCTTGTTTTACAGCTGTATCGATGTGTTTCTTAGCTGTTTTTTATAGTTAAAAATGTACTCAATTTTATAGTTAATAATTTCGTTATACCGAAAATATTAATAGCTACTTTTTCAACTATATTTTATAGCTATTATTATAGTTAAAAAAACACCTAGTACACTAAAAATTTAAGTGTTTTTTTAACTATAATAATAGCTATAAAATACAGTTGAAAAAGTAGCTAATAATATTTTTGGTATAACGAAATTATTAACTATAAAATTAAGTACATTTTTAACTATAAAAAACAGCTAAGAAACACATCGATACAGCTGTAAAACAAGCTCGATACAGCTATATATTTAACTATTTTTAGCTATATTTTATAGCTAACCTTTTTTGACCGGGATTACAATATATTAATAGCTAGATATTTAATCATACTTTATAGCTGGAAATAAATGGTTTTTTAGATATCCTTTATAGTTGAAAATATACCTAAATTTTTAGTTGATAATTTATTTATTACTCATAGATATTTAGCTGAAAAAACATGAATATTGCTATAATATAAATAAATATAGCTGTATTTTACTTATATTGTTAGCTGTTTTTATAGATGTTTTTTTTGACCGAGAACAACTGAAAATATAACTGTAATTTCAATTGTATTTTTAGCTGTTTTTTAGCTATATTATTAACAATTTTTTTTAGCTAAATATTATTAGAGTAGCTTTCAGATATACTGGAGTTTATTTATATTGTCCTTCCCTACCTTCGCTGTAAATTAGTTAACCTATACATACACTAAATCTAAGTAATAACTCGCAGGGATCGCTAGAAAACACGCGCGCATTTTTTAGTAACGGTAAGATGGATCGGTCTTATATACAAAGTGTACTCAACTCTCACCACTTGCGGGAGTTGGACACAAATTTCAACGCGTCAAAAACGTTTAGCTAAAAAAATTAGCTAAAAATTAAGCTTAAAATATAGCTGTTTTGACTCGTTATAACTTATCAACAAATTCCACAATTAGAAACGGAAAGCTTTATTTCTCAAGAAACGAAAGATTTTGTTGATCAACTGAACAGTAAAAGATTAAAGAATGTAGTAAAAATAGGTGATTGTACACTAGTAGGATGTGCAAAACGTCACATTCTAACCAAAAAAGAAATTTCGTGCCTTCGTTTCTTTATAAATATTAATAAAATTACTGAATGTAAAAAATACAATAAAATTATATTACAAAGTTGTAGATACACATCTTGTTATTATTCAAAAGGGAAAAAAACTAATGATTCTATTTTTCAAACGAAAGATAGTAGATTCGGAATCATTAGTTCTATATATTTGATTAAATAGGACGATAACTGTGATGTTTATATTTTCTTTAAATTATTAAAACTTGTACCGGTTTCATTTGTTAATGACACTGATGTGAAAGAAATCATAAATTTAAAAAAATGTTCACTCTTTCATGGCGAAATTCAATGTCTTAAGTATACCATGCTACACCGGCCTTGTATAATAACAAAATGTAATGATGATTATTATTTAAGCTCAATTTTTAAAGGTGCTCTTGGTCGCTGCATTAATTAAGATTTGATAAGTAAATCGTATTATATTTTAGCGTTGACATTGTAAATACAAAATAAAACTTCTTTTATAATTGTAAAATAAGACATATTTTTATATAAAAGTTTTTATGTAAAAATAAAAATAAAAATTCTTTTTGAATCAATTATATCCTTACCTATCTACTTACTTTCAATAATCAAAAACAATTTTTAACAATTTTTAAAATCTAATGAAAAAATAATTATAACTTTTTTTTATCGTTTCCTTCAAGTGAACACCTTTAAAATTCAAAAAATTAATAAAAAAATTAATAAAAATTACTAAAAAATAATATTAATAACTTTTATTTAACGTTGGCTTTACATGTATATACACCTTCCATACCAAAAAAGATAAAAAAAAATAATAACTGATAATAACTTTTATTCAACGTTTGCTTTATATGTATACCTTCCATACCGAAAAAGATGATAAAAAATAATAACTAATAATAACTTCTATTAACTTTTATAAATAGAAAATAATTATTAGTAACTCTTGGATTGAAAAAAAAAAAAAAATAATAACCGATAATAATTTTTACTTACGGTTTACTTTATGCATATACTTACCATGCTGAAAAAGATAATAAAAAATAATAACTGATAATAACTTTTATCAACTGTTATAAATGTAAAATAATTATTAATAACTATTATAAACAGTTATTACAGTCCAAAATCTACACTTTTATAACAAATAATAAAAAATAATAACTTTTTTTTTAAATTATTTTTCGTTGTATATAATTATTATTAGTTATTAACGGCAGATTATTTCCGCTTGGGTAACTACAAATTCATATTTAATATTGATTTCAATTTGTATATCAAAAATATAATTAAATAACTATTTATCAGAAATCTTCTTTGAATCTTAATATTTTTTGAGATCACTATATTTATTATAATAATATTTAAGTAACAGTATATTTAAAAAAAAATTTTACGCACAATAATTTCAACCTACAATAATCAAAGTTATCACTTCTGTTGGCCAGTCCCACGACTGCCACATTTTTTTTTGTCTATAATGCGTAAACTTAAACTTTCTGTAGCATTTATGATAAAGATATCTTTGCGGCCATCATCAAGATCTCGAATTATTCAAATAATCAGTATATAAACATACAAAAAGTGAATATAAGTATAACTTTATGATTAAAATTTATTGCTTACTTATACTTGATAATCACTTGAGATTTTAGCATGACTATCACTTGAGCATCACTTGAGATCTCACTTGATTCTCAAGTGACTATTTTCATTAGGGATTTTTGGATGTGTATGATTAGTTATAGAATTTCGTTTGAATCTTTATACCTACCAAACTTAATTTTTTGTATTATGGGTGTTACCCATTGAAAGTAATAAATAAATAAAAAAACAAATAAATAAATAAATTATATTCAAATTTGATTTTTTTCCAGGCTTTAACATAATCTTGGTATCTTAAGGTAGTTTACTATCAGGTATATCATAAAAAATTCATTTTCTTAGGAATGCTTCCAAATTTTTATCACATTACAAAATCAACATTAGAAATAAACTCTGAAAATTTTAAAACGATTCACCATTTCTAGATTGAGACAGGGAACTTTAAAATTGCAATCAAAGTGTAAATAAATTTGTTAAAAATTATAATTTCATAGTTTTGTATCTCAATTTAGAATGTAACTTTTATAATTTATAATGTAACTTTTATAACCTTTTACTTAAATTTTTATGTGTATATAATAGTTTGCAATGTCATACTCACTGGTCATTAAATTATGAGAGTGTCTAGGGGGACATAATAGCATACGCGAAAACTTTAAAATTTATAACCAATAACCCAAAGACTCAAGTACCCCCTAGAGGGGTATTTGGGTCTTTGGGTTATTGGTTTTAAATTTTTCACGTACTCTATTCTTATTTTGCATACGCTATTCTTATTTTGCGTACGCTATTATGTATCCCCCTAGACACACTCTTAAATTATATTCTATGATACAGATATTCTCTATAAGCAGAGGTTTGTCAATAATAAATATTTTACAAAATAAACTTTTGAAACAATTATAATTGTAACAGCACAAAAATATCTTTGCAGTTTTGTAATAACACTAACAAGAAAGCTGTGGTAGGACATACATACATATGATGAGAGAATTCATATATACGTAAAATTTTTTGCTTGGTGAGTATCATTTTTCACCATTTATATGCTGCCATATAATTAATGTGTTTCAAATGAATATAAGACATTCCGCATCAAAATGTTATAGCTAAAGTGCATCAAAATAAGAGATAATCAGAAATATTCTTAACACGACTGAGCTTATTTGCTAGAATCTGAAACCCAAAGATGACACTCACCTGATAAGTTACATTCAGATTTAAAATAGTCATATTTACTTAAAATATAATTTATATCTGACAAAAAATAAAAATTTCGAAAATGTCATATCATGAAAACTCAAAAATTAAGATATAGTTATGAAAAGATATGCCTTTAAATTATTTGATAAATAAGCAATAAAACAGTGCCAGTGTGAAACTGATATGAGAAATTGAAAATCATGAAATCCTTATTTGATCCTTATGAAATCTACATGAAATTTTGTATGAACACGAGATCTATAACAAGAATATTTTCACGTTGATATTCAATAAGTTTTTATTAAAATTGATTTCTATAAATTTATCAAAATTTTCTAAATTATTGTGTTTATTAATAAAATGTAATTTGAATTACTGATGTAAACAAGTTTACATTTTATAAGATCTGTGATCCAAACATATATCAATTAAAATTGATTACAGTAATGAACAAATATTTAATTACTTTTAATTTAATTAAATATAGTTTTAATATCAAGTTTTATTTTGATGTATATTATATATTGAATTATAATTTTCCCTTTATTAATTTCAAAATTTGATATAGATTCTTAATTGTTTCTTTTTTCTATTTTCATAAATAATTGTTTTATTTAATTGAAATTTAATTAAAATTTAAAAATATTTTAAATAAATGATTTTTTTTAAAAGTGGACAAATAAATTAGTTTTAATAAAATATTTTTGACACAATTATTGATATTGAATCTCTTACAAAAACAGTTTGATTATTTTATCACTATCCATTAAAATGACAAAATGTATTTACCTCTGATAAATTTTTTGAATCAATATTTTTTTTTGAAAAATTAATATTACAGTATCGTGAGCAACATTTTAAACAACATCCAACTTTCCTCAAAAAAAATAGTTCATTACAATATGGGAAATCCATACTGATATTAAATTATTTGAACACTGAATAAATTCTGGATTTTGTTTCTAATTCTTCTATTTTATTGCGTTCTTATTACAAAATTATAATTGAAATGTCCTGAATGAAAAACGATAATCAATCGCTATTAAGGCATTTTCTCATAGTAGTTATATATATATATATATATATATATATATATATATTTATGCTGTAGTAAGCAGTAGAGGGCGTCGTATGTAGTAGGCTAGTCAAATGGGTATTGAGGTCTCTTATAGTTGCGCTCGCAGCGCCGCTGTATTTTGTTTGTGATATTTTGTACTAAAGTATATTTGCTGTCAGCTTATTTCCCCGGGGATATATGAACAAGTAATATATCCCCGGGGAAATACTCAATATGCTATAGTAAGGGTGAAATCAGATGGAGCGGAAAATAGGCGACGGAACGTCACAGAACCTCAATTCCGCATCTTTGTATTCCGCCAACGGAGTAAAGACGACGTAATCGACGACATCAATTTTTTTGTTTAAAAAAATTATTAGTGCTTCAATAACCTCACGAAATATTTTTAATTTGCTTTCCATAGCTGTACTTTTAATTTCAATCAAACTTTTAAATTCTATTTTGGTTAACTATTTGTTTAAACAATTTCAAAAAGTCTGTGACGCTTCTATTATCCTGTCAAATTTGTTTCCCTATATTCACATGGAGCGGAATAGAAGTTCTGTGACGTTGATTAGCAATTTTATAATTAAAAAATAATGATGTTAATTGAAATATTTGGTTATAATAACAAACTATATTTTATTTTTATAAAAAAAGAATCTCATTACAATAACAATAGGTGATTATTTCCAACTTTTTTAACATTTTTGTTGTTAATTTAAAATTCGCGGATACATTTGTATGCTATTTTTAACAATTTTTCAGCTACATTCCGCGCCATGTGAATATAGGGAAAAAATTTGACGGAAAACAAGGCGACGGAATGAATGTTTTGTGACGTTCCGTCGTCTATTTTCCGCTCCATCTGATTTCACCCTAAGTTGGGATACAACAAAACTCTTCAGTACGAAGTGAGCGCTGATGTGTTTGGAAAGGATAGTAGTGTAAACTTAAGAACATAAACAGGCGCGTTAGACGATCGGCGCCGCATAGTTAAGTCCCGCGCTTATTCAAATTTCATAATGGTCTTTTTCGTATTAAATAAATTTTTAAAAATATACATTAAATAAATAATGGTTCATATCGATTTATTGATAATAAAATTTAGAGTTAATAGTGAAAAAAATCACAGTAAAAGTGATGCAGTGAAAAAAATAGAATAAACATAAAACTTGTAAAATTGTAAGAGAAATAAAAAATTTTTTAAACTTTTCAGTTATAAGTTTGTACATTCATATTTACAAGTACAAACAAACATAACAGAAGAAAAGATTTTATAAACAGATGTATCTATCATATTTAGTAAATCACAGAAAAATATTAAAATAATTGTGAAAGAAAAATTTGTGTATCCCAGCGATACAGTAAGTATCGCTTGCTTTGTTTCTCGAAGCGTCACGCGACAACATGTGGCGCTTGCGCGCGCAAGACAGCCTCGTTTCACGCTTGTTCCACGCTTCTTTAAATTCTACAAAATTGCTTCTTTCGCATTTTATAAATTCATGATATATACATTGAAAAATTGTAAAAAATGTATTCAATTATATACTTATAATTTTATTGTTCCTCTAACTGCTTACAACAGCATAAAATAATCTACGCAACATGTGACGTACGTCGGGAAAATATTTGCAGGGTTAAATGTTTTTTGCTTGAGCAGCAGAAAATCTCGGGCGCTAGCGCGCCCTCGACTTTCTACTGCTCGCGCAAAAAACATTGACCCCTGCCAATATTATCCCTTCGTACGTCACTTGTTGCGTATATTACTAATATATATATACATATATATTTTTATGCTGTAGTAAGCAGTAGAGGGCGTCGTATGTAGTAGGCTAGTCAAATGGGTATTGAGGTCTCTTATAGTTGCGCTCGCAGCGCCGCTGTATTTTGTTTGTGATATTTTGTACTAAAGTATATTTGCTGTCAGCTTATTTCCCCGGGGATATATGAACAAGTAATATATCCCCGGGGAAATACTCAATATGCTATAGTAAGTTGGGATACAACAAAACTCTTCAGTACGAAGTGAGCGCTGATGTGTTTGGAAAGGATAGTAGTGTAAACTTGAGAACATAAACAGGCGCGTTAGACGATCGGCGCCGCATAGTTAAGTCCCGCGCATATTCAAATTTCATAATGGTCTTTTTCGTATTAAATACATTTTTAAAAATATACATTAAATAAATAATGGTTCATATTGATTTATTAATAATAAAATTTAGAGTTAATAGTGAAAAAAAATCACAGTAAAAGTGATGCAGTGAAAAAAATAGAATAAACATAAAACTTGTAAAATTGTAAGAGAAATAAAAAAATTTTAAAACTTTTCAGTTATAAGTTTGTACATTCATATTTACAAGTACAAACAAACATAACAGAAGAAAAGATTTTATAAACAGATGTATCTATCATATTTAGTAAATCAAAGAAAAATATTAAAATAATTGTGAATTAAAAATTTATGTATCCCAGCGATACAGTAAGCATCGCTTGCTTTGTTTCTCGAAGCGTCACACGACAACATGTGGCGCTTGCGCGCGCAGACGAGTCTGCGCGCGCAAGACAGCCTCGTTTCACGCTTGTTCCACGCTTCTTTAAATTCTACAAAATTGATTCTTTTGCATTTTATAAATTCATGATATATACATTGAAAAATTGTAAAAAATGTATTCAATTATATACTTATAATTTTATTGTTCCTCTAACTGCTTACAACAGCATAAAATAATCTACGCAACATGTGATGTACACCCACCGTTAATGGATTCTTTCCGAATGTTTTGAAATCCTGAACTTTCATTGGACCGTTCCGTTGTTTTCTATGTTTCTATTGGAACATTTAAAAAAATTCGGAAAGAATCAATTAACGTTGGGTGTACGTCGGGAAAATATTTGCAGGGTTAAATGTTTTTTGCTTGAGCAGCAGAAAATCTCGGGCGCGCAAGCGCGCCCTCGACTTTCTACTGCTCGCGCAAAAAACATTGACCCCTGCCAATATTATCCCTTCGTACATCACTTGTTGCGTATATTACTAATATTTAATTAAAAAAACGATTCTGAGGGCGATTCTTCATTTAACCCGTACCCGTACTCGCCTATACAATCGTGCGGGTACGGGTACGGGTTAAATGAAGAATCGGCCTGACAAGAAAAAAAAACGCTAGGCTCTAGGCTCGAATTTATAGTCGACACTCAGCACTTAGTTCTCAACCCTCAGATCTTAAAGTTTCATTGTTCCGTGTTCCCTATAAACGTAGACTCACGTTTATTGGGAATACGGAACAATGAAACTTCAAAATCTGAGGGTTGAGAACTGAGTGCTGAGTGCCAAATGTGGACTATAAATTCGAGCCTAAATCCGAGCCCTAATTACTGTCAAGACTCAGGTTGGAATTCATAGACCTAACTCAAGCAACGTTATGCCCCGAGCACAATAATCCGCAATTTGTTCGGCTCTGTCTTTATCTCTCTCGTGATGAAACCATATTTTGTCTTTCTCTGAGCATAGAGTATGCTCAATGCTTGAGTTTGATCGACTATCAATTTGGGTCTAAGGTTGGAATTTATAATCGTAACACATTTCTCAGCTCTCAAATATTCTATCCTTGATGTTCTTAATTTATTTCCATAATGCCCCGAGCACAATAGTCCGCAATTTGTTCGGCGGACACGCCAATTCACTAGATCGTGCCTAGGGAATTTTTAGGGCCAACCTTAAGAAAATAAATTTTTGTTATTGGTGTGTTAGCATGAATTACTTAAAATTTAATTTATTTTCTTAAGGTTGACTCTAAAAATTCCCTAAGCACGATCTAGTGAATTGGCGTGTCCGCCGAACAAATTGCGGACTATTGTGCTCGAGGCATAAGAAGAACAAAGATATAATACTTGAGAAATAAGTAACAACTATGAGCCTCCATCCTCCAAATTCCATTCTCCAATTTTCATAGATCCACGTCTCTTTATTCTTTTTAGTTCTACTTTTCAACACGGCATTTAATTTTCCATTGGCGTTGCGATCACTTGAAGTAACAAATATAATTATATCGGAGCAAAAGTCTACGTAATTTAAGATTGAGTTTCCTGGGGAACAATTTATATAAATATGTATAGATATGTAGAGCATGTTATTTACATCTATGATGGTGGGTTTTAATGAGGGCTATTCCTTCGCCAGGGGCGTCATTGTAACATAGGAGTCAATACCATACTCTATATATCTATGTATATAAGTATGTATAGATATACCCTATTAAAAAAACACGAGTTTTTTACATGTGACATTTGCGTGTTTTTTCATGTATTTTTTTCACGTGTATTTTTCAAGTGTATTTTTTACAGCTTTTCGACAATCGAACAGCTTCAATAGTCTGGCCTCATATATTTGATGCGTCTTCGAAATTTGTTTAAGAGGAGGTCACGTATCTCTGTCCTTTTCTAATCAAAGAAATTATTTTTTACAAAAACTAATAACTTTAGCAAAAAATGAAGAGAAAGCCGCATCTTGTATTAAAAAAAGCAATATTTTCTTTGATAAGAAAAAATTAATTTTATTGCTTCAGTCTCAAGAAAACCTTGAAAAACCAAATTGTCCACCCTACCCTATTGAAAAAAAACACGTGTAAAATACACGTGCAAAATACACGTATTTTTTACATGTAAAATTTGCGTGTTTTTTCAAGCATTTTTTTCACGTGCTTTTTTCACGTATTTTTTTCACGCGTTTTTGTTGACGTGAAATATTGTGAAAATTGAAAAAAAACACGTGTTTTTTGTATATTTTTTCATATTAAAAACTACGCATTTTTCATTAACGAACAATGAGAATGTTTTGTAAGGAGTATTTATAATACTTTATTTTGACCCTTTTGAAAAAAATACGTTATATCTACACGTATTTTTTATAACTCTTCGAAGATCGAAGAGCTTCTAAGACCCAGAGTTTCTGGCTTCATATATCTTGTGTCTTCGAAATTTGTATAGGGGATGACAAAACTGAGAAAAACGCCACCTAGTGATTTAAAATCGCTATTGATGATCGATTATGTCGGTCTGACTCTAAGTCACTAGGTGGCGTTTTTCTCAGTTTTGTCATCCCCTATACAAATTTCGAAGACACAAGATATATGAAGCCAGAAACTCTGGGTCTTAGAAGCTCTTCGATCTTCGAAGAGTTATAAAAAATACGTGTAGATAGAACGTATTTTTTTCAAAAGGGTCAAAATAAAGTATTATAAATACTCTTTACAAAACATTCTCATTGTTCGTTAATGAAAAATGCGTAGTTTTTAATATGAAAAATATACAAAAAACACGTGTTTTTTTCAATTTTCACAATATTTCACGTCAACAAAAACACGTGAAAAAACACGTGAAAAAGCACGTGAAAAAATGCTTGAAAAAACACGCAAATTTTACATGTAAAAAATACGTGTATTTTGCACGTGTAAATAACACGTGTAAAAAACACGTGTTTTTTTTCAATAGGGTAACCTCTATGATTTAAGTTTTTCAAGGTTTTCTTGAAAACGAAGCAATAAAATTAATTCTTTCTTATCAACGAAAATATTGCTTTTTTTTATACGAAATGCGGTTTTCTCTTCATTTTTTGCTAAAGTTATTAGTTTCTGTAAAAAACTCAATTCTTTGATTAGAAAAGGACAGAGATACGTGACCTCCTCTTAAGGGATGACAAAACTTGAAGACACGCCACCTAGTGATTTAAAATCGCTATTAACAAGGGGCTTCTCACTTAAATACTCTTGCAAAGAGTGGTAAGAGTTTTGTAAGAGTATTGTGAGTACGCAAGAGTTTTATAAGAGTATTGGAGTTTAAAAATTGACCAGAGTATGCGAAGAGTAAGAGGAGTATTCGAAAAAATCAAAGAGTATGCAAAGAGTAAGATGAATATTTGAAAAAATCAGAGAGTATGCAAAGAGTAAGTTGAGTATTTAAAAAATCAGAGAGTATGCAAAGAGTAAGATGAATATTCAAAATAATTAAAGAGCATGCAAAGAATACAATGAGTATTCAAAAAAATTATTGAATATTCAAAAGATTAAGGAGTACGGAAATTTTAGATAGAGTATTCATTTAAAAAATCGAGGTTTCAAGTTCTTTTTTTTAACATATATATATATGTATGTGTGTGTGTGTGTGTGTGTGTGTGTGTGTGTGTGTGTGTGCGTGCGTGCGTGCGTGCGTGCGTGCGTGCGTGCGTGTGTGTGTGTGTGTGTGTGTGTGTGTGTGTGTGTGTGTGTGTGTGTGTGTGTGTGTGTGTGTGTGTGTGTTAAAAGAAAGAACTTAAAACATCGATTTTTAAAATTTTATATATATATATAATAAAAATGCAATTAATTATTTACAAAATTACGAAATTAATAAAGAAAATAAATAAGTTTTTTGATAAAAGACTCAGCTGAGTGAGATATTCAAAGGGTCGACGAATGTATGGGTCGATGGATTGATAGATTAAGGGTATGGTTTCACGCTACTTTACCGATCGAAAATTATAATTTTATAAAATTACAATTTTTGAAAAAACTATACATCGGAATGAGTTTTCCTTTTATAGATCACTTCATTTAATTGCGATGAAGGGCGCAAACTCTAAAAATTAGCGGAAAAAAGCGTTAATCGAAGATAATTAGAAAAACAAATTTCTCAGTTCGAAAAAATCAAATTTCTCAAAAACCGTGTTACGTAGGGAAATTTCCTATTCAGGATCATTTTATTTTTGAAAAATGAAGGGCGGAAACTTGGTTTAATAAATCATATCGCAAAAAAGCAAAATTACATTTTTCTAAAAAGATGCGATCAGCTGTAAGAATACAATGGCCGTGCAAGAAGCCATGTTTCATAGTTGGCATCAATGCTAATGTATAGTTTGGTACGCGCCAACTTCAAATTCGAATTTTAAATGTAAATTGAATTTGTTTTATATGTACAATTTCTACAAATAAACACTTTTTCAACATAAAACTGTTTTATTTTATTTAAAACATAAATATGTAAAAAATTTAATATTATAAGAGAGAACAATATAGTTTACATCATTTGCGAACTCATTATTTTTTTTTTAATTTTCATTATAGCAAAATAAGTAATCTATTCGTTTCTTTGTTTGAAACAAAATATTTTTTGTATGACTTTATTGAATTAGCGAAACTTTGGCATATCCTAACCTTTTTAGAATGAAAATATTTTTTGAAAAGCGAATGATAAGGATTACTTAATTTTATTGATAATTATGGTTTTTGAAAAATAAACAATCATATAAGTAATTTTATTAAGATAAGACTTTGAAAAAATGTGAGAAAAATCATTTAATTTTTTTAATCTTAGTGTAATGAGTATAAAATAAAATTCATAATATTATTTTTGAAAAATTTGTAGAAATCTATTTTTCAAATTCATTATTTTCCTAATATTTATCTTTTTATTCGGAATTTAAATTTTACATTGATGTTGTATATAGATTTATCAATCAAACATAAATATAAAAAGAATAGAAAAGATTTTAAAATATATTTTTTTTGACAAAATTTTTTTAAAGATAAATGAACAAGACTCTCTGTAAAACACAAACTGCAAAAAAACTTTCTTTTATTTGACAAAGAATTCAATTTGGTAGAAATGAATGATTAGTTTTTGAATTTTGTAAATAAATTAAATCATAAATAAATGTACATGTTGAACCTTAAAACTTCAATTTTATTTATGCATTATAATACTTATCATTTTAACTAAATGTTATTTTTTCAAAAAACTGTAAAAAACTATGAAAAAATATAAATAATCGTAAATAAATGTGAATAATTGTAAAAAAAATAAATGAATGTAAATAACTGTAAATAAATATAAACAACTGTATATTTATAGTTATTTACAGTTATTTACAGTTAGTAACACTTATTTACAATTATTTCCAGAAATTTTTTCCATATAGGCTTATCTTAATAAAATTATTTACAACTGTTTATTTTTAAAGAACGATAATATAAAATAATATTTGATGAGATTATATTATATAATAAAATTATATTATTAGCAATAAAATTAAGTAATCCTTATCATTCGCTTTTCAAAAAATATTTTCATTCTAAAAAGGTTAGGATATGCCAAAGTTTCGCTAATTCAATAAAGTCATACAAAAAATATTTTGTTTCAAACAAAGAAACGAATAGATTACTTATTTTGCTATAATGAAAATTAAAAAAAAATAATGAGTTCGCAAAATGATGTAAACTATATTGTTCTCTCTTATAATATTAAATTTTTACATATTTATGTTTTAAATAAAATAAAACAGTTTTATGTTGAAAAAGTGTTTATTTGTAGAAATTGTACATATAAAACAAATTCAATTTACATTTAAAATTCGAATTTGAAGTTGGCGCGTACCAAACTATACATTAGCATTGATGCCAACTATGAAACATGGCTTCTTGCACGGCCATTGGATTCTTACAGCTGATCGCATCTTTTTAGAAAAATGTAATTTTGCTTTTTTGCGATATGATTTATCAAACCAAGTTTCCGCCCTTCATTTTTCAAAAATAAAATGATCCTGAGTAGGAAATTTCCCTACGTAACACGGTTTTTGAGAAATTTGATTTTTTCGAACTGAGAAATTTGTTTTTCTAATTATCTTCGATTAACGCTTTTTTCCGCTAATTTTTAGAGTTTGCGCCCTTCATCGCAATTAAATGAAGTGATCTATAAAAGGAAAACTCATTCCGATGTATAGTTTTTTCAAAAATTGTAATTTTAAAAAATTATAATTTTCGATCGGTAAAGTAGCGTGAAACCATACCCTTAATACGTTTAAAAAGGAAAAAGTTGATTGGTTCGTTGATGGACTGTTGGATTAATGAAATGATAGGTCAATAAGTTGATAAATAGTTGAGTTGAATATAAATCTATGTTCCCATATGGAAATAATTTATGTGAAAAACTGTAAATTATAGTAAATAATTGTAAATAACTGTTAAAAAATGTAGGAATTGAGACATAAATAATAGTTATTTATAGTTATTTACTATTATTTATTATTAATTACTATTATTTACAGTTATTTACAGTTATTAACTGTTATTAACTGTTATTTACAGTTATTTACAATTATTTACAATTATTTACAGTTTTTTATAATTATTTACAATTATTCATAATTATTTACAGTTATTCATAATTATTTACAGTTATTTACATTTTCAAAAATTTTTGAATTAGTGGATAATTTAATGTTATTAATAATTATTTACAATTATTTATAGTTATTTACAGTTATTTACAGTTTTTTACAGTTATTTACAGTTATTTATAATTATTTACAACTATTTACAATTTTCCATAGTTTTTTACAATTATTTACAGTTATTCACATTTTTAAAAATTTTCGCCTATATATAAAATTATTGAATAAATTTGTGATAATTTTCGAAAATGTAAATAACTGCAAATAATTGTAAAAAACTATAAATAATCGTAAATAACTGTAAATAATTGTGAAAAAAGTGAATAAATGTAAATAACTGTAAATAAATATAAATAACTGGAAATAAGTGTAAATAACAGTTAATAAGTGTAAATAACAGTTAATAACTGTAAATAAGTGTAAATAACAGTAAATAATTGTAAATAATTGTAAATAACTGTTATTTATGTCTCAATTCCCACATTTTTTAACACTTTTCTACATTTATTTACAGTTATTTACATTTATTTACATTTATTTACAGTTATTAACAGTTATTTACAATTATATCCAAAAATTTTTTCCATATGGGTTATTTTGGGTTGTTATATTTATGAATTAATCGGTCGATGGGTTGATAAATCAATGGGTTGATGGGTGGATATATGAATCTATCGATAGCTTGATCGGTCGATGAGTCAATAGGTTGATAATAATCAATCAATAATTAATTATTAATAATTAATTATTAAATTGTGAAATAAGGAAGGAAATTATTTTAAGTAACATTTCAATTATTTTAAAATTGAATGTTATTATAAAAAAAATTTACTCAAAATAAGTGATTATTACATTAATTTTTAATAAAATAAATCCAGCTATTAATTCGCTTAGAATATAGTGAATAAAAAGGAAATTTAAATTATAAGCTGATACATTAATATTTTGTATGTTACTGGTTACATTTCATATACATATTTTATGTAATATTCTAAAATAATTAAAATAATAGTAATAATTAATTTTCTACATTGTAAATATCAAACTAAATAAAGAATAATTGATGAATCAACCATTTTAGTTAGCAAAATTTCTATTAGGGCTATTTTTAAATTATAAAATACACAGATATATAAAAATGCATTTTTATATATTTAATAAAGTAGTTTAGTCCAATAAAAACACATATCTTTTTATGATTACAATTTTTTATACACTGAAAGAAATTTCGTCTTTGGGTATCTCGATATTTAGAGTCTATTGATTTCATGAAAGAAACAACATTTCATAACTCTACATTTCGTATTATTTCAATTCGTACAAGCGTATAAATAAACTCTAAGAATCCTCGAATACATGCAAAACGAAACTGAACTTGATCTTACTCGAAATTCGTAAATATGGAATTCGATGAGTCCTCGCAATAGCGCAAGCGCACGGCCGAGCTAACTTAACTCGGCTCTCGGCGTCTGAGACCCCGAGAGCCGAGATTCTCAATTTCTGCAATACCTTTGAATAAGAGACTCCGACGCTAGCGAATCAATTTAACACAATTATTGAAAAGTCTTTATCCCTTAAGTCATCGACATCTCCAAAGGCAAAATTTTTTTCAGTGCAGTTGAACACGATAAGATTTTTTTTTAAATTTTGATAAGGCATTTAATATTGCTTATACCAAACATAATAGCATAATAAGTAACTTTTTCTTATGCACAGTGGCAAAATCTATTAACTATTCGTAGCTTAAATTTAACTATTTCTAAATATAGGTATGTTTTACGTGAAATTTTAAACAAAAAATGTTGCGATTTATTTTATTTAAAAATAAATACTTTTCAGAAAATAAAATCAGAAATTTAACTATTAAAAATAAGGTTTGGCAAAAAATAAGTTGTATATTACATGTCATTTCCAACAAAAAATATTCTTATTACCAAATGTTAATTACTAGTGAAAAATGGATTTGAAAGTTGATCTATGCAAGGGATAAAGTTGAATTTAAACAGTTGAGAAAAATAAAATATTGGCAAAATGAAAAAATATAACCTTTAGAATTACTATTTTACAAAAATATTATAAAAACCAGTTATTTGTCCTCCCACCCAACGTTAATTGATTCTTTCCGAATTTTTTAAAATATTCCAATAGAAACAAAGAAAACAACAGAATGGTCCAATGAAAGTTCAGTATTTCAAAACATTCGGAAAGAATCCATTAACGGTGGTGTACAATTGGTGCACACTCGGCGATCCCGTAAAAGCTACAAATTTTAATGTAACAGCAAGATTTTTAAAACGCAAATTTTTTTTTGATTACTCTACAAATATATACATAGACTTATGACAGAAAACAAAAGGCTATATCATAATTGTTGCAGTATTTATCATTCGGTAAACAATTAGTTAACTAAGAATGAATTACCACTAAATCCCCTTTTTATTTAAATTCATACGAATAATTTAAATTTCCAATTCAAACCTTCAACATGAGTAGATTACATACAAAACGTTTTGGTATTTGCTGTGCTGATTTTTATTCTTCTTTTCATTAAATTAGTGTAAAAAGAAATGAAAATTCAAGCATAGAATATTATACTGTACAGGAATATTATATTTTCATATTGTCAAATTTTCTTTAGTGGAGTAATAGAAATACTAGGTTGTATCAAAAGTTATTAGATAACAATAATAAAAGAACACATACTATTCAATCGTAAACATGTATGTACTAGAATTTTTCCAATTTCATTACCCTGTTCAAAAAAATCAGGTGAGAAATCACCTGATTTCTCAGGTGATTTTAGTCCGCAGTACAGAACCCTTTTTAAAAAATGATTACCACATACTTAGAACTTTGTAAGCGGCTTCATTTTGTCAAGTCTACCAAACTTTTCATCTACGACAACTCTCGAAACTAGGGGTGTGAAAATACTCGAATAATCGAGTTCGAGTCAAGTCGAGTTATTTCTTCGAGTTCGAGTCGAGTACTCGAGATCCTTAAGTACTCGAAAAAATACGAACTACTCGAAAAAATACGAGTTACTCGGATGGCTCGAGTTACTCGATAGATCCGAGTAACTCAGATGGCTCGAGTTACTCGATAGATTCAAGTAACTCGGATGGCTCGAGTTACTCGAAAAGTTCGTGTTACTCGAATATAATACTCGACTTGACTCGAAGTTAGTTTGAAAGTTTTTTCAATATTCTTTCTAAATAGACGGATAAAAAGAATTCACAGAAAATTAATGAAAATAAAGTGTAAAAAAATGATTTTTTTCGTATAAAAAAGAACTAATTACTACATAATAATATAATATAGTTTTTCGAGTTGTTCGAGTAGCTCGAGTCATTCGAGTTACTCGAGTCATTCACGTAACTCGGGTTATTCGAGTGATTCGGGTTATTCGAGTAACTCGAATTATTCGAGTAGTTTATATTTTTTCGAGTAACTCGATAAATTCGAGTAAGCCAATTTTTATAGGATTACTTGATAATTAATTATGAAACCATAAGATCATAATGTCCGACAAATTTTCTGCAGATTTTTTTCAGTCCGACAATCGGAACATGTCATTGTTACGTGGTATAGTTTTGTGATTACCACATGTCCAACCTGGGATTTTTTCTGTTTTAAATAAAATGTACACTGAGAAAAAAATTTAGTTGGATTAAGTAAGGCTTAATTGAATCAATGAAATCCCGTAGGTGCGGGCGGCACATAAAATATTTTGTTACATTAATACAAATATTTTAATTGAGTCAAATAAATATTTCATTTTTTTAAATAAATATTTGATTCTACTAAACATCACAAATATTGGTTAAAAATAATATTTTGTATTTTCAAATAAATATTTGACTTACTAAATGTCGCGAAGATTGATTCAATAAAATTAATTCATTGTTTTTATAAAAAATTTTATCAATTAAAATGCCCATTTGTTTTTCTAATTGATTATTTCATTACATTAATATACATATTGAAATTAAATCAAATAATATTTTGTATTTTCAATTAAATATTTGACTTATTAAATGTCGCGAAGATTGATTCAATAAAATTAATTCATCGTTTTAATAAAAAAAATTATCAATTAAAATGTCCATTTGTTTTTCTAATTAATTATTTCATCATATTAATGCTATATTGAAATTAAATTAGTTCAATATTTTATATTTTCAAATGAAAGTTTAATTTATTGAATATTTTAAATTTAATAAAATTTTAAAATTTAATAAAATTAATTCATTGTCTTAACAAAAAATTGATTAATTATTTGGTTATCTCAGATAAAATATTCCTTCAAAGTAAAGAAATATTTAATTAATTCGATTTATAGGTATTTTAATCGAACAAATACTGTCTTTAAGAGCAGGCCGGATTCGCTGTCCTTGTCTAATTGAGATTTTCGTTATTTACTCAAGTATTAATCGGTGTATCTGAAAATTGAAGGTTAAGCGCAATAGATATTATTATTACAAATATGTATGCACAAGAAAACAAAAATCTACCGATTTGTTTTTAAGAAAAGTAAGGAACGCGAAAATATTATAAACATAAACTTTCACCTCGGCGTTCCTTACTTTTCTCAAAAACAAAGCGGTAGAATTTTTTTTTCTTGTGCATAAATGTTTATTATAATAATATCTATTGCGCTTAACCTTTAATTTGAAGATACACTGATTAATAGTTGAGTAAATAACAAAAAACTCAATTGCTACTCGGTCGGTATCAGGTTCTACTCCGGCCTGCTGTTAATCAACAGTATTTGCTTTCAGTGATTTACATTTATTTATTAACATCAATGAATTGATGACTCATTAAAGGACAGGTGAATATGATTCCATTTATTTATATGGTAAAGAATAACAATTATTAACATACTAACATTAGTATGCTTTATACAGTGATCGCACACGCAGTAAATCTAACATAAATTTCGCTCGCATTACAATTTACGTATTATCTAGGATTTTTAACTTCCTTATATATCAACTTAGAAGCCCTCTTACCGCTTGGGAGATCGAAAATTAACGACGCCACCAAGCGGTTGTATCATCAAACCATCGAACTAAATGATTTTGTTAAAACAATAAATGTTTCTTTTAGTTCAAATATGTCTTATTTGAATGAAATAAATTATTTAGATGAATCAAATAGTGGATTTACTCGATTTTAACAAGTATTTAATCAGATTTCTCTGTAATTTTTATTAACTTTAGTACATATTTTGCTAAGTTATTCACTTAGCAAGACACGTATTTAAAACATGAGTTTGTTTGAGTATAAAGGATGATAACTTCTACAAAAAAATATTAACATTATATTTCATTTGATTTAGTAAATATGTTATCAAATAATAACTGCTTGTTTCAATAAATATTTCATTAAGATAATCAAATAATTATTTAATCGATCTGATAAAAAAATTAATTAATACAACAAAATATTTAATTGGGACATAAATAATAAAATATTTAATTGTTAAAAATAATAATTAATTCAATTAATCACTGATTTCATAGACGCAATATAATTAAATAATAAAAGTAATAAAATAATTTTATAGAACAAGATAAATCAAATATTTGAATCAATTAAAAATTTAATTAATTTAATGCATCCAATTAATTATAATATAGCAATGAAATTATTTGAGTAAAAGACAATGAGATATTTCATAGAATCAATCATATATTTCATAAAGAGAAAAAACACATTCATCAAAGCAACTAAATATTGAATTAAAATGATTAGGTATTTCATTGGCCAGTGAAATAATTTAATATAAGTCATACAATATTTATTTAAAACAATGAAATATCTTTTTGTTATTATTCAAAATTTATTGAAAGAATAAAACAATAATTTTGACATTATTAAATATTTCATTAATATAATTAAATATATTATTGAACAGTAAAGTAATTTAATAAAGGTGATATAATAATTAATTAAATCAATGTAATATATTCTTCTTTTAATCAAAATTTGATAAAAATAATAGAATAAATACGTTAGAATTAGTAAACATTTTATTAAGATAATTAAATATATTATTAAACATCAAAGTAATTTAGTAGAAGTATTATAATATTTAATTGAAATAGTGAAATATATTCTTATGTCAATCAAAACTTGATAGAATTAATAGAATAAATATTTCATTGAGATAATCAAATATATTATTGAACATTAAAGTAATTTTATGGAAATGTTAATATAATATTTAATTGAATCAATGAAATATATTCTTGTTTCAATAATAACTTGATAGAAATAATAGGATAAATATATTTGGTTTAATAAATATTTCATTAAGATAATCAAATATATTATTAAACATTAAAGTAATTCAATAGAAGTGTTAACCCTTTGAGGGGCACATTTTTCTGTAAAAAAACGGGTTTTTTGAGATTAATTGTTTATAACAAATACTTCAATTAATGAATATTTGCAATTTCTCTATAAAATCTAATAAATCAGGTATTCAAGAGTTCAAAAAGTCTTATAGATGTCTTAAAAAGGCATATACGTTTTAGAAATACGGAAAAATCCAAAACCAAATAGGTGGGACAAATACGTACCACTGCCCCTCAAAGGGTTAATACAATATTTAATTAAATCAGTGACATATATTCTTGATTCAATTACAATTTGATAGAAATAATAAAATAAATATATTTGGTTTAATAAATATTTCATTAAAATAATCTAATACATTATTGAACATTAAAATAATTTAATGGAAGTGTTAATATAATATTTAATTTAATCAGTGAATTATATTCTTGTTTCAATAACAACTTGATAGAAATAATAGAATAAATATATTCGGTTTAATAAATATTTCTTTAAAAATTTTTTAATATCTAATTTTACGTTGCACCTTTCTTGACTTTAAAAAAAATAATTTATTGGTTTTCTTTTTGTAAATTCATTGAAATCGGATTTGTTGATTTTAAGGAACCTATTTCTTTAAATCAATAGTAATTTTTATTGAAATACTGATCAAATTTTATGTGTTATATACAACAAAATATTTTTTTTATACAATTACATATATTATTAATTAAATGACAATGTTATTAACTTAGTGAAGCATTTATTTACAATATAAGCTTCTTTAACTTAATCGGATGACCGTTAATTCAAGCAAATATTATATTGATGATTGACCAATATTTTTTTATTGTTATAAAAGATTTTGTAAATTTAACAAACGATTTACTAAAATAAATATTTAATTACTGTAACAAAATATATAGATAATTTACAAACATATTCTATTGTTACAAATAAATATTTTATAAAATTTTATCAGCTGCCTTAATGAAATTGATTTGATTAAATCAATCAAATAATTTAACCGAAACAAAAAATTTTTCTTTATTTTAAAAAAATATTTATTTTTTTTAACTTAGGTATAAATTTTTTTTATCCCAACTAAATATTTCAGTGATTTAATAACCTTGCATATTACTTCAATCAAAATTAATTTTTATCAACAAAATATTTAATAACTAAATTTATTTCATTGACTCAACTAAATTTTTTTCTCAGTGTAGAGTACACTAGAATATGCGGTCGACAAAATTGCTACCGAAATCTAATGGAAATCACAAGAAAATTAATTGAAAATAAGTAGTAGTACCCTGTAGAACTCAACTGTCTTAGGACAATTATTTTATGTCTAAATTATTCTAAATAAGACATAAATATATTAAATTTGAAAAACTTATTTAACAAAAATTTATAAATAGCAATAAATAACATATATGAGAAAAATGAGCAAAACTTTTAATTTTATGAATAAATCAAAAATGAATTTTTTTCTTAAAGTATGTTGTTAACTAATGTTTTATTTAATATCATTAACACTATTAAATTTTACATGATATTATTACTTTTAAATTATTATCATTTCTTATTTCTTTTACTGTATTCGTTTGATAAAATTCGTTTACTAAATTGCAGTATGTCTTTTACAATATTATAATTTGAGATTTTCAAGCATTCCCACATTATATTAACAATGTGTCAAAAAAAAACTTAATTTTTTTATAAATTCCTTTAAAAAATTATGTATTTAAAAGTTTAATTATTAAATACTTAAATATGAACAATGAATTAATATTTCTAATAATAATAACGATTCTTGAATTGATAAGTAAACACTAAAATCTAAGTTTCATATAAAGAAATATTTTAGTGGTATGCATAGAATTATTTATCAGTCTAATACCCTAGTGGAAATTAAAACGATCTTTTTACCATTTTATGCCTATTGCTTTGAAATGAAGAGTTGAAAATGGGAATTTTTATGGCTATTTTTTTAACCAATATAAAATTTTTTTCTTCCTATGTAATGCTGATAAAATAATAACATTTTATGCTCATTTTCGAGGATTAAAATGTGATCTTAGAAAAATATTCATAATTAAATCTTTATAAAGAAAGAATTCATGATGTATATTTTAGCGATAAAATGTTAAATTATAAAAAATGAAAAAATATCGATTAAATAGACAATTAAAAAAAAAAGTTTGAATAAAAATTGAAAAAAAATGATTTTAAATTAACATGAATTATTTTTAGCACTGCAAATTTACTTTTTTACAAAGAATGAAATTTTTAGAAATTTCATTTTTTATTTTAACCTATTGATTCCGAGACCCCTTTCCCAGTTTAAAAGTAAATATTTTTTTATATGTTTGACTTATTTTGAGTTCCTCTACACTGAAAAAAAAACCCGAATCCAGCGCTGCGAAGTTGATCGTATTAGCGGGATGCGAACTTTACTCGAAGCATAAGGGTGAAATCAGATGGAGCGGAAAATAGGCGACGGAACGTCACAGAACCTCAATTCCGCATCTTTGTATTCCGCCAACGGAGTAAAGACGACGTAATAGACGACATCAATTTTTATTTTGTTTAAAAAAATTATTAGTGCTTCAATAACCTCACGTAATATTTTTAATTTGCTTTCCATAGCTGTACTTTTAATTTCAATCAAACTTTTAAATTCTATTTTGGTTAACTATTAGTTTAAACAATTTCAAAAAGTCTGTGACGCTTCTATTATCCCGTCAAATTTGTTTCCCTATATTCACATGGAGCGGAATAGAAGTTCTGTGACGTTGATTAGCAATTTTATAATTAAAAAATAATGATGTTAATTGAAATATTTGGTTATAATAACAAACTATATTTTATTTTTATAAAAAAAGAATCTCATTACAATAACAATAGGTGATTATTTCCAACTTTTTTAACATTTTCGTTGTTAATTTAAAATTCGCGGATACATTTGTATGCTATTTTTAACAATTTTTCAGCTACATTCCGTGCCATGTGAACATAGGGAAAAAATTTGACGGAAAACAAGGCGACGGAATGAATGTTTTGTGACCTTCCGTCGCCTATTTTCCGCTCCATTTGATTTCACCCTAAGTATACATAAAATCGTAGTAGGTTTATGCGTGACTATACCGCAGTCAATCATTGCGACCGTCTGCACAGTATAGTAACGTGAATCCGAGTGGAGCGCTGCGACTGCATTGCCGGGTCAATCGCTTCGACTCGTTGGCATCATCCATGCCGACAGCCGAAACCGGGCACAACTTATACGTGTTGCTTGCTTCGACTCGTCGGCATCTCGCATGCCGCAAGCCGAGATCGAGCACAGAGACAACGTTGTGAGTTCGTATACTTCGACTTTCTAGATTCTAGTACTGCGAAAGTCGATATTAATACTTTATGTCAATTTAAATTATGTGTTAATTTAATTTTCATTCAAAAAGTGTTTATATGATTACTAAACAAGTAAATGTTTTAATTCTTTAATATTATTTAGTTCGAATTTTATTTATTAACATATTATATGAAACGTTTATTAAATAAAATAAGGACTAATGTTTCGTTATACTTTAATATTTACTCGAATTTCAAAAATTAGATATCTTGTATATTCATTAAGTTTATCAATATTTTACATGAAAATATTTAATAAGTCGACTTAACAGCAGGCCGGAGTAGAACCTGATACCGACCGAGTAGCAATTGAGTTTTTTGTTATTTACTCAACTATTAATCAGTGTATCTTCAAATTAAAGGTTAAGTGCAATAGATATTATTATAATAAACATTTATGCACAAGAAAAAAAAATTCTACCGCTTTGTTTTTGAGAAAAGTAAGGAACGCCGAGGTGAAAGTTTATGTTTATAATATTTTCGCGTTCCTTACTTTTCTTAAAAACAAATCGGTAGATTTTTGTTTTCTTGTGCATACATATTTGTAATAATAATATCTATTGCGCTTAACCTTCAATTTCCAGATACACCGATTAATACTTGAGTAAATAACGAAAATCTCAATTAGACAAGGACAGCGAATCCGGCCTGCTCTTAATCAGTTAATATAATCTAATGAATACCTATCTATCTATCTAAATGATATCTGATAAAAAATGTATTCGTATATTTTCTTCAAAATTAAGGAGAGAAAAAAGATCTTATAATCAATTATAAAATGAATATTTTTCTGACTCTTTTGCAAATTAAGAAGTTTTCAGTTATTTCCGCGTTGAAAATGAGAAAATTAATCAGGCAAGTTTCCCATATGGAAAAAATTTTTGGATATAATTGTAAATAACTGCTAATAACTGTAAATAAATGTAAATAAATGTAAATAACTGTAAATAACTGTAGAAAAGTGTTAAAAAATGTGGGAATTGAGACATAAATAACAGTTATTTACAATTATTTACAATTATTTACTGTTATTTACACTTATTTACAGTTATTAACTATTATTTACACTTATTAACTGTTATTTACACTTATTTGCAGTTATTTATATTTATTTACAGTTATTTACATTTATTCACTTTTTTCACAATTATTTACAATTATTTACGATTATTTATAGTTTTTTACAATTATTTGCAGTTATTTACATTTTCGAAAATTATCACGAAATTTATTCAATAATTTTATATTAGGCGAAAAATTTTAAAAAATGTGAATAACTGTAAATAATTGTAAAAACTATGGAAAATTGTAAATAGTTGTAAATAATTATAAATAACTGTAAATAACTGTAAAAAACTGTAAATAACTGTGAATAACTATAAATAATTGTAAATAATTATTAATAACATTCAATTATCCACTGATTCAAAAATTTTTGAAAATGTAAATAACTGTAAATAATTATGAATAAATGTAAATAATTATAAAAAACTGTAAATAATTGTAAATAATTGTAAATAACTGTAAATAACAGTTAATAACAGTTAATAACTGTAAATAACTGTAAATAATAGTAATTAATAATAAATAATAGTAAATAACTGTAAATAACTATTATTTATGTCTCAATTCCTACACTTTTTAACAGTTATTTACAATTATTTACTATTATTTACAGTTTTTCACATAAATTATTTCCATATGGGTTCCTATTAAGTTTTTTTGTATATTGAATAGTAACCTTTCACCAATCAGATAAGCTAAAAAATTTACATATTGTAATTTACAAAAATTCAGTTACATTCTATATTTTATTCATAAGAAAAATGATTCTATTAAATTTTTACTTTGGTTCGATAGTTTTGAATCAAAAATTCATTAATACATTAATTTAAAAAAAGATTTATAGCTCTAAAATTTATTTTTTCTATTTTGGGATCCAATTGGAACTTATCCCCTCAATTTTATCAATTTTTATTTTTTAACTGTGTCAGTGAACATGAAATATCTCATATACATTTATACAAGTGTATTATTTTATTTAAAATTCATTAAATGTAATAAAAGAATATTTGAATAAAATTTATTTCAAATAGAATTCAAAGATTTAAAAATAAATTTTTAAACGTTCTAACTTCGTATCCCATACAGCATGAAAGGACTTTGAAAGGATTCTGAAAGGATTCTGAAATAATTCTATGTCCGAGATATTATTCTTTTAAAAATAATACATAAAAATATTTCATAAAGAATTCACAAGACATTTCAAAATCCTTTCAATGGAAGAATTCTGTAAGGATCCATGAATTCTTTTGGTAATGATTCGTAAATCTTTTCATACATCTTCCATTGAAAGGATTCTGTAAGAATGATATGAAATATTTTTAAAATATTTCATTGTATTATTTCTAAAAGGAATATACCTCGGACATAGAATTATTACAGAATCCTTTCAATGAAAGAATTCTGTAAGGATCCATGAATTCTTTTAGTAATGATTCGTAAATCTTTTCATACATCTTCCATTGAAAGGATTCTGTAAGAATGATATGAAATATTTTTAAAATATTTCATTGTATTATTTCTAAAAGGAATATACCTCGGACATAGAATTATTACAGAATCCTTTCAATGAAAGAATTCTGTAAGGATCCATGAATTCTTTTGGTAATAATTCGTAAATCTTTTCATACATCTTCCATTGAAAGGATTCTGTAAGAATAATATGAAATATTTTTAAAATATTTCATTGTATTATTTCTAAAAGGAATATACCTCGGACATAGAATTATTACAGAATCCTTTCAATGAAAGAATTCTGTAAGGATCCATGAATTCTTTTGGTAATAATTCGTAAGGGGTCATACCCAAATGCCGTTGACAATTTTTTCGATATTTCGACCCCCGGTCCCCTTTCCGTGACATGTGTAAACTATCAAAGTACCCTCCCCCCCTGTAACGTAAACTAACTTTTTTATTTTTTAATAAACTTTTAAAAAAAAATTTAATTATATTAATTACTTTTTAAATATTGAACATATTTTTATGTTTTTTATTTTATTAAAATAGCATTTTCACAAAACAACAGAATTCTAAACATTGCATATAATAAATATTTATAAGATATTAAATATATTAATCGTCTATAAACTTTTTCACTTCAATTTTATCGAAAAAGATCATAAAACTATGAACCTTTTAAAATACGTTATAAAAATAGAACACGATTCAACAGGCACAAATATAAATGCTGCAACCGGCTTGAAAATTTTTCGTTTGTTTTGACAGCTTACTCGCTAAAAGAAACGGCTTATGCTTTGCACCGTATGGCGGCGCCCGCGTACATGTAAAAAAAGTAATATACTGCGTTTTAGTGGACAGACTGCGGAACTGCTTGACTTTGCAGTTTTCGGATGAAAAATCTGCTCCAAATTGCTAATATTATGCAATGATCTTTTTGATAAAAAAAAAAAAATAGCCAACGTAGGAGTAAATAACTAACCCCCCCTCCCATAGCGTTACTTTTCGTAGATTTTGATCGACCCCTCTCCCCCAAAAAACTGTCAACGGCATTTGGGTACGACCCCTAAATCTTTTCATACATCTTTCATTGAAAGTATTCTGTAAGAATGATATAAAATATTTTTAAAATATTTCATTGTATTATTTCTGAAAAAAATATACCTCGGACATAGAATTATTACAGAATCCTTTCAATGAAAGAATTCTGTAAGGATCCATGAATACTTTTAATAATAATGCATTAATCTTTTCATCTATCTTTAGTTGAGAGACGTGTAAAGTTCTAGAAATTTTATTCTTTCCTGTATTATTTAAGAATCAATTTAGAATTAATACACACACACACACACACACACACACATATATATATATATATATATATATATATATATATATATATATATATATATATATATATATAGATAATTAAGAATAACAACACAAATCAATGATTTAAACAATTCTTACTATTTTTACTAATTTGATTTTCGCAAATAATCTCAATTTTTTAAGTGAAATCTGTAGAGTAATTAGTTCAATAATAATGTCACATTTGATGAATTGCCATTTTTTTATTAAAATTATTTTTCATGTATCAACAATTTAACTAACTTCTGAATATTCAAAATAAGCTTCCTGTTAAACAATATTAAGATAAAAGTTTAAAATGCTATTTAAAATAATCAAACTAGGATTTTACCATATAAACAATTACAATTGTAACACGAAGTCTTATATCCAAGTAAAAAATCTACGTGGATTACCTAAAAATCTACATGGATTTCTAAATATCCACATGGATTTAACAAAACCCATATGGATTTTTTTTAAGTCCACGAGGAGTACATAAAATTAGCCCAGATTTTATAAAATCCACGCGGATTCCTTAAAAATCCACATCGATTTCATAAAATCCATATGGATTCATTAACAGTCCACGAGAATTTTATTAAATCAACATGGCTTTCATAAAATCCACATGGATTTTTCTACGTGAAAATCCATGTGGGCGATCTGCGTGGATTCCTATGCGAATTTACATGAAATCCATGTGAAACCCATGTGGATTTCCACATGGGTAATCAACGTGGAAATCTAGGTGGATTTTTTCAGTAGGGTTAGTATTACAATTCTTAAAATTCTCGTTTTGCAAAAATATCATGTATCAGTTCAAGCGACCGGACACTGAGAAAAGGTTATTAACCAAAAATGAAATAGAAGATACATTCTCATGAATCTCAAAATAAAAATGTTATTCTTATTACAACAAAATCTGTACTCCTATTACCTTTGCTGAAAAGGTTGAAATAAGAGAAATAATATTTTCTCATAAAAATACAGCAGGGAACTACATTTGACGTTTAGTAGAACCATAAAACATAATCAAGGATTTAGTATATACCATATTAACAATTAGTTACTATTTGAATAAAACATAACGATGCATCAATGAATTATTATACCATTTCAAAGCTGTTAAGAAAATACAAAATCCTTTGGTTTTTATTTTAAAAAAGAAACACATAGGTTAAATAAACAAATCAATACTTAAGAGTCGGTCGTATAGCTGTGTCCTCGTCCAATCTAAATTTTCGTTATAATTAATGAATTAAATATTTTTATACAAATGTAGGGGCTGAGCGCTGTAGAGCAAAAAACAAGCAAAGGATTCTATTCTATGAAAAAATATAAAATTCTCATTATTTTTCGAGTATAGTCCGAAACGGAAATAATGAAGTCAAGTTCAACTGTTTTTTCCGTTTTGGACTATATTCGGAAAATAATGAGAATTTTTAATTTTTTCATAGAATAGAATCCTTTGCTCGTTTTTTGCTCTACGGTGCTCAGCCCCTACATTTGCATATATATTTAATTTATTAATTATAACGAAAATTTAGATTAGACAAGGACAAAGCTATATGACCGACTCTTAAGCGCAGTAAATATCTGTAAGAATCTGTATTAAAATTTTTTTTTGAAACTACATTAGTTATAGCAAGCCTCATTAATACTATTTAATTTTAGGAAATCGAAGTCATAATAGCAATCTTCTAATTTTAAGAGGCGGTCGGGTCTATTTCGCCGCTACATATAGGGTGGCGCTGCGGTCAGGTGAGAAAAATCTATTAAATATTTTTTATACAGCTATTTACAATTTTCCGAGGCGACAATATACTTTTAATGTTGTCATTTCCTTTAGATATATATATGTAGAATAATTATTAATATTAATCTTGTTTGAAAAGTCTAAAATATTGTTATAAAGCGAAAAATGCGACGCAAGGTAGAGCCGACGTAAACATTAGTATACATCATTCTTTAGTATTGCTCTCTCTGTCGCACTAAAGGAAGGTGCACGCATGTTTACATCGGTCCTACGTTGCATTGCATTTTTCGCTCTACACTGTAAAAAATTGCTTTGTAAAATTACTATCCTAGTGGCAATTTTTGTAACTTACTCTGAGAACAGTCTTAGAAAGTACTAATATCTATAATGAAATTAAAATTACTGTTCTGAGAGTAGGTTACAGAAATTGCTATTCTGAGAATCAAAATTTTACTAACCAAATAGTATATTTAAGCGAGATTAGTAAAATTACGTTACTGAGAATAGTTAGTTTACTTTTCAACTTTAATATTACTAATTTCAGTTATTAATATTACTGTGCTCAGAATATTAAAGTATTTACTACCTAGTATTAACATTACAAAGCAATTTTTTACAGTGTATAACTATATTTTAGGCTTTTCAAACAAGATAAGTATTAATAATTATTCTACATATATATGGCTAGAGGAAATGACAACATTAAAAGTATATTGTCGTCTCAGAAAATTGTAAATAGCTGTATAAAAAATATTTAATAGATTTCTCTCACCTGACCGCAGCGCCACCCTATATATAGCGGCGAAATAGACACGACCGCCTCTTAATTATAATACCTAATTTATTACGCTAATAGCTGAATACAATTTTTTTCATATACCCCAAGCTGAGTGTGTTTTCCATAGATTTATAAACATATTCACAAATATATCATTCAT
Source organism: Anastatus disparis (assembly GCA_017163975.1). Lineage (NCBI taxonomy): Eukaryota > Metazoa > Arthropoda > Insecta > Hymenoptera > Eupelmidae > Anastatus > Anastatus disparis. Next base: position 809,649 of record JAFFSR010000365.1, on the reverse strand, counting down.
TAAGAATTTAACTAACGAATTGTTAGCATATAAATTTTTCTTTATACATAAATATATATAACAATTAATATACATCTAGGGAGTCTCGTTCGAGCAGTCATCGAGACAAGACGTGTTCATAAGTAGCTCCGCATATATGGCGCGCTGATGTGCTCTTTTTTGTGAGTCCTACAAATTGTAGTGGGGCTTTGGCCCAGTTATATAGACGTTATTAGCAGTTGAAAGGAAGGAGGATTTTCTTTATCCTTTTAATTTTCTTTTTTATATTGTAAGTGCGGTTTTTCTGTGGAGCTGGAGCTTTCCTCCGGCTGCACGGAGGGGAGTATGGCGGGTGTCGCGAACGGACACCCGGTCGTAGAGACAGTATCAGATAATGGTACGCTGTCTCAGTTGGTTGATACTGTATATGTCCAGGACAGGCTTTCAGATAACAGAAGTACTCAACAGAGATTGAATATTCCTACTTTTTATGCAAAAGACTATACTAGAGCATCATACTCGGATGTAATTCAAGGAGAAAAGATTGCGGAGAGAGAGCAGGGGCTAATCATGAGTTGCGTTCTCAAGGTTAGCTAACTTTTCTGCAAACATAAATTATGTGTAAAAAAAATCTTAAAATCATCAACTGGAATGCAAGAAGCATTCTAAGAAGAAAAAAAAAGACTTGGACTTTGAAGAATTTTTATGCTTCACTGATATTTTCATATGCGTTGAATCATGGCTTAATAGCAACATCAAGACTTTCGAATACTCTGGCTTTAAAACTTTCAGAATGGACAGAGAATACTCTAGTGGGGGCGGTATATTAATGTTAATTAAAAATTCTATACCATATAGACAAATACAGAGTATATTCTCTCCGGATCGATCAATCAAATTAGTGGGTATTGAAATTCAAACTTCCCCCTCTTTTGATTTGTTTGTATGTTATCGTGCTCCAGGTACACTTATGTTAGAGCAATGGGATGAAATTTTCTTCAATTTAAATTCTTTACATAACAGTTTAATTGTGGTCGATTTTAACGCTCATAATACATACTGGAATTGTAGTAAAACAGATTTAAACGGTGCTCACTTGTATGAAAGTATTGATAAATATAACTTATTCATACATAATCTTGACACACTATCATACATTGATAAAACATCCAAATCTAACATTGATTTAATTTTATCTTCTAACAATTTCGCAGACAAAATCCATACTCAAATACATGACTCTACCTGGAGCTCCGATCATTTTCCGTTCTTTATAAATGTGAATTCAGAAAAAATAACGTACCAAAAAAAAACTTTTAGGATTAGAACAAAAAAAACCGACTGGTCTGTATTTAGTGAAAAACTCGAAAATCAGTTCCAATATTTTTTAACTCCAGAATACGATCACCTTTCAACTATTGGCAAGTATGACAAGTTCCTCAATATATTAACTGATTCGGTTATATCTAGCACCCCTAGGAAAAAAATTATAAATTCAAAAATGTACCGTAACCCCGCTGCATGGTGGGACGATGAATGTAACGAATTTAAATCTCGCCGGCAAAAAGCATTCCAAAAATGGAATCAGTCCATGTCTCTCGAGGATCTTATAGAATTTAAAAAAATTTCAGCCCAAGCTAGAAAAATGTATAAATTAAAAAAGAAAAATCACTTTATTAACGTCGCTCAATCTTTAAATTTTCAAACTGATTGCTGCCATGTTTGGAATGCTTGTAAAATTTTAAAAAACAAATGGGTCAACATAAGACCTCAACATTCGTCTGAGAATTTGCAGAAGGCAGCCAAAATTATAACTTTTGAGAAAATAGGTCCTCCATGGGTTCCGAATAACCCTCACTATATGCCCATATGTTCAGATAACGAATTTTTGAATGAAGCTTTCAGTTTTGTTGAATTTAACGTAGCTTTAGAGTCTCGCAATCCGAAATCCTCCCCGGGTATAGATGCTATTGATTTCATGATTCTACAGAAACTTCCTATAAAATTTAAATTACTTCTTTTAGACATATATAACGATATGTATAGAAATAATGAATTTCCAGCTAGCTGGAACGAAACTTATATTCATTTTATTAGCAAACCGGAAGGAAAATCATATAGACCTATAGCTTTAACTTCTGCCTTCTGCAAATTATTTGAGACGATCATTAAAAACAAATTTCAATGGTGGGTAGAACACGAAAAAATTCTACCAGAAAGTCAATCTTCCGTAAAGGCCAAAGTTGTACAGATAATGTTTTAAATTTAGCTTTAGACATCAATGAATCCTTTGTAAAAAGAAAACACTTGTATGCAGTCTTCTTGGATGTGCAAGGGGCCTATGATAATGTCAACTCTGGCATTTTAATTAACAAACTCTCTGGCATAGGATGCACAAGAAATTTAGTAAAATTTATAAAGTTTTTGACATACAAAAGGACTGTTTACAATGGCGAACTCGAGAAATACAGAACTGTATATAAAGGACTCCCTCAGGGAGGTGTTTTTTCTCCTTTACTTTATCTTATATACGTAACTGATATGGTAAAGGATTTACCTAAAACAGTTAAGATTACTCAATTCGCTGATGATATTGAACTTCATTCAAACAACCCTAATACCTTGCAGAAAGCTGTTAAGCTTGTTCACGCAAGGCTAACAGAGTTGGGACTCGATTTATCAAGTAAAAAAACTGTTTTTATAGATTTTAACAACTTAAGTATTCCCCCTGGAGAGGCCTCTATAAGTATAGGTGACACTACAATCGAATCAGATCATACAGTTCGCTTCCTAGGAGTTATATTTGATTATAAATTCACATTTGAATACCATATAAATCAGGTTCTGAAGAGATGTCAAAACTCTCTCAATATTATCAAGTTTCTGCAAGGTACCTGGTGGGGATCAGACCCGAATACCTTATTAATTCTCTATAAAAGTTATGTAAGATCAATAATTGATTATTGCAGTTTTATATACTATCTCACGAGAAAATACCTAAAAGACAAATTAGAACGTATTCAATTCTCTGCAGTAAGATCAACACTAGGCCTAAGAATTACAACTCCGTGCATGATTCTTCTAGCAGAATCTAAACTACCGAGTATCTATGAAAGGGTCAAATATTTATGTCACGCATACTTAACCAAAAAATTAAGCCACCAGAGTCTTCCGGTCAGTAAATCCGTCATTAGGTACCAAAAGAATATTAAAAAATTTAATAAGTATAAAAGAAAAAAGTTATTCGTAGAATGTATAGATAACATCATTCAATACATGTCGGCCCTGTACTCCTCGGAAGAGCTTGATTTATATTCCAACCATTGTGAAAAAAGTATGATTTCTATCCCTGTTAATTTTGATTTAGGAAAAAGTCTTAAGAATTCCAATAGATGTAACGAAGTAATTTCAAGCATGAAGTCTGATAATAGCAACTTAATTTTTACAGATGGTGCATTAGGTATTGCACTCCATTATCCAAATTCATGCAATAAAATTCTTACAGATTCGCTCAGTGCGGCTCAAAGTCTAAGCAGACCCAGGGTGAGCATCATTTCAAATCTATTCATATTTAAAATAAAGGAAAATTTTTTAAAGTATATATCAAAAAACAGCATGGCTCAACTGGATTTCTGCTCATCGTGGTATTGTGGGCAATGAGCTAGCTGATTCGTCTGTGAAGGAAGCTTGCAACCTTGAGGAAACTGATGCAGGTAACATACCTTTTAGTGATCTTCGAGCGATCTTCAGGGGTAGTATGATGATGAACACCAGGGCAATTATAAATGAAAATAAAACTTGTCAGGGCATAAAGTACTTTGAAAAATATTACACAGAAAAAGCGAAACCCTGGTTTCATGGTTGCAATGTTCCTCGAGAGCTGGTGGTCACTATTAATCGCTTGAGATCAGATCATTACAGTCTCAACAGTTCGCTTGCCAGGGTTAATATCATAGATAGTGCAGAATGCCGATGTAACACTTCCATTCAGGATATCAATCACATAGTTTGGCAGTGCCCTCTTTATGATATTCATAGAACATTTCTCATTAAAGAACTCATAAAGCTTGGGTTCCAGCTTCCGATGCAAATGGAGATGCTACTCTCCGAATTAAACTTAAACGCTTTGAAAGTTATACTTGTATTTCTAAATAAATGTGATCTGCGTATATAATTGCTAAAAATATCTAATGTAAATATTTATTTGCTAAATACTATGTAAAGCAAATAAATCTAAATGATTTATGCTTGAATAAAAAAAAAAAAATATATACATCTACAATGACTCCAATGTCATTTCGCAGAAAAACGTCGCCAAAAATTCAAACATCTAAAAGGAAACGCGGGAAACATATTGTTTTTGTGAAAATAAACAATTGCGATTAAAAAGGCTCTTATATACTTACTAAAAGATTGGTATGTATATCCAAAGTAAAGAAAATTAACAAATAAATGTTAATTGCCCAATATTTCCAATTTAGAATTCCTATTCCCAAATACTTTAGATCCCACTATTTAGGCGGAGAAGGACAAAATGAATAATACGTTATTTATAATATTTGTTGCTAGCTGAAGTAAATTTTTCTCTGGACAGAGGTAAAACAATAAGAATAATATAAAAAGAAGGAATTTCAAGGAGTACTGCAACAATAATTAGTAAAAAGAAAAAATTCATTCTGCGGGGTGTTTGAACGGGTGGTTCAACATTTATGACGGCTTTAGAGCTCTGTAGGGTGCACGATACAGAACACAGATTAAGCAACCCTGCATTATGAATGAATGATGAGTTTTAAAATATGTACGAGGTGATACAAAAATATTACAAAGAATCAAAAACGAAATATGAATTGAACTATACAAATAATAAAATGAATATGATAAATAATTGAAACATGAGACTTTTTGAATTAAAATATAAGCGGACACCAGGCGCAAAGCCCGTTCCTCGAGATCTCCAGGCACAAGCTCTAACCACTGAGCCAGTGCCGCACTGCTATATACAAGTTAAAATCATACATATAAGGCTCTTCGCCGGTATAGTAGATATTTTTATGGAAATATAACATGTGGATGAAAATCCACCATGTTACATAATGAAATATTGAAAATATGATTTTCACTAAAAGTGTAAAGGGATGAAACGTTACTGTATAGGGCGGAAGCTAAGTCGTTGTACCTTAGATGAACACGTGGGGGAAATCCCAAGTGCTAGCAACACAAAGAGTATGATAGGACATATATCGCATAATGAATTTTAAGATTATCAAACCCCCCAACATCCCCCCTTTCCCCACCTCCTAAAAACGTGTTTTTTCATTAATTTTGGTTTTTGACACCTTAATTATTATTACTTAGTCTGGAAAAATTTTTGCATAAATACCCATAAAAAAATGCTTACCTTGAATTTTTAACTGGGCGACCTAACCTAAAAAAGTTTCTAAAATCTTAAAATCGCTCTAAAAACTCGCCATTTGAAGGTGTAAAAAAGATATTTGGTAAAAAGTTTTGAAAAAATGATCTTAAAATGTAAGATTTTTTTCAGATTTGTCAAAGTGGTGCGCCATATCTAAAAGTCGAAAAAACTACTTTTAAAAATATTTTTATACTATTTACTAGAAATCGAAAACGAAAAAGTAGTCTGCTTTAAGCATGTCAGAAGTACTATCTTTTCTGCTATGGTGTTTGAATAGCCATTTGTAATCTTCTTATCATTGAATTATACATATTTTTTGTGTATTTTTTCCTGTAGAATGTAGTGGCACCATAAGTTTTACTTTAACTAGCTATGATATATATATATATATATATATATATATATATATATATATATATATATATATATATTGTGACGAGTATACATACCCGCGCATTTTAAATCTCTCGCTTAACGGCCGAGCTACTATACAACAGTAGTTCTGAGCTCAGCCGCTAAGCGGCAACCTCGAATGTCGTTACGTGCATCAGGAAAAATGAGGCTGGAGTATATAAGAGGCCGAGAAGCTAACCAGAGCAGACATCCTCACAGTTTGAACTGCACCTTCGTGCAGTGCAGACCTGTATACACATAATCTACTGAGTGTAACAGCCCTTTTAAGGGCTACCGTACGGAACTATACTAGCATTAAAATATACCTTCTCTGATCCAACATGAATCTTGAGCCACTCTCTGATCCAAATACTCTCTCAATGGAGCAACTGGTGCGAGCCATCGACCAGTGCCGACACACCTTAACCACTTTAGAAGCGGCCTCGCAAAGGCTCTGCCCAAATCACTCTGATAAAATGGAAACATCATCGTTCCCTAACAATGAAACAGCTAACTTTACATCCGCTGAAACCTCACACGTAAGTACACCAAATAACAATTATACTTTAAAAAATCCTGCAGTTAAAACTGCAACCAACACACAAATACAGTCCCCTTCTTACAACTCTCAAATAAACCACCCAAACAAACGCCGACGCGATGCTACCTCCTCAGAGTCTTCTGACTCTTCTTCTTCAGAAGAAGAAGAGGAAAACTCTAATTCAAAACGTAGTCCCCCACCTATCTACATCCTTAACAAAGAACTTTGGCCACAAATCAACGCCAAAATCAATTCCTCCGACATCGAAGTCCGCAAAGCAAAGAACACCTCTAAATCAGTCATGGTTTATCCCAAAACAGTAAACGATTTTCGTACACTTACCGTCCAATTCGATAAAAAGAAAATTCAATACACTACCAATCAATTGGAAGAAGACAAGGACCTCATCGTTATCATCAGAGGAGTCACGGAAACAATACCAGAAAAAGACATACTAGACGAGCTTACTACTGAAATTCCCGCAGTTAAAAGCGTTTACAGAATGAAGAGAGGAGATAGAATCTGGCCCTTAGTCGCAGTTCATCTTGGATACTTCCACACAGCAAACTACTGTCATGCAGACTGGCGATGTGCCTTCTGCTCACGAAATCACGCTACTGCCTCCTGCCGTACCAAGGATCAACCAAACGCTACTCCAACCTGTGCCAATTGTCAAGGCCCGCATCGAGCTACCTATGGTGGCTGTCCCAAAGTCCTGATAAGACCCCAACAAAATCCCCCCACAATTCAACCAACCCCTAATACACCTATTAGAAAGCCCCTCCTCCGAAACCCCAACGTTAGCTATGCCAAGATAGCCAACTCCCAACTTGCCTCTCGACCACAAAATATATCTCAACCACAACTTCAGTCCCAACCTCCAACACAGCCAGCCCTGGCATCGAATCTACCTAAAGTGGTTCCAAACCAAATTTACCTGCTTTAAAAAGAGACAACATTTCCTACTCTCTTGATGAAGAGAAAGACGAAATCTTCGCGGACTCTCTAGAAGAACAATGCTCTCCACTCCCCAGCTCGAACGAAACTTCTCTGTTCCACGAACACGTTACTGAGACTGTGCGTGAATTTCAATTTTCTGACGCCGAATTCCAACACACTTCTCCCCATGAAATCTCGAAAATCATTCGCTCCCTAAAAAAATAGAAAAGCTCCAGGCTCTGACGGCATTGGAAACGGAGTTCTCAAAATTCTTCCCCGTAAGCACATTGTCGCTATTACCAACATTGTCAATGCAATGTTAAGATTTCGATACTTTCCCAAAGCATGGAAAGAAGCAATAGTTATCCTAATTCCTAAACCCGCTAAGCCCTTAAGCTCTGCATCTAGCTATCGACCCATCAGTCTACTCTCCTCTTTAAGTAAAATTGCCGAACAGGTCATACGCTGTCGTATTGACCAATTCATCGACGAAAGAAGTATCGTCCCCGAATTTCAACATGGATTCCGTAGGAAACATGGCTCAGTTCACCAACTTCTCCGTGTGTCGGAGTTCATAGCCGACAACCTCAACAAGAGAAAACATATCAGCATGCTCTTACTAGATGTAAAACAAGCCTTTGACAGAGTCTGGCACGAAGGTCTGATCTACAAACTCATTAAACTAGAATTTCCACACTATCTCATAGGCATCATCAAATCCTATCTCACAGACAGGACCATTCGGGCCCGTGTGGGTAAATCTCTCTCTTCTCCCAGACCCATAACTGCAGGGGCTCCCCAAGGTTCGAAAATCTCTCCTCCTCTCTTTAATATATTCTCTTATGACTACCCCAAGGACAATAAAGTTCTAGTTGTTCAATATGCCGACGACTCAGCCCTCATTTATACTTCAAAAGTCATCACTCATTGCTCCTCCGTACTAAACAAATTCACTCCAGAAGTGGTAAGATGGTACCACACTTGGAGAGCAGCAATCAACGAATCCAAATCTGTTGCCATATTCTTCTCTCAACGAAATCGTACTCCTTCAAATCTCCTAGTTAACAACCATCGTGTTGACTGGAGTTCTTCAGCCAAATACCTGGGTGTTACCTTTGATCGTTAACTCACATGGCAAAAACAAATCGATTCAGTCCGAGCCAAATGCCAAGGTGCTTATGCTGCCTTAAAGCCTTTCTTCAATAACAAATCACTAACTAAGAAAACAAAAGCTCGCGCTTTTAATGCCATTATCCGCAGTATTTGCACTTACGCGATCCCAATTTGGGGATCCGCAAACCCTAACCGTATAGCTAAACTCCAAGGCACCTACATGCGCCTCCTACGCTCCTCTCTTCAGATCCCCTGGTTCATTCGAAATAATCAAATCTTAAAAAAAACCGGTATCGACTCAATTCCAGAAGCAGCGAACAAACACGCTGCGAATCTCCGTCTCTTTATCTCTAAACACAGCAATCCTAGCATAAAATTTCTTGTAAATTACCGTCGTAAATCCAACGATCGATTCAGAAGGCCATGCTCTCTGATTCGATCTCCATAACCCTTCTTCACTAACTGACTTTAAACAGTCTACTTTCGTGTTTCGCGAGTGCCATACAGCCCCCGCTGTATGAGCCACCGTTGTCTCTTAATTTTTTTCTTCTTAAGGTTCATAACCATTTTGGTTGGTAACCTACGGGGAGACGGTTTTAGTCCGTAGGCACCTGCGGATGAATCCAACACTACCCTTACGGGGGTGTCTTTTGAAGATTTCCCCTCCTCGACCCTTCAAACAAAAAAAAAAAAAAAACCAGAGCAGAGCAGTGTAGACTACGGTCTCCACTCTCTCTTTACCTAAGTGAACACACAAGGCTAAGAGAGAGTGAGACAAGTAGTAGCTGGGTGCCTTGGCTTGTGCAGCACCACAGCTTAGGCAGAGCTTCTCTCTCTTGCACATGAGGGTAGACCAAGTGCGCACACAGGTCTACACTACAGTGCATATGCTGGCAGTACTAGAGTTACGTCAAGTGAGCACATAGGCGTAAATCAATGCTACCTAGAGCACACTCGCAACCTTTTGCCGTCGCCGCAATGCCGAACTTGCGCCGCTGAATTTAAGGGTGACGTCCACCCAAAATATTATATTTTATCTCACATATTGCAACTGGCCCAATTAAAGGTATCGTCTACCCACAGCTGTCGCGTCCGCCACTACGTGACTTATAGAATATATTAAGAGTGTCGTCTACCCATTACTTGTTTCATATTTTAAAGGACTCCGTCCGGCCGCGTGTAAATAGTAGACTTCAGAATAACTTGAAGGTGTTGTCCACCCATTACGTATTACGTTAATTAAAGGACTCCATCCGACTGCCGCGTAGTTATTAAGATCGTAGAATAAGTTAAGGTTGTCGGCCATCTTTTATCTTTACATCACTTAAGGGCTCCGAATGCCCATAGAGATTAATAATTTAGATTATCAAGTAATAGTTCCTCTTAAAATACAACACCAGCAACTAGTCAGGAGTTTACTGATTCCTCAGACGGTCAAATCTCTAGTGATTATTCAATTTATGAACCATCTGTTAAACCAAACACTGAATATGTTCATATGTACATTCCCAGAGTAAGCATAAGTCGTAGATACTGTTTTATATGTAAATCTGTAAACAATATTTAAAATGTGCCTATTGAAGCTCGTATCCAAGTGTTTGTTACCGGAAAAATTTTTATACCTAATAAAAATAAATGTTGTAAGATTCATCTAATAAAGAATAGATTTTATCAAGATGAAGTCGTACAACTAAATATTTTTTCAAAGGAATCCGTTATTCAGGTTTCAGAACTTTCACTATTTATGAACAAAATATCATATAACATGAATCCACAGCTTCATGACCAAATTGGAAATTTTCAAGTTTTAGAAGAACGTGTAAAAGCTCTCACTGACCACACGTGGGATGATATTCTCCAGCTGCGCAATAAAATAAGTACCATGAGATCTACTGAAAAACGAAATTTAACGCAAGCGTTGGTACTTTTTTATTTAAGATGAGATCTGGTAACTCCAATAAATGTATCTCTGCAATTTTTGGCGTTGAAGAATATATAGTTACAAATTCCATCGGGTATTCCTCCTTACCCAAACAGCTGAAGTAACGAAAATGCTGTATAGTGTAGACAATAAATTAGCCTTGATCTGTGACGGAACCTATTTACGCCACCAAAAAAGCAGCAACAATGCTTACCATCGGAAATCGTATTCAGGACAAAAAAAAACTTCCCTATGCAAGCCATTTACAATTTGCACAGCAAACGGTTTTATTGTGGATTGTGCTAGACCTTACACTGCAAATTATAACAATGCTGAAATATTGGAAACTATATTAAAGCAACCTGATGGATTAAATGAGATTCTTCAAAAACAAGATATTTTTATTCTTGATCGAGGATTTTGAGATGTAGTGGATTTTTTGAACGAACGGGAATTTACTGTCTTAATGCCCGCTTTAAAAGGTAATAGACCTCAACTTACCACTGAAAAATCTAATGTGTCTCGTCTAGTGACTAAACTTAGATAGGTGGTTGAAGTGATACATGGAATAATCGGCCAAAAGTATAAGCTACTTCACCATCAATTCGACAATGGTCTTCTTCCAAGAGTCGGATTATTCTGTAAGATTGCTTGCTTTTTGCAAAACACGTTTGGCAAGAGATTGAATTCCGATGCAGAAAATCTGGTAAAAATTATCAAAAGAATCAACTTCGTGAAAAATGTTCAAAATACTTTGGCGCTTGAAGTCCATGATAAAAATTGGAATCGAAAGACCGTACCTTTTCAGCAGTTATCATAGGAGGAAATACTTGACTTTCCCGAAATGACGTTAAAAGATCTTAAAGTTTTCTTTACTGGTACTTATCAGCTATCGCAATCAGTTTCCTATTTGGCAGAAATTCTAGAAGATGACGGTTCATTATTGTTCAGCTATTCAAAAAAACAGCCAGATATTGTAAGATTTGAGGTTCAATCGAGGCGCGTCAGAAGAAAAAAGTATAAATTTTATATACAGTACTACTCAAAAACGGTCGGCATCAATGGCATTAAGAGATATTGCTGCAATTGTGCAAACGGGGAAAGAACAATTGGGTGCTGCTCCCATCTAGCAGCTATTATTTTTTATTTAAGTTACGCGAGATACTTATCTCGTATATTTAGACCAGCTGAAGTCTTAACTACACTCTTCGATGTACAACGAATCAAACCCGTAATAGAAGAAAACAGTGAAGATGAAGACTGAATCAATATTCACAAATAATGACTAAATATTAATAAATATTGTTATAATGAATAAAAAAAATTATGTATTATATTTACTGTTTTTATTATTCTTCTATAATGCATGCAACGTAATGATTTCCTTAATATCAAAAGTGATAACTTTTTTATACAAAACTCTTTTTTAATTCTTAATTGATTTTGAAATATATATCATTGCTTTTATATACAATATTTTTTTATTTGATTTTCTACAATTACAGAATAAAAATAACGAAAAGTTCTATATAATTTTTAATACTTTCTTTACAAAAATAATTTTTTATCTAAAATAATCAATTCAAATATAAAACTAATATATTATCTGTTCATTTGAAGATTGGATACAGTGAAAACTTTTGAAAAAATCGGAAAAGGCTATCTTTTGCTCTTTGGACCCTTCCATAAGCTAGTTAAAGTAAAACTTATGGCGCCACTACGTTCTACAGGAAAAAATACACAAAAAATATGTATAATTCAATGATAAGAAGATTACAAATGGCTATTCAAACACCATAGAAGAAAAGATAGTACTTTTGACATGCTTAAAGCAGACTACTTTTTCGTTTTCGATTTCTAGTAAATAGTATAAAAATATTTTTAGCAAGTATAGTACATATTTTCGACGTATTTTTTACCGTAGAATTTAAAAATGCTATCAGATCTATTAAAATTAGCTTCAGTGAGGCGTAAAAGGCAAAAAAACACTAAAAACCCGTTAGAAAAGTAGTTTTTTCGACTTTTAGATATGGCGCACCACTTCGACAAATCTGAAAAAATCTTACATTTTAAGATCATTTTTTCAAAACTTTTTACCAAATATCTTTTTGACACCTTCAAATGGCGAGTTTTTAGAGCGATTTCAAGATTTTAGAAATTTTTTTAGGTTAGGTCGTCCAGTTAAAAATTCAAGGTAAGCATTTTTTAATGGGTATTTATGCAAAAATCATGTAAAAATTTTTCCAGACTGGGTAATAATAATTAAGGTATCAAAAACTAAAATTAATGAAAAAACACGTTTTTTGGTGGTGAGGGGAAGGGGGGGGATGTGGGGGGGTTGATGATCTTAAAATTCATTATTCGTTATATGTCGACCATTCATGCAACCAAATTCCAAATCCCCGAGGGGTGTCATTTCGCCTATCTTATCCTATCATACTCTTTACTATTAATTAGGAGGGACACTGCCGTGTTTTTAGTGTACAATGGTACAGGGAAAATAATATATACAATGAATATATCAACAGATTACAAAGGGATAATCAAATGAATGATATGTTGAAAAATATCTACCAATATAAAAATTGATAAAGAAGAATTGAAAAATCTAGAAATCCTTATGAAACGTGCCAACAAATTCAAACATTGTAAAGTATAACGTTACTGTATAGGGCGGAAGCCAGGCTTACAATGCCATTTATTGAAAGATATAAATCAAAATAATTTTTCTCTTACGAATGATATAAATACTTAAAGCAGCAAAAGAAATTAAAATATCAAAACATCTTATATTATATTAAAGTAGAACCACTTTTTTCCCGTTTTTCCGGTTCTCCGGTTCTACAGTTCTCCGGTTCTCCAGCTCTCCGGTTCTCCGCATTTTTTTAATAGGTCTAATCTTTTGGTAATAAAAGTAGCAATTTTTTATTGGGCCCTATATAATAAGTACTCATTAGTCACAAGCTTCTTTTTGGGCCATATTTTATTGGGTCTTATATTATTTTGGGCCCTATATTTTTATTCAATGCCCACTTTTTTGGGCTCTTCTTTTTTTTCATCCTTATATTTTCTTGGGCTTTTATTTTTTTTAAGCCTTATTTTTTTTGGTCTTATATTTTTTGGGTCCAATATTTTTTTGGTTCTATATTTTTTTGGGCTTTGTATTTTTTTGGGCCTTATATTTTCTTGCACCTTCTATTTTTTTGGACTCAATATTTTTTTGGGCCTAATATTTTTTTGGTCTCTATATTTTCTAGGCTTTATATTTTTTTGGGCCTCATATTTTCTTGGGTCTTATTTTTTTTGGGCCCAATAATTTTTTTGTCTCTATATTTTATGGATCTTATATTTTTTGGGCCTTATATTTTCTTGCGCCCTATAATTTTTTGGGCCCAAAAATTTTTTCGACCCAATAATTTTTCAGGTCCTATATTTTATTTAGCTCTATAAATATGCAGCCAATATGCAGCCGATTAAACAGCACGTCCTCTTATATAGCTGATTTAACATCATATAAATTATTTTGTAAGCGTCAGTTGATATCTTATATATATTTTAGTAAATATTATATTTTTTATTATATTTCGAGTTCAACTATTACACAACAACATATGCAACATCTTTTGCCATATTTTTTATAATATCTCTATATAAACAATGTTTTTTGTATATATTGTGTTCTGATCATTTTTATTTTCTCCGTTGACAATAGCGTGGTCACCTAAAAATAATTTTAAAATATTTTAAAATTTCGTCCTTGAAAGAGCAACATATAATTGCCCATGACTGAAACTGGTGACGGCAAATAAACACCAACTTTTTATAAGATTGTCCTTGTGATTTATTAATAATCATTGCAAATCCTAATCTAATAGGAAACTGTTTTCGTTGCATATTGAATGGAATTTCTTTTGTAGATGGAGATAAACTTATTCTTGAAATGAAAACTAATTTACCTTTGTTTTGACCAGTTGCTAATTCCGCTTGAATGGAATATTTAGGCAATTTTTTCACTATCAACCTTGTTCCATTATAAAGTTCCTTATTGACATTTAAATTTCTTAAAAGTAATATTATAGCCCCTACTTTTAAATGTAATTTATGTGGTGGAAGTCCATTAGGAGTTAACTTATTTAAAAATTCTGTAGGTAACATAATATCTAAATTTTCTTTGTTATCATCTTCAGCTGTATCAATACTTAAATATTCAACATGGTTTCCTTCCATTGAATTCAAAACATTGTTATCGTTCTGTATCATCATTATTTTTAGGAGCCAAAATAACTTTTTCCGTTAGATTCGTATTGTTTATTTTTATTGTTTTTCCGAATATTTCTTCGACAAGATTTTCTTTAATGATAAAACTATCTGGTATAGCACTTAGTTCATTATCATTTTCAAAAACATTGCGGCATTTTCCTTCTCCGATATCTAATAACCATTGTTTAAAATTATTATCACTATCCGAAACGCGCAGATTTTCATTTAACTTCATTTGCTTAAAATTTTGCCATGATAAACTAAATTTAACTGAATTTTTAATGATGTTCATACGGTTACCATGTCGTACAATTGGTAATATTTGCCTGAAATCTCCTGATACAATAACAGTTTTACCACCGAAGGGTTGGTTTACATCGCATAAATCTTGAAAAAAACGATCAACTGCTTCAAAAGCAAATTTTGAAGTCATGGATATTTCATTCCAAATAATTATTTGTGTTTTCTTTAATTGTTTGCCTTCTGCAGAATTAGGCTTAACATTACATTATCTCTATCTTTTGGACTTACTAAGTACATTCTACTAAGTATTGGTTTTTTTTCTTTTATTTCACTTTTTCAGTTTTTCATCAAATGTATAAAAATTTGGTATTTCTGAATACAAGTAATTTTGTGCTTCAAAATCTTCTCTATTCAATTCAAAATATGCTGTTAATGTTGTTTCCACATTTTTTTGCATGATCATTTCTTCTTTTTCTTCTTTAAAAAATACATTCTGTTGATTTCTTTTATGAACGCTTAGACGTTTTATAGTATGTGAAATAACATGTAAAGGATATTCTCATAATCTGTGCATTGCTTCAGGTGGACATAAATATCGTGTATTAATATATTGTTGGATTTCATCATATTCATATTCAACATTTTCACTATTGTCATTTTGAAAAGTGTCTTTATTTTCTGATCTAAAATCAACATTTACTTGATGTATTTTAATGTATGCACAATCATGACCTTTATAATAGTATTTGAATAAATATTTAATGCATTGTACAGTGGAACAAACTTCTACGTTTATGTGTGCATTAGATTTCAATAATAAGTAAGGATTGTAAGGAGCAACAAATCCACTATCTGCAATTCTTTCTGTAAATTTATTTTTGAAAATAATTTTGACGCCATCATTTTTGCGTTTGTATAGTGGACATCCATTTGATTTAAATGTTGTTGTATTATTAAATTTTTTGGAAAATTTTCAGTACATTGTTTCGTATTTTTATCCATACATGGATAATTTATTATACACATCGAAACCATCTCTTAATTTCTACCTCCAGTAACTAGTTTTTATAAAAAAACAAATTTTAAATACAGTTGGTAAAACAGGTATCTGTGTCGCTATAGAGCAGTCTCTTATTAAAGAAATTGAGAATTAAATAATGAAATGACGAAAATAGATATATTTTTGTTAATATATTGATTTTTTTTTTAAATAGCTAAACTGCAAACTTAAAACTTGTTCATCTCTATTTATAAGCAATTAATCTAAAAACTTGATCACCTCTATTTATAAACAATTAATTTTGAAAATTTGAATAATATTTTATATTACAGGGATCAAAACTTAGTTGTCTAATTTTAGTGAAAGATCGATTAGAAAAGTGCATGCTAAAACCAAGCAGTGAAGTATTGAACTTACAAATCGAAGATTCGATGTTTGCGCACAAATTCTGTCATATTTTTCAATAATAAAAATCATAACATATTTTTTTTAAGAAAGAGTTTGCAGCAAACAGAAAAAAAATGGTGTAAAAAATGTAACTTTTATCGATTTGAAGACAATCAATAGATTGATTTCAAAGAAGCTTTAAAGAGTCAAGAATCTAAAGTGTATTTAAAAGTAAAAAAAGCTTAAAAATCCGGGTACTCTGTTCACAGATTTTATCTTTCAATTTTCTTCGCAACTTCAAATCACCATATCTGGGCAATGAACCTGAAAAAATTTTTTTTAAATAAATAAAATTAAAGGTCTTAAACATTTCTTTTTGATGGTGTAAATTATTTTAGGCTCCAATGTTGATTACCTGTTAATAGTTCCAAAAAACCATAAAAAATAAGTACATTTTTGTGAATTTTTAGAAAATTTAAGAGCTAAATAGTTGACAAAAAAATGTTTTTCTTTCCAAAATTACCACAGGGGACACTGTTTTTACCCACAAAGATAATTTAAGTATATTTTAGCTTCCTGAAATTTTTTTTTTAGAAAAAGCAATACATGGGAGTAAAAAAATGTAAAAATAATACGAAAAAAGCGTTTTTTACAATTGAAATAAGTTTTTCTTCTTCGGAACCAAGTTTTTTTAATGCGTTCGTAGTTTTTGAGTTTAACAAACAGATATCAGGGATGAGAGCCGGTATTCAAGAAGTTTAAGAAATAAGCGCCACCCTAATATATGTATATATATATATATATATATATATATATATATATATATATATATATATATACTAGGGGGTCCCCCTGCTCGCGCTGTTCGCCAACCCCCTAAATATTTAAATTTTCAAATATATATTTATCAAATAATATAGTTATTATTATTATAAACAGTTATGAATAATTTTGTAACTTGTAAAGATTTAGCGATTATTTGTATACAAATATTGTATTACATATTGCGGACGTTGTATAGAAAATTAATACTCAATATGTAAAGTATTTTTTAGCAGGTAGAAAATAAAAAGTGAAAAAATTTTCTTGAGCTCTATATTTTTTTGGGCCCAATATTTTTTCGATTCTTATATATTATTATGCTCTATATTTTTTTAGGCCCAATATTTTTTTAGTCTATATATTTTGGGGTTTATAATTTTTTGGGCCTTATATTTTTTTGGGCTCTATATTTTTTTGTGGCCTCATATTTTTCAGGTCCTACATTTTTTTGAGTCCTATTTTCTTTGTGCCTCGTATTTTTTGGGCCTTATATTTCCTTGAGCTCTATATTTTTTTGGGCTCAATATTTTTTCGATTCTTATATATTCTTTGGCTCTATATTTTTTTGTGCCCAATATTTTTTTGGAATTTATATTTTCATGGATTCTATAATTTTTTTGGATTCTATATTTTATTTATTTCTATATTTTTCTGGGCCTTATATTTTTTAGGCCTTACATTTTTTTTAGTCCTATTTTCTTGTGGCCTCATTTTTTCGGCATGTTATTTTTTGGGTTCCATATTTTTTTTGGTCCTATATTTCTCTAGGCCTTATATTTTTTTGGACCTACTTTTATTCGAGTCCTATTTTCTTCGAGCCTCTAATTATTTTTAACCATTTATTTTTCTGGGCCTTATTTTTTTCAACTTATTTTTTATTTCATATTTTTCTGGGCTCTATATTTTTTTAAATCTTATATTTTTTGATAGCAATATTTTTTTTATCATTATATTCTCTTGGTCTCTATATTTTTTTAAGCCCAATATTTGTCTAATTCTTTTAATTTTTTGGGCCCGATATTATTTTGATTCTTATATTTACTTAGGCTCTATATTTTTTTGAGCCCAATATTTTTTTGATTTTTATATTTACTTTGACTCTACATTTTGGGCTCTAAATTCTGCCATGATAAACTAAATTTAACTGAATTATCAATAACGTTCATACGGCTTCCATGTCATACAATTGGTAATGTTTGCCTGAAATCTCCTGATATAATTACAGTTTTACCACCGAAGGGTTGGTTGACATCGCATAAATCTTGAAAAAGACGATCAATTGCTCCAAAAGCAAATTTTGAAGTCATAGATGTTTCATCCCAAATAATCATTTGTTTTCCCTTTAATTGTTTGCCTTCTGCAGAATTAAGCTTAACATTGCAAGTTCTACAATCTGTTATATTTATCGGTAGTTTAAATGTTGTACGCGCCGTTTTTCCATCGACTGATGAATTCACTGCTTTACCTGTCCAAGCTACACATAAATAATGTATAGTATGATATTTAGAATAAGCTATTAAAACATTAAGTAAATAACTTTTCCCACTTCCACCTGATCCATCTATAAAAATATATTTTTCTTTACTTTGGTTGTTTAAACTTCTTATAGTAGAGTTGAATATTTGCCTTTGTTTATTATTTAAAGAATTTATTTTCACATTTACTTGATGTATTTTAATGTATGCACAATCATGATCTTTATAACAGTATTTGAGTAAATATTTAATGCATTGTACGATGGAACAAACTTCTGCGTTTATGTGTGCATTAAATTTCAATAATAAGTAAAGATTATAAGGAACAACAAATCCATTATCTGCAATTCTTTCTGTAAATTGATTTTTGAAAATTATTTTGACGCCATGATTTTTACGTTTGTATAGTGGATATCGATTGGATTTAAATGTTGTCGTATTATTAAATTCTTTTGGAAAATTTTCAGTACATTGTTTCGTATTTTTATCCATACACGGATAATTTATATTTTGCATACCACAGGGACCACGTATCATAAATTGTTTAACAATACTATATAATTTTAGATGAATATCTCTATTTGGAATTTCTGCACTTATTATTTTATTATTTATTCCGGGAATGTCAAATTTATCATTTTTATCTAAGAGTAATAACATATGCATATGCAGTAATCCTCGTTTTTGAAATTTAATTACATAACTATATGCAATACATTTTCCTAATTCCCTTTTTTATTACTAAATTTTTCAATTCTTCCACTTTTTTATAAAATACTTTTATTATAATATCTGGTCTATCTATTGCATTTTCGTAAATTTTCAAGTTTTCAGTTATTTCTTTCCAAAGTGGGTTACAGGTCATAGTTACAATGAGGTCAGGTTTACCATAATAATTTACAAGTGTCATTAAGTCAATGTAATTTTGTTTTAAAAATCGTGAACTTTCTGTAAAGTTTGACGGTAATATTACTATTTTTCCAATTTTTGAAGAATCTAATTCTTTTTTGTAATGTATATAGTCCATAACATCTTTCTAACAATCACTTCTTAAGGAGGGGCCGAACTATCTGTCTCTGTCTAATAGCGTTTTTCATTATTTATATAAACACTATCCTTTATAACAAGAAAAAAATAGCAGCCCCCGCTAGATATTAGTATAATTAGTAAATTTTGTAATAACAAACAAATTTTTTTATTGGGTAGTTTTTGAATAATTAGAGACCTACCAAAAGAAGATAAGTTATATTCTAGATTGCTAGTAGGTCTCTAATTAGTCAAAAACTATGCGGTAAAAAATTTGATTTTTATTACAAAATTTACTTATTATACTAATATCTAGCGGGGGCTGCTATTTTTTTCTTGTTATACCGAATAGTGTTTACATAAATGATGAAAAAGGCTATTAGACAAAGACAGATAGTTCGGCCCCTTCTTAATACGTTTTGGTTTTCTCGTATGAAATATACTCTGGAGGTTTCAACTTTTTCAAACGCATCAACAATGAACTGTTGAGATAATTTTCCCAAATTAAAGAATGGATTAAATTCATTTCTAACACTAAATCTATAATTATAAAATTTTAAATTTGAAATATTAGATTTTCCAAATTTACTTTTCATATTTGGCATAAAATTTTTTTAAGTTATCACTTAATAATAATTTTTTAAACTTTTTAATCATAGTTAAAAATAATATTAAATATATGATTATCATTTTAATAGTTTTTATAAAATATTATGTGAATTTTATAAGTATAAATTATAAATTATATTATTTAAGGAGATGTAAAATGGACAGTACACTTGCACCCATAAATATTGACTATATTTCCATTATATTTCAAAATTCTGAATAAAGAGATGCATTAACATATAGTATGTATCACGAAGATTATTCAATAAAATTTTTAAATAAATCTATTCATTAGTTATTCAGAAGTTTGGGTTCTAATATTATTTACTAAAATTTTTCTATTTGAAATAAAAAATTTAAATATTTTGAAAACTAATGATTGGAATAATTTGAAAATTTAACCAAATAATCATCATGGTACATACTACAAGTTAATACATTCCTTTTATGGAAATTCAGCAATAGAATGGAAAGTCAGTTAAATATGACAGTTAATTTTTATATCTTCCTATAGTGAAACATAATCAAACTTTGACAGTAAATTCAACATAATGAAATAATTGTACTTTCAATGATCATATTTAAGAGGTAATCGGAACCAAATCGGTGACTTAGTTCAGTGCTTACTATAAATGCTTATAATGATTTATTTATTCATTTGCACGGCAAAAATATAGTCATTTCCTCTAACCGTAATCATAATGAATAATTTGAAACGGTTATAGCAACAAAAAAATATAAAATATTGTCATGAAGCGAAAAATGCTAAATTGAAATTTATTGCATGCAAATAACAGCCGCATCTGTTAGATGGCATTTTTCGCTTAATGCATTTTTTGTTACTGAAAGTGTTTCAAATTATTCGTTAGAGGAAATGACTATATTTTTGCCGTGCAAATGAATAAATAAATCATTATAAGAATTTATTGTAAGCATTGAACTAAGTGACCGATTTGGTTCCGACCACCTCTTAATACAAATTTTAGAGTAATATTACAGAATATTATTTTTTTCCGCATTTATAATAAATAATTCGCAAATAATAAGTAAATTTTCTTCTGAACCTTTTACTCTTTTAAGAAAAATTTTATTTCTATCTAGACAGTTCATAAATATAAATTCATAATTATAGACATAATCAGAAAAATTTATTCATATTTCATATATTTTCCTATCTTTATAATTGACCATTAAAAAAATTTAATATCACATAAATAATTTTTTAAAATTGTATTTCTTAAAATTTATGTTCAAACTATATTAAAAAAAATATTTTTATATCATGTAATGATAATTTTTCAAATGAGGTAATTTGATATATTTTAAAAATTAATATGTTTCTCTTATTAAAAATATTATTGCTTTAATGAAATGAATTTTAATATATTCAATTGTTAACAATTTTAATATAAATGGCAATTCATTTGAATACAAACCCGTGTACAAATGAAAATGTAATTAAGATAAATATAATTTTAATATATTAAAATGTGATTTTAATATATTTAATTGTTAACAATTTTTATATAAATGACAATTCATTTAAATACAATCACGTGTACAAATGAAAATGTAATTAAGGTTAAATGTATGTTATTTATAAAAAATTGTTAACAAGTAACTTTTTATATAATATATTTTCATGAAAACTAATTTAAATACTTTATTCTCTGAATGATAATTGAATAAAATTTTAATTTAATAAATTTAGTTATAGAATTATAAATATATAATATTTATATAACCCCATATGGAAATAATTTATGTGAAAAACTGTAAATAATCGTAAATAACTGAAAATAATTGTGAAAAAAGTGAATAAATGTAAATAACTGTAAATAAATATAAATAACTGCAAATAAGTGTAAATAACAGTTAATAACTGTAAATAATTGTAAATAACAGTAAATAATTGTAAATAATTGTGAATAACTGTTATTTATGTCTCAATTCCCACATTTTTTAACACTTTTCTACAGTTATTTACAGTTATTTACATTTATTTACATTTATTTACAGTTATTAACAGTTATTTACAATTATATCCAAAAATTTTTTCCATATGGGACTGTTTATCAAATCAAAGTATTATTTCTTTAATATATATATATATATATATATATATATATATATATATATATATATATATATATATATATATATATATAAAAAAATAATTATTACAATCGATTGTAGTTAAAAATGTTTATTTTAATAATTATAGCGTTGAAATTTATTTTGATGAAAATGTTATTTGATTAACATTCACAGTATTATTTTAACTATATTTACTTGTCATCAATAAATAAATATTTAATTTTTTAAATTATCAATTTATATAATATCAAGAATTTTCTAAAAATCATAATTTTTATGATATGCAAACCTTACTTGTGATACATACACTTTGTAATATTTGTATCTCATTAAAATTTTATATTAGATGCAAAAAGGATTGTTAAGTAATTGCAAATAGTTATTTTATTATTCTGAAATATTCAAATTTGAAATTAACCAAAAATGTGTATTTTAATCTTATAATTTTTTAAATTTCAATTTCGTATTTCATATATATAAAATACATTTGTGAAGATATTTTTATTAGAAATGAACACAAAATTTTTTTTAAGCATGTTTCACGTAAAAAGTGATTTCATAATTCAAATTCATTGTCATATATCAAGGTCTGCAAATTATAGTTGTTACTCGGTTCCCAATTTTCAGTTTATTTATATCAAATATCGTACTATCTTTGTTTTTCTTATGAAAGTAGAGTGAGAAATAGTCACTTGATGGAATAAATTATACGCTTTTTTACTTTAAGCACATGTGTACATATATTTTTATATTATGTTTCATCAAATTATTTTCAATTTTATTCAGTACTCAAAATAAACTTAAATTAATTAATTCCCATTTACTTAAAATTAGTCATTTATACCCTACTGAAAAAAATCACATGGGATCCCTTATGGGATTTCATATGGGATCCTTTATGGGCTCCCATATGGGGTTTTAGCGCGGGATCCTACATGGGATCCCATATGGGATCCCATAAGAGGTCCACAAACTCAATCTTAAATATATGGGACCACATATGGGATACCATATGGGGTCCCATAAGAGGTTGACGAACTAAATTCTAAATATAATATGGGACCACATATGGGATCCCATATGGAGTCCCATAAGAAGTCCACAAACCTAATTCTAAATATATAGGACCACATATGGGACCCCATATGGGATCTCATATGTGTTCTCATATATTTAGAATTGCACTGAGAGAAAAGCGGAGTCATACCAACAAAATAACGTACGTTGTCTTGACTCACGCTAAAGGAGTTGCATTTAATCCGCGAGGCGAGTCATCCCCACTCCTCGCTGCGGTATATAGACGACGCACGAACTCGATCTATTTGTCTTTGATTGCCGAGAGTTTATAAAGTTTAATTTGAAAATTAATTTTGTTAATGAAACAATTAATTATTAAGGTGACTACGGAAGTTCAGTTAAATTTCATTTTGTAGTTTACAAATTACTCTTTCAGTTTCTAAAATTTTTTGGATTTTTTAATTTTCCACCATTTATTATAATCCGTAGAATGGTGAAAAATTAAAAAATCTAAAAAATTTTACGTATTGAAAGAGTAATTTGTGAACTCAAAAATAAAACCTAACCTAAAATCCGAAGTCGCCTTAATATTGGAATGCAAAATGGATGATTTTGTGAAAAATCTTTCGATGAAATGGAACCTAAGTCAATTAATCGATAGATTTGCAGTTAAAAAATTTTAAACATAACCTCAAATACAAATTTGAATGAGTTTTTTTTATGTGTAAATACCTTATATAATCAATATATTCATATAATATTTTATAAGTATTTTTATAAATATTCTGAAAATGAATGTTGCATAGTATGAAATTATTCATAATTTCATATTTAAAAACATTTTTCATTATTGAAAAATAAAATTTGTTCGTTTTGTTGTTCGCAGTCTGTGTTTTTACAGAGGCAGGAATTGGCAATATTTAAAAGAAATTTACGGCTCAATCAAAATAAAATGTTATTAATAATTTTACTTTGAATAATATACTTCCATCTTATGGTATCATACTGTAACGTAATCGAAAAATTCATTCTTAACTAAAATTCTTTGAATGAATATATTTATAAATAAATATTTATCTTCAATAATATATTCTACAATCGTCTTTAGCCTAATCTCAAAAAATAATGAAACTTGAAAAAAAATCATTAACAGCATTATTTTTGCTTAACATAACCTTTATATACACTTGGCCTATGAGGCGGTTTATTGACTCCGCGGGCAGAGTAGCTGCTACTCCGCTTGTTTAGTTGTGATAACTCCGACCCCACTTACTCCTTTTATACCGTTATTCCAATTCCGGCGGCAAGTTCGTGTGCCTCCACTTTTCTCTCAGTGTGAGTTTGTGGACTTCTTATGGGACCCCATACGGTATCCCATATGTGGTCCCATATTATATTTAGAATTAAGTTTGTGGACCTCTTATGGGACCCCATATAGGATCCCATATAGGATCCCGCGCTACAACCCCATATGGGAGCCCATAAAGGATCACATATGAAATCCCATAAGGGTTCCCATGTGATTTTTTTCAGTAGGGTACATAATAATATAATAAAAGAAAATTTAACCAAGCGACGTTAGCAGCGAAAAACTTAAATATAATTAATACCTATTAACGTAAAACCCATTAAATTGTGTAAAAATTTTCAAGTTGATAAATATAATGTAAATCATATAATATATATACATATATCAATTTTAAATTACTAATAATTAATTTAAAAGTCAAAAGTAACTATTTTAAAACGAAATATGGAAGATAAACATGTATCGTTTTATTCCTTAAATATCACGAATTAGAATATTAACTATTAGTAATTTTAAAGTATCATATTTTATGAAAATAATTATATATTTAATAATTTTTAATTTTAGTTACAGGAAAAGCCGTACGGAAAGAGATTAATAATCACATTTTCTGCGAAATATTGCCCTTGAATCGAGTAGGTGAAATATTAGTCTTAATACCAAAAAAAGACACTAAGCATCGCAAATTTATGCTCTTACTTTATAATACAATAGTACCAACATTGGTCCCCAAAATTCAAGCTATAGTACTAATTGAAATTATATCGTCACTCTTTTTGTTTTCTCATAGAGAGAGCATTGTATCGATAAAAAATTTTTTTTTCTATTTTTTCATTAATTTGTACAAGACTCAGGGAGTCGAAAAAAGTGGTTTCCAGAAAATGTCTGTATGTATGTGTCTGTGTGTATGATTTCAGTACGCCAAAAATATCTCGAGAACTACACGATGGATTTGCTTCAAATTTTGCATGCAATTTATTTATTTGTCTAACTGGGGGGGGGGGAAGCTATTGAAAATTGATCTTCTTGGCTCAGGTTTTTTTTAAAGCCATTTTAAGAATTTTAAAAAAATTTGGATTTTTCATTTTTTTAGTATTTTACGTAAACTACTCAAAGAATTTTCTTGGAAATTTGTATGGACATTATTTGCGACTGCCAAAAGAAGAAAAACTTTTACTAACTGATTTTCTTAGCGCACTTTTAATTTTAGAGCAATTCGAAAATTTTGAAAAAAAAATTTTATATTCATTTTTCTTTTATTTTATGAAAACCATTCGATAGATTTGCTCCAAAATTTGGATGCAAGTTATTCGCTATTTTTTGAGGAAAATTAACTTTGAAAAACTCATTTCTTCAGTGCAGTTTTAATTTTAGAGCATTTAGAAAATTTTTGAAAAAATGTTTATTTTTCATTTTTTTTATATTACACAAAAACCATTCGTTAGATTTGCTCTAAAATCATTATGCAAATTATTGGTTATTGCCTTAATAAAACAAGCTTTGGAAAACTTAGTTTCTTAGCGCAGTTTTAATTTGAGAGAATTAAAAATAATTTTTTTTTTAATTTTTCATTCTCATATGGAAATAATTTATGGAAATAATTGCAAATAACAGTTAATAACTGTAAAAAACTGTAAAAAATTATAAATAACTGTAGAACATTGTAAGTAACTGTTATTAAATGTAGGAATTGAAGCATATATAGCAGTTATTTACAATTATTTACAGTTATTTACACTTGTTTATAGTTTAGTATTAATATTTACAGTTATTCACATTTATTAATATTTGTTCGCATACGCAAAAATTTTAAAATTTGTGAAAAACTCTAATTTGCAATTATTTATAATTATTTACTATTATTTACACTTATTTCCAGTAATCTTCTGTTATTTACACTAATTTACTGTTATTTACACTTATTTACAATTATTTACACTTATTTATTGTTATTTACAATTATTTACTTTTATTTTCCGTTATTTGCGGTAATTACCAGTTATCTGCAATTATTAACTTTTTTTTAACATTTCCAAAAATGTTAAAATTCGTAAAAAAATAATTATTATTTGCCATTAATTACAATAATTTACTATTATTAACAGTTTTTAACATTTATTTACAATTATTTTCATTAATAACAGTTATTCACAGGAATTTACTATTATTTACAATTGTCAATTGTTATTTACAATTATCAACTATTATTACCAGTTCTTTTTATTTACAAAGAAATTTTTAATACGAAAAAATTGAATTCTTATTTGCAGTTATTTACAATTCTTTTTCGTTATTTACAGTTATAAACATATATTTACAATTATGTGTATTTATTCGCATATGTAAAAATTATAAAATTTATAAAAAATTGTTATTTGTAGTTATTTACTGTTATTTACTATTATTTACACTTATTTATCATTGTTTACAGTAATTTAATGTTATTCATACTTATTTTCTATTATTGTCTATTATTTACTATCATTTATAGTTATTTACACAAATTTACTATTATTTACACTTATTTCCAGTAATCTTCTGTTATTTACACTAATTTACTGTTATTTACAATTATTTACACTTATTTACTGTTATTTACAATTATTTACTTTTATTTTCCGTTATTTGCGGTAATTACCAGTTATCTGCAATTATTAACTTTTTTTTTAACATTTCCAAAAATGTTAAAATTCGTAAAAAAATAATTATTATTTGCCATTAATTACAATAATTTACTATTATTAACAGTTTTTAACATTTATTTACAATTATTTTTATTAATTAACAGTTATTCACAGGAATTTACTATTATTTACAATTGTCTATTGTTATTTACAATTATCAACTATTATTACCAGTTATTTTTATTTACAAAGAAATTTTTAATACGAAAAAATTGAATTCTTATTTGCAGTTATTTACAATTCTTTTTCGTTATTTACAGTTGTAAACATATATTTACAATTATGTGTATTTATTCGCATATGTAAAATTATAAAATTTATAAAAAATTGTTATTTGTAGTTATTTACTGTTATTTACTATTATTTACACTTATTTATCATTATTTACAGTAATTTAATGTTATTCATACTTATTTTCTATTATTTACTATTATTTACACTTATTTATAGTTATTTACAATTATTTACTTTTATTTTCAATTATTTGCGGTTATTACCAGTTATTTGCAATTATAAACATTTTTTTAACATTTCTAAAAATTTTAAAATTTGTAAAAAATTTATCAGTATTTGCCATTATCTACAATAATTTACTATTATTAACAGTTTTTAACATTTCTTTATAAGTATTTTTATTTACTAACAGTTATTCACAGGAATTTACTATTATTTACAATTGTCTATTGTTATTTACAATTATCAACTATTATTACCAGTTATTTTTATTTGCAAAGAAATTTTTAATACGAAAAAATTGAATTCTTATTTGCAGTTATTTACAATTCTTTTTCGTTATTTACAGTTATAAACATATATTTACAATTATGTGTATTTATTCGCATATGTAAAAATTATAAAATTTATAAAAAATTGTTATTTGTAGTTATTTACTGTTATTTACTATTATTAACACTTATTTATCATTGTTTACAGTAATTTAATGTTATTCATACTTATTTTCTATTATTGTCTATTATTTACTATCATTTATAGTTATTTACACAAATTTACTATGATTTACAATTATTTGCGGTTATTACCAGTTATTTACAATTATAAACATTTTTTTCAACATTTCTAAAAATTTTAAAATTTGTAAAAAATTTATCAGTACTTGCCATTATCTGCAATAATTTACTATTATTAACAGTTTTTTTACATGTATTTACAGATATTTCCATTTATTAACTATCATTCAGCTCAATTTACTATTATTTTCAATTGCCCACTGTTATTTACATTTATTTACTATTATTTGCAGTATTTTTCATTTGTAATACCAAAAATTTCATTTTTTTTGCAGTAATTTACAATTTTCTATTGTTATTTACAGTTGCAAATATTTATTTACAATTATATGTATAATAAATATATGTGTATGCTAAAAAAATGTTTTAATTTTTAAAATATTATTATTTATAATCCCCGTCAAAAACGTTTAGCTAAAAAAATTAGTTAAAAATATAGCTGAAAATACAGCTGAAAATATAGCTATATTTAGCTGGAATATAGCTATATTCATCTCGATTTTTTAGGTAAAAATCCAGTTATTTTTTAGGTGAAAATCCAGTTAATATTTTGAGTCTCTTGTAACAGCGGAAAATATAACTGTATTTTCAGCTGTATTTTTATCTGTATTTGAATGGCGGATCTCTAAATTTTACGATTCCATTAACAAATTTTGAGGCCATAGGTATAAAAGAGCAAGATACTTTGTGCCAAAATGTAGAAGCTCTTCGATCTTCGGAGAGCTGACACTACGAGGTTTACCTCAGTTTTGGAACTTTCTTTTACAGGAAAATAACTAACGAGTTATTATCCCGTGAAATTATAAAATACTTTAAGCTAAAAATACAGCTCAAAATATAGCTGAAAATTTAGCTATATTATCAGCTATTGTTCGCCTCATCAAAAACGATTAGCTCAAAAAATTAGCTAAAAATACCGTTAAAAATACAGATAAAAATACAGCTGAAAATACAGTTATATTTTCCGCTGTTACAAGAGACTCAAAATATTAACTGGATTTTCACCTAAAAAATAACTGGATTTTTACCTAAAAAATCGAGATGAATATAGCTATATTCCAGCTAAATATAGCTATATTTTCAGCTGTATTTTCAGCTATATTTTTAACTAATTTTTTTAGCTAAACGTTTTTGACGGGGATTATTAATAGTTGTTGTAATATGTAAATATTGCGTCTTATATTTGTATGCGTATCGCCATCCGTCGGTAAATGCGTACTCGACAATACATACGATTCAGCAAATCAGCTGAGAAAGAGAGGCTCTAGTTGAGCTCAAGCAGTCTGTTGAACAGAGTCCAGCAAGCGCCATGTAGTGATAAAGACAAGCTCTTTAAAATAGCATATGTAAAGTAAAGCTCAGCCATTTGTAACGCACTAGATTAATAATTACTGTACTTAAATATAATTTAGAATACATATCAACCAGTTTAATATTATTAAATAAAAGTGTTTTCTTTCCGATCCCGGAACACAAAACCTCTATCCCCAACATGGCAGCAGTCCGTGGTTGAAGGTATGCAAATAAAAAAACGTGGTCAAAAAGAAAAAATAAAAAAACGTAGTTAAAAAGAAAAAATAGTTGGTTGAAGAAAAAATAAGAAAACGTGGTCAAGAAAAAAAATAAAATAAAACGTGGTTCAGTAAAAACAAGAAAACGTGGTCAAGATAAAAATAAAATAAAAGAACGTGGTTAAAAAAAAACAAGAAAACGTGGTTGAAAAAATAGAAAAAACGTGGTTATTGAAGCAAAAACGTGGTAGACTATTTAAGTCAAAAAACATAACTAAAAGGCAAAAGTAAAGTGAAAAATGTATAGAAAAGTGAAAAGAAAAAATTATTATCAATCAAGAGAAAGAAAAAAGAAGAAAAATAAATCGAAAATACGTTCGATGCAAGCGGATTAAAAATTAAAGCCACGTGGTCGCAAAAAGTCAAGTTAGAAGAAAATTATTTTGAGGTTAAACAGAGCACGTGTTTGAAAGATAAAAGGAAAGAAAAAGAAAACAAGTGAATAAAAGGTAAAAAATAATAAATAATAAGAAGAAGATAGTGAATAATAATTTTGAAAAAATAGACTGTACGAGAAAATTAAAAAAAGTGACAAAATAAAAAAATAAAAAACGTGAATTCACTAAGGAAATAAAAAGTAAATTAATAAGTGAATTTAATAAGATAGTTAAAAGAAAATTTAATGAAACAGACAAAAGCTGAAAATATAGTGCTCATTAAAGAAGAAAGAAATCGTTTAAGAAAAGTTTTCCTCAAAGAACTGAAAAAAGTGTTAAGTGCAGTAAAAGAAATTGATAAAAATATAAAATTGAAAAAAGAAAGAGAAATGGCTAAGCAAGTAAAAATTGATGATGTTTATATTCCCATTTTTGATGGATGCAATTATTCAAGCTGGGAATTTAGATTACTGAATATTTTAGAATATAAAGAATGTAAAGAGCAAGCAATAAGAGTATTAACTGCAGTAGATAATCAAGATGTTTGGAAGAAAGCAGATTTAAAAGCTAAAAATATACTGATAAGCTTAATATCAGATAAGCAGTTAGAGTACATTAAAGAATGTAAAACAACATATGAAATGATGAGAAAGCTAGGCAGCATGTACTCAACAAAATCTACAGCTCTACAGATAATATGTAGAAGTAAATTAGAAGATGTAAAACTGAAGAATTATGACAAAGTTGAAGATTTTTTTGTAGATTTTGAACAAGCCTGTAATAAGTTTAAAGCAGCTGGTGGAACTTTGAACGAGCAAGAAAAGATAAGATATACAATAAAAGCACTGCCACCCAGTTACAGCTTTATTGGTGACTTTATAGATGTCATACCAGAAGAGCAAAGGACAGTAGAATATGTAAAGTCCAAAATTCAGGAGAAAAATATGACAAGACCTGAAAGTGAAAGTAAAAGAAATGTCAGCACTTTCAGCATAAAAACAAAAGGACAATGTTTTAATTGTGGGAAAGAAGGCCACAACAAGAAAGATTGTTGGAGAGCACCACA
This sequence comes from Anastatus disparis, assembly GCA_017163975.1. Taxonomy (NCBI): domain Eukaryota; kingdom Metazoa; phylum Arthropoda; class Insecta; order Hymenoptera; family Eupelmidae; genus Anastatus; species Anastatus disparis. The sequence goes on along the minus strand of JAFFSR010000365.1, from coordinate 778,379 downwards.
ATATAACCAAGGCAGAGGAACGTATACCAATCAAGGTAGAGGAGCCTATTACAACAGAGGTCGTGGTCAACGAGGATTTCATTTTATCACAATTATTTTGCTTCTATGTTAAATAAGGTTCAAAGAGAATGGTCCTTAATTTTTTATCCATGCGACTATGTTGCATTTGGTTTCCTACATACCACAGAATATTAGCAGCAATTTGCACATATAAGGAATTTATTTTATCTAAATCTCCATCAGGTGTTGGTTGAAATTTTAGTTGTAAAGCCAACATAAGCTTTTAGAGTTTATACAGATGAGCCTTGAGTTTTCTGCTTCCATTATTATCTCCTAAAATGTGTTCTTCTGAATTTTAAACTTTTTCACCTTTCAATTAACACATACCTGAAATAAAAAGAACAAAAGTTTTTTACACGAAAACTTTTTTTTATTAACTGTAATTATAGCTAAACACAAAATATTGAGGTATTCAGCAGTTCTCAGGCTATCATCTTTTGTTGAATCGACAAGTTGCTGATCTTCCTTACATTTCTCTTGTATCCGCTGTCTTATGATTTTTCTTATACTTATTAAGGGCATTCATCAACAAATCACTGTCTGAACTTGAAACATATGTTTCTTTTTTTGTAGATATAAAATTTACCATTTTTTCTTTGTTTAAATTTACTATTTCATTATTTATTTCTGTCAATTTGATGAAATATCGAATAGATACAGGTTTCGAGAAGATGCAGTTTTAAATTTTTTGTTAAAAATACTAATAGAACGAGTGGATAATTTAGAAACTGATAAACTTTCACTACCTGCTGATGCATCGTCTGAATCTAAAGACGTATTTAATTTATTTTCACCAACATTTTTCAATTTATTAAACAACAAAGAATAATTTGGAGTTTATTTTCTGCTATTTTTACTAAATGTTTCTTTGATGCTTTCATTGGAGTGAATAGAACTCAATGATGAATCAGATTTCAATTTTGGCTGAGACTTTTTAAAGCTAATTATATTATCATCATATTCCTCCAATAACTTTTTTCTTCCTCTTTTTATAAACAATGTACTCCAATCATCCAAATGAAATTCACTATTGGTTTCATGTTTGCTATTTTTTTTTTCTTGAATTGGACTAGATGCTAAAATTTTAACTGCATTCTTTTTTGGTAATAGTTTTAAATAATCTTTCTTAATAGGATTATTTAAATTTTGAGGCTCATCACAAGGTCAAAATATTTCTAAAACTTTGAACTTTCTAAATGCAATTAAAAGTCTATGTAATAATCTTTGTACATCATTTAATTTTGTTGTTACATCTTCTAACATTTTTACTGTACTAACACTAAAAGAGTGTCATAATATATAATATTTAATTTTTCATCAACTATTGAAATTCTTGTAAGTCCTAATAAACCTGTAGTTGTCTTACACATTTCACAACCCAAACCAAACATTTGTGATCTTGAATTCACTTCAGCATATTCATCTTTGGTTAATACATAATTTGCGTATCTTTTTGCAAGTCTACCTTTCTAAAGAAATGGATAATTTTCTTCTACTAGTTGACATGAAGAAAGTATCAACTCTATTCTAGAAAATTTGTCAGTTGGATAACCTATACTTTTACTAATCATTTTAACCTATTTATAATTTTTACTATAAACAAAATTTTATTTTATTATTATATATATATACATATATATATAATAACAAAAAATATACATAAACTAAAATGCACTGTAGACATATAATATATATACGAACACACTGTACTACTATATCTACTACTAGTATATTGAGTTTTGTATGCCCTGCGGTTTTTCCGTCGGTACACCACGGAGACTCTGCGTAAACAGCTCGCAACCGCTCTGCTGTTTCCACATCTTGACTATTGTTCAGTAGTTCTGCTCGATGCTTCTCAGGAGTTGAGAAGACGAATACAGAGATTACAAAATCATGTGTGAGATATGTAATGGGTTTGAGAATGGGTGATCATGTTTCTCCTTATAGAACCGCGTTGGATTGGCTGCGCACTGATTCGAGGAGACAGTATTTTTTGGCTGTGCTTATGTACAAAATCGTACGTATGAATACTAGTGGGTCTCTTCACTAGATATACACGGTGGGCCATTTTAATCTATGCACCTGAAAAACTCAGTAAGTTCGCATCCCATCAAAAAATGACCTTTATAAAAGTTGTAGGATACAAAGGGGGTCAAACAATAGTGACCTTGAATTTGACCTTCAAGCTGACCTTTAAGGTCAAATCAAGGTCAACTTGAGTTTTTTAAATGGAAACCCCTATTTTTTACACCGGAATCGGAAAGGGCGGGAAATTTTACGTCCGAATATGCTCTCAGGTCATCTGACCTCGATGGCCTCAAAGGTCAGGTGAAGGTCATAAATACGAAATAATTGGGTAGCTGTCAACATTCTTATGTAAGGTGTTGTCGAAAAAATGAAGATTATAATTTGAGTAATTTTTAACGAGAAATTCAGTGTTGACCTTTACTTTTTCGGCAATACCCTACCTAAGATTTTTCATAGCTATCCGATCATTTCGTATTTATGACCTTCATCTGACCTTTGAGGTCATCGAGGTCAGATGACCTGAGAGCATATTCGGACGTAAAATTTTCCGCCCTTTCCGATTCCGGTGTAAAAAATAGGGATTTCCATTTTAAAAACTCAAGTTGACCTTGATTTGACCTTGAAGGTCAGCTTGAAGGTCAAATTCAAGGTCACTATTGTTTGACCCCCTTTGTATCCTACAACTTTTAGAAAGGTCATTTTTTGATAGGATGCGAACTTACTGAGTTTTTCAGGTGCATAGATTAAAATGGCCCACCGTGTATACGCAGAGCGACCACTAGGGGTAAGATTAAAGATCTTGCGGTGCCCTTCATGCGCACTGAGACTGGAAGAAATTCCAGGTTTAAGGTGTGAGTGAATTTATTGTATGAGTGTTGGCTGAATGGTTGGTGAGTGAGAGTTTTTATTTGATTTTATTTTTGACTGCGTTTCATGCTATTGCGTACGCTTGTTATTTTATTTTATTATGTATCAAATTTAATTCTTTTAAATTTTAATATTATGACTGATAGATATTGTATGACTGATTTTTATTTATATGATTATTTTTATTTATATTGCGTGTATTATATGATTACTCTGTGATATTACTTTTATTTATTTTTGTTTGTTACTTACTTATTCAGTATTATTAGATTTAGTGACTGACTGTGATATAAATTGTGCAATATTTACATTTATACTTTTTTAAAACATTTTGTGCAATATTTATTGTTTTTATATTTACAAATTGTATTACACGTTTTTGTACTCTTATACAAAATAAAATAATATCTATCTATCTACCACTATGTCGCCAGCAGACATACGAACACACTGTACTACCAACGAATATAGACGCTTATAGAAGCGTACTCTTAAATGGGAAATTTCTGCCAAAAATGAGTTACCCAGCGACTGAGGGCGCCACTAGATTCCATGTATTTTTATATCTATATATATCAAATTTTTCATATATATAGATATACAAACAATGTTAAAGTGTTACCCAGCGTTTCGGACGAAAAATGTAACCCAGAAGAATCCTTCTATAAGCGTCTATCTTCTTTGGTACTACTATACTATGTCGCCAGCAGACAAAAAAGGAGCTCATAGCTTCCCTTCAATACAAAAGTGTGACGTCATAGGCTGGAAACAAAAATTGGAGGACTGGAAACGGAGAAGAATTTTTCACGCAAATATGATACTTTAAAATTTTAAATTACGTTTTCTCGTGATCGAGTGAACGGAATGTAATAAAACTTTTTTTAAATTAAAGATAAAATAAAAAACTTTGAATATCAATTTGTATTTTCTTAATATTTTGCCTTATATTTTTTTGGACTTACTTTTTTTCGAGTCCTTTTTTCTTTGGGCCTCATTTTGTTGGGCCTCTAATTTTTTTGGGATATTTATTTTTCTGGGTCTTATTGTTTTTTAACTTTTTTTTTGAATTTTCATTTTATTTAATCTTATATTTTTTTGGCGCAATATTTTTTCTTATTATTATATTTTCTTGGTCTCTATATTTTTTGGGCCCAATATTTGTCTGATTTTTTAATTTTTTTATCCCAATATTTTTTTATTCTTATTTCACTTGAGCTCTATATTTTTTTGATTCTTATATTTTCTTGAGCTCTATATTTTTTTGGCCCAATATTTCTTGAAATCTTATTTTTTTTTTACTCTTATGTATTCTTGGCTCTATATTTTTCTGAGCCCAATATTTTTTGGATTTTTATATTAACTTTGGCTCTATATTTTAAGCTCTAAATTCTGCTATAATTAACTAAATTAAACTTAATTTTCAATAATGTTCATCCGGCCTCCATGTCGTAAAATTAGTAATGTTTGCCTGAAATCTCCTGATGCAATTACAGTTTTACCACCAAAAGGTTGGTTCACATCGCATAAAAAAAAAAATAAAAAAGATCAACTGCTTCAAAAGCAAATTTCGAAGTCATGGATATTTTATCCCAAATAATTATTTGTGTTCCCTATGTTTGCTTTCTGCAGAATTAGGCTTAACATTACAAGTTGTACAATCTGTTATATTTAAGAGGACGTTGTATCTCTCTATCCTTTTCTAATCGAAAATCGTAGGTTTTTGAAAAAACTAGTAGTTATTACTAGAAATCAATAGTTGTCCGCAACTCGCACAGTAAAAAACAATATTTTTTCTACTGAGAACAAATTAATTCTCTAGCCTCACTCATGATTTTGTAAGTATGTCAAACTTTTTTTGAAAACGAAGCATTAAAATTAATTTCATTATTAATTAATTAATTCACTCCAGCGGCCTCTTAACGGAAGTTTAAATGTAGTATGCACGGTTTTTTCATCGATTAATGAATTTGCTGCTATAGCTGTCCAAGCTACATATAAATAATGTATAGTATGATATTTGAAATAAACTATTGAAACGCGAAGTAAATAACTTTTTCCACTTCCACCTGGTCCATCTATAAAAATATATTTATCTTTACTTTGGTTATTTAAACTTTTTATAGTAGAGTTGAATATTTGCCTTTGTTTATCATTTAAAGAATTTATTTTCATTTCTAATTCATTGAGAATATTATTATTATGATTTAAAATTGTTTGATTATTATCTTCTTCTATAAATGTGCTTATGTTAGGTAAATTAAAATCATTTAAAGAAAATCCATTGACTTGTAAATTATTTTTAATAACATTCAATGCAAGATTTTCACCTATATTTTTTTCGTATTTAGGATGGTATAACTTATCTTTATATTTTTCATATGAATCTCGTGAATTTATAGGATTATGAAAAACGCAAATGAAAGCAAATAATTCATAAAGAATATAAAGGAATTATGTTGAAGATGCTTCTTCCAAACATCTATCCCATTCTTCATCTTCATTGATGAATTGTTTTGCCTTAGCTGACTCATAAAACGAATTGTACATCACATCATCAACAGTACGCAAAGCTTCAAAAGATGTAGCTCCTTTAACATGTAATTGTAATAACCTAATGAAATAACGTTCTCTATCTTTCGGACTTATTAAGTACATTCTACTAAGTATTAATTTTCTTTTTTTTTCTTTTATCCCACTTTTTCAGTTTTTCATCAAATATATAAAAATTTGGTATCTCTGAATACAAGTGATTTCGTGCTTCAAAATCTTCTCTATTTAATTCAAAAGATGCTGTTACAAGATGTTGCTCCCACATTTTTTTGCATGATCATTTATTCTTTTTCTTCTTTAAAAAATACGTTTTGTTGATTTTCTTCATGAACGCTTAGACGTTTTATAGTATGTGAAATAACATGTGAAGGATATTCTCATAACCTGTGCATTACTTGAGGTGGACATAAATATCGTGTATTAATGTATTGTTGGGTTTCGTCATATTCATATTTAACATTTCCACGATTGACATTTTGAAAAGTGTCTTTATTTTCTGATTGAAAATCCACACTTACTTGATGTATTTTGATGTATGCACAATCATGACCTTTATAACAGTATTTGAATAAATATTTAATGCAGTGTACAGTGGAACAAACTTCTACGTTTAAGTTTCAATTATAAGTAAGGATTATAAGGAACAACAAATCCATAAACTGCACGGAAAAAGGAAAATACCTGAAAAGAATGTACTAATTTGAGTCAGTACTAGAAAGAATATTACCAGTCGTTTTTTAATTGATACTCAGTATATATTTTAAAACGACCTATATAAGTACATTTTTTAACGCGACTCGTCCCAAGAATTGTGTGGTATAGTACCGAATTTTTCCGTACTACGGGACTAAATTATCTTTCACTAACATAGTACCTATACAATATTTACTGCGGCGCTGTCGAATATGAAACTTCAATACAGCTAATTTATCATAATGTAAAAACCATTAAATTGTATAAAAATTTTTAGCAATCAATAAATATAATATCGATCATATAATATGTAAAAATTTCAAATTACTAATTATTAATTTTAAACTTGAGTTGATTATTATAAACGGGAAAAAGCAGATGAATTTTTTTGCTACAATAAAGAAATTTGTAAGATTAAGCTTGAGTGCGGACAACTCATGAAATCCACCGGGATGCTATACATAAAAAGTTATATACAAACTTACGATGTATAGTATTTCGAGGTTAGGTTTGTCAAGCTTGATCTAACTTTCAATCCAAGTTTATAAAAGAAATAAATTCAAATGACTTTTTATTTTAACAAAAATGATTGTACTAACATAGCTATAGTGTGGATAAGTTAGAATATTTGTTTGATTAATGAATTTAAAAAGATGTCAACAAAATAAAAAAAGCAAAAATCGATTCTAACAGCTCTGACATCCTGTTAAGTTAAAAATTAATTATTAGTAATTTAAAAGGGTTATATATTATAAAAATGATTTTAGAATCATCAATTTTTAATTCTAGTATGGGAAAATCAGTTCTATATATAGCAATTATATTCTCTGCAAAATTTTACCCCTGGATCGGATAGGTGAAATATCAGTCCTAGTACCGAAAAAATAGGTACTACGTACCGGAAATTCATGCACTCAGTTCGTAATATAGTTATGCCAGCATTAGTAGTTAAAATTTGAAGTATAGTATTGATTAAAATTATACTATTACATTTTTTTTGAATACTTTATCACAGAAATAATACATACTACGTGTAGTATTGATTTTAATGGTATTTACCTTTTTCCGTGTGCGGTTCTTTCTGTAAATTTATTTTCGAGAATTATTTTGACGCTATCATTTTTACGTTTGAATAGTAAATATCCATTGGATTTAAATGTTATTGCATTACTAAATTTTCTTGGAAAATTTTCAGTACATTGTTTCGTATTTTTATCCATACACGAACAATTTATATTTAGCATACCACAGGGACCATGTATCATAAATTGTTTAACAATACTATATAATCATGGATAAATATCTCTATTTGGGATTTCTGCACTTATTATTTTATCAACTTTTTCGGTAATATCTTGAGTTTGATCTTACAAATTTTTACTTTGTAGCAAAAAAACATGATTAAACGCATCGTTTATTCATAAGTTAGGATTGGAAATATTATTAGAAGGCGGGAAGCTTCGCCATGCTCTCAAGTTCTGTTACAAATAAAGCTTATTAGTAGGTAAACAAGAGGGATTCTAGCCCAGGGGGGATTCTAGCCCAGGGAGGATTCTAACCCAGGGAGGATTCTAGCTCAGGGGGGATTCTAGCCCAGGGGGGATTCTGGCCCACTACATTTGTAGCCCACTGCATTTGTAGCCCACTATTTGTCGCGACAGGTTAGAATTTTATTAACTCAAGTTTGCAGCAACTTTAATAACTCAAGTTTATCACCGCATTCGTAGCCCACTACTTCTGGAGAAATGATATTAAACGCGTAGATTGACTCATTTTTATTCCATCCTCTCATGAGAGCACACCGCGCACAAATTGTTGTACGCAATATTTCTCTTGCATGAGAAAAGGAGAGGGGATATCAAAGTCAATGTTTGATGCATTCTTGTTCCGACCTCTCACGAAGGCACATTGCGCGCACACATTGCTATACGCAATATTTCTCTTATATGAGAAAAGGAGAGGGGATATTAAAGTCAATGTTTGATGTATTCTTGCTTCGACCTCTCACGAAGGCACATTGCGCGCACACATTGCTGTACGCAATGTATCTCTTATATGAGAAAAGGAGAGGGGATATTAAAGTCAATGTTTGATGTATTCTTGCTCCTACCTCTCATGAGAGAACATTGCGCGCGCACATTGCTGTACGCAATATTTCTCTTATATGAGAAAAGGAGAGGGAGTATCAAACACGAGGATTAACATATTTTATTCCGACCTTGCGTGAGATTGAGCGCAAATTTTCTTTTATGCAACCACCAGAGCATCACGATCTGATGCATGCATTAATGAAATTCTTATCGGTCCTTTTCAGGACCACAAATTTTTTAACGTATAGCAAAATATTCTAAAATATAAAAAATTATTTCTACCCTTATGATAAATCGGCCCTTTTAAGAGCCACAAATTTTTTTAATGTAGAGCAAACTGTTTTAAAATATTTTTTATCGAAAAAAAAATTGACTTAACGTGGGATCGAATTCACGATCTTTTGGACGCGAAACTCTCGCTTATTCCTCTAGACCACGAAGTCATACTTTAAAATTTTATGTTTAACTTCGCATACATATATAATTAGAAAACAAATAGTTTTCTACGTTTAAAATATTTTAGTTCTGAGAAGAACTGGTTTACAAAATATGTAATCATGAAAAGATTTTTAAATATCAGTAATAAACTTTGAAAGCCACGCGACAACTCAGAGGTGTTATGAGAGCGTGCGTGAATAGCAAACAGCTATCCCGCACCAATGAGAGCGCAGCGCAATGAATCCGAATTCTCTGCAAGCAGCTACGCCGCACCAATGAGCGTGAAGCACTCATAATCGGATCCACTCGGCCATTACCGTCTCAAGACTGAATACAGACATATCCGAAGTGAATTGCAAGCAGCTATGCCGCACCAATGAGCGCGCAGGGCTATGAATGCAAGTTCTTTGCAAAGAGCTATGCCACACCAATGAAGCCATTATCGTCTTAACAACGAATACAGAGAAGTCCGATTAACTTTCTTTGTAATGTTGCTATAAACTTAATAATTTGCAACATTACTTACGAAAATAATTTATATACTTATAATAAGTATTAAATCGGCCCTTTTAAGAGCCACAAATTTATTTAATGTAGAGCAAACTGCTTTGAAATGTTATCAGTCCTTTTCAGAGCCATATATTATTAACTTATAATATGTTCTTACGCTTTAAAAAATTATTGTCCTTAAAAGGACAGATTACTTTACCATACGCGTTTTAGTATTTTAAAAAATGCCTAGTTTGCGTTTCCTTACTTACCACTCACGTTTTCTTAAATAACGCTATCTTGAAAAATGCCTAGTCCCTCTCTTAGGTTCGCGTTCGCTTTCTTTTCCTTACTTACTACTCGCGTTTTCTTAAATAACGCTATTTTGAAAAATGCCTAGTCTCTCTCTTTGGTTCGCTTTCTTTTCCTTACTTACCACCTGCGTTTTCTCGAATAACTCTATTTTGAAACGTAGTCTTTCTTTTAGGTTCGCGTTCGCTTTCTTTTCCTTAATTACCACTTGCGTTTTTTTACATAACTTGTAGTAGTCTGGTTCGCTAACTTTCCCAAGACTTTACCACGCGCGTTTTGCCACATGTTCTTACGTTTAAAAAAAATTATTATCCTTAAAAGGATAGATTATTTTACCGCACGTGAATGTTAAAATATTTTAGTTCTGAAAAGAACCGATTTAAAAAATGAAATTATTAAATTTATATATATGACTAAAAATTAAAATAGTTTTCTACGTTAAAATATTTTGGGCTTTGAAAAGAGCCGATTAGTGGTGGCCCTGAAAAAAACCGATTAAAATGAAATATGATTAAAATTAAGAATAGTATTTTTACGTTAAAAATATTTTGTGGCCCTGAAAAGGGCCGATTGGTGGCTCTGAAAAGAACCGATTAGTAGAGGCCCTGAAAAGAGCCGATTAAAATAAACGTCGCCGCACATTCCTAAGCTTTTCATCATCTTCATCATCTCTCCTAGGTCTTCTCTCATACTGAATTTCACATACCACCTGTGGTGATGGTGATAGTGTATTAGAAATATCTATAATCTGCGGTTCATGAGTCGGAGATACTAAATCAATCATCTCCGGTTCATGAACCGGAGACGAAATGTCCATAGCCACATCCCACGGGCTGACAATAACTCTCCCGGTACCTCAACGTACTGTTGTACGACTGGGTCGTACAACCATGCTGGTGGCGGTAAAGCTGGCGACGGTGGTGGTGGTGGCGGTGGCGAAGGTGGCGAAGGAGACAACGGTGACGCTGGTGACGGTGGTGGAGTCTCAATCAAGTTGAGATTGAAATCCTCCCGATTAATCTCAGCCATGTGCTCTTCGATGATTTCGAGAATCCGTTTAACTTCTTCTTCTCCTAATCCAAAATCCATTTTGAATGACTGATTAGAAAAGAATAATTGAATCCGCTAAACGCTAGCTAATTTATATTGTCTAAATAGCATCGCGCGGACCTCTTCGCAATGTATAAGGTGGAGGCGTGGGAGGGGGTTAAAGTCAAATGAAGGTTATAAATATGGGCGCGCGAGCAATTAGCACTTATTAGCACGTCAATCAATTCGAAGGAAGGAAGGAAGCATTATCGGAGAAGTCAAAGAAGAAGGTACAAGCCAAGCAATCAGCACTTGTTATCACATCAATCAATTCGAAGGAAGGAAGCATCATAGGAGAAGTTAAAGAAGAAGAAGATACAAGCCGATCAAAGGACTTTGGAAAAGCCAAGAAAAAAAAAATTACAATCTGTTCTTTTAAGAACATAATAAATTATCAATATCGGAACAAATATTCATTTTAACAGTCCTTTTTAGGACTTAGAAAAATTTATTAAACTGTCCTTTTAAGGATAAGATATTTAAGAAAAATTACAATCTGTTCTTTTAAGAACATAAATTATCAATATCGGAACAAATATTCATTTTAATAGTTCTTTTTAGGACTTTGAAAAATTTATTCAATTCTCCTTTTAAGGGTGAAAATATTTTTTTTCCAGGTTTAGAAACATGAGTTAAATTTTATTAACTCTTTACAATATTTAAGCTATAAAATTAGTTAATAATTTTAAAATAATTTTATGTAAAAGTGTATGTGAAAAGTGTTTGTAAAAAAAAATCTATGTGAAAAGTGTTTGTGAAAAATTCCATGTGAAAAGTGTTGTAAAAAAGTGATGTGAAAAGTAAATTAGCATTTTGCATGAAAAATATGTATTATATCCGTCAGATACACTGAAAAAATGATATAGTTCTCTGCACTCAAGAACATTAGTAAACATAGTTATTTAAAAATCTAGTAGCCAATACCATATTTTTCAGTTGATCGTACTAGTATATATAGTAAGTCTTTCAGTTACTAAGCAACGTAACATGCTACCAATCACGGTAGTAGTAATGTTTACTAAACCGTACATTACCGCATCTAAATAGTAACTGTAACCAAAGCGCCCAGTCCCGAAGACCATTTCATTTTTTCAGTGTAGAATACGAAAAATAAAAGACTCATATTTTTTTTGTTTTTCAAAATATGATGAATTGCAAAGTTACAGCCGATATAAGTTATTACAATTTTGATGTATATAGCGCTATGATAAATGACGTCACCATTGCTATTGGCAAAATGACCATCGTGACGACACACCAATTTCAACTGCCTCTATCTCTTCAAGTTTTCATTTTCATGAAAAAAAGAAAAAATACGTGTCCTTAATTTTTTTGTTTTCTTTATTAATAACGGATGTAATGGATTTTAAAAAAAAATTTCATGCAACATCCCAATTGTTAAAAGTGTAAGTTAAATAAAATTAACAAGTTCTAAAAAAAATTAAATAAAGTTATAGAAGAAGAATGAAAAAAATTTTTTTTAAAATAAAGTGAATCGTGTCGTCTAACTCTTAAATTAGAATTATTTGATTTTTACTTATAAAATTTAATTTGATTTATAAGTTGTTTAGCTGTCAAATTATAAAAAAATCTAAAAGATAAAAAATTTGAAAAATCTATGAAAAAAAATATAAGTTCAGAATATTTAAGAATGTTCTGACATTAAAAAATATTATTTAAAATTAATTTGAAATGAAGTGATTAGTGCGCATTAATTTTGCTCTTTGAAAAAAATTTTAAATTTTTCAAAGAGTTATTGAAGTGCTCATCCCCACCAAGTGTGAGGGTGGGGATTGAGGATATATATAACCCGTTACGCAACGAGTTATCTCATTCTTCGCGATGGAAAGTCAAAGGCATCTTCCGGTTCTACCAGCTCCATCCTTACCAGTGCTGTGGGGAGGTCTACCACCAACGCCACCACTTACACCACCTTCGCCATCTTCGCTCAGGAAATTTTCGTGGCCAAGGCCACTTCTACAACCGCCACCATCACCGTTTTCATCAATCGCTGAGGATTTGGGTGAGGAGTTAATGGCTTTAGCAATGGAGCCATTATATTTTACTCCTCACATCACGGCCTTTTTGAAAAAGAGGAAAAAGATGATGGAAGTAGAAGAAGAAAAAGAAGAAGATGGATCATGGGTTAGAAAACCCACTCGACCAAAGAAGGTACCAACCGGAAAATGGAGGCCTCGTTTGTTCGGCGTCGACATTTTATAAAAATTTTTTTATACAATCGGCCCTTTTCAGGGCCATCAATTATTTGAACGTGGAGTAAACTGTTTTAGAAGTATGTTTTCTTTAAACTTACTTTTAAAGTAATAATTTTTAAAATAATTTATTTATTAAATTTTAAAAATATTTTTTTTTTAATGTGGTAAGAGCCCCTCCTTCGCTCTTTACCTGTGAGATCCTACCCGTTCATGATAAATTATTATATGAATAAATTTATCATAAACTTATGATCTCTCCATTTAGGAATTTTTTTTTTTTTAAGTATACATAGAATGTAATAAATCTTTATTTATCATACAATAATTTTTATTACATGAACATTCTTCTTCTTCTTCTGATATCATCAAAGAATTGAACGAGGTAAAAGTACAGTTGCCATCTACTTCATCAACACCTTTTCCACTCCCGAGAAGCCATTTTTTCAGCATTTGAACATTCTTAAATGCACAAGCGGGGTTTGAACACTGATGGATGGCGCATGTCGAAGTTTCATCATTCTCTGCTAGTGTTGAGAAAGATGGACAGCCACTATGCTCAATATTACAGATTAATCTGAAAAAACAATTTATTAGTAAAAAATATTTTTAGTTTTAAATAATTTACTTACTTATCACGTAATATTTTGGCTACCCATTTTCTCTTCTCTTCTCCTTTCACCCAAATTCTCGTCGCATCTTTACAACATTCTTTTAAAGTATCTGTAAGTCTTTCGTAAGGAATGTCTCCCAAATTCCAAGGTATACCGTGCCAATATTTTTCCAACCATTTGTTAACACTTTTGTATTCGCTTAAAAGATATTTCCAAAGATATGGCGGTTGGAAATTGAAGACCATTGGTACCGAATCATCTTCGAGAGTAATTATAGCAACTTCTTTGAATACAAATTTATTCAAAGACCTTTTGAAGCCCTGGACGTCCAGTACGATCTCCATCTCGGTAATGAATGATACTTTTATAATATCGTTCACGCTTTTATATTAGCACTAATATCTCCGATGAACCAATCACGACACTTTACCCCCCACTACGTAGCTCTGATTTCCCCCACCCCAATACTCCCACTCCGCCACCTCCCACGCTCAACTAAGAGTGCATATAAGCAGCTGCAGACTCGCGGATGGATCATTATTCATTAAACATCATCAAGTAACATTAAAATCTACAAGTGAAAATTAAAAGTGGACTTAGAAAAATTAAAAGTAAAAGTGGACTTAGAAAAAAGTGAAAGTGGACTTAAAAAAATTTAAGTGAAAGTGGACTTGGAAATATTTGAAGTGGACTTTGAAGATTTTATAGTGAACAATAAAGTGAATTTTTAGTTAATTATAAAACTGAGTTCATCATGTCAGAGTACTACATAAATACAGTGAAGAATTTGTGGAAATCTTTGCATTACGCGGCAAGTGGTACAGCTGATAGTGAGAACATTAAAAGGTGGTTAGAGTTGGTAGATAAAGTGATCGAAGACTTACAAGTTGTGTTAAGTGAATCAACGTTATATTCAAACGCCAAGTGTAGAATGGAAAGATTTTCAATCAGCCTTCGCTTCTCGAATGTTGTCGGGCGTGATTACCAATCTAGGACATTTAGGACTAGAAACATTCATGGAAGATGCTCTTCCTATTTTCGAGAAAAAAGTGAAAGATGCTCTCGCTCTACACAACGCCATCTCTGTTAACCTCGAACTTGCAGCTGAATATGTTCTATAGAAGAGTGAGACAGAAATAATTGAGGTTAAATACTTTAATACAAAGAATACCATTATTTTTAATACTAACGGCATAAAGAAGTGGTTCCAATTGAATGCTATGGAATATATTCAGACTGCGATGGCAGAATTTCAAGAACGCGATCCTGGTTGGTCTCTTCGCCAGATATTAAGTTTAAGTGTGAATATAAATAAACTTAATCCGATGCGAGGTGGTTCTCACATTGATTTACCAGAAGTGATTGAAAAGAAGAAAGCATGTATTAACGTACAAAATACCGATGATCAATGTTTTAAATGGGCAATTCTCTCTGGAGAACATCCCGCTGAGCGTCATGCACAACGCGTATCCAAATATAGACAGTATGAACAAGAACTTGACTTCACTGGAATTGACTTCCCTGTAACACCAAAACAAATTCCCAAATTTGAGCGTCAAAACGATGTATCCATCAATCTTTTTATCCTGAAAAAGAGTGGTAAGTAAATAAATTTTTTTCTTCAACTTTGTAAAGATATTTATAATAATAAATTTTCGCAGGAAAAAAATTTGATGTTTCACCATGTCACCTTACGATGAATAAGAAGGCAAAGCACGTCAATCTTCTTCTAATACAAAACAAATATTTTGACGAGGAAGAAGAAGACGAAATCGATGATGATGATTTTGACGTAGTAATTAAATATCACTACGTTTGGATAAAAAATTTATCAAGATTGGTGCGTTCACAATTAACAAATCATAGAGCAAAGACCTATATTTGTGAACGTTGTCTTCATTTCTTTAGAACAGAAGCGAAGTTAAAAGAACACGAAGTTGATTGTGTTAAAGTTAACAAGTGTGAAGTTAAACTTCCTTCTGAAAAAGACAATATTTTAAAATTTGAAAATCATAAGAATTGTGAAAGAGTACCTTTCGTCATATACGCCGATTTCGAGTGTCTCCTAAAACCAGTAGATAATGATGTGCGTGCTTTTCAAGAACATCAGGCATACAGTATCGGATACTATATCAAGTGTAGCTTCAACGATACATATTCCGAATATAGAAGCTATAGACAAATGGAAAAAAACGACTTAACTCCTACTCAGTGGTTTGTGGGAGAATTAGATCAACTCAGAAGTAAATTGGAACAATTATATAGAAATCCCAAGCTTCTAAACCTCACAGATAGAGAGCATCTTTTATTCGAAAGAGCTACTTTTTGTCATATCTGTAGAAAGTCTTTCACAGATAAAGACGTCAAGGTTCGTGATCACTGCCATTTCACTGGAAGGTAAATTTTATCTTTATTCTTATGTAAATTTATAATTCTTTAAAATCAACTTTATTTTTTTTAGATTTCGTGGAGCAGCACATCAATCTTGTAATATTAAATATCAAGATTCCCGATTTATTCCCGTCGTATTTCACAATCTAACAGGATATGACTCGCACTTCATTGTTAAGAAGATTGCAACAGCTGTCGATTTTAAAGGATGAGTGAGTCTCATTCCAGAAAATAAAGAACGTTACATCTCATTCGTAAAGCATATCGAGGGAAGCGAAATCAACTTCAGGTTCATCGATTCTTTCCGCATTATGGCCTGCTCTCTCGAGAAGCTTGCATCTTACTTGAGTGAGTTAAATATCGCTACAAAGGAATTCCAAGCTGATGGATACACAAGCGAGCAAATGGAATTACTAAAGCGGAAAGGAGTTTTTCCCTACGATTACGTTAGTGAATTCGACAAGCTAAAAGATGCGTATCTCCCATTCAAAGAGGCTTTCTACAGTCAGCTGATGGATCGTGAAATTAGTTATAGTGAGTACAAGCATGCGCAGAATGTTTGGAATACATTTAACATCCAGACGCTAAGTGAGTACTCAGATCTTTATCTCAAGACCGACGTTCTCCTCTTGGCAGATGTATTCGAGAATTTTCGCTCGACTTGCATCGAAGCCTACGGTCTAGATCCTGCTTATTATTATACTACGCCTGGTCTCACCTGGGATGCTATGTTCAAGCATACAGGAGTACAGCTTGAACTCCTCACAGACATTGACATGCTCATGTTTGTAGAGAGAGAAATCAGAGGTGGTGTGAGTCAATGTTGTAATCGCTATGTTAAAGCGAACAACGAGTACATGGGAGAGGAGTGGATTCTAGATGAGGAGTCAAAGTACTTGATGTACTTTGACGTCAATAACCTCTATGGATGGGCCATGGCATAGTCATTACCTTATGGAGGTTTTAAATGTGAGGAAGAGCCCAAAAAATTGAATGTTATGACTGTTGATGATGACAGTCCTATTGGCTACATTCTAGAGGTGGATCTTGAGTACCCTGAGTCTCTACATGACGCACACAAGGACTTACCGCTCTGTCCAGAACATCGAACTGCTGCAGATTCGAAACAGAAGAAATTAATGACTATTCTCTATGGAAAAGAGCGATACATTATTCATTTCCGTGCTCTAAAGCAAGCACTCGATAATGGATTGATGCTTACAAAAATCCATAGAGTCTTATGTTTCGAGCAAAAACCGTGGCTCAAATCATACGTAGACTTAAATACAGAAAAGAGGAAGCAAGCTAAGAATGAGTTCGAGAAACTCTTCTTCAAGCTTCTCATCAATGCAGTCTACGGAAAGACTATGGAATACGAGCGCAAGCGTGTAGATGTTAAGCTTGTGAACAAGTGGGAAGGACGCTACAGAGCTGAAGCTTTGATAGCTAAGGCAAATTTCCATAGTCGCAGCATCTTTGCTGAAAATCTCGTCGCAATACAACTTGCTAGAACAGAAATCAGTATCAGGAAGCCGTTTTACGTGGGTCTCAGTGTTCTGGATCTTTCAAAAACATGTGTGTATGATTTCCATTATTCATACATGTTGGAACGACACGGTAACAAGTGTAAACTACTCTACACTGATACCGATAGTTTAATATATGAGGTGAGGGGTCAGAACGTGTACAAAATGATGAAAGAAGACATCATGAGGTTTGATACGTCAGATTATGCCGAAGACAATCAGTTTGCTATGCCTCGCGTCAGTAAAAAAGTCATCGGTGTAATGAAAGACGAGTGCAACGGTAAAATAATGACAGAGTTCATTGGCTTAAGGAGCAAAATGTATTGCGTCAAGATCCAGAATGAAAACCCTATCAAGAATCAAGGGTGAAAGCCATGGTTGTAAAGAACATCATCCAGTTTGACGAATATCGTCGTTGCCTGTTTGAACAAGAAAGTATAGCTTGTCAACAGTGCAACATTCGATCAAGACAACATGTCGTTCGGACTGAGAAGGAGAAAAAGGTGGCGCTGAGCTCCAATGACGACAAGCGTTATCTGCTGGAGGGGAGCACAGATACCTTGCCGTGGGGGCATTACCAAATACCTGTAGAGGGGGTAGCAGAAGAGGGGATCGCTGCTCAAGTAGAAGGGGAAGCACTACTTATAGAAGACAACGAGCCCGAAGAAGTCATTCCTTCATCTGAAGAGCCACCAAGCAAGAGGCAGAGAACTCAGTAAAAATTTGAATATTTAAAAAGGACTTTGAAATTTTATCAAGAAAAAAAATTTAAGGTAAGTTAAAGTTTTTATACTTAAAAAAATTTCATACTCTAAAGGACTTAGAATATTTATTCATTTTAGATGGATCTTGCTCAATTGAATGAGATTGCTCGTGGAGATTTTTTACCCACTAAAAAGGTAGCTGAGTTGGAGAAAAACTAAGATTACATGGTGACTGAACTAAAATCAGTTAAAACACGGTATGGTGACCGTTTCGTTGCAGATTTAGATAGTAAATTCCGCATTTTTCTGCCAACTCGAGTTTCCTTGGCCTTAGAGAAGGATGAGAACTTCCATTATAAGTTATTGGATGCCATTCAACACTACAAGTTGTTTGTAAATTATTTGGGCGAGACCAAGAGTGATCTCGAGTTCTCCTTTGCTTAGGCGCATGGAAGTTAACGGAGAGGTATACGAGTCACGGGTGCACCTTCTACTTTGAGTTTACTCAGAGTAAGGGGTTCACAAGTGGCGATTCTTGGCTGTACCTCACAGATGGGAGCGAAGATTGGGGCTCCCATCACTTCCTAAACAAAAAGTTTTCTCTGTAGAGGGGGAGATCTACGCAAATGCTATTTAAGAGAACTCCTAAGCCATTTCTTCATTAGTTTCGGTTGAGAAGAAGCCTTGATCAGAAAAATATGGATCTTGATAAATTCAACGAGGTAGCTCGTGGACGCGTCCATCGTGCCATTGGGAATATATTCCCCTTGAAGAAAGATCAGACTTATTATGTGAGTGAGTTTAGACCAGTTAAATGTAAGGATAAGTTTAAATTGATGGCAACTTTAGATCACGAATGGCGCATTTTCATTTCATCTCGCGCATGCAGAGCCTTACAGGAGAATAAGGAGTTTTACTACGAGTTGCAAGAGGTTATTAAAAATTTTAAGTTGTTTGTGAAGTATTTAGATGATGATAAAGGAAAAGGTCTCGAGTTCTCCTTGGCTTAAGCGCTTGGAAGTTAACGGAGAGGTATACGAGTCACGGGTGTACTTCTTACTTTCGGAGTAAGGGGATCACAAGTGGCGATTCTTGGTTGTACCTCACAGATGGGAGCGAAGGTTGGGGCTCCCATCACTTCCTAAACAAAAAATGTTTTTGTTTGAAGCGCTTAAGATATAAATACTCTTGCTCTGAAGTTAATGTTTCTTCTACAGATTACGCATTGTTCAACTTTACTTGCGCATTGGTAACAACAGCAACAATGTCCGCACGGTAAAAATGCTATCTCTATTCCTTTATCGAAGCAAACTTCACATTTATTTTGTAAAGAATTATCTGTAGGAATTATATTTCGAAGGAATCGGCAGCGACTATTCCATTTTTTATGTTCTGATAATGGATTCTCACCAATTTCCCACCTACAGATCTCTGTAGAGCATTCAAAACAACAGACTTTGTCAATTTCCCCTGTATAATAAAATTCTGCAGTGGCCAGATCTTTGGGTTTTAAAAAAGTCTAAGGCCAGTTTTTAAAACTGTCAAGATGACTTTTCTCCGTATGATACATGAGTACTTATTGGACTGATGTTTTGTCAATCCAACTATTATGAGTACTATCAAAGCTAAGCCACTTTACGTATACTTGATTCCTACGTCTCTTTAGAACTTTTTCTACAAGATAAACGTCTGGATACTTGACTTTCTGAAGTTCTTCTTTGTAGAAGCCACCAGCGATTGACTGATCTTGATAGTCTTTGAGACGATACGTTGTCGGCTGCGTTGCTTTAACTTGTTCAATCGTGAATATTTCAGCAGACCAATTAGGTGTGTATCCTTTTTCGAATACTTGTTTCAACTTGCTTACTCGTACTTTATCACCAACCTTGAATTTTGCTTTTTTTCTCACAACTTTTTGACCAAATCGTGCGCGAAACTGAGATGCATTTGCAACTGTAACATCTTTTGGTTTAGCACCAATCGTTCGATGTTTTGTATTGTTGTAAGATTTTATCAGATCAGGTAAAATATCGATCCATTTATAGCTACCACGTAAACTGAACTTCATCCATATTTTGTGTTTGAGAGTACGATTGAAGCGTTCGCAAATAGATGCTTTGAGATTACTATACGTTGAGTATAAGTTAATCTTGTATTGTTGCATAAGATTTTTAGAATTAGTATTATAAAACTCTTTACCTTTATCTGTTTGTAAATTTTTTGGAACTCGTCCTTGACGTAATATAGATTTCATCGCAGCAGAGACTTCTACTACGGTTTTTTGTTTCACAGGAACGGCCCATGCGTATTTGGAAAAAATGTCTATAACTGTAAGCATGTATTTGTAGCCTTTGTTATCTCGAGAATAAGGTTGCATCTCTACAAGATCAGCTTGCCAAGTTTCATCTAAACCTCGCACATCAAATGTTCGACGGGGATAGCGACGTCTGGCAGGTTTATGAAGCTCTTCTACAACTCTTTGGTGTTCCATGGTCACGGAGTTAATGATTGCTTAATTACAGAAAATTGGCTTTTATACTATTCGATTTAATTTTAACATCTTGCATCCAATTTTTAATTAACTCGTATGCTCCAATTCTTCATCGGATTCAGATTTTTTAACTTCAGGTAGAATAATTTCTTCTTCTTCTTCAGAAATGAGTCTTCTTCTTTTTCTCTTGCTTTCAAAAGCAATCTCTCTAAGTGGGTCAATGATGGGTTTAAGAGTTTGTTGAACAACTCTTTCCGTAATTTCTTTTCCATATTTCAACATGTCATACTTGCGTTTCACAGCATTACGCGCTTGAATAAGTTGCTGGAGTAAGACTTTCTTTTGCTTAAGGTCTGCCATGTTATCTCTTTGAGTTTCAAAGATAGATTGATGAATATCTGCTAAGTATGAGTTATATTTATAGCAAAACAATCAAAACTCTTTTGATATCTACCAGCATTTAGTGGACTATCTCTGTCAATCATTAGAAATCCATATTTATCATCTATCCAACATTTAGAACACAATTCTTTGAAACGTAAAAAAGTCATGTCAGATTTAACATGATCGTCGTACAAATGTCTCAGATTAACATCATCTTGACGAAAGATAACTAAGAGATTAACATTATCTCTTATGAGATGTTTTGGGATTCGAGCATAAGACTGGCAGAGGTAGAAACAATCAACGTTCTTGTGTCTACCCATACAGAAGTATGCCCTGATGTGTTCTTGTTTTTCACAAGCGTCGAAAATCATTATAGAATTTGGAAGAGCGTTATCCGGAGATATTACTGATTCGTGTTCGCTAAATGGAAAGTATTGCATACCTTCCAGTGGTTCTAAGAGCTCTTTCAAAAACTTATATTTTGCTTGATTAAGAGATTTCGAATATACGTAGACATTTTCAAATCTTAGACCATTAGGATGTGTTATGAGTGCGAGTAGGCTATTAGTTTTACCACAATTAGATGGTCCGCAAAATACACCTCTTATACTATCTGGAAGTAAATTTCCATGTTTCTTTGATTTATTCTCTTGCTCCGAAATAGCATCAAAATTTAGTATCGGAAGTTTTACAGACTGCTCCTTGAAATTCATCTCGACAGACACAAACTGCGACTGTTCGATTAACTATAAATACGGTGCTTATATACCCAATTGGTTAGTTATCCTTTGAACTTCAAAGTGTTATGATCATATATCGACGACGCGGTCGTGGATTGCTTAATAAAATCATTAATAATCTTCCACTGGAACTTCATCTACCGGGATATCAATATTGTGGACCAGGGATAAAATTAGCCAAACGTTTAGCAAGAGGTGATCCAGGAATCAATCCACTCGACAAAGCCTGCAAGGAGCACGATATAGCTTATTCACAGAATCGTGAAAATATTGAGGTTAGAAATACCACTGATAAGGTTTTAGGAGAAAAAGCTTGGGAATGAGTTTTATCAAAAGACGCTAGTATTGGTGAGAAAGCAGCTGCATTCGCTATTGCAAACGCTATGAAAGTAAAATCTAAACTTGGAATGGGAGCAAAAAAGAAAAAGACTCCCTCTGTTACTCCTAATAAAATAATTAGAGCCGCTTCCAAATCTATGAAACCTAGTAAGTGTGCTCGTAAAGCTATCTTCTCTGCTTTAGAGGCTGCTCGAAGTGCTGTGAGAAAAGCAGGTGGTAAACATAAAGTCAGAGTACCTCGCAGATTATCAATTCCAACTAAAGTAGGAAGATTCTTACCATTCCTCATACCTATTTTGCAGGTCTAGGTGCAATTGGTAGTTTAGCAGGTGGTGCGGCTAGTATAACTAAAGCAGTTAATGATTCAAAAGCTGCTCAAAAACAATTAGAAAAAAAACAAAGACATAATCAAAAGATGGAAGAAATAGCTTTGGGTAAAGGTCTTTATTTCAAACCTTACAAGACAGGACTTGGTCTTCATATAAAGTCTGGTTTAAAAAAAAAGATCCTCAAAGTAAGGTTACCGTAAAGAGCTTTGACAGATTATGATCTCATAAAGTATGCTAAAATACTAAAAATTCCAAATTTTCGAGGAGTTTTCATGCGAAATGCTTTACCAAAGAGTGGACCTCATTATCACGAAACAGCGATCGTTAATCTCGATGATGTAGATGGTCCAGGTACACACTGGGTAGCTTATCGAAAACGAGGCAAAAACATTGTTTATTTCGATTCTTTCGGAGATCTTCAACCACCATTGGATTTAATGCTATACTTGGGAGTAGATGAGGTCAAATATAACTATGAGAGGTATCAAGACTATGATACATTTAATTGTGGTCATTTATGTTTGAAGTTTTTGAGTAAAAAACTTATAAAAGGAAAGTCAAATTAGCTATCTCTCATTATCCATTGAACAATCATGGAAGATTCATTGACGCTCAGTTTTTCTAGTACATCATCAGTGCTCGAAGCTCAGTATTTTCCTCCGATCGAACTTTCACCAGATAAGAACTATGTTCTTGGATTAATTGGTCTTTCGACCTTCAACTCAATACGTAACATCGATAGAGGAAATAATAAGTTCTACGTTGGTGAGGAAGAAATTTTATTGCCGACTGGAAGTTACGAAATTAAAGATATAAAAAACTATCTTCGTGAGGCACTAGCATCAAAAAGAAATTTCAATCGATATAAAACCCAATAACAGCACACTACGTTGTGTTATAACCTGCAGTCATCCTATTGATTTTCGACCGCAAGATTCCATAGGTTCATTGTTGGGTTTAACTCAACGTGTTCTTACAGAAAAAATCGCTCACGATTCTGATTTACCAATAGCTATTTTGAAAGTTAACGCACTCCGAGTTCAGTGCAACATAACCTCTGGCGCCTATATAAACAATCGACGAGTGCATACCATACACGAGTTCTTTCCTGCAGTCCCACCGGGATATAAGATCATCGAAGTTCCATCTCCAGTCATTTATCTTCCGATCAACATTAAGAGCATAGATCACATTCAAGTACGGATAGTCGATCAAGACGGACACTTGATTAATTTTCGAGGAGAAATTATTACAATAAGATAACATCTTAAACAAACGTAATGGGTATCGTTTACAACACTAAAGTTGGTAGAGGCTATATAAGTAAGTCAACATGTCGACCAGTCATCAGTCGTCGAACGACAAAGAAAGCGCTAACACGGCAAAACATTCAGTTCCTAAGAAGTCTCGGACTAAGAATCCGTGGTGGAAAGTAACTTGTATATTCTTCTGTTGTTTTCAAAAATATGGAAGGAATTCTGAGCATACAGTCGGGAGTAAAGTTTGATGAATCTGTTGAACATTATGAGGTACATGCTCATCAACCTTATTCCGCATCTTCATTTAATAATAGTGATGAGATTCGTATATCTATTCAACATCAAGACTTATGTCTTCTACCATCCCATAGTTCACTCCATATTTGCGGTAGAATCGTGAAAGCTGACGGAACCGCGGTAGCTAATACGGTCCTAGTCAATAACGCCATCTGTCACATGTTTCAAGAAATCCGATATGAAATCAATGCTGTGGAGATTGACAAATGTAAAAATGTTGGTTTAACTACACTTATGAAAGGATGGCTTTCCTTTTGTTCTAGTCAAGAGTCAATTCTTGAGAACGCTGGTTGGGTTGATGTAGAGCAGAATCTAAAAGTAAACGACGAGGCAGGTTACTTTGACTTATCTATTCCTCTGAGTATAATTTTCGGTTTCGCTGAAGACTATCGTAAAATTGTAGTTAATGTAAAACATGAACTTATACTGACAAGATCTAGGAATGATTTGAATGCGGTAGCTCAGACGCATCATGAAAATAGATACGAAGATTTTCAGATCAATTTGCAAAGAATAGAATGGCTTATGCCCTATGTAATATTATCGAATACCTACAAACTTCGCTTACTCAATCATATTGAAAAAGATAAACCGATTGCAATGAGTTTCCGCAGTTGGGACTTGTACGAGTATCCACTACTTCCAACCATATCAAAACACGTTTGGACTGTTAAAACTTCTAACCAATTGGAAAAGCCACGTTTTGTTATTCTAGCTTTTCAAACGAATCGAAAAAATTTAAAAACAGCCAATGCGAGTCGCTTTGATCACTGCAACATAAGTAATGTAAAGCTTTTCCTTAATTCGCAATACTATCCATATGGAAATCTAAATTTAAATATTGAACGTAATCAATTTGCTATGTTATACGATATGTATGCTAATTTTCAACCTGCGTACTATGAGAAAGATGCCGAACCGCTCTTAAAAAAAAAATATTTCATTGACTACGTGCCGTTGATTGTAATCGATTGCTCGAAGCAAAACGAGTCTCTGAAAAGTGCTCCTGTGGATGTTCGCTTGGAATTTGAATCAAGAAATAACATTCTTGCTGGAACATCAGCTTACTGTTTGATCATACACGATCGCATAGTCAAGTACAATCCTGTCAATGGTAATGTACGAAAACTTGTCTAAGTGGTGGGGAATAGTTATAAATTGAATGTTCATCGTCAAAAGAGTCATTCACGATGGAGTACTTGGTCGATATGCAAGACTTCAAGCAGCCTGGTAATGACTATGTTTCAAAAGAATTGGCTATAGTTCCGTTGAACGATGATTCTGATCCTGTCGTGCTACTTTTTAAAGAACCGTTTCCTTGACGAAGACTCACAGAGAAATATAAGACGCAAAACAAATGGCTTGAACAATATTATCATGGTTTGTCTTGGCGTTCTGGTACGATTCCCTACACCGAAATAGGAAACATTCTTAAAGAAGCTATACAAGACGCTAGCAAAATTTTAGTGATGGGAAGTATAAAGAAAAGATGGTTAGAGCGCTTCAAGTTCAACGTTACCGATGTTACAGAGATGGGTTATCCACCGCTGGATAAGATAAAGCTAGTGACTGTTTGCCCTCATCACGATGGAATGTATAAAGCTTGTTGTGCTCTACATAACGTCAGACTCATGAAAAAATATTTTACTGAGAGTCGTTTGCCATTGGAAATACCTATGGAGTGTAAGTAAATGATTACATAGAACTCTCATCACTATAAAAGTAGAAGCGTGTCATGACTTGTATTATTTCATCATGGAACAAAGTCCAAGCACCACCGATAAACCTAACGAGTATACTCCTCTTATTGATTCTTCTAAAAAAGAGAAGATGTCATGGAAGGAGCATTACGAAAAATATAAATCAGTAATACCACCCCCAAATATTAAATATAAAAAACTTTAAATCGGCTCTTTTCATAGCCACAAAAAATTTAAACGTAATAAACTGTTAAAAAATTATAAACTTGGGTTATTAAAGTTGCTACAAACTTGAGTTATTGAAATTCTAACCTGTCACGACAAGTAGTAAGCTACAAATGCAGTGGGCTACAAATGTAGTAGGCCGGAATCCCCCCGAGGCTAGAATCCCCCTTGTTTACCTACTCTTATTTTTCATCTATTTGTTTTGATTCTTTTTTTTTCTTTATTTAATTTAATCTCAACTGTGCTAATTTTATTATCGTTATGATTTGAGTGAATTTCATCGATTCCCATTATATCAGTATTTGGTTTTTAAAAATTTGTATACGAAATGTCATTGTCAATTTCCATCAAAATTATTTCATGATTCAAAGTCTTTTGTTTACAATACATTTCCATGATCTTTTTTTGTTCTGCCAATGAATACATTTGTGTGTTTTTTTCTAATAGTTCAAGCTTGGTGAAATCTAAATTTAAGGGTATTTAATTTAGACGTTGCTCATGAGAAAAACTACTCCTTATCATGTCCGGTGGATTATCGTAATTAATATTTGCATTATTATAATTTTGGAAAACTGGTAACATTCTTATTTGTTGCATTCTAAAAATTTTTGATAAATGTAATCTCATTAAAGAAACATCATATTTTAAACAACATGGACCTAAATTATCAAGTATTGCAATAGCAAAAACAATTGCAAAAACGCCACAATCATGATTATCTGTTTGTGATTGTACTGTTTCGAATACTATGCTCAATTCTTATTTGTTTAGAAATAATCTGTTTATATAAATCTTATGCTCATCTGGTAGATATTTAAGATTTAAACTGTCATATATATGAATTACCTTATTATTATAATATACACAAATTCGGTGACACTTTTTCAAATTTCCGGAAAATAATAACTGTATAAATTCTCCATCAATCGGTACTGTTTTAATATGTTGTGGTCTTTGAATTGGTAAAGTTAATTGCATGTTAAATGGGGTGTGCCGGTTTGAAATATTATTAAATTCTAATATATCAAAATCAGTTAACATGAAAGCAATTCCACTATACAATCCCTGTCCTTTAACAATCAATTTATCTTTCTCAGTCAAAACCATTATTGAAAATTAAAATTCTTTTAAGAATTTTAATTCATTTTCAATGAACTTTTTCCAAAGATGTTCACAAAATAATTGCTTTTTTGACACTCCGTGCGAGAAGCTCGATTTCACGCACGCTGTACAAAGTGACACGTGCGAAAATGGAGCTTCTCACACGTCGTGTCAAAAAATAGTGTTCGATACTCGTGCGAGAAAGTGATTTCTTACTCGTGTGACCTTTTCACCCTCGCTTCGCTCGGGCGCAAACCGCCAGACGAGTAAAAAATCACTTTATCGCACTAGTACCGAAATATACTATTATATTAACTAATATTTACTGCCTTTTTACTTTAAAAACCGAAAAATAAAAGAAATTATGACAAATGCTATGAATTAATTGGTATATGGCTGATTCCATTCAGATTCATGCAGGTCGTCACTGAACGAATTTTTTTTTTCTTCTTAGTAATAAAAATACCTTCTATTATGTATATAAAGATAAAATTTACCTCCTAGAAAGCTCAAAAAATTTTTTTTTTTTTTACTACAGCAATTTTAGTGTTGGATGTAAAAACGAAAATTCAAAAATTGAAAATGAACCTCTACTTTTAAATGACTATAGCTCCGTCAATTTTTAACCTTTTTAGGCGTTCTTTGTGCGGAATTCTGCGGAATGTGCGGAATTCTGTCTAGTTTTAAATGCAATCTCGATTTTTGTAATACAATTTGATCTCACTGAGTTATCTACGAAAAACCGAAAAAAGCGATTTTTTTCAAACACGATTTTCTCAAAAACTATATTTTTTTTTTTTTAAATTTTTATATGATTTTATACATGAAGAATACTAATTTTTAGGGTAGGTGAGAATATGCGATTTTGCCTTATTTTTTTTAAACAGATTTTTAAACGTTTTTTTATATTTTCGAGTTTAAAACATTGATACCATGGCGCATCGTACTATTTTTCAAACTTTACGTAATCTTACAACTATTTTTATGCTTTTATTTATTAATATATCAAAAATATCAACAATAATCTTTAAAATAAACCCCGAATCGAATATTTTGATCAATTAGAACCAAAGTTATGACGATTTGAAGTTTAAAAAAAAATGCTGAAACTTCAAATAAATATATTTACTTTGAATTTTGAATTTTGAATTTTGAATTTGAATTTTGAAAAGGTGAGTTTTTTAAATACTAAAATATATTATTTGGTCATTTTCAATGAACAAATAATATGCGATACAATTAAGAAAGAACACTAATGAATCGAGAACTAATGTGAATAAAAAAATCCAAATTTAAAGAAAAAATTTTTCAATTTACTTCTTGCCACTCATGTCTCGAAGTTTTGGCAGTCTAGATTTGGTTTCGTTCACTTTTCTAACAGCAAATCTTTTGAATACCTCTAATTTCTTTTGCATTTTCTAACCATTCCATTTTTTTTGTTAGGCGAAATTTTCAGCGATTCTAATAAAATCTGCACTCTTCTTGGACAGATTATGCGTGGTAGCATAATGTTTAACCAAACCACCAATACTGACACAAGCGCCTTTACCATGACCTGTTGCAGAAAAAAGCCATTTTCTGTTTACTTTTGAGTTTTGAAGCTCATAGAATTGATATCTATTTTTAAAATGACTGGCAGCTCCATCGGAAATGGTTATGATTTCATCAAGATCTTGCGCAATATGTTTTTGTTTTAAGTTATCGATAATTAAATTTATAGCCATTAGGGCATGAGACAAATCATGTTTAATATCGTCAGAGACGGTGACATAACTGACTATTTTATCATTTCCGAAATAGCATACTGACGTAAATATTGATATTTGGTTTTTACTCCAATGATAGCTTTGAATTTCATTTTGAAGCAGAACTGTCCAATTTTCTGCAAAATCGACATGAATAATTAATTGAAAGTCATTATTTTTCGCTAAAAGTTTAACCTCTTTAATTGCTATACGTTGAATTTCTTTGACCAATTTCTGAGCTCTTACAGTGAGAGCGCGCTCTCTTAACTCTATTAAGAAATTTTCAATTGTGCTAGTTTTATTCAGTAAATTTGATTTTTCCCAAACACCATAAATTATTTCTTCATATAAATCTTCTTCTGTCAAAGAAATTAATTGTAAATCAATAGAATCTCCAACGGGACATTCTTTACATTCTCTTAGTACACATTTCATATCATCTTTTGAACAAAATAGTGAAGAACATATTTTCAATTCCAAATCTGCAATGTCTTGTTTATTTTCTTTTTTCTAATTATTCAAAGCATCTAACATAAGTTTAAGATTCTCGCAGTAAACGCAAAGACACGAATCGGTGGGTGGATGTGGTATAACCCACTTCGGTCTTAAAGCGTAGAATGTTGATTTACCAATTTTTGTTTTCATTTCAGGATTTTCGTCTTTAACTAATTGATATAGTTCTTTTATACTTCGCGTAAGAAAGCGTTTGACTTTTTTAGTTTTTATACCATTTTCTTTGATAGATACTGTGTCGATTTTATTTGCACTTTGACGAGAACAATTAAAATCATCGTTCAGATAATAATCTTTTACTTTCATTACA
Organism: Anastatus disparis; assembly: GCA_017163975.1. Classification (NCBI taxonomy): domain Eukaryota; kingdom Metazoa; phylum Arthropoda; class Insecta; order Hymenoptera; family Eupelmidae; genus Anastatus; species Anastatus disparis. The sequence goes on along the minus strand of JAFFSR010000365.1, from coordinate 748,879 downwards.
ATTTCACTATCCAAAAAATGGCCACAATAGTTCTCAGACTGCTTGTAAATTTTTTTATTATTTACCAATGATGCTGCTTGATCAATCATATAAATAGTTACATTTGGTAAAACTAATAATAAATAATCTTTGGAAATATCACTTGGTATAATACTCAACAATCGCACTTTCTCAAGAAAATTTGAACAATTATCTAATGCAATTTTAATATTCTCAAGCCATTTATCATTTGTTTTACATTCATTATTTTCATTCAATGTTGGCAAATCCGTTATATCGTAAACTTTCATCATTTTACTTGCTATTTGAGAATCAAATGCATCGTTTATTTGTTTTCTTTTTCGGAGAGCATAAGATTCTCGCATCTTGATATTGATACTTTGAGGCATTTTAATTGGTGAAATGTTTAATTTCAGATTACTTGAAGTCTCGTTGAGCTGTTCTACCACACCCTCACTATGAATAAAATCTTCCGAAGATTGTTGACTACTTGAAGTCGATGAAATAGGCGCATTTTTCACTTCATCTAATAATATTTTGTAACACGAAGGGCATACTTTATCTTCTCTAGAGAAAGAAATATTTGGATACAAGCGCTTCAAAGACTCCGTTAGATCACCTAATTCTCTAAGCGGACTTTTGGAGCAATCATAAACAACTTTTTTGTGCCTTTTTTTTAAATCCTTGCACTTCATTTTAACAATCAGTGATGCCATTATTGATATTCTGTTCAATGACAGATCGAAAAAAATAATTTTTCTTAAACAAATTTATTTTTTATCTTCCTTTTCTTATATTTTTAAACACGTCAAGTCGTTGATGAGAATGCAAAGAACGAATTATCGCCACCTAGTAGTGACATGCGTCAACTCCCTACAAAATAAATTCAAATTCTAGGCGCGAAATTCAAACTGATAAAAAAATTATATTCTTCAACAAAAAAAATTTTTATTATAATAATGTACCATAAAAAGAGGATAAATGGTTATGTATTCTTTCATCAAAATAACTTTTTTTTTTAATTAAAAAATTTAGATCTTCAGATTTTAATCTTCAACAAAAATTGCGATTCCTCAATGTGAATATCATATTTATTTAAAGTTTCAACATTTTTTTTTAAACTTTAAATCGTCATAACTTTGGTTCTAATTGATCAAAATATTCGATTCGGGGTTTATTTTAAAGATTATTGTTGATATTTTTGATATATTAATAAATAAAAGCATAAAAATAGTTGTAAGAACACGTAAAGTTGGAAAAATAGTACGATGTGCCATGGTATCAATGTTTTAAACTCGAAAATATAAAAAAAACGTTTAAAAATCTGTTTAAAAAAAATAAGGCAAAATCGCATATTCTCACCTACCCCAAAAGTTAGTATTTTTCATGTATAAAATCATATAAAAATTTCAAAAAAAAAAAATATAGTTTTTGAGAAAATCGTGTTTGAAAAAAATCGCTTTTTTCCGGTTTTTCGTAAATAACTCAGTGAGATCAAATTGTATTACGAAAATCGAGATTGCATTTAAAACTAGTCAGAATTCCGCACATTTTCGTTAAAAGAACGCCTGAAAAGGTTAAAAATTGACGGAGCTATAATCATTTAAAAGTAGCGGTTCATTTTCAATTTTTGAATTTTCGTTTTTACATCCAACACTAAAATTGCTGTAGTAAAAAAAAAAAAAAATTTTTGAGCGTTCTACGAGGTAAATTTTATCTTTATATACATAATAGAAGGTATTTTAATTACTTAGAAGAAAAAAAAAAATTCGATCAGTGACGGCCTGCATGAATCTGAATGGAATCAGCTATATATACATATATATATATATCAATTTTAAATTACTAATAATTATTTTAAAACTCAAAAGTAACTATTTTAAAACGGAATATGGAAGATAAACATGTATTGTTTTATTCCTTAAATATCATGAATTAAAATATTAATTATTAGTAATTTTAAAGTGTTATATATTATGTAAATAATTCTATATTTAATAATTTTTAATTTTAGTAACAGGAAAAGCCGCCCGAAAAGAGATTAATAATTACATTTTCTGCGAAATATTGCCCTGGAATCGAGTAGGTAAAATATCAGTCTTAGTTCCAAAAAAAGACACTAAGCATCGTAAATTTACGCTCTTACTTCATAATATAATAGTACCAACATTGGTTCCTAAAATTCAAGCTATAGTGCTACTTAAAATTATACCACCACTCTTTTTTTAAGTACCTTGGTACATAAATTAGATATACTTGATTTAGAACCTATTTTAACAATACTTTCCTTTCTCCGTGCAGTTGTTAGTTCTAGTAAAAGTCAAACACCGTTTTCGATTATTTCATGGTTCGTGATTGAAACACGTGATTAAATAGAATAAATTCCTATTTTATTTTTTCATTGATTCGAATGCAATTTAGTAGAACAAATTCTTAATTCATCATGATACAATTTGTATTCAAACAATTTTCATGCATATTGTAACTTTAATTAATCTTTTTTATAAAAATATAAAAATTTAATTTAGTACAAAACCAGAATATCAAAATTCATAAGTTGCAGCAATTCTATTTTATTTTAAAATTAGCAAATTTATACATAACAATATAATATATGAAAATTCAACTGAGCGACATTAAGAGCGAGGTATTTTTTGCTAGTCAAATATTAAAAGTCAAATTTCTTTTATTGTATGCAGTTTCACTAATTGCAATTAAAAGCATTTTAACAAGATGATAAATTTTTAACCTACATTCCGAAAAACGAAAGATAGAGATAAAAGGATACCCTTTGACGCGTGAAAACTCTATTGAAAAATCTCAGGTGAGATCTTAGATGAGATCTCAGATGAGATCTCATCTGCCGAAAAAATGAAGTACCATTAAATAAATTTTTTCTAAGTTTGTCAAATGAAAAATTTATTAAGAAAAATATATATTTATTTATTTTATACTAGTCTTAGTGAGTACAAATAGCACTGGCGTTTGATTTAAAAAAAAAAACATCTTTTTGTTACTATTGTAGTAATACTATATTCATGTGGTTATATGGGTTTATCGTTCATGCGTTCATGGTTTATGGGTTTATGGTTAATAGGTTTATGGTTTATGAGTATATGGTTGATGGGTTTATGATTTATGGGATTATGGTTTACGGGTTTATGGTTTATAGGATTATAGTTTATGGGTTTATTATTTGTGGTTTATGGTTTATAAGTTTATGGTTTATAAGTTTATGGTTTATGAGTTAATGGTTTGTGGTTTATAAGTCTGTGTTTTACGGGTTTCTGGTTTATGGGTTTATGGTTTATGGGTTTGTGGTTTATAAGTCTATTGTTTATGGGTTTATGGTCTATAGGGTTATATTTTATGGGTTTATAGTTTTATGGTTAATGGGTTTAAGGTTTATGGGTTCAAGGATTATGGGTTTATGGTTTATAAGTTTATGGGTTATGGGTTTATGGTTTATAAGATCATGATTTATGAATCTATGGTTAATGGATTGATGGTTTATGAGTTTGTGTTTTATGGGTTTCGGGTTTATGGGTTTATGGTTTATGGGTTTGTGGTTTATAAGTTTATGGTTTATGGGTTTATGGTCTATAGGGTTATAGTTCATGGGTTTATGGTTTATAGGTTTATGGTTCATGGGTTTATTGTTTATGGGTTCAAAGATTATGGATTTATGGTTTATAAGTTTATGGTTTATAAGTTTATGGTTTATGAGTTTGTGTTTTATGGGTTTCTGGTTTATGGGTTTATGGTTTATGGGTTTGTGGTTTATAATTTTATGGTTTATGGATTTATGGTCTATAAGGTTATAGTTTATGAGTTTATAGTTTATAGGTTTATGGTTCATGGGTTTATAGTTTATGGGTTCAAGGTTTATGGGCTTATGGTTTATGGGTTTGTGGTTTATAAGTTTATGGTTTATGGGTTTATGGTCTATAAGGTTATAGTTGATGGGTTTATGGTCTATAAGGTTATAGTTGATGGGTTTATGGTTTATAGGTTTATGGTTCATAGGTTTATAGTTTATGGGTTCAAGGTTTATGGGTTTATGGTTTATGGGTTTGTGGTTTATAAGATAATGGTTTATGGGTTTATGGTCTATAGGGTTATAGTTTATGGGTTTATGGTTTATAGGTTTATGGTTTATGGGTATATGATTTATGAGTTTATGGTTTATGGGTTTATAATTTATGGGTTTATAATTTATTGGTTTAAGGGTTTTGGATTTTTGGTAATGGACTTATGGTTTATAGGTTTATGGTTTATGGGCTTATGGTCTATAGGGTTATAGTTCATGAGCTTATGGTTTATAGGCTTATAGTTCATGGGTTTATGGTTTATGAGTTCAAGGATTATGGGTTTCTGGTTTATAAGTTTATGGTTTATGAGTTTATGGTTTATGAATTTGTGTTTTATGGGTTTCTGGTTTATGGGTTTATGGTTTATGGGTTTGTGGTTTACAAGTTTATAGTTTATGGGTATATGGTCTATAAGGTTATAGTTTATAGGTTTATAGTTTATAGGTTTATGGTTCATGGGTTTATAGTTTATGGGTTCAAAGTTTATGAACTTATGGTTTATGAGTTCGTGGTTTATAAGTTTATGGTTTATGGGTTTATGGTCTATAAGGTTATAGTTGATGGGTTTATGGTTTATAGGTTTATGCTTCATGGGTTTATAGTTTATGGGTTCAAGGTTTATGGGTTTATGGTTTATGAGTTTGTGGTTTACAAGTTTATGAGTTTATAGTCTATAGGGTTATAGTTTATGGGTTTATGGTTTATAGGTTTATGGTTTAGGAGGTTATGGTTTATGGGTATTTGATTTATGAGTTTATGGTTTATGGGTTTATAATTCATGGGTTTAAGAGTTTTGGATTTTTGGTAATGTATATATGGTTTATAGGTTTATGGTATATGAGTATATGGGTTTTGAGTTTATGGTTTATGGGTTTATAGCTTATGAGTTTGTGGTTCATGGATTTCTGGTTAATAGATTTATGGTTTATGGGTTCATGGTCTATAGGGTTATAGTTTATGGGTTTATGGTTCATAGGTTCATGGTTCATGGGTTTATGATTTATGGGTTTATAATAAATGGGTTTATGGTTGATGAGTTTATGATTTATGGGTTTATGGATATGATTCTATGGTTTATGAGCTTGTAGTTTATGGGTTTCTGGTTTATGGGTTTATGATTTATGGGTTTATAGTTGATAAGTTTATGGTTTTAGGGTTTATGGTCTATATATATATATAGGGTTATAATTTATCGATTTATGGTTCAGAGGTTCATGGTTCATGTGCTTATAATTTATGGGTCAATAATTTATAGATTTATGGTTTAAAGTTTATGAGTTTATGGTTTATGGGTTAATAATTTACTGGTTTATGGTTTATGCGCTTATAGTTAATGGAATTAAGGGTTATGGGTTTTCGGTTAATGGATTTATCGTTTAAAGGTTTATGGTTTATAGGTTCATTGGTTACGGGTTTATAGTTTATGTGTATATAATTTATGAGTTTGTGAGTTTATAGTTTATGAGTTTATGGTTTATGGGTTTATTGTTCATGGGTTCATGATTTATAGGTTTATGGATATGATTCTATGGTTTATGAGCTTGTAGTTTATGGGTTTCTGTTTTATGGGTTTATGATTTATGGGTTTATAGTTGATAAGTTTATGGTTTTAGGGTTTATGGTCTATATATATATAGGGTTATAATTTATCGGTTTATGGTTTAGAGGTTCATGGTTCATGTGCTTATAATTTATGGGTCTATAATTTATAGATTTATGGTTTATGGTTCATGAGTTTATGGTTTATGGGTTAATAATTTACTGGTTTATGGTTTATGCGCTTATAGTTTATGGGTTTAAGGGTTATGGGTTTTCGGTTAATGGATTTATCGTTTAAAGGTTTATGGTTTATAGGTTCATTGGTTACGGGTTTATGGTTTATGGGTATATAATTTATGAGTTTGTGAGTTTATAGTTTATAAGTTTATGGTTTATGGGTTTATTGTTCATGGGTTTATGATTTATAAGTTTATGGTTCAGGGGTTTATAGTTTGTGGGTCTATGGTTTATGAGTTTATGGGTTTATGGTTTATGGGTTTATGGTTAATGGGTTTATTGTTTGTGGGTTCATGGTTTGCGGGTTTAAGGGTTATGGTTCATGGGCTTATGGTTTAAAGGTTTATAGTTAATGGGTTTATGATTGATAGGTTTATGGTTTATGGCATTATGATTTATGGGTTTCCGGTTTATGGGTTCATGGGTTATGGGTTTATGGTTTTCAGGTTTATAGTTTATAAGTTTATGATTAATGGGTTTATGGTTTATGATTTTATGGTTTATGAGCTTGTGGTTTATGGTTTTCTGGTTTATGGGTTCATGATATATGGGTCTATAGTTTATAAGTTTATGGTTTATGGGTTTATGGTCTATATATCTATATAGGGTCATAGTTTATGGGTTTATGGTCTATAGGTTCATGGTTCATGGGTTTATAATTTATGGGTTTATAGTTTATGGATTTCTGGTTTATGAGTTTATGGTTCATGAGTTTATAGTTTATGAATTTATGATTTATGGGTTTATGGTTTATAGGTTTATAGTTTATGTGTTTAAGGGTTATGGGTGTCTGGTTGATGGATTTATGGTTCATAGGTTTATGGTTTATGGGTTCATGGGTTATGGGTTTATAGTTTATGGGTATATGATTTATAGGTTTATAATTTATGGTCTAACGGTTTATGGTTTATGGATTTATAGTTTATGGGTTTACGGTTTATGGGTTTCTGGTTAATGGGTTTATGGTTCATAGGTTTATGGTTTATGGTTTATAGCTTATTGGTTGATAGTTTATGGGTATATAAATTATGGGCTTATAATTTATGGTCTAACGCTTTCTGGTTTATAGTTGTATGGTTTATGGTTTATGGGTTTATTGTTCATGGGTTTATGGTTTATAGGTTTATGGTTCATAGGTTCATAGTATAAGGGGTTCATGACTCATAGGTTTGTGGTTCATTGGTTTATGGCTTATGGGAATCGTTTATGGGTTTATGGTTTATGGGTCAATAGTATATATGGGTCAATCGTTTATGAATTTATAGTTTATAGGTTATAGGTTTATGATTGATGGGTTTATAATTTATAGGTTTATGGTTTATGGCATTATGGTTTATGGGTTTCTGGTTTATGGGTTCATAAGTTATGGGTTTATGGTTTTTAGGTTTATAGTTTATAGGTTTATGATTTATGGGTTTATGGTTTATGATTTTATGGTTTATGAGCTTGTGGTTTATGGTTTTCTGGTTTGTGGGTTCATGATATATGGGTTTATAGTTTATAAGTTTATGGTTTATGGGTTTATGGTCTATATATCTATATAGGGTCATAGTTCATGGGTTTATGGTCTATAGGTTCATGGTTCATGGGTTTATAATTTATGGGTTTATAGTTTATGGATTTCTGTTTTATGAGTTTATGGTTCATGAGTTTATAGTTTATGAGATCATGATTTATGGGTTTATGGTTTATAGGTTTATAGTTTATGTGTTTAAGGGTTATGGGTGTCTGGTTGATGGGTTTATGGTCCATAGGTTTATTGTTCATGGGTTCATGGGTTATGGGTTAATAGTTTATGGGTATATGATTTATAGGTTGATAATTTATGGTCTAACGGTTTATGGTTTATGGATTTATAGTTTATGGGTTTACGGTTTATGGGTTTCTGGTTAATGGATTTATGGTTCATAGGTTTATGGTTTATGATTTATGGGTTATGGGTTGATAGTTTATGGGTATATAAATTATGGGCTTATAATTCATGGTCTAACGCTTTATGGTTTATAGTTGTATGGTTTATGGTTTATGGATTTATAGTTTATGGGTTTATAGTTTATAGGTTCATGGTTTATGGGTTTATTGTTCATGGGTTTATGGTTTATAGGTTTATGGTTCATGGGTTCATAGTATAAGGGGTTCATGACTCATAGGTTTGTGGTTCATTGGTTTATGGCTTATGGGAATCGTTTATGGGTTTATGGTTTATGGGTTAATAGTATATATGGGTTTATCGTTTATGGGTTTATAGTTTATAGGTTTATGATTGATGGGTTTATAATTTATGGGTTTATGGTTCATGGGTTTATGGTTTATGGAATTATAGTTTACGGATTCATGGTTTATGAGTTTCTGGTTTATAGGTTTTTTATTTATGGTCTACTGGTTTATTGTTTATGGTTCTATAGCTTATGGTTTATGGGCTTATAGTTTAGGGGTTATGGTTCATGGGCTTAAGGTTTATAGGTTTATGGTTTATGGGTTCATAGCTTATGCTTTATGGGTTTATGATTTGAGAATTATTGGTTTATGAGTTTTTGAGTATTTATTTATGGGTTTTTGGTTGATGGATTTAACGGGTTTATGGTGAATGGGTTTTTGGTTTATAGGTTTGATGATTTATGGGTTGATAAAATATAAGTTTACGGTTTATGGGCTTATGGTTTATGGGTTTATAGCTTATAGATTTATGGTTTGTGGGTGTATGGTTCGTCGGTTTATAGTGTATGATTTAAGGGCTTATAGTTTATGAGTTTATAGCTCATGGGTCTATGGTTTATGGGGTCATGGTTTATAAGTTTATGGTTTATGAATTTGTGGTCAATGGGTTTATGTTTTTTGGTCGTATTGTTTGTGGGTTCATAGTCTATGGTTTGTGGGTTTATGGTTTATGGGTTTACGGTTTATGGGTTTATGGTTTATGGTTTTATAGTTTATGGGTTTAAGGGTTATGGGTTTTTGGTTAATGGGTTATCGGTTTATAGATTTATGGATTATGGGTTAATGGGTTATGGGTTTATGGTTTATAGGTTTATGATTGATAGGTTTATGATTTATGGGTTTATGGTTCGTGGGTTTATGGTTTATGAAACTATAGTTTCTGGGTTTATGGTTGATCGGTGTATGGTTTATGGTTTATGGGTTTATAGTTAATGGGGTTATGGTTTATGGGTTTATGGTTTATGGGTTCATTGTTTATAAGTTTATGGTTTATAGGCTTATGGTTTATGGGATGATGGTATAAGGGGTTTATGACTTATAGGTTTTATGGTTACTAAGTTCATGGTTTATGTGAAAAGTTTATGGTTTTATGGTTAATGGTTTATGGGCTTATGATTTATGGGTCAATGGTATATGAGTTTATAGTTTATGAGTTTTTGGTCTTTAAGTTCATGGTCAGTGGGGTTATTGTTTATGGGTTTATGGTTTTTAGGGTTATGGTTCATGAGTTTATAATTTATGGGTTTATGGTTTATGGGTTGAAGGGTTATGGGTTTATGATTCATAAGCTTATGGGTTATGGGTTTATGGTTTATGAGTTTATAGTTTATGGGTTCATGGTTTATGGGTTTATAGTTTATGGGTTTGCGGTTTATGGGTTTATGGTTTGTGGGTTGATGGTTGGTCGGTGTATGGTTTGCGGGTTTATAATTTATGGGCTTATGGTTTATGGAATTATGATTTATGGGTTTATGGGTTTATGGGTTTATAGGTCTATGGTTTATGGGTTTATGGTTCATGGGTTTATGGTCTATGGGTTTATGGTTTATGGGTTCATGGTCTATGGGTTCATTGTTTATGGGTTCATGGTTTATGGGTTTACGGTTTATGGGCTTATGGTTTATGAATTTCTGGTAAATGGGTTTATGGTATGTGGGTAGATAGTTTGTCGGTGTATGGTTTGTGGGTTTATAATTAATGGTTTATACACTGAGAGAACATTGGCCCGTCTGCTGGAAACTCTAAGTACAGCTGCTGCATCGTCGATTCGTGCAGAAGCGCCACAAGATTCGGGGGCCCAGTCGTCCCAAAACGACTAATATACATCAGCTGAGTTTCTCTTTTTGTCCACCAGAGGCGCTTTTCAGATATCGTAGGCGCTTTTTGTATATCATAAGCGCAAGACTAAGACGAATGCTGCACTGTTTCGGGACAGCAGCAGCACCAAATCAAAGGACGAATCAATTCATGCGTTTTAGAGTTCTGCTGTACTAGTAAGTGCAGCATTTATACCAATATTCTCTCAGTGTAGGCTCCTGGTTTATGGGTTCATAGCTTATGGGTTTATGGTTTATAGGTTCATGGTTTATGGGTTTGCGGTTTATGGGTTTATGGTTTATGGGTTTATAGTTTATGGGTTTAAGGGTTATGGGTTTTTGGTTAATGGGTTATCGGTTTATAGATTTATGGATTATGGGTTAATGGGTTATGGGTTTATGGTTTATAGGTTTATGATTGATAGGTTTATGATTTATGGGTTTATGGTTCGTGGGTTTATGGTTTATGAAACTATAGTTTCTGGGTTTATGGTTGATCGGTGTATGGTTTATGGTTTATGGGTTTATAGTTAATGGGGTTATGGTTTATGGGTTTATGGTTTATGGGTTCATTGTTTATAAGTTTATGGTTTATAGGCTTATGGTTTATGGGATGATGGTATAAGGGGTTTATGACTTATAGGTTTTATGGTTCATAAGTTTATGGTTTATGTGAAAAGTTTATGGTTTTATGGTTAATGGTTTATGGGCTTATGATTTATGGGTCAATGGTATATGAGTTTATAGTTTATGAGTTTTTGGTCTTTGAGTTCATGGTCAGTGGGGTTATCGTTTATGGGTTTATGGTTTTTAGGGTTATGGTTCATGAGTTTATAATTTATGGGTTTATGGTTTATGGGTTGAAGGGTTATGGGTTTATGATTCATAAGCTTATGGGTTATGGGTTTATGGTTTATGAGTTTATAGTTTATGGGTTCATGGTTTATGGGTTTATAGTTTATGGGTTTGCGGTTTATGGGTTTATGGTTTGTGGGTTGATGGTTGGTCGGTGTATGGTTTGCGGGTTTATAATTTATGGGCTTATGGTTTATGGAATTATGATTTATGGGTTTATGGGTTTATGGGTTTATAGGTCTATGGTTTATGGGTTTATGGTTCATGGGTTTATGGTCTATGGGTTTATGGTTTATGGGTTCATGGTCTATGGGTTCATTGTTTATGGGTTCATGGTTTATGGGTTTACGGTTTATGGGCTTATGGTTTATGAATTTCTGGTAAATGGGTTTATGGTATGTGGGTTGATAGTTTGTCGGTGTATGGTTTGTGGGTTTATAATTAATGGTTTATACACTGAGAGAACATTGGCTCGTCTGCTGGAAACTCTAAGTACAGCTGCTGCATCGTCGATTCGTGCAGAAGCGCCACAAGATTCGGTGGCCCAGCCGTCCCAAAACGACTAATATACATCAGCTGAGTTTCTCTTTTTGTCCACCAGAGGCGCTTTTCAGATATCGTAGGCGCTTTTTGTATATCATAAGCGCAAGACTAAGACGAATGCTGCACTGTTTCGGGACAGCAGCAGCACCAAATCAAAGGACGAATCAATTCATGCGTTTTAGAGTTCTGCTGTACTAGTAAGTGCAGCATTTATACCAATATTCTCTCAGTGTAGGCTCCTGGTTTATAGGTTCATAGCTTATGGGTTTATGGTTTATAGGTTCATGGTTTATGGGTTTGCGGTTTATGGGTTTATGGTTTGTGGGTTGATGGTTTGTCGGTGTATGGTTTATGGCTTTATTATTTATGGTTTATGAGCTAATGGTTTATGTGTTTATAGTTTATGGGTTTACGGTTTGTGGGTGTATTGTTCGTCGGTTTATAGTGTATGATTTATAGGCTCATAGTTTATGGGTTTATGGTTTATGATTTATAGGTTCATGGTTTATGGGTTTTTAGTTTATGGTCTATAGGGTTATGGTTTATGGGTTTATGGTATTCAGGTTCATGGTTCATGGGTCTATAATTTATAGGTTTATGGTTTATGGGTTTAAGGGCTATGGGTTTATGGTTTATGGGTTTATGGTTTATTAATTTGTGGATAATGGTTTTATGGGTTGTGGGTTGGTGGTTTGAGGGATTATAGTTTATGGTTGATAATTTATGGTTTATGGGCTTATGGTTTATGGGTTTATGGTTTATGGGTTTATGGTTTATGGGTTTATGGTTTATGGGTTTATGGGTTCATGGTTTATGTGTTTATGGTTTATAAATTTATGGTTTATAAGTTTATGGATTTCGGGTTTATGGGTTATGGTTCATGGGTTTATGGTTTATGGGTTTATAGCTTATGGCTTATTGGTTTATGGGTCTATTGATTATGGTTCATGGGTTTTTCGTTTATGGGTTCATAGTTAATGGGTTCATGGTTCATGAGTTTATAGTATAAGGGGTTTATGGTTTATAGTTACACGGATTATAGGTATATAGTTGATGGGTTTGTGATTTATAAGTTTATGGTTCATGGGTTCATGGTTTATGGAATTATAGATAATGGGTTTATGGTTTATGGGCTTATGGTTCATGGGTTTTTGGTTTATGGGTTCATGGTTTATGGATTTGTGGTTCATGGGTTAGTGGTTTATGGGTTTATGGTTTTTTGGGTTTATTTTTATTTATGGGTTTATGGTTTATGGGTTCATAGTTTAATGTTTATGGATTTATGGTTTATCGTTTATGGGTTAATGGGTACATCAATCATGGTTAATAAGTTTGTGGTTCATGTGCTTATGTTATATGAATTTCTGATTTATGGACTCATGGATTAATCGAGTTTATGGTTTAGGGTGTTATTGTTTATGGACTTACGATTTATGGGTTTATGGAGTTTAAGTTTCTAGTTAATGATTTTATGGTTCATGGTTTATGAGTCGTTAGTTAATGTGTTTATCGTTTATGGTTTATAGAGTTATGGTTCGTGGGTTACTGTCTATAGGGTGTAAGGGTGGTTTTTATTTGGGAGATTATAAATAGATTTAATTAAATACGAAATAATATTGGCTTATAATTCCTATGTTCTGAGATTTACCAGCCTACAAAAATAATAATAATAATATAACAAGTGAATTAAATACTCTACCTTTAGTATTCTAACCAATTATAAGATCATTTTATTAAATAAATTAATAAATGTCCAATTATAGGGAGTAAAATTCACTAAATAAACTTTAAGAAAGTCAATTAAAAGAGTTTAAATTCAGCTATAGACAAATTCCTTTATAAGACAAAGTCTTTAAATTAATTTAGGTTAAGTTAAAATAGAAAGAAACTATTGAATTCAATTAAGATATACTACGTTACAGAGAAGAAAATAATTAGTAAAAAATATTAAGCAATAATAATAATTTGAATCTATTTAATATTATAAAAATCGAACAACGGATGTAACACGTGCTCAATTTGTATCTCAGGTTATGTAAGGGTGGGGCTCGAACAGCAGTGCGTATCCCAGATTACGCAATTCTCCAATTGGTGGCGCTAGTGTCGAGTTTTTCCTGAGTCTTTCTCTCTCTGACCTTCAATAGGCGTTTCGTAGAAGCGAGGTTATGTATTTTGTAGCAAATTAATATATATTTCATATATATGGGACGTTTCAGGTCAACTCACCGAACAAAAAAATAAAATTCGTTGTAAATCTGTGAAAATGTTCCATTTCATACCCAAAATATACAAAAAAATTTTCAGAGGTATAGATCCAATGGATTAAGAGTAATGAGTAATGAAATATTGTGATTTTTCAAAATTTTTGGTGAATTCATCAAATTAATAATTTTTTTACTCAAAAACTAAGGGTCCTAGAGATGTACTTATGAAGACATTTCTTGTTGCAAATTAAGCGTAGAATCAGCACAAATTTTTTTAAATCTCAAGATTGCTATCTTCTGATTGGTCCACTTTGTTATTTCATATAATTTGCAATTACTTGAGTTCGAACAGGTTGATTTCACTCCTGTTGGAGTATGTTATGTCTTCTGATAACATATTGAAGTAAGCTTTTGCTCCACTTGGCTCGAGCCCTAGGAGAGGAGCTATAGAACTTTGAATATTGAAAAATTTTTAATTTTGAATTTAACACATACATCAACATTTTCTTCTTCGATGTTCATAGATAATACAATATACGAATGCATGATTGTCTAAATATTTTAACATTTATCTATTTCTTTATGATGCAAGTGTTTTATTAAAATATTAATTATGCATTACGTACACATCATCAAGATACACTCATAAACAAGAAAATTTTATTCGTTTAACTAATTTGTCATTATAACTATTTTGCATACGTATTAAAAATTATTTAAATATACATATTTAGGAATTAAAATTAATACTATATATCTGGAAATAAAAGGATAAAGTTAAATAAATTCTATACGGATAAAATTTATTCAATATAAAAATTTATTACAAAATGAAAGAATCTGTTATTTGTGTATTCTGTAACTTTTAACAAGTACTTCTTAATTTATCTCATTTTTCTGAAAATAAATTACTCAAAATTTTTTTTAAATTGAAATGGTATTTTAAAATTATAATGTCATTAGAGTGGAGATAAATTAAGAAGTACTTGTTAAAAGTTACAGAATACACAAATAACAGATTCTTTCATTTTGTAATAAATTTTTATATTGAATAAATTTTATCCGTATAGAATTTATTTAACTTTATCCTTTTTATTTCCAGATATATAGTATTAATTTTAATTCCTAAATATGTATATTTAAATAATTTTTAATACGTATGCAAAATAGTTATAATGACAAATTAGTTAAACGAATAAAATTTTCTTGTTTATGAGTGTATCTTGATGATGTGTACGTAATGCATAATTAATATTTTAATAAAACACTTGCATCATAAAGAAATAGATAAATGTTAAAATATTTAGACAATCATGCATTCGTATATTGTATTATCTATGAACATCGAAGAAGAAAATGTTGATGTATGTGTTAAATTCAAAATTAAAAAATTTTTCAATATTCAAAGTTCTATAGCTCCTCTCCTAGGGCTCGAGCCAAGTGGAGCAAAAGCTTACTTCAATATGTTATCAGAAGACATAACATACTCCAACAGGAGTGAAATCAACCTGTTCGAACTCAAGTAATTGCAAATTATATGAAATAACAAAGTGGACCAATCAGAAGATAGCAATCTTGAGATTTAAAAAAATTTGTGCTGATTCTACGCTTAATTTGCAACAAGAAATGTCTTCATAAGTACATCTCTAGGACCCTTAGTTTTTGAGTAAAAAAATTATTAATTTGATGAATTCACCAAAAATTTTGAAAAATCACAATATTTCATTACTCATTACTCTTAATCCATTGGATCTATACCTCTGAAAATTTTTTTGTATATTTTGGGTATGAAATGGAACATTTTCACAGATTTACAACGAATTTTATTTTTTTGTTCGGTGAGTTGACCTGAAACGTCCCATATATATATATATATATATATCCAGAAACTAAATTACTTTGACTTTTGATTTTCAATATAATTTTAAGTATTTGATTTTAATATTTTACTATCTTCACAACGTTGAAAAATTTACTTTTAAATCAAAGAAAAACTATCTAAGAATAATAGTTTCCAAAGAATTTATCAAACAACTATCATTTATGAATTTATCGCAAGGTTAGAATTTCCACCAATAAAAGAAATCTTTAATCACTTTCGAATATTAATACTAACTTGATAATGATTGGATAATTTTATAAATTGAATAAGACATAAAAATTAAGTAAAAGAAAACTTAAAAAAGAAAAGTTTCTAGAATTAATTATGAACTATGATTTTTAAATTATAAATAATTGGAATTGCACTTTTATCAAATATAATTCAATAGGAAGAAATAGCCTTTATTAATAGAACAATCACTTATTAAATTACCAAATTTATTTTTACACATCGAGGTTTTAGTTTAGGAATATGATAGAAAGTCTCACAATTAATTTTCACTATTCACATTAATAACAAATTTTATCTCACTATTTAAATAAAAACAAACAATTTAAATTTTCGCTACGCTACAATTATGATCCTGAACTATTTTAGGTTAGGGAATCAGGTGGCTATTTATATAGCCTGCCGTGATTTTTCCGCTAAAATCCCCAAGAATTCCGACAAAAAGAAAACTAATTAAATTTTCTGATCTCTTATTAATTATATAATAATAGTAAATTCAATTAATTTATACGATACTATTAATATCAATTCGACACGAGAGAGAGAATTTATTTTTTTTTAATTTCGCGCACTGTTAGTTTCTTTTATCACAATTTTTAAAAAAAATTTTTAATACAAATTATACCTTTTTCTTCTCGTTGTTATGCTCTACCTCAGCCATCATTTTATTTTCTCTCAATCCAAAAAGTAACCGCAAAATCCAGAAAATCTATATCTTAGATTCGCTTAAGTCTTTATTCTATTAACGATTTTCATTTTTAATTATTTCGTACAATTACAAAGTTATTTTATTTATTTGTACTGTAGCGCCATATATAAAAATATACAAAAATGTATTTACAACAAGCAAATAGAAGTTATTATTTACATTATGTTTGAATATCTTTAGTCTTTGCGCGCCACCAATAATGTGACTCATTTCAATTCTTATCTGTTAATCTATCATCTCTTTCTATTATAATTAAGTTTTTTATACGTATGCTATCTTTTTATCATACGCGTCTATCCTACTTTATCGACTTTAGTTATTATAGCAGTCTATTTCTATCTATATCTCTCTCTTTTTACTTTTTTCATCAACTCTACGCGAGCGCCACAATAGCATGTTCGCGCGAGCACGTGTTCGTATATATTTTTTCCGTCGGCGCCGCTTCGTTACCTCCTGAACATTTGGTAGTGAGAATCGTCTGCTCGAGGCTTTCGTCGTGAATCGTGAGTGACGTGTGTGCAACCATGTGTGTATGTGTACCTTGGTTTGTGTTAGTGAGTGTCCCCACCTGGACATAACCTCCAAAACACGGTTTCACGTGTTAGTAGTTGAAGATTTTCAACATCAGCAACGGGAACAGAGAAAATCCACAACCAGGTGGATTAATACCCTGGGTTTTAATGGCGTGTTCCTGGTGTGTATGTGTATGCAGCGTTTGAGTGTGCGGTAAGGTGATTAACATTTTCATTCTATTAAGTTTTACGAGGGAATAGAAAGAGAGAAAAGATAGTCTTGGAGTGAGAGAGAAAATGTGAATATAAACAACATTTTCGATCTCTCATTAAGACACGAAAAAAATAAAATTTTATTAAAAGAATAAAACCGCGTTACAAGGGTTATTGTTTATGGGTTTATGGTTTGTAGGTTTATGGTTCAGGGGTTTATGGTTTATGGGTTTATGTTTTATGGGTTTATAGTTCATGGATTTATAGTTTATGGGTTTATGGTTTATGGGTTTATGGTTTATGGTTTATGGGTTTATGGTTTATTGGTTTATGGTTTATATGCTCATGGTCCATGGATTAAACAAGTTTATGGTTTATTGTCTTATGGTTTAAAAGTTTATGAATTATGGGTTCATGGTGTATAAGAGTATGGTTTATGGGTTTTTGGTTTATGGGTTTATGGTTCATGGGATTGTGGTTTATGGGCTTATGTTTTATGGATTAAACGGGTTTATGGTCTATTGTGTTATAATTTATAGGTTTAATGATTTGTGGGTTCATAATGTATAAGTTTATGGTTTATGGGTTTAAGGGTTTATAGCTTTATGTTTTATGGTTTATGGGATTATAATTTATGGGTTTATGGTTTGTGAGTTTATGGTTTATGGGTTTATAATTATTGGTTTATGGGTTTATGGTTTATAAGTTTATGATTTATGGGTTAATGGTTTATGGGTTAATGGTTTATGGGTTAATGGTTTAAGGTTTATGGGTTTATGGTTCATTCGTTTATGGTTCACAGGTTTATGGTTTATGGGTTTTCGGTTTATGGGTTCATGGTTTAGGGGCTCATGGTTTATGGATTTAACGGGCTTATGGTTTATTGTGTTATGGTTTATGGGCTCTTAATTTATGAGTTTATGGTATATAAGTTCATTGTTTATGGGTCTATGGGTTTATGGTTTATGGGTTGATAGTGAATGTGTTCATCATTTATGGTTTATAGGGTAATGGTTCATAGGTTTATGGTCTATAGGGTTATAGTTTATGGCTTTATGGTTTATAGGTTTATGGGTTATGGGTTTATGATTTTTGGGTATAAAAGTTATTGGTTTTTGGTTTATGGGTTTATGGTGTAAGGGTTTATGATTTATGGATCTATAGTTCATGGAGCTATGATTTATGATTTCATGTACCTATGGATTTCTGGGTTTATTGTTGGTGGTTTCTTAATTTATGTTAAATGGATTTACGGTTCATTGGTATATGGTTTTATAGTCCATAGGTTTATAGATTTTTAGTTTTAAACAATAAACTCAAAAATCATAATTTTCTACACGCATTAACTATAAACCATTAACCCATAAGACACAACCCACAAATCATAAACCATAAACCTATAAATCATAAACTCATTAATTCATAAACCATAAACCATGAACCATAAACCATATATCATAAACTCATATACTATGAGTTATAAACCATGAATCTATAAACTACAAAGCCAAATAACATAAACCTATAAACCATAATCCTATACACCATAAACCCATGACCTATAAACCCATAAACCATTAATCTATAAACTATAAACCTTTAAATCATAAGCTTATGAACCATGAACTCATAAAGTATAAACCATAAATCATGAACTATAAACCCATAAATCATAAGCCCATAAACATATAAACTAAAAACCCATAAACAATAAATACATTAACCATAAACCTATAAACCATAATCCCAAAAATAATAAATCCATGAACAATAAGCTTATAAACCATAAACTCATAAATCTTTAACCCATAAACCATAAACCCACTAACCATAAATCCATAAACCATAAACATATTAACTATAAACCCATAAACCATGAACCTATGAACCCATAAAACCATAAACCCATAAACCATAAACCCTTAAACCATAAACGTATAAACCATGATCCCATAAACCATAAACCCATAAACCATAAACCCATAAACGATAAACCTATAAACCATAAACCATAAACCCATAAACCATAAACCCATAAACGATAAACCTATAAACCATAAACCCATAAACCATTAACTCATAAACCATAAACTTATAAACCATAAACCCATAAATTATGAGACCATAAACCGTAACACCATAAACCATAAACCCGTTTAATCCATAAATCATAAGCCCATAAACCATAAATGTATAAACCAGAAAGTTATAAAACATAAGCACATGAACCATAAACCTATTAACCATACTCGTTAACCCATAAACGATAAACCATAAACCCATAAACCATAAACCCATATACCATTAACCCATAAACCATAAGCCTATAAACCATTAACCATAAACTCATAAACTATTCCCATTAACCATAAACCCATGAACCACGAACCTATGAGTCATAAACCCCTTATACCGTAAACCCATAAACCATAAACCCATAAACCATTAACCTATAAACCATAAACCCATAAACCATAAACTCATAAACCATAAACTTATAAACCATAAACCCATAAACTATAGTCTCATAAACCGTAACCCATAAACATAAACCCATAAACTATAAACCCATAAACCCATAAGCTATAAATTCATAAACCATAAACTATAAACCCATTAACCATAAACCCATAAACCATAAACCCATAAACCCATAAACCATAAACCCATAAGCTATAAATTCATAAACCATAAACTATAAACCCATAAACTTATAAACCATAAACTTAAAAACCATAATCCCATGAACGATGAGTCTATAAACTATAAACTTATCAATTCACTATAAGACGACCAACTATAGACCTATAGTATGTAAACATTATGTTTAATATATTCTCCGATTTTAGTAACGCGAAAATAATATAAGAAACTATACTTTATTACTATAATATATTATAATACATGAATACAGTATCACTACAAAAATAACAAATGATGTTTTTTTCTTTAATCAAACGCCAGTGCTATTTGTAATTGCTAAGAATAGTATAAAAAAAAAAAATATAGATTTTTATTAATAAATTTTTCATTTGACAAACTTAGAAAAAATTTATCTTATGGGACTTTATTTTTTTGGCAGATGAGATTTTGGCGTGAGATCTCATCTGAGATCTCACCTGAGATTTTTTAATAGAGAATACTCGAAAAATATAAAACCGTTAGTAATCTAGTTTCAATGTCAGCAATAGATAAAACATTTGCAGTAAAAAAAGAAAAAAAAGATGTTTCAAGTAGAAAAAAATTCCGAGAGGAGAGGGAACTCCCTTCTACCCAGCGTTTGCGGTACGAAACGGGGACGACTATGCAAGCGAGCATCAGTCTAGTTTCAGCAAGCAGATAGAACTACCAAAGTTTATTAAGTATAACAACAGGATTTAGATTAAAATTTCTTTAATAAATAGTGAGTAAGTTACAGTTAACTTAAGAAGTGAACTTAAGGATCTATCCGACAAATCTAAGGCATATAATAAATTGGATTTTGACAAGTATTGGTAATATTATTAATTATTCTCATATTTAAAAGTTAAATGCTTATATACTTCGTAACACTTATATACTGAAAAATAATAATAAATTGCAAATTCTTTTTTTATTAAAACAAGATTTTTTTTCCTCTTTGCTCTTCTCTTTTACTACATTAAATCACATTCTTTATGATGATATTTTTTAGTCGTTCGCATCTCAGTATTTGACATTCCTACATATAGTCCAGTCATTGAAGCATTTCAGCTTGAAATTTTGTCGGTTAGGATGGATTAACATAAAAATTTGTCAGTAGGTAAAGAATAGTCCAAAAAACAAAAGTTATATAATGCCGATGTGCACTTTTGCCCAGGGGACGGGAGCCGCCCCTTCTCGGGGGCGGTGAGAAAAAAAAACATATGATTCGATGTAAAAATCAATTTAAAGCAAAAAGTTTTCAATGAGTTTTTTTGTTAAATGAATACTTTTCGAGTTATAGGTGATTGAAAACATAGATTTTTAGTGTAAAAAAGCATGTTTTCTGACGGATTTTCATGAAATAACTTAAAAAGTTTTAATTTTATCAAAAAACTCATAAGAAACAAAAATAAAGCTTGTAGAAAAACAAAACGATTCCATTTTTAATCATTATTTTATATACAATTCATAACGAATTATAAATTATTGAATATTAATACTGTTAGGCTTGAAACTTCAAGAGCAATATTCAACGTTAAATAACAGAAAAATAGCATTCTTTTTTGAGGAAAATGTATATAATATTTTTTAAAGGTATTTCAATTTTGTTTTAAGTCAATAGTATAAAAATTAAAGGAGTTACAAGGAAAATAAAATTATTTTATATAGTTTGACAATAAAATTTCAATATTAAAACCACTGTCATTAAGACAGGTTTTAAAATGTAAAGAAATCCTTTTAGGGTTTATCTTATTTAGGTACCAACTATGTGTTCTAGAAGTTTCAGCAATTTAGGATGCTTATTTTTTAAAAAATCAAGTTTATATAAAAAAAAATTTTTTTTTATTTTTCAAAAATTCATCCTTTTTTTAAAATATCTCAATAATTAACAGATGTACGTAAAAAGTACTAAAGTAAAAAAAATATAGCTTTTTTTCATGAATATTTGGCTTTTTTTTTTTATTTTTGTCTGATAAAAATCAACTCAGATATTAGTGTTAGAATTCTGTAATCAGAGCCAAGTACCATCTATTTTTGGCCCTTCAAACTAAAAAATCTCAAAAAATAAAACTTTTTAAATATTGATATTTACATGACTTAAAGATAATACACTTATCTACAAAATCCATTTTGGAGCAATTAAAAAGCTTAAAAATTAGCGGAGTTATCATAAAAAAACCAATTGTACTTTTTCGGTAAAATTTTCGTAGCGCATAAATTCGTTTATTTTCGAGTATTTTAGATACATACATATAAATATTCTACAGCTTCTTTGAGTCTTTACGGTATATAGCTTCTATTCTTTTCAGTTCCTATATGTATACTTTGTAAGTGGACACATATATATATATATCATATAAGTATAAACTCAGGTAGGAGAAAAGAAATGAGACTATGTAGCTTGCCGATTTGAAACAGCTGCCGTGTGCGATATATACCTCTATACAAATAAGTGTTCTATACCTTTTCTCTTCTTTTTCTCACCTGTCTTTAGGTGTGTGTGTGTGTGTGTGTGTGTGTGTGTGTGTGTGTGTGTGTGTGTGTGTGTGTGTGTGTGGTGTGTATGTATGTTTTTATACTTGAATGTATTGTACATGTAACGTGAATCTATTTTGCCGAGCGTCAGTATCTTTCCAAAATTGAAAGTGTAAACACATTCTGTTTTGATAATATTAATGAAATAGTCAATATTGTAATGTTTCTGATGTTTTTTAAAGTGTTAGTGCATTCAAAATGTAACAGATAATTTTTAATAAAAGTTATTAAATTATTAAAAGTACTAAAGACTCGTTTTTTTGGCATATTATCATCAAGGGTTGTTTTTAAGGGTTGAAATGTTACAATAAAATAAAAATCATTATAAACTGTGAAAAAATGTCTAATTTAATATAAATATGTCATTACAAAATAATTTACATGTTCAAAATTATTTTTTTCTATTTTTCATCATAAGGGGTAGTTTTTAAGAGTTGAAATAGTGTAATAAATTAAAAATTATATCATAAACTTAAAACGTTAATATTTTTTCATAATTGTATCATAAAAATATTTTTTAATGTTAAAAACTATATATGCTCTTTTTATTAATTCAAAGGGGTGGTTTTTAAGGATTGTAAAAATGCTTAATATCATTAATTATGTTCCACAATATTAAACAATACTTATTTTAGACATTCCAAGATTATTTTAATTATTTATAAGCGTAAATCGGCATTTTTACTATTTTTCAACTTTGAGGGTAGTTTTTACCCCTTTAAAGCAAAAAGTGCACCTCACCGATATATAACTTTTGATCTGTAGGGTAATATAAGCTTAATCCTAAAGTTTTATGAAAATTGGTGCTAACCGAAAGAATTTCCATGTTATACCCTATTTTTGCCTCCAATGACTGGACTAATAATCTGAATCGGCGCATTCACAGGTGCTGGATAGAAATTCTAATATTAGTCTAATTTTCTGCGTTAGCTGCTAACATCCAATTAAAATAAAGCCAATTACTCTGTCTCGATTTCTATGTTTTTTTTCGCACTGTTGATGCAAAACCGCTCGATAAATAATATTAAAAACAATATTAATCGATCGGTAATCATCCGACTATCAATGAATCACTACCACTTTTTTATTCCAACTATCCATTTTATTGTCTTCTTTTAAGCAATTATTCCTAACAACTAAAAAAGTAAATAAATTACTATTAATTAGAAAAAAAAACTTTTATGGTTTACTTAAATTCCTATATTCAAAAACACGAAATTCTAAATAAAACATTTCACTATAATTTTCTTTCTTCCTTTTTACTTAAAACTTCTTTTATATATATGTCATCTAAGACCCATAATTTTAAATAACGTCGTAATCTCTGTTTTACTACTCTAATGTAAAAATCAACTCTGTTGATAAATTATTCATCAATGATTGAGTCAAAAAGAATATTAATCCTAATGAATCAATGTAAAAATTATTTATATAATTAATCATCCATCGCAAAAAAAAAATAAAAGAAAATATATGTAATAATGATCCTAACGGTTCTTACAAAATCACATATGTGGCTTACATGCTTGGAAATTCTCATTCTTGACTTAAAACTTAAATCAGTGTTTATACACTTTACATGAAATAAGAATCAAATTTCCAACAAAATTTTTTCTCTTGAATTTAAAGTTACATTCATTTCACCAATAACTTAAAGGAAAGAAAAAAGAAAAAGAAAATAAATAATTATTCTATGCACAATTTCTTTGTCTTTAGGTATGAATGTCTTAGGGAAAGAAAATTGAAAAAAATGCAGTAATGTCATCATTTACGTTCAAAATTTTTTCATCAGACTGCTGCATAATAGTTGTCGCGGACGCCAACAATCTTAGTAAGGGGGGGGGGATTGCACGAAATAAAAATGTCTTAATTCTCCTGAGTTCTTGTAAGATTTTAAATAAACTTTCGCTTATAAGTCTGGTTTAATCAGTTTTGTTGCCGAGCAGCCTGCTTGGTTCATGACTTACTATTTCTGCTCAGTAACATTATAAATCGCTCCCGCGATCAGCAACTTTTTACAATCCTGGCTACCACCTGAAGACAAGTTTCTGAACGAGCATTATTAAATGAAATTCTTAATAATTCTTGGACTAAACTGGTCTATGCGAGTTTCTTTTTCTTGTTTTACTCGTGAAGATTTTATTTCTCTTCTAATGTGTCCCTGTACATATTTTGCAGTGGAATAGACACCTGGCAATTCAATATCGTTTCTTTCTTTCAATTAAAGTAAAATAAAGTATAGCAACTTCTTGGTTTTAGCATCTCCTTGTGGCGTTTAAGGTAATCTTCTTGCCAAATAAATCCGCATTGGTAGTCATTACAATTTGACAATCCTTTACACTCTTCAATAATTGTCACCTCACCAGCATTTGTAATCCGACTAATTGTTTGATACTACTCTATAGCATATCTATCTGTGGCTACTAATAACTCTTTAAATTCTGCTTCTTTAACTTGAAGGGAATCCTTTGTTGCTGACATTTTTCAATGTCACTTTTGATGCCTTCAGGTCACAGTGAAGCTATGAGTGTGTTTGAGGATTGTTGCTAGGTCAAAACAGTTATGATTACAGTATTCCCATGCGTGAATGTCAAATCAGTCAATTCTTTTGTGAAGGGATGAAAATCTCAGGGGATATAGATGTTTGTCGTAAGCAATTTTATATTGAGGATAGAGACTATTCTGTTTGTAATTTCTTTTTCTCTTTCCACTAGCGAGGATTTTATTTTATTGATAGAGTCTCAATCATTTCTGCTTGTGCGGGATGTTGGACTATCAAAAGAAATCTGTCCTCCAGTGGTGGTTGTACTGACTGTACTTGTTCGGTAAATTAACGAACCAGCTATAAACATTCTAAAATCATTAAGTGTTTACACTACTAAAATAATTATTCTTTCAATGGACTCTCACCCTTCGTAAAAGGAGTGCTCCACTTTCGAGCTATTCCCAAAAGGATTGGGGATAGTTGCTAATTCCTTTTTAACATTAAACATCTAATAAAGAAAATGAATTCCGTTTCCTTTCCGTTCATAAATTCAATAAAATTGAATTAATATAAAATTAATTTATTGTCGATCCAACCTCTTGCATACGCAACTCTGGTCCTATATTTATCCTTTTTCCTCTGATTTTCGTCAGTCCATCGATGATTGCAATAATTTAACATTGAGACAATGCTCAATTGTCCATTCCCTGTTACTGTTACTAATACTACAGCTGTTAAATTATTTATCCTTTTAAATTCGCCATGAAAAGCTAAATCTAAGACTGGGAATGTATGAAATATCATATCTCAGAGGAAGTTATCAAATAAAATTATTGGGTACCTTTGAGTATATGTATTTCTTTTAGGTACAAGGTTACCAATTTTACGCACTGTGCAAGTATTTAAACAATCTGTGTTTCAGAAAAATCCTAATTATAGCTTTAAAAGGACGTTTGGAATGAAGATCCTTGTGTTCCTTCGAGGTCAATATTCCATTTCCAAGTATAGTTTCAACAAATATCCGTTAATCGCTATAAAATCCTTTTTCTTGCATCTCTTTTGGGCGTTTCTAGATATAAATTTCATGGACAAGCTCGTCGACCTAATTGGGAAAGGACTGAATTCTCGGCGGTAAACAACTGGAGACCCAGATATAATCACAATGATTGGACTCTAGGACCAACAAAGCCATTTGACATGGGCTACATTCATCCACCCCCGACTAGCCAGGTACTGGCAACGGCGCTATCATAATTACCCTAGAGGGAAAACTTTGAACCAGGACCAATAATGAGCTCGTAAAGGACCTCAAACTATAATGGGGCAGAACAAAGACGTGACAATCGCTCTTACTAGCCGGCTTTAAACTGGCAGCTAGCTCGTTGCAATTAAGAGCCGGTGAGCTAAAGATCTCCAATTCAGAATTCGATACCGACAAAAAGGACAAATCAGGGAAGTCAACCGATTCAGCAAAACATCACATTGGTAATTTTAATGAACGAGCCCGTATCCGAGTGTTCACGTATAAAGGACTTATTGACAGCGATGGCGAAATAGACGAACCCACATCCATCAGACTTTACGTTCCCGAAGTCAAAAGCCCGTGGATGCCATTTATGATAGATATCGCAGCTGCAATGAATCTCATAAAGTGCACTGCAGTACATGATGAATTATCATACGATCCTACTGGAAGTACCGAGCTCAGTGGAGTAACTGACGAATGTACTAAGACGTACGGAACCACCTGGCTCACATTAAGTAAGCGACCTGTAAAGTTCCACAAAGTGGATCAGACCTTTCCCATCAAACAAGATGGATTGATAAGGCGAAGATACTTAAAGCAAGAAGAAGCTGTAATTTCCTACTATAACCACGCACTTATGATATCTGCAGATGCAATGCACCCTATACCATTCATTGACAAAGAAATAAGTCTTTTAGTATGCACTGACCAAGCAACTTAAGGGAGTTCCACGGGAAATCTGTCTGTCGACGATAACAATGATGAACAGTCAGGTTGGCAGATAAGGGAGGAGTACACAACATACTGCATTCCAAAACGGAGCAGACAGATTCTAGAAATTAAGCTCCATAAAACCACCCTTAAGGATGGATATTTGCCTAAGATCGACGTAAATAATGACAAAATAATAATCGGAGAAGGAATAGTAACAAATGATAACGGAGTGTGTAGGATCATGGCCATCAACACTAGTGAAGAATTAATACCATTTGAATACGCGAATCCCGATTTCTATTCAGTTATTGCCTTAGATGAAGAGCAAGTTCAACTAACCGATCCTAACTGACGGTTTCGGAAACTCTACGACACCATGACCATGAATCATTTGAATTCCGAAGAAACAAAACACATTGAAGAATTGCTCATGGATTATAATGACGTATTCCTGCTACCAGGAGACCTGTTATCAGTCACTCCGCTCACGGAAGATCGAATTCCTACTACAGATGATATACCCATCGACACCAAGCAATATAGACATCTCCCAATTCGTAAGAAAGTAATAAAGGATAAGGTAGCCAAAAAGCTTAAGGACAGAGTCATCGAACCATCCTGTTCACCCTAAAACAACTCTGTTGTCATTGTGCCAAAGAAGCCTGACAAGTATGGAAACCCTCGGTGGCGTATGGTGATTGACTTTCGTCATTTAAACAAGAAAACAATCAGCGATGCTTACCCTTTGCCAAATATTACCGACATTTTGAACCAATTAGGAGGTTCAGTCTATTATTCTGTATTTGACCTGGCTCACGGATACCAGTAATTGCCATTTTATGAAGAAGACTGCTGGGAGAGTGCTTTCATTACATCTAATGGGCACTATCAGTACACTCGTTTTCCGGAAGGCTTAAAGGGAGCTCCCGCAACCTTTAAAAGGCTCGTCAACAAAATATTGCTAGGCTTGCAGAATACTAAAATGTTGGTATACTTGGATGACACAATAATTTACTCAAAAGACTTACACGAATATGACAGAAAACCCCGGATGTTTTTCAACCGACTACGAACCGCCAAGTTAGTGCTACAGCCAGAAAAGGTGGAGTTCTTGCGAAAAGAGGTAACTTATCTCGGACATATAATCAGTGAAAAAGAAATCAAGCCCAATCCATGGAAAATTAAAGCAGTACAGGACTTCCTGACGCCAAAAACTCCTAAGAACATTCGGCAATTCTTAGAACTAGCAGGATATTACCGAAGATTCATAAAAGATTTGTCTAAAATCGCTTAGCCCCTGTCCAACTTGTTAAAAAAAGAACAGGAGTTTGAGGGGGGGACCCAAGACCAAAGCTTTCAGACGCTAAAAAAACATCTAATTAAATTACCAACACTGATTTTCTCAGATTTTGAACAAACTTTCACTTTGACCACCGATGCTTCGGATTATGCCATCGGAGCTGTGCTTAGCCAAGAGAGAAATGATTTCGATCATCCGGTGGCTTATTTGTCTCGACTATTGAATTCTGCTGAAAGAAATTACTGCACAACGGATAAAGAATGTTTAGCAGCATTATACGCTATGCACCATTTCCGACCTTATTTGCTCAGCAAGGAGTTTATATATTACAGGCTGACCATGAACCACTAAACTGGATGCATAATGGAGAAGACCCAGAGCAGCGGTTAATAAGGTGGATGATGAAATTCACCGATTATACGTACAAATTCCGCTACAAACCGGGAAAATTAAACATCAACGCTGATGCCCGATCAAGAAACCCCATCAAAAAACCCACAGAGCAAGAGATTAATGACGACTCTGTTAAAAAAAATCAGGTGATTTATCATGCCAAAACATCATGTAATGATGTTTTTGGTTTTTACACGTTTCAAACCATGCTTAGTCAATTCAGAACAGTTTTTGAAAATTTTTGAAATTTTTGAACTTAGAAAATTTTTTAGATAGCTTGGTCTTCGAAAAAATTTTGACTTATTTTACAAAAAAATTTCCAAGTTCAAAAATTTAAAAAATTTTTAAAAATTGTTTTGAATTGACTAAGCAATGTTTGGGACGTGTAAAAACAAAAAATATTGTTACGTGATGTTTTGGCATGATAAATCACCTGAGAAATCAGGCGATTTGTCACCTGATTTTTTCACCAGGGGAACTACCTAAGTTAAGAGTCATGACATTAGATAGAATAGGGAAAACAACGCTAGAAGGGATACCAACAATTTAAGTGGACGAACCTTCAACGAAAAATGAATGAGTGGCATCGTAAGTCTATCGACGCCACCAGTGGCACTGAAAAGACAAGGTAGACTACCTGGAGCTACTGTAAAGAGAGCTTCACCTGAACTAGAGCACAGTGTTATTGCTCAACGTACCAGGTCAAAACAGGTAACGCTTCCTAAGGCTGCGAGTGGGATTCAACAAGGACGAGTGACTAAGGCTATAACTGCTCGGCCTAGACTCGCTTACAGTGAAACGTTGACCAGTCATACCCGAAAAGCCGCTGTGACTAAAGAGAAATCATAGGATTTAACGCTATCCAGCACCTCCAACGATTTTAGTAACGACCATCCAAGTCTTAGCAGTGTAACCATACCAAGACATAAGAAATTGGCCAAACAAAAATCGACGCTTGAATCAGACACAGAAAGTGAAGCTGGAAACAGTTCACGAACGGACCATCGACCTCCAATAAAAGATTCTCGACGAATGGGACTGAGGGACATGAACACTACTGACATGGAAATGGATATTAACTCACAGGAAGAATCAACTAAAGTAGAATTAAATGATTCAACGGACCCTCACGTCATCCAATTAGAAGCTGTACCTTCAAACGGCACTGGGGAAGGTACCGACAGAGAATGAGAACGTTAGAGTACCTGAATCTGCGCCAATTGCTGTAAATGTTAAGATGCCCTCAACAGAGTTTGACGTCTCACAATTTAATCTTCCAGAACTCACTGACTATGACACGTACCTCAGCGTCAAGGTCTCTAATGTCATCAAATGGCATAGAGGAACAAAGTAACACCCGAGACACAAATGCACCAGGCTCAATCACAAATAAACCAAATAGTGACCTAACTCTCACATCAGTTGACAAACGAAGAATGATGCAAAATAGCAATTATAAATTTGAAAAGCTGGAGAGAAGCTTACAAGATCACTGATATAACACTGGGGACTGGCTATTTGTGAAAATGAACGCTGATTTCCCTACCTAACCGTGACCGGACTATTTCTCTGAAGATGAGGAGCCAACGCCGTCCCAAAGGGGGAAGCTCGATAAAATGGCAAAGAAACTGGGTCTCGCTGAAATCATCAAAACTCCTAATCAGATAGTAACCGAAAGGTCCGTAAATATTCCGACTCCTGTATGACCGTAAACTCCTGATCAAGATCAGGGGGGCACCACAATTTACTCGCCTCTACAGACTACGTCACTTATATCAGATACTCGAGACTTGATACGCAGCGCACAACAGACCCTTGATAACTTTGTCATTGATCAAGGACTATCAGAGGAAAGAAATTTCGAAGAATCTGATATTGAAAATAACCTTGGCACTCCAATACTCAAGAGACGGCAGCACAGGGCTTTATCAGCAACGCCAACTATAAAGTTCTTGGCACTGAGACACAGCAGCACGCCGCGGACGACAAAATAACCTGGTTTGTTTTCGAAACTTCAAAATATCCTCGAGACAACCGAAGTACCCATGAGAATTGAATATTCACTGGTTGCAGATGATACTTTAAAAATTTTGCCTCCTACTTCATGGACATGGAGTAATATGCACCCATTGTCAGAGGTCAGTGACGGCAAATCCACTAAATCCGAAAATCAAAAGGAGAATGAGATTAGCCCGGTGAGACCGACTAGGCATTGCCTCACGTGCAGCAGGTACAACCTTGTGCACTTTATCACGGGGGACTGTGATTGATATGACTCTGTGACAAACTGTTAAATGATATCGGAGCAATAGATATTCGAGACAAAAAGACAACGACCAAAATAGGGCCAAGTTATTATTGCTTCCTATAAAAAATGCTACATATTTTCTTTAGTGGTGAAGAAGAAGGAGTCAGACCAGTTAGATTGTTATGACCTACACGACATACTGCGGCGAAAAATAAAAGTATGCACTGTCAAGGAGATCACATCAATAAAATAGCCTAAACAAAATAAAGTAACAAGTCACCTAACGGCTGGACTGCTTAACGACATCTTGAAAGAGAACTTCCAAGGCACCAACATCAAGGTAACACTGTGCTACGGTAAATCAGAATACCTTAGTGAAAATGAGCGGAGCAAAGTGATAACAAATCTACACAATAGCCTGATTGGGCGACATAAGGGAATAAATCAAACCTACGTGAAAATAAGAGAGTGATATTACAGGCCTGCTATAGCCTGCAACACCTGTCAGGAGTGAAAAATAGATCGTATCAATAAAAGGGCACCCATTTCAATAACTGACACGCCCATAGACAGTTTTGACAATGTTTCCATAGACACTGTTGGGAAATTACGACTAACTGCATCAGGAAACTGCCATTTACTTACCATGCAATGTCATTTAACGAAGTATGTCATTGTTATAACTTCACCCAGTATAAAGGCCACAACCATAGCTGGTGCCCTTGCTAGACATTTAATATGCCAGTTTGGAACACCCCGCGCTATACTATCAGACAGAGGGACCAGCTTCATGTCATAAATTATTTCTGCTTTGTTACAATTATTAAAAATAACCCAACTTAATTCCTCGGGGTATCGACCTCAAACAACAGGGGCATCAGAGCGCAGCTATGCACCTTTAGTGGATTTCATTCGCATTTATGCCGACTAATACGAATATTGGGACCATCTAGCACCCTTTGCAGCGTTCTCCTACAACAAGTATTCACACTTCGACAGGATATACACCTTTTGAATTAGTATACGGAAAACTCGCTCGGTTCCCTCCAAAATACCAAGGGATAAAAAGTTACTCACTGACAGCCAACAGAGATTAGTAGAGATCGCCAATAAGCATAGGCGAAAGCGTGCCCGTTAAAATACAATGTAAACTACTGCCGCCATATGGACAAATGCCCGAACTATACGCGCAAATCCCCTCCACGTTTTTACACGCGTGCAGAGAAGCAAGCGAGAGAAGAGAAGACAAACACACGAAAAACGCAACTTCCAGTGGCGTAGGTGAACTTACGGCAAGCCCGCTTTAGCTCGTTTTCGCCGCGATGCGTTATACCTTTATTTCAATGTGATTAAACGCCTTCAAAATTTATTGATTAATTACATATTTTTATTTCAAACATAAATAGTTTTTTTTCATGATAAAAATCGTTAGAATAATAAAACAAAAAATGATAAATAAATTATTTTGGGGGGCGATGAACATATATAACTTTTTATGCTATTGTACTAAGGTGTACGTCGGCCGTGGTCACTAAGTTCTTACGCACCTCGACTCTAACACTAATTTTGCCAAGTTCAAACCCGATGTTCCACTTTTTTTTCTTTTTTCGTTCTCTTTTTAAATATTATATTTTTATTATCAGATTTAAAAAAATTTGTGAAATCTTTTTTGTTCCTCAAAAAAAGAACTTTTTCTAAATTTATATAAATGCATGACAACATTTTTAACTCATTTAATAAAAATAGAAAAAAAATATAAATAAACCTAATTTCATTTAGTAAAAGTATAATAATAAACGGATCTAAAGAAATTAACAATTTTACGAATTTAAACTTCATTAAAGCGTATTATAAATGAAAATTACATTATACATCTTGAATATTTTTAAAAATTGGATTTTTACATCTTTCTTTTATTAAGAGCAGGCCAAACTATCTGTCTTTGTTCAATAGAGTTTTTTATCATTTGCCTGAAACACAATCCGTTGTACCAAGAAAAAAATAGAAGCCCCTGCTAGATATTAGTATAATAAGTAAATTTTGTAATAACAATTAAATTATTTTATCGTGTAGTTTTTGAATGATATGAGACCTACTAACAAAGTAGAATATAACCTATCTTTTTTGGTAGGACACATATTATTCAAAAACTACACAATAAAATAATTTGATTGTTATTACAAAATTTATTTATTATACTAATATCTAGCGGGGGCTACTATTTATTTCTTGATACAACAGATGGTGTTTATGTGAATGATGGAAAACGCTATTAGATAAAGACAGATAATTCGGCCCCCTGTTAATTATTATAATTTTATATCATCCATTTTTATTTACAAAACAAAAAAATTGATAATTATCTTTAACGAACGGAATAATTTTCGGTTCTTACTAAACAAAATTTTAGTTTTGACTAAACTTTGAATACTTCAATTATTTTTGTCAGTTAAAAAGTGTCATTTTCTAAACTTATATAAGGGCATGATAACTTTCTTTTTAAACAATTTTTAAATAATAACATTTCATTTTAATATTTACAAAATATAAAAAACAAAAAATCTTAATTTTTTAAAAATTACATAAACGGTTTTAAAATTGACGTTACACCGAGATTAATTATTTAAGATAAATTGAATATTCTTTCAGAAAAATAACTATTTTGCATCTTATCTAACTGCTTGTTCTGAATTACCTTTTTATTATATGTTTTTGCTTATTATATGTTTAAATGGTTTATTATGGTTATGTGCATTAAAAGTTTTAATTAACTATTATATATTTATTTGATTTTAAAAAAACGATGCCAAGGGCTTTGGCGCAATGCTTTCTCATGGGGCTCATTGAGTTTAAGTAATTATATTTTATTTTTTTAAATGTAATTTTAATGTAAAAATGAGATTTCCATGCAAATTTTGAAGCGAATCCATCAAGTACTTCACATATAATAAAAAAAAAATTTTTTTTTAAATCTTGAAAATGCTCTAAAATTGTAACTGTACTAGGAAAATTAGTTTTCAGAAGCTTGTTTTCTACTGACAGCAGCGGATAACTTTTATATAAATTTTGGAGCAAATCTATCGAGTAATTAACGTAAAACAGGAGAAAAATGAAAAATCAAAATTTTTTTCAAATCTTAAAAATGCTCTAAAATTAAAACTACGCTAAAGAAATCAGTTTTCAAATTTCTTTTTAATTTGAGCGATCACAAATAATTTACATATAAATTTTAAAGCAAATCCCTCGACTAGTTTACGTAAAGTACCAAAAAAATGAGAAATCCAAATTTTTAGAAAATTTTTAAAATGACTCTAAAATTAAAACTACGCTAAGAAAACAAATTTTCAATAGCTTCCCCCCAGTCAGACAAACAAATAGATTGAATGCAAAATATTACTAGCCACAAATTCATCGAGTAGGTCACGAAATCTAATTTACTAACTAAATACAAACAATTCTAAAATTTCAAAATGCTCTATAATTAAAATTAACCTAGAAAAATTAATTTTTAAAAGTTTTCCTTTTTTTCGCAATCGCAAATGATTTTTATCCAAATTTTAGAGCGAATTCATCAAGTAGTTTGCGTAAAATTAAATAAAAATAAATATCAAAATTTCATTTAAATTTAAAAAATGGCTCTGAAATTGAGACAACATCAAGAAGACTAAATTTCGTGCGCTCCAGCTGCACGAGCAAGAATGATACGTTTGTGGCCGTGACTGCATATATTATTTTTTGCCCGAAGGTCGTTAAGCGGAAGCTGGGGCGGAGCCCCCCATCTACAAAAAAATAATTGATAATTCTTAAAATATAAAAAAATTTATTAAAAAAATTCAATTATAAACAATAAATAACTAATAATTCTTAAAATACAATAAAAAGATACAATAAAAAAATTCTATTATAAAAACAACTAATAACTGTTAAAATATAACATTAAATTTAAACAAAAATATAATAAAATATAAAATGAAGCTTGACGATAAAAATATAAGACGAAGATAAACCATAAAAATTATAATTGAAATATACTATCTAAAAAAGAAAAAAAAAGTTTTATTACGCGAAACTTGTAACTATGTCTTTTCCTCGCTCTCTCCTTTTCTTTCATAATATAAATATATTGAGTCCACGTTATTCGTTAACACATATCCAGTATTGTATATGTAAGAAAAGGATAGCGATATTAAGGAAAGCGAGCAGTTCATTCAGTTCAATTCCAAGAATCAGCAACGTCGAGAACGTTTTTCTGCGAACTTTTATTAAAATAATACATTAAATATGCACATTTTTCTTTTGCGGCCTAGGACAAGAATACTTTATTTTGTGCTCCGTATAGAGGACACAAAAATTTATTTTGCGGCCTCAGGACAAAAAAAACTTTTTATTTCAAATTTTTTTTTTTCATAAATGATGTAACGGTTATTTTGCCCGTTACAAAAAAGAGAATTAGCTTTTAATTAAATATTACTTTTTAGCTAAGTTTTTAAATTTAATTTTATGCGAAGTCGCTGAATCTATAAGAAATTTTACTAAATATTACACAGCGAACTCCGATTGTGCTAGCTAATCAATCCTATTGATAAACGACAAAATCTTATGTGATATATTTGTCGCTTGCTGCACACACTGCGTCTCTCTCTCTCTCTCTCTCTCTCTCTTTCTCTTACCTGATCGAGAGACGCGTGGCCGGTAGCGCAGTTTTCCTTCGTGAGGCAGGTTCCAAAATACGTTATATTGAAATATATGATATTACGTAACTAAATAATTTATAACTGCTCACAAGGACCGCGGAGGCGTCGGAGTAAGCAACGGGAATTATATATTTTATGTTAAATATAGTCAGGCAATATAAATTAGTTGAAAGCACGTTTTAATAGAAAACAAAACTAATTTATTATAAGAAAAATATATAAGATATGAATGAAACAGAAATGGAATAATGTAATATATGAAAAATAATGTACGCGTCTAATGAGAGAGTGAGCAAAGGGAGGGCGCGTCACGAACTAAATAATACTCGCTTATGACGCTGATCGGTTATATAACCGATGATACAATATACCTGAACAAGTATCTCTCGAGGAAGAGATACTTGGATATCGCACAGTATAATTATACTTACAATAACGCACTGGCCAGCTTACACTAATTACCTACGTGCACGTAGACGCCGCTCGCCCGTTACTGTAGCTTCTCCCCTGTACGTAACCAATACGCAGATGCTCTAGACTAGGTCGGTGGAAGACGTCTCTTCCCGATCCTTGAATTCCGCTGAGCTCTGCCAACGTGGTTGCCTGGACGTAGATCGGTGGAATCCTATACACGCCGATCAACGTATTTACTGGCACTTAATGGCTGACCGCTAAGACGCGCGAAAAGCGGTCAAGCAAAACTCTACAGAAAGAATTTCTGAGAGTGGCAACTTGCAAGTATAATATAATACGCAAGTCTGTATAAACTCACGACTTTTAATTAAGACAATGTCTCGCTCTATCAAATACGAACTTAGTCTACCGTATTATATGACCACGTGGCGAAATTCTCTAATAAGCACAGCGTGGCTTAGGTTTCGTGCTAACGCAACGGTAGCCGGAAACTCTCTGAAGCGCCTCGCGGCCGACGAGCTTCTCTCTCGCGTGCCGGTCGTCAAGATACGCACTTCTTTACTCGTTTATCCAATATTAATACCTGAGCGCGCAAGATTCAAACACGGTAGAATACCGTTACAATGAGTCTTTTATATCAATGTAGTTTTATTTAAATTATGTAATTGTATTAATTGCTTTTGAGGGTTTCAAAAAAAGCTTTAATTTTTTTCATAGTAGCGAGGCAAAGAATAGAAAGTCTAAATAAAAAATTTATGTCTAAAAAGGCGTTAGTTAACACATGTTTAGAAAATGATTGCAGTTGACGGTTATTTTATTTTAAGCAACTGTATTATAAATCATTATTTTTTCTTAAAAATTTTTCTCATTGTATGTTTCAATTTTTATTTGTAAGCATATTATTAATTTTTTTTTAAATAAAAAAAGGCGAAGCATTAGATTTGAACTTGGAAAAATTTTTAATTGCTGCAACGTACCCTAAAACTTAGCCAACACAGCCATTTTACATTTTTCAATTAAATCAAATTACATATTTTTATCGCATCCACGCCACAAAGTTTATTTTTTATAATTACCTAAACAGTTTTCGTTATTA
This sequence comes from Anastatus disparis, assembly GCA_017163975.1. NCBI lineage: Eukaryota > Metazoa > Arthropoda > Insecta > Hymenoptera > Eupelmidae > Anastatus > Anastatus disparis. Next base: position 712,043 of record JAFFSR010000365.1, on the reverse strand, counting down.
AATAACAAAATTATTAAAATTAGCATTTTAAAGACAAACACGTTGCATGCTGCACATCGTTTTTTATGATTAAATTTTTTTATTTGAATAATTAATTTCTTCATTTTTTTTTTTTTTAATATTGTATTTAAATAAATTTTTTATGATACAATAAAATATTTACGCGTTTTATTACATTTATCGTAAATAATAGTAAAAAATATACTTTAAAAAGATATAAAAAAATCAAAAAATATAAACTCAAAAAAAAATTGACTTTGAAAAGTTTAAAACAATAATAACATTTTTCCCTAATTAATTGTCAAGCTGAAAAAAAATTTAAATGCTTTTCATATCATGTTTCAAAGTTTGAAATCATTGTAATAACTACAAAAAACATTGAAATCTATTTTTTTTTAATTTTTGGAAAAATGAAAATCTATATCAATTTAAAAAAAATAAATGTAATTTAAAGTCGTTTTATTTAAAACGCGCTTTGGTGAAATTCACAAAGTTTTGTAAAGTTCCATTTTTTGAAAATCAAATTATCGACCTGATATCAACAATTTTGCACTGATATTAAAAAGGATATACTTTTAATAAAAGCATTTCTTCATTCTTTTATGTATCTAAAATAAAATGATGTTTATCAACATTTTATGTTAAATTTTTATTAAATAAATTAAAAATAATTTTTTTGCCCTAGGCCGCAAAATGACCATTTTGCGTCCTACGGAAAAACTTTAAATTTCTCGGCCTCGGGACAAAAAAATAGTATATTAGACCATGGATGCATATTGATCATCCTAGCTCGTGCAACTTTTGGGGCCGAGCGTAGCGAGAGCTCTCGCTACGCTCGGCCCCAAAAGTTCGCACTCGCTGAGAATGATCAATATGCATCCTTGGTCAATAATGTACTATTATCATGCTTCCATATAAGTTTGGTAAGTGATAGTTTTAAGAGACTAACTCTAACCTAATGGGCTGCATGCGACTAACATTGCACAACATAAAATCCATCATCTGAATTGCACTTTATGTTTTAGGTAACTGAACGAGAAGCAGTTGACAACAAACGAATCCATTAGCATCTTTAACAATCAACCACATGTCCACTAAAATCATTTAACAGTCAGAATAGCACCTTCGGCAAGCGCTACAACAACATCTATTTCTTTTTATAACTTTTATATTCTTCAATTACCATTTTTATAATTTAAACATTAACATTTCCCTTATTAAAATTAATGAACTCTAAATTTCTTATAATTATCAAGCATATTGTAAAGCGGGAACCCTCTCCAGTAATCATACTTTATACAGACACACATAGCATGAAATATTTCGGTGGAATATTTTGAAATATTTTAGCGAAAAATTTCAGTACAAGCTTTCATAAGCATTTTATAAATATTTCAAAACAAGATTTACAACAAATTTTTTATTTCTTTCAATGGAAATTTTCATAAATATTTCATAAACATTTCATGAAATATTTGTTAAAATATTGTTAAAAGATTCCACTGGAATCTTTTATGAAAGATTTTGTAAAGCTCTATTATCCCTTTCAGAACCAATGTACATTACAATGTACATTGACATTTTTTGGTTTTTTTGAAATTGTGCAAAAGTGGCTTCAAATTTTGTAAAAAAAATATGTGTATTAGATTGAAGTGGACTATTTCCGATCTCAAACTGAGGGCCTAAGTTATTATATCTTTGATAGAAACTGAGAAAACTTGAAAAGAAAAGAAAAAAAAAAAATTTTTTTATCGCAAAAATTGCCTAATAAATGAACACTTATCATCGCTAAATGGTTATCAGAACTTTTCATGATGAAATAATAATTCCGTTCTGAAAGGGTTATATATTTCACAACGGCCATAAGTAGATCTAAACCTGAAATATTTATGAAATATTTTATCAAACTTTTCAGAAATGTTTCAATGAAATATTGTTGGAAACTTTCAAATAAGGCTTCCTGAAATATTTCATAAATATTTTAGCAATATTACTCAGCAAGATTTTTGATATCCCAAAGCCGACTTGCAACATTTGAAATATTTTACTGAAATCTTTCATGAAAGATTTTGTAACGTTTTATGTAATATTATTACTTTTAAAAAAGTATATTTTAGGCGAGTTCAGGTATTGAATAGTATAGTATTCTTTAGAACATTTTTTCTAAATATTTTATTTTACCCAATACATAATATTTTTTTTATTTTAGCTTTCGAAAGTACTGAAATATCATCATCAAGTTTATACTTTTTATTTGATTTATCTTTAGTTTTTGCTTAAGAAAGTTTTGAAATCAATCAAGCAATCGTCGAGTACTTCCGTATTAATTCATTCTTTTTAATATGAAGTTCATAATATGAATAATATGAAATTCATAAAATGTTTACAGTTTTGGCTAAAGAAAGTTTCGAAATCAATCAAGCAATCGTCGAGTACTTCTGTATTCAATTCATTTTTTTTAAAGCTTTTTTTAGAGCTTTAAAACATATTAAATTTTACTAAATATCTACAAAATAATTTGCCAGGCCCGTAGATTAATAGTTCATGGTGTAATTGATAATTTTAAAGTTTTTATAGTAAAAAAAAGCGAAAGAAAACTAAGAATATTGAATTCTCTGCGTTACATAACATCACATATAAAAAAAATAATTTTTGAGCACAAAATAGATTTTTATTTATTGTAATAGGATGTATTTTTGTTCTTTATCTTTGAATGTATATGTATTTATTAAATTCATATTTTAAACTGTTATTTAACACACGTGAATTAGCTAACAATTAAATTATAAACCAGTACACATTAACATTGAGCATTTCACCAACAAAATATTAATCTACGGGCCTGGCAAGTTATTTTGTAGATATTTAGTAAAATTTAATATGTTTTAAAGCTCTAAAAAAAGCTTTAAAAAAATGAATTGAATACAGAAGTACTCGACGATTGCTTGATTGATTTCGAAACTTTCTTTAGCCAAAACTGTAAACATTTTATGAATTTCATATTATTCATATTATGAACTTCATATTAAAAAGAATGAATTAATACGGAAGTACTCGACGATTGCTTGATTGATTTCAAAACTTTCTTAAGCAAAAACTAAAGATAAATCAAATAAAAAGTATAAACTTGATGATGATATTTCAGTACTTTCGAAAGCTAAAATAAAAAAAATATTATGTATTGGGTAAAATAAAATATTTAGAAAAAATGTTCTAAAGAATACTATACTATTCAATACCTGAACTCGCCTAAAATATACTTTTTTAAAAGTAATAATAAAGATTAAATAGTATTTATCAATTTGAACAATGATTAAAAACAAAATTAACAGTTATAATATTCAAAAAATTTCAAGAAATTTGATAAAATTATAAAATAAAAAAATAGTTTAATGGTATTTTTATGAATTTTATATTATTTAAAAAAAGTTGAAACAAAAGAGCTTATTAATCAATGTCAATTTCATTCCTTTTTATTAAAAAGAATGAATTGAATAAAGTAATACTCGACGATTACTTGATTGATTTCTAAACTTTCTTCAGCCAAAATTGTATATTTATTTAATAGTTTGAAAGATTACGAACTTCATATCAAAAAGAATGAATTAAATACGGAAGTACTCGATATAGTTTACTGGATATAGTTTGTATCTGAAAATGATTATATATAACTTTTGTATAACTCTATAAAACTAGATACGAAATATAACAAAAAATCTTTTTAAAATTTATAAAGAAATTGTAGACAATTAAATATTCAAAACAAAAAAAATTAGAAAGTGAACAAAATTTGATAAAATGTTTAATTAAATTAAACATTTATGTTCAATTAATTTTTTATGTTTAATTAATCGTAACACGATTTTTCAGTAGACGACTTGAATACATTAATTACAAATTAACGTACATTTTTATCACTTCCTGAAGATGATGTCCAGGTGACCTGGACAACCTCTAGGTCGACGAAACATCATTCAGAAAGTGCATCTAGTATTATAATTGAAATTAAAAATTTTTTGTCACTTCCTGGAGATGATGTCCAGGTGCCCAGGATGACCTCCAGGATCACGAAACATCATTCACAAGGAAACACATATAGTATTATCATTGAAAATATATAAATTTTTGTCACTTCCTATAGATGATGTCCAGGTGACCTAGATGACCTCCAGGTCGACAAAACATCATTCTCGAGAAAGTGAATCTAGTATTATAATTAAAAATTTTTTGTCACTTCCTGGAGATGATGTCCAGGTGGCCAGGATGGCCTCCAGGATCACGAAATATCATTCACAAGGAAACACATCTAGTATTTTTATTGGAAATATATAAATTTTTTGTCACTTCTTGGAGATGATGTCCAGGTGACCTGGACGACCTCCAGGTCGACAAAACATCATTCTCGAGAAAGTGAATCTAGTATTATAATTAAAAATTTTTTGTCACTTCTTGGAGATGATGTCCAGGTGACCTGGACGACCTCCAGGTCGACGAAACATCATTCTCGAGAAAGTGAATCTAGTATTATAATTTAAAATTTTTGTCACTTCTTGGAGATGATGTCCAGGTGGCCAGGATGGCCTCCAGGATCACGAAACATCATTCACAAGGAAACACATCTAGTATTTTCATGGGAAATATATAAATTTTTTGTCACTTCTTGGAGATGATGTCCAGGTGACCTGGACGACCTCCAAGTCGACGAAACATCATTCTCGAGAAAGTGAATCTAGTATTATAATTTAAAATTTTTTGTCACTTCTTAGAGATGATGTCCAGGTGGCCAGGATGGCCGCCAGGATCACGAAACATCATCCACGAGGAAACACATTTAGTATTATAATTGGAAATATATACATTTTTGTCATTTCCTGTAGATGATGTTTAGGTGAGTTGGAGGACCTCCGGGTCGACGAAACATCATTCACAAGAAAGGGTTTAGTTGATAATAAAAAAATCATACTATGTTAGAATTATAGAATACGTTTATACGAAAATATTATTTTAATTATAAGTATAAATAAATAATTTCCGTATTCGTACCCTGACTCGCCGTCGATATATATACTATAGCATGATATACTAACTTGAATACAAACCGCATGCACCATACTAACTACTATACTATAGCCGAAAAACATGAAAAATATGCTCATAGCTCTCCTACAATATTAAAGTGTGACGTCACAGGCTGGAAACAAAAATTGAAGGGCTGATGACGAAGAAGAATTTTCATAACGCGAAATCGACACTTTAAAATTTTAGATTACGTTTTCTCGAGATTGAGTAAACCGATCGTCATAAAACTTTTTTTAAATTAAAGATAAAATAAAAATCTTTCATTATCAATTTGTATTTATAAAATATATGAATGCATTTTCAAAAGATTCTATTTTAAAATTTTCGACACTCTAATTCAAAGTATAAGAGGAGCACCTCGACGTTTTCGTATTCGTACCTTAACTCGCCGTCGAGGCGCTGCCGCGCCTCTTGATATTTCACATCGACCTTAAGAAGATCATAATCTGAAATATTTATAAAACATTTTATAAAACCTTTCAGAAATATTTCAATGAAATATTTTTGGAAACTTTCAAGTAAGGTTTTCTGAAATATTTCGTAAATATTTCAACTATATTACTCTGCAAAATTTTTTATTTCTCGAAGCCGACTTGAAATATTGTTTAAATATTTCACTAAAATGTTTCATTTAAGATCTTTTAACGTTCTATGTAATATTTCACATCGGCCATAAGTAGATCATAACCTGAAATATTTATAAAACATTTTATCAAACCTTTCAGAAATATTTCAATGAAATATTGTCAGGAACTTTCAAATAGGGCTTACTAAAATATTTCATAAATATTTTAGCAATATTATTCAGCAAGATTTTTAATCCCCCAAAGTCGACTTGAAATATTGTTTAAATATTTCACTAAAATCTTTCATATAAGATTTTGTAAAGTTTTATGGAATATTTCATATCAGTCATAAGTGGATCAAAATCTGAAATATTTATGAAACATTTCATTAAACTTTTCAGAAATATTTCAATGAAATATTGTCAGGAAATTTCAAATAAGGCTTCCTAAAATATTTCATAAATATTTTAGCAATATTACTCAGCAAGATTTTTAATCCCCCAAAGCCGACTTGAAATATTGTTTAAATATTTCACTAAAATCTTTCATGTAAGATTTTGTAAAGTTTTATGGAATATTTCATATCGACCATAAGTAGATCAATATCTGAAATATTTATGAAACAATTCATTAAGCTTTTTAGAAATATTTCAATAATATTGTCAGAAACTTTCAAATCAGGCTTCCTGAAAAATTTCGTAGATATTTCAAGAATATTGCTTTGCGAAATTTTTGATTTCTCAAAACCGACTCGAAATATTGTTGAAACATTTCACTGGATTTTTTTATGAAATATTTTGTAAAGCTTTATGTAATATTTCATATCGACCATGAGTGGATCAGCATCTGAAATATTTATGAAACTTTTTATTAAACTTTTCAGAAATATTTCAATGAAATACTGTCGAGAAATTTGAAATAAGGCTTACTGAAATATTTCATAAATTTTTCAACAATTACTGTTACTACTATTATATTAAAGTGAAGAATTAAGACTTTTTTTTTCTTACGTGAATATCTTTTGCATTATTGTCACATACACATACACACGTGCAGTATTAACATATACATACACACATACACATACATACATACACATTCACATATATATACATATCCAAACACATACACATACTCATATACACACACACATACACAATATCCGTCACTCCATCTCTCCGTCTCCCTCTCTCTATCTCCATCTCTCCGTCTCTCCGTCTTTGTCTCTCCGTGTCCGTCTCCGTCTCTCCATCTCCGTCTCTCTGTCTCCGTTTCTCCATCTCCATCTCTCCGTCGCCGCACTATGGTCTGAAGCGACTTTTCATTGGTCAAAATTAAGTAGCAACTAATAGGATAGGGTTGCGGAGGTCTACCAGGGCTTATTTTGAAGGTCTTGTGATGTACTTTCATGGAAAAATATTTATGAAAAACTTTCTGTGACGGAGATATCTTTAAACACCCGTCAAAACCAAGGTTTTTCCGATTTTTTCGCTTATTTCTCTTTAAACATTAGTATGAAGGTAATAAGGACACAAATACATCACAGATTATTGAAGTAGAGTGAAAAACCTTCAATTTACTCTTTTGTAAACGTTTCTAGGTGCCATAGAATCCTAGTTACAACGATTTCAAGTCGAGAGTCTCCCTAAAAACAAGGTTTCTTAACATATCTGGCTTGTTTCTTTGAAAAAATTTTTTCAAATCGTATTTTATCGCCTAAGTAAAACAGATCGAGAAAAAAATAATCACATTTTACCAGTACTTCATTTACACCCTTAAAATTAAGCCCTAAAATCATATTTTTGGCTAAAAATAATTTTTTTGCTCTTTTGTTGGATTAAATTTTTTCTTACGGGTACAAAACAATGTCTTTTGTAAATTTTGAACTAAGGGACAAGAATCCATTGTTTAAATGTAGCTCAAACAATTTTAGAACTCTTGAAGGGTCTAGCTGATTATGATAGGGTCAGGTAACCCCCCCCCCTCCCAACGGTATTACCAAACAAAAAGTACTCCAATAAAGTACATTAAAATATTTTCGGAACACATCAATGAAATGCCTTTTTTATAATTTTAAATAATTAATATTGGTAAAATATATTGCCTAATAAAGATATAATGTATATTTTAAAAAATTATTACCATAACAATAATTATTATAATAGATTAAAACGTATAATATAAAAATGATTTAATAGACTTCTGGGTTGAAAAGGTAAATTAAAAATCATTTGCATGTATTTGAATTATGTCATGCTACTTGAATATTAATGCAATATTAGCTAAGTTAAATTATTGTTATGAACACGTATATTATGTTATATAAATATCAAAAAATTAAATGAGCTCATATTGCACTAATATTCAAGTAGTATGATATAACGCTAATATATGTATATGATTTTTAATTTTGTTACTTAAATATAATAAATCTTTCAAATCATAATTTTAGAACTATAAAAAATTTTTGACTGTTCTGAATGTTTAACGCCCAGATTAGACGTTTCAAAATATTTTTTATAAACAATACATAAATAAATAGACTGATTTTGATGATATTTTAAAATAATACATTCAAAAATGCATATATTTGAGTATTCTAAGTTTTTTAATGAATTGTAGGTATTCTAAGTATAAAAAATGTAATCTATATGCATAAAAACATTAAAACTAAATAAATAAGATATCGACTATTATAATGTTTACTACAAATATAATTTGACTACACTCACGAGTTTTAAAGTCGGATTATAATAAAATATAATTATTTATACGGAAAAAAATCTTCTAAAGAACTTTAGCGAGAATCTGCCTTGAAAAGTTAAACGTTCTAAAATTCTTGAAGCTACATTCACTATACAGATTCTTGTTCCTCAGTTCAAATTCTACAAAAGACAATGTTTTGTACCATTTAAAAATATATTAATTTAACAAGAGAGCAAAAAAAATTATTTTTTTCCCAAATGTATAAATCTGTTTCACTAAAGCGTTAAAATAAGATTTAAAAAAATTTTTCCAAAAAAACAAGCCAGATATGTTAAAAAATCTTGTTTTTAGGGAGATTTTCGATTTAAAATCGTTGTAACTAGGGTTCTATAACATCTAGAAACGTTTTCCAAAAAGAAAATTGAAGGTTTTTCACTCTACTTTAGTAATCTGTGATGTATTTGTGTTCTCATCATCCTCATGCTAACGTTAAAAGAGAAATAAGCGAAAAATTCGGAAAATCCTTGATTTTGACGGGTTGTTGAAGATATCTCCGTCACAGAAAGCTTTTCATAAATATTTTTCCATGAGAGTGCATCACAAGACCTTTAAAATGAGCCCTGGTAGACCTCCCCAACCCTATCCTATCGGGCGCTACTTAATTTTGTCCAATGAAAAGTCGTTTCGAACCAAAGTGCGCCATCTCCGTCTCCCCGTCTCTGCTGCTCCGTCTCCGTTTCTTCGTCTCCGTCTCTCCGTTCTTCCATCTTTGTCTCTTTGTCTCTGTTTATCTGTCTTTGTCTCTTTATTTCCGTCTCTGTCTCTTTGTCCATGTCTCCATCCTTCCGTCTACGTCTCTTCATCTCCATTCTTCCGCTTTCGTCTCTCCGTCTCCACCTTTCCATCTCTTTGTCTCCGTTTGTTCATCTTCGTTCCTCTGTTCTGTGTCTCATTTTTTCGTCTCGGTGTTGGTAAATACACTCCTACTCTTTTAAATGATTGTCTTTGCGGCTTATTAATAGTCACTGCATGAGCAAGTTTTACAGGAAATGGTTTTTTGGTCATCGCGAATGGCAGTTCATCATTTGCTGATAAGGTCATACGTGGTAAGAATATAGTACTCCCTTTTTTACTCCCTGTTAATATTTGCGCAATAATAGTGAATTGTTTTAATTTTGTTATCACTAATCGGATTTCGTTACAAAGTCCTTCATTCAAATTAACATTTCTTAGAAGCATTACTAAAGCTCCTTTTTTTAATCATACTATGTGGATGTGAATCGTTGGGCATTAAAAAACTTCAAAATTCTGTTGGCAAAATTACGTCTAAACTTTCGTTATTTACATTATTTGCATAGTCAATGCTCAAGTACTCTATTACTGGTTTATTTTTGATAAAATTTTTTCATTCATTTCTATTACATCTAAGTTTTTCAGTGCTAATATAATAATTTCGTAATAGTCACAATTTTCAATATTTATATTATGCCCGTAAATTTCATCAATGAGATTGCGCTTTGACAATATTTCTTTTGGAATTGGTATATTTCATTTCCGTTTTCATATTTTAAATGAAAATTACCATTTCCTATATTTAGTAACCAATTTTTAAATTTATTATCTGATTCTGATAAACGTTTATTTTCTTATGAAGATATACATTAAGAATGTTCCCGTGAATAGCTTTTTTTAACACAATTTTCTACTATCTGTGTTCTATTTCTATGTTTTACTATTGGCAATGTTTGTCTAAAATCACCTGATATGATAAATGTTTTCCCTCCAAATGGATAATTATTATCACATACATCTTTAAATATGTAATCGACGGCTTGAAAAGCGTGTTTTAAAGTCATTGTGATTTTATCTCAAATAAAAATTGATACATTTTTCATTTTTTTACCTATTTCACTGTTTGCACTAATATCACATATTGTGTCTTCAGATATGTTCAACGGTAATTTAAATGCTGTATGTACTATCACACCGTCGTGTAATAAATTAGCCATTGTACCTGTCCATGATACAACTTAATAGTTAATTCCATGAATTTTTAGATAAGTTATAATTCTATTCAATAAGTAATTTCCACCACTTTCACCTGGACTGTCTAGATATATATATACTTTTCATTTTGTATGTTGGAGTATTAATAATTGACCAAATATTATTAACATTATTTACTGTACTATATTCAATTTCGCTATCTTCAATATAGTATTCTGAAGTGGGTCAATTAAAGTCACTTAATTGGAATCCATTATTAGTTAAAATATCATTAATTATGCTTAATGCATATTCTTTACCTTTTTGTTCATTCATTTTTGGAGGATAAAAATAGATTTTTTATTTTTCATATAATTCTCAAGCATTGATTGGATTGTAAAATTTACAAATGTAACCAAATGATTAACAAAGAGCTTCTGGAAATTGAGATTTACAAGATTCTTCTAAACATTCATCCCATTCATCATCGATTTCAATTAAATTTCTTACTCTTGCTGCTTCTAAGAATGTTGGGTATATAATTCCATCAAAAGTTTTTCAGCTTTCAAAAGATGTTGCAGCTTTAACGCGAAGCAGAAATAATCTTAAAAAGAATCTTTCTCTTTTTTCTGATTAACTAAGTACATTCTGGTTAGAATAGGTTTCATAGTTTTTATTCTTTTCGTCCATGTTTTATGTATTCGATTAAAAACATAATTTTGCGGTGTATCAGAACAAAAGTAATTATGTACCTTAAGGTCACTTTTATTAAGTTCAAACCACGCTGTTAGTGTGGTATTTACATTTTTCTTATCAATTTTGTGTTCGAATCCTACTTTAAAATACATATATTGTTCATTTCCATCATGAACGGCTAATCTATAAATTATATGAGAAAGTTCACTAATATTATATTCCCATATGCGATGCATAGCTTCTGGTTGGCAATCGTATCTTGTGTTTATATATTGATTGATTTCATCATAAAACATATCCAAATCATTTGTTACATCCGTTTCATCATTAGTATTACTTTCAGTATTTATTTAACTTGCTTTCATTTCGATAAATGCACAATCATGTTCTTTAAAGCAGTATTTAAATAAGTATTTTATCCCATTTACTCCTATTTTTAAACATAATTCAATATTAATATGACAATTAAACTTTAGTAATAAATACGGGTTATCAGAAATCACAAATCTATTGTCTGCCCACTTGTTTTTTGTGTATAATATCTCATTTTTATTGTTTCTCTGTCGATAAATAGGATAACCATTTGTCATTATTGTAGTTTCATTACATCGTTTCGGAAAATTTTTTGGACACTTTCCTGATTCTTCATCCGTACGAGGTGAGTTTTTATTCTGATCTTCACAAGGGCCAAGGATCATAAATTATTGAACTATTTCATATAATTTGGAATCCTCATTCTTATTGGGAATTTCAGCTACTATAAATATATCAAAGTCATCAGTATTGTAAATTTTATCATCTTTACTTAAAAATATTAGCATATAGGCATGCCGTAATCCTTTCTTTTGAAATTCTACGACGTATGCAAAGGCAATGCATTTTCCCAAAATATGTTTTTTGGGAATTTGCTCTATTAAACATTTCAGTTTTTGATAAAATACTACAACAACAATATCTGGTCCATCTGTTACTTCTTCACTTTGCCCTATATTATTTGTGATTTTGTCCCATTTCGGCTTGCAGGTCATAGTGATGAAATAATCTGGTTTCCCAATTCTTCGTACTGATGTCATAACCCATATGGAAAAAATTTTTGGATATAATTGTAAATAACTGCTAATAACTGTAAATAAATGTAAATAAATGTAAATAACTGTAAATAACTGTAGAAAAGTGTTAAAAAATGTGGGAATTGAGACATAAATAACAGTTATTTACAATTATTTAGAATTATTTACTGTTATTTACACTTATTTACAGTTATTAACTGTTATTTACACTTATTAGTTAGCAGTTGTTTATATTTATTTACAGTTATTTACATTTATTCACTTTTTTCACAATTATTTACAGTTATTTACGATTATTTATAATTTTTTACAATTATTTGCAGTTATTTACATTTTCGAAAATTATCACGAATTTATTCAATAATTTTATATATAGGCGAAAATTTTTAAAAATGTGAATAACTGTAAATAATTGTAAAAAACTATGGAAAATTGTAAATAGTTGTAAATAATTATAAATAACTGTAAATAACTGTAAAAAACTGTAAATAACTGTAAATAACTATAAATTATTGTAAATAATTATTAATAACATTAAATTATCCACTGATTCAAAAATTTTTGAAAATGTAAATAACTGTAAATAATTATGAATAACTGTAAATAATTATGAATAATTGTAAATAATTATAAAAAACTGTAAATAATTGTAAATAATTGTAAATAACTGCAAATAACAGTTAATAACAGTTAATAACTGTTAATAATAGTAATTAATAATAAATAATAGTAAATAACTGTAAATAACTATTATTTATGTCTCAATTCCTACATTTTTTAACAGTTATTTACAATTATTTACTATTATTTACAGTTTTTCACATAAATTATTTCCATATGGGAAGATCAAGAAAATTTTGATATAAGGAACGCGGACTTCCTATAAAAGTTGATGGTAATATAAACATTTTTCTTATACTATGATTGTCAATAATAATTATTCACTTTTATTGAAGCTTATTAATTTACGAAAAACTAAAAAATTTTTTATTTTAATACAGTAAAATATAATTATATGAAAATGTGAAAAATAATTTAATACATATTTCATATTGAACTACTATTGTCAATAAAATTAGCAAATTTATATACAATAATATAATATATGAAAATGCAACCGAGCGACGTCAGGAGCGAGGTGAATTTTGCTCGTATTTTATTATATTTATCTCCTAAAGTCCACTCAAAATTTAGTTGAAACTTTTTACTAAAATCTTCTATGAAAGATTTTGTAAAGCTTTGCGGAATATTTCACATTATACATAGCAAGAAAATTTCAGTGAAATATTTCAAAACATTTCAGTGAAATGTTTTGAAAAATAGTTTCATAAATATTTCAGAAATATTTCAAAGCAATATATTTAGTGCAATTTTTTAATCTTTCGATAAAACCTTTAAGAAACATTTCATGAAATATTTATCGAAATTCGTTAAAACATTTCATAAAAATCTTTCATGAAATGTTTCTGAAAATTTACTAAAGAATTCACATCAGTTACTTTTAAATCGAATACTGAAATATTTATAAAATATTTTATCAAGCTTTCAAGGAACTTTTTACTGAAATATTGCATCAAAGTTTCAAATAAAAAATCCCGAAATATGCCATAAATTTTTTACAATATTAACGTGCCAGATTCTCAATTAAAAAAAAACTACGAAAAAATATTGCTAAGACATTTCATCGAAATATTTCACGAAAGCTTTACTAAAGATTTCACATCGGCGATTTCTAAAACTAAAAGAGAAATATTTATGAAATATTTTATCAAATTTTCAAGAAATCTTTCAACGAAATATTGTTGCAGGCTTTCAAATAAAATTTCACAAAATATTTTATAAACCTTTTCACAATATTACTTTGCAAGACTCTCGACTTCTAAAAAAATACAAGAAAATTTGGTTAAAACATTTCACTAACATCTTTTACGAAATATTTTTGAAAGCTTCACCAAAGATTTCACATCAGCGATTTCCGAATAAAATAGCGGAATATTTGTAAAACATTCTATCAAACCTTTAAGAAATATTTCTGTGAAATAATAGATCAATTATAAGTAGAATTATAATATAATCTTGATTTTCTAAAATAAAGTTGAAATTTCACTTAAATCTTTCATGAAATATTTTTATCGACGTTCAAATGATAATGTAATATTTAATTAACATTTCATAAAAGTTTCCTTGGAATATTTGTGCAAATATTACTGAAATATTTTAATAATCTTTCATGATAGATTTGTTTGATGGCGATAATGTTGCAATGAAAGATTGTAGAAATCTTCAATTGCAAATTTTAGAAATATTTTCTTGAAATATTTCAACAATATTTATTTGCAAGATTTTTGATTTCCAGTTCCGCCGATAGGAAGACGCTCGTTGAATGCGCATTTTGTCCTCAAGCGGTTGGAGGAGACCTTAGTTAGTATATAAGGCAAAAGCCAGATGCTTCGTGCAAATACACGCAGCGCTTATCTTGCAAAAATGTAAATGCGAAAAATAAATGGAAAACATGTGTGTGGATATGTATCAATGTATACCCTACTAAAAAATGTCAGGTGAAAAATCACCTGATTTTTCACTTGATTTCTCACCTGATTTCTCACGCCAAAATCTCATGTGACTATTAGCGTAAAAAAACTAAGTTCCAAACCTATCGAAAAATTCTAAGTTTTTATCACGGAAAAGAACATTGAGAAGTATGATTCTTTTTTCATTTTTCATAATTTGAAATTGATTTTTTATACGTAGAATTTCAATTTTTTAATTTCATTTTTCTGGTCATAGAAATAAATTTCAAATCACTCTAAAAATTATAAGTCCCGATCTTATAATTTTTAACACAAGCCTCTTTTATTTACGTGAGAGAGAGAGAAAGAGAGAGAAAAACATCAAAAACACATGCACAAGAAGCCTCTTTTATTCTTTTATACACTATTTATGAGTTGAATTAAAATGGAAAAAAAGTGTACATACTATTGATAAAACTACACTATTTATAAGTTAAGATTTTAAAGTTTTTACTATCGTAACCACGTGCGTCCGTTGTTCCTTTACACTAGAAAAAGCAACACATTTAGCTATAGCTGAAACGACTCATGCGCCTCCTGTCGGCACCTCTCGTGCCTCAAGCGAAAATATCTCTCGACAACAGACTTGGCCTAACGCAAACTATTGCTAAAAGAAATATACGCTCGTATTTATGAACTATTGTATTCTGTCTATGTTTCTCTCATAACAAGAAAGAAAAGACAAGCGATACTGTGCACGTTACGTTTATATAAATTTGAGCGAATTGTATTTTAAAAAGTACGATGAGAGATGTATTATATTGAGACAATGCTCAGGAACATTTTACTAAATGTGTTGCTTTTTCTAGTGTAAAGGAACAACGAGCGCACATGGTCACGACAATAAAAACTTTAAAATCTTAACTTATAAATAGTGTAGTTTTATCAAAAGTATGTACACACTTTTTTTCCATTTTAATTCAACTCATAGTGTATAAAAGAATAAAAGAGGCTTCTTGTGCATGTGTTTTTGATGTTTTTCTCTCTTTCTCTCTCTCACGTAAATAAAAGAGGCTTGTGTTAAAAATTATAAGATCGGGACTTATAATTTTTAGAGTGGTTTGAAATTTATTTCTATGACCAGAAAAATGAAATTAAAAAATTGAAATTCTACGTATAAAAAATCAATTTCAAATTATGAAAAATGAAAAAAGAATCATACTTCTCAATGTTGTTTTCCGTGATAAAAACTTAGAATTTTTCGATAGGTTTGGAACTTAGTTTTTTTACGCTAATAGTCACATGAGATTTTGGCATGAGAAATCAGGTGAGAAATCAAGTGAAAAATCAGGTGATTTTTCACCTGACATTTTTTAGTAGGGTATGTATAATGAGTTATAATATAATATAATATCATGCAATAAAAATATGTTTTATAATTACAATTTATGTAAATGCGACTTTATAAGTAATGTGGATATGCAATTAATATAGAAGTGTAATGCGTTATAATATTAAATAATGTTTCCTAAAATAAACTTTAAATCTTTCATCAACATTTCATGAAAGATTTAAGTTGTTTCCCAAACGTTGCAATGCAATATTATATCAATATTTCTTTAATATTCATTAAAAAATTTACCAGAAATCTTGATGAAATCTTTCATAAATCTTTCAGAGAAATATTTATTTGCCATTGCACAGGCGGACATAGCGAACTTTCAACAGCGTTTCAATGAAAAATTTGTGAAATATTTCAAATTTTGCTTGAAAATATTTTATAAATATTTCATGAAAGATTTATATGTTTGTTTAATTTTTGCTTTGAAATATATAATAAATAATTAAGAAATATTTCAAAGAAATATTTTCAAGTATATGGTTGAAATCTTTCATAAACATTTCATGAAAGATTTGTGTTGTTTTCTAAATATTGCAAATTATTACATCAATATTTCTTAAATATTTCTTAGACATATTTACGAAAATCTTGTTAAAATCTTTCATAAATCTTTCAGAGAATTATTTATTGGTCATTGCACACACGGACATAGCGAACTTTCAATAACATTTCAATGAAACATTTATGAAATATTTCAAATCTTGCTTGCAAATATTTTATAAATATTCCATAAATATTTCATGCTATGTGGGTATTATTATTTTTCCATCAATAGTTATTCCTTAAAGATAACCTTTCGCTCCACCCGCTATTTTGTATTTATATATATATATATATATATATATATATATATATATATATATATATATATATATATATATATATATATATATATAACAAACATTGTATCATGATTTATGTAATGCAGGCGTTCCTGAGGATCCCTGGTGTTGCTCACTCAGCTTCGTCAATGTTTCTGTCGAGGACGATAGATGTTTTCAGTAAGTGGGGGTGTTAAGTGACAAAAAATCACTTATTAAAATTTTCAATTTGTCCAAATTGAAATTTTAATTAATATATAAATTTTATTTCTTATCGAATTCCAGGAACTTAGCGTTGCAATAGTCAACTACGAGTTCGTTGGTGTCGAATCTCTCCCCGCTATTGTAGTGGAGAAAGTGGGAGACAATAACGAACTTCAAATGCGAATGAAGAGACAGTGACGGAGAGAGTGTGTCAGTCATCTCTTTCTTCTCCTTCTTTTTAATTGACTGACGATTTGAAGTCTAGGCGCCAATTAAGGACAGACGCGTGCGGACAGGCCTAGTAGGCAGTACGAGTGGGCTAGGGCCCGCCAGGCCTGAGCCACTGTTAGGACTTAAAATTTTTTTTCAGATTCGCTTCAAAAGTTTAAGTTTTTTCAATTTTTTTTCTTTTTGGTTTAAAGTTAGAGTTTTCCTTAGTTTTTCCTAAAATTAAAGTTTTTTATTAATTTTTTTATTTAAATAAATTCAAATCGAGAGTGTTAAAAATACTTAATTATTCTTTCCAAAATTGTTATTATTTAAATTAATTGGTTTTATTCAGTTTTTTTTTATTTTTTTTTTGTTTTTATTTAAATTTTGTTGCGTGATTTTTCTTTATTTTTATCTCTGAAAATTCCGATCGTCTGTGTGTAACTTTATGGGAGAAATAGTAACCAGCAAATTGGGAAGCAGATAGATGTATCCTGGGAAGATTAACAGTGAGCGGCACGCAGCGAGTCAAAGGAACGCCAGCAATGTTGCCGTGCCGGCTATCATGTTGTCCACAATCAGATAAGTTCTTTCTTTTTCAAATTATCTAGAGCCACTAAAGAAAAGCAAGTAAGTAGTAATAGAAATATTTTAAATCGTCCTCTTCAAGGTCGAAAATAATTCGTTAAAGTAGAATCATAGATCTAGAATAAAAACCTGAAATTAGAATAATGAAATTATCAAAAATCATTTGCATCGCGCTAACAAATAACCTTACGCGGTAATTTAATGAAATGTTAAATTTGTTTCTAATAAATGTTTTAAAGTAGTTTTGCAATTTAGGTGGAATTGAGGTGCTCTAATAAAAAGAGTTAAGATTCAAGAAGCTAGGGTTAGCTTAGTATTTAAGGGTACCGCAATAAATGTTACATTGAAAAAGGCGAAAATCATTAAAATCTTAGTTAACAAATTTTCTTCTATATAATTGTCGAATCAAATATTTTATATCATCACGTCGGTAATAGTAAAAATGAATTATTTCAAATCTGTAGAATTAATAAAAGTCTAACTATAATTCAAAAGAATAATATTAATTTTTTTATCGTGTAATTAGTCTTTCTCTGAACCTTTCCTCGTGATCTTTTTCTCGTTAACATAATTAGTATTTTAATTTTTTTAAATATATTTCTGTAACATTAGATTGATAAATAAAAATGTATGATGTCCTGTAGAATGTCCTACAGGATTTTTTCATAAGGGTTAGGAATATCACGTCTATCTTTTTCTGTCCGTAGGCTACGAGCATCAACTCTTCCTCTCTTTTTCTCTCTTATAATTATTATAAAAGCAGTTTAGAATAGAAGGAATTATGTCGATCTTTATTTGTTTAACATTAAGTCTTTCATTCTCTCTCTTATAACAATATTTGTTACATTATAACACGGAGAAGGAACTTCCCAATGAACATACATACCTCGATGACGTGGATTCCTGTTCATACCAAAGTAGTAATCGATTCGAATGTTGTATATTCGATGAATTTCTAACTATTATTATCTAAATTTACGTGTAATATATCTCACCTATTTACAACTGGATTTTTATATGGATTCCCGTTCTTAATGTCCGTTCTTAATGTACGCAAATTTCTGTTTTATTTTTAGATTTTTACTAATTACTGAGTGGATTTTTATTTCGATTTGAGGTCCTATTTTGAATTAGAATCCCGTTCCATTCGTTGATTTTCACCATTTTAATGAGATTCTCAGATAGATTTTCGAGGTGGAAAACTATAGTTTTCCCTATCAAAAAGATCCAGCTGGATGGGACGGAACAGTCGATGGATATCCAGCTGGATATTTGGATGGGTAATCCATCTAAATGATCCACCTGAATTTCCCAGTTAGATAATACCCATGTATACAGTTAGATTACTCATCTATACATCTAGGTGGATTTCCCATCGGATTATACAGCTAGATTATCCATGTTAATATCCAGGCAGATTGCCCACTATCTAATCCAGATAAATTTCCCATCTAAATATATAGCTGGAAAATCCAGGTAGATAACTAATCTAAATATCCAGGTGAGTATCCATCGGCTATCCAGTCACATCCAGCTGGATCTTTTTAATTGAAATTATTTTTAAAATCTAGTTGCATATTTTTGAAATGATATGTATTACGCGTGAATGTAGGTAATAATAGTTAGAACTTTATCGAATTCGCAAGGTTCGAATCGATTACTACTTCAGCATGAACACGGATGGCACGTCATAGAGGTCTGTATGTTCATTGAAAAGTCCAAACAATAATAGATGGAAAACCCCTAAAAACCGAATGGGAAAGGTGGGATTCTGCTTCAAAGTATATGGAAAGGTAAAAGGAAATCCACTAAATAATTCATAGAAAACCAAAGTACAGCACGGGAATCTGGGTAAAAATCTTACTCAAAACTACTGCAAGTATTGTATAGGGAAAATGGAATTCCAGCTGGATAATCTATTAAAATCTAGCTCAAATCCAGATTCCCCAGCTAGATTTCCCACTTAGGAAATTCAACTGGGTTTTCCAACTGGAGTTTTTGTCCGGGTAGTTTACTTTTCTAAATATTTGAAGAACACAGGCCCACAAAATGAAAAAAAATGTCTGAACTTTTGACCGGACATACATATTCCCATGTATTTTTCGACGCTGAATCCGAATCTGTAATAAAAATATAGGGTTTTCCTACCTTTTCTCAGAGTTTTATTGAAAAAACCTCATTTTTTACGGTTTTTTTGCGGTTTTTCGAGTCTAGAAAAAACAAATCATGAGATACGGTTAATTGGACTTCAAAATCGAATTCTACGGGAAAAAATACACGGGAAACCATACCTTCAAATTTTTTTAACGCGATTCTAGTCCTCTGTATGGGGCTGAAAAGATGAGGAAATCGGTAAAAGTCGAAATTTTGCCTAAAATGGATTTAAACAATATTAAAATTTAATCATGCGTCTTTTGAAGAGTCGATAAACATTGGAAATACTATCCTGGGGGTTTTTCAGATTGCTGATCATGAATTTGAAGTCAGATTGTGTAAAAACTACTTCTAGAGGGCGGTGACAAGAACTGTATATGGTAAATTTATCGATTTTTTAAAAATTTTACGTCTGAAATACTAATTTTAGAGTCTTTCACAGCATTGACTGTAAATTCAAGATATTAACTTAGCCTATTGTGTACGTTAAACTTAACATTTTGTCTATGTTTGTCTCTCTCTCTCTCTCTCTCTCTCTTCCGATGTTTTTTTTAAATTGGCTTACGCTTACGACGTACACGTTTCTCTTCGAATGACCGATGTAGTGGATTTCTGACACGTTTTTGTCCTTTTTCGCAGCTGTTTCTCTTTTTATCATCCAGCAGTAATCTGCTAACATGTTGATACCCCAGTTTCCTTGAAATCTACGTTCAAACTCCTTTAAATCTTGGTGAAATCGTTCACCATGCTCTTCACTAAAGTCTCCGTTATTTTCAGGAAACTGATCAACGTGTGAATCAAGAAAATGAAGTTTTAAGTTCATTAGACAACCCAATTTTTCAAAATTACGTACCATTCTTTTCACAATAGCTTTATAATTCGTGTCTTTGGCATTACCCAAAAATTTCGTCGATACCTCTTTAAAACTTAACCATGCTGCCTTTTCAACATCAGTCATGCTTTGTTCAAAGTTTTCGTCTCTAAATAAAGTTCGGATTTCAGGACCATCAAAAATACCTTCATTTAATTTAGCATCAGATTTATGGGGAAATACTTTGCTTATATATTGGAAGCATTGACCGTCCTTGTCCAAAGCTTTAACTAATTGCTTTATCAATCCAAGCTTTATATGCAGAGGCGGTATCAAAATTTTCGAAGGATTAACGAGTGGATCTTTTATAACATTCTGTTTTCCAGGTTCAAACGATTCTCTTGATGGCCAAATTTTCTTTTTATAGTGTTTTTCTCTATCTCTGCTATCAAACATGCATAAATAACATGGGTACTTCGTAAATCCAGATTGTTGTCCAAGTATCATAGATAAAATCTTTAAATCGCTACATATTTGCCATTTATGTTCTCTATATTTTATTTTCGTTAAAAGTAGTTCAAGATTGGAATACTCTTCTTTAAGTACTGTTGAATGTGCTAATGGTATAGGAGCATATTTATTTGTGATATTGAGGAGTACTGCTTTAAGGCTGCGCTTTGATGAATCAATGAATAGTCGCCAATTTTCAGGTTTGTATATGTTGGGTTCACAATCTGACTTCAAATTCATGATCAGCAATCTGAAAAACCCCCAGGATAGTATTTCCAATGTTTATCGACTCTTCAAAAGACGCATGATTAAATTTTAATATTGTTTAAATCCATTTTAGGCAAAATTTCGACTTTTACCGATTTCCTCATCTTTTCAGCCCCATACAGAGGACTAGAATCGCGTTAAAAAAATTTGAAGGTATGGTTTCCCGTGTATTTTTTCCCGTAGAATTCGATTTTGAAGTCCAATTAACCGTATCTCATGATTTGTTTTTTCTAGACTCGAAAAACCGCAAAAAAACCGTAAAAAATGAGGTTTTTTCAATAAAACTCTGAGAAAAGGTAGGAAAACCCTATATTTTTATTACAGATTCGGATTCAGCGTCGAAAAATACATGGGAATATGTATGTCCGGTCAAAAGTTCAGACATTTTTTTTCATTTTGTGGGCCTGTGGAATTAATGAAAATTGTTTAGTTCCCTAGCAAAAAAATTTGAATGTTATTTTCTGTTAATTTTTGTTAATATTAGTTATTTTTGGTTACTTACTGTTCTTTTTTACACTTTTCTGTTATTTTTTGTTATTCTATATTAATCTATATTAAATTTTATTACAAAAATATTTTTTGCGTTAGTTGTTATATGGATTTGGACACTTTAACAAAAAAATAATAGAGATTAACAAAAAATTAAAGAGAATGATCAAAAAAATAATTTAAATTAGCAAAAAATACCTCGCTCCTAACGTCGCTCGGTTGAATTTTCATATACTATATTATTATGTATAAATTAGCCAATTTCAAAATGAAAAAAAATTTGTACTAAATTAAATTTTTATATTTTTATAAAAAAGATTAATTAAAGTTAAAATATGCATAAAAATTGTTTAAATACAAATTTTATCATGATGAATTAAGAATTTGTTCTACTAAATTGCATTCGAATCAATGAAAAAATATGATAGGAATTCATTCTTTTTAATCACGTATTTCAATCACGAACCATGAAATAATCAAAAACAGTATTTGACGTTTACTAGAACTAACAACTGCACGGAGAAAGAAACCCGACTAGAAACGAATTTCGGGTGAAAATGAGGTCCCTATAAGGTACCCTAAGATTATTCTAAGGTCCCTGTAGGGTGCCCTAAAGGGTTCCTAGATGGCGTGTAATGGGACGATTTTAAGGTCCCGATAGGGCAGACTCATTTTCAGATATGCCCTATTGTTACCCATTTATCACCTGACAGTTGCCTGACAATCGATGTTAAAAAAATTCGAAGTGATAACATAACCTCATCTGATGCACTTGTTTATTTGGTGTGGAAAAAACTATTTTTTTTGTAAATTTAACTCTAAAATTGTTTCAATATAAATAATATTCAACACGAAAAGAAGAATTATTTTGACAATCGATGTTGAAAAAATTCGAAGTGATAACATAACCTCATCTGATGCACGTGTTTATTTGGTGTGAAAAAAACTATTTTTCTTGTAAATTTAATTCTAAAATAGTTTCAATATAAATAGTATTCTACACAAAAAGAAGAATTATTTTAATTTTAGATACAGCCATGTTCTTATTTACTAGTGTGGTGTATGTGTGTGTGTTTTAATAGCAATCAACATTGAATTTTCGTAGAACGAAATAAATGCATAATATATAAAATTGAGTTGAAGAATGATTCATTCATATTATTTTATAAAAATATCAATACATTTATCTTTTGCAAACTAATTCGTATCTTATAAGAAAAATAAAATTTAATTTACTGGCGAGAATGTTAGAAGAGGTTATGTTTTATTTTAAAAGGTTTTGAATATCAATAGTCAGGCAATTATCTGGCAGTGGACGGGTAATAATAGAATATTTAGGAAAATGAGGCTGCCCTATCGGGACCTCAGAAGCGCCCTATTACAAGCCAAGTAGCGCCCCTGTCAGGATGCCCTGTGGGGTCCTTACAATATTGTAGGGCATCCTTAATATTTTTCTTGTCGGGAAAGTATTGTTAAAATAGGTTTTAAATCTAGTATATCTAATTTATGTACTAAGGTATTTGAAAAAAAGTGACCATATAATTTCAATTAGTACTATTGCTTGAATTTCAGGGACTAATGTTGGTACTATTATATTGTGAAGTAAGAGCATAAATTTGCGATGCTTAGTGTCTTTTTTTTGGTACTAAGACTCACATTTCACCTACTCGGTTCAAGAGATATATTTCGCAGAAAATGTGATTGTTAATCTTTTTTCATGCGGTTTTTCCTGTTACTAAAATTAAAAATTATTAAATATAGAATTATTTATATAATATGTAACACTTTTAAATTATTAATAATTAATATTCTAATTCGTAATATTTAAGAAATAAAACGATACATGTTTATCTTCCATACTCCGTTTTAAAATAGTTACTTTTGAGTTTTAAATTAATTATTAGTAATTTAAAACTGATATATATATATATATATATATATATGATTTACATTATACCCTACTGAAAATATTATACGAGCCCTCATGTGAAATCTCATATGGGTGATTTTATTCTAACGGGTAATCACATGTAATCGTTTAATAAACTATCAATACAAGGTTCAAATATTATTAACTACAAATTTTTCATATACTTTCAGGTTGTAACTTTATGATCCCTTGACTTTTTGATCGCTAATTTCAATGTAGCTTTTGTAGGTACCTTTAGAAAGTATAAAAAGTAATCTCTTCTGTCTGTAATCATATATAAAATTTTTTTTAAACGCTGCAAAGATACAGGATAGATGAATTAATGCTTCTGAAAGATCAAAAAATATTTTTTTTCATCCGTACATACATTTCAGCAGAATGGTTGAAAAAAAAATATTTTCTTTGACCTTCTGTTATTATAAAATAAAATGTATATTTTTTCATAGATAAAAAGCAATAATAATAAAATATGTTATATTTGAATCTTATGAAAATATAAGCTATTCCTATCACATGGAAATATTGTTATTATATGTTTATTTTGCTAAAAAATTGGTTTGTTGATCATAGAATACATTTTTGTTTACGTGTAAACATCATTTCACTTATGAAAGCTAAGTTACCTTTTCTACGATAATTCCCCTGGCTCCGAACATTTAACTGTCACAGATAGTATAAGCACATATTCAAATACGTAACAGACGTTTAAGAAAGTAGTAATGTACAACTAAAAAAGTTTGTATAGCAGTGAATGTTGGAGACCGTTTACTCGGTAAAAATTTTATTCAAATTATCAGGTAATCTCCCCTGGCATATAATTCCCCTGCCTTTTTTGAGATGCACTCACAAAATTCTAATAAAATAATAAATTGAACAATTTTATTCATGAATTTCATACCATGAAGTGTTAAATTATTTGTACATTTGAAATTTAATACATATTACACTGCTTATAATTTTCATTTATTCAAAATTGAATATATATATATATATATATATATATATATATATATATATATATTTGTGGAGAATTTCCGAGTAAGCACATTGTCAAATCTTTCTGTAAACAATCACTGTAGTCATATTTATATACTACACTATATACTACGTATATACTACAAATAAATAAAACGAAATCAAAGGTTACATTGTAGTATTCAGAAAATAAAAATATCAGTTTGTCATTAGCCTTGATGAAGAGTTTGTCGTTAATATCAAAGTAAGTATATAATTATTTGAATTTAAATGAAAGTCTTTGAAAAATCTGATTTGGAAAATCTATAAATTGATAATATATTATTTTAGATTGTATTGGTAATAAAATGGTTTCTACACGTGGACGTTGCGAGCTTCCTACTAATCCTTTATGATCAAGTACACTTAACTCCACTCCCAAACACAAAAATAATGTTATTATATATTTTGAAAAAGCAAACTTTCTCAAGTCTGGATATATTTGTTCTTTAACTTTCTTTTAATAATGTTTAAAAATATATAATTTTGCTGTAACTCGACGTTTTTTATTTTTAAAAATTCATCCATGGTAATGTATGGTAACAAAAAAAGTTATGGTAGTAAAAAAAGGAATTCTCCTGGAATAAAAGTAATTTCTCTGTATCAGTATATTTTTTATCCATCAATTTTTCTGGGAATAACCTATGGACAGCTTGGCTACTTTGGGATATTGTTCTATTAGATATAACCATAAAAAAACCTGAGTAAAATTTTTAAAATGAACACCTTTATTTTCTATTATTTCAAAATTTGAATTTGACCCGTTCGAATAGAATCACTAATATGCGATCTCATATGCAATCTCATATAGGATGTCACATGATATTTCATATGAGTTTTTGGAACGCAAACTCATATGAGATTTTACATGAAATCTCATATAAAATCTCATATATTTAAAAAAAATTTTTGAATTCAAATATATGAGAGATCCCATGTGAGATCACATATGAGACCGCATATGAGATCGCATATGAGATCTCATATATATTCATTGAATTTTAAAAATAAAATAAATGTATGTAAAATCTCATGTGAGATAGCATATGAGATCTTATATATTTTTTTTAATTCCAAAAATAAAATAAAATATATGTGAGATCACATATGAGCTCTTACATATATTTTATTTTATTTTTAAAATACAAAAAAAGTATATGGCATCTCATATGCGATCTTACATGAGATCTCACGTATATTTCATTTTATTTTTTAAATTCAACGAAAATATATAAGAAATATAATCTCATATGCGGTCTCATATGTGATCCCACATGAGATCTCTCATATATTTTATTTGAATTAAAAATTTTTTTAAAAATATATGCGATTTTATATGAGATTTCATGTGAAACGTCATATGAGTTTGCGTACCAAAAAATCATATGAAAACTCATGTGACATTTCATATGAGATCGCATATGAGATCGCATATAAGATCTCACTTGAGAACTCATATAATATTTTCAGTAGGGTATTTATCGACTGTTAAAAATTGTTATACAATTTAATGGATTTTACGTTAATAGGTATTAATTATATTGAAGTTACTCGCTCCTAATGTCGCTCAGTTGATTTTTTTTATTATATTATTATGTATAAATGATTAATTTTGAGTAAATAAGAATTAATTAATTTAAGTTAATTTTGAGTACTGAATAAAATTGAAAATAATTTGATCAAATATGATATAAAAATAAATGTACACATGTGCTTAAAGTAAAAAAGCGTATAAGTTATTCCATCAAGTGACTATTTTTTACTCTACTTCCATAAGAAAAACAAAGATAGTACAATATTCGATATAAGTAGTTATTGGGGCACCATGGACCGTCAAAACAAACCCCGACTCTACCATCCCAAAGGTTACTGACCATAGAGTCAATGACCTCTGAGAAGATAGTGTGAGAGTATTGTTGTGACGGTACATGATACCCCACAAAAAATAAATAAATAAATTTATTTTTACATAAATCAAATAAATAAACACGCCAGAGGGTCAATAACCTCTAAAAGAAAAGTGTGAAGATTTACCATGATGAAACATGATGCACCAGTAATAAATATAAATAAAAATATATAAACACTATTTAAAATAGAAAAATTTTATTTAAACACACACACACACACATGCACAATTTAAAATATACACAATTATTTTTATGTAACACACATACGCATAAAATATTTAATATAACACTACATACATTATTTTATCGAGTTTTTAACACTTAATAAGACCTTTTCCATATTATTTTATATTTAAAATACATAAAAGACCACACATATTTGAAAGTAATATATTAACACTTATAAAATTAAAAATTAACTAATTAAAAAAGAAAAACACACACATGCACAATTTAAAATACACACACCTACACTGCCGTGTCAAGGAAGAACTTATATAAGTGACATTTCAATAAAATTTAATTTTTTATATTAAAAATTCAATAAATAAATAAACAAAAAAGTTGATTCGAATTTTTCACTAAAAATGAAGAAATTAAAATTACGCAAGTATTAAAAAATTTTAAATTTGATTGGATAGAATTAATATTTTTTTCACTTTATTACTTTCATTTATTTTACACTTATGTAAGTTTTTACTTAACACGACAGTACACACAATTATGTTTATATAAACACACGCACATGGATAAAATACTTAATATAAAAAACACACCCACAAATATTTGAAAATAATATAAATTTAAATAATGTTTTACGAACACTTATAAAAATTAAAATAATTCACACACACTTAAATTTAATAATAACTAATTAAAAAGGTTTTCATTCTGGCAGTGAATGGGTTCAAGGCTGCAGTCAGGGCATAGCCACAATCCACAATCTTCACACCGCTGCCACATTCTAACTTGTTGTACATAAAATTTTTTAGCGCAGCCCCAGCAAATATTTTGATTTCTCCGGGGACGATCAATTGTTTCATCTTGAAGACATTTTCTTTGGTGGTCAGGTACTACTGCCTCTAATACTTGTTTCCTTTATCGAAGCCGGCGTATGCGTCGTTGTGTACGGTATAAGTCTTGGTCACGTTCTAAACGCAACTTAAACATTAGCGACCGCCAATACTTTTTTTTTAAGGCAAACAAACAGTGCTGCCTGTCCTGATTTGATCGTATAGACCGAAGCACACGTACGCCTTTTTCTTCGAAGTCGTCTTGACGATCCAGGGATCGGTGATCTAAATCACCCCTTACCGTAGAAGCGTCCGATCCATATCCAGCATCACCGTCGTCAACGTTATTATTTTCTAATACTTGCTGGTTCTCTATTTCTTCTTTTTGTTGTTGCTGCTGGTCTTCCTCATGGTTATCAATTAGCATCGCCTCATCGTTAGGAAACTCCTGATTTTGCGGTGCCTCCTCGGCAATGGCTGGCTCATTTGTTACCCAATTTTGGTTTATTGGTATTAAAAATCCTACCCCGAGATTACTGTAGTTAACCAAGGGCGCAACATTTACCTCCTGGTTAACTTGATGATTCCCGATAATACCTTCGTTGTCACCGATCATCACCGACAAGTTCACGTTGATATTATTAATCATTTTAATTCACGATTAAAAGTGTATTTTAAAGATGAAATAAACTTTGAAGAGGACAGCGGTGTACTGATCGCAAGACTAGACCTTCGCAGCAATAAAAGCATCATTTTCACCATTACAAAATTTTTTAAAACTGCATATTTTTTAATTCTCACGGTAAAAAGTTCTAATAAGATACTTTTTGTGAGAAATAATTTAAAATAAGTTTATTATTTCAAATTTTAAAAAGAAACTGAAACCCGAATAATGCCAATGCTAGTGGGATGGATATTCTTATTTCACCGCAAGCTAGTGGACACAGTGCTGATTTTCTTTAAATCATTCTAAAATCAAAAAAGTCACATAGCTTCCACACGCTACAAGTCTTAACTTGATTCCTTTTTTGCAAGAAAAGATTCATTTCGACAAATTTGATATCCGAGTACCGTCTGGGGAAATTTATTTTTATGGACAAGACGCATGTACAGGGTGCTGATTTTGTAAAATTTAAAATTTTCGCGTGAGAAATGTTCCTCTCTGTCTCTTTATAGATACCTTGCTCTTCTCTATTTTATATTATTATAAAAATATATGTATATATATATATATATATATAAGACTCTCTCTCTCTCTCTCTCTCTCGCTCTCTCTCTCTCTCTCTCTCTCTCTCTCTCTCTCTCTCTCTCTCTCTCTCTCTCTCTCTCTCTCTCTCTCTCTCTCTCTCTCTCTCTCTCTCTCTCTCTCTCTCTCTCTCTCTCTCTCTCTCTCTCTCTCTCTCTCTCTCTAAGTAAGTAGATACACATCGTTCTAAAGTGCTCCTACTAAATTGTCTCTGTGTTGCTGCATAATTTGCCCACGGGCGTCTTGTTTCAGGTAATCTGCAAGCGCAAACTGCAGAGCATCAATTGATATATTAAAGGACAAATTTATCAGCTCTGCAACCATTAAACAATTAGATCTTCTTCATCGCTGCCAGTTTTGAGGTTAAGCTGAAACGTGTCTTTGAGGTTATGTTGGCTGAGTTTGGCGCTCAAACTTTCTCAATCAATCAATTAGTTGACTACTGCCGATAAAGCTGAGATCAACTTTAACAACTGGGGCTATTGGCCCAATTACTTCGCATTTGTTTCAACAGCTGTCGTCTTTACAGTAGTGTAAAAGAGTGTACTTGTTGAGGTGAGTGATTCTATGTGTAATGCTTAACAGTGTGCTCATCTTCTATTATGGTAATCTGTTCTCAGTGCAATCTGCCGGTTTTACGCACTGATACAACTATTTTATGCAAAAATTGTACGTCTATCTACCACATTTCATGCTGTAACAAATCGTGGTTCCTTAGCAAAAGCGTTATAGTGTGCTGTGTAAAGCAAAAACTACACAAACGTAAGCCGGCTGACGAGAACTCTCGTGCAACAGCTACTGAGGATATAGTCTTGGCCTCTTCGCAGCCATTAGACTTACCACAAACGAACCAGCGCTCTCAAAAAGAGGCCCCGTCTCTCCGCTCCACCCTCTTGAGCCATTGTCAAGGAGACGCTGCTGCTCCGAGTCAAGCTCCTCCTCCTCCTCTCCTAACAGCATTGTTTTGGGCGCAGACCGGCAACGGGTGCCTGCCTCCAGTCCTATTCGGCTGGTTTCTTCTATTAAATCGCCCCAGCCTATTAATACTGTAAAAATGTCCGAGCCTGAATACTTTACTGCCTTTGCGGCCGATTGTGCTGCTAAATTTGACAAACAAATGGAAATTTCTAATCAGCTTTTAGCTGTCACTAACAAATTACTTGCAACTAGTAATAAAATAGGTGACGATGTCAGTGCCATAAAGACGGAGTTGGGAGAGGTGAAAAGTTCAATCACGGAGCTTCAGAGAAACTATGATGTTCTTTCAGAGCGCCTAGATGATCACATTGCATCATGTTCATCACCTGCAGTATCACTATTACGTGATACTTGCGAGATCCTTTTTCCGGTATACCATCCAGTGTTCAATTAGGCAACAATGATTTAGTTAAGCTCATTTTTGATGCTATGGGCCTTAACTTTGGCACGAATTTCTTGCTGGAGACACGTGAGTGGACGCCGCCTGTACCACTAGAGCCTGTTCAAATGGAAACTGAGTCCAGTGAGTCCTCCCAGACTCAATCTTTTCGCTCATTTGTAGGTTGTTTTTCCTCTGAAGTAGTTCGAAATAAAATCATCGAAGCTTCACCTAAACTGCGTAATACTACTACGGGCAAAGTTTTTGGCGTTGGTGGGAAGGGAAAGATTTTTGTTCGACCGATTTGGCCCAAACCAGTTTATTTGCTGCTCAAAAAAGCTCTTGCTGTCTATAAACAGCTAAACTATCAGCGCCCAATTGTGCGTAACCTTACGGTATGTATGCGTCCTTATTTGAAAGGCGACCTTATACCTATTACTGATGAAGCTCAGTTGGCTAAACTTAAGCCTGTCGAACTTAAAAAATGAGGACTGTATGGCTCTCTTGTGGCAAATTCGCCTTTTAATACATCTCTTTTAAGTAAATATTCTTATCACGATTCTTATAATGCTAGCTCTTGTTCTTTTAACACTATAAATTCATCAAATAATCTAAATTCTTTTCCAAAACAAAGTAACCAATCAAATTTAGTTTTTAACAATAACATAGTGATTTCTCATGCTAACGTAAACAGAATCAAAACCCACTTCTCAGCTATTGAACATCATATCACGTCATCTAAAAATGACATTTTTGCAGTAACTGAAACTTTTTTAACAGAACTAGATGATAGCTCTGTAATCTCTATTGATCACTATAATTTCTTTAGACTCGATAGAGTGGGAAAAACAGGTGGAGGAGTCGGGTTTTATGCTCACGATCTCTATAAGGTCAATATTCTGTCACAATCTGACCCTGTTTTTGATAATACAGCAGAGTATATCATAGCTGAAATTACAATTGGTTCTGAAAAGCTTCTTTTTTCAGTAGTTTACTTGCGTCCGAAGGCTATTTTCCCTGTGGAATTTTTTCAATAAAATCTCTAATTATTTATCTACATTTAAAAATTTAGTCATAACTGGGGACTTTAATATAAACTTACTTTCTAAAAATTATTCATCTGAAAATCTTCGTTCAACTATTGATTCTCTCTGGCTCTCTATGTGGTTCCATCCGAACCGACCCATCATACAATTACAACTGATTATTCTACTCATACGTGGATTGATCTTTTTATCATTAATGATGATAGTTCATTGCTATCTTATGATAAATCATCAGCTCCTTTCATTGCAGGCCATGATCTTATCACGATCACGTTGAGGATATACAAGCCACTGAATCAAGCTAAAAGGATATTTTTCAGAAATTTTTCAAACATAAATCGTGATAGTTTAAACCAGACTATATCACGTGATCTACATGTAAAATCTCAAGAGAGCCATCAAATCTTTCAATCAAATATTCAGCATTTAAATAGCTTAGTTTCTAACTTGTCCTCTGTCCTTGTCTCGTCAATTGAT
Source organism: Anastatus disparis (assembly GCA_017163975.1). Taxonomy (NCBI): domain Eukaryota; kingdom Metazoa; phylum Arthropoda; class Insecta; order Hymenoptera; family Eupelmidae; genus Anastatus; species Anastatus disparis. The sequence continues at coordinate 679,981 of JAFFSR010000365.1, read as the reverse complement.
AAATTTTCACCGTTAAAAACTCGTAACATTACGTTGAAGAAAAAGCCCTGGGTTACTCCTGACATTCGTGCAAAAATGAAAGAGCGTGATAGAGCGTATCGCTCAGCTGCACGTTCTGGCTCCATGTTATCTATAGCTAACTATCGGAGACTTCGGGAGAAGTCTCAAATGCGCTAGATACTGCTAAAAACAAATTTATTTCAAATCGATTGGCTGAGTCATCGAATTCATCAAATCGTTGGTCGACATTACATAAAATTGGACTTTCCAATAAAATTTTACCTTCACCATTGCAGTACTTTTCATCCAAAGTCCTGTTGACTCATTACACCTCCGTCTCATCATCATCTTCTGCACTAACAGATAATGAGATCAATCAGGTACTTGCTATTCCATTAAGCAGTGATCTTCCCATTTTCGAATTCTCACAGGTTGAAAGTTCTACTATTGAGTCATTCTTGAATGTGGCTTCCTCAAAAGCTGTTGGACCTGATGAACTGTCAACAAACATGCTTAAAATCACACGTGATTCTCTAGTACCTTATTTAACCTCCATTGTTAATATTTCTTTAGCTTCTGGAATATTTCCAGACCCTTGGAAGAGGCCTTTCTTCTTCCGTTGGCCAAATCAAATAAGCTTGACTCTCCTTCACAAACACGACCTATAGCCAAGCTCTGTGAGATCTCAAAGGTACTGGAACGGGTTGTTCACTCACAACTAAATTCACATATTGAAACCAATGCATTACTTGATTGTTTGCAAACAGGCTTTCGTAGAGAAAATAGTACTCAGACAGCCTTGTTGAAGCTTCTTGAAGATTCTCGGTTAGCTATAGACAAGCGAATGGTAACCCTATTACTCTTATTTGATTTCTCAAAGGCGTTTGATACAGTGCCACATTCTAGATTACTTCATAAACTTCGTTCTCTAAACTGTTCTGATACGGTCATACGATGGTTTGCATCATACTTAAGAAATAGATTCTATGCCGTTCCTGATCAGGAAAATCAAGTAGGTGCATGGGTCTCTTGTACGGCAGGTGTGCCACAGGGTAGTGTCCTTGGTCCCTTGCTTTTCTCTGTTTTTATAAATGATCTTCCTTCAACCTTGGTCAGAGCCCAACACATTCTTTTTGCAGATGATCTTCAACTGTATCATTCCTTTTTTTCCTTCAAAAATTGAAGAAGGAATAAACTTAATGAACTTTGAGGTGGCTAATGTTGTGAAGTGGGCCAAGGATAATGAACTTGCACTTAATCCTAGTAAGATGCAGGCCATTTTCCTAGGGAGTGAACAATATATATCGAGAATCGATTTATCTACTTGCCCGCCTGTATTGGTAAACAATGTTCCAATCACTTACACTGATCTTGTTAAGAATTTAGGAGTCTGGATTAGTAGCACTTTAAATTGGAGTAGGCAGGTTAATGCAGTGGTAGGTAGAGTATTTGGAACCCTACAGTCTCTTAAATTTCATAGACATGCATTGTCTAGAAGGGTTAAAAAGGAATTGGTCGAAACATTGATATTTCCAACACTTGACTACTGTTGCGTAGTATATGATGATCTTCCTCAAACACTTAATCTTAAGCTTCACCGTGCTTTTAATGCCTGTGTCAGATTCGTTATAGGTAACATTGGGTGGCAGGCAAGAGTTACGCCCTTTCGCCTTGATCTGGGATGGATTTCAGTCAAAAACAGGCGGCTTTATTTCAAATCGATACTTGCTCATTCTATTATATCACACCAAAACCCATCATATCTGGCAACGAAATTCTGCCGAGCAAACTTGGATGCAACTGTGAGGTCATCTAATAGGTTACCTCCAAGGCTTTTGGTTTGTCCTACTGTTCGCACATCAGCAATGCTCAACTCTTTTGTGTCTTCATCCTCCTCGTTTATAAACAGCAATGTTGATGTTTTTTATGGTTTCGAGAGGGGAATGACACAGGCATTGAAGCAGCGTCTATATGATAAGTTTCTGGTAGATGAGCGCACTGAGTGGCAAAGCACATGAATTACTTGTCGAGTTTACTTATATTAAGAAACTTTACCATCCAGTCTGAATGATGGACCTCATTTGGTTCCTCTTTTGCACTGATGTAATAGTGTTTATTAGTACTATTACTAATAAATTCTTTTATATATATAAAACCGTATAAAAACAATTTTCTTGATAGTTCGTGTGTCTACAATTTAAATTAGTTTATAAATATTACTTAATTATAAATTGTTAAATCTTCGGTTAAAAAAATTTTTGTATTACTCTTGTATATTTCTATAGGATCATACGGGGTTGAACCCCATGATCTCAAATAAATGATTCAAATCAAATCTCTCTCTCTCTCTCTCTCTCTCTCTCTCTCTCTCTCTCTCTCTCCCTCTCTCTCTCTCTAGAGGGATGACGTGCCTATTCGCATTGCCACTGATGCCGACCTTGAGGCTTTTTTAGCAAGGATATCACTGATGACATCCGACGACGGAGCGACAAGCTGATGTGTGATGGTGTGGTAAGTCCATTCTCTACTCCTTTCCCAGCTAATTCTCTGATATCTCCTAATAATATTATTTCATCTTCCATTACAAATCATTTCACCACAGAGGACGGTTTTCGGGTCTGCCACTTTAATGCCAACTCCATACGTGCTCATATTGAAATGATAAGACTCTTCTTGGCTTCTCGGCCCTATTTTTCATGTGATAGCTGTAACAGAGACAAAACTGGGTCAGATTGTTTGTGACTCTCTTATCGCTTTGGATAATTATGTGCTCTTGCGGCGGGATCGAAACACCAGAGGTGGTGGTGTTGCTCTGTACATACATTCCTCCTTAAACTTTACACGGTTGTGTTCTTCTAATGGTAGCTGGTGTGGCAAGCCGGGTTTACCTGAATACCTCTTTTGTGAGGTTAAATCTCCTGATTTAGTCTCTCCTATTTTTGTCGGAGTGGTCTACAGGCCACCTCATGCACCGTTTTTAGCTGGCACTGATTTCGTTCCTGATTTGACATCATTCATGCATAGCTATAGTACTAAAATCATCATGGGCGATTTCAATACCAACATATCTGTTGATTCTGATGACTCTATGTTTCTGAAGGGTTTAATTAGGGAAAATTCACTATTTTCTGTGCCTCATGGTGCAACACATCATACTTCATCATCAGATACTTGCCTCGATCTATGTCTTGTAGATGAAAATGATTCTCTAATTGACTATTGGAAGACTGACGTCCCATTTATAGATGGACATGATTTAATTGCAGCCACTGTTAAGTCTTCTCTCTCAAAGCCTATACTTAATGATTTCTCTTATCGAGACTATAAGGCTGTTGATGATGCCAAATTGCTGGATTATTTTTGTTCACTGAATTGTTCTGTATGTAGCGGTGATTCCTCTCTTCCTGCTCGCCTTGATTGTCTCTATGGACATCTAAATGAAGCAGTTTCCCTCTTTGTGCCTGTCAAAAGAGTTCGACAAGGTGTAAATCGTCGACCTTGGATTACTGCAGAGCATCATGGCTTGGTTCGTGAGAGGGATCGTCTTTATAGGCGCTATAAACGCACACGATTTCACTTCGATTTGCTGCAATATAGAGCTGCACGTGATCGTGCTCATGAGTGTATCGAGTCCTCTAAGCTTCTTTATTACTATGACCGACTTTCTGGTCTCACTGATTCTAGGCAAATTTGGAAGGAGCTTAGAAATCTTGGTATTTGCTCTAGTAGTAATGAGTCTCGTCACTCCTTTTCTGTGGATGAGCTAAATCATTATTTTGCTGGTGTTGCAACTGATCAATCAGTTACGTCGATTCCTGATTATCTGGGTACTTTGGCTGATGATGAACCATTTAAATTGATGTTTCGGTTTTCTGAAGTATCGTTGGGTCAGGTTCGGGCATCGGTGTGTAGTTTTTCTACGCAAGCTAGGGGTCCAGATGCTATTCCTCAGTCTTTTATTCTTTCGGCTTTCCCTGTAATTGGGCCACTCTTGTGTCGCATCTTCAATGATTCGCTAAAAGATGAATTCTTTCCATCATGTTGGAAGCTATCTCTAATAAAGACTATAAATAAAGTCTCTTCTCCACAATCCATGGGTGACATTCGCCCTATTTCTCTGTTGTCCTTTTTGTCCAAGGTTCTTGAGCGTCTTGTTCATCAGCAATTGTATGAGTACTTGGCTACTAGACGGCTGTTGGATCCTCGGCAGACTGGTTTTAGAACTGGGCATAGTACTCAGACGGCATTGTTGAAGTTGACGGATGATATCAGGCTAAATATGGATAGACGGTATGTCACCATGCTCTTGCTGTTTGATTTCAGTAAGGCGTTTGACACTGTAAGTCATGCTATTTTACTTGGGAAGATGTCTTCGCTTGATATTTCCAGTTCAGTTATCAGGTGGTTTGCCTCTTATCTGTCATGTCGACAGCAGGCTGTCATTGATGAGAATGGTGTCGCATCTGATTATGTTCCTCTTAACACGGGAGTTCCACAGGGGTCTGTTTTGGGACCATTATTATTCTCAATTTATATAAATGATGTTGCTGTTGATTTTAATTCTAGTGTACAACACTTGATATATGCTGATGACTTGCAGGTGTATATTCATTTTCCTCTGAATAAGTTGGATGTTTTACGTCCATTATGAGCGCTCATGCAAAGATTATCTCTGATTGGGCTTCCAGAAATCATCTTGAGCTGAATGTTGGTAAGACAAAGGCTATAATTATTGGCTCTTATTATTATATTAACATGCTGTCTTTCTTACCCACTACTGGCGTGCCAATAAATGGCACCACAATTAAGTTTGAATCTAATGTTCGCGATCTGGGGGTTTGGTTGGACAATAAACTGAATTGGAAGGAGCACATCACCAAAGTTTGTAACAAATCTTTTACGCTGCTTTACAGATTAAATTACTTTAGGAAAAGCACTAATTTTGCTTTACGCAAGCATCTTGTTCAGACTTTGCTTTTTCCACTCATAGACTACTGTTGTCTTGTATATTGTGATCTGTCGGCGGAACTGGACCTAAAGTTGCAGAGAGTCATCAACTCGGGTGTTCGATATGTGTATGGTATTGGCAGGCGAGAGCATGTTTCGGCTTATCGTTCTGCACTGTGCTGGTTATCTACCTCTGCTAGAAGGAAATACTTTACATCTGCTTTCCTATATAAAATGTTCTCATCTAATGAGCCTACATATCTCTACTCTGGTTACATGTGGAACCAGTCGGTGAGAACGTTGAGGGGTGCTGTAAGACCATTAACTGTTCCTCCTGCTTCTACGGAATATTATAACGGATCCTTCTTGGTTACATCATCGTTTCTGTGGAATGAGCTTCCCGTTTCTATCCGTAACTCTCAATCGCTTTACTCATTTAAATCATTAGCATTTTCACACTACCTTTCCTTGGAGAATGGACCGCTGTCACTTCGATAACTATTAATATTAATATTGTTAACTGTAATTGTAATTATTGTGATTTCTTACATAATCTATTTTTAAACATATTCTATTTTTATTTTACTATATTGTTAAAATTATTACTTTTTTTCTGTTTATATTGAAACCTTATATTTATTTACTATATTGTAAAATTGTACAACATATTGTACATAAAATAAACACCTATCTATCTATCTCTCTCTCTCTCTCTCTCTCTCTCTCTCTCTCTCTCTCTCTCTCTCTCTCTCTCTCTCTCTCTCTCTCTCTCTCTCTCTCTCTCTCTCTCTCTCTCTCTCTCTCTCTCTCTCTCTCTCTCTCTCTCTCTCTCTCTCTCTCTCTCTCTCTCTCTCTCTCTCTCTCTCTCTCTCTCTCTCTCTCTCTCTCTCTCTCTCTCTCTCTCTCTCTCTCTCTCTCTCTCTCTCTCTCTCTCTCTCTCTCTCTCTCTCTCTCTCTCTCTCTCTCTCTCTCTCTCTCTCTCTCTCTCTCTCTCTCTCTCTCTCTCTCTCTCTCTCTCTCTCTCTCTCTCTCTCTCTCTCTCTCTCTCTCTCTCTCTCTCTCTCTCTCTCTCTCTCTCTCTCTCTCTCTCTCTCTCTCTCTCTCTCTCTCTCTCTCTCTCTCTCTCTCTCTCTCTCTCTCTCTCTCTCTCTCTCTCTCTCTCTCTCTCTCTCTCTCTCTCTCTCTCTCTCTCTCTCTCTCTCTCTCTCTCTCTCTCTCTCTCTCTCTCTCTCTCTCTCTCTCTCTCTCTCTCTCTCTCTCTCTCTCTCTCTCTCTCTCTCTCTCTCTCTCTCTCTCTCTCTCTCTCTCTCTCTCTCTCTCTCTCTCTCTCTCTCTCTCTCTCTCTCTCTCTCTCTCTCTCTCTCTCTCTCTCTCTCTCTCTCTCTCTCTCTCTCTCTCTCTCTCTCTCTCTCTCTCTCTCTCTCTCTCTCTCTCTCTCTCTCTCTCTCTCTCTCTCTCTCTCTCTCTCTCTCTCTCTCTCTCTCTCTCTCTCTCTCTCTCTCTCTCTCTCTCTCTCTCTCTCTCTCTCTCTCTCTCTCTCTCTCTCTCTCTCTCTCTCTCTCTCTCTCTCTCTCTCTCTCTCTCTCTCTCTCTCTCTCTCTCTCTCTCTCTCTCTCTCTCTCTCTCTCTCTCTCTCTCTCTCTCTCTCTCTCTCTCTCTCTCTCTCTCTCTCTCTCTCTCTCTCTCTCTCTCTCTCTCTCTCTCTCTCTCTCTCTCTCTCTCTCTCTCTCTCTCTCTCTCTCTCTCTCTCTCTCTCTCTCTCTCTCTCTCTCTCTCTCTCTCTCTCTCTCTCTCTCTCTCTCTCTCTCTCTCTCTCTCTCTCTCTCTCTCTCTCTCTCTCTCTCTCTCTCTCTCTCTCTCTCTCTCTCTCTCTCTCTCTCTCTCTCTCTCTCTCTCTCTCTCTCTCTCTCTCTGTGTGTGTGTGTGTGGAGTATACCAACGTGGTTTCTATTTTGCTCTTACTGTTTTGTGGCCTTGTACTCTGCTTTTGCTGCCTGCGGGCGTTTTGTTTGAGGAAACTGCAAGCGCACTTTGCAGAGCACCTATTGACCTATTAAACTGCATCTTTGGTGAGCTTTGCAACTATAAAACATTTAAAATTAACTGGTGGTGCTGACATTTTGAGGTTAGGATCATTCATCAATTTTTGAGGTTAGTTTCAACGGGTCTTCAGCTAGTAACTGCCTCTGAAACCAGGAGCGCTGTAAACCATTACCAAAGGAGTGCTGTTCTCTACTATATCGACTGTTGCTGTACTGTAACTTTACCGAGTGCTGTTTGTTTAGCATTTACACTTTAAGTTTTATCTGGGAGGTGACTCTCTGTGCGCGACTTATCTCTCTGCTGCGTTTGTCGAGTATGGTAATCTGTTCTTTCTGTGAAGCAGCTATCTTACGCACGGACTCTTCGCGTCTCTGTATTAACTGTTCAGCAATATATCACTTGCATTGCTGTGATAATTTTTGGTTTGGACTTAATAATACTCTTGCTTGTTGCGAAAAACGCAAAGCCTCAAGAAATATCACTACGAGTGGTGCTTTGGGTGTGGTTTCCCCTAATAGTTCAATTTCCGCCTCCTCTGGGCCATTAAAAGACTCTTTGCCCAATCAGGGCTCTCAAAAAAGAGGTGCGGTCTCGCCGCTCCACCCACTTGAACCGTTAATAAGGCGACGCTGTCGATCGGAGTCAAGCTCCTCCCAATCTTCTATTGATAGTAGTACACCGGTGGGCGTTACGCCTAAACTTGTTGCTTCCTCTAGCTCTCGCTTATTGGCTGCTGATCCTCGTGCTACTACATCTAAATTTCCAACGTTTTCTCAACCAAGGACCGTTAACATGTCTGACAGCGAGTGGCTTGCTAATTTTAAGTCGGACAATGACTTGAAATTTTCTGCTCAGATGGAGAAAACAGACAAGCTGTTACTTTTGACAACTCAACTTGTTGGTGAAGTAGGTTCGTTACGCAATTATATACGTGATATCAAGCAATCTCTATCGGATGTTGAAAAGCGTCAAGACTTGCTTTCTGATCGTCTTGATGAGCACATTGCTACCTGTTCTGCATCAACTTCATCACCTGCAGACCCGTTATTGTCTGACACGTATGAAGTTTTGTTTTCGTGTATTAGGCAGTTTGCTATGCAAGCTCAGAGTAGGTGGCGTTCTGAGCTCTAGCTCTGTCATGGCAGCACACTCCACGTATGTGTGCATGGATGAGCATATACGTGTAGCTGTGTGCGTGCAACGACACGCAACGCACTGCTATTAGAGAAGGGGCTTCCCCCACTACTTTCAGATGTGACGTCATTGAATATACACGGATAGACTCATGAATACACTTATACATGTTAACATCGCAAGATGTCGTAGTGTGACCACCATGACAGCGCTAGAGCTCAGAACGCCACCTGCTTCGTGCTTGTATAGCAAACTGCCTAATACCAACAGCTCTATCAGAAAGTGATAACGATATTATCAAAATTATTTTGAGAGCAATTGGGTTAGAGCAGGCTTGCATGATGCTCATAGATTCTCGTGAATGACTTCCTGCTGTTCCCATGGAAACGGATGAGCCTGAATCTTCTCAAAAGGATAAATTTCGAGCAATCGTTGGGCGCATCATATCTGATGCGATTAGAGATACTATAGTATCAAACTCTGCTAAGCTGAGAGATTTCACAGTTTCGAAACTTTTTGGTATAAAAGGTTCTTCTAAGATCTTTGCTCGTTCTATTTTGCCTAAACCGGTCTTTGAGTTATTAGTCAAGGCGAACGCCGTCTACAAGGAGTTAAATTATATGCGTTCTATTGTTCGTAATTTAAGAGTTTGCATGCGTCCCCATAAGGAGGCTGAGCTGATTCCAATTTTGGATGAGGCTCAATTGTCGAAGCTTACACCAAATAAAAACAAAAAATAGGGATTGCTAGGCTCTTGTGTAATTAATAACCCTTTTTTTATTTCAAACTCATTAAATAGTCTTAATAACGTTTTTTCTCAAAAATCACTTTATAACGTAATAATTTCAAACTCTCCTGCTATCTCTGGGCCAAAAAATGGTTCAGAATTTTTTCAAAATATACAAATTTCGGTTAATCGGCTCAAAACTCATTTCTCCCACATAGAGCATCAAATTACTTTAAATCAACCGTATATTTTTGCTGTTACAGAGACTTTCTTAACTGAGTATGATGATTCTTCTATTATCTCTATTGATCATTACAATTTCTTTAGGTTAGATGGAGTGGGTAAAGTTGGCGGTGGAGTTGGTTTCTATGTACGAGATTTTCTCAAAGTCAGCATACTTTCTCAATCAAACGCCGTCTTCGACAATACAGCTGAGTATATCATAGCAGAAATTTCTCTTGGTGCTGAAAAACTCATTTTTGCGGTTGTGTATCTAAGGCCAAAGGGTCTATTTCCTGAGGATTTCTTCAACTCAATATCTGAGTTACTACCATCGTATAAAAACATTGTCATTACTGGAGGTTCCAATATTAATCTGCTGGCTAAAAATTTTAGCGCAGACTCTTTCCGCTCAACGATTGATTCACTTACCCTTTACATAGTACCTACTCACCATACTCTTACAACTGAACATATTTCTCATACCTGGATTGATCTCTTCATTTTTTACTTTTAAGGCTTTTAAGGTAGTACTATCGTTAAGGGATTGACGGTTCAGAAAAATCTAAGATTGGGCACATAAGTAGATTTTAATTAAAATAAAGCACAGTTAAATTTTGGTTAACTTTCAGAGCATGAGAAAAAAATTATAAGCATTTTAATTTTCATCTTTTAACACGCACTTTATATCTATATATAGTGTATATATAGCTATACACGAGCGTGCATTGAGTCTAAGATGTTTATATCGTTTCAAACTCGATACTGAAAAATTTATTCTTTAGTTCTTTAATTAATTACGTGTTAAATTTGATGAAATTTTGAACCATCAGTAGCTTATAATCAAAAGTTGAAAAAGAATTTCTGTGTGGTTACCATAAGAGCGCGTGTTAAAAATGTGAAAATTAAAATGTTTGTCATTTTTCTCTCATGCTCCAAAAGTTTACCGAAATTTAACTACATCTTATTTTAACTTAAATCTACTTATATACCTAATTTCAGATTTTTCTGAACCGTCAATCCCTTAACGATAGTACTACCTTAAGCTTCAGGCTGCAACTAAAATAATCAATTCTCGTAATCTTGCCAACATTAACCTTCAAGCTTTAAGCAGTACGATTTCATCTTCTCTCTCAAATTACTCATATGAGAGCTGTGTGGAATCATTAGGCTCTGCCATCTCTTCTGTAGATATGTTAGTTCATAAGTTGTCTTCTGTTCTTGTTTCGTCCTTCGATTATTGTGCACCAATTAAAGCACATAAATTAGACATTAAGAAAAAACCATGGGTCACTTCTGACATCAGATTTAGGATAAGAGAGCGTGATAGAGCATATCGTTATGCTGTTTGATCCGGCTCTGCTCAGGCAGTTTTAAGATACAGGAGGCTCAGAGGTGAAATCTCAAATGCTCTTGATTCTGCAAAAAACAATTATATAGCTGATCGTCTTAATTCCGTGGGTAACTCTTCTAATCGCTGGAACATTCTTCACAAGATTGGTCTGGCTTCAAAGATATTGCCTTCACCGCTTCAGTATTTCTCCTCAAGTGTTCTTCTCTCTCACTACACATCAATTTCTTCTGCCACTCCAGCTTTGTCCGAGAGTGAGTTGAGAGAGGTGCTTGCTGTACCACTACGTAATGACTTGCCTATCTTTAATTTTGCCCGAGTTGATTGTCCTCTTGTTGAGTCTTTTGTACGCCTCGGTACTTCTAAGACTTTTGGCCCTGATGGTATTATGGCCCAGATGCTTAAATTGACGAGTCAATCCACTGTCGATCTCATTACTTCCATCATAAATTGCTCGCTAACATCTGCAGTTTTTCCGACTGACTGGAGGAGGGCTTTTTTGCTACCATTGGCAAAGACGAATAAGATGGATTCACCTTCACAAACTCGGCTCATTGCCAAACTTTCCGAAGTTTCCAAAATTCTAGAAAGAGTAGTACATTCCCAGTTTAGCTCCTTTATTGAATTAAATTCTTTGTTCGTTAGTCTACAGACTAGTTTTCGTAAATCTAATAGTACCCAGACTGAGCTCTTGAAGCTTCTTGAAGATGCACGCTTGGCTATTGATAAAAGAATGATTACTACTTTATTGCTCTTTGATTTTTCCAAGGCTTTCGACACAGTGTCACATATTCGCCTGCTGTTCAAACTTCGTCGATTCAATTGCTCAGATACTGTTATACGATGGTTTGCGTCGTATCTCAGCAAGAGAACTTATGCTATTACAGATTTGGAGGGTCATGTCGGTGAATGGGTCACCTGCATGGCAGGTGTTCCTCGGGGCAGCGTTTTGGGTCCACTGCTTTTTTCTATTTTTATCAATGATTTATCTTCTGTCTTAAGAGGATATCGTAGTTCTGCTCCTCCTAATAATATTTTTATTCAAAGTTCATGAGTAAACAGTGCGTCAAATCAAATTCTTTCACTTCAGTAAGAAAATTCGTAAGATTAATCCTTAGCGCGGACAAGTCAAGGAATTCATCAAAATAATATACATAAAAAGTTATAAACAAACTTTCGATATATACTATTTTGAGGTTAGGTTTATCGAGCTTGATATCTAATTTTCATTCAAAGTTCATAAAAAAATATGAAGCTAAATTGAATTTTTAATTTAACAAAAATTATTGTATTAATATAGTTTTAGCGCGGACAAGTCATTATATTTGCCCAAATAGTGAATTTAAAAAGATATCAGTAAGATAAAAAAAGCAAAACTCGATTCCAACAACTACGACATCCCGTTAACTAGATCGTCTCATATCCTGTTTGCTGATGACTTGCAGGTATACCACTCATTTTTGCCCGCTAATCTGAATGACGAGATTGACTTTTTGAATCACGAGGTTGCTGCTGTTGTAAAGTGGGCTGTTGATAACGGTCTTGCCTTGAACCCATCTAAAATGCAAGCAATGTTCATTGGTAGCGAGCAATTCATCTCAAGAATTGATCTCTTTTCTTGCCCTTTTATTGGGTTATGTAGTAACTGCTTTTGATCATGAAAATTCATGCACATGCGCTTAATTCTAATTATTTCGGTATACTTTAAAGCAGAATGAGAGAGTAGAGCTGCGCATGCGCGTTTTACCTATATAGAGTGTTATACTTTTCTTTTTTTTTTGTTTTTAATTTTCTTAAATACTTGTTTAGATGTCAAAAAAGTGCTACAAGTGTGAGAAAAATATTGTATTTAATTATAAACAGTGTATCACTTGTCATCGTACATTCCATCCTGGCTGCATTCCGGGTTATATTAAGAGTAAGGCACTTGGCGATTGCTGTGTCTATTCTTTAAGACCCTTGGCGCACCAGTAGAATGATGCTTTAATTAACCCGACTAAGTCTGGCACTGGAGGTAGAGCTCGCGCCAATTCTTTTGATTGCGCTAGAGAATTGAATAATATTGTAGATATTAGCATTGATTCGTGCGGTGCCACGATTGCTACTGTAGATAACGGTACATTAAATGATAATATGATGAGTCTGCCTAGTGGTTGGAAAAGCTTTACATCGGCACAGCAATTTGCCACGCTTTTTCAGACGATAAATGATAACTCTAAGAACCTTCATCAGCACGTCAATGAGTGGTTTGACGAGCTTTCAGCGCAGATTAAGGATGTGGATGCTGCGTTAAGTCGTCTGGAGAAGCGCATTGAGGAATTGGAGAGGGACAAATTGGAGTTTCGCAATGAGGTTAACTAGCTTAAGGATCTGTATGCTCATGGTTCACCCAGTGCAGAGATGAAGGTTACTGGCATTCCTATATCATGTACAGCTTCTTTACTGGTGCTGACTCACTCCATCCCTAAACAGTTACAGTTGGGCGCTGTCTGTGGCGATGTGCTTTCCGTGAGATTATTCCAGGCAAAAAAATAAACTCAAGATGCTAGCTTACCGGCAGAAACTCCAAATCCTACTTTTTCATTTATTGTTAAATTTAAATCGGTTGGTCTACGTGATTATGTACTGAAGGTGAAACGTGATCATGGTGAAATTAAGTTCTCGGATTTAATGGAGGGCGTCAAGAGTTCAAATATTGTGAATGTTTTCGAAATGTTGCCGACGATTGTGCGTAATTTGCTAATGGCTGCAAAAGCTAAAGCTAAAGAAGCTAATTATAAGTTTGTTTGGGTTCGAGAAGTTCGTATTTACGTTCATATGGATGACAAGTCTGATCGTATTAATATAGTTACTGAATCTGATCTACAAAAGATTTCGTGACTCAGTTCTCCCCATGGCTCCAGACCACAGTCCATAGTGTCACACGGTGTTTGGATAACCTATATTATTGCTAATTAGATTAAGATCATTTAGTTAAGAATAAGTAAAATTCGATTCGTTTAGTTATATATGTGTATATGTTAAATAGGTAGTTGGAAGGTTGCGCGCATGCATAAATTAATATAAAATTAAAGTGCGAATATTGGCATAAAATTGTATTGGTTTAATCTTAAAAATGTGATGTACTGTGAATAATATGTACTTATCTATTGCCAAAGTAATGTAAATTTTTGCTATTCCTTTATATTGTTTTGGAACTATTTTATAATTTATTATTTTGTATCCTTGCCATAAGGTCAAATTCAGACCTTGGCATAATAAAATTATGTCAATCAATCAATCTCTCTCTCTATATGTATACATACATACACACACACATACACGCACAATAATATGTATAAAATATATGTATGTATATATATTTATATAAATCATATGCAAATGATATGCAAATATATATTTATCAAAATTGAATATATTATATTGAAAGATATTTACTATTTATAAATTATTATTCATGAATTATCAATCATTACGCAATGAATATCGATAATTTATGATAAAAAAATAATAAAAAGTATCAGGCTATTATAAAAAAGAAAGACGTATACCATCCGTTATTTTGATAGTAAATGTGTATGTAATAAAATAATTCACAATTTATATATTAAGGATATTACCTAATATCGATATTTATTAATAGTTTAAGTACGTATGCAAATTAGGTGCATATTATGTGCAAATTAAGTGTATGTATAAAGTATGTAAAGTGCAAACATTTGAGAAGTATAATAACCATTACTACGACAATGTGGAATGGGTGTTTGTTAAGAGATGCACTCAAGTCATTCGTTGTAAGAGGATCAGCCCAAGTTTGATAAGCGCGACACGAGAGGCGAATGAGATAGCATAACACACGCCTTAAAGAAAAAAGTCCCACCTTCTTATAAGCGAAATAATGGCAACCCAAGTTTTAATTATGTACATGCTAACTTAATATTTTATATAAAATTTTTAATAAATTGTTAATAATTATTAAAAGATTATTAAGAATATTGAATTTCGTACTCACAACTCAGTGGTTCCCACAAAACTGATGTATTTCTTGCTACGTTGGAGGTTTAAATATCAAATTATTTTTATAGATTTGGACAAGTTAAATATTATATATTTATATATATATATATATATATATATATATATATATATATATATATATACACGCGCATGCCCACCTTTACCCTTAAATTTATGATTTATTTTCGGTATAAATAGACAACGATTTACGGTTCTGATATCATTCTAAGATTAAACATTGAAACAAGAATAACAAAAAAGTGAATGAATAAAAAAGACATATAATATTTTAATAGCTATTTTAAATGTGGCTCTCCTTCGTGAACCCCAAATAAAACTATTTTGTAATTACGCATGGTGCAAAAATTTGAAAACTTGCTCTATGAATGAGCTGTTAAAAAGATTAAATTCATCATAGGACTTTGCGGGTTACGTACTTCAGCCTATATGTTTAAGCGAAATATTTTTATCGATAATCAGATACTTGATATAGTTGGTCGTTGTATTAAGAGCAGAGGAATGCAAGATGCACCTAAGTCAGACATCTCATGTTACATCATCGTGTCACTAAAGGTAAGTTATGTATATTTTCTATCATGAATCCAATAACAAATATAGAAATGCATTTTAAAATCACGAAATCGTAGCCAATAATCGTTCAATAACACAGGCTAACAAAAAAAAAAGTTGGTGGTTCTGGGATGGAGACTATACTTTTCTTTTGTATTTTTTCCCGCTGAATCCGAATCTGGCGTCAAAAATAGGGGGTTGGCTCCATATTTTGAACATAACCTCAAAAACTGTGTTTCTGTAGAAAAACATGAGAAGAAAAAATGAAAATTGTTTCCAGCACATCAAAAACACTTTATTTTTATGTATTCTAGCCTGCTGAATCCGAATTTGTTATGGAAAAAGAGAGTCGACAGCTACATTTTCCTTGCCATCTACGTTCAAATTCCTTCATATCCTGATGAAATCTTTCACCATGCTCTTCACTGTAGTGACCTAGGACTCGTGGAAATTCATCAATGTGCAAATCAAGAAAGTGGAGTTTCAAATTCATTAAGTAACCTAATTTTTCGAAATTTTGTACCATATTTTCTACGATGCTCTTGTAGTTTTCATCTTTATCGTTACCAAGAAATTTTGTTACAACATCTTTAAAACTCAACCAGACTGCCTTCTCGGTATCATTCATACTTGTGACGAATTCTTCGTCCCTGAACATTTTGCGAATTTGAGGTCCATCAAAGTTACCTTCCTTTAATTTAACCAGAGTTATATTCGTAAAGATGGTTTCTAAGTATTTGAAGCATCGCTCTTCTTTATCGAAAGCTTTAACAAATCGTTTCATCAGCCCTAATTTAATATGTAAAGGCGGTAAAAGGATTTTGCTAGGATCGACAAGAGGACGATTGATGACATTGCTGGAACCTGGAGTAAGTGATGGTCTCGCTGGCCACACTTTTGTATTCTAGTGTTTTGCTCTATCTCGACTGTCGAACATGCATAAATAGCATGGCTACTTGGTAAAACCTGATTGTTGACCTAGTATCATTGACAATATTTTCAGATCTCCGCAAATTAACTATTCATGCTCACTATACCTTATTTTATTTAAAACGTTTTCGATGTTACAGTATTCTTCTTTGAGTACAGTTGAATGAGATAATGGTAACGGAGCATACTCGTTCGTATTGTGAAGAAGAACTGCCTTCAAGCTTTGCTTAGATGAATCGATGAATAACCTCCACTCTTCTGGCTTGTATAAATTTGATTTAAACTCATTAATAAGTCCTCGTACATCGGTGCAATACACTAGATCAGATTCGTTAGTGAAGTATGATCGAAACGCTTCTTCTCGGTTTCGATGAAATGTAACTTTTACGTCCTTTTCTAATACATTGAAAGACTTTAATTGAGAAGCCATTAATTCAGCTGCATCTTTTGCTAATCCAGCATTCCTAAACATGTCATTAAGTTGAGCTTGAGAGATCTTTTTTTATCTTTTCTCTTTACCAATAGGAACATATTCCTCATCACTGTCCGAAGACAGTTTTTCTTCACTTTCGACGGATTCACTTTCTGCTTTCCTCAACGATTCATTTTTGTCAGTATCGTCGTCTGTATGGTCGTTAAGATTTTCTACGTCTTCTTTTGTACCACAATCAACTAGCATACGATCCATTCCTTGTGTAAAGCTGTCTTGTGAAGCCTCGTCTATCAAACTTTCGACTATTTGCTGCTGCAGACGAACGACACTAGAAACTGTCGCATACAATATTTTATCTGATCGCATTTTATTTACCCCACTTACATTTGTCGAGCAAGTGTAGCAATCACTTTTACCTAATGGTTTTTTCAGAATAGCTGGTTTCAAAAACATTATTTTACTTTTATCTCTAGTTTTATCGAATGTATGTAACCTCCATCCCAGAACCACCAACTTTTTTTTTTGTGGGCCTGTGTAATCTACGTATAGAAATAATAGTTATTTTCTCTGCAAATACATTTTTAGAAATTTGATTAGATTCATTGAAAGATCATTAAAGATTTACATGAAGGAAACTTTTGAATAATTAAAATTATTTAGTATATTATATAAAAGTTATTAAAAAAATTTCAAATTCTTGGATATTTTTTGAAAGTTATGAAAGCAAGATGGCGGTTAGCGCGCTTGCGCGCAGGAGGCATGGCCCCTAGTATATATATAAATATATAATTGCTGAAAACAACCATTTTTTTATCGTTACATTATTTTTACAAATTTTATTATTATTTTTTCATTATATTACATTTAATTCATAGCATTTTTCATATATTTTATTTTTCAGCTTTTAAAAGTAAAAAGACAATAAGTTAAATTAGTTAATATAAAAGCAATTCTATTGTGAATATCTTTGAAAAAAGTTCATTATAAATAAATTTTAATTCTTAAAAGAATTTCAATTTTCAATAATGGTTTTGACTGAAAAAGATAAATTGATTGTTAAAGGACAGGGATTGTACAGTGGGATTGCTTTCATGTTAACTGATATTCATATATTAGAATTTAATAATATTTTAAACCAGTGCACCTCATTTAACATGCAATCATTGAGCCGGTCTGTGGCACAGTCGTTAGGAGCGTTGGATTCGTATTCTTGGGGAACCGAGATCGAATCCTGCTCTCGGCTGTTTTTCAAACGAGCACCTCTGTCACATGTGCTTTGTACACAGTACACACTTACGAGCTCCGTCGCTAAGGGATGAAAAAGTGCAGTTGTAAAAATCAACTGACCTTGCGTCCCAGTGGATCGGGGTTTGATTCCCTAGGAAAAATTAGAAAAAATAATTTTCGAAGTTTTTCCGAGGGAATAAACCCGAAAAACACAAAAACATACAAAAAGTCCCAATGGGCAAAATACAAAAATATAAAAAAGTCCCACTGGGCAAAAACTAAAAAATCAAAATAATAAAATTACCAGATGATGGCCTATCATATAGACAATAAAAAGTCTGGAAAAGGCCAATAAAAAGAGAGAAGAAGAACATGCAATCAACTTTACTAATTCAAAGACCACAATATATTAATTCAGTACCGATTGATGGAGAATTTATACAGTTATTATTTTCCGGAAATTTAGAAAAAAGTCACTGGATTTGTATGTATTATGATAATAAGGTAATTCATATATATGACAGTTAAATCTTAGATATCTTCAAGATGAGCATAAGATTTATATAAACAGATTATTTCTTAACAAATCAGAATTAAGCATAGTATTCGAAACAGTGCAATGACAAACAAATAATTATGATTGTGGCGTTTTTGCAATTGCTTTTGCTGTTGCAACACTTTATAATTTATGTCCATGTTATTTGAGATATGATGTTTCTCAAATGTGATTACATTTATCAAGAATATTTAAAACGCAACAAATAAGAATGTTTTCAGTTTTACAAAATTATAATAATACAAATATTAATTATGATAATTCACCGGACATGATAAGGAGAAGTTTTTGTCATGAGCAACGTCTAAATCAAATACCATTAAATTTAGATTTCGCCGAGTTTGAACTATAAAAAAAAACTCACAAATGCCTTTATTGGCAAAACAAAAAAAGATCATAGAAATGTATTGTAAACAAAAGAATTCAAATCATGAAACAATTTTGGTGGAAATTGACAATTACATTTCAGATACAAATTTTTTAAAACCAGATAATGATATAATGGAAATTGATGATATCCACTTAAATTATAACGATGATAATGAAATTAGGACTGTTGAGGTTAAATTAAATAAAGAAAAAAAAGAATCAAAATAAATAGATGAAAAAGAAGCTTTACTTGTAACAGAACTTAATAGGAAAATGGTAACAGAACAATCACATAAGACGTGTTCAAGAAATTTTACGAAAGAAAAAAGCTTATTTAAAAATGAAAAGAGGACAACCAAATAAATATAAACAGAAATTAGAAAATACTGAGATAACAAAATTGAAATTCAAGGAAAAAATGAGTATTGATAAATTGGAACAAATACGTGCGAATGAAACTTTACGTAAAAAAAAGATTATATAAAAATTAAAGAAAAACAACCCAATAAATATAAAGAAAGATTAAAAAATACTAAAATAACAAAAATGAAATCAAACATAAAAAAACTGATAAAATGGAACAAATACGTACAAATGAAGCTTCAAGTAAGAAAAATGCTTACATAAAAACAAAGAAGATATACGCTTATAGAAGGATACTCATGGGTTAAATTTTTCGTCCGGAACGCTACGTAACACTTTAACATGTATATCTATACATATGAAAAATTTGATATATATAGATATAAAAATACATGGGATCTAGTGGCGCCCCCAGTAGCTGGTTAACTCATTTCTGGCAGAAATTTCCCATTTAAGAGTACGCTTCTATAAGCGTCTATATTCCTTGATAAAAATGAAAAAAGAACAACCAAATAAATAAAAAAAAATATTTAAAGAAAAAACATTTTTAAAACACGCTTTTAAAACGGAGAAAATACACTAAAAAGTATTAATAAATTAATTTACTTCCTTGAAATTACTTTTATACAGTTCATTGCGATAGTTAAAAGAAAATTTTACAACAAAAATTTAAAAAGAAAAGTGTGGGCGCTAATTTTAGTAAATATAGTTCAGCGCCCACACTTTTATTTTTTAATTTTCGTTGTAAAATTTTCTTTCAATTATCGCAATGAACTGTATGAAAGTAATTTCAAGGAAGTAAATTAATTTATTTAATACTTTTTAGTGTATTTTCTCCGATATAAAAGCGTGTTTTAAAAATGTTTTTTCTTTAAATATTTTATTATCTACTTTTTAGTTAAAATTGAATTTTCTATGAGTAATTTTTTTTCAAAAGTTTGTACTTAATTGTATCTTCTATACATTACCATATCCCCTATATATTCCCCTACCCCCTATATATTCCCCTATCCCTTTTGATCCTCCTATCCTCTATATTTCTAGCTGTACATTCGCCTATCCCCTATGCAAGCCCCTATCCCCTATGCATTTTCTACAACTATCAACTCAACAACATTCTATCAACTCGCCTCCACCCAAAGATAGCCTTTCCACTTAAACTTCCTCGGGGATGACTTTGCACACCCGTCATCGTCGACCTGACAACGGATTATTACATTGTCATCAGAGACCGAGGTCTGTGTAAAATTTCAGAAATTTCCATCTACAAAAAGTGCCTCAAATTGAGCGTGCAAGATTTGATTACAGACAGACAGACAGACAGACAGACAGACAGACAGACGTGAAAGCAAGCTTAATAAAAGCGTGTAAAAAATTGAAAATATTAAGATATCAAAAATAAAATCAATTGAAAATAAGGATACTACTAAATTAAAAAAATTACATGAAAAAAAATTACGCAGAAAAGAGACTTATGGAGAACTTATTAATGAACAATATAATGAATATGAGAGAATGGTACAAATTGAAAATCGAAAATTGGAAAATGCCGATATTATTAACAAAACACATGTAAAAAATGATTGTTACGAATTAAAAGAATCACGCACAAGGTGTAAACAAATAGAAATTGATGACAATAAACATATTAATAATGATACTACAATAAATAAACCAATAGATGGAAAAAAGCGAAAATATAAATATGATTCTTATCAATTAAAGACATTATTTATAAAGTGTAAACGATTAAAAATTGAAGACAATAAAAATTAGAATGAAAATTACAATAATAATAATTATAATAACAATCATAATATTGTATTGAACAAAGTTATTGATAAAACAATAAAGGGCAAAGTAGAAAAAAAATTAAAGAAATTAAATGAAAAAATTAATTTGAAACTGATTGTTTGTATAACATATATATATTTCGATGAAAATCTCATATCTGAAAATTACATTGGTTCCATGACAAATACTTATGTTTATTGTGATGCGGAACGTTTTGCTTTCGAATATACTAAAAGTAACTCTTAAATATATTGCAATAAAATTAACGAGTACTCGAGTTTTATTTTATATATATATAAGAATAAAAAGTCTTTATTAAATAAAATACAACAATATCGTTTCATATTAAGTAACACGGTCTGTTATATTCAACCGATATCCATGGACTGACAACGGAGAGTCGCCAGCCGTATCACGCTGTAATAGGTGGCGCTACCTTACTTGCGAATAAACGGGGTTGAGCGTGCATATATTTAACACTCCCTCCCACGCTCAAATTGTTCAAACAAATACATTGATTAATATTAGATCAGCTTTATCCTTTGATAGATCGTGCCATCCTTTTAATATTGTTTTCCTTGAAATCTAAAATACACACAAATTTAAATGATTAGCAAAAATATAAATTCAATAAAAATATAGTCATTCTTATCAGTCGTTCAGTGATAATTTTCACAGTCGTTCTTGCAATTCAAACAACAATAGTTTCTCAAGCATATAGGCTATTTGAATTTTAGAGAAGATCCAGCTGACATTTGTTAATCCTCGTGTTATAGTTCCTTTTATTTAAAGTTCTTTGATTTCTGTCATATGTCTTAACTAATTTTCACTACCTATGGTTACATTTAATTTAGCTGCTTTATTATTGTACCAAAATATCATTGGTAATAGCTCTTGTTGCAATAATTCTATTACCACTAAATACAATGATATCAGTCCCTATACAAGCTGTAATGTTATCCCTTAAGCTCGCCTTCAAGATATTTGGTTCCTTTTTAATCATGTGAAAACACATTCAACTATTTACCACACAGATATATTTAATATCTCTTCATGACATTTATTTCTGTCAGATTTAATGTCTGCTCAAGACATCTACAGCATAACTGACGTCTGGCCTGCTTGCTTTTTCAAAATACATCATTGTGTCTACTACTTCTTTATAATGGTCCATTGCATTGCTTTTCTGCCATTGATCTCTCGTTTATCTCTTCAGTCTGTTTTGCTGTCTTCTCTTTCATTTAGCCACGTGGTTTGTTACCATAGGTGTTCCTTAAGAATGTACTTGATCATAGTGAAATTTTGTCAGCATTTTGTTCATATAATTTCCTTGTTTTAGACTTAGTAGTCCCTTCTGTCTGTCTCTTTTAATTTCTAAGCCTAAAAATATTTTTGGACTCTCCATATCAGTCATTTCAAATTTCTGTTTTAGGCTATATCTCATTATTTTCTAACATTTATATGTTGCTGCATACTAATACGATATTATCTACATAAATAATCAGAATCAGGAGACTGTCTTGGTAGTACTTAATAAATAAACATGATTCATTTTAAATGGTTGCAGCCCATACTTTTCTATTGTCATTTCATATATTTCGTTTTAACACATTGCGAAATGTTTATACAGCTTACCCTTAAGCTGTATAAAGCTTTTTCCTGTAAGAAAATTTCGTTTTCTTAATTTCTTTTTTTCCTATATTTATATGTATACCTCACTATATAAGTAACTATTCAATAAAGCTGTCTTAATGTCCATTTGACATATTTTCAAATACAATTTATTTACCGTCGCTAATATTGACTTAATCAAAGAGTGGTGACATGAGTGCACAGATTTCTGGTAAATCTCTAATATCTCTGTCTTTGTATCTTTCTCTAATGTTAGCTTCTGTCTTTCTTTTAAATATCTGTTTGCGTTTAATCTTATTAGATCCTTTCCCATTTCAGCTGTCGGTAATCTAACTATCAGTCTTCAAACATTGATTTTATTTGTAGATTCTAATATTTCATTAATTGCTTCAATCTATTGCTGTTTTCATGACATCCATATATTTGCTTTGATAATCATTTATTTCTGTCAATAATGTATAAATTTCTTTATCTGTCTGATTTATTGCATTGGTTTTGACTTTTTCTTGGTCGTCTAATTAATCTTTTTATTTTTTGTCCTTTTATTTTTTTTCAATTTTTGTTTAGGTTCTGTTCTCAGTCGTTCTACTAGTCATTTTATTTTATTGTCTTCCGTTCTTTGTATTTCTGAGTAAATTTTCTTGACCTCTTTATTAAAATCTGCAAAGCATGAGTCTGTCTATATTTCTTCTTTCAAAATTTTCTAGCCTTTTACTTCTTCTTTTATAACCATCTTTGTTGATTGATTTTTGTTAAATCTTACATCTCTATTTTCATGGAGTTCTAATTTTCACCAATTTTCAACTGCCGTTTTTAAAAATATTCAACTGATGAGTGGTCTATTCAGACATACCACAATATGGCACAATTATTTGTCCTTATTATCTGATGTTTTAGGAATTTTAGATTCACAATGACATTCTTCACTAATTTCAGTCTCGTTTGAATTGTGTTATTTTCTGTCAAAAGTTATATTTTCAAACTTTAGTAAATTTTTATTCCTAATAAATTTGTTTTATTCAGATTTTTCAATTAAACTGTCTTTTTATCTTTTCTCTTGATGTTGAATAATCTGTAGTCTGTCTCTGTCTTGAATTATTGTTTTCTGTCTTATTGTTAATTTTACATTCAGATTTTCTTCACCAATGACTTATCTAATATTATAATTTTATTTTCAGTCGTATTACCATTTACACTTCCTTCTCCCTCTGATTCAAGATTTGTATTTTTGTCTTTCTTTATTTTTAGTTATTGATATTTATGCATCTTTCTTCAGTGTCGAATCTCGCCTGTTTTACCTTCTTCTTTCATCTCAGTCTTTCATGTCAATCTTTCGACGCTAAAAATCAATTCGACCTGTTTAACTTTTACTTTCGTTGGTCTTACATAATTTTATTTCTTAATGTTTTTGGTTAATCTGTCTTACAACCTCAGTCATATTGGATACGTTGCAGCAACATGGTTTTACGTAAACTACAACCGTAGAGATACTTCGTCGTTCCTGTATCTCTTTATGTGCAGTTATCGGCTTAGTGTTTCAAGTCGTCACACTCATCTGTGTAGCCATGTATATAGTTGTGGAATTTTACTTTCTTAACTGTACCAGTATTACCTGCCTTAGCTGTCGTGCTTGGTTTTCTCGTCGTTTGACTTTCCACCTACATAATAAATAATTGTTGTTTATAAAATGTCATTCCTATTTCTGTCATACACTCTGTCATAAAGTCTTTTCCTACTTTAGGTGCTTTATTTACAACTGCATTGTAAAGTGCATCTCTATCTTCTTGAGACAAGTATTTCACATTAGGTAAATTATTAAAATTTCTTACTATTTTCTTCATCTTTCTATAAACATCGCTGTCTTTTCTTTGGTTAAATTATATTGTATGTTATACAACTGTCTTTTAATGTAGGATGAAGTTGCGTTAACTTCATTCAATTCAATTTGTTTAATTTTATTTAATAGTTTTACAGGAATTTTAATTTCAATTGTTCAGCCTTGATAATTTTTATCTATTCTTTTTATTAAAATATCACAAACTTTGAATTTATAATTTACTTTTACTGTCTCACTCAAATTATTATCTACTTGAATAGAACTACTTATAATATACAATAAATCCAACGACCTTAATTCAAACGTAAAAACAATTTAAGAAGTTTTCATATTTTATTAGTGTTCTTAACTTGTCGCGTTTTACCGACCCGTCTTTATTAGTCATCCTTGTTTTAATTTTTCTATCAGCTGTTTAGAAACATCACTAATTTTACTGTCATTTTTATTGACTATTTTATCAGTTTTCTAATTGAACGTAATTTTCTGATCTGTCAAAACGTTCACCGTCGTTTAAAACAGTCGTTTTTTTTTTATTTTAAACCATTCTGACTTAATAATATTTATATTAAAAATCATTACTTACATTATCCATTAATTTTCTCACTTTTGTGTCAACTGTCGGTTTTCTGTCTTTAGAGTGATTTCTCTATTTAGCTTCAGAGTCTGACGTCTTATCTGTCAGCTGTGTCTCGAGTGTTTCCTTTACTAGTTGTATTTCTTTATACTTTGTTTCTAGTTTGTCCATTGTTTTATCAAAGTAGGCTTCCATATTTTCCCTCTCTTTGGTAAATGCTGCCAATACATCGTCCATATATTTCTGTGCTTCTCTATGGCTTATCTGATCGTTTCTTTTGACTTCTTTCATAGAAGTCTCGTAATTTTTGTTACGTCTTTTTAGTTGTCTCATTTTCTTCCGTAGCTGTCTTGTCATTGTTTCCGCCTTTTAAGCTGCTGAAGCGATTTCCTTTCATCCTCACAGTCTGTAATTTTATCTGTTGTCTGCCTTTTAATATTTTCTTTACTGCTTGTACTTTTTGATGTTGTTTTGAAGTGTTTTTAAATCATCCATCGTTTTATTAAATTTTTTGTCTGCTACTGATTAAATTAAAAGTGACATTTCTGATTTATTCATTTGTTCAATGTCATTATCTAAAATAGTCGGACTTTGGGATTTTTCTGATACAGAAATATCTATATTAAAATTGTTAGTTGAATTACCAATTGATTTTCTCCCTCCTGTCTCATCGTTCGTTTTCCTATCTCTTATAACATATGTTCTAGCTTCACTTGTCAATTTTTCTGCTGTCTGCATTTCATTTACATCAGTATTTGTTCTTTATATATGAGTTTTAATTTATCCATCATTGAATTTTCAACTATGCTACCATCGCTTGTTTTTCTTTGATAAATGCTGCGATTAAGCTGTCCATCAACATTTGTCCTACATCATAAAGTAACTTTTGAGAGGATATTGTAGTTATCCCCTCCTAATAATATTTTTATTCAAAGTTCATGAGTAAACGGTGCGTCAAATCATATTCTTTCACTACAGAAAGAGAATTTATAAGATTAATCCTAAGTGCAGACAACTCAAGAAATTTATTAAAATATTACACATAAAAAGTTATGAAAAAACTTTTAATGTATAGTATTTTGAGGTTAGGTTTATCGAGCTTGATATCTAATTTTCATTGAAAGTTAATGAAAAAATAATATATATATTTATATATATACGTGTGTGTATAGACTAAAGAACAACGCGATGTGAATGTGTTCTAATACTCAAGAGAAGATGTGGAAGCTCCGAAATGCGGCTTGAAAAATTTTTTTCACGACGCTATAGCCTATTTTATGTTAATTGTTAAAATGAAAAATGAAAAAAAGAAAGTGGACCTCTGTATTCAAAATGCTTTATCTCCGTCAATTTTTGACTTTTTCAGAGAAATTTCTTATTGGATATGATAAATGCAGTCTAGTTTTAAATGTCGTTTCGATTTTTGCGATCCGAGTTGAACCCTCCAAGTTATTCATGAAAAACTTAGAAAAAGCGATTTTTTCAAAATGCAATTTTCTCAAAAACTATGTATATATATATTTTTTTAAATTCTTATATGTTTTTATACGTAAAAAATGCTAACTTTTAGGATAGGTGAGACTATGCTATTTTGCCTTATTTTTTCAAAACAGGTTTTCGAACGTTTTTTTCATATTTTCCATTTTAAAGCATTGATACTATGACACATCGTACCATTTTTTCAACTACTACATCTTCTTACGATTTGCTTATGCTTTTATTTAGTAATTCAATAAGAATATTGATATAAGTCTTTAAAATAAACCTTCAATCAAGTTTTTGGATCAATTAGAACCAAAGTTATGACGATTTTAAGTTTATAAAAATAGACGAATTTAAAAAATTTTTTTCAATTATAGAATATCAAGACCATGTACTCTTCCAATAACTATGCTCTTTCACTATTCTTTTCCTGTTTTATTTATAAGTATATTGTTAGTGTTTGCGAAAACCTTCAGAATGAGTCATTGCTAAACTTTTTTGGTCAATTAGAACAAAAGTTATAGCAATTTTAATTTTAAAAATAATGCGTTAAAAAATAAATAATCATTTATTCAGTTTGAATTTATAAATTCATATTTTTCCATTCATGCAATGAAGTTCTAGAAGCGAACACAAGATTTGGTTCAGCTTTCCAAAAGTGAATTTTTTGTATTGACTTCTTTTGCTTTTCTTGCCATTCAACTTTTTTCGTTTGTCGGAAAACTTCTAGTTCTTCTTTATTTAAAAGGAGAATGTTGATAGAGGAGTGTATAGTGACACATGAGTTGCGAACTCCTCTGCATTTCTGATAAATTCTGCACTTTGCTTGGACAAATTGTGCACTGTGGCATAATGTTTAACTATACCTC
The DNA here is from genome assembly GCA_017163975.1 of Anastatus disparis. Classification (NCBI taxonomy): domain Eukaryota; kingdom Metazoa; phylum Arthropoda; class Insecta; order Hymenoptera; family Eupelmidae; genus Anastatus; species Anastatus disparis. The sequence continues at coordinate 652,907 of JAFFSR010000365.1, read as the reverse complement.
CTATTCCATCACATGCACCTTTTCCATGCCCGGTTGCAGAAATTAACCATTTTCTTTTTTTTTTGAATTTCTAAACTCGTAAAATTGGTATCTATTTTTAAAATGACTGGTGGCTCCATCCGGAATGATTATGATTTCTTCTAATTCTTGCAGAGTGTGTTTTTGCTTTATATTCTCTATAATTGAATTTATAGTCAGTAAAGCATGAGAAGAATCATGTTTTGTATCGTCACAAACTGTGACATAACTGACCGGCGAATCATTTCCAAAATAGCATACCGATGATATATATGGGAATTTGATTTTTGCTCCAGTGGTAGCTTTGTACTTCATTTTGTAATAAAACCGACCAGATTTCGGCAAAATCTACGTGAATGACTAATTGGAACTGGCATTTTTTTACTAAAATTTTTGCCTCTCGAATAGCAATACGTTGAATTTCTTTAATTATTTTATGAGTACTCACGGTGAGAGCATATTTTTTCAATTGCATCAAGAAGTCTTCAATGGCACTAGTTGTATTAAGTAAATCTGATTTTTCCGAAATACTGTAACTCATTTCTTCATAAAGACCTTCTTCCGTCAAAGAAATCATTTCTAAATCAATAGTTTCTCCAATGGGCCATTTTTCACAGTCTCCCAGTACACATTTCATATCATCCTTAGAGCAAAATAAAGAAGAAAATATATTCGATTTATTTTTTGAAATGTGATATTTATTGTTTGTATCATAATTTTTTAAAGCTATAAACATAAGTTCTAAATTTTCGCAATAAATACAAAGACACGTATCATTGGGTTATTGGGGTATAACTCACTTTGATCTCAAGGCATAGAATGTTGATTTGTCGATTTTCTTTTCCGTTTGGGGATTTTCTCCTTTAAATAATTGTAACATTTGTTTCATGCTTCGTTAGTTCAACTTAACTTTATTAGTTTTGATACCATTTTCTTTTACAGATATTGTATCATTTTTATTTGTACTTTGTCGAGAGCAATTATAATCATCGTTTGAATAATACTCTTCGACTTTTAACACAACTTCCCTATTTAAAGAATGGCCACTATAATTCTCAAGCTTTTTATAGACATCTTCATTATTCACCAGTGAGCGTGCTTGATCAATCATGTACGTAGTTACGCCTGGCAGAACTGATAATACATATTCTTTGGAAAAATCAGTTAGTATGAGGGTTAAGAGCCACACTTTTTCGGAAAATCTTGAACAATTTTTTAAAGCCCTTCTAATATTTTTAAACTATTTATTACATGTTTTACATTTAATTTAGGCAAATCCGTTATATCATGAAATTTTATCATCTTACTAGCTACTTGAGAATCAAATGCATCATTTATTTTATTTCTTTTTTGAATGGCATACGATTTTCGCATCTTCACATTAAGAGTTATAGACATCGTAATAGGTGAAATCTTCAAATTCAAATTATTTGCGGTTTCGTTAAGCTCATGCACCACAATCTCGCCGTCATTAATTTCTTCTGAAGATTGTTGACTGCTAGAATTAGATAAAGAGGGTGCAGCATTCTTCACTTCTTCTAAGAATAATTTATAACATGCAGCGCAAACATTATCTTCACTAGATATCAAAATCTTTGGGTACAAGTGCTGCAAAGACTCCTTTATATTGCCCAATTATCTGAATGGATTTTTAGAGGAATGTTACGTAGCTTTCGTGTGCCTTCTTTTAAGTCATTGCACTTTATCTTAGCCAGTGATGATGCCATTGTAATTAAATCAAAACCTTTTAAGAAAGCGAAAAAAAAGATGATAAAAGTTGAACGATTTGTTTTTCAATTCGATCTCTTCTTATCTACTGCAATGCGCTATATTGCTAATGAATACGCTTGGAAAGCGACTTTGCTACCTAGTGGTGGCATGCACCAACTACTTTCAAACTGAATTTCAATCGCAGGCGCGAAATTCAAACTGAATAAATGATTATTTATTTTTGAACACATTTTTAAAATTAAAATTGCTTTAAGGTGGTTCGTGCGGTAAGAGAGAGAAAGCTAGCTGTGAGAGAAAGAGATAGCGCTCAGATGATCCAGTTGCGCATGCGCAGCAACGTAAATGTGAACGAAATATGCATCGTTTATCTAATAATTACATGTTCAAAACACTTTATCTCTTTAACCTTTTAAGGACGGGACTGGTCGATATATCGACCACTTAAGTATCATAATATTTTTGAGTGATTTTGAGGATAATATTATGTTAAAACACTCAAAAATATTATGATACTTGAGTGGTCGATATATCGACCAGTCCCGTCCTTAAAAGGTTAATAAAACGATGAATTTACGTGAATCTTGTTGGAAAATGTTTATTATTAGTTCCTTTATATATGTTTAAATTTTCAATTACAATTTGAATTTAGTTTATGAGATATTGCGATTAACAGCTACGAAATGTAAAAATTCCAATATATATAGATATACTTCCAATGTAATTTGTAAAACTTTGAACATCGATTAATCAAAAACGAAACGATGAAATGTTCTGAAATTTTAATATGATATTCACATTGCCTTCATTGAACTATACCTACACGGAGAGAAATTTGGCTATACTACATTGACATGAAATATCCTTCGTAGGTTCCAAAAGAAAATACGTTATATTCACGCGATGTGAACGATAGATTAACATCTGCATATTAGCCCGTTAACAAACTTTGTTTCTATCCGAGCGAAGTCAAAACAAAAGTGAACATTGCATCATCTCATTTCAACGATGTCAACGAAACATTGACATAGTTGAAATAAGACGATGCAATGTTTACCTCTACTGTGAGATTTTCATTTTGAAAATAGAATGTATTCATTAATCCAATTTAAGGTTATAATATAGTTCGCAAATCTACGAGTTATATTTGTTGTCAATGTAGGATAGCCAAATTTCTCTCAGTGTACAATTTCAAGAATATCTTGAAAAAACACGTTAGTCGCACGAACCACCTTAACTTTTGTTTTAATAGACCAAAAAAGTTTAGCAATATCTCATTCTGAAGGTTTTTGCAAACACTAATAATATACTTATAAATAAAACAGTGACCGAATAGTGAGAATGAGAGCGTAATTATTAGAAGAGCATAAATATTATACAATTGAAAAACATTTTGAAAATTCATATATTTTTATAAACTTAAAATTGTCATAACTTTAGTTCTAATTAATCCAAAAACTTGATCAAAGGTTTTTGTAAGATTTTTGTTGGTATTTTTATTACATTAATAAGTAAAAGCATAAACGAATCTTAAGAAGATTTAGTAGTTAAAAAAATGGTACGATGTGCCATATCATCAATGCTTTAAAATGGAAAATATGAAAAAAACGTTAGAAAACCTATTTAAAAAAATGAGGCAAAATAGCATAGTCTCACCTATCTTAAAAATTAGCATTTTTTACGTATAAAAACATATAAAAATTTCAAAAAAAAAAATATATAGATTTTGAGAAAATTGCATTTTGAAAAAATCGTTTTTTCTAGGTTTTTCATGAATAACTCGGAGGGATCAACTCGCATCGCAAAAATCGAAACGTCATTTAAAACTATACTGTATTCCTCACATTTAAAGAAAAATTTGTCTCGAAAAGTCAAAAATTGACGGAGATGAAGCATTTTGAATACGGAGGTCCATTTTCTTTTTTTCACCTTTCTTTTTAAAATTTAACGCAAAATAGGCTATAGCGTCGTGAAAAAAATTTTTTAAGCCGTATTTTGGGATCTTCATATCTTCTCTTGAGTATTAGAACACATTCACATAATTTTCAGCCAAAAAAAAATTCGATCTTCTGACGGCCTGCATGAATTTGAATGGATTCAGCCGTTAAATAGTATATTGTTTCTAGTTTTTAAAACCCTTTTAAAAATGTATGTTCGCCGTTTTTAATTGGCAATATAAAGAAGGAAATAATACCCAAAAAAAAAATTAAAATTGCAATTGCGCAGTAACTAATTATCCGATAGTATCTGCCTTTGGCATGTTAAAAGTAGATATAATTATCTACTTCTGTGCCAAATTTTAGCTCTCAATATTTATAAACAACTGAGTTATGAATTTGTGTAGAAAAAAAAAATTCCGTTTTTTTCGAATTTTCTTTGGTTTTAATCAACCGATCGGATCGTTCGACCTCTTGTTTTGTTGATGATTTAATTCTCTACAACTTTTTATCGACACTATAATAATTCGTCAGCACATTAGAAAGAAATAAATGAAAAATTGGAAATTTATGAAAATGCAATAGATAGACCAGATATTATAACAAAAGTATTTTATCAAAAAGTAGAAGAATTAAAAAATTTAGTAATAAAAAAGGGAATATTAGGAAAATATATCGCATATAGTTATGTATTTGAATTTCAAAAACGAGGATTACCGCATATGCATATGTTGTTATTCTCAGACAAAAATGATAAATTTGACATTCCCGAAAATGTTAATAAAATAATAAGTACAGAAATCTTAAATAGAGATATTTATCCAAAATTATTTAGTATTGTTAAGCAATTTATAATACACGGTCCCTGTGGTATACAAAATATAAATTGAATATTCAGGAATACCCAATTTTTATACATTTAATGAAAAAGTGGAATAAAAAAAAAAAGAAAACCAATACTTACTAGGAGAGTGTCACACCTCCGGATCACGGATTTTGCTCAAACTTCGGGATAAGTTTTCAGATGATAAAATATGGAAAAAGCTAAAGTTATAGTCATAAATACTCAATATTTCTCTAGTTACAGGCAATTAAAGAAAATCACTAAAAAAGTTACTATATTTTTAAACGCATATAGTTCTTTAGCGTCGATAGCTACAAGCTTGAAACTTTTTTTGAATTAAAGCTGAGCTCAAATCCTTTCGAAATAGTAGTTACAGCATATCAAAATATTATTTTTTCCCAAAGTTAGAGCGTAATAAGGATTGAACCTGATTTTTCTTTTAAAAACATTAATCAATAATAAAAGCTGAAATTAGGTCCAATCCTTATTACGCTCCAACTTTGGGAAAAAATAATATTTTGACATACTGTAACTACTATTTCGAAAGGATTTGAGCTCAGTTTTAATTTAAAAAAAGTTTCAAGCTTGTAGCTATCGACGCTAAAGAACTATATGCGTTTAAAAATCTAGTAACTTTTTTAGTGATTTTCTTTAATCGCCTGTAACTAGAGAAATATTGAGTATTTATGACTATAACTTTAGCTTTTTCCATATTTTATCATCTGAAAACTTATCCCGAAGTTTGAGCAAAATCCGTGATCCGGAGGTGTGACACTCTCCTAGTTAATAGAATATACTTGGTAAGTCCGAAAGATAGAGAACGTTATTTTATTAGGTTATTAATATTACATGTTAAAGAAGCTACATCTTTTTAAGCTTTGCGTACTGTTGATAATGTGATGTATAATTTGTTTTACGAGGCAGCTAAGGCAAAACAATTAATTAATGAAGATGAAGAATGAGATGTTTGGAAGAAGCATCTCCAACAGAATTCCCTTATGCTCTTTGTGAATTATTTGCCTTTATTTGCGTTTTTCATAATCCTATAAATGCACGAGATTTATATAAAAAATATAAAAATAAGTTTTATCATCCTAAAAACGAAAAAAATATAGGTGAAAATTTTGCATTGAATGTTATTAAAAATAATTTACGAGTTGTGATGCATTTATTGCATCTCAATAACCAATCTATTCGAAAGAATAAGAGAGAAAGCTGAGCCGAGATGCACTCACGAAACCGATCATTAATTAAATAATAAAAAAAATTAATCATTTCTATTCTTGTTGTTTGTTTTGAGGAACATGCGAGTTGTTTAGAGTAGACGACTTACCGATAGAGAGAGACACAGCTAAGGGGGAACTTAACCTCAAATTAAAACACGTCGTGAAGGAGAAGCCACACTCACTATCGGTTTTTCATGGTGCACTAGGAGTTATAGCGACGATGAAGGCTGCAACTTCATAACACTAGTGCACACAACATATAAAGAGAAGAAAACACACATTCTGTGTAAATATAACCTGTAACAGTGCTCTTGTGCGTCGATATCTTACGTTCTTGATGACGACGTGCACGCTGCGACACTGTCAGATATAAACTTACACTCACACGCACACCCGGTGTATAGGTACAAACACACAACTTACACTCACGGTACGCGATGACGAGCGAAACCGGAAAATGACGCGAAACATTGGAAACACGTGCTCGAGAGTAGAGAGGAAGTGTTGGTAAGGATCAAAGTGACCGTGTCATGACGGAAATTACCGATCGATGACGGATTCGATAGAAAGAGACAACGGTACAAAGAATAAGAAAGAAAATCGAGTCACGGGTAAGAAGAGCGAAGAATCAGCGAAAAAGGGGAGCCAGCTGTAGTTTATACATCAGGCTCATATATAAATATTCTATATGGGTTAAGAGGGTGTCAAGTATATCAGTTCTTTTTCTAATCAAAGAATTGATTTTTTTTACAAAAATTAATAATTTTAGCAAAAAATAAGAAGAAAGCCTCGTCGCGTATAATAAAAAGCTAAATTTTCTATTATGAGGAAAAATTATTTTTATCGCTTCGTTTCTAAGAAAACCTTGAAAAACTGAATTGTCCGTCCTAATCTCTAGTTTTTAAGTTTTTCAAGGTTTTCTTAAAAACGAATCGATAACAATAATTTTTCCTCATCAAAGAAAATATTGCTTTTTATGATACAAGATGGAGCTAAAAAATTAATTCTATGATTAGAAAAGGACTGAGATATACGACCTGCTCTTAATGTAGAAATAGCGAGCCGTATAAATATCCTATATGGGTTAATGTAGAAATATCGAGCAGTATAAGTATTCTATTCTATATGGGATAATGTAGAAATAGAGAGCAGTAATAAGTATTATATATGGAAAAATGTAGAATCGAGAGCGAGAGTGATAGAAGATAGAAGAATCAAGCGCTGAAGAGAGATAGTGATAAAGTTTGCATGCATAATAATCGAAACCAAGTATATGGCCTAAGATTGAAATTTTTTCATCAAGAGGCCAAGCAATTATTATTGAGAAACCAAGTATATGGAACATTTTAAATGTGAATTTAGATGAAGCGCGCAAAAATAGAGGGCGCTTACATCAAAGAAGCCGCCAAAAGGAAAGGTGTTGATTGGTTATAAGTTAAAATCCTTTGTAATTGACAAATAATAATTACGGAAAGGATTAATAACCAATCAACTAATATTTTATTTGTAACGTAATCAATTGAAGAAGGAATGAAGAGGAAGGAGATCGAGAAAAGACGCTCTGTCGACACACTTCTCTATTGGGTCTGGATAGCTTTACTTGACTGATTTACCTGTTTGTTGCTCGTTGAGCCATTATTTGAGTCTTGACTCCATTATAGTTGGTTCTAAATTCAATTGAGATAAGAGAAAGCTGTCATTTTGCCTTAAAAAAATAAAAGAGAGATTTTTCTTTTATTGATGAAAGAGCTGAGAAGTTTTAAAAGAGCAGAGGAGATTTCTTGTTGGAGATTTTTGTATTTGGAGAGCACCACTATTATTATTAAGGTGAGTCCTTCATCTAACGTTTTTATCAAGTGAAAACTTAGAGTCAGTGCGCGTCGCCGTTTCGCTCGTCATATTTAGCGTCGGTTTCGCTGCCATTGATAATATTACTACTATTATATTAAAGTGAAGAATTAAGACTTTTTTTTTCCTTACGTGAATATCTTTTGCACTATTGTCACATACATACATACATATACACATGTGCAGCATTAACATATACGTACACACATACATACACATACATACATACACATACACGCATACACATACATACACATATACACATATCCACACACATAAACATACTCATACACACACACACACAGACATATATAATATCCGTCACTCCATCTCTCCATCTCCGTCTCCGTCTCTCCGTCTCTGACTCTCCGTCTCCATCTCTCCGTCTCTTTGTCTCCGTTTCTTCGTCTCTTTGTCTCCGTCTCCATTTCTCTGTCTCCGTTTCTCCGTTACTCCGTCTCTATGTCTTTGTCTCTCCGTATCCGTCCCTCCGTCTCTCCGTCTCCCTCTCCGTCTCTCCGTCTTCGTTTCTCCATCGCCGTCTCTCCGTCTCTGTGTGTCCCCGTTTCTCTGTCTCCGTCTTTGTGTCTTCATCTCTCTGTCTCCGTCTTTCTATCTCCGTCTTTCTGTCTCCGTCTTGGTCGGCACAGTAAAGTAACGCCTATTTGACTGAATTATCGTTGGCTCTCTGTTCAAATCAGACGAGTGTACTTAAAAATTTCGTTAGCTCATAACATTGTTGCACATGGTACCCCTCGATACTTAGCGTCATACTTCTTAAGGCATCATGTCGATCTATCAGTTTTTTCATCCTCGAGGCTTCTACCTAGACTTTTCATATATCCCAATGTTCGTACTGCTGCACTTCAGAACTCCTTTGCTTTTTTATCAACAACTTATTTTAATGAGAAGCTTTTTACATTAGAAGGTTTCTTTTCAGAGAACTTTATTTCCTTTAAAAGGTACTTGTATGAAAGGCATTTATCAAATGAATGTGAATCGTGGTAGCGTGAATTAAATGCTGGCTGAAAATTATTGCAGTCACTATATATGATCATTCAGCTGGCCTGATTTCCATATGTATGTAAGAGGAATACGAAATCAACCATATGCGTCAAGTGGAGCTGGGTTTAAACTCAAATTACGCCCTAGACGATTTACGTACTCACCTACTTATTTTTCTACTTATGTTTAATTTGATAATATTGTCAATTTAATTAAATTGTAATTAAATCATGTTTTTTGTTTTTTTTTTTAATACAAATACTATAATGTACTTCTTTTTATATTGTTGTATCATAAAGATATTTATATATTGTACACGGCGTTGCATACTTATATTAGTGCCAAATATTTTATCCCAAGACCCAATAAATTTTATCAATCAATCAATCTCTTAGTCTCCGTTCTTCCGTCTTTGTCCCTTCGTCTCCGTTTTTTCGTATTTGTCTCAATATTTCTGTCTTTGTCTTTTTGTTTCTGTTTGTCTCTCTTTGTCTCTTTGTTTCCGTCTCTGTCTCTTTATCTATGTCTCCATCTCTTCATCTACGTCTCTCCGTCTCCATTCTTCCGTTGTTGTCTCTTCGTCTCCTGCTTTCCATCTCTCTGTCTCCGTTCGTTCATCTTTGTTCCTCTATTCTGTGTCTTATTTTCCGGTCTCTGTCTTTTTACCTGCGTGTCCGTCTCCCTGTCTTCCTTTTTATGGAATCGTTTCGTGACTCCGATGCCGCCCTTTGACTTTGTTTCTTTGCTTCTGTTCATACACACGTGCGTCTACATATTGATGCTGATGTTTGAGTTGATGATGATGATCATGATGTGTTTACCCTATTAAAAAAATCAGGTGATTTATCATGCCAAAACATCATGTAACGATTTTGTTGGTCTTTACACATTTTAAACCATGCTTAGTCAATTTAGAACAATTTTTGAAAATTTTTGAAAATTTTGAACTTAGAAAATTTTTTAGATAATTTAGTCTTAGAAAAAATTTTGACTAATTTTACAAAAAAATTTCTAAGTTCAAAAATTTCAAAATGTTTCAAAATTTGTTCTAAATTGACTAAGCATGGTTTAAAACGTGTAAAAACCAACAAAATCGATACATGATATTCTGGCATGATAAATCACCTGATAAATCCGGTGATTTGTCACCTGATTTTTTTCACCAGGGTATTGTTTAATAAATTTCAAATTTTACGTTTCGTCCCAGATCTGTTTAGACTTATCAGTAAAGCTTTGTGAGAGAAGACAATCTAAATAAATAGCCATTATTATAGTTTATTCTGATTTAAAAAAATTTCTAGATAAATATTTTTACTTCTGATCTTATATTTGTAATTAATTAGAAGCATTTCGAGAAATCATCAACTAAAGCTTTTATTAAGGGCGCATCAAGGCTCTATCCTATAGTGATTATTTTTAATTATATTTTCTTGTATTATTTGATTTATTCAAATTGTCTTTTTTATTATAACAGATCCTGCTTTAGACGTTACTTTTGATAATAATTTCAGTTCTTTATTGCCTAGCAATAATATTAATATCCATGTTCCTTTAATTACCCAGCGCTCACAATAGCAGTCGCGTTATTTTTATTATACAACGTTAAGAATAAAAGTCGCGTTTTATCAATAACACCATGCTCATATTAGCGGTCGAGTTCCTTTAAGTACACAGCGTTCAAAATAGCAACCATAAATACTTGATTACACAGTGCTTACAATAGCAGCCGCGTATTTTTAACCAAACAGTGCTTAAAATAGCAGCCGCGAATTTGTAACGACACAGCGCTTAAAATAGCAACTGCAAATTCTTAATTACACAGAGCTTACAATAGCAGCCGCGTTTTTTTAACCATACAGCGTTCAAAATAGAAGCCGCGAATTTCTAATTACACAGCGGTTAATATAGTTGTTGCGTTTTTCATCTTTAGCTCTTAAAATAGCAGCCGCGTTTTTTTAACCAGATAGTGCTCTGAAAAGCAGTCGAAAATTTCTAATTACACAGCACTTGCAGAAGTCTTGGCGTTTTTCCCCATTACAGACATTACAATAGCAGCCATGTTTTTTTTTAATTCACAGCATTTGAAAAAGCAATCGCGTTTTTTTAACGGCACAGAACTAACAATAACAGCCATGATTTTTCACCACACAGCGCTAAACTCTATTTGATAATTTTTAATTTTTTATATTTGATGTTTTATGAGAGTTTCAAATATGTTTGATTTTATTTTCTTATTCGTTATATTTGATTTTTGTATTGTGGTTTTATAATATTTCTTTGTAAACGATGTTTTTAGTATAGACCATTTAATCTTTCACTTTTCTTGATTTTTCTGTTTATAATATTTTCAATTATTTTTTATTAGTCATCCTTGAAAGTACCATGGTTAACTGCCCATGACTGAAAATCGGTGTTCGTAGATACACTCCTACTTTTTTAAATGATTATCCTTGCGAATTATTAATAGTCATGCATGAGCAAGTTTTACAGGACATTGATTGCTGGTCATCTGATATGGCAGTTCATCATTTGCTGATAAGGTCATACGTGGTAAGAATATAGTGCTCCCTTTTTTACTCTCTGTTAATATTTGTGCAATAAGAGTGAATTGTTTTAATGTCGTTAATACTAATCGGGCTCCGTCACAGAGTCCTTCATTCAAATTAACATTTCTTAGAAGCATTACTATAGCTCCTTTTTTTTATTGAATTTTATGTGGGGATAAACCGTCGAGCGTTGCAGAATTTAAAAATTCTGTAGGCAAAATTGCGTTTAAACTTTCGTCATTTGCATTTTTTGCAGAGTCAATGCTCAAGTACTCTATTACTGGTTCATTTATTTTTGATAAAATTTTTTCATTCATTTCTGTTACATCTACGTTTTTCGGTGCTAATATAATATTTTCGTAATAGTCACAATTTGCAATATTTATATTATGCCCTTTAATTTCATCAATTGGATTGCCGTTTGACGATATTTATTTTGGAATTTCTATAACTTCATTTCCGTTTTTATATTTTGAATGCGAATAACCATTTCCTATATTTAGTAACCAATTTTTTAATTTATCATCTGATTCCGATAAACGTTTATTTTCTTTCAAAGACATACATTGGAAATGTTCCCAAAAATAGCTTTTTTTGACATAATGTTCTACTATGTGTGTTCTATTTCCATGTTTTTATTGGTAATGTTTGTCTAAAATCACCTGATATAATAAATGTTTTCCCTCCAAACGCATAATTATTATCACATGCATCTTTAAACATGCAATCGATGGCTTCAAAAGTGTATTCTGGTGTCATTGTGATTTCATCCCAGATAACAATTGATACATTATTCATTTTTTACCTATTTCGCTGTTTGCACTAATATTACATATTGTGTCTTCAGATATGTTCAACGGTAATTTAAATCCTGTACTGTCACACCGTCTTGTAATAAATTAGCTACTATTCCTGTCCATGATACAACTAAATAGTTGATTCCATTAATTTTTAGATAAGTGAAAATTGTATTAAATAAGTAGCTTTTACCACTTCCACCTGGACGGTCTATATATATACTTTTCAGTGCAGTTTGTATTTAATGAATTTATTACAGTCATCCCTCCGAATAAGCGCATAAAAGCCCCCAAGGGGAAGAGGCTTTCCACGTATCGGGGTTCCCCCACTGCGCGTACATAGATCCTTTTTTCCTGACTTGCTGTCTCTCTTGCACATTTTAGGTTTAGTGCTTCTCAATAAGCGTATTGGCGATAGTCCCTTAAATTGCCGTACATTTATTATTTTAACGGCTACTGTTTGAGAGCAGACACATTCCATAAGTACAGAAACACTCGGTGAATGTGTAAAAATGTCAGACTCGATTAAAAAAATCAAACGCGAAAATTCTTTTGTTCAAGCAGGTGCTAGTGATGCAAAAAATGAAAGTGATTCCGTGAAAGTGAGTGTCGAAGAACCTGTAGCAAAAAAAACGCAATTCAAAACAATTTTCAGAATGATTTTCAAAATGAATTTCTAATAACAAAAGCTTACAATATTTTGTCAGAAAAAATTTAATAAAAGTAAATAAACGTTAGAATTAATAAAACTATAAATATTTATTATAAATATATTTATAAACATTTTTAATAAAAATTTCTGCTTCAATAAAAAATTTCGTTATTAGGTAATATATATTAAGATTTTATTTGAAATTTAAATTATAAATCCTCTATGAGCGATTGCGCTTATTGAGAAGCAGTCCGCAAAAGTTTAGTGAGCTCGGACTTGGTAGTCGCTGTGGGGGCATGGCTCGCGAGCAAACGTAGGGGTATGCGCTTATTGCGGATGCGCTTATTCGGAGGGATGACTGTACTGTATCAAAAATAGTGGCTTGAGCATTTGTTAGAGTATCAATGATTGACCCAATATTATTAACATTATTTACTGTACTATATTCAATTTTGTTATTTGCAATATAGTATTCTGAAGTAGGTAAATTAAAGTCACCTAATGAGAATCCATTATTAGTTAAAATATCATTAATTATGCTTAATACATATTCTTCACCTTTTTATTCATTCATTTTTGGAGGATAATAATAGATTTTTTATTTTTCATATAATTTTCGAGCATTTATTGGAATGTGAAATGTACAAATGTAACCAAGTACTTGACAAAGAGCTTTTGGAAATCGAGATTTACATGATTCTTCTAAACATTTATCCCATTCATCATCGATTTTAATTCAATTTCTTGCTGTTGCTGCTTCAAAGAATGTTAGGTATGTAATTTCATTGAAAGTTTTAAGGTTTTCAAAAGATGTTGCATCTTTCATGTGAAGCAGATGTAATCTCAAAAAAAATCTTTCTCTTTGTTTTGGATTAACTAAGTACATTCTGGTTAGAATACGTTTCATAGTCTTTTTTCTTTTTGTCTATGTTTTATGTATTTGATTAAAAACATAATGTTGCGGTATATCAGAATAAAAGTAATTATGTGCCTCTGCCGGCATTTCTGACGGTAAGGAGAGAAGTTCACTTTTCGCGCCAAGTGTAAAAAGAGAATTTTTTTATTTTAAAATTGTAATTTCTTCGTATTAAAAAACGAAACTTGATTAATAAGGAGAGTAGTGAATCTTTAGATCACGGATATTTGCTCAAACCTTGGGATAAGTTTTCGAATGGCAAAATATGGGAAAAGCTATATTTATAGACACTAACGCTCCGTATTTTCCTAGTAACAGGCAATTGAAGAATATCCATAAAAAATAATTAGATTTTCAAATACTTATAGTTTATAAGCATTAATAGCTACAAGCTTAAAATGCTTTGTAAATAAAAGTTGAGCCCAAATCTTTTAGAAATAGAATTTGCAATATATAAAAATATTTTTTCCCCAAGTTATAGCGCAGTAAAGGTTGGATCTATGCACAAGTATATGAGATATTACTTTCACTGAATAATTCTATACAATTATTAGGAAAAAGAATTATATTGTCATGTAATTAACTTAAAGAGTCGTATAAATTACTGTTTAGTTAAATGAATGACATTGAACATTCAATTAAAAATATAGGTTATTGTACAGTGTTAAATATTTATTTCATTTGAAAAAATATAATTTATTTATAATTTTAATAAAATATCATTAATTTAGAGACATCAGTTTTAATTTAAAATCATTGATACCTTAAATTTAAAAATATAAATTTATAATTGTATTCATGAAATAACGTTTTAATAAAATATTTGTTTGAAATTAGAAAAGAATTCTTACATAATTTTATAAAGTACAATTCAAATCAAAATTAAAAATTCATAAATTTGTTATACATTAGCATATTTATGGAATGAAAAATCATTTGATGTTATTGATTTGAAAGCTGCCATAGTTACAAAATGTTTCCATATGAACCCGTTATATGAATTTTGTTTATTATTTTCGAAACGGAAAATTTATTCGCAAATACAGTTGTGTATTTTTTAATGTGAGAGAATGGTAACTATTTGAAAATTGTTTCAAAAAAGTTACACACGAAGTTAGAACGTTTAAAATTTTATCTTTAAATCTTTGAATTCTATTTGAAATAAATTTTATTCAAATATTCTTTTATAATTATTTAATGAATTTTTAATAAAATGATACACTTCCCACACAGCATGAAAGATATCATTGGAATATTCCGAAACATTCCGATGGAATATTTCATTGAAATATGTATGGAAGCTTTGTGGAAAAAAACAGAAATATTTCTGGAATATTGCAAAGGAAACTTTCTACAAAGAACCCCTGGAAGCCTCCGTAAACCTTCCAAGGAAGATTCCGTTGGAAGATTGATGAATTATTGCATCGAAAGATTTCATCGAAGCTTTATAGAAGACTCCGTTTTCCTTTCGGGGAAATGATGGGAATTTTCACTGGAATATTCCGATTTAAGTCTCCTAGAAGATTCCGTAAACCTTCCAAGGAAGATTCCGTTGGAAGATTGATGAATCATTGCACCGAAAGATTTCATGGAAACTTGAATGGAAGACTCCGTTTACCTTTTAGCGAAATATTGGAAATTGTCATTGAAACATTCCAGTGGAAGGCTCCTGAAAGCTTCCGTAAACCTTCCAAGGAAGATTCTGTTGGAAGATTCATGAATCATTGCACCGAAAGATTTCATGGAAGCTTGAATGGAAGACTCCGTTTACCTTTCAGCAAAATATTGAAGATTTTCACTGAAATATTCCGGTTCGAGTATCCTGGAAGCTTCCATAAACCTTGCAAGGAAGATTCTGTTGGAAGATTGATGAATCATTGCAGGGAAAGACCCAAGGAAGCTTTAAGAAAGACTGAAACATTCGGGCCGAAGGCTTCAGGAAGCTTTTGTAAACATTCCATGGAAGATTCCATCAGTAGACTAATGAATCAGGAATTATTATTTTGAATGGATGTAAAACGGACACTACACTAGCACTCATAAATATGGCTTATCCTCGTCTGTAAGTTAATAAAAAACAATGTTAATGACGCTATAGCTACACCAAAAAGACATTATTATAAAAATGAGATAATTGTTATAAAAATTACACGGAGAGAAAAATCATGTTATTATTCCATGAAATTTCAAGTGATTATTACATGATATTTCTTCACCGAATATTATCGAAGAAACAAGTGATTTTTTGATGATACTCATGTTTTTAATAGATGATTGGTATCCATCTTAAAATCAGATACAAAAGATGTTATTTTTTCTTGATGGTCAACTTAAAATTACGTGGGCTGCCAGGAGAATGAACGTGGCGATGCATCATGTTAAAATTACTTGCGACTCACGGGATTTTCACGTGGCACTCAAGTGAATTCAATGGTGGCGTGACCAACCGAGTAGCGCGTGCTTTGCAGGTACTGGGGAGAGAGAGAGTAACCAAAATACAATCTTATTATGATGGTAAAACAGCAATATATATATTTAAAAAAAATTAAATATTAAATTATCAATATTACCTTTGAAACTATTAGGAATAAATTTTAAACTCAAAATTTAATTATTTTAAACAACTGGGGGGCAGATAAGCATGTATCATTTCGCACCAAATATATCTCAAAGCAGGTTTAGCCTAGTGCGTAACGTTCGTGCTTTTCTTTTTGGGTGTGCGAGTTCAACTCTCGGTCAAGGCCACTTTTTTTATTATTTTAATATTTTTTACTAATTATTTAATTTATATTTTCTTTTTTCTAATATTAAAATCAAATTAAGTATGCTCATTTTTTTAATTAATATTTTTTAAAAATAAATTATTTCTTTTACGTAATAATTCAAATAGTTAATAAATAAATAATAGTGATTTATAATACTATAATTTAATTTATTCATAATGTAATTTATAAAATTGACATAATAAATAAATTAATCTATAGTATTAATTCATTTATGTTATAGTTTATATTATACATTAATACACACACATATATATTTATGAAGACAAAATTTAACTGAAGTATTATAAATATAATTGTTATTCATTTATTAATATTTTTAATTATTACGTATAAGAAATAATTTATTTAAAAAAAACATTGATTAAAAAAATGAGCATATTTATAAATATAAATAAAATAATTAATAAAAAATATTAAAATAATGAAAAAAGTGGTCTTGACCGAGAGTTGAACTCGCGCACCCAAAAAGAAAAGCACGAACGTATCGCACTAGGCTAAACCTGCTTTGAGATATGTGTGGTGCGAAATGATACATGCTAATAATGTCCCCCAGTTGTTTAAAATAATTAAATTTTGAGTTTAAAATTTATTTCTAATAGTTTCGAAGGTAATATTAATAATTTAACACTCATTAATTTATTTAAAAAATTGCTATTTTACCATCATAACAAGATTGTATTTTGGTTACTCTCGCTCTCTCTCCCCACTACCTGCAAAGCACGCGCTACTCGGTTGGTCACGCCACCATTGAATTTACTTGAGTGCCACGTGAAATATGAAAATCCCGTGAGCGGTAAGTGAATATCACAGGATCGACTAACTGGTTATATTCACTTGGCGCTCTTAGTAATTATAGCTGCTGTCCAAAGAATAATATCATGGCGCCTATAGCGTTTTCAGTTAGGATCTATTCTGGTTAAATTAAGTTGATTTCATGAGAATCTTACATGAAGAATCATTTAATTTTAACGTGTTAAATTTATCATAGGAAAATAACATGATTTTTCTCTCCGTGTAGGTAATTTTTTTAACGAGAATGACTTTATTGCAATAACAAAAAACCAGTCCTTTTCCATTCAAATTTTTTATTATATCTAATGTCGATATTTTCCCAATACATTACTTGAAATACGAAAAGGTGTTTTAAATAACGTCATTTAGTATGTTAGGGATTAGGACAAAAAATGACGTCGTTTAGTATGTTAAATGTTCACGAAAAATGACGTCTTTTTTTTATATAACTTCCCACATAGCATGAAATATTTCTGAAATATTTCATTGAATGATTCGGAATGAAACAGAAATATTGATATGAAATGTTTCTGAAATATTGATATGTCCGCCTAGAAGATTGATTTGAAATATTTCATGTAATGTTTCTGTAACATTTTTTCATGATTTTGTGAAATATTAATTTGTAATATTGTTGAAAGATTGCAGCAACATTTGATCGAAAGATTCATGGAAAATTATGAATCTTTCAAGAAATGTTTCTGAAATATTACTAAAATCTTTCATGAAATATTGATTGGTAATATTGTTGAAAGATTGCAGAAATATTTTATCAAAGGATTCATAAAAGATTATAAATCTTTCAAGAAATTTTTCTGAAATATTTCTAAAATCTTTCATGAAATATTGATTTGTTATATTGATGAAAGATTCTATCAGATATTATTTTTGATTTTGTAAGAGTTGCATCTTAAACCATATTAGATACCTATACATTTATTTGTTATTCAGAATTTAAGCGCTTATTTATTTGTATCAAGAATTTTTGGTCTTATACTAAACGAGAGAACGTCCCACCACTTGCGAGAGTTTGTTAACCGAATTTACGATCACATGAAAATATAATCAAGTAGCCACCTGCTGGCAAGATGGAAGAATTGCTACGCACGCAAGATAATTACAAATATTTAGACAAAATTTCTCCAATATTTCACTGTTATATTCATAAATTTTGGAATACTTCATGAAATATTTCTGGAATATTACAGAAATATTTCATGAAATATTTTTTGAAAAATTTGCGCATTATTGATTTAAAATATTTTAAGAAATGGTGCAGTAATATTTCTTCAATATTTCAGTGTTATGTTCAAACATTTTTTTAAATACTTCATGAAATATTTTTCAAATATAACAGGAATATTTCATGACATGTTTCTTGAAAGATTTGAGAAATATTAATTTGAAACATTTCAAGAAATAATGTAACAACTTACTTGAATATTTCAGTGACGAATTCAAAAATTTTTTCAAATAAAATATGAAATGTTCCAGCAATATTACAGAAATATTTCAATGAATTATTTAATATTCATAAACTAAAATATTTCAAAGAAATATTAGTTCATCACTTATTTAATAATCACTTATTTAAGATTAAGAAGATGCTGGTTAAATAATTTGCGTACTATCAATTTGTAAATTTCCTGTAGAGAAGACGAAACTGATCTCCGTATAAAGAACTCAAGTTTAATATTTCGCCGTTATGAAAGCAAAAATAATTTCAAAAAGAAATTACCGAAATTATTCTAAGAAATTATTTTGTTATATAAGACGAGGGTAAAATTAATTTTATTTATCAGAATATAAATTTCCTGTTTGAAATCATATTCGTTATAGTTTGATATCATATTCATTTTTATAAAACTAATTGCGACATATTATTCTTAGAATTTTTTCGGTACGTAAGCATAAGAGTTCTCAACGATCATCTAGTAAATATCCTGTTCATGAAAAAAACAAAACGCAATATCATACTAATATCAAATGACATTAATACCGTGCGTAAGATAAAAATATCTTTTTACATTTTGCAAACTATTTAAAAACATTTTTCAATGCTATTTCTTACATTTCCTTTTTGTGGAATAATGTAAAACCATATCATTTAAAAGAAAGCGTATTATTCTAAGAAATAATCATGAAATAATTTTAATTATCTATATGTAAATTTCCTGTTGAAATTTGCTAAGGACCTTTATGATATCATGTAACATTGATCCCTGCATGATGAAAAAATAATCATTAATTTTAAAAATTGTTCTCCCACTCTGTTTTATTAAAAGGTATAAAAGGTAGCCCTCTAATAAATTTTGTAGTAGTCACAATGAGATCAATCATGATATCTGCAGCTGATACAGCGTTGCGCCGTCAAATATATAAAATTGTGGGTCATTTACGACCGACTAATTCATTTATAAATGCATGGTGTAATTTGATATGGTGGCGTAGTGTTAATAGAATGGTTTTCATTCAGTTAAAACGTGAAATGGTGTTTCTATTACAATTTTGTGGCCCGCGAAAAATTGCGTATTTTTATAAAAAATTTATGAAAAATAATCAAAACACGCATGAAATTATTGTAGAATATATCAAGAAAAAAAGGTGATCCAATATCGCAGTTCTGCAAGAAATAGTTATCGAGCAGGAAGAAAAAAGGTAGGTGATTTAAAATTTTTACTTAAAATTAAATTTGATATTCGGAAACTTTGACACTCTATATCTCGTAAAATAATGGAGATATCGGAAAAATAAGCGAATTTTGATTCTCTTAAGAGCATTAGCTCTAGAGAATCGAACATGGGTGCTCTCTATAAGATGACATAATAAAAAGTTTAATTTTTAATTAATTAAACAAAAATTATTTTTTTGTATCTTAAGAATATGGTGTGGAAGAGAAACGAAAATTAAAAAAGTCTGACCGCTTCTCGTATGTCGGTTACTTATCGTAAATCATGGTTCATTCTACTCGGGTCTTTACAGCTTTATTGTAGGGTTTTATGACATGTTTATGAAAATAAATGTAGCTTATAGGCCTGGCTTTTTTTCTATCTACCTCTTTTAACAGCAGGCCGGAGTAGAATCTGATACCGACTGAGTAAAAATTGAGTTTTTTGTTATTTACTCAAGTATTAATCGGTGTATCTTCAAATTAGAGGTTGAGCGCAATAGATATTATTATTATGAACATCTATGCACAAGAAAAAAAAATTCTATTGCTTTGTTTTTTAGAAAAGTAAGGAACGCCGAAGTAAAAGTTTACGTTTATAATATTTTCGCGTTCCTTACTTTTCTCAAAAACAAATCAGTAGATTTTTTTTTTTTTTGTGCATATACCCTGGTAGAAAATGAAACGCTTTTTCTACCATTTTATGGCCATTTCTTTAAAGTGAAGAGCAGAAAATGGGAATGTTTTATGGCCATTATTTGAACTAATATGAAACGTTGTTTTCAACCTTCATAGTGCTAAAAAATGCTAATAAAATGTTGAGTCTGATCCACTATTATTTGAATATAGATAGTTAACAGTAGAGTCTATCAAATTGTGCTCTAATTGATTACTATTAAGAATCATTTAACAGCAGGCCGGAGTAGAACCTGATACCGACCGAGTAACAATTGAGTTGTTTGTTATTTACTCAAGTATTAATCAATGTATCTTCAAAATAAAGGTTAATCGCAATAGATATTATTATTATAAATATCTATGCACAAGAAAAAAAAAATCTACCGATTTGTTTTTGAAAAAAGTAAGGAACGCCGAAGTAAAAGATTATGTTTATAATATTTTCGCGTTCCTTACTTTTCTCAAAAACAAAGCGATAGATTTTTTTTTTCTTGTGCATAAATATTTGTAATAATAATATCTATTGCGCTTAACCTTCAATTTGCAGATACACCGATTAATACTTGAGTAAATAACAAAAATGCCAATTAGACAAGGACAGCGAATCCGGCCTGTTCTTAAGGTTTTTTCTTGAAAGTTATCATTAATCATTAATAGAATCACTTTTGTTAATATATTCGCGCGTATATTTTGAGTTGTGATCGGATTGTTAGAGGTTATTTTTAAACGATTAATAAAATTTTCCATTTATTATTTTAAAAAACGATATTTTTATACTCGTTTCGTACTGCGTTTCATATTTTTATTTTAATAAAATTTAATATTATTTTTATTTTTATAAATTCCAATAAAAATAAACATTGACGAAGGAATGTGAATAAATACTAATCTATATTTTCTCGCCACGTGGCAAAAGTGAGGTTATGATTTTACCTATGATCTGAAAAATTAAGGACTATCATTACTAAAAAGTTATATAACTAGTCAAAAAAAGTTGTCCACAGTTTACCTAATTTTTAGATAGCTGTTACTGATTTTTTCTCTCCGTTTACTTAAAATGCGTATTTTTTTGGCTTAATACAAAAATTTTGAACAACATTTTTATATTAGCATTTTTTGCCTATAAGATGCTAACCAATATACGAAAAAATTTGAGCTCTGCAGATTCAGCAAAAAATTGCCATTTATTCGCCAATATTGACATGACAAAATATTACTATTGAAAATGGTCATAAATTGTTGTTTACACCATTTTTAATGTTCAAATTTCTACCAGGGATATATTTGTAATAATAATATCTATTGCGCTTAACCTTCAAATAGCAGATACACCAATTGATACTTGAGTAAATAACAAAAATCTCAATTATACAAGGACAGCGAATCCGGCCAGCTCTTAAACTTTTTTGTTGTTTACATATAAGATTTTAAACGTGTTAAATTTATTTTTAATATTTATTAAAATTTATTAATATTGATTTTGTAGCTTGATTCGTGGTCTTACTTTATACATAAAGCGTACAATTTTAACTTGCACTTTTATTTATGCAATTTTCTTAAATTAATTTTTGACCATTTAAAATTTTTAATCTGTTTTAAAATTTTGTTTTCAATATTTATTATTAAATTTTATTAATATAAATTTTTATATTGAAAATATTTTTATTTTTTAAAATGTCATACGTTTTTTAATATTTCAAAGAAAAATCAATGATATCAAAAACATTGTTACTAAAAATTTAAATTCATAACAAATTTATATATTTTTTAATATAAGGTAGTGGAACCAATTATTGATCATTTAAGGAAAAGTTTGAAAAAAAATACAAATAATTTAATTTTTAATAAATAAAATTATATAAAACCTATTTTGTTAGAAAATATAGTACTTATTTATCGCGAAAATAATTAATTTTATTCATTTTATGCAATAAATATTTTTTAATTTCTATTTTATTTTAAGCATCGTAAGGACCAATTATTGATCAGCATTTTAGGTTAGGAACCAATTATTAATCAAGGGAAGAATCATTTATTGATAACATTAAATTCTGGAAACTAGGATGCATAAATTCATTTATTTTTTAAAATAACTTTATCTTATAAAGTTAAATCTTATACAGATATTAAATTTTATATTAAATAATAATAATTGAAACTAAAATTGCACCCTTTATAGGAGGTCACGTATCTCTGTCCTTTTCTACTCAAAAAAATGATTTTTTTACAAAAACTAATAACTTTATCAAAAAATGAAGAGAAAGCCGCATCTTGTATCAAAAAAAGCAATATTTTCTTTGATGAGAAAAAATTAATTTTATTGCTTCGTTCTCAAGAAAACCTTGAAAAACCAAATTGTCCACCCTAACCTCTATGTTTTAAGTTTTTCAAGGTATTCTTGAGAACGAAGCAATAAAATTAATTTTTTCTTATCAAAGAAAATATTGCTTTTTTTATTACAAGATGCGGCTTTCTCTTCATTTTTTGCTAAAGTTGTTAGTTTGTGTAAAAAATTCAATTCTTTGATTAGAAAAGGACAGAGATACGTGACCTCCTCTTACAACATATTTAAACATAATTTAAGTATGTATACATTCATGAATACAAGGAAAACGATTCATTATTAAAATACTCAAAAATAGTGCATAGTTACTGCTTAAAACTATAAAATTTGTAATAAATTACATTTTTTTTTAATCAGTCTACTTTTTCTTTTTTAATTATTTTTTTAGGCTTGATATTCTTTAATTTATTTCTAGTTATTTTTTCTTCTGAAATCAAAGTTTTATTTTGTTTTACCAGTTGACTTTTACATGACAAATTTTCAACGATCTCTAAATGTAATTGTTTAGTCTGAGCTTCTAATAATGATCGTTTTTCTTCTGATGAGTTTTCAAACGTAAATATCCTTTACTTTTTGTGTATAATGTTTTGCTAGCTTGTCTTACTTTAACTCCTGTCCTAACCTCATTTATAGCTTTTTCCATATCGGAATCATTGTTTTTCTTTGTACTGTTTTTTTCTAGAAAAAAACCAATGAAATAATAAATATAACTAATTTAACTTTATAAATATTTTATTTCTTTTAAAATAACTTGGAAAAATCATTAGAGATTCGATTATCAATAATAGGTTCCCTGTATAATTTAAGTAACCAATTGATAATCATTAAAATAAATAAGGCTTAGTTGTATAAATAAATTCGTACCTCTTTTAATTTTGCCATTTTAATGCTTTAATTTATGTTTAAAGAATCCCTTTAATGAAAATATCACTCAAAAGCAAAGAAAAAATGCATTAAGTCCACTCACTGTTCTTCCGCCATTGCTTAAGCTGTTGCCCGTGCAAACACATGAAACGTAACAGACGATTTTCATGAATTTTTTTTTCAAATTTGACAAACTGATTGAGCATAAAAACTTTTGAAATAAGTTTATCAATGCTTTATTTATTAAATATAATTTCTTTTTAATAAAAAAAAATCTTAAAACTATTTTAAAATAAATTTTTTTACAAAATTATCATTATTTGGTCCCCGATCAGTGATTGGTTCCACTACCTTAAATAAAAAATATTATTTATTAATATAATGGATTTTTATTTGTAGATAATTTTGTCAAAAAATATCTTAAGTGTCTGAATATGAAGCGTTACTCCCGGCGGGCGGCGGCGCGCGCGTGATTTTCTTATTACCGCGGCGCGGGATCGCGCGCCATATTAGCGCCTATTGGCGCGCGTACGCCGGGTGATTTGCTCATTACCGCGGGCAAGACGCGCGCGCTTATTAGCAAATTTAACGCGTGTCTTGTGATTAGCTAATTACCTCGAGGGCTAAGAGAACATGTGTTTTTGTAATCTTTCATTTTTGTGTATGATATTCAGAATAGTTGTAACAGATTTTTAATTGTTGGGTAATATTAATTATCAAATAAAGAAGAGAAAATAATATTTTAATATTCATTTATTGCTTTATAACCAAAAGGTAATGAAAGTTTTTCTTAAATATAACGACGTTTTTGCAGTACAACGCAACATGTTTTAGTTTCTTTTTTGGTAACAACATCATGAGTTTTTGTACGACGAATAGCTGTAAAATTAAGTTTAATTTTTTTACAATCTTGGTTTGTACGATTATAAATTTCATCACTCGAGCATTCATCATCATCATCATCATCATCATCATTATCATTCAAGCTAAACGCATCGCTAATCAAATTTTTTATACTCTAATAACGGTCAAAAGTAAGAAACAGATGTTTTATGATCTTAAATTCTGAACAATTAAAAATGATATTAATTTTTATTTTAACAATAAAAATGTTCTAAATAAAAAAATTTTTTTTAATTTAATTTTTACGTTATAAAATTTATAGATAATTTATTTATAAATTTTTTTTAATATTTAAAATATTTCAAAACAATTTTAAATCAATATAAACTACTTTTTATTAACTTGATCAGTTTTGAACACTTTGAAACACTTCTCAACATTTTTAAACAGTTTTAAAAAGTTCAAAATGATTTCTAACAGTGTTTCATAATTTTGTGTTTGTGAAAATTTTCTTATATATATTAAAATTTATATAATATATACGAGAAAACGTTTACTTTAGTTCGAAAATATTCTGTATTGTTCAAAACTGTTTATAACTGTTTTAAATGTCCCAAATTTTACACTTATAAACTATCTGAACAGTTTTAAACAGTTAAAAATTTTTAAACAGTTTTAAATAATTTTAAACTATTTTAAATAGTAATACACATTTTATATTTCCACTACACTGAAAAAAAAATAAAGTGATTCTTGACCGGGACCCAAGCAAAATTTCCTTTGTTAGCATAGGAAAGCGGCATAAGGCTTTATTATATCCAGATGGATATCACTCTGATCTTCATTCACCTAGATACCGCTAAAATCCATTTGGATATTTTTTTACGAAAACTAATCATTAGGGATTACAAGCATTTGTATAACAATAATACTACAAATAAAAGAAAATTGAAAATTTTACTCAAAGTAAAATTAGCCAGGGGGATTATCCTCTTGGATATCCAGTTGGATTAATAAAATCGAAAAATTATAAAGTATGCTTTTCAGTAAGTTATTTGATAAAATTACTTCTCAATTTTTCGATTTTATTAATCCAAGAGGATAATCTTCCTAAATAATATTGATTTGGGTAAAATTTTAAATTTTCTTTTATTGGTAGTATTATTATGTTATACAGATGCTTAGGGTGAAATCAGATGGAGCGGAAAATAGCCGACGGAACGTCACAAAACATTCATTCCGTCGCCTTGTTTTCCGTCAAATTTTTTCCCTATGTTCACATGGCGCGGAATGTAGCTGAAAAATTGTTAAAAATAGCATACAAATGTATCAGCGAATTTTAAATTAGCAACAAAAATGTTAAAAAAGTTGGAAATAATTGTTATTGTAATGAGATTTTTTTTTTATAAAAATAAAATATAGTTTGTTATTATAACCAAATATTTCAATTAACATCATTATTTTTTAATTACAAAATTGCTAATCAACGTCACAGAACTTCTATTCCGCTCCATGTGAATATAGGGAAACAAATTTGACGGGATAATAGAAGCGTCACAGACTTTTTGAAATTGTTTAAACAAATAGTTAACCAAAATAGAATTTAAAAGTTTGATTGAAATTAAAAGTACAGCTATGGAAAACAAATTAAAAATATTACGTGAGGTTATTGAAGCACTAATAATTTTTTTAAACAAAATAAAAATTGATGTCGTCTATTACGTCGTCTTTACTCCGTTGGCGGAATACAAAGATGCGGAATTGAGGTTCTGTGACGTTCCGTCGCCTATTTTCCGCTCCATCTGATTTCACCCTTATAATGCCTAATTATAAGTTTTCATAAAAAATATCCAAATGGATTTTAGCTGCATCCAGGTGAATAAAGATCAGAGTGATATCCAACTCGATCAGAGTGATATCCAACTAGATCAGAGTGATATCCAATTCGATCAGAGTGATATCCACCTGGATATCCAGCTGGTTATTTTTAACAGGGAAATCTTCTTCACTGCAAAGCAAACATTGCTTAGTTTAGTAAGATATCTTACTTACCCAAGCAATCTTTGCTTGGCAGTGAAGAAGATTTCGTTTCCACACAAGAGCTCTGTTCGACCTACTTCTCGGGTTTGCGCACTAGTGATGTGCAGAAGACTTTTGTATTCAGAAATCCATAACACGTAACTGCGTGCAATTCCGAAAAGTAAGTGGAACAAAGCTATGATATTATTGCTTTTGACCCAAACAATAATTTCTTTGGAAACTTGAAGCGTTATTTACGTGGAATCAACAGAAATAATCGCTTGTTTATTTTCAGTGTAGGGAATATATTAATTTTCTTATTACCAACCCATATGGAAAAAATTTCTGGAAATAATTGTAAATAACTAATAATAACTGTAAATGAATGTAAATAACTGTAAATAAGTGTTAAAAGATGTCAGAATTGAGACATAAATAACAGTTATTTACAGTTATTTACAATTATTCACTGTTATTTACACTTATTTATATTTATTTACAGTTATTTATATTTATTTACAGTTATTGACATTTATTCACTTTTTTATACAATTATTTACAGTTATTTACGATTATTTATAGTTTTTTTTACAGTTATTTGCAGTAATTTACATTTTCGAAAATTTTCACGAACTTATTTATAGATATGCGAAAATTTTTGAAAATGTAAATAACTGTAAATAATTATAAAAAACTATGAAAAACTGTAAATGATTGTAAATAATTATGAATAATTGTAAATAACTGCAAACAACTGTAAATAATTGTGAATAACTGTAAATAATTGCAAATAATAGTAATTAATGATAAATAATACTAAATAACTGTAAACAATGATTATTTATGTCTCAATTCTGACATTTTTAAACAGTTATTTACAATCATTTACTATTATTAACAGTTATTTACAGAAATTATTTCCAAGTGGGAAATAACTAATTAAAATAAATAATTTACAAATAAATTTTATTTAGATTTTTTATTGAAAAAATACAAAATTTTTAAGTCTTACAAATTTATTGCAAGAACGTAAAAATTTACACAAACAATATTCCATTAATTTTATAAAAAAGTTATGTTTTTAATGCTCACAATAGAGTTTGGTAATAAAATAAAACACCAAATCCTTGAATAATGAGCTAAAATTTTTTATTAAGTGCAACGTGTCGAGTGCTTAAGATACACTCTTTATCAAGATAAGTAATTTTTTGTGCCATAAAGGCAAGTCAAAAAGCGGTTCAGTCGGGTAATGTTATACGCAACAACGTTGTTGCGCTGGGCGGCTGCTCTAGAAAATTGCACAACTCTGTTTCACAGAGACAGAAGATATAAAATCAATGTGCTGAACAAAGATAGCATATATCGATACACTAAATTTATCATTCTGGAGCAACCTCCCCGATCCTCTCCCTCTGTCTACCCATCTACTCTTGCGGCCTGCCTTCTCTCAAGCATATTCTCTCTTTGAACTGCACCCAGGGGCTCTATTCTGAAACTTTTTTTTTCGATAAATGGTTTTTTTGACAAGGACAGGAAATACAATACTAATGTGTTTGACAAAGACAACAACATACGGTTTATCGTTTAAAAAGTTTGAGAATAAGGCCCCAGTGCACCCAGCTTACCTCAAAAGATTCTTTAAATTTATAGTATAGGCTTGAATTTATAGTCCACACTTAGCATTCAAACATCATTCTATCTTACTCTTTCACCATAAGAAAAATAAAGACAAAATGATGTCTGAGTGCTGAGTATCGACTATAAATTCGAGCCATATTTAGTTGTAACAAAGTTTTTTTTTTTTTTTAAAGATTAATATATAAAGGATATTGTCCTCTATATGATTAACCTTTTTTATATGGTGAAGTCGAGGGAGTCCCCCGCCCGGCATCTGTTTAACACATTACATCAGGCTAGGACTGTCAGACCCACCATACCAAAAACTTTGACTACCGATGGATGGTCAGCCACTTTTGTAACCAACAATCAACCGATACCCAATGAGATCGGATTTTTTAAAGAGTCACGATATAAATGGCACATACACTTATTTTCTTTCGAAAAAAAAGTTAGAGGTACCTGGCCAGGATTCGAACCCATGCCCTCCGCGTTAAAGGCAAGAGCTCTATCCATTACACCACCGCGCTCTCATTGTTTGATTTTGTTTGTCGTATAAATAAATTGATTGTTTTATACAAGCTAGGGGGCTGCTCCTGAACGATACACCATATACTGCTGTCTTTGTTTAGCATATTGATTTCATATCTTCTGTCCTAGTGATAAAGCGTTGTACAGTTTGCAGAGCAGCTCCCCCCCCCCCCCCGTTTAAGCAATAAAGTTTGTAATAAAAAAAGACGGATGATACAACCATTACTTTAGTTGGGTCTATAAATTACAGGGGAGTTGCTCTAGCAAACTGCACAACGTCTTATTACAAAGACAGAAGATATAAAATCAATATGCCAAACAAAGATAGCACTACATATTTTATTACTTTAGAGCAAGGGTCCAGCTTAAGGTTGGAATTTATAGACTTAACTCAAGCAACGCTGTTACTTATGTATCAATATTACTCTTAGAGCATATATACCTGAAGGGAGCATACAAAGCCAAAAAGTGTAAGAAAAAAAAGAGAGAGAAAGGTAGCTGATGGTGAAGTGTTTTCTCTCTCGCGCGGATTCTCATTGGCTGTTGCTTTCTCCCAGCGTGGCTATCTCGGAGAGCAACAGCTAATAAGAATCCACGTGAAAGGGAAAGCACTTCACTCTAAGCTACCTTACTCTCTCTTCTATTTTTTACACTTTTTGGTTTTGCATGATCCCTCCAGGTATATATGCTCTAAGATGTTACTTGAGTACTGTTTATAAATTTAAACAGATATGTTAAACGTTACTTAATTAACTTCGATTTAGCTGAAAAACTGTTAAAACAGCCTACAAATGTGTCCGCGAATTTTAAATGAACAACAAAAATGTTAAAAAAGTTGGAAATAATCACTCAATGTTATTCTAATGAGATTCTTTTCTTGTAAAAATAAAATATATTTTGTTATTATAAGCAAATATTTTGATTAACAAAATAATTTTTTAATTATAACATTGCTAATCAACGTCATAGAACTTCTACTCCGTTCCATGTGAATATAGCGAAAAAATTTGACGGAAACAATGCGACGGAATGAATGTTCTGTAACGTTCCGTCGTATATTTTCCGTTCCATCTGATTTCACCCTTAAGAATTCCAACCTTAATATGCCGGTCACACAGGCTCTTCTCAAACAGCAAATGAAAATTTGGGCGCGCATCCAATTAATATTTGATTATTATTAAAAAATTAAAGTACTCGCAAAAAATTAATACGAATAAAATGGTAATAATTTGATTTGCGCAATTAAATTAGATTATTTTTAAACAATATAATGGTTAATTTAGGTAGGAACTTCATAGACCTGTAAGCTTATTAATGTATGTGTATTTCTTTGACAGCTCCTTGTTTATATCTACTTTTTACGTGATTTTTACGTGATAAAATATAAAATAAAATATAAAATAAAATAAAAATAAAATAAATTATAAATATATATATAGATAAATTATAAATATATATATATATAGATAAATTATAAATATATATATATATATATATATTTATATAATATATATCACAAATATAATAGAATAATACAAATATATAACTATAATATATCAAAGTAGCTCAACAGACTTTGCAAAAAGCAACCAAATTAGAAAAAGGAAAAAGTATTTACATTAAGTATATTGTACATTTGAATAATTTTTGTTATTTTATCGAATAAGGAGATTTGGAGAACTTGTGATTTAGAGTAGACATTTATTAAGAAGTATTTCATTTTTCTGCAAAACCTTTCCTTGGGTTATTAATAATAACTCGGGATTGGTTATAAATTATATGAATTAAATTTCTGAAAACAGTTGTAAGTATAATTCCAACCCTTTTATTTCTGCAATTTTAATTATAAATTTTCTATATGAATTTCAGAATGTTTTTCAAAATGTAGCCTGTAAATAATAATAATTATTAAAAAAATATATGTCCTTGAGAATGGCTATATAATTTCACTCAATAAGATTACGTTTCAAAATTTTGTAAATTATTTTTTTAAAGCAATAATTTTTTCCTTATTATAGATATTATAATCCGAGAATATAAAAAAGTTTATTTAATGCTAGTTTATCTATAGATATATATTTTGTTTCTTCCAAAAGTAAGTGTATTAAACTATATATATATTTTAAGATCGTAAAATCATTAGTTAAATTAAAAAGTAAAAAATTTATTATGGGATCTTAACAAAAAAATAGCATTTTAACTTATTGCTTGGAAATAAGAAGATAGTTTTTCATTAAATAAAATATAAAACAAAAAATAGTTTTATAATAAATTTAAATCATCCAAAAAAATCCTATTTAAATGATGAAAATATTATTTTTTTAATAGTGAACTAAAATTAATAGAATTAGTGAGCATAAATTATAATTATATTTTTAAAAAAATGTAATCAAAATGATAAATAAAATAAGTGATACTAAATAATTTTTCTTAAGTATTATGAAAGAGGAACTGTTAATGTTTTGTTTCTGCTTCCAGAACTCTCAATTCTTCTCGAAAAATTTTCTAAATATTAATTTTAAAAACATTTACAACTGGTTTTCATTTATTTACTTATTAACCTAGAGTAATACATTTAGTGCTATCTTGCAGATATTAATACATATCCGAAGCAGCAAACATCCTATAGAGGCAGTCATAGCTACCTGTACATAGGTCCGGTAAATTTAACTTAAAACCTAAAAAACTTAAAAATTAAGAATTAATTTTATAATTTTCAATAATTTTATTTAGTAAGATTTGATGAATCTTTGCTAAATTTTGTGAACTGATTAATAAAGTGTTATTACAAATTCAGAATGAAAAATTTTTTTAATTTTCATAACATAAGATCCGTATATAAAATGCTTATAAAGATTTGAGTTAAAGTTACTTTATAAATAAATTGAAAGTTTTTAGAGTCTCAAATTTTAATATATTTTAAAGGTATTATCAGAGTGCACATTATTATAGAAACAATTAACCTTCACATTGTTGGCATTTTCACTTTTAAAATTTATATTCTTTAAAAGTATTGTTTTTGTGTATAAACATTAAATAAGTCTAGCGGAATACTAAAAGTAAGAAGTAGCTCATACAAGAGCCAGTTTTATGTAATGCTGTATTGAATTCTGTTAAAATAAACATTTATATATTTATTCAAATCATCTTGACAACTCTACTGAAAAAAATCATGTGGTAACCACATAAATCACTACATGTTTTTTATATGGTTAACACATGATTACCACATGTTTGCCACATAGTTATCGCATATTATTTGACGGAGTGACTATGTGGTAATCATATGGTAACCACGTTGTAACCATGTGAAAACTATGTAAGTGAGAAAAAAATAGTTATAAAAAAAATTATATACAAAATATCTGAAAAGAAACCAAATATTAGAATTATAAATATTGATTGAATAATTTTCGATTATTGATTATATATATATATATTTCAAAATAAAGTATTTAAATTTTTAAGATAACCCTGGCAGAAGGAGAAAGTCAAAACGATGTAAATATCATAATGTCAGCTCATCGAATTTACACATTTATAACTGTATGAAAAAAAAATGTAAAGTTTAAAATAAACTTGAAAATATAATTACATTTTCAATATCGATTACAAAAAAAATGGAAAGTGTTTTACTTTTTCTATAATAACATAAGATGTAAAAAATATGCAATAAGTTTGAAGAAAGACTGCTTCAGTTCATTGAATAACCATGTACAAGCTAATGAATTCCAAATATCCAAACTGCTGTTAATAATTATGCCATTAAAACTTATTTATTCAATAAATTAGGTGTTTTATAATGAATTAAGAATGACAAAATATAGTTTTAATATTTTTATTACACATCACAAAATAATTACAACAGCTCATCCATTCTTTTACTTAATCTGTTATATATTTCATTTTATGAGCTGATGCATTAACAGCCAAAAAAATTGAAGAAAAAAAAACAAGTATAAATTGCAGAAGTCCCTTATTTGAAAGCCAATACATATTTCTCAAGTAATTTGAATAAAATTTTTCACTTTTTTTAAAATTTTGGTGTTCAGGTGTTTTTATAAATAACATAATATTTTTTAAACTAATTACCCTGTTGAAAATAATAAACTGGATATCCAGGTGGATATCCACACAAAGGAAAATACCTAAAAAAAATGTACTAATTTGAGTCAGTAGTCAAAAAAACATCAGTCGTTTTTTAATTGGTCCTCAGTACATAGTTTAAAACGACCTATAATAGTACATCTTTTAACGCGACTTATCCCAAAAATTAGTTGGTGTAGTACCGAATTTTACCGTACTACGGAACTAAATTATTGTAGGGTTGTAGATGGTGTGTATATATATAGGCCAATCAAAATAAGGTTTTGTTCTGCCAAAATTAGTAACTGGAAACGACCTATGCGATCATTTAAAAGATAGTCCCCGTAGATGTTTACTTATATGTTTTGGACTAGCAACTATGATTTATTAATTAGTTATTAACAAATTAGTGCAAAAAACGCGTTTTTGTTTTGTTTTTTGTAAATAAATCGAAAACTATTTGACGAATTATTATGGTGTCAATGGGAAAGTTGTAGAGAATTGAATTTCCAACAAAACGAGAGGTCAAACGATCCAATCGGTTCATTAGAACCGAAGAAAATTAGGAAAAACTGGAAAACTTTTCATTTTGAAAAAAAATTCATAACTCTGTTGTTTATTAATATTAAGAGCTTAAATTTGGCACAGAAGTAGATAATTATATCTACTTGTAACATGCCAAAGGCAGATACTATCGGATAATTAGTTTCTGCGCAATTTCAATTTTAATTTTTTTTCGGTATTATTCCCTTCTTTATATTACCGATTGAGACATAATTTTCAAAACCCTTTTACATTTTTAAAAGGGTTTTGAAAACTAGAAACAATATACTGTTAAACGTATATTCTAAGTTTTCATTAAAATTGTGTAAAAAGGGTGAAATATGCACTTGAACATAAACGCAAACGGTCGAGCGCGCGGTACACAGCTAAAAGTGGGGATGGAGGAGAAACGGTATATATAGATATACCGGCGCGCGGCGTGAAACGTTCAATTTTTTAACTGGCTTGTTTTTTGCGATTAATGCACTTATATTAAAGTGTGTTTTTTTTAATTAGGGTACTTTTAACCGACGAATCTGATTTTCTATTCAGATTTCACGAATAATGAAATCTAAAGGTATTTTACATTTTCTCCTCCATCCCCACTTTTAGCTGTGTACTGCGTGCTCGACCGTTTGCGCCCTACTGAAAAAAATCTTGTGGTAACCACATGACATACTATATGGTTTTCACATGGTTACCACATGTTTACCACATGGTTACCACATATTATTTTGACGGGGTGATCATGTGGTAACCATGTGGTAACCATGTGGTAACCATGTGGTAACCATGTGGTGACCATGTGAAAACCATGTGAGTAAGAAAAAAATAATTAAAAAAAATATGCAAAATTTATTATTTCACGTAATAAATACTCACCTGCTGTCGAAATCAGCAAACTAAAGAAAATTTTTATGAAAAATATAAATATTATTGATTATTTTCATAAAAATTTTCTTTAGTTTGCTGATTTGACAGCAGGTGAGTATTTATTACATAAAATAATAAATTTTGCATATTCTTTTTAACTATTTTTTTCTTACTCACATGGTTTTCACATGATCACCACGTGGTTACTACATGGTTACCACATGATCACCCCGTCAAAATAATATGTGGTAACCATGTGGTAAACATGTGGTAATCATGTGGTAACCATGTGAAAACCATATAGTATGTCATGTGGTTACCACAAGATTTTTTTCAGTAGGGGCGTCTATGTTCAAGTGCATATTTCACCCTTTTTACACAATTTTAACGAAAACTTAGAATATATGTTTAACAGTATATTGTTTCTAGTTTTCAAAACCCTTTTAAAAATGTAAAAGGGTTTTGAAAATTATGTCTCAATCGGTAATATAAAGAAGGGAATAATACCGAAAAAAAATTAAAATTGAAATTGCGCAGAAACTAATTATTTGATAGTATCTGCCTTTGACACGTTACAAGTAGATATAATTATCTACTTCTGTGCCAAATTGAAGCTCTTAATATTAATAAACAACCGAGTTATAAATTAAAATGAAAAATTTTCTGGTTTTTCCGAATTTTCTTCGGTTCTAATAAACCGATTGGATCGTTTGACATATCGTTTTGTTGATAATTTAATTCTCTACAACTTTCCTATTGACACCATAATAATTCGTCAAATAGTTTTCGTTTTATTAACAAAAAACAAAAAAAACGCGTTTTTTTTGCACTAATTTGTTAATAACTAATTAATAAATCATAGTTGCTAGTCCAAAACATATAAGTAAACATCTACGGGGACTATCTTTTAAATGATCGCATAGGTCGTTGCCAGTTACTAATTTTGGCAAAATAAGACTTCTTTTCGTTCTATTGACTGGCCTAATATGTGAATAGCCAGGTACAGAGTTCTGACATATGCTCTTTATCTGACTCCAAAGATGAATCCCCACACGTATTCCCCAGGAGGTTGAAATTACAACAAAAGAATTTAATTTATAAGTACTTATTTAAATACTTTCGCCAGCCAACTATTAGCACGCTGTACACTGTATGAATCTCAGTACACCACTAAATGCGGTGAAAATGTTACGATGTCTCACAAGCCGAGACTAACCTAGCGTCTGCGCATAAACGTGGATACTTAGGTATGTTAACGCCACAACTTAGCTATGCTAACGCCACATAGCTCCCCCTCAAATGTTTACTAGGGAATTTTTACTTTATTTTTTACATTTTTTTACATTTTTGAATATTTACATACATTTAAGAGCAGGCCGAACTATCTGTCTTTGTCTAATAGAGTTTTTTATCATTTGTCGAAACACCATCCGTTGTATCAAGAAAAAAATAGTAGCCCCCGCTAGATATTAGTATAATAAGTAAATTTTGTAATAGCAATCAAATTATTTCATCGCGTAGTTTTTGAATAATATGAGACCTACTAACAAACTAGAATATAACCTATCTTTTTTGGTAGGTCACATATTATTCAAAAACTACAAAATAAAATAATTTGATTGTTATTACAAAATTTACTTATTATACTAATATCCAGCGGAGGCTACTATTTATTTATTGATACAACGGATGGTGTTTATGTAAATGATGGAAAACACTACTAGACAAAGACAGATAGTTCAGCCCCCTGTTAAAGTTATACATAGTAAAAATTAACCTCTATGATATACTCTTACGAGGTTTATGCTATCCAAAAATGGTTTGTTTACATGCTTTGATAACTCCCCACTCGAATATCCTTCAATAGCTGGCGTTGTATCCTCTCATGGGACGTGACGGGAGTAAACGTGGCTTCACTATTCTTTCTTTACTGCTAACTAGGACATTCTTCCATTACTCAAGTCGCCTCCTCTTTTGGATGGTGAGGCGAGCAAACATGGCTGGTCTATATTCAAAATCATGTCACAAATTTTGCTAACGTATTTTCATTGCGTAAATCTTTTTTTTCTTTTCTTTTTTTTATGAGAGAAGAGACATTATAAATGAATCGGCGCATGCAAAAAGGGCCCCAAGTCCATTCTAACAAATTTTGGAAAAATGAAAAATAGTGTATTACTTATCTTACGCTTGGTGGATTAACTTAAAATTCATTACATACGTACTTGGTATTGTCAAAAGTAAGATAATACATTTGCTATTGCTAAAACTGGCCGAAGAATTTTTTTAATTGATAAAAAAGCCAATGGACTTAGGTCCCTTTTTGCAGAATCTGTAAAAATTAACATTTTTATGAAAATTTATTCATCAATAATACATTTCACAATATTGTTATATTATTTCATACATATAAAACTAATGATTTATTTAGAAAAATAATTTTCAACAATTCATTAACAAATAATTACTAAATTTCTTTAAATACTAACTGAATAAATAAATAAAGTATTAAATAAGTAAATAAATAAATGAATACAGATAAATATTATTAATCACAAGTAGGATATTCAAGAAGAGCGTTGAAAACTTTTTCATATTGACTTGGTATGTAATTTATCAATTTTTTTAAATCTTCAATTTTTGTTTTTTTTATAAAAACGTAACCATCTGAAAAAACTTTAACTAAAACTATTAACTATTTTTTACTATTTTTCTTTAACGATTTTTTTTTTAAATTTTAACTTTTTGCAGAAACTAAAATTTTAAAAATAAGGTTTTTACTATTTACATTATGATGTAGCATCATTTTTAATGCACTTTGATCGTATCTCATTTTTTCCAATAAATGGATATGAGGCCCTGTTTGCATGCACCGATTCATATACCTTGTACTACGTTCTCAAAATTAAGGGATTTCAATATATGCAAAAATATTAAATTCGGCAAAAAGGGACCTAAGTCCGGGACTTGGGTGTTGCCAGGGAAGCTCACCACCTAGCAAGTTATGAGTATGTACAGTAGGCTTTCTATATCACCTCTAGGTTAAGATACATGGACCTGTCGATCTCTACTGGCGCAAAATAATTTTTCTTTATTATTAGTAATAGGTCTGACTTGTTTCCGATACTCGGGATATATCAAGCCTAAATCAGTTGAAAATATTTGTCGGCTAGAATTACCGTCCATGATAATATTGCTGGGCCTTATATCTGTGTGCACGAATCCTTTGTCGTGGACACACTCCATATTGCATAATAATTGCCAGGTTAATTGACAGGTATCTGCTATACTGATCTTTTTATTGTTTCTGGCTAGAACTTTGTTTAGATTCTCACCTAGTTGCTCATATATGGCAAATTTATGCTTAGTTTTCTTGAACTGATATGATCCAGTACCTATTAATGTAGGTAAACCGATGTAGGGAACTTCTTTGTCTCTCAGATACTGGTCACGGTGCTCTGTGATCGCATGGCGTAACATAAACTCTATTTCGTTCGATATAGTATTGTCTGTTTTTGGTTTGACCTTAATTATCGCGATCTTCTTCTACTTCTGAGTGGCTTAAAATTGCTTTATATACTCGGTGTAGGTCATTTCTGTGAATTTCTTCACTTATACACCACTTGTCGCCACCACAAGCTGTAACAACTCTATTAATTGGAACCGACGTTATTTATTTATAAACTATTTGTTCAGGTGCATGTCGTTGAAAGGTCTGTATTTCAACCTCTTCGCTGAACCTGATTCTTTTTTGCTTACTGGTCGTCAATTGCATATTTATGACTTGCGATAAATCATTCGGGATTCCACTTGCTTCCTCGTGATGATGCACATCTGAATTGCATTTCCAGCTGAGATATTTTGTGTCGCAGTCGTATTCTGGCTATTGCTATTCGCCTGATTATTAACTAGAGCACTATTCGCAGTTCGACTTTTGTCATTATTGTCGACGTTTATGTCGATCTCGTCTGCTACGTAATGCGCTGGTTTTAACAATTCTATATTTACGAGCTTCTGTTGCCCGTTGATGTCGATTATGACATCTTTCCCGTTCTGATTCCTCTCTATTATTTTATGAGGGCCCATGTACGGCCTATCTAAGCCTGTTTTTAGTGATTTTCGACTGTAGAAAACTTGAGTGCACGTTTTCAGGTCTTTAAAAACAAAAGGTTTTACATTGTTGTTGTGAGTTACTACAATAGGTTGTAATTCTCTCATGTATTCTCTGAATTCTACCAAGAAAAATTTTTTATTGGATTTGGTTTCACTATATGCACAAAATTCGCCTGGTATTTTTAAATACGTACCATAAACCAAATCTGCTAAGCACGCATCTACATCATTTTTTATGCTAGTGCGTAGCCCTAGTAGGATGCTAGGTAATTTATCAACCCAGTCAACTGTCTTGACATTTGATGGCGTTTTTTCAGAGTTCAGTGCCATCTCTCAATCATATCATTAGACTGAAGATGGTAGGACGTTGTGCGGAATCTTTTACATCTTATAAGGTCCATTAAAGCGTCAAATATTTGTGACTCAAAATGTACGCTTTGATCTGAAGTTATATATAATGGTGCGCCAAAACGAGAGATCCAGTTATTAAAGAATGCTTTTGCGATTGTTGGTATGATGGTCTCTACTAGCAGAATGGCTTCAGGCCATTGAGTGTATCGATCTATCATCGTTAATATGTATTTACGTCAGTTACTCTCTGGCAGTGGACCGACTATATCTATATATACGCGTGTAAATCTATCCTCCACAGCCTTAAATTAGTCTGGAATTAATTTATTGTGACGGGTGATTTTTGTCCCTTGACAGGCAATGCAGGACTTGCACCATTTTGTAATGTCCCTTCTCATGTTGGGCCATGCGAATTTCCTTCTGATTGAACCTTCTGTAATTGTTGCACTCGAGTGTGTTGCATGATGGAATAATTTGAAAACTTCTTTCCTTAATTTTTCGGGTACATAAGGTCTAATCACTTGACCTTGTACACCCACTGTTAAGGATATTT
Organism: Anastatus disparis; assembly: GCA_017163975.1. NCBI lineage: Eukaryota > Metazoa > Arthropoda > Insecta > Hymenoptera > Eupelmidae > Anastatus > Anastatus disparis. Next base: position 613,732 of record JAFFSR010000365.1, on the reverse strand, counting down.
TCTGAACATGTACGTTAAATGGCAACGTCGCATATTTAATCTATGGCATAAGAATGTTATTTTTCGTGCATAGAGTTTCGCATCTCAGCTACTTCATTACTCAGCTTACGCCGTCGATAATGAAGATTTAAAAAAAAATTTAATTCATATTTATTCTAAACAATTGATTGAATCACCATCTACATTTTTCGTGGGATATTAACCATAAAAATCTTCATTATCATAAAGTAGTAAGAAGTAGCTGAGATGCGAAACTCTATGTACGAAAAATGAAAAATAACATTCTTACGCCATGGATTAAATATGCGATGTTGCCATTCGACGTACACGTTCGGAAAAATATCCTTGACGGTGGGTGTACATCACAATAAATTTCTGCAAATGCACAGGATGATGTGAATCTTCTGTAATTTCTAACAGTTGATCATCATCATTTTTAGCTTACGCTAGTATTTTCAGATCTATGACAGTAGGTGCGCTAAATGCGTCCATCTTTATTAGCACCTGAGCGAAATCAGGATGATACATCAACTCTGGATCGTTCCAGTCAAAAATCGTTGGCGAACAAATACTGTCTATGCGTGACAGAGCGTATGCAACAAAGTTCTCGATACCTGCTACATGACAGATTTCACAGTCGAATTTTGAGATGTAAGCAAGCTGCCTAACGCGTCTCGAGCGCTTTATTAGCGCTCTGTGTCAATGCATATACTAGTGGTTTATGATCTGTATAGACCTTGAATTTTCTAGCGTCAAGATGATAGTGAAAATATCTGATTGCTTTGTATATTCCCGTCAGTTCCCGGTCGCTTGTGTGGTAATTCAACTGTGCAGGCGAGAACTTCCTGGAGAAGAAAGATAAAGGTTGTCATTCTCCATCTTTTAGTTGTTCCAAGGCTGCGCCTATAGCATAGTCAGAAGCATCAGTAATGATACGAATTTCCGCTGTTTCGTCAGGGAAAGCCAGGTAAGAGGCATTAGCTAATTTTTGCTTTGCGTTTTCAAACGCTTCTTCAGATTCAGGCGTCCATTCAATCGGGCGTTTATGCTTCTTTTTAGCATATTTTATGTATACGTTTAATAATCTATGGTTTTGAGAAGCCTCGAGTAAACTTTTGCGATAAAAATTGATCATTCCGTAAAACCTACGCATCTCACCGATGTTTTTTGGCTTAAGATATTCTTCAATGGCTTTAACCTTCTCGGGTGTTGGTCTAAATCCTTTTTCGTTTATAAATATCCGAGAAAGGTCAGTTCTTTTGCGCCGAACACACATTTATCTATGTTAAGGTGTAGATTAAATTTAAGTCTTTCAAGAACTTGTTTTAGATATACTTCGTGTTTTTCTTCATTGGCAGAAGCAATCAAAATGTCATCGATGTAACAAAATACATTTTTAAGGTCTCCAAGAGCTCCATTTACATAACGTTAGAACAATTGTGCAGTGTTTCTAAGGCCGAAAGTCATGTAGTTATATTCAAATAATCCAAATAGAGTAATTATGACCGTTTTTTGAATGCTCTCTTTCTCGACTGGTATCTGATGATACGCCTTCCGTAAATCTAATGATGTAAATATATTCATACCGTTCAGTCCTGTGGCGAAATCTTGAGTATTGGGCACATGATATCTTTCGGGGACTGTGATATTGTTTAACTGTCTGCAGTCTCCGCAGATGAGCCATTCGCCATTTTTCTTTTTGACCATGTGAATAGGACTAGCCCAAGGGCTTTCTGACGGTTCACAAATTTCAGCTTCGCATAGAGCTTTAAATTCATTTTTGGCTGTTTCCAATTTCTCTGGAGATAATTTTCTTACTTTCTATGATAATGATGGTCCATATGTTCTTATATAATATTCCGCACTATGATTTGCTCTCACTGGCTTCTCAGTACCTCCCACCACGTTTGGATACTGTGACAGTAAATACTATTTTTGTGACGGGTCGATAAAAGATAATTGAATTTCTTTATGTTTTCTTGGTTTCAAGGGGATTGCGAGTGCTGTTTCACCATCTATCATAATTCTCTCTTTTTGAGATCTAGTAACAGATGGTATCTCTCTAAAATATCGGCGCCCATAATCACGTATGGTATGTCTGCAACTAAAAAATTCCACGTAATAGTGTCAAATGATGGAGGAATCAGGTGAGTTTTGGGTGTATAAGAAGAGGGTACTGAAGGTTGTATTGAGGAAACATTTGCAGCGGTGGTAATTTTGGCACAATGGTTGTAAGTTACTGTAGGTTCGAGTCGTTTAGTGTGACAACAGCAAAAATTATTTAATCTTGCCCAAAGATAAGAACTGATTATTATTATTACTTTGTGTATGTTTAACTTATACCCGATAAAGGCAGCGATCATAGAGAGAGCTACGTATCCCGAATAATGAAGATAATCTATTGCAGTTGAAATAAAAGAATGATTTCGTCTTTGTGATGTTAGTCTTTCAATTTTGTCTTGTATCTGTTCTAGATTGTAAGCATGACTTCTTAGACTACCGAGGTCATGTTCTGAAAACGCCAATAAAGGAAGAGCTATATTCAAATTATCTTCATATAGTTTATTAAGTGTTAAGTTTAAAAGTGTGATTGTATATGTAGTAGAGTCATGCGAAGTATGTAAATAATATGCAGTATTTGATATAAAACATTTATCATCAAGCTTTACAATACTAGCTTGTGATATCGTTATATCTTTCTTATAATTTTTACAAAATACGCTGAATGACATTTCTTTTATAGGTACAATATAAAATTTATCATTTTCTATACGCTTTACAAAATTATGAGTTAAAGAGAAATAATGTTCTTTACATTTGCTCGTGTCATTTAATAATATTCTATCGCAGGCGGATAATGAGTCTATTAGCCTAGGTAAAATTTGTAGTTTACATATTTTTGCATTGCCAAGTTGATTACAATCATTTATACTCTATAAGGTCGTATATTTTGATGTCATAGATTGTTAGTACATATTGATTGGTTATGTCTAATATTGCCGTGTTTCCAAACCGTCTTTCAATAGGTAAAGGTTCGTATTTAAGGATTTTGTACGGATAATTGTGGATAATGGGATATTTAGTAACTATTACGAGTCCGTCTGTCTTAATGTATGATGTAAACGTCATAACTTGTAATATTGAAAAATAATTTTTCATTGTCGGTGTTATTAACATATCATCGTATTGCTGCTTTTTATATAAACTTTGTAGACCATTTATTAAAATTTCAGGTTTTAATAATGCAGGTGATAATATTCCATTTCTTGCTATATTTATAGAATTGAATAGGTCTGTTATAAGCCTCATGCTCCTCTAGTGATGCATCAATTTCTTGCAGACTAAGTAATACAATTTGATTGCCTTGATAATTGTTAAGCATTGTTGATATTCCAAGACTCCACTTTATTAATTTATCTTCATTTTCTTTAAATATATAGAATTCTTTTGTAAATGAATCAAAGGTCTCTTTCATATACAATGTTTGATTTTTAATTGCTACTAGCGAGTCTTTTGTATGTTTATATAGCTTGTCTATCTCTTGATTTATAGAATCGGCATTATCAGAGTTTAACGTAACAAATAAGAATTTGCTGGCTGTTCCTACAAAGTTGAATAATCCTCTCTTCTTTCTGTTGCGCTCTGAATGTAAAAATAAAGATAATCTTGCGAATAGTTCATTTAGACGTTTTTCTTGATGCATTATGAAATCTTTTGCAGTACAGTGAACATTATTACATACTTCTTTGATTCTTATTAATCTGTTTTGCATGTCTATTTTATTTCGTATAAGGGATGTAAGATTTATGTAGTTAACAATAGTCCAAGTATCTTCGAACACATAAGCAGTTCCGTAATTTTTTTGTAATACTGGTATATTAGCTGGTGTAATTTCTATGTCTGCTTTGCAGTAATGAAATGTATCAATCAACATGATTGTTAATATGATTATCGCCTTAATCTGTAACAAAGAAGGGATTCGAGATAAGCGTGATCTCATTAAAATGTCGCCTGAGAATTTTAGTTTTAAATAAAAGCTGGACGGTATGATTTTCATTATTGACTGTGAGAATTATTGCTGGTCTTATAAACCCGCGCGATGTTCTAAAATTTACCCTATCCTCTGGTTAGGGGTTGATTCTTGAAGTTTGTCTGTTATCTACTGTGTTTTTATTCATTTCTTTTTGTCTTTGTATATTTTCTCTTGCTTCTTTTGCTTTCTTTGTATTTTCTGCTAGTCGTTTATTTAGTGAGTTTGACTTGTCATGGTTCCAATTTTTTTAGGTAAGATTCGTCCAAAGAATAATTCATAAGGTATATATTTTGTAGTAGGGTGTATTGTTCTATTATAAGCAGTAATGATTGGGTAAAAACTTTCATTGTTTGAGACTGCTCCAATTAGTCTTTTCTTTAAAGTTCCTATAAGTCTTTCTACTATACCATTCGATTGCGGATGTAATGGAGTTGCTGGTATATATTCTATTTTATGTTTTTCTAATAAATTTTGAAATGCCCTTGATGTAAACGTAGCTGCGTTGTCACTTATTATTTTCTTTGGTGTTCCCCATTCATTCATTAAATCTTCCATAGATTGCGTAGTTTGATCTAGATTTTTCAATTGATAAACTTTAGCATATCGTAAAAGCGCTTGTATAATAAAAAGTAATTTTATTCCCTTTTCTTCAGCATGATCTATATACCATAATTCGTTGATTTCTTTCGGCGCGTTTATGATAGTGCCTGGAGCCTTAAATCTGCTGTTAAAATTTCTTTCCGCACAATATTCGCAGGTGTCGATCCAATTTCTAACCTCTTCTGCTTTTGTTTCCCAACAACATTTACGCAGCTGAAACATAGTTTTATCATAAGCCCAATGAGCTTCGCTAAATAATTTATTGGTGATCGTATTAATTCTTCATTTGGAGTCAGTATAATGTCTCCTTTACATGCTTGTTTTATTTCTATTTTTCCATATTGAGGTTCCTTTTCTGTGCGAAAGTATAGAAGTGTTATCTCCTTTATACCTCTTTTGGCTGCTATAGTTTTTAAATGGTCTGTAGCATCGAAGAATTTCTTTCTGTTAAAACTTTTGAGTTCCAATATTTGTCCCTCTGTGTATTTAGACAGTATTTCTTTCAAAACTTGTTTTATGTCTTGATTATCAGTATTGTTATAGATTATATCACTTTCTATAGCATTAACGTACTTTATTCGTGGATTTCCTCTTTTAGCAACAAATGCTCGGCTAAGAGCATCGGCATTAGTGTTCAATTTGCCCTTTTTATATTCCACTATAGGTTGGAAGTCTTTGATTTTTAACAAAAGTTTAAAAATTCTAGATCCAATTTCTGGTGATTTTGATTTTATAAGACCTGTTAATGGGTGCATGATTTGTTATTAAAATATAAGGTTTTCCATATAAAAAATGTCTAAAATATCGCATTGCCCATACTGCTGCTAATAATTCCTTTTCGGTGGTTGAATAATTCTTTTCAGCTTGATTGAGTGTTCTTGAAGCATAGGCACATGGTAAATCTTTTCCTTTGTTGTAATCATCTTGACTAAGAATTGCACCGAGTCCTTCGTTACTTGCATCTATGGTTAGTATGAACATTTCTTGCAAATTAGGATATTTTAATATAGGCGATGATGTTAATTTCTCCTTTAATATTTCAAAAGCCTTATTGCATTTATCATCGAAGCTAAAAGTGACATTTTTATTCATTAATTTGTTAAGAGGTGCTGTGATTTTACCGTAATTTTCAATAAATTTTCTATAATATCCACATAATCCTAGAAATTGTCTGATTTCCTTTTGATTGGAAGGTTGTTTATAATTTCTTATACATTCTAATTTATTTGGGTTAGGATATACTCCTTTCTCTGTGATGAGATGTCCTAAATATTCAAGTTCTGGTTTTACATATTCGTATTTATCGGGTTGCAGTTTTAAGCCTGCAATTCCAAGTCGATCAAATAATATCTGTAAGTTCTTTAGATGTTCTTCAAAGGTTTTTGAGTATACTATAGTGTCATCTGAATATACGAAACATATAGTGCCTATTAACCCTTGTAATTTTAAATTCATTATCCTTTGAAATGTAGCAGGTGCGTTTTTAAGACCCATTGGCATTTGTTTAAATTCCCAATGCCCTTTATGAGTAGAAAATGCAGTACGCTCTCTGTATTCTGGTAAAACCGGTACTTGATAAAAACCTGAGGCTAAATCAAATGCAGAAAAGTATCTCATACCTTCCAACTGATCAAGGATCTCATTTATTGACGGCAATGGGTAGTTGGCTTGGAGTGTGTATTCATTTAATTTTCTGAAGTCTATTACGACTCTATATTTTTGTATTCCTGAAGCATCCATTTTCTTTGGAACACACCAAACAGGTGATACAAAAGGCGAATTTAACTTTGTTATAATACCTTCGTTTTCAAATTTTTCTATTTGCCTGTCTATTTCCTTATGTAACGATAATGGGCGCCGCTATAATGTTGAAACAACTGGTTGATTTATTGTTAAATCTATACGGTGATACATATTCTTGAGTGATGGTGCATTATCTCCTTCTAGTTGAAAGATATCATTATATTCTTTAACTAATGTTTGTATTGCTAATGCCTGTTCTCTCGGTAAATGTGATGTACGCGTATTGTCTATAATAAGTTTGTCACGATGATACTTTTCTGTCATAAATGTTTGTTTGTTAAATACTTGATTCTGTAGAAAAATTGTTTCATGAATATTTTGTTTGTGTTCTTGAAATTCTTCTATCTCTATCTCAGTATTTACTTTTATTTCTTTTTCCGATTCATTAACGATGTTAAGCGTTGTAGCTTTATTTTGTACCGTATATATTGCTGGTGTTATTATATCCTTTTGATCGGTTATTATGTATTCTCCATCTGGTATATTTATATCTATTTTTATAAGATTGACCCCTTGATTTACATAAACAGGTTTTTCATTAAACGTGAATTGTGAATGCTTTATAATGTTGTAGCCATCCTCGGCCCAGCAGCCCATCCGCATCGAGGGGTATTTTATTGCTTGAAACGTGATATATAAAATCTTTTCCAAAAACATTCAATCTGCATTTACCCAGCATTGTGTGATTTCCGTTGACTATCTGTATTGTTTGTCTTTCTTCTGGTCGTTGTTTTATAGGGTTACAAGTATCAAGATCCAATACTTTGTCTTTAATGAATGTTATACCTGCTCCTGTGTCTACTAAGAATTTTAATAATTTTCCTCCTGTTCCTGAGGGTCGCATCCAAAGATGCCAGTGTTTTCCATCTGTTGGAAAAATAGCGTCTTGCAATCCTGATCCTCCCAATAGTTCTGACGGTCGGGTGGGGTCTTCGACCATGGCGCCGAATCCTCTAGATACGTTTCGCTCTTTGAGGCATTGAGGCGAAAATTTACTCTTTGCGCATTTTGATGTTTAAAACAATGTTCTTTATCATGGCCGTATGTATTACAATGAGAGCATGTAGGTTTACTTTCCTTTTTATCCAATCGATAATTTTCTTGTCGATCACGCGAAAAACTTCTATCACGTGTGTAATTTTTATCGAGCGTCGAATGTTTCTCGCGATTCCTAGAGTCATATCTAGAATGGCTTCTATCTCTCGAATATTTTTCATATTTATCTCTTCTAGATCTCTCATCATGCTTGTTGTGACTTCTGTTTCGAAGTTCTTCGTCTTTTCTCTCCGGAGCTTTTCTTCGTATAAAGTTTGTTGATTGGCGATGGGTAGAGTGTGTGGTCGATTTTGTTGAACAGCTAAGCGCAAGCCTTCTGGATACAATCCTCTTATGAATTTTGAAATTGCGTTTTTATTTTCATAACTTCTATGCATGTTTCTAAAATCGTCATTTAAGCCATCTATTGAAATCTGTATACGCCGATTTATGTTATTATATCTTTGTATGTAGTCTGCTACCTTTTCATTTGTTCTCTGCCGTATAGAATTACGCATTTCGGCTAATTGGTCATACTCAAGTTACAATTTTCTGAAATGTGTATTTAAACATTCTTTAAGTTGCACAGCTGTAGTGACTTGATTTCTCTCAACTACTTCTTGTGCTTTTCCTTTTAACTTAACGGCTATTACTTTGCGTATAAGCGCTGATATTTCTTGCTCAGAGCTAAGTTGTCTAGATGCACGAATAATTTGGTCAATAAATGCGCTAACATCTGTTGATCCGTCATACTTCCGTATTTCTGTTAAAAATTTGCGTATTAATAGGTGATGTTCCCGAGTTAGCCCTGGAAGCACATTTAATCTAGGGTTGTTGTCCCTAACTGCAGGTGGTCCACTTGGGAGTGGTGGTAGATTTTTGTTTTCCGTCATTTGAGTTGTTAATATTTGTAATTGTTCTGTCAACAAGATCAATTGCTTTTCTAAAGCATCGGCTTTTTCCTTTTGCCGTTGTAATTCCTACATTACATTTTGTTCTTCTTGATCACATTGTGTTATATCTTCATTTGTTTTTTAATTTCTTTAATAAGCTATTTATTTTACTGGGTTTTAATTCTATTTTCAATTTATATAGTCCGTCGGTAGTATCGTAAAAATTATTAGATACGTCAGAGAGGGATGCAGGTAAACGTGCGGTATTTTCCGATCTTATGCTATCGTTATCGTCTTCACGATAATCACAATACATACGCGGGTGATGTTCCTATGTGTCAACCTCTCAAGCATGTGTGCCCCAGCTTGAGACGTTGTGTGTCTTATAAATAATTTATAAATAAAATGAATGTTACAGAAAGTTAGATACGCCTTTATTTTTTAACTTGTCCCGCTGTGTGCTTAAAATTATTGTACGACTTACTTGAAGGTTTTAAGAGATGATATTTTTTTTGAAGATCTGGTTGGCTGCGTCTTTTTAATCGCTGGCGGTGCAGAAGTCCTCTTTTATTGTAGGGATGATCCTCTCTATCCCTGGGGATGCAGACGTAGCTTGATGAACCCTTCAACTACTGATAGTCAACTCCTGAGAGTGTGGGCTATTATCACCAGATTAAAGATAAGTTTTCTTGATTTTTAAAACTCTGTTTCCTCCTGAGAGAAGATATCCTGAGATATTGGAGTTTTGTTTAATTGTCTTTTATCAATTGGCTTCTTTTAATTTTTAAACTCCTCCGTTTTCTCCTGAGAGAAAATATTTTAAGAAATCGGAGTTTTATTTAATCACTTTTTATCACTTGGCTTCACTATCCTCTTACGCTGCCACCAATTTATGTTAACCGTTAGAACTGAATTTGTTAATTTGTAAAGTTTAATTTATTAAACTTTATTTAATAAACTTGATTTATTACAATAATTTTAGGCGAAGCGTAGCCTTAGACGGTAAGTATGAAATTAAGCTTGCGAGCTAAAGACTCTTGGGTTTTTATACTATGGTAAAAGACAGTTGCATTTTTTCGTATGTATGATAATATTGATACTTTTATAGTTTCGGGGAAAAGATTGATTGAATTTTGCATGTGATGCAGTTTAGAGTTCGATCGCCTCTAATGCGTCGCATTCTCGTGTGTCGCATTCTCGCGAATGTATAACGTTATTGTTTGCTATCGCAGTCTCGAGGTAAAAGACTTGACATATGATGCGTACGGAGTTCAATCACTCTTGAGTATAATGTGCAAGATGAATATAAGTATGGATGTGCTATGAATGTTTGTCTTTGTTTACAATAGGTCGTCGTAGACCAATATTTAATTCTCTCTTTGATAATCCATAAGTGTTAATGGGAGTGTTACTTGAAACATATAAGTTCAGTGATTGAGGTTCTTCTCTACTTAACCTATGTTTGGGTACAACTGAGATCTCTGCTTCCGAATTTACTAAGAAATATTTTTTTGAGTTTTTATAAAAAATAAAGAGGCGTTTTGTATTAGAGTCCTGAATTTGTGCCTCTGTCCATTCAGGAGCTCTTAGTTTTCCGACCTCTTACTATCAATGCGTTGGTTGTTCATACTATTATTATTTTGAGAGTCATTAAATATATTAATATCATTGTTGTTATTACTGAAATTAATGTTCCTCCATCCACAAGGACTTTGGCAATTGGGATGTTGCATGAAATTTTTTTTAAAATCTATTATATCTGTCATTTAAAAAAAGAAAAAATATAGGACACGTATTTTTTTTATCATAAAAATGAAAACTCAAAGAGATAGAGGCAGTTGAAAATTGGTGTGACGTCACGAGTACAGGTGAACTCGTAAAGTCACGTACATTGGCGCTATATCTATATATATACATCAAAATTGTATTAACTTATACTGGCTATAACTTTTGCAATTCATCATATTTTAAAAAACGAAAAAATACGGGTCTTTTATTTTTTCGTATTCTACCTGACGGATATAATGCATTTTTTCATGCAAGGTCCCAATTGTATGCATAATTTCTATATTTTTGATGATAGTAACACCAGGGCGTTTTAGATAATCCAGATTTCTTTTTATTTCTCGGGTTTTGCATAACCTTTATCAGCATTAAACTTATTTCCACTCGCTGTTTTATTACGGTTTTGTCCGTTATTCTGTGATTTAGATGTAACACGCCTAGTCTTGAAGCAACTTGTGTTATTTCTGTTGTTAATTTTTCCAATAAAATTTGATTTGATTGAGATGTTGTGTTGACAGTAGTCTTTTTCTGATCCTTGGCATAATTTCTTGCTATAAAATCTGCTCTCTCGATAGAATATTTTTTATTATGCTCGTCTATGTTCTCATCTAATTGTATTTTAATAAAAGTAGGTAATATTTCTTGTTATATTTTTAACACTGTAGCTTTTGACATTCGACGGTCCGCCAAGTGTATCAACTCGTTCAGAAGTTCTGACGGTTTTCTATCCGTGAGATCTTTTCTCTCAAAAAGCAAGCACAATTTTTCTTCTTTGAAAAGAGCAAACTCATCTAAGAGAATTCTTTTTAGCTCTTGATATTTTTTACTTTCAGGAATACTTATTATATTATAAGCAACGATTTCTGTGTTCTCCTGACCCAGGTTTTGTATTAAATCAAAATATTCATCTTCCTCATCTTTTATCTTTTTAAATGTCAGTTGATTCTCGAAGGTATGGAACTAGGCCTCAGGTTGATGTTTCCAAAAATCTTGGAATTTTACTTCCTGTGAACACAACTCAACGATTGTGCTTGGAGTTTATCTACTTTCCGAATCTACTATTACTATTTCTTTACCCTGAGTTGTAACATTGTTAATCTTACTTTCTGCATTAACCTGATTCAAATTGATTACTGGTGATACAGTAGAGTTGGTTGCTGAGGTTATATCTACCTGAGCCAGTTGACCCTTAAGTTGCTCCAACTTAGTCTGTAGATTCCCTGTCATTTTTTTATATTCATTATACATTTTTCTGTATGATTTCGCTTTTTCTTAACTCTGGGTGTATGCTTTTGCCTTGACTTGCAAATCTGCTAATTCTTTTTTATTAGTTCTCTTTGAATCTAGTATTAACTAGTGTTATATTTTGAATTTGAGTTTTACTTTTACTTGGGGTAGGTTTATTTTTCGTATTTGGGGTACCTGCCATATTAACTAGTTAACACCTAAACACGCAATTCTAGCTATGTATTCAGGGTTCTTTTTTTAAATATATATTCTACACTTGACTAGCGTGGGAGCCCACTGAGTTGCGACTCTATCAGGTACAGCCTATAGCTGATGGCTAATGAGAATTATCACTAGACGATGCATAAAAATACGTATGAATCGGAAACTGAACTACTAAAATTTTCACCAACGTCGTGCGACTAACTACTCGCCTATTCTGCACTACGAACTTTTAATCTCTATATATAGAATGCAAAACAAAGACCTGTCTAAACTGTTAGATCTCTAGGTCTAGGCGCGCTTATGTTACTTTATTTAACTCGCTAATTGCGAAAAAGACTTGCTGCTTCTAATTTTTATAATGCTTAAGAGGATATCGTAGTTATCTCCTCCTAATAATATTTTTATTCAAAGTTCATGAGTAAACGATGCGTCAAATCATATTCTTTCATTACAGAAAGAAAATTTATAAGATTAATCCTGAGTGTGGACAACTCAAGAAATTTATTAAAATACTGCACATAAAAAGTTATGAACAAACTTTCAATGTATAGTATTTTAAGGTTAGGTTTATCGAGCTTGATATTTAAATTTCATTCAAAGTTCATGAAAAAATAACAAGTTTGAGTAATTTTTTTTTTAACCAAAATTGATTGAATTAATCTAGCTTTAGCGCGGACAAGTCATTATATTTGTCTAAATAGTCAATTTAAAAAGATATCAATGAGATAAAAAAAGCAAGAATCGATTCTAACAGCTCCGACATCCCGTTAATGCATCATTCGTCATTTAGTCTGGATGTCATTAATTTTTTGAAAAGTTAAGAAATAATACGCATAAGCAGAGATTCCTTTATGATTGAGATTTATTATTCAACTTATACAGAAAAAGTTACATGAATCACGCCCGAGTCGCAGCGACCGAGCATGCGTTTTTAACATCCACCAGTTATCAAATTTATATGCTATTTATCACTCCGGAAAATACTAAATAAGAAAGAAATGATTTGATATAACGATGCACAGTTACCACTTTTCACGCGCGAGACAGCAGAAAATTAACCAAAATCATACGCGCGTCGCCTCATCGAGACTTTTAATCATAAATTCGTTAAAATTTATTCTACCTGTGTACATTATCAAACAAAAGAAAATTTTAAAAATTGCCGTTGAGGTTAGATGGTAATGACTTTAAAAACACTATCGATTTACTTAATGTTCGTTAAATTATTCAAAAATAAAATTTTTTTGCGATAAAATTTCGTTAAATTCTTAAATAAAATCGCTACTACTTACGCGCAAATCAAATCATCAATGTCAATCATATTTTTCTGAAAATTTACGCCTGAATCTTAACTGTTTAAGAGGAGGTCACGTATTTCTGTCCTTTTCTAATCAAATAATTAATTTTTGGCAAAAACTAATAACTTTAGCAAAAAATAAAGAGAAAGCCGCATCTCGTATCAGGAAAAGCAAAATTTTCTTTAATAAGAAAAAATTAATTTTATCGCTTCGATTTCAAGAAAACCTTGAAAAACCAAATTGTTTACCCTAACCTCTGTGTTTTAAGTTTTTCAAGGTTTTCTTGGGAACGGCGCAATAAAATTAATTCTTTCTCATCAATGAAGATATTGATTTTTTTTATGCGAAATGCGGCTTTCTCTTCATTTTTTGCTAAAATTATTAGTTTTTGTAAAAAATTCAATCCTTTGATTAGAAAAGGACAGATATACTCGACCTCCTCTTAACGGTTTAAATTTTTAAAATGTTTCTTTATCGAACGCGTGCAAGAAGAGGTTTTTGAGATGACGTCACATCCGCGTTTAAAGATATTGAATTTTACGTTTCACGACAAATGACGTTTTTTTTATATCATTTATTTTAATATGTGATGTACCGAACTTAAATTGATTAAAAATCTTTCTAAAAGAAATTATTTTAATTAGTGTTTTAGAGGAATTCGCGATTTTCAAATTCGAGTGGTCTTCACAACTATCTTTTTGCCAGTTGGTGTCCCAAAATGGCAGACTTATTAAATAGCGTCGCAAAAATGGCGACTATCGAAAAATGCATGAATTCCACTCGCGATTTCTCGCTTCTGGTCTATATTTTATTTAGTTTTTCTTTTTAACGTTTTCTTTTTATCTTTATTTCATTAGTTTTTATTTAGAAACGCTTGATGTTAGTTTTAATTTAACTGCACTATCGCACGCACTTTACTACATTTTACTAAACATGAGATTTTCCAAAATAAAAATGATTCTATTATTACTTACTAGAAGATGGCGCTCTGGTAATTTTATATAAATGCATAATGTATTTAATCTTAAATATTTTCGGTTGATTTATTTCTTAGTAGAATGTAAAATTTTAAATCATTGACAAACATTTTGATTTGTCGCCAGACAAATTAGTATCCAGGCCTTCAACAAGATATACCACCGGTGAAAAAACGTGAACAATCTTTGATTGATGTAATAAAAGGTGCTAACTTCGCAGCACATTTATCGTCTAATGACAATAAGATAAGATTTCTACAACTTACAAGAACTCTCAGCTCAAATGTTACGTGTCTTTTACCTTTATTATAGTATTTCGTTAGCCACGCTGTAGCTTTATCTGTATATTTTCTTACTAACTAGGGGAGTGTCACATCTCCGAATCACGGATTTTGCTCAAACTTTGGGATAAGTTTTCAGATGACAAAATATGGAAAATGTTATAGTCACAAAAGCTTAATATTTCCCTAGATACAGGCAATTAAAGAAAATCACTGAAAAAGTTACTAGATTTTCAAACACTTATAGCTTTTAAGCATAGAAGCTTGAAACTTTTTTTAAATTAAAACTGAGCTCAAATCCTTTCAAAACAGCAGTTACAGAATATCAAAATATTATTTTTTCCCAAAGCTAGAGCGTAATAAAGATTGGACCTGAATTTTCTTTTTAAAACATTAATTAATAATAAAAGCTGAAATTAAGTCCAATCTTTATTACGCTCTAACTTTGGAAAAAAATGATATTTTGATATGCTGTAACTACTGTTTCGAAAGGATTTGAGCTTCTAGCTATCAATGCTAAAGAACTATATGTGTTTAAAAATCTAGTAACTTTTTTAGTGATTTTCTTTAATTCTGTAACTAGGAAAATATTGAGCGTTCGTGACTATAACTCTAGCTTTTTCCATAATTTGTTATCTGAAAACTTATCCCGAAGTTTGAGCAAAATCCGTGATTCGGAGATGTGACACTCTCCTAGTAAGTCATGTATCGCGATTAATTGTTTTGCTCTGTCTTCCCATTGTTTTGTATCATTTTGGTGGATGGGTATTAAGTTTTCTAAGGATTTACAGAAAAGGATTATACGAAAAGAATTGCGACCTATATTTAATGGATTTGGTGGATGAATTTACTATGATCATTAAGACAAAGCTAAATTTCCTTAGGTGCTCATCCTTATCACTGTGGTCTTGTTCAATGAAGCTGCTAATCAAGGGCTTTAAATTGCAATTTACTCTTTCTACGGGATTTGATTGTGCATAGTAATGCAAATTCTATACAATAAATTAAAACAAAGTCCAAATAACGTGCTACTTAAAAATAAATACAAAAGATTTGTCAAAGTATTACATAAAGTCATCAAATCAGCAAAAACAGAATATGAAAGAAAAACTACAAAAAAAATAATAACGACTCCAAAAAACTTTGGGCTTGCATTAATACTAAAATTGGCAAGAATAAAATAAAAAATGAGAACAATATTAACTAATTGAAAATGGATAATAACATAATAATTAGAAATCAAAAAGAAATAGCCAATAATATGAATGCATATTACTGCAAACTTGGAGAAACACTGAGTAATAGAATTGTAACACCAAGTCATAAAAAAATTAAATTATCTAAATGTAACTCAAAAACGTTTTTCATTAAACCTACAAATGAAATTGAAGTACAGAAAATAATTGATAACTTAAAATTAAAAAACGGTGGTTCGGAAAAAATAAATGCAAAAGCTTTGAAAATTATAGTTGTACCTATATCGGATTCATTGGGCGACATTTTTAATCTCTATATTGAAACATCTATATGGCCAGATGCATTAAGAATAGCAGAAGTAGTACAGATATATAAAGCAAGGAAAAAAGATGATATGAGTAACTATAGACCAATATCATTGATATCCAATATAGCTAAAATCTTTGAAAAAAATCTGGTTTCACAATTCTTCGTAATAATGTCATGGGATAAAGAAAATTTTGATATAAGGAACGCGAACTTCCTGTAAAAGTTAAAGGTAATATAAACATTTTTCTTATACTATGATTGTCAATAATAATTATATTAACTTTTATTAAAGCTTATTGATTTACAAAAAATTTTGCATTTCAATGCAGTACAATATAATAATGTAGATATATGAAAAAAAAATTGAATACATATTTTATATTGAACTACTATTGTCAATAAAATTAGCAAATTTATATATAATAATATAATATATGAAAATGCAACCAAGCGACTTCAGGAGCCAAGTAAATTTAGCTCGTATTACATTAAAGTAAAACTACTTTTTTCTTCGTTTCTCCGGTTCTCCGCATTTTTCAAATGTGTCTTATCTTTTGGTAATAAGAGTAGCAATTTTTTATTAGGCCCTATATAATTAGTACTCATTAGTCATAAGCTTCTTTTTGAGCCATATTTTTTTGGATCTTATATTATTTTGGGCCCTATATTTTTATTCAGTGCCCATTTTTTGGACCTTTTTTTTATCCCTATATTTTCTTGCACGGAGAAAGGAAAATACCTTAAAAAATGTACTGATTTGAGTCAGTAGTCAAAAAAACATCATCAGTCATTTTTTAATTGATACTCACAAGGAGAGTGCATTGCATTTGGGTCTTGGATTTTCTTCTAGCTTTGGGATCTTTTTTCTTACATAAAATCATGAAAAAAGCCGCGTCCATTCGGTCCAACGTTCGATTTTTTCCGAGTTATGAGCAGTTTTGTCTGTTTTATTGAAAAAATTGCATCTGCTTTATAATTTTACTGTTTTCGAACTACTTATTCTAGAAGGTTGTTACTGATTGCATATTAAAGTTGAGATTAAAACCTTTCGATTAAAAAAAAAACGTCTTCAAAAAGCTCAAGTTGTTAAAAACTTATGAAGGGATGAAAATTGAAATGAATTTCTGACTAAAATGTTGCATTTATTTTCTATGCATTTTTTGAGCTAAATATTTGCGCTATTTTTATTCGCCAATAACTTTTTAACAACTTGAGCTTTTTGAAGACGTTTTTTTTTTAATCGAAAGGTTTTAATCTCAACTTTAATATGCAATCAGTAAAAACCTTCTAGAATAAGTAGTTCGAAAACTGTAAAATTATAAAGCAGATGCAATTTTTTCAACAAAACAGACAAAACTGCTTATAACTCGGAAAAAATCGAGCGTTAGACCGAACGGACGCGGTTTTTTTCATGATTTTATGTAAGAAAAAAGATCCCAAAGCTAGAAGAAAATCCAAGACCCAAATGCAATGCACTCTCCTTGTCAGTACTTAAATTAAGACGACTTATATTAGTACATCTTTTGACGCGACATATCCCAAAAATTATTTGGTATGGTACCGAATTTTTCCGTACTAAGGAACTAAATAATCGTATACTAACATATTACCTATATAATACGCACTGCGGCGCTGTCAAGTATGAAACTTCAATATAATTAATACTAATAACGTAAAAATTCATTAAATTGTATAAAAATTTTTAACAGTTAAAAATTATAATGAAAATTATATATAATATATAACAATTTTAAATTACTAATAATTAATTCTAAACTCAAAAGCTAACTATTTTAAAATGGAGTATGGCAGATAAACACGTATCGCTTTACTCCTTAAATATTACGAATTAGAAAATTAATTATAAGTAATTTAAAAGTGTTATATATTATATAAAAAATTCTGTATTTATCAACGTTTAATTTTAGTAACAGAAAAAGCTGAACCAAAAGAGATGAACAATCATATTTTTTGCGAAATATTGCCCTTGAATCAAGTAGGTGAAATGACAGTCTTAGTACCGAAAAAAACGGTACCAAGCATTGAAAATTTATGCTCTCGGTTCATGATATAATAGTACCAACATTAGTTCCTAAAATTTAAGCTATAGTACAAATTGAAATTATATCGTCACTTTTTTTTCAAATACCTTAGTAAATTAGATGTACTAAATTTAGTACCTATTTCAACAATACTTTCTTTTTTCCGTGTGGACTCTTTATTTTTTTGAACATTATTTTTTTGGGTCCAATATTTTTTTAGTCTATATTTATTTGGGCCCAATATTTATTTGGTCTCTATATTTTTTAGGGCTCTATATTTTTCGGGTCTTATATTTTCTTCGGCCCTATATTTTTTGGGTCAAATATTTTTTTGAATCTTATATTTTTTTGGGCCCAATATTTTTTTCAAATTTATATTTTCTTGGATTCTATAATTTTTTTTGGTCCCATATTTTTCTGGGCCTTATATTTTTTCAGGCCCAATATTTTTTTTGGCTCAGAATTTTTCTGGGCCCAATTTTTTTTCATCTATATTTTTTTATGCCTCATATTTTTTTTGGCCTTTATATTTTCTTGCAACGTATATTTTTTTGGGCCCAATATTTTTTTGATCTCCGTATTTTTTTGGGCTTTATATTTTTGAGGCCTAATATTTTTTCGATTTCTATATATTCTTGGGCTTCGTATTTTCTCCGGCCCAATATTCTTTTGTATCTTATATTTTCTTGGGTTCAATATTTTATTAAAATTTATATTTTTTTGAGCCTAATATTTTTTTGGTCTCTATATATTTTGGGCTTTTTATTTTTTTTACTACGTTTTTATTAACTCGCTTTGGTGTCTGTCTGTCTGTCTGTCTGTCTGTCTGTCTGTCTGTTCGGTACGAATTTTGCAACCGATTGTAAACTAACTTCCTGATGAGCTAGAGACTTGAAATTTTAAATATAGCTCGGAACTGGATGACAATGCAATATTATAAAAAAAATATATATATCTACCGAACAATATATTAATATATTCAATCATATACGGAGATGTTGGCAAAATTGAAGATTTGAAGATTTTATATATAGATACACTTTTAACATAAGTGTCTAAACATCTTCGAAAATTTTAAAAATCTTCTTTTGATATATTAATATATTAATATATTAATATATTAATATATTAATATATCAAATATAGTAATATATTAATATAGTAATATATTAATATATTAATATATCAAATATATTAATATATTAATATATCAAATATATTAATATATTAATATATCAAATATATTAATATATTAATATATTCAATATTATATTTTTGCAGGCATTGTTGGATAATATAATTAAATATATATTCCCACCGAAAAATATATTAATACAATTATATACGAAGATATTGGAAAAATTGAAATTTTGAAGATTTTATATATAGATATACTTTTAACATTAGTGTCTAACCATCTTCGAAAATTTTTAAAATTCTTTAACTTCTCATATTGCAATTAGACATAAATTACAGCATTTTGTATTGTACATATAAAATTTGAGACTGTATTTTATTCATTTTATGGTCTATCAATGCATAAAACAATAAATTTTGGTTGAATTTCTAATAGCGTCATTATCGTCAAAATGGCGGGAAACTCAGCATGCGATTACGTGTTCTCTAAAAAAATAGATGAAACACGTTTTAGTCCCTTGATAACAATATATATGCTATATAATATGCACTGTTGGACAACACGATAAATAATATTAATAATAATAATAATAATACCAAAATGTATAAGATAATATCTAAATAAAAAAAAATTTCAATCTACCACGTTTTTTAATTGAACTAAAAAGTATAAAATAATATTAAAAAAAAAAAAACTTTTAATGTACTACGTTTTTATAATGAACTAAAAAGTATAAAATAATGTGTAATAAAATGAGAAATGAATACTGATTTGAAATAAAAAAAACGTGGGGCGCATACAATACATAATAATAAACATGCGCCCCACGTTTTTTTTATTTCAAATCAGTATTCATTTCTCATTTTATTACACATTATTTTATACTTTTTAGTTCATTATAAAAACGTAGTACATTAAAAAGTTTTTTTTTATTTTTAATATTATTTGCCTTATATTTTCTTAAGCCCTATATTTTTTCAGGTCTTATATTTTCTTGGGCTTTATATTTTTTGGGCCCAATATTTTTCCGATTTTTATCTATTATTGGGCTTTATATTTTTTCAGGCCCAATATTCTTTTGCGCCCAACATTTTTTCGAAATTAATATGTTCTTGGGTTTTATAATTTTTTTGGGTTCTATATTGTATTTACCTCTTTTTTTCTAGGCCTAATATTTTTCTGGCCCTACATTTTTTTGAGTCCTATTTTCTTTGGGCCTCATATTCTTTTTGGCCTTATATTTTCTTGGGCTCTATATTTTTTTGGGCACAATATTTTTCCGATTGTCATGTATTCTTGGCCTCTATATTTTTCTGGGCCTTATATTTTCTTGGAACTTATTTTTTTGGACCTAATATTTTTTTGGGCTTTATATTTTTTCGGGCCTTATATTTTCTTGGGCCCTATATTTTTTGGGCCAAATATTTCCTTGGGCTCTATATTTTTTGGAGTCCAATATTTTTCCGATTCTCGTATATTATTGGGCCCTATATTTTTTCGGACCCAATATTTTTTCGATTCTCATGTATTTTTGAGCTCTATATCTTTTTGCTCCCAATATTTTTTTGAGTCTAATATTTATTCAATTTTTATATATTCCTGTGCTCTATATTTTTTTGGGCCTAATATTTTTTTTAAATTTATATTTTCGTGGGTTCTATAATTTTTTTTGTAGTATATTCTATTTCGCTCTATTATTTTCTGGGCATATATTATTTAGGCCCTACAATTTTTTGAGTCCTATTTTCTTTGGGCCTCATTTTTTAGGTTCTTTATTTTTTGGCCTCTAATTTTTTTGGTCCGCTTATTTTTCTGGGCCTTATTTTTTTTCAACTTTTTTTTGGGTTTCCTATTTTTCTGGGCTCTATTTTTTTTTTATTCTTATATTTACTTAGGCTCTATATTTTTTAATTCTTATATTTTCTTGGGCTCTATATTTTTTTGGGCGCAATATTTTTTTTATTATTATATTTTTTTCGGTCTCCATATTTTTTGAGCTCAACATTTGTCTAATTCTTTTATTTTTTTGATCCCAATATTTTTTTTATTCTTATTTTACTTGAGCTCTATAATTTTTTAATTCTTATATTTTCTTGAATTCTATATTTTTTTGGGCCCAATATTTTTTTTATCCGCTATATTAATTTGGATAAAAATAGATTATATCTATTTTTATCTAAATTAATATTGCGGACAATAGAGATAGTAACAGTTCTTAAAGGACAATAGATTTTTGCACATCATTGTAGTTCTTTTTTTTCTACTTTCTGCATTATTTTATAGGCTTTAGCATAATGTCTTTTATCAAGATATCTAAATGTTTTAATAATGTTAAATTTATATTAAACTTATTCTGTTCAATCGTTGCCATTTCATTATCTAATATATATATTTGTCCATATTTACGTGCTTCATCTTAATTAGGATGTAACGCATATACATTATGGTAAATTTGTCCACATATTTTAATAACTTGTAGCTCTTTACTCGGCAATGTATCAAAATGTGCACCAAAACTTGCGAATGCTGAAGCATAATTGTACAACCTAACATTTCGTTGAAAATCAATAATTTCTTCCGTTAATTCAGTTGCTAAAACCTTTAATTGTTCTGGGTAAGGAGGATTTTCTAACAATTCTACTTTACCTTTATGACAACAATTGGAGAAATCGTTACTTTTAGTATATCCGAAAGCAAAATGTTTCGCATCACAATAAACACATGTATTTGTCATGAAACCAATGTAATTTTCAGATATGAGATTTTCATCGAAATATATATTTGTTATACAACCAATCAGTCTCAAATTAATTTTTTCAGTTAGTATTTTTTCATTTAATTTCTTTAATTTTTTTTCTACTTTGCCCTTTATTATTTTATCAATAACTTTGTTCTGTTCAATATTATGATTGTTATTATAATTATTATTATTGTAATTTTCATCATAATTATTGTCTTCAATTTTTAATCGTTTACACTGAATAAATAATGTCTTTAATTGATAAGAATCATATTCATGTTTTCGCTTTTTTTCATCCATTGGTTTATTATAAATCTTCTTTCTTACGTAAAGCCTCATTCGCACGTTTTTGTTCTAATTCATCAGTACTTATTGTTTCCTTGAATTGCCATTTTGTCATTTTAGTATTTTCTAATTTCTGTTTATATTTATTTGGATGTCCTTTTTTCATTTTCATATAAGCTTTTTTCTTACGTACAGTTTCTTGAACACGTTTTAGTTCTAATTTATCATTACATTTTTTTATCTTACATTTTAAGAAGATGTAAAACGGACACTACACCTGTACTTGTAGATATTAGCTTCCTTTCCATTTTATTGGTGAATTTCCAGAAAAGAAATGCATTAGCTGGTAGTATGTACCATGATGATTATTCAGATAAAGGGTATCCTGGGTTAAGATAGGCGAAATGCCCCCAATTTTTTTTTCGCTCCAAAATAGGATAAAAGTATTTGTTCAGGCACAAAATGAAGATTTAAGGTGGTCCGCGGATCTAAATAATTTTTCCCCTAGCTAGGGACCCTAAAAACCCCATTTTTCACGTTTTATCTTATATCTCGCGTTCTAATTAACGAAACGACTTGAAAATTTATATGAGTATAGTTTCTCTCACTACTTTTGAGTATATTTTTTTGCTTAGTAATCAGAGTTCAACATAACCTCAAAAGACGTCATTAAATGTTTAAAACGCAATTTTGACCATGTAGATAAATTGGAACAGCAATCATTTTGATTTCATCTTATAAAGCGGAAAAAAATACAAATTTTTTATATTTTCGTCGATTTGATTCTACTGGTGCGCCATGTTGAAAAATGAGAAAAAACATTTTTCGCTGATTTAAGCACTAAAATACAGCATTTTGTTTTGTTCTTGCGTCCTAATAACTGAAAACAACTCTTAACAACATATTATGTGATTGTATTTTAATGGAATTTTTTTCTTTTGATTCAGAGCCCAACGTAACCTAAAAAAAATTACTTGCTCTTCAAAATGTGATTTTAATCACTTAGATGAGCCGGAACACGAAATTCAATTTACTTATCTTAAAAATATATAATTATTGATATTGAGTTATTGTTCAGAAAAGAACAGCAGAGAATGATATATTTTATTGCAAAATATCTGTGTGAATTTTCGCAGATTTTTCCGTGAGGTGCGCCACCTTCAAAAACTCGAAAAACCCTATTATTGGCCATTTTTAGCGATGGCATGCTTTAGCGATTTCACGGTCATTCAAAGAGCGCCAAAGGCAAAAATCAGCCTAGCTTTGATTTAAAATAGTGTGTCCAGTTAAAAGACACCTTTAAAGAGCTTTTGCATATTTTTCTAAATGTTGCACCATTTTAATAAATGCGAAAAACCCCATTTTTTAAAATTATTTTCGCGATTTTTTAGCTATTTTTGAATATTTTTGGACATTGCAAGAGCACCGATATAATTGTCATTACCCTAATTGAGTTACGGTAGTTTGAGTAATGTTAAATTATTTTTCAATACTTTTTATTAAATAATCGATCCCGTAATCCATGATTTAGATTTCATTCGAGATGCCTTTCTTGTTTTTTTAATAGTAATTATTTCGATTATTTTTTATAAATATATAAAAATGTCGATTTTTTTGATAATAAAAAAAACACGCAATTATGTTTTTGGTATTTTTGAAAAGAGGAAACAATGCTTTATCCATATGAAAAAGCTCGTTTAAAAATACAAAAAATAATTGTTAGTTACTTCCAGGAGGGTTGCTCCGGAGCGATAAACTTAGTGTATCGATGTATGCTATCTTTGTTCAGCACATTGATTTCATATCTTCTGTCTTTGTGATACAGAGTTGTGCAATTTTCTAGAACAACCTCCCAGTACTCAATCATAACAGTTGTTTCAGTTCCTTATTCCAGCAAATCTCAATAGGTATTTTAGTGATGTGTGACAGCCCTAACATTCTCTTTTTTGATATCAAAAATTCTCAAGGTATTTATATCAGAGTGAGAAAGAACTTATGAGAGAAAAATAAAAATATCATTGTAAATCTTTGTAATAAAATTGTTATCTAGCTTCTGTATTAAACTGGGTTATATGATTCTCTGCTATTGATTCATAAGGTATTTAGAAGTGACGTATTATGTACTTTAAATTATTTTATAGTTTACATATTAGCTATATAATTTTTTTTTTGCTAAAAACTGAATATTTGAATATAGATTTTGAGAATTTAATTTATTTGATTATTTCACATATTCTTTGATGATTTTCACTTGTTATGTCAACATTTTAACAAATTAATAATAGAAATACTTTTGAGAAACATATTTTCAATCAATTTGTGCATTGCTGCTATGCAATGATCAGATTCTCAAAATATAACTCAATTTTAAATTGTCATGATTTATACTTTATTACAGAAGTTATAAGAATAAAAAACATTTATTGAAATTGTAACTGCAGATCTTCAATTAATTTTTATATGTGTACAATATCTGCAAAATAGTAATATATCCGTATATGTGGAAAAAATTGATTTCTCATATCTAAAATTGTAAAAAGTATTTAACGTTAGCTAGAGTTATTCAAATAATGGATGTAGCAATGTTATATTTTAATAAAAAGTACAATCTGAATAATGCAACTCTGAAAATGGCTCTTGTTATTTACGGAACAAGTGTATATAGTCCAAAATGATTTCTTGATTTATTCAAATGCATGAAAAAAATAAAATAATGTAAAACATGTAAAACTGTAGTTAAAACATTTTACTTGATTTCTATGAATAAAAAATAATGACTAGGTTGCATGCATATACAACAAATAATTATAAAAATGCAATCTCTAATTTTCAATATAACAGTTATATTGTTTATATGTAAAGAGGTTGCTATTGTTCAATCTGACTGATATAATTAAATCATTTCTATTTTTTTTCTTATCGACAAAATATAATTTAATTATTTGGTGAAATACAATATAAATGTAATAATGCAATGCAGATAAAATTGCATTAAACGCAGTAGCAGTAACTTTTCTACCATTTGCAACATATTTTATAGCGTGTACATTTACATAATTCGTTTCAATTAATATTCATTTGAAGTACGAAACACTTTCTTGTACATACAGATATTGCTTTATATTATAAATACAGACTATTTATATGAGTACCCATATGGAAAAAATTTTTGGATATAATTGTAAATAACTGTTAATAACTGTAAATAAATGTAAATAAATGTAAATAACTGTAAATAACTGTAGAAAAGTGTTAAAAAATGTGGGAATTGAGACATAAATAACACTTATTTAGAATTATTTAGAATTATTTACTGTTATTTACACTTATTTACAGTTATTAACTGTTATTTATACTTATTAACTGTTATTTACACTTATTTGCAGTTATTTATATTTATTTACAGTTATTTACATTTATTCACTTTTTTCACAATTATATACAGTTATTTACGATTATTTATAGTTTTTTTACAATTATTTGCAGTTATTTACATTTTCGAAAATTATCACGAATTTATTCAATAATTTTATATATAGGCGAAAATTTTTAAAAATGTGAATAACTGTAAATAATTGTAAAAAACTATGGAAAATTGTAAATACTTGTAAATAATTATAAATAACTGTAAATAACTGTAAAAAACTGTAAATAACTGTAAATATTTATAAATAATTGTAAATAATTATGAATAACATTAAATTATTTACTAATTCAAAAATTTTTGAAAATGTAAATAACTGTAAATAATTATGAATAACTGTAAATAATTATGAATAATTGTAAATAATTATAAAAAACTGTAAATAATTGTAAATAATTGTAAATAACTGTAAATAACAGTTAATAACAGTTAATAACTGTAAATAACTGTAAATAATAGTAATTAATAATAAATAATAGTAAACAACTGTAAATAACTATTATTTATGTCTCAATTTCTACATTTTTTAACAGTTATTTATAATTATTTACTATTATTTACAGTTTTTCACATAAATTATTTCCATATGGGTACACTTTAACATACCTTTTTTATAAAAGTAATAAGCAGATACTTTATGCAGTTATACATTCTAAAATTGATTTACTCTCGCTCTAATGATGTATTTCTTGACAAAATCTGCTGCAGAAATAGTCATTTTTACATGCATTCTGCATTTTATAAAAGCCTTAAATAAAAACTTGAAATAACATCAAACGGGACGGCAAAAGGTCACTTTTTATTATTTTAGAATGTATCAATGTAATATACACTGAAAAAAAAATAAGCAAACATGACTTGGTAGAGCCACGCTAAAACAGCATAGTGCCTGTTATGTCATTTTAATATAATAACTATTTTGAATCTACGGAGATACGTTATTGTTGCATTAAGTATAGTAATCAGCAAGTCTTCATGAAAATAATAAATAATAAAAACTATTTCACAAAAATGTTTATATGTGATAGATAATTTCGTGAAACAACATCTTATTCAATGGAATTTATCTGAGTTTGTGTAAAAATTTTCTAGTATATTTTTGTACATAACCTCAAAAATTATTTAAAATTTTATTGCAAAACGTATTTTAGTATAGATACGTGTAAATACAACAAATTTTTAAATAGAAATATACGATTATTTAATAAAATTTTGTTAAACTTGATTTATTTACGATAAATCATAAATGTTACTTCTAATAAAAATGACTCGGTTGGTGCACTATGCCTTTTTAGCATGCTTGCTAAAATAACATTGCATGGTTCCTCTGATGATATTACTGAAAAGCTACTTGCATATAGAGCCATGTTGTTTTAGCATGGGAACCGAGTTAAATTTGTTTATTTTTTTTTTCAGTGTAGTAAAATGTATTTTTATAAAATGATTGAAAGATTACTGGTGCCCTCTTAATTTCCTGTCAAAACTGGTTAGCCTAATATCAGGCCGACCATTTTTGAGGCCTCAGTTCTACATCATAGCTTTACAATAAATATAATTTTCTAAACAAAAATAATTTCTTTTTTATTTAGAAAATGGATAGTACCAGCGACGAGCCTCCAAATAAAAAGAGCAAAACAGATGATTCCTGCTGTGCACAGTGCAACAAGATACTTCGTAAAATTCCAGGCCATCATTTAAAAATTGAAACGCGTGAAAAAGTATTGGAAATTCATTCATCGTATGATGTTATATTTGTAATTGGTGACTGTATTTGTTCTAAATGCCGAAGCAAACTTTGTAAAAAAAATTTTCTGAAAATCTCTCAGCAAGTATTAGTAACGACCATTCGTTAGATAAATTACATAGGGAAGAACATTTATCCAATGAATCGCATGCCGAAGAACATGTATTAGATGAATCGCATAACAAAGAACCTTTATTAGATCACCAGTCAAATCCTTCTGGTAATGTAGATCCTCAGCCTAATTATACAAACGATGTAGATCAACCTAATTCTCAAATGGAAAATTTATCGTTATCTACTCCTGAACTCAGTGTATCTCAGCTTTTTACAACATCTGACGAGCAAGTAAGTAGTAGTCAGATATCAAATTCTTCTGGCTCGACGTATACTATTCTTGAGAAAATTCCAGTTGAATCTGTCTGCATGTCTTTTCCGAGAACTGTTGCTACTCATCGTTATTGCTTTTTATGTAAATCAGAGGATAATATTCAGGATGTACCTTTCGAGGCTCGGATTCAAGTTTTTGTTAAAAAACGTATTTTCGTGCCTAAAAGAAACAGGTGTTGCAACGTGCACATAATTAAAAACCGTTTTTATGAAAATGATTTATCGCTGATAAAAGTACTTGAGAATAAATGCTCAATTGAGACAACCGAGTTAGGAAAGTTTTTAGATACTTTATCAAATGAAGCTGATAAAACTACGCATGACAAATTGAAAGATTTTACTATGTCAGAAGAACGTGTGAAAGCATTGACAGGTCTTACCTGGCAAAATATTACTGATTTGATACCTATGATGAATTCGATGATTAATTCAGAAAACAGAAATATTTTACAAGCAGTGATAACATTTTTTATTAAATTAAGAACAGGTAATTCAAATAAATGCGTAGCAGCAATTCTTGAAATAGAAGAGACTCAAGTTCAAACAAGCATTGAATCGGTCTTGAAATCTTTCAAAAATATTTTACCAACATGTTTCGGATATGAAGCTTACTCTAGAGAATTTTTACTCGCTCAAGTATCTTCCGCTGCGAGTAAACTCCATGATTTAAAGGATCATTTAGCTTTGATATTTGACGGAACTTATTTGCGTCATCAAAAAAGTAGCAATAATGTTTATCAGCGTAAATCATATTCGGGTAAAAAAAACTCACCTAGCTAAACCATTTACTATTACTACAACAAATAGTTTCGTAGTTAATGTTGAAGGACCATTTAATGCCACAAAAAATGATGCTGACATTCTAGAAGAGATCTTAAAATCACCAAATGGTCTTAATAATCTTGTAAAAGGAGGTGATATTTTTATTGTTGATAGAGGTTTCCGAGACGTTGTTCCCCTTTTGAAATCCAAAGGATTTATAGTGTTAATGCCAGCATTAAAAGGTAAAAGGAACCAACTTACAACAGAAGAGTCAAACGCTTCTCGATTTGTAACGAAACTACGATGGGTAGTTGAATCAGTACATGGTATAATTGGACAAAAATGGAAACTTCTTCATAATCAATTGCATAATCGGCTTTTATATAATGCTCAGGAATATTGTCAAATTGCTTGCTTTCTACATAATCTTTTCGGAAAGCGTCTGAATTCCGATAAAAATAGTTCGGATATAATTATCGAGAGGATGAATGCAAATAGAGTTTTGACTAACACCCTCGCCAATTATGTACAAGAACAAAACTGGAACCGAAAAACTACCCTTTCAAAATTTTTCTTCAAACGAAGTATTAGATTTTCCAGAATTAACCACCGAGGACTTGAAAATATTTTTCACCGGCTCGTACCAACTAGGACAAGCCATTTCATATCTAGGAGAAATGCTGCAAGAAGACAATTCTTTGCAGTTGAGTTATGCAAAAGAGCAATCTAATATTCTTAGGTTTGAAGTAAAATCGAGGCACAGCAACAGTAAAACATATAAATGTTATATTCATTATGAGCCAAATTCTATCAGCATCAATGGAATTAAACGATACTGTTGTACTTGTGCCAATGGCAATAGAACCGTCGGTTGCTGCTCTCATGTTGCAGCCCTTATATATTATTTATCGTATGGAAGGTATTTGTCCAAAATAATTATACCTGTAGAGCATTTGACTAATATATTTGATTTTGAAGAAGAAGTAGTTACAGTAATCGAAGAAAATAGTGATGAGGACTGAATAACTTTATAATAAATAATAATATCATTTTTATAAATATATTAAATTTTAAATATCAATTTATAAATAAATTGAAAAAAAACGCTAGTTGTTTTTATTTATTTTAATTATTATATATTCAATTATTGTTATTCTACACTTATCAGAACTATACCATCGCTTTGCGCGCTTTATTTCAAATACATATATATAATATATATATATTTTATTTAAAATATCTCTCATTTTGTTTTTAATCACTTCTCTCTTGAATATGTAATCCAAACTCAACAACCAATCACAGAATATATTCAAAAATAGCTAAAAAATCGCGAAAATAATAAAAAAATGGGGTTTCTCGCATTTAATAAAATGGTGCAACATTTAGAAAAATATGCAAAAGCTCTTTAAAGGTGTCTTTTAACTGGACACACTATTTTAAATCAAAGCTAGGCTGATTTTTGCCTTTGGCGCTCTTTGAATGATCGTGAAATCGCTAAAAATGGCCAATAATAGGGTTTTTCGAGTTTTTGAAGGTGGCGCATCTCACGGAAAAATCTGCGAAAATTCACACAGATACTTTGCAATAAAATATATCATTCCCTGCTGTTCTCTTCTGAACAATAACTCAATATCAATAATTCTATATTTTTAAGATAAGTAAATTGAATTTCGTGTTCGGGCTCATCTAAGTGATTAAAATCACATTTTGAAGAGCAAGTAATTTTTTTTAGGTTACGTTGGGCTCTGAATCAAAAGAAAAAAATTCCATTAAAATACAATCACATAATATGTTGTTAAGAGTTGTTTTCAGTTATTAGGACGCAAGAACAAAACAAAATGCTGTATTTTAGTGCTTAAATCAGCGAAAAATGTTTTTTCTCATTTTTCAACATGGCGCACCAGTAGAATCAAATCGACGAAAATATAAAAAATTTGTATTTTTTTCCGCTTTATAAGATGAAATCAAAATGATTGCTGTTCCAATTTATCTACATGGTCAAAATTGCATTTTAAACATTTAATGATGTCTTTTGAGGTTATGTTGACCTCTGATTACTAAGCAAAAAAATATACTTAAAAGTAGTGAGATAAACTATACTCATATAAATTTTCAAGTCGTTTCGTTAATTAGAACGCGAGATATAAGATAAAACGTGAAAAATGGGGGTTTTAAGGTCCCTAGCTAGGGGAAAAATTATTTAGATCCGCGGACCACCTTAAATCTTCATTTTGTGCCTGAACAAATACTTTTATCCTATTTTGGAGCGAAAAAAAAATTAAGGGCATTTCGCCTATCTTAACCCAGGATACCCTTTCCAAATAAATTCATTGACTAGTTTTTAAGATATTTGAATTCCTGTACAAAATTGAAAAATGTTAATAAATAATTTTAGAACCCAAAATTCTCAATAACTAATGAATGAATTTATTTAAAAATTTAACCGAATAATCTTCATGGTACATACTACAAGCTAATGCATTTTTTTATTGAAAATTTCGAATGAAATGTGAATATAGTGAATATTTATGAGTACAAAACAAACATAATGACTTGTCCGTACTAAAGCTATATTAATACAATAATTTTTGTTAAAATAAAAAATGATTTGGACTTGTTATTTTTTCATGAGCTTGGATTGGAAATTAGATATCAAAGTCGATAAATCTAACCTTGAAATACGATGCATTGAAAGTTTTTATCATAACTTTATAATATTTTGGTGGATTTCTTGAGTTGTCCACACTAGAGTTTAATTTTATAAATTTTTACTTTGTAGCAAAAAAACTCGATTAGACGCATCGTTTCTTTATCATTTAGGATTGGAAATATTATTAGAAGGCGGGCAGTTTCGTCATGCTCTTGAGTCTTGTTACAAATAAAGCTTCTTTCTTATCTATTTGTGATTTTTTGATTTTTTTTTCTTAATTTAATTCAATCTTAACAGTCCTAATTTTATTATTGTTATAATTTAAGTGGATATCATCGATTCCCATTATATAATTATCTGGTTTTAAAAAATTTATATCTGAAATGTCATTAACAATTTTCATCAAAATCGTTTTATGATTTGAATTCTTTTGTTTACGATACATTTCCATGATCTTTTTTTGTTCTGACAATAAATGCATTTGTGAGTTTTTTTCTAATAGTTCAAGCTCAGTAAAATTTCAATTTAATGGTATTTGATTCAGACGTTCTTCATGACAAGAACTCCTCCTTATCATGTCCGGTGGATTATCGCAATTAATATTTGCATCATTATAATTCTGTAAAAATGGAAACATTCTTATTTGTTGCCGTTTAAAAATTCTTGATAAACGTAATCGCATTTGAGAAACATCATATCTTAAACAACATGAACCTAAATTATAAAGTATTGCAACAGCAAAAACAATTGCAAAAACGCCACAATCATAATTATTTGTTTGTGATTGTACTATTTCGAATACTATGCTCAATTATGATTTGTTTGGAAATAATCTGTTTATATAAATCTCATGCTCACCTTTTAGATATTTCAGATTTAAACTGTCATATACAAATCCGGTGACCTTTTTCTAAATTTTCAGAAAATTATAACTGTATAAATTCTCCATCAATCGGTACTGAATTTTCATATTGTGGTCTTTGAATTTATGAAGTTAATTGCATGTCAAATAAGGTGCGCCGGTTTGAAATATTATGAAATTCTAATATATAAATATCAGTTAAGAAGGGGCCGAACTATCTGTCTTTGTCTAATATCGTTTTTCATCATTTATATAAACACTATCCGGTATAACAAGAAAAAAATAGCAGCCCCCGCTAGATATTAGTATAAGTAAATTTTGTAATAAAAATCAAATTTTTTACCGCATAGTTTTTGACTAATTAGAGACCTACTAGCAATCTAGAATATAACCTATCTTTTTTTGGTAGGTCTCTAATTATTCAAAAACTACACAGTTAAATTTGTTTGTTATTACAAAATTTACTAATTATACTAATATCTAGCGGGGGCTGCTATTTTTTTCTTGTTATAAAGGATAGTGTTTATATAAATAATGAAAAACGCTATTAGACAGAGACAGATAGTTCGGCCCCTTCTTAACATGAAAGCAATTCCACTATACAATCCCTGTCCTTTAACAATCAATTTATCTTTCTCAGTCAAAACCATTATTGAAAATTAAAATTCTTTTAAGAATTTTATTTCATTTTTAATGAACTTTTTTCAAAGATATTCACATAAGAATTACTTTTATATTAACTAATTTAATTTACTGCCTTTTTACATTAAAAGCTGAAAAATAAAAGAAATTATGGAAAATGCTATGAATTAATTGTTATATAATAAATAAATAATAATAAAATTTGTAAAAATAATATAACAATAAAAATGGTTATTTTCAGCAATTATACATTTATATACATATACCCACATAGCATGAAAGATTGCTACAAGGTTGCTGCAAGGTTTCATGAAAGTTTCGAAACCTTGCAGCTACCTTTCATGAAAGATTGCAGCAACCTTTATATGTCCGCGCTAGAACCTGGTTGAAATATTTCTAAAAACCTTGCTGTAACTTCGCAGGGAATCTTGCAGAAACATTTCGAAAAACCTCGCTGAAACTTTGCAGGAAATCTCGCATAAACCTTGCAAGAAACCTTGCAGCAATCTTGCAGGAAACATTGCAGAAAAGCTTTGTAAAACCCCACTGAAACCTTTCAGGAAAAGTTGCAGCAACCTTTATATGTCCGTGCTTGAACGTGGTTGAAATATTTCCAGAAACCTCGCTGCAACTTTGCAGGAAATCTTGCAGAAACATTTTGAGAAACCTCGCTGAAACTTTGTAGGGAATCTCGAAAAAACCTTGCAGGAAACCTTGCAGCAATCTTGCACGAAATCTTGCTGAAAAGCTTTGTGAAACCCCACTGAAGCCTTTCGGGAAAAGCTGCAGCAACCTTTATATGTCCGTGCTAGAACGTGGTTGAAATATTTCTAAGAACCTTGCTCGTAAAATGTAATTGAAACTTTCAGGAAACTTGATAGAACCTTTCCTAAAATATTTCTGCAAGCTTTTTTGAGAGGCCGTTATACAGTTCTATCTCATCTAATCTAAATGTTTATTATTATTAAATAATTGAATATTTTTATACAAATATAAGACTACAGCTCAATAGAGCAGAAAACAAGCAAATGATTCTATGCTATGAAAAAACTGGTATGACAGTGTTTGGGAGTGGCCAACAGAAGTGAAACTTCTTTACGATAATTATAGAACTTATGAAAGTTCATTTAATCTCTATAACTATTTTTCGTTACTTTTAAATCATTTTGAATTTAGATTATCCAAAGAATTAATTCGTTTTAATTATAAATTTTCATTTAATATTTATCTTACAAAAATACAATAATAATTTAATTTTTATAAGTAATTATCAAAACTATTATAATTTGTAGTCCCCACGATTGCTTGCGCGTACATATATATATACCTATAGATGTATATATATATATATATATATATATATATATATGCATTAAAGTATAGAACAGTGTAGGAAAGAGAGGGACTCACCATCAAACATATATGTATGAAGAAAGTAAGGAAGGAAAAGTTGGAAAACGCAAGCCGCTGTTGTTTTCTTTAATCATTAAGATATTTACTATATAATAGTATTAGTTATATACGTAACTTGGGAGTACGAAGGATGAATACAAGCACTTTAGTCAAGCCTGGATTCAGAATCCTTCGTACTCCCAAATTACGTAGCTAAGATTATGTCGTTGGTAGGCCGTAAGAGGAACTATAAAAATGATTTTTTAAAATTAATGATACATGTTTTATTTAAAAAAAGTAAATAATGTCATTATTTACTTATTTATTTTACTTATTAACTGTTTAACTTTAAAAATTTGTTTAAATAAAAAATTCTGTAAAGTTAAGATTGTATATGAATTTGCATGAGCATTGATATATCTAACTACATTCTTTTGTTTTCACTAACCTACGAATCGATGTCACTCACGTCATATACGGCCATGCTGAGCGATATCTCGATCTGTCAATACTCCCTTAGGGAGTATGGATCTGTCAATATTCCTTAAGGGAGTATTGATAGAGAGAATATCGCCGAGATATTAGCATGAATGTATGCAATGTCTATACAAATTTAGCGTGGTCTATAGGT
The DNA here is from genome assembly GCA_017163975.1 of Anastatus disparis. Classification (NCBI taxonomy): domain Eukaryota; kingdom Metazoa; phylum Arthropoda; class Insecta; order Hymenoptera; family Eupelmidae; genus Anastatus; species Anastatus disparis. The sequence goes on along the minus strand of JAFFSR010000365.1, from coordinate 579,367 downwards.
ATTCCACCGAATACGGCCTACGGCGACATAAACATGTATACGTATACTATATCTGCGCGTTTGAAATCAAGTCAGTTCCTCGCCTCCCTAACGTTTTACTTTATATGTATCTTACCTAGAATTACCGTCAAAGCGCGAGCGTGCCTTATATATATATATATATATATATATATATATATATATATATATATATATATATATATATATACACTTCCGTTGCATTAAGCGGGACAAGATCGGTTCACTCCCGTAGAATTTTTTCACATGTCTCTTATGGAAGCTGCATAACGTCGGTAAAGAAGTTTTACTTTAATAAAATCAAAGTCTTATTACTTTTGGAGTGAAGTCTGAGGAGAAAAAACATTATAACTGGTCAACCGTTTTTAAACTACGCTCAAAAGATAATAAATAGGTAATATTTTTTGCTGTGGTCTAACTTTTGTATCAAAATAAATAATCTATTAATAATTTAAAAAATTTTAATTAGACAAGGACGGAACTATACACTCGCCTCTTAAGATGTTTCACGAAACCTTGCGGAAACCTTGCTGAATTCTTTCATTAAACTTTTTTCGCAATATTTCATAAAATGTTTTTTAATTGTTACTTAACATAAAAGGTTTCTCGCAATATTTCGTAAAAAGTTTCTGAAACCTTGCAAAAACCTTGCTGGATTCTTTAATCGAAGCTTTCTCGCAACATTTCACAAATTGTTTTTCAAATATAGGGTAGTGACACCAGTTGCTACGAGTGATCCAATAATGACGAACTCGTATTATATATTGAAATAAAAAATTTATTTTATCATATGCAGATCTCTAATAAATAAGTTCAATAAATTTAATATATTACTTATTATATTCATCCTACAAATAGCCTGATATTTAAATTACAAAATAAATAATCCGATTTAAAAATTATCTCCATCGTAAAATGATCGATTAGCGTATAAAAATTTCATTTTTGCATATTTTTGTTATTTTGAAAATCATATTTTCATTTATATTTTATTAAGAAATTTAATATAAACAATACCTATTAAAAAAGGTCTCCACGTGCCGATTTTGAAAATACCTTTAAATTTGAATAATAATAATTTTTAAAAACGTAATTAAGAAAGTAATAACTGCTACACTTGTAATCTAAACCCAGTTCTTACGAATCCTGAACGAAGTAATTTAACCTAAGAGATTGCGTATATATTAGTGCTACCGGTGAAATTATTGAAGCAACAAGCGCTGTACATACTTAAGTATTTAAATACTCTTAAATAAGATATTAATTGAATTAAAACGGAGAGAAAAAGGCAGGGTAAATTAAATACAAACATAAAATTTTGTTAAAGTTAAAAAAGTGAGATTATAGTATCGTCTGACCGACGTTATTCATTGATAATAAATAAGTGTCTAAATATTGTTTTTTAAACTACAAATACATTGATTTTAAAAAATCAATAATCAATTTTAAAGATACTGAAATCTAAAAAAGAAAAAATATACATTTATCGTTCACACGTGAAACTATGGAATAGGTTACACGAGGATGCTCTGTGACAGCGTCAAGTAAATTTGTGATGAACTGAAAGAGACGACTCCATTTATAAACAACGGACCTGGAAGATAATGGTTTCAGTCATTCTTAAATCGACATTTACAAATAAGTAAAAGATTGCCTAAAATCTAAATAGAGTCGTAAATAATAGTACTGTTATTGAAACATAACCTCAAAACTGTCAGTTAAATGGTCGTAATGTTTGGGTTGTAATAACTGGTGTGTTCGTAATAAAATGGGTCGTATAAATTGGATTGAGTTCATAACAATAGGTTAAAAAAAATATTATTTTTAATTTAATATTATTTGAATAATTTACTATTTTAGTATACTTTTTTGTTATACGATTTTTAATTATGTTATGAATAATAAGTTTCAAACATATTCTGATTAAAAATTGTACTTATATATAAGATTCAAGTGATTGAACTGAGAAAGTCTACCGAGACTCGTGATAACTGGTGTCACAACCTTGCTGCAACTTTACATAAAAGGTTGCTCACAATATTTTGCGAAATGTTTATGAAACCTTGCAGAAACCTTGTTGGAACTTTTCGTAGAAAGTTTCCGCAAGTTTTTTTATAATGTTACATGAAACCTTGTAGAAACCTTGCTGCAACCTTTCATGAAAGGTTTCTCGCATTATTTTGGTAAACGTTTCATGGAACCTTGCAGTAACCTTGCCGCAACCTTTCATGAAAGGTTTCTCGCAATATTTTGGTAAATGTTTCATGAAACCTTGCAGAAACTTTGCTGCGACTTTTCATGAAAGGTTTCTTGCAATACTTTGGTAAATCTTTCATGAAACCTTGTAGCAAGGTTGCAGCAATATTGCACTGAATTATTTCGTGAAACCTTTTCGCAATGTTAAGACAAGATTGCTACCACCTTGTGACAACATTTCAGTGCAATATTTCAGTGAAAGTTTTACTGCAATATTTCATGCTGTGTGGGTATATATGGGATATTTTATACCAAGTGGAAGAGCAAAAAAATAAAAATTGCTTAAACTCAGAATATATTCTGTTTGTTATCTAAAATATATCATCATATCGAAAATAAATCATACATGAAAATATATATTTTAAACTGTCACAACTCCTTATTGATGGCTCTGACATACATGATCAAAAATTTATTTTAAAATTCATGTAAAATAGAAAAAAATAAGCCCGCGAAAAGCAATTTCTGAAGTGGCGAACAATGAGTAATTTCAATTGTAATACATATAAGAACCAATAGAAAACTTCAAAATTCATGTCTGTAAAGAATCATGCTAACTCTGCTCTTCATTTACAACAAGAAGTATTTTTATGAATTTCTCTCTAAAATATCAGGATTTTCAGGAAAAAAAATGATTAAGTTGGGACTTTTCCAAAAATTTTGAAAAATTTCCAAATTTTAAGGATTCTTAACTCTTGTCCCTTTTAATCTAAATCCTTAAAAATTTTTAACCGACATCAAAAAGGAGAAGGTTCTTAATTCGACTGAATTTTTTTTTTTTTTTTTTTGTCTTACCTCATAACTCCGTCATTTCTTAACCGATTCAAAAAAAGTTTTTCTTATCTGATAGAGAATGTCTGCAGGAAGGTCCCATACGTGTCCTATAATTATTGGGCCAATATTCGGTTTGTATGACCCAATTATCAAATTAAGAAAACTATGAGTTTTCTTTTCTCTCTCTCTCTCTCTCTCTCTCTCTCTCTCTCCCTCCCTCCCTTCCTCCTCTCTCTCTCTCTCTCTCTCTCTCTCTCTCTCTCTCTCTCCTCCCCTCCCTCTCTCTCTCTCTCTCTCTCTCTCTCTCTCTCTCTCTCTCTCTCTCTCTCTCTCTCTCTCTCTCTCTCTCTCTCTCTCACCTGAGCTTGAATATGTATACATGCACACATAACGACACTGTGCTGTTGAGCCTTTTTTCTTTTTCCTGCTATATATTGCTTGGTGGTGTACTAATGCATGCGTTATAAATTAATAATAAAAAATTTTTAACAAAAAAAAACCGACTTAAAAAAAAACATTAAACAAAGACAACATTTTTTACAAGAAAAAAAAGATTTTGAAAAAATTGAACTAAAAATTAACAAATAATATATTACCCTTAAAAAAAACATTAAACAAAGACAAAATTTTTTACAAGATAAAAACGATTTTGAAAAAATTGCACTAAAAATTAACAAATAATATATTACCCTTAGAAATTATACGCATAAAAAGCATCTAACACATGTGTAGTCAATATAATATAGACCATCTAATTCATACTAACACAAACAAATTATTTTTTTATTAGGTTGCTTACAAAAAATTAGTAAATAGATAAGACAATATATACATACAAAAAAATTAGAATTTTCGGAGTCGGTGCCAGCCTGAAAAAATTGTCACAAATCTAGAAAAAAAATTTTGAAAGTGAACAAAGGAGGCGATAAATATCTAATAAAATTTTAGATATCAAGAATACTATTTATACTTACAACCGCGTCAATTACCTATTTGTAATTGTCACCAATTTCACACTGTACTGTCTTATATGTCTCAAATTTTCTCCTGCGTGATGGAGTTTTCTGGATAACTACGAAGTAACTCAACGCGGAACTACGGCAGTCTGCGCATGGTCATTTAAATGCAAAAGACGCGAATATTTAAAACTTGTATTCAGATTTAATATTAACAAAATATTAAATTTATAATAACGGAAATATGGAATTATATAAAATAACTATGATTTGAATAGGCTTATCGGTATACCAATAATATATTTTACATATTTTTTTTATATTTAATGCAATTTTTTCAAAATTTTTTTTTAGATTTGTGACAATTTTTTCAGGCTGGCACCGACTCCAAAATTATAATTTTTTTGTATGTATATATTGTCTTATCTATTGACTAATTTTTTGTAAGCAACCTAACAAAAAAATAATTTGTTTGTGTTAGTATGAATTAGATGGTCTATATTGTATTGACTACACATGTGTTAGATGCTTTTTATGCGTATAATTTCTAAGAGTAATATATTATTTGTTAATTTCTAGTGCAATTTTTTCAAAATCGTTTTTTTCTTGTAAAAAATTTTGTCTTTGTTTAATGTTTTTTTTTAAGGATAATATATTATTTGTTAATTTTTAGTGCGATTTTTTCAAAATCTTTTTTTTCTTGTAAAAAATTTTGTCTTTGTTTAATGTTTTTTTTTTAAGTCGGTTTTTTTTTGTTAAAAATTTTTTATTTAACATATTTTGGGTAACAAAAAGAACATATTCTCAGAGTTTCAGCGATTTTTATTTTTCTGCTATCTTAGTTGGTGTAAAATGCCCCATATACATATATTTAATCATCAAAAAAAGTTTGTTGTAAAAAGAACTTAAATCAAAATTATTTTGAGTTATTCCAAATAATTGTATTTGCCAATTTATTTACAGCGATTTACGGATAGTTGCAGTATCTACATTTAAAAATTTTTAAATGATAATAAACAATCATTATTTATCTCCAGCCTAACGCTTTTTTATTGTTATTTACAGATTTCAATATTTTCTTATGATCATTTGTTTATTTACAGTATTATTCTATTTTAACAGAATAATTTTCATAGAATGTGATAAAATATTTTACCATCAGATAATATATATATATATATATATATATATAGATGATGCATATCACAAAAAAATTTCAACATCAAAACTAATTCTCTGATGTAAAGAATAAAAAATTAAATTGATAGAATTTTTAAATTTTGATATGGGAATACTTTTTATAAATAACTTTTTAATAACTCTTAATAATGGTAAATTTTCTAAATAACTTGTGAAATTGAATGCTAATTAAATTTAGTTTCAACATGAAGTTAATTATTTAAGTTGAAAAGGTACTTAATAAAATAATATAACTATTTATAAGTTATCACTTAATAATAATTTTTTAAACTCTTCATTCATAGTTTAAATTAATATTAATTATATGATTATTACACTGAAAAAAAAATTTGATAAAATGAAAGAAAATTTCTTTGTTTCAAAGAAATGGTGTGTTTCAATAGTGCCAAACACACGATTTCTTTAAAACAAAGAAGTGAATTTTTTAAAATTAAAAACATATTTCTTAGATGTAAAAAACTAAATATTTTATTTAAAAAATCTAAATTTTTAATTAGAAAAAACATTTCTTTAAATCTAAAATAATTTGTTTATAATTCTGTCGGATACAAACAAATTGATGTTGTTTTTAATAAATATGTGTTTGTAAGAAATATTTATTCCTTTAAAAAAAACATTTATTTAAGAACAAAAATATTTTTTCGAATCTAAGACTCATTTCTTTAAAAATCTGTCGGAAAGAAAGAAATAGTTGTTTCTTTTTAATAAATGCTTGTTTGTTTGTAACAAATATTTGTTTACTTACAAAAAACATTTACTTAAAAGAAACATATATTTTTTTTAAATAAGACTCATTTTTTCAAAAATCTGTCGGAAAGAAACAAATAGATGTTTCTTTTTAATACACTACCCTCCAGTCACATTTGCCCACTCTACATGAAAATCGATAAAACTTTAAAGTTTTGTGGCTCGGTGAAAAATAGTCGTAATTAAAAAATTCCGACTGGGTTTTAAAAAGGGTTTAAAAACCTTTAATTTTAGCCGAGTTGAGCAAAAAAAAATTAAAAAATGCATGCCTTATGCGTAAAAAACTAACTAAAAAATATTTAATTTTTTTTGCCCCTATTCAAATGGCTGCCATTTTTGCGGAAATTATCGAATCATAGAAAAACAAAATGGAGGTAAAAGCTAAAGGAGTCACCTTCAAAACGAGCTATAGAAAGCTCATTTATGATCGATTTTACGGTAGTTATGGTCATTTTTTATGAAAAAAACGATTTTTTTTAATAGCTATTATCTCAAAAAATACGCATGATATAAAAAAATTTTTAATGAAAAAATTGTTTATTTTTGAGTCAAAAATATAAGTATTTAGATTTAACTGAAATCCGGAAGGAAAAGTTTTTATTCATTTTTGATCCCATTGAAAAAAAATCCGTTTATTCAATATTTATATTTTAATGAATTTCAAAAAAAACTTTTCCTTCCGGATTTCAGTTAAATCTAAATATTTATATTTTTGACTCAAAAATAAACAATTTTTTCATTAAAAATTTTTTTATATCATGCGTATTTTTTGAGATAATAGCTATTAAAAAAAATCGTTTTTTTCATAAAAAATGACCATAACTACCGTAAAATCGATCATAAATGAGCTTTCTATAGCTCGTTTTGAAGGTGACTCCTTTAGCTTTTACCTCCATTTTGTTTTTCTATGATTCGATAATTTCCGCAAAAATGGCAGACATTTGAATAGGGGCAAAAAAAATTCAATATTTTTTAGCTAGTTTTTTACGCATAAAGCATGCATTTTTTAATTTTTTTTGCTCAACTTGGCTAAAATTAAAGGTTTTTAAACTCTTTTTAAAACCCAGTTGGAATTTTTTAATTACGACTATTTTTCACTGAGCCACAAAACTTTAAAGTTTTATCGATTTTCATATAGGGTGGGCAAATGTGATTGGAGGGTAGTGTAAATACTTGTTTGCTTGTAAGAAATATTTTTTTACTTTAAAAAATTATTTACTTAAAAGAAATATATATTTAAAAAAAAAGACTCTTTTCTTAAAAAATCTGTAGGAAAGAAACAAATAGATAATTATTTTTAATAAATATGTGTTTATTTGTAAGAAATATTTTTTTCTTTGAATAACTCATTTACTCAAAAGAAATAAATATTTCTTTGTAATTCACAAATTTTTTTTCAATTGTTTATAAGAAACACACAAATGTTTGTTTTTAATAAATATATTTTTGTTTCAAAAAAATATTTCTTTGAAACTATAATAAATTTTTCAAAAATTTGTTTGTTTTAAATAATTGATGATTGTGGATTTGTCATTTTTTTTAACCTGTATTATTTATATTACTAATTATTTTCAGAGTATGAATATATATATATATATATATATATATATATATATATATATATATATATATATATATATTTCAGAAGAAACTTTATAATTTCATATATATTCGCTTATTCTTATACAGCATATATTTTTTATTTTAAATACAAATAATACATATAATTAAAGTTATCGCTCGCTAATCTTAACTTATCAATGTTTCCCTATCGACGTTTCAAGTATCGCAATCGCTCGCAGTGCGTTACGTTAATAGGTTTGACTTTACAATTTTCTTATATATGAACTGAGGAGGCTTCTCTGCACTTGCGAGTTTAGAAAAAAAATCTCTTACTACTCTCTTACTACTGAATTAAAAAGTCGAATACTTGATTATGTAACTAAATTTTTTAAAACAAAAAAATCATTGTTTTGATACTGTCAATCAATATTTTGTTTTAAAAAAATACTGTTTTTAAATTCTCATTAATAATTTCTCTAAATGAAACAAATAATTTTTTTAACGGTCAAGTATAGTTGTATAAAACAAATAATTATTTGTTTAAAACGAAGGTTCATTTGATTGATTCAAAGAATTCGTATGTTTACTCTCTTACTACTGAATTAAAAAGTAGAATGCTTGATTATAGAACCAAATTTTTTAAAACAAAAAAATCATTGTTTTGATACTGTCAATCAATATTTTGTTTTGAAAAATACTTTTTTTAAATTCCTCTTGATAATTTCTTTGAATCAAACAAATAATTTTATTAACGGTCACATAAAGTTGTAAAAACAAATAATTATTTGTTTGAAACAAAAGTTCATTTAATTGATTCAAAGAATTCGTATGTTTACTCTCTTACTACTGAATTAAAAAGTCGAATGCTTGATTACATTACCAAATTTTTTGAAACAAAAAAATCATTGTTTTGATACTGTCAATCAATATTTTGTTTTGAAAAATACTGTTTTTAAATTCTCTTTAATAATTTCTTTGAATCAAACAAATAATTTTAATAACGGTCAAGTATAGTTGCATAAAACAATTAATTATTTATTTAAAACAAAGATTAATTTGATTAATTTAAAGAATCCGTATGTTTACTTTCTTTCTACTGAATCAAAGAATCGAATGCGTGATTATATAACCGAATTCTATAAAACAAAAAAATCAATTTTTTAGATACTGTCAATTAAATTTGCGTTTTGATAATATACTGTTTTGAAATTATCAATAATGATTTCTTTGAATTAAACTGCATTTAAACTGCAAATTAAAAATTGCATTTTTAGAATTAAATAAACTTTCTTTGAAACAATAAATTTATCTTTCAAATAAATTATTTTTTGTTTTCAAAAAAATATTCACCGATTTCAAATATGTCTTGTTTCTTTCAAGCAATCAGTTGTTTGATTCAAACATTTTCATTTTTACAAAATATATTTCTTTGAATTTAACATTTCTTTTTTTCAGTGTATTTTTATAGTTTTTATAAAATACTATGTAAATTTTATAATATAAATTATTTAAGGAGATGTAAAATGGACAATACACTTGCACCCATAAATATTGGCTATATTTCCATTGTATTTTAAAATTCTTAAAAAAAAGTTGTGATGGATAAAATGATCAAGTGGAAGGATGCTAATATTTTATTGAAGTTTAATAAAGATTTACTTTATTGCTTATAACAAACATGTGCTTATTACATACTTGGTAACATACTTGTATAGAAAGAAGTGGTAACAATGTAGTGTATATTATATAATGTTAATAACAGTTGGTATTACAGACTTTCAATATAATAACAATGCGGGATATTTAAATATCATTAAATGTTTATTTCTAACACCCCCTCATAAACATTAATTCTCTGATCCTAAATTCTTGATGCAATCTTCGTGCCTTTGGATTGATAATCTTTTAGTAAATATGTCTGCAGTCATTGCTTGTGTAGGTACATACTGAACTTCTATTTCATTGTTGGCGTGCATTTCTCTGATGAAATGATGACGTATATCTATATGCTTAATTTTTGCATGATATCCTGGGTTTCTAGTTGATTTTCCTGCACCTTGATTATCACAATATTGACTGAAACTGCTTGAAACATTTACGGCGTATGCTATATCTGGTCGACTACCTGTAGATATATATATATAAGAGTGATCCAATTAATTGTCTGTATAAATCTTTGTTCACATTATTTGAGTCATCTTCAACTTCAAATTTAACTTTTGGTCCTAAAGGAGTTTTTGCGGTTTTTGCATCTTGCATATTAAATTTTATTAATAAATCTTTGATAAATTTTTCCTGCTTCATTTTTATGGAGTTGGTTTTGACATTTTGATAAAACTAAATTCCTAAACAGTACTTCAGTGGTCCTAGGTCTCTTATTTAAAATTCATTATTTAAATCTTGTTTAAATTTGTTAAATATTGAAAAATGTTAATAATGAAAAATGTTAATTGCTTGCTGCAACTATAAAATCATCTACATATACTATGACGATTAGTAGAATTCCATTCAATTTTGTGAAGTATATGCATTTTCAACTTTTGATTGTCTTAATCCTATTTGTTTCAATACTTTGTCTAGTTTGAAATTCCATTGTCTGCCGGATTGCTTTAAGCCGTACAGAGCTCTTTTTAGCTTGTATACATGATCTTCGTAATTTTTTATTATGAATTCACTTGGTTGTATCATGTAGATGTCTTCATCTAGTTCAGCGTTTGGATATGCCATTATTACATCTAGATGGTGTAACATTTCGTTTGTGTTTGACTGCAAGAGCTGTTAGTATGCGTATTGTTTGTAGTCTGGCTACTGGAGAAAACGTTTCTCTATAATCTTCACCACATTTTTGAGCGCATCCTTTTGCAACTAAACGTGCCTTTCACCGCTCTATTTTTCCATCGGGGCTGTATTTAGTGCGTAGTACCCAACGTTATCCAATTATCCTTTTGTTTTCGGGTTTTGGCACTAACACCCATACATCTGCTTTGTTTAGTTCGTCGAATTCATTTTTGAGTGCTGATCTCCATTCTTCTCGGTTTTCTCTTGTGAGTACTTTTTCAAGAGTAGATTCCAGCGGATCATTTATAGCTAATTGTGCAAAATCAAGATTTGTAGGTTGTACATTATACTGCTTACTAGGTCTTCCTGGTTTACCAGTTTTTATACTTTTTGGTCTGCCTGGTCCTCTTTTCAAAAGAACAGATGTGTTTTCTGCTTTTGTTTCATTATTTTCTTCATTTTCTAAATTATTTTCTTCATTTTCTGAATTGTTCTCTTGTTTTAATAAATCAAATTCTTAGAATTCTTTGTGTTGATCTTAAACCTTTTCTATATTTGATTCGTTTATAAATCTTACATCTCTACTTGTTGTTAATTTTTGATTCATTACTATATCCTATTAATATACATTTTGTTGATCTTGGATCAAATTTGCCTTTTGATGGTTCTTTATTTAAGACGTATGCTTCACATCCAAATGTTCTTAAATGTTTGATGCTTGGCTTATTTTTGAACCATTTTTCATACGGTGTTGCATTTTCTAAACTTTTTGTAGAACTTCTATTTCGCAGATAAACTGCTGTGCTTATAGCTTCAGCCCAAAAACGAAGTGGCAGATTTGCTTGTATAAGTAAACATCTAGCCATTTCTACAAGTGTTCTGTTCATCCTCTCAGATACACCATTCTGTTGTGGAGTGTATGGAGTAGTGAACTCCCTTTTAATGCCAAATTGTTTTAATTGTTCTGAAAATTATTTACCTAAATATTCTAGGTCACAATCTGTGCGTAGCTTTTTAATTGTTCGTTCTTGTATATTTTCTGCTGATGCTTTATACTTTAAAAATGCGTTCTTTACTTCATCTTTGCTTTTTAGGAAATGAACTTCAATATATCTTGATTTATCATCAAAGAAAGTTGCGAAATATAAAGCGCCTCCTATGGATTTGGCTCGCATTGGTCCACACAAGTTAGAGTGTATTAGTTCCAAGTTTTTTTTACTTATTATTTCAGTTGATTTTGGAAATTTTATTGCTACTTGCTTTCCTTTTAAACATATTTTACAGTATTTTACCTCTCATTTAAGATTTTGGGGTAGTCCATGTATTATTTGTGATGAAGCTAATTTTTGTAGGTCTGTAATATTTAGATGACCAAAACGTTGATGCCATATATTTATTTCATTTTCTTCTTGGGTTGCTAATTTTACTTGTAATGTCGCAGTCTTTATGAAAAATAAGTCACCTTTTCCATATCCTTCTAATATTTTTTGTTGTTTTTGTTTATAACCTCTACTTCATCTTTTTCAAAAATTACTTTATTGTCTTTATCGACAATTTTTGCTATGGACATTAAATCTGTTTTCAAGTTAGATACGCATAATGTGTCTTCCAATTTTATTATTTTATTTTGGTTTTGACAACTTACATTTAAGACAACAGTTCCTTTACCTTTTATTGGAGTACCTTCATCAATGGCCAATTTTACACTTTGGTTGTTGATTGTCACAAGCTCTTGAAAAGTGCTTGCTTCTCGACTCATGTGCAATGTAGCGCCGCTATCAATACACCACTCGTTACTTGATGTTGATTCTATAGTGAGTGCAGTTGCTAATGCTGCGCTGGCCTGTACGTCGTCTACTTGCGTTTCTGTGCTTACATCGTTAAAAGCGAAAGCAAAGTATGCTTCTTCTTCTGCTTGAGCTACAGCTTGGTTGTTGGCTGACTGTGTCCTTTTCTTATATCAGCAGTCGACAGCTTTGTGTCCCTGTTTATTACAGTAATTGCATTTATATTCAAAATAACCTTTAATTGTTTTATTTTGCAATTTGTTATTGTTTTTATTCTTATTTGCATTTAATTTTTGGCTAGTACTGTATTAACAATTTAATTTATTTTCATTAAGTTTATTAGTTGTGTACAGTGCACCTTCTTTATTATGCTCATTTCCGTGTAAATTTTGGCGTGAGTTTTCTTCATCTAATAACTTCATTTTTAGAACTTCTGGACCCGGTAATTTATCTCGCGTTTCGATTGCACATCTGAAATCTTCGTATGAATTCGGTACGCTAGAAAGCATCAATATGGTAATCATATCGTCCGGTATATTCAAATTCATGCCTTTTAGTTTATCAATCGTTGACGAAAATTTATTTAAATGTTCTGACATACCTTGACCTTCTTGCATTTTAGCAAAGATTAATTGTTTTAGCAAGGTTGCTATACGTGCTGGTCCTTTGGATTGGTAGGTTTCCTCCAGCTTTTTCCATACCTCGTGTGCTGTATTGCAGACTTTGACGTAACACAGTTCCGATGTACTCATTCCTAAAATTATGTCTGAACGTGCTTTCAAATCATGCTTGTCCCATGTATTTTGCTCTGCTTCAGCTGTAGGTCGTGTCAAGGCTCCGCTTGCGTAGCTCCAGCCATCGTTTTTGATTAACCTTTTAAGGACGGGACTGGTCGATATTTCGACCACTCAAGTACCATAATATTTTTGAGTGATTTTGAGGATAATATTATATTAAAATACTCAAAAATATTATGATACTTGAATGGTCGAAATATCGACCAGTCCCGTCCTTAAAAGGTTAATATGGTTTGCATTTACAGCTTCCAGGTATCATAATTATTTTTACTTAGTTTTTCAATATGAACACTTAATCCTGATGCCATTTTGTGTATCCTTCTTTTATTTGTTTTATAAGAAAAATAGTCCTTCTCTTTATTTTATATCTTTTTCTTTTACTTTTTGTACACGTGGCTTGCTTTGTATTTTTAGGTTACCTTTTATTTATTTTAATTTTAAGCACAATATATTCACTTCAATAAAAAAATAATATCACCATGAAATCCTGGGCCCATAACCATTGATGGATAAAATGATTAAGTGGAAGGATGCTAATATTTTATTGAAGTTTAATAAAGATTTACTTTATTGCTTATAAAAAACATGTGCTTATTACATACTTGGTAACATACTTGTATAGAAAGAAGTGGTAACAATGTAGTGTATATTATATAATGTTAATAACAGTTGGTATTACAGACTTTCAATATAATAACAACACAGAATATTTAAATATCATTAAATGTTTATGTCTAACAAGTTGCATTAACATATAGTATGGATCACGAAGATTATTCAGTTAAATTTTTGAATAAATTTATTTAGTTTTTATTGAGAAGTTTGGGTTTCAATATTATTTACTAAAATTTTTCTATTTGGAATCAGAAATCTATATATCTTGAAAACTAATGATTGGAATAATTTGAAAATTTAAATAAATAATCATCATGGTACATACTACAAGTTAATACATTTCTTTTATGGAAATTCAGCAATAGAATGGAAAGACAGTTGAATATGACAGTTAATTTTTATATCTTATTATAGTGAAATATAATCAAACTTTGACAACAAATTCAACATAATGAAATAATTGTACTTTCAATGATCATATTTAATACAAATTTTAGAGTGATATTATAATATAATAGTCCTAACATTGGTCCCTAAAATTCAAGCTATAGTACTAATCGAAATTATATAGTCACTCTTTTTTTAAATACCTTAGTACATAGATTGGATGTACTAGATTTAGAACCTATTTTAACAATACTTTCCTTTCTCCGTGCAGTTGTTAGTTCTTGTAAACGTCAAATACTGTTTTCGATTTTTTCATGGTCAGTGATTGAAACACGTGATTGAAAAGAATGAATTCCTATCATATTTTTTCATTAATTCAAATGCAATTTAGTAGATTAAATTCATAAATCATCATGATATAATTTGTATTTAAACGATTTTGGTGCACATTGTAACTTTAATTAATCTTTTTTACAAAAATATAAAAATTTGATTTAGTACAAAACTACAATATCAAAATTCATAAGTTGCCGCAATTCTTTTTTATTTTATAATTGGCTAATTTATACATAATAATATAATATATGAAAATTGAACTGAGTTACGTTAGGAGCGAGGTATTTTTTGCTAGTCTTGTATTATATTACTACCATTATATTAATGTGAAGAATTAAGCCTTTTCTTCTCTTGGAAATATCGGTAACATAATTGTCACACACATATATATATATACACTTGCACCTACACATATGCACATATACAAATACACATACACATACGCACATTTAAATCTATACATACACACATACACAAATATGTATTCATATATATTTTATGTACATTTTCACATATATATGTCACATAAACACATACACACATTCATATATACATATGCACGTAGACATACAGAACATCAGCCTCTCCATCTCTATCTCTTTGTTTCCGTCTCTCCATCGCCGTTACTCTGTCTATGTTTCTTTCTATCTCGTCTCTGCCTATTTGTCTCTGCCTTTCCGTCCCTCCATCTATGTCTCTCTTTCCCCATCTTACCTTCCCGTCTCTCCGTTTCCATCTATTCTACTCCGTCGCTCTGTCATCGTCTCTTCCATCTCTGTCTCTGTCTCTCCATCTCTTTCTTTTCATCTCCGTCATTTCCACTACGCCCCTCTGTCTCCGTTTTTCCGGCTATGTCTCTCCGTCACCGTCACTTCGTCTCCGTTGCTCCGTCTCTCCATCTCCATCTCACCGTCTCGGTCTCTCCATCTCCGTCTCTCCATCTCCGCCTCTCCGTCTCCATTTCTCCGTCTCCGTCTCTCCATCCCCGTCTCTCCGTCTCCGCCTCTTCATCTCCGTCTTTCCATCTCCGTCTCCATCTCATTTTCTCCAATTATTCATTTCTGTCTCTGTTTTTCCGCCCCCGTCTCTCCGTCTACGTTATTACTTTATTATATTACTTATATATAATCTTATATTATATTACTACAATTATATTCATGTGAAGAATTAAGCCTATTCTTCTCTCGGGAAGATCGTTTGCATGATTATCACATATATATACACACTCACACACTTGCACCTACACCTATGCACACATACACATGGGCATACGCATTTTCACATGTATACATGCACACATACATTTACACAAATACATATACTTATATACACACAAACACATATATATATATATATATATATATATATATATATTCCCACCTACATTTTCTCATATACATATGATGAATTCTATAAAAAATCGTCTTTTAAGAGCAAAATTTTTTTTTTTTTTTTTTCAAGGTAACCCTTCTGGTAACTATGCAAATATCTTCTAGAGACCTCGTATAAACATTTTATGCTCTTATACACTTAATCTGAAAAGACCTATTCTTGTAAAAGGCTAAAATCTAATTTTTTCATTTTTTTCCCCCAAAATGTAGTACGTATCATTTTATGTAAATGACCTATCACTCCAAAAAATCGAAATACAATTTGGGCTAATTAGAAACTAAGAAAGGTACTTCGTTTTAATATTTTCTGATTTTTTTGTAATTTAAGGTTCCCGTAAAAAATTGAATCCCGAAGAAAAAAAATTGTCAAAATAAGAAATTTCATAATATATAGACATGCTCATTATATTGTAGAAAATTAGTTAAGTTAGGAATGTACGCTATTAAAAATAAGTTTTTTGTTACATAAATATAATTCATTGTTTTATGTAGTATGAAAACCAAAAATTCATATCGTATAAAAAAATAGATATTACACGCAGTTTTTACA
The DNA here is from genome assembly GCA_017163975.1 of Anastatus disparis. NCBI lineage: Eukaryota > Metazoa > Arthropoda > Insecta > Hymenoptera > Eupelmidae > Anastatus > Anastatus disparis. Next base: position 563,212 of record JAFFSR010000365.1, on the reverse strand, counting down.
TGTTACGCAAATTTTTAATTTTCACGCTTCACAAAATGTACTTTTCTTTACGTGCATCACAGATACACACATAATCACAATAAACATATAAGTTGTCGAATATTTAAGACTTATGTTTGCTGCCTTTGTGTTCAGTAGCACCATCTACAGTATTATTTTATATAGGCATTATTATTGTTTTGACGCGTGCGACTTGTCAATGTTAAATCAATAACATCATTCGATAACATTTATTATTAAGAAATGGATTCTTATGAATCGTCCTCAAAATCAGCCGATAAAAAGAGTAAGAAATTGGAGAGAGGGCAATAGTTTGGGTAACCATTTTCTCTTAAAAAGAAGTGGCGTCAAACAATTATGTGCCTGCATAAAAGAGAAAGGTGGTACCCAAACTGTTTCTCTTTTTCTTGCTCGTTCGTTTACACTTTTTCCATAAACGTGCTTCCTCCAGTAGTATATGCTCTAAGGTGTGAAATACATGATTAAAAAGAATGAATTCCTATCATATTTTTTCATTTATTAAAATAAAATTGAGTAAAACAAATTTTTAATTTATTATGATGATATGATTTGTATTTTAACCATTTTGATACATATTGGAACGTTAATTCATTTTTTTTTCAAATATATAAAAACTAAATTTTAAACAGAACTGCAATATAAAAATGTATAAATTAAAGCAATTTTTTTTACTTTAAAATTGGCTAATTCATACAAATTAATATAATATCTAAAAATTCAACTAAGCGACGTTAGGAGCGAGGTAAATTAAGCTCGTATAGATTAAAATCAAAAAGAAATTTCAGCAAAGAAAAGATTTTGGTCAGATGTTTTATCATTAATTGATTCTATAAATATTAAATTTTATGAATAATGGTTTTTAGAGGAAATGTTAATATAAGAACAAAAAAATGAACAAACTAACAAAAAAACTTAAGTTTAAAACTTCAAAACTTTGTTTTTATGATGTTTATGTTTTTTGTATGTTTATGTATTTAATAAGTGGTTCATTTATCAAAATTTTAAGAATAACTATCAATCAGAATTTTTAATTATCTTTATAAATAACATTTAAAATTTTTATTTCAGGATTTTTCATAGTTCTTCAGAAGTATTTGAAATACTTATATTAAATAATTTTAATTTAGAAGTACACATAAATTTATTATTTTCATAGAATGAATTTCTTCTTCTCTTCTTCTTCTTTAATTGGCCTTTGGATTTATCATCATAGGCCATCATCAATTTTTATTTATTAGTTATTTTTTTGCCCCGAGGGGACTTTTTTATTATTAATTTTTGTGTTCCGAGGAACTCTCTATTTTGTGTTTTTGTGTTCTTCGGGTTCTCTTCCCCACGGAAAACTATGAAAATTGTTTTTCTCAATTTTCCCAGGGAGTCATACCCCGATCCACTAGGACGCAAGCCAGCTCCCTTAAGCAACTGAGTTACTTTTCGTCCTTTAACGACGGAGCACGTAAGTGTGTTCATAAGAACAAAGCACATGTAACAGAGGTGCTTGCTTAAAAAACAGCCGCGAGCGGGATTCGATCCACGGTCCCCCGAGAATACGAATCCAATGCTCTTACCGACTGTGTCACAGACCGGCTCATAGAATGAATTTAACTAAGGAAGAAAAATTAATTATAATAGGTGAAGATGGATATGCTGGGCAATTGTGTATGCTCAATGATAAACACATTAGAAAATTTAATCAAATTTTGAATAATCATACAAATTTTTCAATACAACAAACAATATTTTTACAAAGACCCGAAAATATTAATTCAGTTCCATTAAATCAAGATTACATACCAATACTTTTTTCCGGATATCGGCATTTTGGTCACTGGATTTGTATCTATTTATTCACAAAATGTAATTCATGTTTATGATAGTTTAAATTGTAATGAATTAAATGATAAACAAAAAATTTACATTAATAAACTATTTCAAATTCATGAAAACTTACAAATATGTTTTGAAAAAGTTTAATTTCAGATTAATCCTTTCAATTGTGGCATTTTTTCAATAGCGTTTACAACAACGATTGTTAATAATTTGTGTCCTTGTGAAATAGAATTTGACATCGAGAAAATGCGTGGACATTTGCTAACTATGTATGAAACAAATTCAATTGTCATGCTTCGAGTAAAGAACAATTATACTAATATCAATTATAAACCGATATCTAAAAATCAGTAAATTGTACATCACAAGGAATTGTCAATAATAAAATTAACTTTTCAAAATATGAATTTTGAATATCTTAAAGAAAAAAAGTTACAAAGATTGGCAGTACAACAATCACATTTATTAGATAACATAAAATGTTTAGAGGCAACATATTATAAACAAAAAACCTATCTACAGAAAATTTACCAAAACAGTAATAAAAGGAAATTTAAACAAACTAAAGAAAAAATTTTAAAAAGTTATTGTAAAAAAATTAAATACAATAACATTGAAGAATCTAAAAATGATATTGAACAAGAACCGACTCTGACATTTAAAAATAAATTTAATTATAAAAAATTATTAAAATTAAGAAAAGTCGATTAAAAAATTGAAAAATTTAAATATAACACAACATGAAAATCAAATTGATTCTCAAAATATTAATGTGATTACGAAACTTGAAAATAATTCACAACATGAAAATCTAATTAATTCTCAAAACATTAAGAGGAGGTCGAGTATATCTGTCCTTTTCTAATCAAAGGATTGATTTTTTTACAAAAACTAATAATTTTAGCAAAAAATGAAGAAAAAGCCGCATCGCGTATAAAAAAGCAATATTTTCATTGATGAGAAAGAATTAATTTTATTGCTTCGTTTTCAAGAAAACCTTGAAAAACTTAAAACATAGAGGTTAGGGTAAACAATTTGGTTTTTCAAGCTTTTCTTGAAAACGAAGCAATAAAATTAATTTTTTCTGATCAAAGAAAATTTTGATTTTTTTGATACGAGATGCGGCTTTCTTTTCATTTTTTGCTAAAGTTATTAATTTTTGCTAAAAATTAATTCTTCGATTAGAAAAGGACGGAGATACGTGACCTCCTCTTAATGTAATTACGAAACTTGAAATTTAATAAGAAAGGGATAAAAATTAAATAAAATTATAAAAGTTACAATTAAAAAATTAAAAATTATTACTATATTGCAACAAAAAAGTCAAATTTCTAACCAAAATGAATTTATAAAAAACAATTAAGAATCTTCAAACAAAAATAAGAATTTAACATATCAACAAAATAACAACTATGATAGACGCATTCATGACAAATCGTATTATAAATATAATAAAGATAAAGTTTTAGAAAATAGAAAACAATATTAATTGAAAAACAAACAAAAAATATTGAAACGTTGAAATGAATCTTATGAAAAAACATTTAAAAAAAAAAGATAATAATTTAATTACTTCAGTAAAAAATAAAAATTATCATGAAAAAAAACAAAGATAAATTTAAAACAAAAAAAAATCAAAATGATATAAATTATTACCAAATAACTAATGATACATTGACCAATAATAATGAAAATTATATCATGGAAAATATTATTGATGATTTGAATTTTATTTGTGATTTTTGTGTTGCTAAGCATTTTGCATTCGAAATATCAAGCAAAAAGAAATTAATATCATGATATAAACAAGGAAATATAACATTAGAAGAAGACCCAGAATATCCTGAAGAGATTAAGAAATTCATTACAGAAAATTCTATGATGAGTCATAATTAAAAAAAATGCATAAGATCATATTATAACGCCTTAGCATTTGCTAGTTTTGTTGCAACATTTGATAAATTATTTAATAAAAGTCCTTGTTACGTTTTCACGTTATTGATTTATTATATTGTGGTTATCTTTTTATCACGACTAAGCTTGGTAAATCCAAGTAGTCAATTTTCGTGAAGGTAATTAATTTAATAAGACGATAATTAAAATAAACTGATTGATTTTTTATTACGTTAATCGCGAGAGAGAGAAATGTCTACTGTACTACTGGTGTAAAATCGCTGATACGTCCTCGCTGCGTCGATCGTGGATTCGTGCTTCTCTATGCTCTGGTCCGGTTCTAGTAGTCTACATCTCTCTTGGTGCTCTAGTGCCTCGTAGCCTAGTAGGCCGCGGCGTGGTTCGCCCGGTCGTATTTATACTTGCTGGTTCGTTGTTTCCCACTTCTCTATTCTTCTAGAAGTTTCTACCTCGTTGCTTCTGTTTTTCCATGCTTTACTTTGTTCGTTCTCTACAGGTCTTAACTTGTCGGCTAGTTCGTCATCATTTCTTTCGATCACGAGTTGTCGCTAGCTGGTTTCAGACGTCTAGTCAGCGCTCTCTTACTGGCTTATTCATTTTGTTTAATATATTTCTTATACTTCTACGTTTTATTATTTTCTAGAATATTTGCGGACAAATTGTAAAGTGGAAATTTGTTCCCTATCCCACAGTTACTATAATTTCAACTCTACAGTATAACCTCTGAATCAACATCAATTTAATTATTATTTTCTCTAACTTTACTATGAATATAAACTATGAATTTATTAGCAATCAACTCTCTCGGGTGGATTCTAATCGGGTCTTCGTAGGGAACAATGATGAAACCACCGATGTAAACCAGCAATAAACAATTTAGATATTTTATAACAACACAATTTTAATAAACATTTAAGTAACACTGTTAAGTAAAATACAAAAAGAAGTAATTTTCACTCTCAATTTATTTAAGTAAATTCAACATCTTAATCACCCGACAATTTCTCAAAATTGTGTAAAGTGTAAGAAAATTGTGTGAATGAAACTCTGACTCGACTCAATAAAACTTTTCTTTAAATTATAATTAATAAAAATCAAACTAAATGCGTGACTCTAATATTAATATTAACAATAGCGGCGAAACTGACGCTAAAATATGACGAGCAAAACGGTGATGCGCACTGATTCCAAGTTCTCACTTGATAAAACGTAAAATGGAGGACTCACCTTAATAATACTAAGTGTTACTCTCTAAAATACCAAAAATCTCCAACAAGGATAATCAAAATCAGAAGTCTCCTCTGCTTTGTAAAATTCCTCAGCTCTCTCAACGATAATAGAATCGTTAATTAAATCTCTTTGGTGTGTAACGAAAAAAATGGCAAAATGGCAGCGTAAAATCTCTATTAAATTCCAACCTACTATAGTGGAGTCAAGACTCAAGAAATGTGGCTCAGTGAGCAGCAATAGAAAAATCAACCAAGTGTAACAACTAAGATCCAATAGAGAAGTGTGTCGATGGAGCGTCTTCTCTCGAGCTCCTTCCTCTTCATCCCTTCTTTAATCAATTACGTCACAAATAGAATAATGGTTGATTGGTTATTAATCCTTTCCGTAACTGTTATTTGTCAATTACAAAGGATGTTGACTTATAACCAATCAACACCTTTCCTTTCGGCAGCTTTTTTTATGTTAGCGCCCTCTGTTTCTCGCGCGCTCTATTTAAATTTATATGTAGAATGCTCCATATACTTAGTTTTGATAATTTTGCATGCAACTGCATCACTATCTCTCTCCAGCGCTCGATTTCTTCTATCTTCTATCACTCTCGCTCTCGATTTCACATGCTTCCATATATAAGACTTACACTGCTCGATATTTTTACAATTGCCCATGTAGGATATTTATGCTACTGCTATTTCTACAATAACCCATGTATATATGAGCCCGAGGTATAAGCTATAGCTGGCTCCCCTTTTTCGCTGATCCTTTACTCTTCTTACGTATGACTCGATTTCCTTTCTCTTTCTTTCTATCGTTGCCTCCTTATATCGATTCCGTCATTGATCGGGAATTTCCGTCGCGAGTCGGTCACTTTCATCCTTACTGACACTTCCTCTTCACTCTCGGGCACGTGTTTCTAATGTTCCGCGTCGTTTCCCGGTTTCGCTCGTCATCGCGTACCGCGAGTGTATTGTGTGTATGTACTTATACACCGAGTGCGTATGTGAGTGTAAGTGTACATGTGACAGTTCCGCGGCGTGCACGTCGTCATCAAGAACATTAGATGGCGACGCACAAGAGTACTATCACAGGTTATGTTTACATGTGTGTTCTCTTCTTTTTATATGTTGTGTGCACTAGTGTTATATCGTTACAGTCTTCCTCGTAGCTTAACTCCTAGTGCACCATGAAAAACTGATTGTGAGTGTGGTTCCTCCTTCACCACGTGTTCTGATTTGAGGTTAAGTTCCCCTTTCTCTCTGTCTCTCTCTACCGGTAAGTCGTCTGCTCTCAGTACTTCTCATGTTCCTCAAAACAAACAACCAGAATACAAATGATTAATTTATTTAATTATGTTAATTAATGATCGGTTTCGTGAGTGCATCTCGGCTCATATTTCTCTCTTATTCTCTCGAATAGATTGTTTATTGAGATGCAATAAATGCATCACAAATTATACCATAATACATATGTATTACATGCAAATGAAAATGAATCAAGAAAATATGGACAATCATACATATTTGATAACGAAGAAGCATATAAATGCCGCATACAAAACGATCTGAATCGTTCTATTGAACTCTTGAATACATTAGATTCTATAATTAGGAGAAATAATCCTTACGCAGCAGCTTATAAAATGATGCACGAAGTAGAAATTGAAGAAAATAATCGTCATATTAAAAATGGAACTATACCTAGGGATGTTAAAATGTTTATAAGACGAAACGGTAACTTTGATAAGCATCGATATAATAAAGCTAAATGTAATAAAGTAGCAGTAGTTTTTGTAGGAAATGAATTACCTATTGAAAGAGACATATGTATTCATTCGAAAGCAGAAAAACCAATAAGAATCCTATTTATAAGTAAACACGTAGATCTTATGATTATATATCCACTTATTTTCATGGGTTCAAATAAATTCATGATTATATTTTATATAGAAAAATCAAGATTTTTTAAGAACAGAACTTTATCAAGGCGTGATGGATTTTTTTTTAAATAAAAAAAAAACGAAATTAATGATAGTTTAAAAATTGAAAAAATGTTTTATATTACCATCAACTTTTACAGGTAATCCGCGTTTCTCACATCAAAATTTTCTTGATTCCATGACATTAGTACAAAGGATTCAAAAACCAGATTTTTTCATTACTATGAAGTGCAACCCGAATTAATTACTGAAAGTAATACTAATGATGAAACGGATGAAACGAATGATTTGGATATGTTTTATGATAGAATTGAGCTATATATTAACACAAGATACGTTTGTCCACCAAACGCTATGCATCGCATATGGAATATAATATTAGTGAACTTTTACATACAATTTATAGATAAACTGTTTATAATGAAAATAAACAATATTTGTATTTTAAAGAAGGATCCGAACACGAAATTGATAAGAAAAATGTAAATACAACACTAACAGCGTGGTTGGAACTTAATAAAAGTGACCCAGAGGCACATAATTACTTTTATTCTAACTAGGATGCAAGCCCCCCTGCGCGCAAGCGCGCAAACCCCCATCTTGCTTTTATAACTTTAAAAAAATATTTAAGAATTTGCAATTTTTTTAATAACTTTTATTTAAAATACTAAATAATATTAATTATTCAAAAGTTTTCTTGTGGTGAATCTTTGATGATCTTTTAATGAATCCAATCATCTGTGAAGTCATAGCTTTATACCAGGATAGAATTAATAATTAAATGTTGTGTGTTGTAAGGGCTACGTGTATATGTTTTATTATAATATTAAATGAAGAATAAAGTCAGTAATTGATTTATAAATGTTTTATCAAATGTCAATCTAGTAGTAAAAAGATTCTAAATTTAACGCTGTAATGTAAGTCCAAAAATGAGGGGCACATATCTGACGATGACAGCGACGACAGCAGCGAATACTTTCAATAGTATAGAGAGAATATAATATAAATAGATCTAAAATGCAGCTGAAATTCAGCTGAAATCGAACCAAAATTTACCTAAAATTGCTTAAAATTAACATAAATTTTAGCTAATTTTTAGTTAACTTCTAGGTAACTTTTAGCTAATTTTCAGCTAACTTTAAGCTTAATTTTAGCTAGATCCTAGCTAAATTTTAGCTGACCAAAGACAAATCGAATTCTTATACACAGCGGCGGCGGCGAAATCTTTTTCTAATATATACCCCCTGCTCGCTTCGCTCGTCAACCCCTTTTTTAAATTTAATACATAGATTTCATAATGTACATAATCCCTTGTAATAATTTTACATTCATATACTTATATACATTTATACATTTTTTATATTTCAATAATTAATAATGTATACATAATATAAAATATAACATATGATATAAATATTTATTTATACAGCGCATATAAGACGCTGTTATGGTCACCATCTCCAACCGATCTTTATTTCGCATTATGCTCCGAGAATCACCTCCCAACTTCTAAAGGCTCAATTCTTATTTCATTTATCTGGCATAAACAAATATTTTCATTTTTGTAAATTTCTAAAATCTTTTATAATATAAAAAGAAAAATGAATCTTATGATAATTTAAATCAAATTGACCTGATTTATCAGATTTTGAGTGAAAAAATTAAAATTTCAAATAAAATTCACAATAAATTAGCTAAAATTAGCTAAAAAATTAAATTTTTAGCTAAAATTCTGAATAAATCAGCTAAAATTAGCTAAAAAATGAAATTTTTAGCTGGAATTCCCAATAAATTAGCTAAAATTTACGATAAACTAGGTAAAATTTACCATAAATTAGCTAAATTCATCAGTAAAAACAAAGAGTTAAGGTAGGAAGTTGAGAGACTGACAGCATCAGCGGCATCGGCAAAAATTTTTTATAGTATAGAAAGATATACCGCAACATTATGTTTTTAATCAAATACATAAAACATGGACGAAAAGAATAAAAACTATGAAACAAAGTGAAAGATTCTTTTTGAGATTACTTCTGTTTCACGTTAAAGCTGCAACATCTTTTTAAAGCTAAAAAACATTCAATAGAATCACATACGCAACATTCTTTGAAGCAGCAAAAATAAGAAATTTAGTTGAAATAGATGATGAATGGGCTAAATGTTTAGAAGAATCATGTAAATCTCGATTTCCAAAAGTTCTTGGTCAAATATTTAGTTACATTTGTACATTTCACAATCCAATTTATGCTCGAGAATCATATGAAAAATATAAAATCTATTTTTAGCATATTACCGAAAATAAATTAACAAAAAGGTAAAGAATATGCATTAAGCATAATTAATAATATTTTAACTAATAATGGATTCCAATTAAGTGACTTTAATTTACCTACTTTAGAATACTATATTGAAAATAACGAAATTGAATATAGTACAGTAAATTAAGTTAATAATATTCGGTCAATTGTTTATAGTCTAACAAATGCTCAAACGTCTATTTTTAATACAGTAATAAATTCATTAAATACAAACTGCTCTAAAAAGTATATGTATACATAGACAGTCTAGATGGAAATGGTAAAAGCTACTTATTAAATACAATTATAACTTATCTAAAAATTCATGGAATCAACTATTCAGTTGTATCATGGACAGGTATAGCGGCTAATTTATTACAAGACTGTGTGACAGTACATATAGCATTTAAATTACCGTTAAACATATGTGAAGACACAATATATAATATTAGTGCAAACAGCAAAATAGGTAAAAAAAATGATAAATGTATCAATTGTTATCTGGGATGATAACAAAATATGCTTTTGAAGCCGTCGACCGCATGCTTAAAGATGTATGTGATAATAATCACTTGTTTGGAGGGAAAACATTCATCATATTAGGTGATTTCAGACAAACATTACCAATAGTAAAACATGGAAATAGAACACAGTTAGTAGAAAATTGTGTCAAAAAAAGCTAATCATGGGAAGATTTTCAATGTATGTCTTTGAAAGAAAATAAACGTTTATCGAAGTCAGATGATAAATTTAAAAATTGGTTACTTAATATAGGAAATGGTGATTTTCATTCAAAATGTGGAGAAGGGAAATGAAGTTATACAAATTCCAAAAGGAATATTGTCAAAGGGCGATCTAATTGATGAAATTTACGGGCATAATATAAATATTGAAAATTGTGACTATTACGAAAATATTATTTTAGCATCGAAAAACGTAGATAAAATAGAAATGAATAAAACAATTTTATCAAAAATAAATGAACCAGTTATAGAGTACTTGAGCATTGACTCTGCAAATGATGTAAATGACGAAAGTTTAGACGCAATTTTGCCAACAGAATTTTTAAATTCTTCAACGCCCAACGATTTACCTCCACATAGATTACAATTTAAAAAAGGAGCTATAGTAATGCTTCTAAGAAATGTTAATTTAAATGAAGGACTTTGTAACGCAACCCGATTAACGAAAATAGAGCAATTAACTATTATTACACAAATATGAATAGGAAGTAAAAAAGGGAGCACTATATTCTTACCACGTATGACCTTATCAGCAAATGATGAACTGCCGTTCCAGATGACCAGGAAACAATGTCCTGTAAAACTTGCTCATGCAATGACTATTAATAAGTCGCAAGGATAATCATTTAAAATAGTAGGAGTGTATTTACCAACACCAATTTTCAGTTATACGTGGCACTTTGAAGGACGACTAATAAAAAACAATTGAAAATATTATTAACAGAAAAATTAAGAAAAGTCAAAGATGAAATGGTCTATACCAAAAACATCTTTTACAAAGAAATATTATAAAACCATAATACAAAAATTAAATATAACGAATAAGAGAATAAAATAAAACATTTGAAATTCTAATATAACATTAAATATAAAAAAATTGAAAATTATGAAGTAGAGTTTAACGCTGTGAGGTTAAAAATCACGGCTGCTATTTTTAGTTCCATGCCATTGAAAAACCGCGAATGCTTTTTTAAATACAGTGTGGGTAAAAAAACATAGCTGCTTTTGTAAGTACTTTGATGGGGAGAAACGCTAAAACTACTGTAAGCACTGTGTAATTAGAAATTCGTGACTGCTATTCAGAGCACCATTTGGTTTGAAAAACGTGGCTGCTATTTTAAGAGCTGGAGATGAAAAACGCAATAACTATTGTAAGTAATGTGTAATTTAAAATTCACGGCAGCTATTTTTAGCGCTGTGTGGTTAAAAAAAGCGGCTGCTATTGTAAGCGCAGTGTAATAAAGAATTTACAGATGCTATTTTGAGCGTTATGTAGTTACAAATCCGCGGCTGCTTTTTTAAGCGCTGTGTGGTTAAACAAACGCGGCTGCTATTGTAAGCGTTATGTAATTAAGAATTCACGGTTGCTATTTTTAGCGCTGAGACGAAGAGACAAAGGCGGAAGAACGGAGACGAAGAGACAGAGAAGGAGAAATGAAAACAGAGAGATGGGAACGGCGGGACGGAAACGGAGATAAAGAGACAGAGACAGAGAGACAGTGACGGAGAGACCGAGATGGAGGAAAGGAGACGGTAAAACTGAGATGGAGAGACGGAGAACGAGAGACGGAGAAGCAGAGACGAAAAGACAGAGAGACGGAGACAAAAGGAAGAAGATGGAAAAATGGAGACGGCGAAGCGAAAACAGACAGACAGAAAGACGGAGACGAAGAGATGGTAACCGAGAGACAAAGATGGAGATACTGAGACAGACAGACAGAGATGGAGAAACGGAGACTTACAGACGGAGACAGAGAGACTGAGACAGACCGACGGAGACGGAGAAACGGAGACTTATAGACGGAGACGGGAAGACGGAGATATGGAGATAGAGAGACGGTGACAGATAGACGGAGACGGAGAAACGAAGACGGAGAGACGTAGTGACGGAGATAGAGAGACGGAGAAAGAGACGGTGAGACGAAAACAGACAAACGGAGACTGACAGACGGAGATAGAGAAATGAAGGCAAAGATACGGAGAGTCGGAAAAGCAGAGATGAAGACGGAGAGACAGAGACGATAAGAGGGAAACGAAAAAAAGGAGACGGAGACGGTGATGGAGAGACGGAGAGACAGAGAGTCGGGAACGGAGGGACGGAGAGACGGAGATAAAGAGACGGAGAGACTAAAACTGACAGACGGAGACGAAGGGACGGAGACGGAGAAACAGAGACAGATAGACAGAAACGAAGACGGAGAGGCGGAGAGACGGATATCGAGTATGTGTGTATGTGTAAGTGAATGTGTATGGATATGTGTATGTGTATGTATGTTTATGTTATAGTATGTCGTATTCGGTAGAATACCCGTGGAGCTAGCTAAATGGGTATTGGGGTGTCATACCGCCCTGCTCGTAGCTAAAGTATATTCAATTAGCAATACATTATACAATGTCGTATACGACTTTAAAATACTTTATAGTATGGAATATTATTGCATACGCCACACTATATTGAAGTGTATTGGCAAATATTCTACAGTCTTGTTGAAGAACGTTCGGAGCAAAACACTAAAATATGTTTTTAGAAGGGTAGTGGAGTCAGCGCGCTGCTACAAGTAAGACAAAGACAGATAAAGAAGAGCGCAGTTAAAAGTAAGCTATAATTCTCCGTTGGCGTCGTTCCGTCGTTTCTGTGATTCGTCGTCGGCTCTCTCTGTCGCATAGGCAGGAGTATACCGGCACCGCTCAGTTCTTTGCGCGCATTCTTCAAATAAATAGAATTTCAAATTCTTCAATTAAATAGTCTGAAAATTTATATTTTATTATAATGTTTTTTTATTTGTATTTAATCTTTTCATAGTCCCTCATATGACCTACGATAACATAAAATCATTTACCCAACTTGGGCTAACGAAGGATACATATAATCTCGACTAATGTTTTATAGCTTGAACAGCAGTCAGTCTCGGGCTAAAGCCCTCGACCGACTACTGCTCAAGCCAAAAACATTAGTCTCGCTCATATAAATCCTTCGTACGCCCAAGTTGGGTATATAACTAATATGTGTGTATGTGTATGTATGTTTGTGTATGTGTGTACGTGTATGTCAAAGATGTATGTGTGTATGTGTATATATGTATGTAACAATAATGCAAAAGATATTCACGTAAGAAAAAAAGTCTTAATTCGGGTGTTCTATTATAGGAAATAGGAAGAGCGAGAGACGGGGACAGATGTAAATAGGATAAAAATAAGGATTAATCTGAAGTTAATCAGACATCAGAAGAAGTGATCAAAGAGCTACACTAAAAAAATTATTTTTTAAAAGCTTGTTTTATAAAAACAGTTGCAAATAACTTGTATTCACATTTTAGAGCATATCAATCCCGTAGTTTACAGAGAATAGAACAAAAATATGTAAATCTTTTTCGAAATTTTTAAAACTTTTTGAAATTAAAATTACGCTAAGAAAATCGATTTTCAAAAGTCATTCTTCTTTTTGCAGTTGCAAATAATTCCTATACAAATTTCAAAGCAAATTTATCAAGTGAGTTACGTAAAATAAATAAAAAAAAAATACGAAAAAATCTAATTTTGTTCTTAATTTTTGAAATGCTTCTAAAATTAAAACTACACTAAGAAAACTAATTTTCGATAGCTTCCCACCTACTTGGACCAAAAAATAGATAGTATACAAAATTTGATGCAAATCCATCGAGTAGTTTTTGAGACCTAATTAGATAAATAAATACAATATTTGTTTCAGAAATTTCTTTTTTAAAATTTTCAAAATGGTTAAAAATTAAAACTACGCAAGGAAAATCAGTTTTCAATATTTCATTTTGATATATATTACTTTGCGCATTTTCTTATTCAGTCTCAGAACTTATATTTTATAAGTTGGCAATATGTATTTGGATTTACAGAGTGAGAGAAAAAGGTGAGTCATGTAGTGAAGCGCCACTCTTATTTATATATTTAGTTACGCAGATTATTGTAAGCTGTCGAATTACACGCACGCGTTTTATTTAATAAAGAACCTTTTTATATTTAGCATATATAAATTTTGTTGTATGTACTCACATCGCAACAGATTATGGAGCCCAGAAACGCGTAGTTTCGTTCTTTTTGATAAATATTTTTTTTTCTTTTGTGTAACTGATTTTTGTGCGTGTTCGATTTTTTTTGCCTTGTTCGAGATTTTTTCTCAAGATGAAGGCAAACAAGATGTCGGAAATTTTGGACTTGAAAAATATTAGAAAGTTTCATAGACAAAATTTTTAGTTGTGGAAGTTTCAAGTCAAGACAATTTTTGTTGCTCACGATCTATTCGAGATAGTTGCAGGAACAGAGACTAAACCTGCGGCTACTGATACGAATGTCACACAAAGGTACGCATGGACAAAAAAGGACGCCGAAGCAATGTTTGTTCTTTCATCCTCCATGGAATATTCATAGTTAGAATATTTAGTTACCTGTAAAACATTACATGAAATGGGGAAAAAGTTGTCAACTATACACAAGCAAAGAAGTGCTGTAAACAAATAAGCGCTTACAACAAAATTCAACGAATACCGAATGTCATCAAGTGACTCCATAGCACAGCATATAGCTAAAATAGAAAACATGGCAAGCCAGTTAAAGGACATTGACGAAACAGTTTCGGATCTAATGATCATGGCAAAAATAATTGGCAGTCTACCAGTCAAGTACAGTGCTTTTATTTCGCCTTGGGACAGTGTAGCATCAGATAACCAAACTTTTGTCTAATTTACGTGAGAGATTATTTCGAGAAGAAGCCCGCCTTACAACCACAAATGAGGTGAGCAGCGCTTTGGCTACAACGAGCATCTCCACAGGACAAAAAACGACCGAACATCAACCTATCAACAGCGATGCGAATAAGCGTAAGAAAAATATGCGATGTAATTTTTGAAGTAAAATCGGCCACGTTGCTAAATATTGTTTCTCAAAAAAGAAATCTAATGAAGTTTTTAAAGATTTGCAAGACGATACAAATAATTCAAGTAATAATAAATTCGTTAAATTTAATACTTTGGTAGTTTCAAAAGATTTTGATAATTCCAAGAGAAATGTAAACGTTGTAATGTCTGCGAACAAATCGACGTGGTTTTACGAAATAGCCGAGAGCGAGGTTTGGTTTCTCGATAGTGGCGCGTCTCAACATATATCATGTCATCGTGAATGGTTCAAAGAATTTATACCTTGTAACGAAGTATACGTTTATCTTGGTGATAATATGAAAGCCAAATTAATAGGTTACGGTAATATTTATATTAAAAGATTGATTGATAGCAAATAACTTGATGGAGTGAATAACAACGTTTTATGCGTACCTTCTCTTGAGAAAAATTTGCTTTCTACCGACGTATGTATGTTAAATAAACATTCTATTTATTTCAATAGCGATCTAGCGAATATTTTTTCTAAAGATGAAACTTTGGTCGCACGTGGTATGATGCAGCAAAATAATTTAATACTAATTTTAATAAAAACCCAATTAAAAGTTAAAGTAAATTTTGCATCCGTCAGCTCTATGAAGTTATGACATGAAGGTCTCGGTCATGTTAATCAAAAAACAATGTTGAAACACGATGCAGTTTTCGGAATAAAGATAAAAAATGACGGTAATTTCTTTTGTGAAAAATGCTCTCTTAGCAAACAATCTAAAATACCTTTTGCGAAAAGTAAAGAAAATAACAATGTTGGTCCCAGTGAATTCATTCATACAGATCTCTGCGGGCTAATGGAAACGTATTAAAGTTATTTGTGCAGAAAAGAGTATATAAACTCAAATGTTGAATAATTCTTAAAAGTAAAGGGCATAAAGTTATTAACGTCGGCGCCATTCACACCGCAACAGAATGATCGCGCTGAACGCGAGATGCGTACTATAATTAAAAGCGCTCAGACTATGATATTGGCGCGAGATTTGCCGAAACGTCTTTGGGCCGAAGCAGTCAACACGTCGGTGTATGTATTAATTAGAACTTTAGGCGCGCGCTCGGATAATAACTACACCCTCCAAACTGTGGTCAAAAAAGAAACCTAATTTATCACACCTTCGGATTTTTGGTTGTGATGCTTTTGTACACATTCCTGATTTATTTCGTCAAAAATGGGACGCAAAATCCCAAAAGGTGCTTCTTGTCGGTTACGAAAAAGGTTCTGAAAACTACTGGTTATTTAACACGGAAACCGGTAAAATAGTAGTATCAAGAAACGTAACGTTCTATGAAAACATATCAAATACAAAAATAATGATACTGTCTCGTTTTCTTTCGACGAAGGCTTAGATAATAAATGCCAAGATCAGCAGATTGCTGGGCAACAGGCCAACGAGTTATTACCTTAGACACAATCTGATGAGTGAGAAATTGCACTTCAAAATGACGTGTTACAAGACGAAGCGTGAGTAAACGAACAGGACCACATGCTTTAAGTACCTCGCGATGGGCGTATAGCAGGTCCGTATCAGCTGCGTGTCCGAGATAATTTACGCCCACCAATGCGATATAATACTTGTAATATAATTTTTGACGCTCCAAACAATTTTAAAGAGGCTTTGAATTGCGCTGATTCGGATTATTAGAAGCGTGCTATTGATAAGGAGCTTGAAGCTCATGCTAAAAACAAAACTTGGGAAGTAGTTGAGTTGCCGCAAGGATGAAAACAAATAGGTTTTAAATGGGTTTTCAGAATGAAAGGTCAAGATGAAAATGGCGAAAAGCTTTACGAAGCTAGACTCTGCGCTCAAGGCTTCTCACAAGAATCAGGTGTAGACTATGAAGAAATCTTCTCGCCCATGGTACGTTTTAAGTCCGTACACACTCTATTTGCAATAGCTGCACGCGAAAATCCTAATTCTTTTCAATTTCGTAAGCACTGCATAACTAAGCAGTAAACTTAAAGAAACCACTTACATTCGCATTCTGGACGGTTTAAGTTTAGAGAATAAAAATTTAGCTTTAAAGTTGAACAAAGCAATCTATAGTTTAAAGCAAGCCGGTCGCTGCTGGAACGAAAAATTCGACAATTTCATCAAAAATTCAGGCTTCGTACAATGTAATTCTGATAAATGCGTTTACACAGGTATATTTAAAGGAGATGAATTATATCTAGCACTATACGTTGACGACAGCTTACTGTTAGTTCGTAATCATACTACCTTAGAAAGTCTTATAAACATATTTAAATTAAGTTTTAATATTACTGTGAGTGATTTAAAATTTTTTGTTGGTATGAAAATATCACGCGTAATAAGATATAAAAGACTACTATCAGAGAATGCTTGCATTAAATCTTTCTAAAATCTCAGCAAATGAGCGTCCATCAGATAGTTGCTGAAAAATTTTTACATGCAATATTTCAACTTCTCCATCAACTAGTAAACTTAAAGGTCCTAATCGTTTGCCACAAGTATATTACATGACTTGTATATGAGCATCTTTGTTACCAGATGTTTAAACACCCATCTAATAAAGAAGCCAGCGATTAGTCTCTATCTGTTACTATCTAACTACGTGTTTGCCTATTAACATACTAAATTGTAAATAATTGTCGATTTGTATTATCACAAACCAAAGCAAAAATGTCTGACAGTGGTCTTAAGAGAAATCCTCATACCGACATAGAGTTCTACCTTAACTACATTTAAATTATGAATTTTAATAGAAATTTAACTATTCCTGACTGAAATTCGTAGGAGAGGCACATTCTTAACATGCCGAAGAATTTATTGCAATGTTAAAAGACAATATAAGGGTAAAAATAAAGGCAAAAACTGCTTAATACGATTAACTTTTCAATGTAGTTATGAATAATCGTATTATGCAGTTTTTGTCTTCATTTTCACTGTTATTCTGTCTTTTAAGAAGGGGCCAAACTATCTGTTTCTGTCTAATAGCGTTTTTCATTGTTTATATAAACACTATCCTTTATAACAAGAAAAAAATAGCAGCCCCCGCTAGATATTAGTATAGTTAGTAAATTTTGTAATAACAAACAAATTTTTTTACTGCGTAGTTTTTGAATAATTAGAGACCTACCAAAAAAAGATAGGTTATATTCTAGATTGCTAGTAGGTCTCTAATTAGTCAAAAACTATGCGGTAAAAAATTTGATTTTTATTACAAAATTTACTTATTATACTAATATCTAGCGGGTGCTGCTATTTTTTTGTTGTTATACCGGATAGTGTTTATATAAATGATGAAAAACGCTATTAGACAAAGACAGATAGTTCGGCCCCTTCTTAATGTTGCAATGAATTCTTTATAATGTTAAGAATATGCCTCTTCTATGTATTTTAGTAAAAAATAGTTAAATTTTTATTAAAATGCATAATTTAAATGTAGATAAGGTAAATCTCTGTGCTGGCATGAGGACACCCCTTAATGTATACGAATGTTACACGTTTGTTGATCACTTTTTAATAAACAAGTATCGAAAAAGCATAGCGTTAATCAATTTTTAAAAATTAAAGAAAAATTTTTTGAATCAATTTATTTTTATTTCATCTATTTATTGTAAAGCGAATTAATTTAAGTGTCCAAAACCACCACAAACTATTACAAATCCATTAGTATAGTCTTTTACAATGACAGAACCTTTAAAGTCTTGGTAATAATAACTAGCAAACATCATATTTGTGGCCAGATCTTGTAGATCAAAATAGTATGGCGTTACTTCTAAAACAACAGGTAAACCAGTGATGATTATAAGCTATAAATCTATGCAAAAAATATAGGCTTATTTTAAATTATTTAAAACAACTATTATCTTTTTTTAGTCATTATAACACAAATTTAAATGCTAATTGTAATGTCCTTTGGTTTCTCAGTAAATCAACTGTTATATTTAAGAGCTACTATTAAGAAATAAGTCCAGTACTCCTAACTCAATTTCATTGTTTCTATTCTTCTTTTTTAACGCATCGCAATGTTCAAAAATTCATGAGAAGCAAGTTGATATATATTATTGGGCTAGATACTGATAAAATCAGCAAATTTTCACTTATTAGTAACTTCTAATGTATACTAGGGTTGTACATCATTATACCCATGGATCAGAAAATACGTTTGTATCTGTCGAAATAAAAAATCAAGAAAAATATTAGAATAGGCTTATCAATATTTAAAATAAAAAAAAAATATTGTCACGGTATTCTACCGTGTTCGAATCTTGCGCGCCTAGGTAAAATTAAATAACACGCGCTTACTCATATACCTCGTCTAAGTTACGTCAAGAAGCACGTAACTCGATGAACAGTGCGCGCACGAGGAGCAAGAAAGTTACGAGGCGCGTTAGAACATTTCCGGCGGTTCATCAGCACACACGTTTGTGTAAGGAGACATTTTCCTGCAGTCCACGAGCACGTAATTTTAGTTCGTTGGCGTAGACCTGTAGAGTGGTTTTTTTCTTGGGTATTTGAGGAAAAAGGAGATAACGCCTGTTTGGAGACGGTCAAAATCCAAGGCTACATCTTATCTTCAAGCGATATTACTCGGCTAGAGCGTTCAACCTTTTTGGCTGCCGTCAGCGAGCTTCAGTGACCAGGCTGTTTCGTGTTTGCGCTGCGTTGGCCAACGTTAAAGGACATTCGACGTATATTGTGACCTTCCTCCTTTATTTTAACTTATTAATTATTATAATTAATAAAATGTTAATTAAATCTTATCTAGCTTTAGAAGAGAGTCGTTTTTAAACTAGAGCGTCATGCCTAGTTTATGCGGACTCTCTTAAGTTTTGTTAAACAGAAAATTAGTAATTATTTTAATGTTAAATGAAGAGCCCGTTGTTGTTAAAGACCAAATGCTTTAACATTCGGGGCTCAACAAAGGGTTAATAGGAAGGGAATATCGCTTGGATAAGCTCTTTATTTAGTCCAGTTACACTATTTTTACAAAGCAATCTGAATAAGTCTAAGGTCTGCCTTGCTTAAAACAACGTGTTGGCCAATCGCCCGTTGTTGCCTTAAGCAAAGTATGACTATCCCGTGAGAGAGCTGATCCAAGAGTGCCGAGAGACCCAAGCTCCTTGCACTGCTTGCCTCAACTCTCTTCGGTCTTTCTCCCACTCTTCTCACTTAGTAGAAGAGAGGGAGAGCCGCCGTGTACTCTCAGCGGTACTTACACATGCAAGCGCGTATACGTACATACGCGCGCTTGCATGTACAACCACTTCGGTCTTTTTGGGTGTTTGCGCGCGCAGTCTTTAGTATTGTACGGTTTCAGGGCCGTACATACTCGGGCGCTCACATCGCCCCCCAAATTAAAATAGATTTTGAATTTTAATTAGATTAATTAACGGAAAAAGTCGATTTTATTTTCTCTAACGCGACTTAAACGAAGATGCGCGCTCAAACACCCAATTACGCACTTATAAACTATGTAGGTGTTGAGGTTCGCCCCCCAAAATAAAATACGATTTTTTCTTGTATAAAAATAATAAATTCTATTTTTCTTGTTTAGTTTTAGACGTTATAAATATGTTTATAATAAAAATAAATTTTGTACCCTCTCTAATACATCTTTCTTTTCGCTTGATATTTTACACTTAACACTAAAATTGTCTTTTTTTTTTTTTTTTTAATGTTTATACTGTTTTTAAGATAAATAACAAAAAAAATTTCACTTTCTTTATAAAAAACGCTTTCTTAAGTAATTAAAACTAAAAAATAAACACTTTTTTATATATAACTAAACCTAAAAACTGTTTTTTATATGTAACCCAAAAAAAATATTAATTTTGTTTTTAATTCATGCGCACATAATAATTTACAGTAAACTAAAAACGTCATTTTCTGCTTTTCCTTTTCTTCTTTTCACTATTTTCTTCATTCTTCTCTTCCTTATCCTCCAACCACTTTTCAATATTTTCCTCGCTGTCATCCAAATCATCTCTATTCGTTGCTATACCTTTCTGTAATCGCTTCCATTCTCTTAATTTCCATCCCGCGTAATATATTTTTATCTTTTTATTGGTCCTTTCTGATGTATATATATCTATTAATACTTCCTCTTCTTCTTTTCTATTTTTTATTTTTCTTTTTCTTTTTTCTTCTTTTATTTTTTGATCCCAGTTTCCAGGTGTTGGTGTGTTGGTGGTTTTATCCACCCCAAAATTAATTGTGTGATAATAGTACCCTGGGTCAGCGAAGTCCATAGTATTCGGTTGCACAAATTTGGAGGTGCTGGGATGAATAATGTTTCCCTCATTATTGCTGGTCATCTCTGGGTCGTTGTCGATTTCGCAGTCCAGAACTTTGTCTTTTATTTTTTGATCAGATACCGACACTTTCATATGGCGTTGATTATAATAACGCATCGTTTGTGCATCGCTATGTCTTAGGCGTGTGGACATAATTTTTATTCGTCTTATGAGAGATGTGGGAAAAAAAAATAATTTCAACGATGCAGCTCACTTAACGATGCGACTAACAAGGAGCTGCATCGTTAAAATTTTTGCTCAAAAAAAAAAAATTTTTGACTATTTTCAAGTTTATGTATGTGTACGTGCACTTGTTACACTTAACTTTGTACATTTTTCGATATTGATATTGACCTTTTCTGTACTTCAAGTGCACGCACACATAAATACTTGTATACGTTGCTGGCATGTGTCTTGTATTCTTTTTATGTTTTTTGCATTCTTTTAAAATAATATTTGACCATATTATTTTTTAACTAAGATACTTTTAGAACTGTCTAAAATGTTCTATATGGGACTTTTCACGTTTACGTATTTGTTAATGTTATGATGAATTAAATTTATTATTTTTATTTAATTTACTTATTAGCCTCATAGAACGGTTTAAGGTGTTCTATATGGAACTTTCCACGTTCTAGATCTTTTTCATTAGCTAATAGATATGTATCTGGTGTAATGATGTTTTTGATAATATATGGACCTTCATATATCTCAAAAAATTTTGCGATTTTATCATCATCTGCACTTGATACGTTTAATGATTTGAGCAGTACTTTATCATTTAACTTAAACTGATAATGAGTACTTTTCGCATTTTTTGCGTTTGCTCTATCTTTTATTTTCTTATGCATTTTATTTCTAGCATAGAAAATTTTTCTATCATATGGTACCTCAGTATTTTCTAATTTAAAATACTTTTCCCATATTCTAGTTGGTTTTTTGCCCATGTGTAATTCAGTTGGCGTAAAACCTGTTGTTTCATGGGTAGTTTCGTTCATTATGCTTTGAATTTTTCGCATATATGACGCCCATGATTTATGTGAATTATTCACATAAGTTCTAAAGAATCGACCTAATTCACGATGGATTCTTTCCACGATATTGCTCTGTGGGTGTCTAATGCTTGAAAAGATGTTTTTAACATTTTCATCATTTAGCTTTTTTATCCATTTTTTGGACGTAAATTGTGTCCCATGGTCGGTCATTATTGATTGTGGTTTGCCATAATTTGGCACATAATCATTAAATATTTTTCTGATTGTTGTTAATGTATTTGCCTTTTTAATGAGATACATTACAACGTATTTAGAAAATACATCTATAGTTGTTAAAATATACTTAACGCCTCCTATAGATGTTGGTAATGGACCATAAAAATCAATCGATAGTATTTCATTTTTTTCGTTTACTACGATTGGCTGCATTTCTGCATTATATTTTACTGTTAAATATTTTGTCTTTTGACAAGTAATGCATGATTTTAAAATTCTGTATACATGCTTTTTTAATTTAGGAGCTGTGAAGCTTTCTATTAATAATTTATATGTTTTTTTGGGACCAATATGCCCATAAAAATCGTGTATTTCTATTAATAATTCTGATGATAGTGATTCAGGTATTATTATTTTTAATCCTGATTCATCTATTTTATATAAAAAATCATTTTCAAATTTATAATGATTTTTTATTTTATCATTTTTTGATTCATTTAATTTTTCTTTTATTTTGATGCAATATGCATCATTATTTTGCGCTTTTTTAAAGCTTTTTAACAATTTTTCTAATTGTTTATTTATTTTTAATTTATTTCTGATATTCGCAATTAATACTTCATTTTCATCGTCTTTTGCGTTATCAGATGTTTGTCTGCTTAAAAAATCTGCAGCAACATTTATTTTTCCAGGTATATGTTCTGGTTTACTGTTAAAATCTTGGATTGACAAGGCCCATCTTCTCAATCTATAATTATTAAATTTACATTTATTTAAAAATGTGGTAGCTTCATGGTCAGTTCTTACAATTATTTCCTTGGCACCTCTCAAGTATGTGTCAAGCTTGTGTAATGACCATACGACAGATAATAATTCTTTTTCGGTAGTGAAATAATTTAATTCACTACCTTTTAATGTTCTGCTAATAAAACAGACAATATTTTCATGATTATATTCGTCCAATTGTGACAAGATTGCAGCTATTGCGTAATCGCTTGCATCTGTCGTTAGTATGAAAGGTTTTTCCATATCTATGAATTTCAATATGATATTTTCCGTGAAAAGATCCTTTATACTTTCAAAGGCTTTTTGCTGCCTTGCCCCCCATTCGTAGGGTACATTTTTTCTCAATAAGCCGATTAATGGCAATATTTCATTCGCATAACCTTTCGCAAATTTCGTGTAAAAATTTACAAACCCCAAGAATGCTTGTAATTCTTTAATATTTCTTGGTGTTTCAAAATGTTTTATTGATTTTATTTTTTCTGGATCTGGTGTTATTCCTTTTGACGTTATAAAGTGTCCAAGAAATTCAATTTTTTGCTTTAAGAAATTTGATTTTTTAAAATTAAATGTCAAATTATATTTAATTGCTTTAATAAATAATTGCTCTAAATGATCTATATGCTCTTCGAATGTCGATGACCTTATGTGCAGATCATCTACGAAAGCTAGAACGAATTCTTGCATATCTTTTATTACGTAGTCCAGTCCTCTCAATAGTGCAGCACTGCTGGTTTTTATGCCAAAAGCTGCTACATTAAATTCATATACTTTGTTATCGATTTTAAACGCCGTATATTTTTTGCTTGGCTCTGTTAATTCAATTTGCCAATACGAGCTTGTTAAATCTAAGCTCGACATGAAATTTTTCTCTTTACATCTGAGAAAAATCTCTTCTATTGAGGGTGGAGCTTCGTAATCGTCAATTATTTTCTCATTTAATTTACGAGCATCTAAACAAAGCCTTACAGTGCCATCTTTTTTAATTACTGTAACTATAGAATTTATATAAGGGCTTTTTGATCTCCTTATAATTCCTAGTTCTTCCATTTTTTCTATTTCTTTTAGTACCTTTTCTCTATGATTTATAGGAATCGGATAAGGTCTAGAATAAAATGGATGATCGTCTTTAAGTTTGATATCATGCTGATATGACTTCAATAGACCTGGAGCCTTTCTAAACACTCTACTATACTTTTTTATTAATAATTTTAATTCTTCTTTCTGTTTGTTTGTGATGTTATCACATTCATTTATTTTTTCCTGAATCTCATCATTGGTGAGTTCAGTTGTATTAAAATAATTTTCGGAATTAAGAATTCGATGATTCTTATTTTCCATTTCGAAGTCGTATGAATTATGATCATTGTCTCCTTCATACACTTCGGTTATTTGCATAGCTGAGTATGCTAAAGAATTTATTTGTTTTTCGGTATACGATAAATTTATATCTTTACCATCAATTATTATTAATATTTCTTCTAGCATCGTGTTTATAATCATACTCAAAGCCTTTTGAGTATCATATCCGATGATAACATCTTTGACTAATTTCGGAATTATTAGGTAGATTATTTTTATTTCTACATTTTTAAATTTTGTTTTTATTAATAACTGCCTCTTTATTCTTGTAGTTTTTGTACCTGTGGCTGTTTTTATAAACTTCCCAGTTATTGGCAATAAAGGGCATTTTTTAAATGTCTCGTAATTCTGAAAATAAAATTGCTCCGATATGCAGGTAACTTCGCTACCTGAGTCGATTAGAGCTTTGACATTTATATTTTCTAATTCTATTTCAATTTCTGGACAACATATCATACTATTTTCTTTTGACTCTTGCTTGTCAATATCATCTATTAAATCGTCTTTTATACTCTCTTGCATAGAAGATATTATTTTTGGGGATTTTCCATTAGTTGCAACCTTACCCCTTCTATTTTTGATTTCAGGTGCAACTTTATTTAGTTTTCCTGATTTTTATCATTATTTTCTTTGTTTATGTCTATATTTGAAACATCTAATTCTTTGTTACTTTTCTGTAATTGTTTTTTATTTACAGGTGATTTTAATTTTTCACGTTGTTGATTCTTTTGTTTATTTTTATTTTCCTCGATTCTAGCTACATTTATACTAGGATCCTGTTGAGGTTTTTTATAATCTTGTTTATAGTTATTTTGATTTGTTGCATTATTATTATTATTATTATACGTTTTATTAGTGTTTTCGTTTTTATTAAAGTTTTTTTGTTGACTATAATTTTTATTTACTGCTCTTTTTTCCTGCAGTTTATCGTCATTATCGAAATCTGACAAAATTTTAAATAAGGTATTTTTATCTTTGTTTTGCGAGAATTGCATGGCTTGCCTAACATTTCTGCTGAAATGTTTGCTAATTTTTTCAGCTAATTCCTCTTCAGAATATTGAAGATTTAGCTCTTTAGCGAAACCATATACTTGCGTGGCATAAGCCATACGACTTAATTTGCCGTTCTCGTAATATTGTCCAAACTTAACTTTTCTACGAGTTGTTCTTTGGATATCCTCATTCCAATATCTATCCAGGAATAAATTTTTAAATCCTTGAAAGGTCAGTACATCATCTTGATAGATGTACCACCACTCATTTGCATCCTTTTGTAGAACAGTATGCAAAAGTTCGAGAGTTTCTTCCTCTTCTAATTTTTTCAATGCAATATATTTTTCGAATTCATTTAAGAATTTCATAGGTCTTTTAACCTCCGTGCCTTCATATTTTGGCAAAGGAATTTTTATTTTGTTCACATATGGTTCGAGACCTTGCGTTCGAATCCCATTGCTTTTTAATTTTTCTTTCAATTCATTGATCTTATCATCTTGCTCTTGAGCAGTATCGTCTATTTTTCGCGTCAGGTTATCTTGAACCATTTTAATCGCTTCATCTTCGTTTATTATTTTTTTAAATTTGATTAATTCTTCATTTAAGGATTCGTTTTTAATAACTAAGTCTTCATTTTCTTTTTTATATTTGTTTAATAAATTTTTAATCCCGATATTATCTTTTAACACGTTTTTTATCTTGTTTGATAATTCGTTTATTTGTTCTTTAATATTTATTGTTCCCGCATCTGCGGTTTTTTCTAAGTTGAAGACTATAGCTTTGTCTGGACTAGCTGTAATTTTGTCATCTAACTCTTGTTGTTTATTAAACAACAATGTCAATTCGTATGACACAGCTTTCATCCATTCATTTTGTTTTGTGTTAATTAAATCTTGGATTCTATTCTCCAAATGTTCTATTCTATTATAGTCTGTTCCTTGGAACAGACTATTTGGAAAGTTGGGAATCATAAGACGATTTTTTGTTTTTTAATGTTAAATTTATAATCTAATAATAAATATTACGCGACTCTAATTACGCGTGAGTTTTCTTAACAGCGGTTAAGATCCCGTGGGCGCCAATGTGACCTTCCTCCTTTATTTTAACTTATTAATTATTATAATTAATAAAATGTTAATTAAATCTTATCTAGCTTTAGAAGAGAGTCGTTTTTAAACTAGAGCGTCATGCCTAGTTTATGCGGACTCTATTAAGTTTTGTTAAACAGAAAATTAGTAATTATTTTAATGTTAAATGAAGAGCCCATTGTTGTTAAAGACCAAATGCTTTAACATTCGGGGCTCAACAAAGGGTTAATAGGAAGGGAATATCGCTTGGATAAGCTCTTTATTTAGTCCAGTTACACTATTTTTACAAAGCAATCTGAATAAGTCTAAGGTCTGCCTTGCTTAAAACAACGTGTTGGCCAATCGCCCGTTGTTGCCTTAAGCAAAGTATGACTATCCCGTGAGAGAGCTGATCCAAGAGTGCCGAGAGACCCAAGCTCCTTGCACTGCTTGCCTCAACTCTCTTCGGTCTTTCTCCCACTCTTCTCACTTAGTAGAAGAGAGGGAGAGCCGCCGTGTACTCTCAGCGGTACTTACACATGCAAGCGCGTATACGTACATATGCGCGCTTGCATGTACAACCACTTCGGTCTTTTTGGGTGTTTGCGCGCGCAGTCTTTAGTATTGTACGGTTTCAGGGCTGTACATACTCGGGCGCTCACAATATATTTTAATCGAAGCTTCTACGCGTAGTCGTAAGTAATCTATATATTTTGCTAACTGGAGTTTCTTTCCTCGAAGAAAATTCAGTATTAAAAGTGCGCGTATTTGTCATTGCTTAGTAAAGCATTGTCGTGTTTCCCTCTTTATTCTCTATCTCTTTCTAATACATAAATTTCGAGATTAGAGTAAGATTATACTTTTTGTTTGCGATATATTAAATTATCATTAATTACATTAATTATAATATACTAATTTCTTTTTATTGAATAAATTGTCTCAAAATTTAAATACAAAGTGCTATCTATTTGACTTATCTTGCCTGTCTATATATATAATAATAAATATATTTCCCGTTGCTTACTCAGACGCCTCTGCAGTCCTCGTCAGCATTCATAGTTAATTATTCACATAAAAGAGCATAGTTTGATATAGTGTAATTATAAATCTGCATCACGAGGAAAACTGTGCTACCGGCAACGCGTCTCTCGATCAGGTGAGAGAGAAAGAGAGAGAGAGGCGCATTAAGTGCTACAAGCGACTAATATCTCAGTTAAGATCTTGTCGCATATTAATAGAATTGACTAGCTAGCACAATCGGGATTTGTTACATAATATTTTATGTATTTATGATAATTTTCAGCAACTCCGCATTTAGATAAATTCTAAGACTTAGATAAAATAAAAACACAATTAAAATCTAACTCTTTTTTGTAACGTGTGCAAAATAACTGTTACAATATATTATCTCAATTCAAATATTTTAAATATTTTTCGTTCCACGTCTTTAGTATATTTGAGTTGTCGACAATTGATTACTGAAAAATGTTATAACTTACAAAAGCAGAGAGATAATCAACTATTGGAGCTAGTAAGAATTTTTAAAAAAATGGTCATACTATAAAACTAAATTCAGCCTGTAAAACAAAATAAAATGTAAAAACATTTCCATTAATTCATTTTTATTTAAACTAAACCTTGAGAAATTAATAAAATACATGTTCAACTTACTTTAAATAACATCTAGCACTAAACGTTACCCAAAAATCAATTTCATTGGCTTTGTAAAAAATAAAAACTGGTAGGGCTATTGCTAATGGTATGGTTGAGTCTTGAGAGCAAACTTATTTTTGGAATACTAGCTTCAAACATTTTTAGAACAGTTACTACATCACTTGCAGTAAACCTAATCTAAAAAAATATATGTAGTGAGCTGAACACTGAGAATTCTCTTTTTCTATAATTCATAGAAAAAGCCACCAATCTGCTATTAACATTTCTTCTAATGCATCAGCAGAGGTATAACTGGAGCTATGGAGAAACCAAGTTGCAGCTATTGAACATTTGTTCAGAAAAAATTACTGATGTGCCTTTGTTTTAATAAATGGTCTACCTACAATCAAATTGAAATTTTATGTATTTATAGGTTATTTAAATAACAAATAACAAATAATAATCGTGTATATGTTCCAGCCATCCTTTACCTCTTGATCAAGTCCAGCATTTAATAACAATATGCCTACTGAGATTCGCTATTATCCATAAGGATAGCAGATTCTATTCTTTTATCTTCAGAACTTAATATGAGCTACCAATGTGTCTTTAAGAAAAAGAAGTCTCTTATGCCATGTTCTACAAATAGACGTATTCAAAACTTAGAACATCTAATACTAATCGTTACCCAAAAAAATAAATTTCACTGGCTTTTTAAAAAATATAAGTTTTTTCTTTCTTCTTTTGTTTTCTCATAGGAAAAGCATTGTGTCGATAAAAAAAATTTTTTTTAATTTTTTTATTAAATTGTACATATTTGAACTCAGGCAGTACAAAAAAGTTGTTTTCAAAAAATGTCCGTGTGTGTGTATGCGCGCGTGTGGGTGCGTGCGCGCGCGCTCGCGTGTGTGTGTGTGTGTGCGTGTGTGTGTGTGTGTGTGTGAGTGTGTGTGTGTGTGTGTTTAAAAAAATTTCGATTTTTTTTTCTAATTTTTTTTTATTTCATGTAAAGTACTCGATAGATTTGCTCTAAAATTTGCAGGGAAATTATTTGCAACTGTCAAGAGAAGGGAAATTTTCAAAAATTGATTTTGATAGGATAGTTTTAATTCTAGAGATTTTTCAAAATTGTGAAAAAGAAATTTCGAAAAGATAATGTTATTTATTTAGCCAATTAGATCTCGAAAATTACTTGATGGATTTGCTTCAAATTTCGCATACTATCTATGTTTTTGTATGAGTAGACGGGAAGCTATTGAAAATTGGTATTCATAGAGTAGTTTTTTTATAGAACCATTTTAAGAATTTCAAAAAAATTTTCGATTTTTCATTTATTTTGTTACATTTTTTTATTATTATTAAGGATATCGGGTAGGCAGTTCTATGGGAATAGAACCACCAATGCTGCCTAGGCCAAGGCCCTTTGCAGCTCTTGTTACATTTATTTTACGTAAATTACTTAATGAATTTGCTTTGAGGTTTGCATGGAAATTATTTGCAACTGCCAAAAGAAGGATAATTTTTAAAAACTGATTTCCTTAGCGTAGTTTTGATTTTAGAAAATTAAAAAAATTTTCTAAAATTAAAACTACGCTAAGGAAGTACTTTTTACTTGATAGATTTGCTTTAAAATTTGTATACAAGTTATTTGCTGCTGTCTTTATAAAACAAGTTTAAAAAAAAATAATTTTATTAGAGTAGCTTTTTGATCACTTCTTTTGATTTCTGATTTAACGCTTTCGCTAACTCTTTTCTTACTTCCTTTCTGTCCTTCTATCTCAGATTGATTCTCATTTTTACCCTATTTTTATCTATTTTTTCTCTCTCTTCCTATTTCCTAATCTCTCTCTTACATTCACTAATTTTTCTTGAATAGGAATTATATTTTATATTGAAATCACATTTAAAAAAATAAAATCAAATTAATCTAACTCAATGAGCTCTATGAGAAAGCATTGCGCCAAAGCACTTGGCAGCGTTTTTTAAAGTTAATTTTCTGATTTTGGTAACAAAATAAATTTGATAATAATATATATCATTTCTGCAATCATACTTTAGACTTTACATTTTAAATTGGATGCATGAAATTATTTTAAATCAGTTTTTTATCGAAGGAGACACATCTTAATAACACCCATTGCACTTGTTAAATCTTTACAATTTTTATACACGAATTAATAAATTAAATTAACTTTTTTAAATTTATTGAATTAAATTATACGCAACCACTGTTTATTTGAAAAAGATTGCGCAAGATGGCGCAGATGCCACTCTTGCTCACAAGGTTAAATTTTAACCTTTCTCTTTGAATTTCCCCGCGAACGATGTTAAGCGTGATCATTGCATACCGGTCACGCAATTGGTACCAACGTCCTATAAGAGATAACACTAAATCGAAATATAAAAAAAATATAGACATGTTATACATTAATATATTTTTACTTTTATGTATCTATTTATTTAGCGCAACCATGTATAATATATAAATATATATATATATTTGTATCATACACACACACACACATATATATATATATATATATATATAAATATATATAATAAAATATTTGTGGTTGGAATAAATAAGTAGATGGATTAATATTTAGATATATTTAAAATCTAGATTAATTCATTTTACAATAAAATTTTAAACTTACTATTTTTCCGTGGATACTCTAACTGCGCCAGATATTGTTTCAAATCCCTATAAACTTAACGTCGTGCCTGGTGATGTCTTTAATGCCGATGCGTAGGTTTGTATATCAGCGGTCGGCGCTCAATAAAGCGCTCGATCGCTAGATCTTCAATTTAAAATTGAAACGGGTCCATCCTATGTTCTCTTCCGTTATACGTTACAACACTAATGACTAAAACATACTCATTGTTGTCCTCGTCAATCGGTTTAGTATCCAACATATGAATATCGCACTTTCTCTAATTTTTTAAAAATATTTTTACACGATCGACATAGCATGAAAGCTTCCAGGAAACTTTCATGCTTAGTGTGTAAGTTACCTGGAAGCTTCTATGCTATGTGGGGATACATTTCTCATCGTAGAAAAAAGTTATAATTTAATTAACAAATGTTATGTTGAATTCAAAATTGTTGTGTTTAAATAATCATAAAAATGTTAATTTGAATTGTAAAAAAAAGTACTTCATTGTATTATAATACGTTATTATTAATTGAATATGGCAGCGAATTTCAGGCCGACACCTGAAAATTTAGCAAGATTACGCGAAATGATAAACAGGAACGTGCCATTAAATTTCATTACTCTTAAATTAAACTGTACTCAAAGAACAGTGAAAAATTAGAATCGTCGATTCTATCCGGAAGAAGAAGGGGTGATAGAAGCCGTAGATAGACGGCAATATAATCAAGGAGAACCCCATAAAATTAATGATCATGATTTGGGCCAGGCATTTTATCATCTTCGGGAAAATCTGTTTGAAGCTGTTTGCAAGCTCCCAGATATTTTAAATATACCTGTTAGTAAACAAACGTTGAGACGTGCCCTCAAAACTTGTAGGAATCACAAGAATCGCAAGGCGGCAAAAAAGCATGCATTACAGATTCCTGATTTTAACAATCGCATATTATTTGCAAGAACGCACCAAAATAGGACGATTAAGGAATGGCGCCGGACAATTTTTATGGACGAAAAACTCGTTTTCGACGGATAAGGATGGTCGGTGCAAGGTATGGAGGCTCGAGGGAGAAAGGTATGATGTAAGAAACGTTTTCCAATCCCACAGGAGCGGGCATCATACCCAAGCTTTTTGGGGCTAGGTGAATGCTGATGGTCCGGGTCGTTTGTCGCGCATCGAAAGGAGATTACATGCTCATGGGTGTATAAATATTGATCAAAACGATCTCCTTCCGAGCTTGTAGGAGCGAT
This sequence comes from Anastatus disparis, assembly GCA_017163975.1. NCBI lineage: Eukaryota > Metazoa > Arthropoda > Insecta > Hymenoptera > Eupelmidae > Anastatus > Anastatus disparis. The sequence goes on along the minus strand of JAFFSR010000365.1, from coordinate 531,101 downwards.
ACCCGGACGATAACAGTCCCATTTATATTGTAGAGGACAACAGTCCTGTGCATACTACGCACATTGTGCGTAACTGGTATGCACAGCATCCTCGTCTGCGGCGACTAGACTTGCCACAACGTTCGCTAGATTTAAATATTATCGAGAGTCTGTGGTCAGTCATGGTTCAAGAATGGCGACCCGCGATGGCTCGGAACCAAGTGCAGTTAATAAATATTGTTCGTCAATCCTGGGAAGCCTTGAACGATAGCAAAGAATATTTTCGTACTCTATGTGATTCGATGCCACGTAGATTACAAACAGTTTTGGAAGACGATGGTGGTTACATTAATTATTAAATATTAATAAAAATACACATAGTAAATATATTTTGTTTGCAAAATTGATATATTTTTAAAGATTAAAAAAATTTTCAATTAAAAACACGAAATTTCATAAAGCTTTGCGCATGCGAAGTGATACGTTAATATTTAGTGCCATGTTTGCCGGTGCAACGGTGAACGTAAATATTTTCCTGACGAGGAATAAAAATTTATTCCTTGTAAATATGTAAATAAATGGTTAATTAAGTGGCGAAAATAATTGTAACTGTCAAATTAGTTTATAAGTTTGTTTTATTAACGATTACATAAACAATAAGTTTATTTATTTTACATCCGGCTTTAACAAACGGTAGCATAACCTCAATCTTTTTCATGTGACCAGTAATTGTGTATAATTTAATTCAATAAATTTAAAAAAAGTTAATTTAATTTATTAATTCGTGTATAAAAATTGTAAAGATTTAATAAGTGCAATGGGTGTTATTAAGATATATCTCTTTCGATAAAAAAATGATTTAAAATAATTTCATGCACCGAATTAAAAATGTAAAGTCTAAAGTTTAATTGCAAAAATGATATACTGTATTATCAAGTGTATTTTGTTAACAAAATAAAAAAAATTAACTTTAAAAAAGAAGAAAGAAAAAACTTATATTTCTTACAAAGCCAGTGAAATTAATTTTTTTGGGTAACGTTTAGTATTAGATGTTGTAAGTTATGGATACGTCTATTTGTGGAACATGGCATAAGAGACTTCTTTTTCTTAAAGACACATTGGTAGCTCATATTAAGTTCTGAAGATAAAAGAATAGAATCTGCTATCCTTATGGATAATAGCGAATCTCAGTAGGTATATTGTTATTAAATGCTGGACTTGATCAAGAGGTAAAGGATAGCTGGAACATATACACGATTATTATTTGTTATTTGTTATTTAAATAACCTATAAATACATAAAATTTCAATTTGATTGTAGGTAGACCATTTATTAAAACAAAGGCACATCAGTAATTTTTTCTGAACAAATGTTCAATAGCTGCAACTTGGTTTCTCCATAGCTCCAGTTATACCTCTGCTGATGCATTAAAAGAAATGTTAATCGCAGATTGGTGGCTTTTTCCATGAATTATAGAAAGAGAGAATTCTCAGTGTTCAGCTCACTACATATATTTTTTTAGATTAGGTTTACTGCAAGTGATGTAGTAACTGTTTTAAAAATGCTTGAAGCTAGTATTCCAAAAATAAGTTTGCTCTCAAGACTCAACCATACCATTAGCAATAGCCCTACCAGTTTTTATTTTTTACAAAGCCAATGAAATTGATTTTTGGGTAACGTTTAGTGCTAGATGTTATTTAAAGTAAGTTGAACATGTATTTTATTAATTTCTCAAGGTTTAGTTTAAATAAAAATGAATTAATGGAAATGTTTTTACATTTTATTTTGTTTTACAGGCTGAATTTAGTTTTATAGTATGACCATTTTTTTAAAAATTCTTACTAGCTCCAATAGTTGATTATCTCTCTGCTTCTGTAAGTTTTTTTTTTTTTTTTTTTTTTTCTTTTACCCTGTGGCCCACGGCTAACTATCTTACTGTTATGCGTGGCCACCTCTACCACCTTTGTGTGGAGGTGCTCCTATCTATTTTTATTTTTTTCGATACAACAATGTTTTTCGCCGCAACTATATTTTTGTTATAAACTAACTACAGTACTTAACTTAATTAGTTCCCACATCCCCGAGAAGTCTACGGACTGCCGCGTTCCTAGAACAGTCGGTAAGTAGATTTCTACGGTAGATTCCTGCATTTGCCCAGGCCTAAGCCTGTGACGTAGGGAAAACTCCCCCAGGAGAAAACCTACGCCAGAAATATTTACCCATCGCGCTCAGAAGTTCTTTTTCCGATGAAAAAACGTCTGAAAAAAATTTCAGGTGTTTTCACCGGGAATCGAACCCCCGACCACTCGGAGCGAATGTGTAGAGACCGTATAAGGCGTATGCCTTAGCCGGTTACGCCACAGACGCTCTGCTTCTGTAAGTTATAACATTTTTCAGTAATCAATTGTCGACAACTTAAATATACAAAAGACGTGAAACGATGATGCTCATAAATAAGAATGAGGAGGTTGTATGCTTCGTGGTCACCAAACACTCATGGATACAAAATTAAGTTACCCTTAGTTATTTAAAATATTTTAATGGAGATAATATATTATTTAAGTGGAGGCCGTATCATTCTGTCCTTGTCTAATCTGAATTTTCGTTATTATAAATAAATAAAATATTTTCATAGAAAAGTAAGGCAATCGCCCAATAGAGCAAAAGACAAGCAAACGATTCTTTTCTATAAAAAAATATGATATTTTTATTATTTTCGAGTGAAGTCTGAAACGAAAAAACAGTTCAATCAACTCAATTAAGTTCGATTGTTTTTCCGTTTCAGACTTCACTCGAAAAATAATAAAAATTTCATATTTTTTTATAGAAAAGAATTGTTTGCTTGTCTTTTGCTCTATTGGGCGATTGCCTTACTTTTCTATGAAAATATTTTATTTATTTATAATAACGAAAATTTAGATTAGACAAGGACAGAATGATACGGCCGCCTCTTAAATGTTTTTTTTTTATTTTAAATTTTGATAAGCCTATTCTAATATTTTTCTTAATTTTTAATTTTGACAGATATAAACGTATTTTCTGATCCATTGGTATAACGACGTACAACCCTAGCATACATTAGAAGTTATTAATAAATGAAAATTTGCTGATTTTATCAGTGTTTAGCCCAGTAATATATATCAACTTGCTTCTCGTGAATTTTTTAACATTGCGATGCGTTAAAAACGCTGCCAAGTGCTTTGGCGCAATGCTTTCTCATAGAGCGCATTGAGTTAGAGTATTTTGATTTTATTTTTTTAAATACGATTTTAATATAAATATCCCTATCCTCTGTATTGAAGGCTGTCTTAATACCTACGAAAACTATATAAATTTTACTCTTTCTTACTTTTGCCATTTGCATAATGTGATTTTATGATGCTCTAAAATTAAAAATGCGTTTATAAAATTAATTTTCCCAAGCTTGTCTTCTTAACACTATAACCAATAACTTGCATACAAATTTTGGAACATTTTCATCGAATAGTTTACAAAAAATACCAAATAATTGAAAAATAAACATTGTTTTAAAATTTTCAAAACGCTTTAACGTTACAACTACGCTAAGAAAACCAGTTTTCAAAAGTTCATTTTATTTAGGCAATCGTAAATAATTTCTATACATAATTTTAAGCTACTTCATCGAGTAGTTTACGTAAAATACCAAAAAATAAGTGAAATTCTATTCAAAATTTACAAAATGCTCTAAAATTAAAACTGCGCTAAGAAAATAAGTTTTCTAAGCTTGCTTTAATTAGGCAATAACAAATAATTTGTATGAAAATTTTTGAGCAAATCTATCGAATGGCTTTTGTGTAATAGAAAAAAAATGAAATATGAACATTTTTTTCAAAATTTTCAAAATGCTCTAAAATTAAAACTGCGCTAAGAAAATAAGTTTTCGAAAGCTTGATTTATTCAGATAATAGTGAATAATTTGCATGAAAATTTTTGAGCAAGTTTATCGAGTGATTTTTGTGCAATAGAAAAGAAATTAAAAATAAAAAATTTTTTCAAAATTTTCAAAATGCTCTAAAATTAAATGTGCGCTAAGAAAATTGAAGAAAATTAGTTTTCAAAAGTTCATTTTATTTTGACAATCATAAATAATTCCCATACATAATTTGAAGCTCCTTCATTGAGTAGTTTACATAAAATATAAAAGAAATTTAAAAAATTTTATTCAAAATTTTCAAAATGCTCTAAAATTAAAACTGCACTAAGAAAATAAGTTTTTGAAAGCTTGTTTTATTTAGGCCATTGCAAATGATTTCCATAAAAATTTTCATGCAAATCTATCAAATGGTTTTTGTGTAATAGAAAAAAAATGAAAAATAGAGATTTTTTCCAAAATTTTCAAAATGCTCTAAAATTAAAACTACGCTAAGAAAATTAGTGTTCCAAAGCTTGTTTTCTTTAGACAATAGCGAATAACTTGCACACAAATTTAGAAGCAAATCTATCGAATGGTTGTCGTAAAATAAAAAATCAATGAAAAAAAAAATTTTTTTTCAAAAATTTCAAAATGCTCTAAAATTAAAAGTGCTCTAAGAAAATCAGTTGGTGAAAGTTTTTCTTCTTTTGGCAGTCGCAAATAATGTTCATTCAAATTTTCAAGAAAATTCTTCGAGTAGTTTACGTAAAATATCAAAAAAATGAAAAATTAAAATTTTTTTAAAATTCTTAAAATGGCTCTAAAAAAAACTGAGCTAAGAAGATCAATTTTCAATAGCTTCCCCCCCAGTTAGACAAAAAAATAAATTGCATGCAAAATTTGAAGTTAATCCATCGAGTAGTTCTCGAGATCTTATTGGCGTACTGAATACACACACACACACACACACACACACACACACACACACACACACACACACACACACACACACACTGTAAGTCTATGGGAAAGGAAAAAGAAGAATAGAAACAATGAAATTGATTTGGGAGTACTGGACTTATTTATTAATAGTAGCTCTTAAATATAACAGTTGATTTACTGAGAAACCAAAGGAAATTATAATTAGCATTTAAATTTGTGTTATGATGACTAAAAAAAGATAATAGTTGTTTTAAATAATTTAAAATAAGGCTCAATTTTTTGCATAGATTTCTAGCTTATAATCATCACTGGTTTACCCGTTGTTTTAGAAGTAACACCACACTATTTTGATCTACAAGATCCGGCCACAAATATGATGCTTGCTAGTTATCATTACCAAGACTTTGAAGGTTTTGTCACTGTAAAGGACTATGCTAATAAATTTCTAGTAGTTTGTGTTGGTTTTGGACGCTTAAATTCATTTGATTCACAATATATAGATGGAGGAGGAAAAAAATTTGTTGAATACGCAATGAATAATTTGAGTATAATTACATGTGTACCAATGGAATCTATGAAACATTCATACACGGAGAAAAAATTCACGCTAATAGAGCATGCGAACTGCCACCTACGCGAGTATATAAAATATTGATACAAATATAACAGGCATTTGAAGCTCTATCAGTATTGGATTACCTTATGCTAAAAAAAGATGGTATGGGGAGTAAATAAAGCATGAACGGTATTCACTGATGACTCATGTGGTATACTTCGATGATTCCCTACTCTCATATCCTTAGTTTGCTCGAGTTGCCTCCTCTTTTAGGTGGCGACGCGGGCAAACACGGTTGGTCTATATCCAAAATCATTTTACAAATTTTGCTAACGTATTTTCGTTGCGTGAATCTTTTTTTCTTTTCTTTTTTTTTATGAGGGAAGAGACATTATAAATATAATCTGTTAAACTATGTAACTAATAATAATCAATTTTTAACTTGAAATTTAATTATTTGAAACAGCTGGGAGGCAGATGAGCATGTACAATTTCACGCCAGAGATGATTCGAAGTAGCATTGATCTAGTGCGTAAAGTTCGCGCTTTTTCTTTTGAGTACACGTGTTTAACTTTCGACTAGGATAATTTTTTTAAATTTTTTTTTATTCTTTTAATATTTTTTATTCCTTTTTATATTAATTTTTTTTAGATGTATTTTTTTAATAACTTTAAAATCTAATTTTGCACAAGTATGCCTTTTTTTTCAATTAAAATTTTTTAAAAATAAATTATTCTTTATAGGTAATAATTACAGATATTGATAAATAAATAATAGTGATGTTTATTTTATAATAGTATAATTTAATTTATATATAATTTAGTTTATAAAATTTACAAAAAATTACAATAAATGAGGTATTTAATTATGTTATAATTTATATTATATATTGATATATGTTTATAAAGACAAAATTGATCTATAGTATTGTAAACATCACTATTATTTATTTTTTAATATTTTTAATTATTTCGTATATGAAATAATCTATTTAAAATATTAATTAAAAAAACGAGCATACTTTAAGTAACTAATGAAAAAATAGATTTCAAAATTAATAAAAAAATAAAAAATATAAATAAAAACTATTGAAATAATAAAAAAAAAGTTTAAAAAAAGTGGTTTTAACCAAAAGTTAAACTCGCGCACTCAAAAGAAAAAGCGCGAACGTTACGAACTAGACCAACGCTACTTCGAAAAATCTCTGGCGTAAACTCGTACATGCTCATCTGTTTCCGGCTGTTTGAAATAAATAAATTTTAAGTTTAAAATCTTAATTACATTAATAGTTACAAAGTTTAACAGATTATATTTATAATCCGTTAAACTTTGTTATAATCACAATTCATTGTGAACTTCGTTATAATCACAATTCATTAAACCAAATGTAAAAAAATTCTAAATTCTAAATTTTTAGAATTTTAATGATCAAGGAATATCCTCGTACAAGCATAGAGTTCTTCCTTATCTACTCCTGAATTATTTATTGTAATTAAAATTTAACTATTCATGGCTAAAATTTATAGTAGAGGCACATTCTTAGCATTCTAAATAATTTATTGCAATGCTAAATGACAAAATAAGGATAAAATTAAAGACGAAAATTGCATAATACGATTATTTATGACTTCATTGGATGGCTAATCGTATTAAGCACTTTTCGTCTTTATTTTTACCCTTACATTGTATTTCATCACTGCAATGAATTCTTTAGAATGTTAAGATTGTGCCTCTACTATGAATTTTAGCCATGAACAGTTAAATTATTATTAAAATATATAGTTCAAATGTAGATAAGGTAGGACTCTATACCGGTATGAGGATCCCCCTTAATTTCAAAGTTTGTTTATAACTTATAATAATAATTATCAAATCGTACTTTGAATGCCAAAAAAATATTTAAAATAAATTAAAAATATGAAATAATAAGTTTTTATTTAATGAAACCTAATAATTATTTATTCTTCATTTTTAATAGATCAGTCATTTATTAATAATAATTTATAGCATGCAATTTTTATTTCGTTTTAATTTTTTTTATTTTATTTAAGAATTAATTGTATTTATAAAAAAATTAATTATTTTTTTACATAAAAAAATAATAGAATTGATGATTTCATTGCCATCTACATTTTTCATAATTCTTCAACAAATAAGACCTTCTTTATCAACAGTTCATGAGTCCTTAGTCACGAAGTAACAAATTTTTCGCGATGCAAAACTCTACGAATTAAAAGAATTATCTTACGCCATGAACAAAATATGCGACGTTGCCATTTGACGTACACGTTCGGAAAAATATCATTCACGGTGCGTGTACATATTTGCATAGCTTCAATATTTCGTAATAAATATTTTTTTGTGAAACAATATTTTTGTACACCTAAATATAGTATTTATGGCTAGCAGTTTCAGCATAAAAAGTTATGAAAGTCTTACCATTTAAGGGGATTAAGGTTTCTTTAGGCTCACCGTATTTACTTCATAAATTGTCAATTTGAAGCTCAATTTGTACACTTTCATATGCAATATTATAATTTATCCTAAGATGGTTTTAAAATTAGATAATTTTAAAGCATACTCTGAACTTGACCATTTTTTATAACCGACTTTTGCTTTTTTAACCATAATCAAAAAGTTAGCCTATACTTGTTACTTCTGAACACATATTTCACAAAAAAAAATTTATTTGCGAAGGTTATGAGAAGATTTTTAATTTCCACTTCTCTAGGCTTACTTGTGAGTTTAAATCTGAAAAAAATCAAATTTAAATGTGATGATCATTTATTTTTTCTTATAATATTAATTCATTTAACTTTTTTTACCTTGATGATATATTAAATACAAAACTTTGATCTATGAATGGATTTAAAAAATTCTCATCCGATGATTAAAACCCTTTACTTACTTGAACATTCGATTTTTGTACTTACCGCAGGCTTCCTTAGCCAATTTTGAATTAATTGATTTAAAAATTTCTGGAGATTTTCAATTTTTATATCTTCATAAAATAAAAGTTACAGTTTAAAAAAAAAGAATTTAAAAGTTTTGTTTGAAAAAATTGAAAATATTGGAAAAAATTCATATTTTCTTAAATTTTATGTATGTAATTTAGTTCAACATGCATTTAAACTTATCTTATCAAAAGTTTAGGATTGTTGTTTTGTAATGATATAAAAATTGTAGTTCTCTAAAAATTTTTAAACCAATTACTTGAAAATTAGCTGAAAAAGCCGGTGGTAAGTACCGAAATCAAGTGTTCGGCTAAAGTAAAGAATTTAAATGATCTTATGAGAATTTTTGAAATTATTTATGGATTAAAGTCTTGCATTTAATATATATTCAAGGTGAAAAAAAAAGTTTAATTAATTTATATTATAAGAAAAAAAATCATCACATTTTAAATTAATTTTTTCAGGCTCAAACTCAGTCCTGATATCTTAAGCTCCTTTAAGGCTATTTTACTCCAGCTATACTAATTGGAAATATCTATGATCACTTGATGAACCTTAGTCTCTACAATTCCTGGGTTTTAAAGTTTTTGATGCTCTAATAAACTAATTTCACGTTTCCAAACAATCTTGGCTTCAGTATTGATGACACTCTTGCATTAATGTAGGGTGTTAAAATCGAATGACTAGAAGTAGTGAAAAAAATCTATAAATAAGGTAAAAATATTGAAATTCACTTGAAAAATTGATATTTTTCGTTAATAAATGAAAAATTTTTGATTTTTAAAAATTCTTGCATTTATGCAAAAATGACATCAATACCGAAGCCAAATCAGTTTGAAGAAATCAAATTAGTCCATTAGAAACCTCGCAGCCCAGAAATTATGGATATGGAGGTTCATCGACTGATCATGGAAATATGGCTAAACAAAGTCTGAAATAAAGGTATATATGCTCACTTTAAGGTAGTATTTAAGATATTTTCAAATTAATTTAGGGTAATAAAAAAATTTTATTTTTATTTTCTGGTTCCAATATATATGTACACTCTTAACGTTTAAATTTTCTGTATCCATAGTCTTTTATAATGTACAACTACACTCTCTAATATTTCTCTACAATAAAGATTAAGTTATTATAATTTTCTCTGTTAAAAATAATGTATGTAATATATTAATATAATATTTTCATTCAATTTAGCATTAGATAAATTATTTATTATACAGTAATGAAGGAAATGGGAACTAAGATTGCTGAATTAAAATTTGAAGCACCGTTGGCTTGTTTTGAAGAAGAAGATCCTTCCAACATAAGAAATATAAACATTTTTCAAGGTATGATAAATACAAAATATTTATTATAAAACTATTTGATCTTTAAATCATCAAAATTCTATAAATTATTTTTGTCCCTATGTATCAATGAATATAATCTCAAAGATGTTTTAAAAATCTTTTAGATGATCCATCTAAATAGTATATTATTTATCTAGGAAATCAAAAGAAAAAATGTCTTGAATCGTATGTAAACTGTTACCGAGCTGGAAGCGAGGGTGATGAACATACGATTTAAGGCATTTTCATTTACTTCTTGATAAATATGCCATTTTATACAGGCAGCGCACTGTGAGTGCTTATCTGTTCTTTTAGAGGGAGAAAAGTACCCACTGCACGCGCTCTGTGTAAAAAATTTAATTATTACATTTCATCACACGTAATAAAAATACTCTTTTTCCTGTTCCACGTATCACTATATTTTTTTAATATCTTGATTTATTGTAATATTTGTCTATTTAGGATATCTTAAAAAATAATAAGCCAAACATATCTTAAGTGAGTTTATATACATCTTATTCTCCTTTATTTCTATTCTTCCGCGTCATTCCAGTCCAAAAAACCACGACTATTACACGCTGAGCGATATGCGGAGCGTAATCCCTAAGTTGTACGTACACACGTACGGTTTTTCAAAAATTCGTCACAAAACGTTCCTAAGTTTCGCACACTGTTCCGAAATGTAAAAAAGGTATGTAGAAAATGTGCATCTTTTCTGTTTTCACCAAACTATTCAAGGCTTTTGTTTTGGAATGTTCCAAAATTAAATGCATGTTTGGAACTTGAGGAACGAAAGTTTGTGTGTACGTACAAGTTACGAAATAAGCTTTGCATATCGCATAATGAGTATTAGCCGTTTGGTAGTTACGTCTGTTTTGACACTTTCCTAGATTTTTTTGAAATTTGCACTGTATTGAAGGAAGGGGTGATAGTTCTGGGTGAAGTTATGGCGTGATAGTTCTCAACTTATTGCAAAAAGTTACTACTACTCGCATCGAGCTGAGTTAGTCCTTTGCGTTGAGTACGACTGCAGGGTAGAACTATCTTAAGTGCTACGCAGGCTAAAAGAATAACACGAGGGAATAGGAATAAAAGACAAGCTGTACATAAGCACACTTATGTCCACCTTATTCTCTCGCGTTATTCTTCTAGCCTGTAAAGGCCATTGAGCTGCAGCGATAAAACACGACTTAACTTTGTTAGTAATATAATAATCAATATTCGTATTTAGCGCCTCTGTATTATACTCCTCATGTATTATACTCATGTAAGTTTTGTTAACGCGCTACATTATTGCTCCTGCCTCGTGGCATGTGCGCGCTCACTTCCGTTGCGATACTTGAAGAGTAAAGATCTCTGTAATATTGTAAAAGAGCTTTACTCTGTATTAAGTAAATTAAGAATCTCTTTGTATGTTAAATAAAGTGTTTCTGTATAAATCGTATCTGCTCATTGTTTTAACCTAACAAGGGTTATGGGCCCAGTGCTGTCGTAAAATAAAAAGAAGATAAAATAATTGTCGCACAGACCACGTGCTCAAATTTGAGGTTAACTTGTGTACAAGTGAAAGAAGAAAAAGTTTTTTTTTTTTTCTTGTATTTAGCTAAGTAAAATGACAAACATTGTAAATTCTACAAGAATAGAACTATTAAATAAAGACAATTACGACACGTGGTGTATTCAAGTGCAGGCTTTGTTAATAAAGCATGATGAATGGGGTTACGTAGCAGGTACGATTGTTAAGCCGAGCGCAAAGTCAGGAGAGACTGAACCGACTGCTGCGCAATTGAATTGGGTACAAAACGACCTAAAGGCCAAGTCAGATTTAATTTTATCGATAAGTCCCTCCGAACTGCAAAATGTGCGAGGCTGTGATACATCGCAGGAAGTCTGGGAAAAGCTGAAAAAAGAGTATGCGTCAAAGGGCCCTGCCCGTAAAGCCACGCTTCTTAAGCATTTAATGCTGCATAAGTTAAAAGAAGATGGCGATGTACGACAACACATAATGAAATTCTTTGAAGCTGTTGATAAACTCACGTCGATGAATATAAGTATTAACAAGGACCTTTTAGCTATCATGTTGTTATATAGTTTACCGCCGTCATACGAAAATTTTCGCTGTGCTATAGAAACGCGCGACGAGTTGCCAGAACCCGAGACTTTGAAAATTAAAATAATTGAAGAAAGTGAATCGCGTCAGCAAAGTCGAGAAAGTGAAAATACGTCTGGCGCATTAGCGGCCAAATACAGAAGCAACATTCATGGCATGTATAAAGGAGGACCAAGTTTAAGTAATACTGGAAATTGGAATCAACGTTACAACTTAGGTGCTGGAAATTCTCAAAGCAATAACAACAAACCGTTTAAATTTAGGTGTTACCGATGCAAGAAGTCAGGCCACAAAGGAGCTCAGTGTCCAATAAAAATAAATGAGCAGAAATATCATGGTTTGATGTCTGAGGATGTATTCTTGGTAATATACGAACAAAATTCATATGCAATGCATACTGAACAGGTAAACACTGATATGTGGTGTCTTGATAGTGGTTGTACCACTCATTTATGTAAAGATAAAAATCAATTTGTTGAGATTTTTGATACTTATAATGATAGAGTAAATTTAGCAAATGATGTATCTACAAAAGTTAATGCTAAAGGTACAGTAAAGTTTGTAAGTTCGAACGGATCTGAAAATAGACAAATTAGTTTGAATAATACGTTATATGTACCTGATTTGCGATATAATTTAATGTCTGTCTCAAAAATCACTGACACCGATCATGATGTTGTTTTTAGTAAGACTAAAGCGTCTGTTATTGACAAAGGTGGTAATGTGAAGTTATTAGCAAAGAGAATGGGTGATTTATATTACATATGCCCAGTCACTGAACAATGTAATAACGTATTAAAGAATAAGTATTCTGATTTAGTTTTGTGGCATTATAGGTTAGGCCATCTCAACTATAAGGATATGTACACTCTGATTCAACGTGGACTGATACACGTAGATAAGCCTATTCAAACCCCATCTTCAACAAGCTGCTCAACGTGTCTGCAAGGAAAAATTACGGTACAACCCTTTCCTAAGAGAGAACAGCTGTCAAACAACAAGCTTGAAATTGTTCATGCTGACGTATGGGGACCAAGCAGGGCTGCATCCCAAGGAGGAGCTAAATACTTTGTTGTATTTACAGATGACTGTACTCGTTGGGGTGAAATTTATTTTATGTCAAATAAAAATTATGTATTTCAAAATTTCAAAATTTATAAAAGCTATGTTGAAAGGTTAACTGATTCGAAGATTAAATATCTACAGTCTGATAACGGCAGGGAATTTTGCAACAATGAATTTAATTCTTTTCTGGAATCTAATGGCATAAGAAGGCGATTAACGGTACCTTACAGTCCCCAGCAGGATGGAGTTGCCGAGCGACGTCATCGAACACTTGTTGACATGGCACGCTGTATGCTATTAGGATCTGACTTGCCTGCATCGTTTTGGGCTGAAGCAGTATCAACTGCAAATTATATACGTAATCGATGCCCTACCAAGGCATTAAATTTAAAAATTCCTTTTGAAGAGTGGACTGGCAGGAAGGTTAACTTAAAACATTTAAGAGTGTTCGGCACTGATGTTGTCATCTTGGACAAAACTCCAAACAAAGATAAATTCTCACCAAGAGGACTTCAAGGAAAGTTTGTAGGTTACTCTGAAACGTCGAAAGCCTACAGAATATGGTTAAAAAATGAGCACAAGATAGTAGTTGCTCGGGATGTCAAATTCTTAAGTAGATTTGACGACAAGGGGAGAGCATATGCTCAGATCGAAAGCATGCAAGAGATTTGAATACAAGTGATACTCTTCTACAAGACACTGATACGATGACTGATGTTGCTCCAAGTCAGCTGATCGTTGGTACCGAATTAACTGAAGAGGCAAGACCACCAAATGCTATGGAACTTGATGTTCTACCTCCAGGTACTTCTAATATGAAAAAGGGACCAGGGAGACCACGTTTAGAATCTACCGGCAAACGAGGAAGGCCTCGTAAGGTATATTCAATGGTTCCTACTAACCAAGATGAAGAAAATGATAAGGTTGATTCAGGTGAAGAAGAATACGAAGATGTTTTTGAAGATGTTGAAGATATGAATCACGCTTGTACAGTAGAGCGTATTATGCCTCTTATAGCCAATGTAGCGGAAATCCCATTCAATCTTGCAATAAATGGATCAACCGGTCTCGAGTGGAAGGATGCTATTCTTGTAGAAATATCAGGCTTAATTGAAAATGATGTTTGGGATGTTGTTGAAAGGCCCAAGAGCCACAACGTTATTGGTTGTCGAACAGTATTAACAAATAAATTCGGTCCAAATGGAGAATTGATTAAAAGAAAGGCACGCGTTGTCGCTCAAGGATTCTCTCAGAGACCAAATATAGACTATAAAGAGACTTTTGCACCTGTTGCCCGATTAAGTTCTTTAAGAATGGTTATGGCCATATCTGCAAGGTTTGATTTGCGCATTCATCAAATTGATATAGAAGCTGCCTATCTAAATGGTAACATTCAGGAAGAGCTATACATGGAACTACCTAAGTTACTAAAAGAAATGTTAAAACGTATAATAGAAGAAGGTCAAGAAAATAATCACCTTGTCGTACGTGCTCGGAAGATGTTAATGGATTTAAAAATTAACGACCCCGTTTGTAGATTAAAACGAGCACTCTATGGTTTACGACAAGCAGGTCGAGAATGGAATAAAACGATAGACCTCAAACTGAGAGAAATGAGTTTGCAGCCTACGGCAGCTGATCCATGCGTCTATTGGTTACAAGAAGAGAATAACATGGTATTAGTATTGTTATATGTCGACGATTTCCTTATCTGTAGCAAAAATCAGTTAATAATTAATAAAATAAAAGAAAGTTTGGCTAAAGACTTCAAGATTAAAGATTTGGGTCTCGCACGTTACTGTCTAGGTTTTGAGATTGAACAAAACAAGTGTAAAATAATGATTTCCCAGAGTGGATATATACATGAAATCTTACATCGATTCGATATGCAATCAGCAAATCCAGTACATACACCGTTAGAAGTTTCTTGTCATTTTACCACAGAAAAATCTGCCAGTGACTCACACACCAAGTCATTACCATATCGTGAGTTAATTGGAGCCTTAATGTACTTGTCTGTCGGTACACGTCCAGATATATCTCATGTGATCAGCGTTTTAAGTCAATTCAATGACTGCTACAATAGTTCCCATTGGAAAGCTGCGAAGAGAGTACTACGTTATTTGAAGGGCACCTCGCATTTTAAAATATGCTATCAAAAAACAAATACTGGAATTCAGGGTTTTGTTGATGCAGATTGGGGAGGTTGTAATATAGATAGACGTTCTTATACGGGGTTCGTTTTTGTGCTTGGAAATGGTGCCATCACTTGGGAGTCTAGGAAGCAGCGTACAGTGGCCCTATCGTCCACTGAATCCGAGTATATGGCCCTAGCAGAAGGCACAAAAGAATTGCTGTACCTCCGGAGCTTTATGATCGAATTGGGTTTACATGACCTGTGTGACATAACCTTGTACAATGATAATCGTGGAGCTGAATTACTAGCACAGAATCCGATGCATCACAGTCGAAGTAAACACATAGATCTTCGATATCATTTTGTTCGCGAAGCTATTAAGGAAAAACGCTTAAGTTTATGTCATTTACCAACTGATAAAATGATTGCTGATATCTTAACGAAAGCGTTGACAAAAGAGAAACATTATTTTTGCCTATCAAATTTGGGATTCATAGTTTTCAAGCAAGAAGAGACATAATTAGTTTAAGTTGTATACATACTCATATTGAGGGGGAGTGTTAGTAATATAATAATCAATATTCGTATTTAGCGCCTCTGTATTATACTCCTCATGTATTATACTCATGTAAGTTTTGTTAACGCGCTACATTATTGCTCCTGCCTCGTGGCATGTGCGCGCTCACTTCCGTTGCGATACTTGAAGAGTAAAGATCTCTGTAATATTGTAAAAGAGCTTTACTCTGTATTAAGTAAATTAAGAATCTCTTTGTATGTTAAATAAAGTGTTTCTGTATAAATCGTATCTGCTCATTGTTTTAACCTAACAAACTTCATGTATGTAATATTTTTTACTTTTAACGTAGTTATAAGATGGCGCCACCATCTAGTGACAAAGATATTAAAAAGTGACATAAAATTCTTAAAAATTAATTTAAAATTGATTGACGCTATGAGGCAATGCCAACAAAATGAACGATTCTTAACAGTATTTTCTATATAAATATAAATATATTTATTAAATTGATAATCATATATATATTTCAACGTAATAAATTTTTATAGAATTTATGGTACTTGGCAGGAATTAAATCTTTTTCCATGAGGATACGTGAATCTTTCGCTTTATCAGCATCGATAGCTAATAATCAATCGTAACATCTAGTTAATATGTTTTTATTGTCAAATTTAATGATTTATTTTTTACTTAGAGACTCATAATTTAAATTGTATTTTTTGATGAATATTTTCATTATATAAAGCCTTCCAATACATATATATATATATATATATATATATATATATATATATATATATATATATATATATAAACTATTTCACGTCAATTTAACTAATGTTTGCAAATTTTTATTAAATTATAAAATTTGTGAATTTTTTATTCTTACATTGATAACGTTAAAGTAAAAAGATTTTTAATTTATGAAATAAATCAATTAATTTTTATTTAATAAGATTATAAAAAGTAATAATATATTTCAATATATGATTTATACTTACTAAATTAAAAACTATAGGTTTATAAAATTGCCTCTTCATGAAAAAAATGAAAACATAATTATAATATTTATGAGTACTCAAGATTTAGGAGATAAAACTCTTATGTTTTCAACAGCGGTTCTCATCCAAAACATCAAAGGAAAAAATAAGCAACCGAATCGTAACCTTTTTGTGGCTAAACCCGAATCTGAACCTTTTTGTGGCTTCATTCGAATCGTAACTTTCTTGTGGCCAATTTCGAATCTGAACCTTTTTGTGGCTTTATCCGAATCGTTACTTTTTTGTGGCCAATTTCGAATCGTAACCTTCTTCCTCCCACCTGACGATATTTAAATTTTCTTTTTTATCATCTTGAGTTGTATAAATACTTAAATATTTATTATGTTCCCCTTCCATTATATTTAAAACATTGTTATTGATTTAAGTAACATCATTATTTTTAGGAGCCAAAATAACTTTATCCGTTAGATTCGAATTGTTCATTTCTATTGCATTTCCGAATATTTCTTCGATGAGATTTTCTTTGGTGATAAAATTATCTGGTATAGCCCTTAGTTTATTATCATCTTCAAAAATATTGTGACATTTTCCTTCTTCGATATCTAATAACCATCGTTTAAAATTATTATCATTATCTGAAACTCGCAGATTTTCATTCATCGTCGTGCGCATAAAATTTTGCCATAATAAACTAAATTTAATCGAATTTTTAATAATGTTCATACGGCTTCCATGTCGAACAATCGATAATATTTTCCTGAAATCTCCTGATACAATCACAGTTTTACCGCCGAAGGGTTGGTCTACATTGCATGAATCTTGGAAAAGACAATCAATTGCCTCAAAAGTAAATTTCAAAGTCCTGAGGGGCGATCTAACCTATGCTACATATGTATGTATCACGGTGATATGTATATACGTTCGAACGTAAGTTGGTAGCACTGTTAAGACAAGTCGTCGCGCGCATTGAATCGTCTGTCGAACCGTCAAGACCTTAAGTCTCCGTTTCCATGTAGATACAATTTTTGCGCGCGACGACTTGTCTTAGCAGTGCTACCAACTTACGTTCGAACGTACATACATATCACCGTGATACATACATATGTAGCATAGGTTGAATCGCCCCTATGGATATTTCATCCTCAATTATTATTTGTGTTTCCTTTAACTTTTTGCCTTCTGCGGAGTTAGGCTTAACATTACAAGTTGTACAATCTGTTATAATTAACGGTAGTTTAATTGTGGTGTAAACTGTTGTTATATCAACTAATGAATTCGCTGCTATACCTGTCCAAGTCACACATAAATGTCGTATAGTGCGATATTCGAAATGAGCTATTAAAACGTTGGTAAATAATTTTTTTCACTTCCACCTGGTCCATTTATGAAAATAAATTTTTCTTCACTTTGGTAGTTTAAACTTTTTGTAGTAAAGTCGAATGTTTGCCTTCGTTTATCTTTTGAAGAATTTAGTTTTTTTTTCTAATTCATTAAGAATACTATTATTATGATTCAAAATTGCTTTATCATTATCTTCTTTTATACATGTGCTTATGTTGGATAAATTAAAATCGTTTAAAGAAAATCCATTGACATGTCAATTCTTTTCAATAACATTCAATGCAGAATTTTCGCCTATATTTTTTCCGTATTTAGATTGGTAAAACTGATCTTCATATCTTTCACATAAATCTGGTGCATTTATAGGATTATGATAAACGCAAATAAAAACGAATAATTGATCTCACTTATATATATATATCTTATATCATATTAAAATAAAACCACTTTTTTCCGTTTCTCTGGTTCTCCGAAATAGCACTTTTTAAAAGCGCATAATTTTTTCTAATAAGATTAACATTTTTTATTGGGTCTTATATAATTAGTACTTATTATTCATGAGCTTTTTTTGTGTTTTATTTTTTCGGGGCTCATTATTTTGGATTTCATTTGGGGCTTAATATCTGTGACTTTTATTTTTTCTAATTATCTTTCTCACTATTATTATTCCTATCTTTTTTTGTTCACCCCCCCAACTTCCAATTCTTCCTCCCCTTCATTACCCCTTTATTTTCTTTCTCCTTCTCTTTTTTTCTCTCTCGTTTCTTTGTTCTTCGCTCTTTCTCGCTCTTTTTTCCATCTGGATCATTTCAAGATTTGAATTCTTTTGTTAAAGATACATTTTCATGATCTTATTTTGTTGTGCTAATAAATGCATTGATGATTTTTTTAAGAAGTGTATATTTAAATTTAGTATTTTGTATATATAAAATACATATGTGAAGATATTATAATTAGAAATGAACACGGAATTGGTTTTTCGACACTCCGTGCGCAAAGCTCAATTTTGCACACTATTCACAAAGTAACACGTGCGAAAATTGAGCTTCTTACACGTCGTGTCAAAAAATACAGTTTGATACTTGTGCGAGGAAGTGATTCCTTTCTCATGTGACCTTTTTACTCTCGCTTCGCTCGGGCGAAAACCGCAACACGAGATAAAAATTACTTTCACGCACTAGTATCGAAATTCACTATTTAAGCATGTTTTACGTAAAAAGGTTATTTTTAATTTCATCGTTCAAATTTATAGTCATATATTAAGGTCTAGAATCTAAACATAAGAGCTGTTCTTTAATGATATTACACGTAACACGTTTTAAAATTTTGTCCAATGTCTACTGAATTCATTATCTAAACGATACTCAAGTTCGAAATTATACGTGATACTTACGGTCACCTATGAAGCCGAGCTTAATTTTCGACTTTTGTGAATTGTGCTATACAGTTTACATACGATTGAGGACATTCTTTACTTTCTTTCCTAGGTGAAAAACATCTTATTTAAATTGAAATATTCTTGAAAACAAAGCTTAAGTTTTCTATTGTATTTTCAATGTTCCTGGTTCTATATCATTACTTTATATTTTTTAGTTTTACTGATTTTTAGTATAAAGTTAATCTATGTTTAAAATTTTTTTTTGTTGTTGTTTTCGCTACTTTTATTTTTAATATTAAACTACATATATTTGCTCTTTATTGAAAATTGGTGAAGTTAATTATATACACGTAACGGAACAGAATTCCATGAAGAATGAACATGTGCACTTGGCGGAAAGGATATTTCTCCAAATGTGTATCTCAAATCGTAATGCTGCATATTTTACCACAGAAATAAGAGAACTTCGAATCATGCGTTGAGTTTTGCATCATGATTATTTTGTTTTTTTATTATATGTTATTTACGCGAAATACAAATGATAACAACTGAAATTTTATTGTTTATATTATTTTAAATAACAATACAGTAGACTCTCGATACAAGGGTATCGACGGGGCTGTAGGAGAGGAAATTTCTTGGAAATTCTCTTATAGGAAGAGTCCCCAACACGTTCGAGTAAGAGTTATAGCTCCGCCCACTGTCTCGTAGTGTAAGTTTAATTTAACGTGCGTGTATACGAAGTAGACGCAGTAGCCACGCCTACTGATGCGTGTGGAATAGCCATGTCCTATTCTATTGCTATACTGTGTCTCTCTCACTTACATAGTTCGTGGGGGAACTGACATACTTAGACTCGGTGGAGAAACAGCTCGGATTCCCTTATATCGCGATCCCTTGTATCGAGAGTCCACTGTATTTGATTCTATATGATTATTGAACTAACAAGGAGAGTGTTTCACCTTCGGGTCACCGATTTTTCTCAAATTTTAGGAATGTTTTCTAGATGCAGAAACATGAAGAAAGCCAAAATTTTAGAGACCAATGCTCAATATTTCTCTAGTTACAGGCCATTGAAGAAAATCACTAAAAAAGTCACTAGATTTTCAAACGCTTGTAGTTCCTCAGTATCATTAGCTATAAACTTAAACATTTTTTTAAATGAAAGTTGAACTAAAATCCTTTCGAAATAGCACCTATAGCATCTCAAAATATTATTGTTTCCCAAAGTTATGGCGTAATAAAGATTGGACCCAATTTCAGCTTTTATTATTAATTACACAGGCCTACAAATATTGGGGTCATGGAAGTTGTTGGAAAATGGAGGGTCATTTCCGAAGTAATTTTTTCCGTAGAATCCGAATCCGGGGTCCGAATTGCTCTATCACGTCAGGATTTTGAGATATTTGAGGTTATTTACCCAAAAAATGGCGTTTTTGGCTACTTTTGAGGTTATGTACAGAAGAGACAAAATTTTTTGGGAGTTTTTTTTTAGTTGCATCTTATAGCACTACTCTTCCTCTTTAATTTAAGAGTCGCAGAGTTCAATTACGATTTTTCTACACCAAGTTACGCCAATTTGAAATTACGAGATATGTCCTATCAATTGCATGACCATTTGCATTGAATACGTTGAGGCAGACATTTGTCTACTGGGTATTTTTTCTTCAAAATTTTTACTTGGGGATTTTTGGGGTTACTGATTACGAATATGAAGTTGAGATATTAAAATTTTCAAATTCAAGAAGGCGGATTCAAAATGGCGTATAAAAATTTTCAAAAAACATTGCAAATATGAAACATATTTTCATTTTCTGCTATCTAATAACTTTTGTTGTTACGATAAACATAATACATTATAGTAATTTATATTTACACAGGTATCGTGATATTGAATTTGACCTTCAGCTTGATCTTCAAGTGCATTTCAAGTTAAACTTTTTTTTACATTTAGCATTACCCAGGAACAACGACGTGGACGTAGTAAAATCTGTTCCCTTTGGGGTGCTGGATTTACGTGAGTCTCCTCGCCTCTCACGATCGGGGTGCTTAATTTACGTGAGTCCCCTCGCCTCTCACGATCGGGGTGCTTAATTTACGTGAGTCCCCTCGCCTCTCACGATCGGGGTGCTTAATTTACGTGAGTCCCCTTGCCTCTCATGATCGGGGCGCTTAATTTACGTGAGTCCCCTCGCCTCTCACGATTAGAAACTATTTCAGTTTAACTTATGAAATCTTTTTTTTTTATCTAGTAAAGATCTTGACCCAGACCGTCTCTTATGACGAACATTTAGCTCATCTCGTTGAAGACACCAGCAATAGTCCGCTAACATTGTTGGAGACCATTTACCCTGATAACGTCTTTCCATTTCTTTGAGGTCCTGATGAGATCGCTCACCTTGCTCTTCGCTTACGGCACCTAGATTTTCTGGAAACCATTCTAAATGAGAGTGTAAATAATGCAATTTTACGCTCATATTGCAACCTAAATTCTGAAATTTTTCAATCATATCGTCAATTATTTCTTTGTAATCACTAACTTTATTATTACCCAAAAATCCTTTAACAACTTTTTTAAAGCTAATCCAGGCTTCTTTTTCTACATTTGTCATAACCTGTTCAACCTCTGTTGTTTTCATTAATTCTCTTATTTGTGGTCCAACAAATATTCCTTCTTTTATCTTCGCCTCACTTAAATAAGGGAATTTATCTCTAAGATATTGAAATAATGCACCATCGGTATCAAGAGCCTTTACAAATTGCTCCATTAATCCTAATTTTATATGAAGCGGAGGCAACAAAACTTTTTTAGAGTCAATTAACGGTTGTTGAATAATGTTGGGATCTCCAGGTTTTAAAGTTTTACGAAGAGGCCAATCCTTTGTAACGTAATGCTTAACTCTATCTCTGCTATCCCACAAACATATAAAGCATGGATATTTTGTATAATCCAATTGTTGTCCAAGCAGCATTGAAACCATTTTTAAGTCTCCGCATACTTCCCATTTATGCTGTTCATATTTTATTGCTTTAAGAATAGTTTCTACATTTTCATATGATTCCTTTAGGTGTACAGAATGAGCAATAGGTATTGACGCATATTTATTTGAGTTATGCAATAAAACTGCTTTCAAACTTGTTTTTGAGGAATCAATAAACAATCTCCATTAATCAGTATCATAAGGAAGTTCTAATTTTTCAATTAAGCCTTTAACATCATTACAAAAAACATATTCATCACATGCAAAATAATACTCAACTAATTCCTTCTCTCGATTACGATACCAACTAAAAGTAGTTCCTGGAGCAAGAAGGTGTTTCTCTTGAAGTCTTGATCCTAACAACTCAGATTTTTCTTTCGACAAGCCTAAATCTCTGACTAAATCATTTAAAGAAGCCTGATCAAATAAAATAGGAGCATCAGAGGTTGATTCGATGTCTTCAAAATCCTGATTTTCAATATCGTCACAGACTGTATGGTCTTCAACATTTATTCTTACAAATGGAGGGCTTGGAGGAACATCACCAGATGCAAAAGGAATAGGCTTCGTTACGCTTGCTACATTCGGATATTTTATATTACAAGCATTTTTAATATTATATCCAAATGTTTTGGTTAAACAGAAATAACATTCATTGTGGCTAACAGGTTCACACCAAATTGCAGGAGTTTTGAAAGGCATTGGTGTTACTTCTTTATGGGCATTATACCAACGTCTTAATGTTTCAACACATGATTTACAAGCCGTATGTGGAACCCAAGACTTATCCTGATTAGTTATCGAAATATTGAAGTAATTAAGATAAAATATTTTTATCGTTTCATTGATTTTCATCGCATTTTTTGCGAACACGAAGCGACTACAAATGTAGCAAAAGCTGTCAGGATTATTTAAACACTTACGCGAGGTCATTATTGAAATGATCAATAGTTAGAATATTTAATTTAATACTTTATACCTCCAGCGAGTTGTTAACCAACAGATCAAATACAAATATTCACAAAATTTTTTCCAAAAAATAAGGCACCATGAAGGAACAATTAAGAGCTATCTAGTAAATTGTTGCCTAAAATGTTATTAAAAAAATGATTTATTTGCGATTACAATAAATACAGAATCAATACAAATGGTCTTTTTTGTACAAATAATAAAAAATTGTATATCAATGAGACGGGGCAAAATTATACTAAATGATTCACACTAAAGAAATGTATGCTTAAAGGAATTCCAAAGTGAGACGGGGCAAAATTAAAAAGAAAACATGTTTTAATATTGGCGAAGGGACTCCCGCTCGTAATTTCAAATTGGCGTAACTTGGTGTAGAAAAATCGTAATTGAACTCTGCGACTCTTAAATTAAAGAGGAAGAGTAGTGCTATAAGATGCAACTAAAAAAGAACTCCCAAAAAATTTTGTCTCTTCTGTACATAACCTCAAAAGTAGCCAAAAACGCCATTTTTTGGGTAAAAAACCTCAAATATCTCAAAATCCTGACGTGATAGAGCAATTCGGACCCCGGATTCGGATTCTACGCAAAAAATTACTTCGGAAATGACCCTCCACTTTTTGACAACAAAACCATGTTGGCCTGTGTTAACGTTTTAAGCAGACAATTAAGGTCCAATCTTTATTACGCTCTAACTTTGGAAAAAAATAATATTTTGAGATACTGTAAGTGCTATTTCGAAAGGATTTGAGCTCAGCATTCATTTAAAAAAAGGTATAAGCTTCTAGCTAACAATGCTGAGGAACTACAAGCGTTTGAAAATCTAGTAACTTTTTTAGTGATTTTCTTCAATGGCCTATAATTAGAGAAATATTGAGCATTGGCCTCTAAAATTTTGGTTTTCTTCATGTTTTTGCATCCAGAAAACATTCCCAAAATTAGAGCAAAATCGGTGACCCGAAGGTGAAACACTCTCCTTGTAAGAAAAAAAGTTTGATTTGATAAAATTATAATTCGGATCATGAAATAAGAAAGTTATATTGTCTACTAAAATTATGCTATTAAGTAATCAGAAATAATGATGTAAAATTTGCTCTATAATTTGAAATTGTATTATGTCGGTGGTAAAATATGCGATGTTGCCATTTGAATTTAACATTCGGAAAAATATCCTTTCCGCCAAGTGTACTTCCATATATAACATATTTAAACTTAGACTTATATTGTTTAATAAACTTAAGCTTTTCTTTAATATTTATTTACATATACAATAACGTATATGTGAATTCAATATTTAAAAGTTAATTTACTTTTTAGTGAATTTTAAAGATTATTGTATTTAAAATATTCATTAAACCAAATATGGTTAAAACTTATAAGTATTTTAAATTAAATTGTTTAAAAACATAAAAATAAAAAATAATTTACTTTTGAGCGCTTAATGGATGTTGATAATTTACGTGGAGTGAAAGAAAAAAAAATTCATATCTTAAAGGTATGTTGTAATAATCTTTTAATTCTAATTTTAAATTTTAAATCTTTTATAATATAAATAATATAAAAAAAGGAGGGGAAATCGAAAAGATTACATTTTTAGAGCCTGACAGCGGCCAAAATCTTTTGTAATATAGATGGACATATTATCAAAGTCTACACTTGAGTTGCTTTTAGACTAAAGAAAAAATTTGTTTATTAACAATCATCCTATTTTATTGTTAAGTCCTGGTTTTACACCAGGACGGAATTAATGATTGATTATGTTGTTGATATGAGGAAAATGTATTTTATCATAATATTAAATAAAAGAACAAAGTTTGATTTCAAAATATTTAATTTGAAAGTTAAGTCTAGTGATAGAAAAGCTCTACCAATTTTAATTGTTATAAATCGTTCTCACGATTAAATATACTTGAATTGAAATAATGTAGATCAAAATATAATTGTAAGAATCTTACCTTGATTCGGCTAAGTAGATACAGGCAGACAGTAAATAAGTACACTTGATTTAATATTTTAACCCTTTGAAGCACACATTTTTCTATTAAGAGTTATTCGATGAAAATTGGTATACTAAGGTTTTTGGGGTCGCTGATTATGAATCTGATGTCAGATTTATGAAATTCTGTATCCAAGATGGTGGATTCAAGATGGTGGATATTTATTTTTCCGTCTATGAGCTCAAATCTTGCGAGACTCTGCTTAGGAGGATTCCTGCGTGCACTGATTACGAATCTGATGTCAGAATCATGAAAAGACGCATCCAAGATGGCGGATTGAAGATGGTAGATATTTATTTTCCCGTCTATGAGCTCAAATCTTGTGAAACTCTGCATAGAAGGATTCCTGCGTGCACTGATTACGAATCTGATGTCAGAATCATGAAAAGACGCATCCAAGATGGCGGATTGAAGATGGTAGATATTTATTTTCCAGTCTATGAGCTCAAATCTTGTGAAACTCTGCATAGAAGGATTCCTGCGTGCACTGATTACGAATCTGATGTCAGAATCATGAAAAGACGCATCCAAGATGGCGGATTGAAGATGGTAGATATTTATTTTCCCGTCTATGAGCTCAAATCTTGTGAAACTCTGCATAGAAGGATTCCTGCGTGCACTGATTACGAATATGATATCAGATTTATGAAATGAGGCACACATTCGGTGAGGCAAGTCGGTGGATTCAAGATGATGGATACTATTTATCCTACCTACGGGTTCCAATTTTATAAAACCAATCATGTAAGGATTTTTTGAGTAGCTGGGGACGAATCTGACATAGCATCTTTGAAAATTTGTGTTCAAGACGGTAAATTCAAGATGATAAACGAAAATTTTCTCATTCTTGGCGTGATCCAGAGCTAACGACGAGGACGTGATGAGATGTAGCTCGCTTTTTTTTTTTTTTTTTTTTTTTTTTTTTTGTCTTTTTTTTTTTTGTCTTTTTTTGTTTTTTTTTTGTCTTTTTTTGTTTTTTTTTTTGTCTTTTTTTGTCTTTTTTTGTTTTTTTTTTGTCTTTTTTTGTTTTTTTAATTTTTTTTTGTATTTTTAAAATTTTTTAGTAATTTTTGGTAATTTTTTAATTTTTCAATAAATTATAAATTGAATTTATTAGTTTTATTTCCATTGGTGTACTTTCCTTGTTTTCAAATGTCATAATAGTATAAAGTGAGAAATTTTTTCGTCCTAAAATAGTTGTAATTATTCATAGAATATTATTCATGCCATGCTCGGAAACAATTACGATTTGACACAAGACATAAAGGTACTTTACAGGTGACACAAATCCAGGTCGTTCTTTTTTGATTCCTCTTTGTACTACAATGTGAGCATCTTTTAGACTCATCCGTGCATTCAGGCATATGAGCTGCTTGAGAGTGCCTTTTTTCTATTGATACTTGAGGCTTGTTTGTTGTGCGAGTGTCTGATCTATCTTGTTGTTCCTTCCCTTCTTGGTGGGAATTTTAGAGCCTACTAGTTCTTCAACTAGCAAACCTCGAAATTGTTTCAATGTCATGGCTGGCTGTAAATTCTTACTTGTGTATAAAATATATGCATTTACTACTGTGACGTCAACAAAATGCCAAAATATTCTCAACCACCATCTTTTTGATTTTCTATCAATCCTGTAAGAAGCTACGAGTCGATCAGAATAATCAACATAACCCATATGATGATTATAATCTGAACTCATTACAGGGCAACTTATGGAGCGCACAGAACCATCCTTCTGTCTACGATTGACAACAGTCATTTCAGAAGGATCATGATAGTTTGACAAGAAAAAAACTGGTTTCTTGTCCATCCATTTCATCCATATCAAACCTGTATTAGAAGTTTTGAACTGAGATTCTCCAGTGTCCAATTTTTGGTCAGTTTTTTTATCAGATTTAGGCAAACCAGCCCGATTTTGTCTCACTGTACCACATGCAAAAATCTGATCCTGTTTCAGAGTTATCATTAGTTGAACTCCAGTAAAAAAGTTATCAAAAAATACTCTATGATTGCCACCAATAAGTTCTCGTGTAAGATCTTTTACTTATCTCAGTCCTAATCCTTTCTCAGCACTTTCAGTTTTGCCGGTGTAAACTTGAAATTCACAAACAAACCCAGATTCATCTGCTCTAACCCAAACCTTATACCCTCGTTTGACTGGTTTGGCTGGCATATACTGCTTCATACTGCTTCTTCCTTTGAATTTAATCATAGATTCATCAACTGATTGATTCTGTCCTGGTCTCCAGCTATTTTTGAAAGTCTGAGTAAGTTCGTATAGAAGAGGTCTCAACTTATACAATTTATCGTACCCAGGCTCCCCTTTTTTTGGTTCCTTAGAACTATCATTCATATGAAGATGAGATAAAAAGAATCCAAATCGATTCACGGTCATCAGAGGAGATATGTAAGAGTCATGCCACTGAGGATTGGTACTCCAGTAATCTCGATAGGAAGGTAGTTTTTTCACACCCATCAGAATATTGATACCTAAAAATATTTTAAGTTCATCTGTGGTAATAGGATCGTGTTTTTTTTTTTTTTTAGTAGCATACAAATTTGTTTGTTGTACAATATGATCGAGAAGGTGCTCAGGAAATAGATGGAGAAATATTTTTGACGGAGAATCAACAGAATCTGGAATATTAGGGCCAAAATCTTTGGAGAATGGGATATCTGTTCTAGGTCGAGCCATAGATGTCCAAACTTGACTCCCTGAAGCAGGTTCAGTATCTTCTTCATCTGACGTTTGAGCATCTGGACCAATATCATCCAAGGGAGGGCTAAGTCCTTTCGTTAGTATTCTTGGAACAAGAACCTCTTCTTCGTTTTCGGAATCACACATTCCATCAACTGATTCCGAATCACTCGGAATATCAGTTATTACTACCCTCCTTTTACTTTTTCCCATATTCTTCATATAACAAAATTCCAGTGATCACGAGTTTTCCTATAGTATTATAATCTAGCCAGTATCAACAAATTTTGCGTAATTTATAAGCAGAAAATATTTAGCAAAAGAGGAACCTATATACTTTCAATAAAGTATCGAGTTTTGAATTGTATCTAAATACAGTTATAGTTCGTACATTATTTTGATTTCCTAAATGTTATTGATACATAATCTTTTTCTAATCAAGCATACAGTCATGGATTCACATACTTCTGAAGAGTTTAAAATTAGTGATCTTGGGAAACCACCTTGTAGCGAGTAGGTAAAGAAAAATAATTTGAACAGAAATTTTAAGAATATCGGTTTCGTTGGACTTCAAGTCATATGAATATGAAAAAATTTCTAAAGGATTTCACGCATATTGGTTCTTATCCGTCAACGTTTTTGAGCCTCCGGGACATGTAATCTAAGAAAATCAATAACGATTATCAGTTTTGATATATGTGAAGCTGCGAATTTTCGAACATCTTTTACAGGATTCATCAATCATCAACGTCCCTTACTCGGAAATATTCAAATTAGTTTTTTAGAAACTCTAAAAAACTGAGTGACACTAAATGATTGTGTAATTCTTCGTCAAAATTGTGAATAATAAAGTCATAATAATTTTCAGAAGTCAGATTTCAAACTCTTACAAAAGAATTTCAGATCTCTGATCATTCAATAAGATACTCGAACACTAATTTTCCAGGAAAAGAGCAAGATCTATGAAAATTGATATTATATTGCCATTTTGCTCCCGCAGTTGTGAATTTCGTATAATTAATTCAAATATTATAATCAGCGTCTTCGAAAACTAAAATACCCACATATTTCTCAAAAAATCTAAAAAAAAAACTAGAATCCACGTGAATTTTCGTTTTTTTGGCCACCATTTTGGATCCGCCATTTTTTATTTTGACAAACCTGATACTAAATTTATAATTAATGACTTCGAGAACTGGAATATGATTTTTCCTAGGAAATAAAGAAAAAAGCCGGATTTACGTGAATTTTCATTCATTTAGCCGCCATTTTGAATCCGCCATTTTGAATTTTCAAAATCTGACGCCAAATTCGTATTCAGCGACCCTAAAAACCCTTGTGTATAAATTTTCATAAGAATAAGACCAAAAACGTGGTCAAAAATGAATTTCTCCCGAAAAATCACGTTTTTTTTGCATATGATTGTTTATAAACAATAAAATATTGTTGTCCAAGGAATGTGCAATTTTTCTACGTGTCCTTTAATATCTTGGGGATGAACGAAAAGTAAAAACCCCATTTTAAACCCGTTGTAACGAAAATAAATAATTAAATAGAGAAAGAATTTAGGTGGTAAGTATACTTACCACTATGCTTCAAAGGGTTAATTATAGTGATTTTATTTGTTACTTTTATAATAAACTGAATATAGTGCGCGAATATTTGAATAATTTTATAGTGCGAGGAATATAGTTATAATAATTATATCTTTGAAGTGCTTGTAGAAATTCTTTGATAAAGTGCTTTGAAAAAGTGTCTGCTTTAAAGTGCTTATTAAAGTGCTCCTTCATCCTGATTTGATCTGTCTTTTTATATTGATGATCCCTACCTTGTTTAAGAATGATTGTTTTATAATTTGAAATTTTGAATTGATGTCAATCGATGGAGCAATGCTTATTATGCATTTTGATTCTTATTGAATGATATGGTTAACGTGGTAAATCTGGTTCATGTAGTCTTCGTAATTGTACTTATTTTTTTGATTCTGAAAATCGCATTGCACTTCGTTTCTTAACAAATGACTTACTTTTACAATATGCTTGCTAAGGTTAATTAGCTGATTGATCAATAACTGCATATTTTTGGAATGATAAATTTTGAAATAAAAGATACGTCGTGACGTAACATTATATTAAAGTGATACCACTTTTTTCTACGAATCTCCGGCTCTTCTAATTCCTGCATTTTTTAGGTGTGTGTAATTTTTCTTGTAATAAGATTTGCATTTACTTTTGGTTCCTATATAATTAGTAGTTATATATTAAAGTGATACTACCTCAGTTCTTGGGTCCTACGGATCTACGCATTACTCGTAAAAAGAATAGCAATTTTTTATTGAGTCCTACATAATGAGTAGTTATCATATACAAGCACTTTTTTGGGACTCATTTTTTGGGTATTATTTGGGCTTTAGTATATGTATTTCGTATATAAATTATATACTCTTCTCCTATGTTTCACTATATTTTGCTTTATTATCTTTTTTCACTCTCTATTGTTCCTAAATTTTTCTCTTACTCCCTCTATCTTAAGGTACCCTTCTTATTATATTATTATTAAGGATATCGGGTAGGCAGTTCTATGGGAATAGAACTACCTAATGCTGCCTAGGCCAAAGGCCCTTTGCAACCCCATAGTTTAGTCTCACCAGCAACCCTTCACCACAACCTTATGGATGGGTTCCGGGCATGTGCGGTTGGACATAGTTAGATTAGTAGCAATGTTTCGTGATCTCTTTATATAAAGAAATCACATTATTTAAAGGGAGTGCCTTGATTTTGTTAATGTCAGGGTACTCCATTTCTATGTGTTTCATTCTAGTTGTCGCTAGTTCCTCACACTCACAGAGGATGTGCTGAGCCGTCTCCAAGGCGACCCCGCACCATCTGCATGCAGGAGAACCAGCTACTTTTATGTTGTACATGTGGTAATTTAATTTACCTTGCCCTGTCGCTATTTGTGCGACTATGTTCATATCTTCTCTGCTTAGGTTCAGACCCCGTGCCAACCACGCATGATTGGGATCGTCACCTAGCAGAGCTTTAGCTTGCTTGCAACCTAGTGCATTCCTCCAGGTTGTCCTATGTTGTGTCTCTCGCCATTGACACATTCTTTCCTTAATTTGGCTCATCTGAATTCCCAAAGCAGGCTCAGGGCAAATTAGTGGTGTTTTTGCAGACAATTTTGCTAGGTCGTCTGCTACCCTGTTGCCTTTGATTCCCACGTGACTGGGAACCCAGTAAAGTTCGAGTTCCCTGCATCTTTCTCCTAAAGTATTTAGTGAGTTGATGCATTCCTCTACCAGACTAGACTCAGTTTTATCTCTTTTTAAGCCCATAAGTGCCCCTTTGCTATCCGAACAGATGTTCACTATGTCTTGGTTACTCGCATCTAGTGCCATCTGAGCAGAGATTAGTATAGCCACCAGTTCTGCCTGAAAAATTGAAGCCTGCTTGCCTAGCGGGACTATAATCCTTTTCCCAAGCCTCCTTCGATAGATGCCTGCTCCAGTACCCGTTGCGGACTTTGATCCATCCGTGTACGGATCCGTGTACGGAGTTCGGTATTCTATCGTTACCTTTTTCTGACAGCCAGTCTTCTTTGGTTGGGAAAATCGCCTCGAATTTATTGTTCAAGTGATATTTCGTTACCATCAGATCTGACCTCATCTTTAATAATACATCTTGTTTAAGGCAAGGAGGGTTAGTGTGTTCATCTCTCCCTGTCCACATGTTGAGAGCAATCAGTTTGCATGCAGACCTTGTAGCAGCCTCTTGTACATACAGTTGTAAGGGTGCTACTCCCATCAAGAATCCCAGGGCTTCTATGAAAGTAGTCCTCATTGCTTCTGTCATGGCTCTCAGGACAAGTCCCCTTAACCTATCTAGGAGCTTCGCTGTTGTTGTTTGGCTGGTGCGTTTCCACCATACCACTGCTGCGTAAGTTAGTCTAGGAATGAGAATTGTCCTAAACATCCACAGGATGGTTGAGGGTTCAAGTCCCCAATTTCTTCCAATAGTTCTCCTGGTAAGCCAAAACATATTGGTGAGCTTCCTGCAGCACTCTTCTACCTGGGGTTTCCAGTGTAGCTTGCTGTCCAGTATCACCCCCAAGTATTTGGCCTCGGATTTTGGTGTTAATACTTGGCCTCCTAGCTTTAAGGTTTTGTGCAGTTTCCACTTGTACCTCCTCGTGAAGACCACCACCTCTGTTCGTTGGTTTTGTACCAGTTCCAAAGTCTGTCCAATGCTGCCTGTAATATATCTGCTAGTGGTTCAAGGAAACACCCCCTCACCACTATCATTATATCACCAGCATATCCAATGACATGGCATCCGGTTTCTTTAACACAGGTTAAGGCACCTTCTGCCACCAAGTTCCATTCTAAGGGGGAGATCACACCATTCTGAGGACAGTCATTCGCGACTGTACCTCTGACCGTGGTATCACCCCTGGTTACTTCCAATAATCGGTGACTCAGCATGTCACGGATCCAATCCGTGATCATGTCCGGTACTCCTTTATTCTCGGCTGCTTTACAAATAGCCTCTGTTGGGGTGTTGTTAAAAGCCCTCTCTACTTCCAGAAGGGCTCCTATGGCGAATCCTCCTGTTTCTATATCTTCCTCGATTAATGACACTGCTTTGTGCAGTGCTGTTTCGGTAGATTCGCCTTTTGTGTAGGCGTGTTCTTCTGGTTATAGCGGATTCTGCGTGAGACCCGTCTCCTTGATGTATCTGACGATGAGCTTCTCTATCGACTTGAGCAAAAAGGACATTAGACAAATCGGTCTGAAGTCCTTTGCCGTGGAGTAGCTGCTTCTTCCTGGTTTAGGAATGAAAACTACTCTTGAATTCCTCCAGTTTTCGGGTGTATAGCCCAGCAACAAACAGGCTCTGGCCAGTCTCACGAAAGGGCCGAGGATAACCTCCGTGCCCTGCTGAAGCAAGACCGGGTACACCCCGTCCACCCCGGGAGACTTAAACGGCCCAAAGGAGAACCAGGACCACCTGACACTGTCTGAGGAGACAATCCCGGCCGCAAGCTTCACCCTAGCTGACTTATCAGCGGGTCCACCGCGACCAGGACCCCAATTCACCCTTGAAGGGTTATCAGGTTGATTACTCTCCTTACCCTCTAAGTTAATAAAATCCGGAAAGTGCGTCCTCATCAAGCAGCCCAAGGTCTCCCCGTCCGTCACTGAGTAACCACCCTCTGGAAGTCTAATGGCACCCAATCATGCCTCCGGATTCCGTGCAAACAGTTTGTCTAGTCGAGATGCCTCCGGACCTTGTTCCACTTCCGAACAGAACTTCCTTCATCCTTCCGTGTGGGCCCTTCTGACCTTCCTTCTGTATTCTTTCTGTTTATCCTTCCACTTCTGCCAAGGTAACTCCGCTTTGGATTTCTTGGCCTTTTTGAACAATCTTTTGACTGTCTCCTTAAGAGTTTCCAGTTTGTGATTCCACCATGGAGACTCATACTTTGTCCTTGCTTTCTTGAGAGGACATCTCTTAAAGAATGCCGAGATGATAGACTGTTAGAGCATTTCCACCGCCCCTTTTATCTCTTCCCTATTCCCAATATTTTTAGGGAATGCTCTCATTGCTATTGAGAGTTCTTTTTTGTATGTACACCAGTCCGTATTCCTTGGGTTCCTAATCCATTTGACCTCCTGAAACAGAAAACAAATATTAAACGTGATCTGTGCATGGTCAGAGAGCGTCGGTTCTTCCGACACTCTCCAATCCTGCACAGCATGAATAAAGTTTTGTGAACACAGTGTTAGGTCGATCACTTCTCTTCTCTTTATATTAAAGAAGGTAGGTTCCGAACCCCTATTAAGAATATCTAGTTCAGTGGTGGCTAAGTACTCGAGTAGGGCCGATCTTCTAGCATTCGTGTCCGTGCTGCCCCACATCGTATGGTGCGCATTGGCATCACATCCCAAAACCAGAGGGAGTCCCCTCTCGCCACAATGGTACACCAACTTAATTACCTCTTTTGTAGGAATTTCTTCCTCATAGGGGAGATAGACTGAAGCTAGTACTACCTCCTTTGAAACATCTCTTATGGAGAGTTTTACCTTAGTAGCCACTACATCTCGAGTAATGACTGCCATAAGTGGCGTGTTTTCCAGACCTTTGATCCAGATACACGCTCTGGGTTTGACTGCTATTGGATCTTTGACAATTTTGTCACCTCTTCCAAGTGCTTTAATAGAGCCTATGACGGTCCATGGTTCTTGTATCAATGATACATGTGTGCGCCGCAGACTGACTTCTCGCAAGAAGAGCTGAGGAGTCTTCACTGTGGTGCAAGTTAATCTGAGTAATTCTAAGGATCCCCTCCATTCGGAAGTTCCCCTATTGATTACTTGATGCTTCCACGGTCTTGACAGAGTATCTAACTTCAGCTCTGCCCATACTGTAGTAAGCCTTGTTGTCTGATGAACTCTTTTTTTAGACTTTTGATAGACGATTCGGGAATGCCGACTATAAGCATCATTTCCTCCTCGTCTAGCTTACCTTCCGACTGCTCCGTTGACCCTTGGTCTGGTTGCGTCTTCTGCTGGTCCTTTGGTTCTGCTGGACCCTGTTGTTGTTGCAGTTTGCTTGGCTTCCGGGATTCCGAGACCGCGTACAGCCTCCAGCCATCCACCTTAAGGGATGGATTGAGCCTCTCCAGCCTCTTCAGCGCCACTCTCGGTTCTACCTTTGTAGGTAGCAGGATCGTGGCCCTAATCAGACGCTGGAGCAGCTCAATCCCCCCTACTCTAAGGATGGGAGCACCTGGCGGACTCTTCTCGCCCATCTGTCGCACAAACCACTCCCTATTGAATCGGTCCGCTGGCACGACGACCATTGCACCGTTCTTCACAATAGAGTCTTCAAACCTCGGCAGTTTTCCGCCCTCTATTTAGTCAACGCGCTCCTCAATCTTTTTGCGAAGATTTGTCAGATTACTTGACGAGAAGCATTTATCTGGATACTCCACCGGAACCACCACTACCGTGAGTGGGTTTGTCCTTTGTGCAATTGACAGGGAGCCTTCTCCCGGCCCAACGTTGTTTCTTTTAGGGGGTCTTTGCCCCTCCAGTGGAGTATCGCTTGATGTTTTGGGTCTCTTGACTCCTTTGATATGAGAGGGAGTAAAGGGCAAAGAGGAGGAGGGCGTGCCTTCTTGACGTTTTTTCCTTCTCTGCTTGTTCCCAATTTTCTTTGTTTTGTTGAGAGTTCCCCTTCCCAGGTTCACCAGCATAGTTCCAGTTCGTCTTTCCAGGTTCACCGGCGTAGTTCCGGTTCCCCCTTCTAGGTCCACCGGCGTTCTATGGGTTCCCCTTTCCAGGTTCACCGACGTATTGGCAGGCACTGGTTGCGCTTTCGGTTGGGTCACCAGTTCTTGTTGAGTGGTTCTCGTTCCTTCCACACTACCAGGTTGCGTAAGGTTTTTGTTGTTATTTTGCACATCCATTTTGAGTCCCACAAGTAGCTAGGGAAAGGCTGGTTCACCTCCACAGAGCCCCGCATGCAGAGGTGAGGCATTAATACTCGTAAAGGTCGCCCGGTATCTACGAGGCACGGTTTGAGATCACTGTAACCCCTGGGCCACGAACAACATCGGCACGGTTCGCATTACACCTTTAGTCGGGGGGTGATGTATTTTATTAACGCCCGATATCTCTCCACCACCAGAGAGAGTCGGGGGGTTGTTTCTTAGTCACCTCGGGCTGCTGAGCCATCCTAGATTTAGCTAGGCGAACCCTCGGGCTGACGATGCTAAGCCGGATTTTCCGCGCCCCCGACGCCTGTACCCCAGGCGCCCCGCGGCTGTCAACCGCCAGGACCTCCAGAAGCCGTCAGCGCCAGCAGCACAAGCGCCCCCCACCCCACGTCCCCAGAGCATAGAGGCACCGACCCACCATCCCCCGAACGAGAAGATCTTAGGCTCCCAAGCCTCCAAGGCTAAGCTTCCCCACCGTACTCTTACGAGGCACCCTACAAGGTCCTACAACCCCTAGAGGAAGTTCCCTTCTTAATTTTCTTTTTCTTTTCAAGTATAGACTTCAATTATGATATATTATTAGAGTCTACACTTGACTAGCTTTTAGACGAAAAGGAAAATTTGTTGTCAACAGCGCATCTCTAAATGCAGCTAAATTTAACTCAATCAGCTAATTTTTAACTGTCGTTTTGTCAGTTTTTATCTAAATTTTGTATAGTTTAACTGACTTTCAGAATAAATTCAACTAATTTTTAAATAAATTTATCCTACTTCTGCTAAGTTTTAACTAACTTTTAGCTAACTTCCATAAAACTTTTAGATATTTTTTAGCTAACTTGTAGCTTCTATTTAAAAAAAATCCCAGCTAAATTTCAGCTATATTATAGCTAACTGGGTGCATGATTGATTGTTATACACGGCGGTAGCGTCGACAACAGTGGCGAAAACTTCTTATAATATAAAAAGATATAGATATTTCTATATGTTTAATGTTACGTCAAAATACGCGTCACCGATGGCTCAGCTCGAAGCGAACTAGCTTACTCATGCACAACTGTCTTCGCGTCGCTTCCATCTAGCCTGCCTGCAAGGCAAGAGAACCCAAGCTCTCTCACTTGGATACGAGCCAACAACCAAGCAGCAGTTCTTACTCTACTCACTCGCCTCACCATTAAACAGTTCATTATTTTAGCTTCGCTTGCACAAGAAGAGAACAAATTAACTGAAGAAGAAAATCATTGGTTTATTAAGCAGCGAACGAAGATAACTAGCAATCAAGATTATCTTTACTTGAGTACCAGAAGTTATTTTTCAATTCAATACTAAAATCACGTTCATGAATTCGAATCTTATAGATGAATCTCAATCTTGTGAATACTGAAGATTATCAAGTTCCAACTTTAATCTTGAATTCACACGGTTTAAGAAAAATATTTAAAAAAATGTACTAACTTGAGTCAGTAGTCAAAAAAACATTACCAGTCGTTTTTTAATTGACACTCAGTACATAAATTAAGACGACCTATATTAGTACATCTTTTAAGGCGACTTATCCCAAAAATTATTTGATATAGTACCGAATTTTTCCGTACTATGGAACTAAATTATCTTATACTAACATATTACCTATATAATACGCACTGCGGCGCTGTCAAGTATGAAACTTCAATACAATTAATACCTAACAACGTAAAAACCATTAAACTGTATAAAAATTTTGAACAGATGATAAATATGATGTAAATCATATAATATATATCAATTTTAAATTATTAATAATTAATTTTAAACTCAAAAGCTAACTATTCTAAAACGAAGTACGGCAGATAAACAAAAAATTGAAAATGAACTTCAGTTTTCAAATAGCTGTAGCTCCGTCAATTTTTGCCTTTTTGGATGTTCTTTTAAAGGAAATGTGCAAAATTCAGTCTAGTTTTATATGCCGTTTTGATTTTTGCGATATAGTAAAATTGGTGGGTGATCAAAAAAAAATTTAAAGGGAAAATTTTTATGGGATGACTTTTGTAAAGGGTCCTAGAATAAGTACCCTTTACAAAAGTCATCCCTTCGGTAATAAAAAATAAATTTTAAATATTTTATTTTTAATTTTATTTTACATAATTTAAAAGATGTTAATATACAGAATCAAAAATATTTAGAGCATGATTTAATTGTCTACGTTTAAAGAATTAATTTGGAAAAAATCTTTGAAATAAATTGAAAATTCTTCTAAATTATTAAAGGAGTGTTAATAAAATAAAAACATTATTGAAAATTAAGAAGTTCAATTTTTTATGATAGAATGTGTATGTGTGTGAATTTGTATACATGTGCATGTATATATCGATGGTGGCTACGAAAACAATCACAGCTGTGTAATTGACTACGAAAAAAAACATCTCCAAAAGTGCGGCAAAAAAAACACATCTTCATAAGCGCGGCGAAAATTTTCAATAATGTTTTTATTTTATTATAGTCCAATCAATAGAGACATTTTGAGGACATTAATTAGGGGCTTAATAAAACCTATGTAGAGATGTTGAGGACGATGAAAAAACTTACCTTATATGGCTGATTCCATTCAGATCCATGCAGGCCGACACTGATCGAATTTTTTTTTTCCTTCTAAGTAATAAAAATACCTTCTATTATGTATATAAAGATAAAATTTACCTCGTAGAACGCTCAAAAAATTTTTTTTTTTTTTTTACTACAACAATTTTAGTGTTGGATGTAAAAACGAAAATTCAAAAATTGAAAATGAACCTCTACTTTTAACTGACTATAGCTCCGTCAATTTTTAACCTTTTTAGGCGTTCTTTTAACGAAAATGTGCGGAATTATGTCTAGTTTTAAATGCGATCTCGATTTTTGTAATACAATTTGATCTCACTGAGTTATTTACGAAAAACCGAAAAAAGCGATTTTTTTCAAACACGATTTTCTCAAAAACTATATTTTTTTTTTTTTTTGAAATTTTTATATGATTTTATACATGGAAAATACTAACTTTTAGGGTAGGTGAGAATATGCGATTTTGCCTTATTTTTTTTAAACAGATTTTTAAACGTTTTTTTTTATATTTTCGAGTTTAAAACATTGATACCATGGCGCATCGTACTATTTTCCCAACTTTACGTGTTCTTACAACTATTTTTATGCTTTTATTTATTAATATATCAAAAATATCAACAATAATCTTTAAAATAAACCCCGAATCATATATTTTGATCAATTAGAACCGAAGTTATGACGATTTGAAGTTTAAAAAAAATGCTGAAACTTTAAATAAATATGATATTTACATTGAGGAATTCCAATTTTTGTTAAAGATTAAAATCTGAAGATATAAATTTTTTAATTAAAAAAAAAAGTTATTTTGATGAAAGAATACATAACCATTTATCCTCTTTTTATGGTACATTATTATAAAAAAAATTTTTTTTGTTGAAGAATATAATTTTTTTATCAGTTTGAATTTTGCGCCTAGAATTTGAATTTATTTTGTAGGGAGTTGACGTATGTCACTTCTAGGTGGCGATGATTCGTTCTTTGCATTCTTATCAACGACTTGACGCGTTTAAAAATATAAGAAAAGGAAGATAAAAAATAAAGTTGTTTAAGAAAAATTATTTTTTTCGATCTGTCATCGAACAGAATATCAATAATGGCATCACTGATTGTCAAAATGAAGTGCAAGGATTTAAAAGAAAGGCACAAAAAAGTTGTTTATGATTGCTCCAAAAGTCCGCTTAGAGAATTAGGTGATCTAACGGAGTCTTTGAAGCGCTTGTATCCAAATATTTCTTTCTCTAGAGAAGATAAAGTATGCCCTTCGTGTTACAAAATATTATTAGATGAAGTGAAAAATACGCCTATTTCATCAACTTCAAGCAGTCAACAATCTTCGGAAGATTTTATTCATAGTGAGGCTGTGGTAGAACAGCTCAACGAGACTTCAAGTAATTTGAAATTAAACATTTCACCAATTAAAATGCCTCAAAGTATCAAAATCAAGATGCGAGAATCTTATGCTCTTCGAAAAAGAAAACAAATAAACGATGCATTTGATTCACAAATAGCAAGTAAAATGAAAGTTTACGATATAACGGATTTGCCCGAATTGAATGAAAATAATGAATGTAAAACAAATGATAAATGGCCTGAGAATATTAAAATTGCATTAGATAATTGTTCAAATTTTCTCGAGAAAGTGCGATTGTTGAGTATTATACCAAGTGATATTTCCAAAGATTATTTATTATCAGTTTTACCAAATGTAACTATTTATATGATTGATCAAGCAGGATCATTGGTAAATAATAAAAAAATTTTTATTATAATAATGTACCATAAAAAGAAGATAAATGGTTATGTATTCTTTCATCAAAATAACTTTTTTTTTTTAATTAAAAAATTTATATCTTCAGATTTTAATCTTTAACAAAAATTGGAATTCCTCAATGTAAATATCATATTTATTTAAAGTTTCAGCATTTTTTTTAAACTTCAAATCGTCATAACTTTGGTTCTAATTGATCAAAATATTCGATTCGGGGTTTATTTTAAAGATTATTGTTGATATTTTTGATATATTAATAAATAAAAGCATAAAAATAGTTGTAAGAACACGTAAAGTTGGGAAAATAGTACGATGCGCCATGGTATCAATGTTTTAAACTCGAAAATATAAAAAAAACGTTTAAAAATCTGTTTAAAAAAAATAAGGCAAAAGCGCATATTCTCACCTACCCTAAAAGTTAGTATTTTCCATGTATAAAATCATATAAAAATTTCAAAAAAAAAAAAAAAAAAATATAGTTTTTGAGAAAATCGTGTTTGAAAAAAATCGCTTTTTTCGGTTTTTCGTAAATAACTCAGTGAGATCAAATTGCATTACAAAAATCGAGATCGCATTTAAAACTAGACATAATTCCGCACATTTTCGTTAAAAAAACGCCTAAAAAGGTTAAAAATTGACGGAGCTATAGTCATTTAAAAGTAGAGGTTCATTTTCAATTTTTGAATTTTCGTTTTTACATCCAACACTAAAATTGTTGTAGTAAAAAAAAAAAAAATTTTTTTGAGCGTTCTACGAGGTAAATTTTATCTTTATATACATAATAGAAGGTATTTTTATTACTTAGAAGGAAAAAAAAAATTCGATCAGTGTCGGCCTGCATGGATCTGAATGGAATCAGCCATGTAAAACGTAACAAAAAAAAAACGGTAAAAAATGCTCCAGGAGGCTGCAAAGATGGCCAAAACAGCTTTTTTAATTCTCTGAAACAACCTATGCACTTTAGCAAAAAAAGTAATTAATAAAAGTATTAGTGAATAAAAAAACCTACAATTTGACTACTGTCGCGATTATTTTCGTCAATTAGTTATTGCAATAAAGCCAAAAAACCATCAAAAATGGCCATTTCTTGGATATCAATTATTTATTGCAAAAATAATTTTTTAAATATTTTTAAACTTTCAAAAGGAAGCCTTCATAAATACAAACAGAAAGAGAGGTTGTAACAGCAAATCGGTTTATTTGTTGCTGAGATATTCCCTATTGTTACGTTCAGCATATAGGCTAAATTATTAATCATTTTTTTTTAACGAATTACTGAATTTCAGCCATCCATCGACTTCCTTTTGACTAAAGAGCGAGCGCTACGTCTCTGGAGTGGGGTTGGAAGTCTAAAAAAAAAGGGCAAGAAAAGGTAAAATAAATCAGTAGACATCCATGCAATTGCCAGAGTTATATAAATTTATTTTTCTTTCCCTTTTTTTTTATTAATCCAAACAAGAAGCCCTGCTTCGTACATAATTTATTATTTCTCTTTTTTTATTTTACTATTTAGCGTCAGGGCGAACCATGCTACCCTATTCCAAGTTATTTATTATTCCTTGCATTTCCTTTCTTAATTTTTTTACTAGTTTAAATCTAAATTTGCAACAATTGACAACGCTCGACATTTACTCCGCGGATAAACAATCCTCGGCTGATGCCTCACAGATGGGCGTTGGCTGGCTGCTGCTGGAGCTGATGACGTTCCGGCTGCTTGGCAAAATTGACGTGGCCAGCAAGAGTTTGGTCGGGAAAAAGAGAGAGCTCTATTGCCCTCCGATCTGAGAAGAGCTGTGGCTTCGCTGGCTTTTCGATCTGAAGAGAGGGCTTCGCCTACAAGCTCAAAGCTTTTTATACTCTAAGTCTCGATTCTAGAAGCTTCGTTGTTGCTAACGGCGGTATATTTTTTTGCCCATCATTTTGTCATCATTTCGGCTTTCTGTTTTTGGGACTCCGTCAAAGCTTTTCTTTTAAATTTTGCACCAACTTCGGATAATTGCTCCACATGAATTGGATTTAATGTCCCTCCACTCCGTATTTTTCTTCAGGAACGGCCTTGTCTATTTTTATACTGCACTTTATTCCCCTTCCGCTGAAATTCTTTCATACTCCCATATGTTAACTTCACGATTTTTTGTGAAGCTGTTCATCGTTGTCAGGCTTATTGCTTTTTCTAAGCTTGCCGCCTGCTCGTATCTTTTTTTAGCATCCTATTCAGCTTGTACTTCTCCTTTCTTTGCTGATTCACTCGGCCACCGAGCCTTGATCTTCATTGAGGTCAACTGCATTCGTTTATTTATCAATTGATCAATATTATTTTTACTCTATTATCATTATTATTATTTTAACTTTCAAATCTCATTTTAAGGCTAAAAGAAAGAACTTTAAAATGAGATATCATGAGTTTTATTACGATCAATATTTACGAAGTGCGTGGGGATTTACGTAAATGTTGTAAATGAACTTACCTTATTATTCCTCGTAATTATTGCATTTCGAACCTAGAGACAAGTTTAATTACAATTTTTATTGTATCTATATTTTAATTAATTATTATAATTAATTAATAGTTTCAAAAAATAAGAAAATTATTAATAATTGCAAAAATGTTAATAGTAGTAATAAAAATTGTTATCTCGTTTCCTTTTTACTTTTCTTTGTTTTTCATGCAAAAAAATTTTTTCATCATGAAATATATTTTTATTTTCTACCTAAATTAAACTACTACGATTTTCATGTAAGGAATATTTCCTAAATATAATAGAAAAATTGATATGAAAATTGCTTTTTAATTGGAACTATTTTTATTTTTTATTTCAATATAAAATATTAATATACATCGAAAAAATTATGATATAAAAGGATAAAATTTTTGGGAGAAGGATAATGTTTATTTTCGTGTAAAATATATTTTTATTAAATATTAATTTTTCTTTTTTTTGCGGTTGGCTCGCATTCGTTTTCCTTTATAAAAATATTACAATTTATATTATGGCTTTCTTTGCATGCGTCGTTTTCAATTTCAATTACCTCGACATTGGAGCAACTCTCCCCATCACAATTGCTAGAAATAATAACTTTAATTTATATAATATATGAGAAGCTGAAATTCAATGTTTATTTTAATACAAATTTAAATTTTCTGATTACCCTTTGTTTACCGATTTTTTCTGTGTTATTTTAAAAATGTTTCTTACATCAAAATCTTAGAAGTTCAATTTTAGAAAGAAAATAAAAATATATTTAATGATAAAACAATTTTTTTGCATGAAAAACAAAGAAAAGTAAAAAAGAAAACGAGATAAGAATTTTTATTACTGCTATTAACATTTTTCAAATTATTAATAATTATTTTCTTATTTATTGAAACTATTAATTAATTATAATAATTAGTTAAAATATAGAAACAATAAAAATTTTAATTAAACTTGTCTCCAGGTTCCAAATGTAATAATTACGAGGAATAATAAGGTAAGTTTATTTACAACATTTAGGTAAATCCGCGCGCATTTTGTAAATATTGATCGTGATGAAACTAATAATATCTCATTTTAAAGTTCTTTCTTTTAGCTTTAAAATGAGATATTACACGTCTGAAAATATTGATTTGGTGAGCCACAACAATCATTTGCGTTTAAGGTGTCCGTATTAGGTACAGTGGTTTTAATTTAAATATACCTTATTTTGAAAAACTATTTGCACCAATATTAATAATTTTTCAAGGTTCCCCAGATTAAGAAAAAACTTGAAAATTGGTCCATTATTTACGGAGATACGGGTAATTTTTACGAATTTTATTGGAACGGGGTCCTTTGTTAAGTTTCCTCTCGCGCAAAGATAAGCATCCCCACCACGACTCCGATTCTGACGTTATTATTTGTATATTATTATTATTTTAATTCTAATAATAAAGAGTCGCATTTTTAAAAATCTAATCATAGATTTTTAAAATATGTCTTCAACTAAAAAATGATGCTTGATTCGTTTTTTAATTGTTATAAACAAAGTGGCTGTGATTTAAAAAAAAAAATCTTATCTCGGCTCCTATTAGCCTTAGAGAGTTCTTTTTTTTATAAATCTTCGTTTCGAACAGAGCTATAAGAATATTCAAATAGAATATTCAAATA
The DNA here is from genome assembly GCA_017163975.1 of Anastatus disparis. NCBI lineage: Eukaryota > Metazoa > Arthropoda > Insecta > Hymenoptera > Eupelmidae > Anastatus > Anastatus disparis. Next base: position 487,305 of record JAFFSR010000365.1, on the reverse strand, counting down.
GAAAATTCGTAAAAGTTATAAATAAAGCCCCAGCTTCATTTATTTATAAAAAAAACACCCTATTTTTTAAAGCGTTATAAAAAATATTACAATTCAATTTTCTCATTTGCTCTTAATGAAATATAAAAATTTGAATTTTCATAAATGGGTCAAGCTTTTATGCAACTCAATACATTCAGCCAAATAAAAATTATAGCAATAAACATTATGCGTTTTGGGATAAATAATCCCTGGTAGAAAGTTGAGCATATTTTCAGTATATCATCCCGTATTTTATGGGCAGTCGCGATCATATGCTTTTAGATATTGCGATAAACCTTCATTACTCTTAACGAATCATCGCGATGGTATCGAGAGAATATGGTTAATGTTGAATTATACTATATTCATAAACAGCATATTACAAAGTGCGAGTGAGCACGCACATGGGAACACAGTTAGTGAGAAAGAGAAAGAATGTTCACTCCTTGTTTCCTTTTCAGTTCCTAAGCGGACAATCATACACTGTAAAAAAATAGTGGGGAATCACGTCGTTGGTCGACGATTTCAATGCGACCATGCACCGTCGAGGTTATTTAACTTCGTTCAACGGCGACATTTTAACGTGCTTTGCGTGATTTCACGTAAACTGAACACATGATTTTTAAGTTAAATCAGTTAGATGTCGCGCTTCGACGATGTTAAATAACATCGACGGTGCATGGTCACATTGAAATCGTCGACCAACGAAGTGATTTCTCACTATTTTTTTTACAGTGTATTCTCTCACACTAAATTTCCATATGCACTCACTCACTCGCACTTCGCACTCACTAATTTTACATGGATATTTTAATCATAATCATACTGTGTATGTTCGCAAATAAATAAGTTATAGAATAAAGAACAGAAAATTTTAACGCTATTACAATAACAGTATATGTATCTTTAATAATTTTAAAGCTAAGTTAAGTCAATCTAACCTGCACATACAGTGATGAAGATTGATGTTTATAGAATACGAAGCGTCGAGTGTTGCGCGCGCAGCTAACATTCAGTATTCGCAACTATAGGATCTATTGTACGATTGTACAAACAAGCGCCATCGCGGGCAGCATGTATATATACAGATTCGCTTTCTATAAACGATTTTAATTGAAAATTATTTACAACTCATATGAACTGTAATAATGAATATTATAATATTTATAATTTATTTCAAATCAGAAGAGAAAAATTTTAATTATTTTAGTTATTATATTTTATATCAACTCTGTAGTCTTTAATATATTATCGTGTATTTATCGGTCACTGATCGCGACTGCGTAGCGACGAGATATAGCCAACAGTTAGTTATCCGAGCATATCTTATCCTTAATTTTCTACCAGGGATAGGAAATATCTCAGCAACAAATTAACCAATTTGCTGTTACAACCTCTCTTTCTGTTCGTATTTATGAAGGCTTCCTTTAGAAAGTTTAAAAACATTTAAAAAATTATTTTTGCAATAAATAATTGATATCCAAGAAATGGCCATTCTTCATGGTTTATTTGGCTATCTTGCAATAACTAATTAACGAAAATAATCGCGAAAGCACTTAAATTGTAGGTTTTTTTATTCTCTAATACCTTTATTAATTACTTTTTTTCTAAATCGCATAGGTTGCTCCAAAGATTTGAAAAAACTGTTTTGGGTAACTTTGCAGACTCTTGGAGCATTTTCTACTGTTTTTTCTTTTTTTTGTTACATTTTATATAGGGTATGTTTTAACAACTTTATATAGGTTTTATTAGGCCCCTAATTAATGTATAAAATAGCCTTTTTTTGCTCTATTGATTGGACTATTAACACTCCTTTAATAGTTTAGATAAAGAATTTTCAATTTGTTCGAGAAATTTTTTCCAAATTGATTCTTCAAACGTGGACAATTAAATCATGCTGTAAATAATTTCAATTCTGTATTTTAACATTTTTTAAATTACGCAAAATAAAATTTTTAAAAAAATTTATAATTTATTTAATATTATACTTTTGGAAAAGTTGCGCAATCAGTCGCGCAAAAAGTTGCGTCACTTTTGGCTTGATAAAGCGACACGAAAACTGCCATGTTAAGTAAAAACTTACATAAGTGTAAAATAAATAAAAGTGATAAAGTGAAATAATATCAATTTTGTCCGATCCAATTTTTAATTTTTCAATACTTAAGTAATCTTTACTTCCTCATTTTTTAGCGAAAAATTTGAAACAACTTCTTTTTTATTCATTTAATGGGCTATTTTTTTTATCGGATCTATTGATAGAAAAAATGTATTTTTCATCGAAATGTCACTTATGTAAGTTTTTACTTAACACGGCAGAAAAGTGATATAAAAAGTGACGCAAAATATTGCATCATAAGTTCCGTGATTATTTTCAGGAGGGTAATCAGATAAAGAGACTTACAAGGAGAGGTCCCTACCTTCGGGAAACGGATTCAGCTGAAACTACAAGATATAAGTTTTTGATGAAAAAAAATGAACCCGTGTTTTTTCTTTTCGTCTAATAGGCCTCCTAGACAAGGATATAAACATTTTTTCGAAAATATAGTAAAAAGGAGCTTTTATAATAACTTGAACATCTAAACAACTCAGACTCTTACAAAAAATACATAAAAGATGAAATAAAGTGCAAATCCTTTGATTTGAACTTTTTTGCATCAAAAAAGCTTAAGTGGTTCAAAAGTTACGGGTAATTAAAATATGCTAATGAAATAATGTGAAAAATTAATGATTTTTAATATACTTAAAATTTAACAAATATGTAGTAATTTTCAACAAAGTATAACTTTTAAATCACTGAACCTTTTTTTAATGCAACAGAGCTCGAATTGAAGTCTTTAATTTGCACTTTATTTTATTTTTTATGTATATTTTTGTAAGAGTCTCAGTTGTGTGGATATTCAAGTTCTTAGAAAGGCTCCTTTTTACTATATTAAAAAAAAATGTCGTTATGCTTAACTAGGGAGTCTATTCGACGAAAAGAAAAAACAGGTTTATTTTTTTTCATTAAAAAATCATGTCCTGCAGTTTTAGCCGAACCCGTTTCCCGGTAGTGGGGACCTCTCCTTGTTAGTAAGCATATTGTAAAATTGGCTTACCCATGTACAGTCCCTGGCGTCGCGTGGGTGCGCGTAAACGGTACTTTTTGAGCGATTAATGGGTAATGTAATCATCATAAATATTGTCGCCAACTATTTTAATCTTTAAGTTTACATTTTAACAAACAATTTAAGCTATTGTGAGTTAAAATTAAAGCAGTAGAAGCTGAGCTAGGCTGTCAAAGTTTTAAAAATACGCATTTTTTCAAATTTTGCCAACTTTTCCTGTCAATTTAGTGCATTTTAGCAATATGTTCATAAGAATCTTTTTTGCTAAAATGACCTAAGAAATATGATGAATTTTTTTTTTTTTTAACACATTTTTATAATTTCTTTATAAAAAATTGTTAATAATTATTGAATGCGCCATTTCCAGACTTTCTACTCGAAAAATTCGAATTCAGCAGGTCAAAATACATTAAAAAAAACCTGGGTAGAATCTAGGACCTCAATCTGCCACGACTAATGTAGTTTGCCCCTGGACTATTTTACCTCAAGGTTTTACTATGAGTTTTTATCGGTTTCTTCAGAAAATTATAATACTAATTTATATGAGTAGAGCAGATTTTGAATAAATTTATTTCTATTTATTTACTAAATAACTACCCGATTCGAAGAGACAGTATTTTTTGACTATACTTATGTACAAAATCGTGCGCATGAATATTCCGGAGCATCTAGTGAGTCTTTTCGCTGGATGTGTACCGAGGGTGGCTACTAAGGGAGAGGCAAAGGATCTGGCATTGCCCTTTATGCGTACTGAGACTGGAAGGAATTCCTCCCAAGTTCAAGGTGTGCATTTTTGGAATTCCCTACCTGCTGAAATGAAGTATCTTCCATCTCTCAGCAGGCTTAAGATGGCAGTGAGGAGATACTTGCTCGACCTTGAATAATATATACTCTCTTTATGTTAATTTATTATGTTTAGTCCAGTATATAGCTTTAAGGTGTTCTTGTGTTTATAGTATGGTTGATAAGCGCATGATTGAAAGTAAATGTGTTACTTTTTACTTTTTGATTTGACTCGTTTGATTTTTATTTTTTATATTTTATTTTAATTTTTATCGTTTTGATTGATAGATATTAATTCAACAGATTTGTTTATTTTTATTTTCATTAATGTTTATGTGTGTATTTTATTATTGTAATGATCTGTAATATTACTCTAAAAAGTGACTTACTTATGTAGTATTATTAATTTTAGGAAATCGACTGTGATATCACGAGTGCAATATTTACACGTAACGTTACAGTATTATCTTATTTTGTATTTTATTATGTATTATATGTTATTTTTTTATTACACACTTTTTTGTAAACTTACAAAATAAATATCTATCTATCTATAACACATTAATTATAATAATAAATAAAAAAAATTTTTTAACATTGGTTTTTTAAAAATATTTCTTTACTATGTAAGGGTGGGTTTTATTTGGGAGATAATAAATATATATAATTAAATATGAAATAATAGTTTGCTTATAACCCCCAAATCCTGAGATTCCCCAACCAACAAAAAAATAATAATAATATAATGAGGGAATTGAATACTCTACCTCTAATATATCAACCAATTATAAGATCGATTCAAGAAATAAATTAATAAACATTTCAATGTATAGGTTAAAATCCACTTAGTAAACTTTAAATAAATTAATTAAAAGAATTTAAGTTTGAACCATATGCAAGTTTTTTTATAAAGCAAGTTCTTTGGGTAATTATATGTTAAGAAAGAAAAAAAAAACTATTGAAGTTAATTATAATATGTTAAACTACAAAAGAAAATGATCAATTTTAAAATATTAAACAATAATAATAATTCAACTATAACTCGATAATGTAAAAATTGAGTAACGGGTGCAACACGTGCTCAATGTATTTTGTGTTATGTAAGGGTGGGGGCTCGAACAGCAGTGCGTATCTCAGATTACGCAATCTTCCTGTTGGTGGCGCTAGTGTTGAATATCCTCTTATTCTTTCTCTCTGATCTTCAATAGGTGTTTCGTGGAGGTGAGGTTATACGCGTTGTGGTAACTTAATTTATTCTTTCTATTTATCAAAAATTCAGATACTATAATTTTTATAATCAGGTAATTAGATATTTTAAACTATTTTATTTTTCAAATACTTGGTTTTAAATACTTTTTATCTTCACAATTCTAATTAAAAGCAAGTAGACCAAATAAAAGTTATTCGAGAAAAACAGTTTCGAAGAATATTTCAAATAAGCTATTAGTTATTAATTCTTCGATAGGTTATAATTTGTAATATCAAAGTTTTTTAATGATTCTAAGATCTTATCAATACATCAATGATAAATTATATAATTAACGCTAATTTTCTGATAACAATTTATAAATTAGGTTGGGTCAGAGCCTACTTGGTGGCGCTAGTATCGGGTTTCCTCGTATAACCTCGTTGAATCTCACCAATTATCTCACCTCTGAATTGTTATATGTATTTTTACACAAAGGAAGTTATGTGATTTTCGATTCTTAATGAAAAAAATTCTACTTAAACATTCCAATAGAAGAAAATTCTATAGCTAACTTCGAAATGTAATCTTAGATTTAGTTTTAGATTGGGTAATAAAGAACAAAAAAAGGAAACAAATCACTATTACGGAGGATCATCCGCTAGCTATAGTTTGTTGTTCATAAAAATTAAAAGTTAAAAGAATTCTTCAAAATTTTGAACATAATTAATTTATACCAAGAAAAAAATCCCCGTAAATTTTCAGCTAGCCTCAACGACTGATTTTATTATTTATGCTCACTTAAAGTTTATCTTTTTACTACTATAAGATACAAAACACGCAAACTTTGAGTGAGCACATATAAAAACATTAGTCGTTAAGGCTACTTGAAAATTTACGGGAATTTTTTTCTTGGTATAAATTAATTATGTTCAAAATTTTGAAGAATTCTTTCAACTTTGAATTTTTATAAACAACAAACTATAGCTAGCGAATGATCCTCCTTAACTTTTTACTTTTTGTCTTTTCACTATAATAAAAATAAAGAAAAATTAAACACTTCTCATCGATACAAAATAAGGTTTAAACTAACACAAATTTCTTTTAGTTTAGAGGTTAAGTAACCACGTGGCTATTCTTATAGCTGGCCGTGGTTCTTCGCTATACTCTCCTATTTTCACTTTTCAGAAAAAAATTCTATTTATTACTTTTCCGCTAATTTTCCTTTTTTTCTTTGAGTTAATAACAAATCACTATATCTTTCTTCGCGAAAGAAAGAGAGATGTTACAAGCTAATTCCGCTAATTTGTTTCTCACCAAAAAGAAAAATTATTTAATTAGATTGTACCTTTTTCTGTACTTGTTGAATCGCATCTGCCATCTCAATTCAAAAAACTTGTAGATTAAAGAGAAGAGAAGTGTACAACTCCAAGAACGACGCTACGTGGTTTCTCAAAATGGCCAGCAATCCTTCTGGTAGAGTGAAGGCACCCGCGATAAAAAGAAATAAAGTTTCCGCGAAAAACAAAATTCAACAATAGTAACAACAACAAAAAAACCTATTTAACACCGTTAATATCTCACTCAAAATCAACAACAAAAGAAAAATAATAATCCAACAATTTTAACAATATTAGGAACTTTAATAATAAATCTGATCTCTACATGCGGTATGAAACAAAATGACTCTATAGCACGGTTACTGGAACGATAATGAGGCACGAAGAAGAAGGAAGCGAATGATGAGCGTCGGCTGCTTCTCCTTCCATATTGCTCTCTTTGTTACTCTCGTTACATCCTATCTATTATCTTTTTCCATCTCGCAACTTTCTAATCAAATCAAGTTCTTTTCATCATTTTATTCTATCTACACTAGTGTAGTTTTACTACTCGCTAGTCAAATTTACATTTTATTTCCTTTACTAGTGTAGTATTTTCAAGTTTCGCTTATTACGCCCTCTACACGCGTGATTTAATTAAATAAAAATAAAATATTGAGTATTAATTAATTCGCTATCTAATTATCAAAAATATTATTTCTAATTGACTTTAATTTTTAATTAATTATTTTATCTGATTATTTAAATTATTTTTAACTCATTATTAGTTAATTAATTCACGCTATGACAGGTCTTTGTTATAAATAAAAAAAAATATTCTTTAAACTACAGTAGCGCTACTTTTAAAATTAAAAGAAAACAATGTAAAAAGAAATTTATTATTTGACTTTGCGTTCAAATCTTATTAGTACGCGAGTGCCCTCCACATATATATGCACGCCTACACTATTCTATAAGTAATTAATTTTCCCCTTTTTATAATATAATTCAGTTTTTTATCTAGCTAATATCTTTTTACCATATGCGTATCTATCCTACTTTATCGACTTTATTTCGCTTATTACACCATTCTGTTTCTGTCTATCTCCCTCTCTTTCTTTCTTTTAACTATACTATACGAGCGCAGCAATAGTATGTTCGCGCGAGCACGTGTTCATGATTTTTACGCCGTTGAAACCGCTCTGCTACTTCCTAGACGTGGTATAACCGTCTTCTGCTAGCAGGTATCGGTCGCTTTTCTTGCTGATTGTGTGTACATAGTGGGTGTGTGTGTGCATAGTTGTTTCTTCCTCAGTGCCGTCAGCTGGTAGTCCAACATACCTGACTACTTGGTAATAGGCTATGTGATCAGCTGTGTACATCCAGGGCTCAGCACCGAAAACAAGAAACAACAGAATTATTTCTCTGTTGGTTTCTCACGGTGGCCTTAGCTACTGTCACGAGTGTGGTGATTATGATTTTATGAATTTACACGCTTGGGGAATTATGTATGCTTTTTATTCAACAGGTTTAATAACACAGGCCGACAAAAAATTTTACCAAGAACCCCAGTATACTTTCCCGAAGGTTTTTTGCACGCTGAATCCGAATCCGAGGTCAGAATTGCTCTAGTGGCTCCAGTTTTTGAGATATCCTAACCTCAAAGTGCAAAAAACAACATTTTTGATGATATTTGAGGTTATGTAGCAATAAAAATAACTCTTATTAAGAAAAACTGTATACAACAAATTAAGGTATGTTTCTTCTTCTTTCAAATGCCGTTGAGTTTGCTCGGATATCTTTTTTTTTCACAAAGTTACACCAATTTGAAAATTTCATGTTTAATGAATTTATGAAGCATCACACTATTCCGCTCAAGCTATCGAACAAGTAACTATATTGAAGAGCCACTTGTCAATTCAAAGCAAACTTTGTAAATTGTAAGAATACTAACAAGTATTGTGAGCTTTTTGTTTATATTTATAAAATCCCCGTTTAAGGGGTAGAAACCACCCCTATCAACCCCCAAGCAGGCCGACTCACCCAACCCTGGGTAGAGCAAGTTTAATCAAGTGCTTTTAGAAGAAGATATTATGCTTTTTATCACAGATAGGTGTCTGAACTTTATTTTTAATATGCATTAGTTTCATATACCTGTATAACTCTTAATAACCACCCCTATAAATGCCTAAGTACGCTAGCCGAGGTATCCCTGGGTAAATCAAGTTTATACTACACATTTTATACGATACACCTCTACAACCCTCTACAAATCATCCCTATCGACCCTTAAGGAAGCTGTCCTACGTATCTTTGTAGGAATCTAGCTTTTACAACTGCTTTTTAATGGGAAAACTTAATTTTTAACCACAGATAGGCTTACTAATTACATTCTTAATATGTCTCATCACCATACACCGTTACAACCGCTAGACTACCTCTTTAAATGCCTAATATACCCGACCACTCTTCACCTGTATCTTGGTAAAAAGGAGATCAGGTATGCTGCCGCGTAGCCTCTTTCATCCTGCCAATCACGTTCTCATCCAAATCGCCTCCATATTGATTTCTTAAACTTAGCCTGTACCCCCTAAAATGTAATACTGTGAGCCTTCTTTCTTGAATATTCACCCTCTCACCCCGAAATTTACACACACAAAGAATCGATCAGTGACTGTGTGTGTGTATTTAGGGCCGGGAATGTAAGCGTAAATTTTGTTGGCTCGGGGAGTGTAAAATTAAAGTGGTAAGTATTACTTTTGTAAGAAAGTTGAGGATCTGTGAATTCAGATGAGGTGTATTAGTTTGTGGTGGTGAATTTTACTATGTTTTGGACTTGGGTGTGTACGTGTAGGGATGTATGGGCAAACTCTAGCTACGTGAGTTTAGGTGTATGTGGGGACCAAATAAGATACTGTTTTGTAAGAATTTTTATTTGAACTTTTGAAAATTAAAAATGGTTTATTACCGCTCTCAGCCGAACCCAGAGTCACGAAACGTGGACGTGGCGGTATTGACTCCTTTCGTTTTTTTTTTGTTTTTTTTTCATTTTTTATCTTTTTTTTTAATTTTTTGAGGATTTTAATTTTTTTTTTATGATTTTTTATTTTTTTTTGTTTTATTTATGCTTATTTCTTCTTATGGAAGCGTTTACGTGACCATTCAAACGATCGTTTAAGAGACTTGCGTCTATGGTGAGGTGAGTTGTTATTTCTTTTAAGAGACCAGGCATAATCTGCCATCATTCTCACAGTTAATTTACCTTGATAACGACGCTCTTGTTGTTTAATGTCCTGATGAAAGCGTTCACCCATCTCTTCGCTGAATGCCCCTACGTTTTTAGGAAAGTTTTCCAAGTGAGAAAATAAAAATGCAATTTCATGCTCATCTTACAGCCTAATTTATGAAAATCCTTTAACATTTTTGTGACTATAGTTGCGTATTTAGGATCTCGATAGTTTCCCAAAAAGTTTTCTGTAACTTTTTTGAAACTCAACCAAGCATTTTTTTCATCAATTTTCATACACTTCACAAAATCTTCATCCTTCATTAGAGCTCTAATATCAGGACCAACAAAAACACCTTCTTTTATTTTAGCATCTGATAAATGGGAAAATTTAGATGTAATATACTGAAAACAATCACCATCTGTATCTAGAGCTTTTACAAATTGCTTTATTAGTCCCAATTTTATGTGAAGAGGTGGTAGTAAAATTTTTGCTTCTGTTAACAAGGCTCTCATACACAACATTTTCAGATCCTACTTCCCATTTCGATCTTTTTTCCCACTCCTTTTTGATGTAATGTTGATCTCGATCCCGGCTATCCCAAAGACAAATATAACAAGGGTATTTAATGTTCCCAGATTGTAAACCAAGTAAAATATTTATCATCTTAAAGTCACCGCATATCAACCATTGGTGCAAATTGTAGTTAACTTTTTCCAGGAGAAGTCGAAATGTTTCATACGATTCTTTTAGCGTACTAGAATGAGCAATAGAAATTGACGCATATTCATTTCCGTTATGAAGCAATACTGCTTTGAGGCTCTCTGTAGAAGAATCAATGAACAGCCGCCAGTCATCTGGCTTATAAGAATAAGATGCTGTTTTATATTCGTTAACAAGTCCTTTAATATCATGGCAATATACTAAGGTATCTTCACTCGTAAAGTACTTTATAAAGTTCTGTTCTCTGTTTCTGTAAGCAGTTATTTTTGTACCAGGCAATAGCAAATTTCTCTCCTTTAACCTAGAAGCTAACAACTCAGCTGAATCTTTGGAAAGACCTAGATCACGGATTAGATCGTCTAAGTCGTCTTGATTATAAAATATGGGTTTTTCATCATCAGAAAAATATTCTTTGTTACTACTGTGCTCACTTTCTATAGCATCAATTTGCTCAAGACTACGTGGTTCCGAGACTTTTTTTTGTGAACTATCAATTTTTCCTCTTTTAGGAGGTGTTACGCTATCTACAGAAGGAGTCTTAACTTTTTTTCCTTTTTTTTATTGATTCCTGTTATATCATAAGCGCAAAAGTAACAGTCTTTATCATGATTTAATGGCTCGCGCCAAATGACCGGCTCAACGATGACATCATTTTTAATATCATTCCATCTATTTAATGTGTTTCGACAAGAACTACAAATGATTGTTGGTACCCACGTTTTATCTAAATTTGTTATAGCTGTTCCATAACATTCTAAAAATTTTTGTTTAATAGTTTCATTAATAGATCTGCGGTTATTTTCTGTCTCAAAATTTCCGCAAACGTAACAAAATTTATCTTTTTTGCTTGTACAAGGGCATCTCAAAGACATGTTGATAGAATAAATTTTATGTTTCAAATTAAATTTAACAGTAAAATGTAATTTAATATGTTGGGGGTTTTCTCATTAAAGTTACAAAAGTTGAAAACTTAACAGCTAAAGATTTGTTCTGAATAAGATGTAAAGATGCCTTTACGGAGTTATAAGAAAGTGATGTTCGATTTCAAGCTATATCAATGTAATGTTAAAATAAATCAGAGTAATTAAGTGATATTATAATTAAGTAGAAAAATCAAGTGATGTTAAAATTAAGTAAAATAAAAATAAAGTGATCATAAAATTATGGTGATGTTGATCTTATCATTAACAGAAACTATTTTATCTTTAAAAATTTATCTTTGGACTCTAAATTAGAAAATTGATAAGTAAGTAATGTTAAATTACATTAGATCTGATTTAGTAAAAATGATAAACTGATATATTTATCTTTCTAAACAATTATATTGACAAAGACACAGAAAGTTTAAAAGTATTAATCGCATGTACCGGAATATTCACTAAAAAAAAGTTAAAGTAAAGAAAACGTTTCAAATTTATATATTGATTTTTTTAAACGAATGTTGTAAAATATATACAATTTACCTTGTTAACATTTAAATATAGCTATAATATTCTACAAGTACAATTTAGCCACATCTATATTAAAATTAACCTTAAACGTTTATTATAAATTTGTTTAAAAACAAATTCTTTCAATTAAGTTTTAGACATTAGCAAAATTCAGGTTTATCTCTCCTTAAAAAAATATGAGGTTAAAGTTAAAGCCTTTATACAGCTGTTTTGATTGGTCGAGACCAATGACAGACAACACGCGTGCGGAAGAAGAGAAAAAAACAATTAGCGTAGAGAGTCGAGAGAGGCGAAACGGCGAGACAGAGTGCGCGCGAGGTGCGCTGGGAGATCAGTCTATGTTAAAAAAAATGAATTTAGAGAGGATGGATCTGACATACCCAATTTAACAATACATTAGTATTGCTACAACATACTTAATGAATTTCACAGAATTAAAGTTTAAGTATGAGTTGAATATAATATTTGATGCCGGCTGGCTTGAGCTTTGAGTCTTTTGGTTGAAAGAACTTACGTTGATTGGATATACAAAATGTCTACGTAATACAATAAGGTTGGAATATAAAGAATAAGCTGCATTTGTCTATATGAGATTAATTTCTTCACCGAATTTCACATGATTAAAATAGCTCTACCCAGAATTACATGATTAACCTACCCAAGGGTTTTTAGGGTTATACATGTATACAGGGATGAGGCATACCCAGGTTAAGATCTGTATGCCTATTTTTGATTAAAGAATTAATTTTTTTATCAAAAAGCATTTAATTGAACGTGCTGTAATTAGGGTTACGTAGTTTAGCCAGCAAGGGGCAGAAAGAGGTGGTTTTTGAGAGAGGTTGAGTTATATAGCAATGAGGCATATGGAGGTAATATGTATTGAAAAATTAGTTTCTTTTGTATCGAAAAGCAGTTAATGAAACTTGCTCTTCCCACGGTTATGTGGGTAAGCCTGCTTAGGGGTTGGTAGGGGTAGTTTTTAAGAGTTGTGGAGGTGTATGGGGATGAGGCCTTTCTAGATAAAGATTAGTACGCCTATCGGTGGTTAAAAAATTAGTTTTTTCTTTGAAAAGCACTTGATTAAACTTGCTCTTCCCAGGGTTATGTGGGTGAGCCTGCTTAGGGGTTGGAAGGGGTGGTTTTTAAGAGTTGTGGAGGTACATGGGGAGGTTTATAGGATAAGGCCTATCTAGGCTAAGTTTTAAAGGGCTAGCTGTGGTAGAACATTTAGTTTATTTATCGAAAAGCAATTGATTAAACTTGCTCTACCCAGGGTTGGGTGAGTCAGCCTGCTTGGGGGTTGATAGGGGTGGTTTCTACCCCTTAAACGGGGATTTTATAAATATAAACAAGATGCTCACAATACTTTTTAGTATTCTTACAATTTACCAAGTTTGCTTTAAATTGACAAGTGGCTCTTCAATATAGTTACTTGTTCGATAGCTTGAGCGGAATAGTGTGATGCTTCATAAATTCATTAAACATGAAATTTTCAAATTGGTGTAACTTTGTGAAAAAAAAAGATATCCGAGCAAACTCAACGGCATTTGAAAAAAGAAGAAACATACTTTAATTTGGTGTATACAGTTTTTCTTAATAAAAGTTATTTGCTTTGCTACATAACCTCGAATAACGTCAAAAACGGTGTTTTTTGCACTTTGAGGTTAGGATATCTCAAAAACTGGAGCCACTAGAGCAATTCTGACCTCGGATTCGGATTCAGCGTGCAAAAAACCTTCGGAAAAGTATACTGGGGTTCTTGGTAAAATATTTTTGTCAAATTCTGTTGGCCTGTGTAATAGAGAATTATTTTAAATAAATAAAACAAAAAAAAATTATTGTGGCGTGAAAATACCACGTCACAACTATTTGAATTTTTTAGAAATGTTTTACACTCGAGTGGTTTCTAGTATAATTTCAAATTTTTCTCCAATTATTCTCTTTACTTAATGTTTTTCTGGTATTATTATAATATTTTTCTTCAATATTTTAATTTTTTTCTATTCTATCAAAGTACATGAATTCTAGAGCATAATAAAAACTTATTGCTCTTCACTCTTCTTTTTGAATCACAGAACATAAGCAAAATTAGACATAATTTTGGATTCAGCTACAAAATTTAAATACGACATATAAAAATACTTAATATGAAAGATTTCTGAACATTGTAATAATTATATTTAGTATTATCAATTATAAGTATATTCACTAATAAATTTTGAAAAGCGGTCAAAGTTAATGATAAATAAAAATTAATTTTATCTTGCCAAGTTCCAAAGACTTTCAAGATTGATACATCTTATAGCATATACTTGCGTCAGCTTATTGTAGCAGCTTGCAAGGGCCACCTAACACGCATGTTGCGAAGCAACATTTTTCGCGCGAAACACTTATGTGCTTTGCGCGCAAAAATTTTGCGCTCTACAAAATCGCTTTTTGTAACTTAATTTTTGTCTAACTATTAATTTCAGGATTATATAGAAAACAAATTGAGTATAAATTAATGATAAGTGTACACTTTAAACTCAAAAGAGTAAAAATTGGAAATAAAAGTGAAAAAGTATATTTTTTTCACTTAAAAAAATTAATTGAAGATTTTACCACTTGTAAAGTTATATTTGATGACTTGATAGTTTATAATGATAAACTTAAGGCGTTTACTCTTTTCCTAACAGTGAAAACGTGTTTTTTACTTTATGAAAATCAAATTATTTTAAAAGGTTAATATGATGCTTTCTCTCTTTTCATAAAGATTAGTATCTATATTTTTAATTTTACAAAGAGTAAAAGATTATACTGCCGTTTCTAAAGAGTAATTTGATGTGTTTACTTTTTTGCCGAAGAGTAAAAGGCACATTCATAGTTTTGCAAAGAGTAAAATAATAATATCTTAATAATTTAAAAGAATAATTTAATCAATATTTGCTTTCACGTTATTTCTCAAAAGAGTAAATTCATCAATTTACTATTTTCGGGATGATAAAGTCACGTGACTACTATAAGTATTGGAGATACTTATAATACTATGGGAATTTTTATATTCCTGAAAAGCTTTTCAGTGTATGTTTCTTCCATACTTATAGTAGTTACATGGCTTTATCATTTCGAAAATAGTAAATTGATTAATTTACTCTTTTGAGGAATATCGTAAAAGCAAATATTGATTAAATTATTCTCTTTAACTTTTAAAGTATTATTTTATTCTTTACAAAGTTATAAATGTGCCTTTTATTCTTTAGCGAAATAGTAAATTCATCAAATTACTCTTTGAAAAAGGTAGCATAATCTTTTATTCTTTGTAAAGTAAAGAACATAGATTCTAATCTTTATGAAAAAGAGAAAAAGCATCATATTAACCTTTTAAAATCATTTGATTTACATAAAGTAAAAAAAAACGTTTTCATTTTTAGAAAAAGAGTAAACACCTTAAGTTTATCTTTATAAATTATATAGTTATCAAATTTACCCCTACAAGTGGTAAAATCTTCAATTTACTCTTTTATAAGGGAAAAACTATACTTTTTTACTTTTTATTTCCAATTTTTACTCTTTTGAGTTTAGAGTGTACATCGTAAATTCACCACTACATGTTTCTTTACAGATTGGATTCTTACATCGACTATCGAATCATCAGATTAACCCTTTCAGGGGCAGTGGGTCTCCTGGAGACCCACTCATTTTTTCGCGATTTTCCCTGATTTTTGATAGGGAAAAAATTCACTTGTAATATAGCGTTGCCAATGCACAGTTTTAATGCGCCCCTGAAAGGATTAATAAATGAACTTTCAACAATTATACTCACGATGTACTTTTATCATTAATTTTTGTAATATATTGTGTTAAAATGAAAAATTTGATTATAGTTCATCTATTTATATTTGCATGTGTATTTTGCAATTCGATTGTTCTTTTAATTATATGCATTAGTCTGCCCCCGACAAGATTGACGTGTATTCCTGAAAACACTAAATTTTTCAAACTGAAAACATTTAATTTTAGAACAAAATTAGGGTGAGTTAAAGCTTAATAATTACGATGATACTTAGTGACGATACTTAATAATAATGATCAACTTATTTTTTAATTATGATTTGTCATTTTATATCAAATATGACGGTAGTTAACGTCAACAGTTTTCATTTAAGCTATTCCAGAGCTCGAAAGATTAAAGGAGATCAAAGATATGGACATTTCAATTTAAGAAGAAAATACATGACGCTGGATTTTGATACCTATAAATTTTTTCAAACTTAAAATGGCTATAACTCATGATCCTTAGGCTCTAGAGAGTACTGTCATCCATCAAATTGAAGGTTTTGAAGTGAGCTATCATTATGTGGCGTTAACAAGGCTGTTAGATTACTCATGACTCTAAAAACAGCTAAAATCGAAATTTTTTTTTTTTTTTTTTTTTGAATTATCAGCACTTTGCACTTATATCTCAACTAAAAGGGTTTCAAAGAAGTTTGTAACGGCCATGGGGATCAGGTGACCGTACAAGATTAGCTAAATGTATAGCTAGAGGTATACTTGGTTATTACACAAAAAATATTCACATAACATAAAAAAAAGAAATCAGCTGAAATATCAGAAATTTATGTATTTTATTAATTCACAACTGCTAGCTATACACTAAAAAGGGCGTCAGTCGCGTTAACGGACGCGACTCCGTACGTTATTTTAATGGTGCTACTATTACAGCAACGCGGCGAAAAGAGAGCCAACGATGCGCGTCATAAATTAATATGGAGTAGTTTGCTGGAAAATTACATAACAAATTAGCTTGAACGGAAGCTAGAAAGAAAAACGGACGCACTAACTAATACCGCGCACGTGGTCACCAGCACACACGCGCACAGAATAAGGAAAAATCATGATGTATCTTACTCGTAAAGCTTAGTACAAATCAAGGCTAGAATAAAGCATTTATGCTTTCACACACTCACGCCAGAAATACTCTCTTGTGCTCACAGAAATCGCAATCACGAGAGTTATCGAAAAGGTGTTTCGCTCTGTACGATTAGCTGCGCTAGTACCAAAAGACTTTACGTCGACCAACCTGTAGACGAACGGCAGAAGGAATGAGCATCTCAAGATGGATGCTTTTCCTTCTTCATGCGGCACGCTATGCGCGCCACCTTATACTCTTGCCTTTTCCGTCTACTTGACTGCTAGAGTCAGGCTATGCGTAGACTAGGCACATTGGTTAAGCTTTATTGTATATTAAGGGCTTCGAGATGTGCTGTGCACGCGGGTATAGTTAGTGGCTTGGGGTTGGCTTTAGCTTGACCGGCGTTGTCTTTCTATTAACCGCGCGCGAATTTAAGGTCTTCCTTCTGCCGCATATACTATCGTATTATAAAAGCGGGGTTTAAGTAACATAGCAATTTTGCCATGTTACAAGTTAATAACACTTTTTTTTCGCTTCCAATTTAAATATTCTAAAATTTGAATATCCATCAAAGTCCCTTATATTATACAAAAATAAAATATGCGAAAAAAATTACCCTTCGGAAAACTTTTTTATGAGTGGTGGCACTGTTCATTTTTTCCTATTACCAAAGTTTTTTCTGAAGTTTTCAACAAAATACTTGAAATCAAGAGTGCATCATGACTGATTTTCATACTCCGGGAAATAAGGGACACGTTAATATTTATATAATTATAACATTATGTCTAAATATTATAAATTGATAAAATTAGCGAAAATAATAAAAAAGTTATTTTAAATCTTAATTTCAAGATTTTCAGACAATGAAAGCAGATAAGATTTCAAATTCAACAGGATTTAAATGTATGAGTTATACCAAATCGAACCCCACTGTCCTTTTTCGTTGACATTTTTATGACCATTAGATTTGCTTCAAACGCAACGTGTTATGTAAAAGTCATCATTTCAGATGCTCGCTGTTATTTTAAGTGATTTTATGTTATTTTCTCATTTTTTACTTTTTTTTTATGACACTATTATGTTGTTTTCATTAATTCAATATTGTTCTGCATGATTATTTTATTATTAACTAGGAGAGTATCACATCTCCGGATCACGGATTTTACTCAAACTTCGATATAAGTTTTCAGATGACAAAATATGGAAAAAGTTAAAGTTATAGTCACAAACGCTCAGTATTTCCCTAGTTACAGGCAATTAAAGAAAATCACTAAAAGAATTACTAGATATTTAAACACATAGCTTTTAAGCATTGATAGCTAGAAGCTTGAAATTTTTTTTAAATGAACGCTGAGCTCAAATCATTTCGAAATAGTAGTCATAGCCTATCAAAATATTATTTTTTTCCTCAGTTGCAGAGCAATGAAAATTGAACCTGAAATATCTCTTTTTGCCATTCTAACGCCAAAATCGCAACTTTGTTGCTCTTTCTTGGCTCTCATGGCAAAAAATACGGTTCGCAACTGGTATGAAATGTATTATTTTAACATTAATTGATAATAAATCTAGAGTTTGGTTCAATTTTCATTGCTCTATAATTTTTGAAAAAAAAATATTTTGATATGCTATATGCAGTATTTTGAAAGGATTTGAAGTCAGCTTTCTTTAAAAAAAGTTTTAAACTTCTAGCTATTAATGCTGAAGAGCTATAAGTGTTTGAAAATCTAATAACTTTTTCAGTGATTTTCTCTAATTGCCTACAACTAGGGAAAAATATTTCCTTTTAGGTACTAACGCTCAATAAAGCGTTGAAATTCTGGTTTCCTCCATATTTTGACATTTAGAAACTTATCCTAAAGCTTAAGCAAAATCCGTGATCCGGAGGTCTGGACCTCTTCTGGTCAGTGTATCTCCCTGCATTAAATTATCTTCTCTCATTCGAAGTTCTGATCCACTCATCAGATACATTTCCAACAATGATGTCAAATTTTTTTATAATCTTAAGAAAGCCACATCAAGATCAGCACTATTTGGGGAAATGCAGCTATTTAACAGCTTCAGACAAAGATTCTCTTGCCACTTGTTCGTATACTCTTGTTATTTAATCATCAAAAGTATTGAAAGCCAAATGAGCTACTGGCTTTGATAAATCTATTAGACTACAAAAACCAGATAAACTTGCAAGTTCATAGCCAAATGTACGAGCGGCAAGAAAGCTATATCTGTTAACGGATTGTTTATAGCTCTTTCTCTCTTGTTGGAGTTTATGGCTGCTTATTTATCTCAAAACTCAACAGTCAGATTATTTTGCAATTTTAATCCTCAAAAAGAGGATTTAATACATTTTATCTTATAATGGCACACACTGTTTATAGCTCTTTCTCCCTTGTTGGAGTTTATGGCTGCTTATTTATCACAAAACTCAACAGTCAAATTAATTTGAAATTTTAATCCTCGAAAAGAGGATTCAATAAATTTTATCTTATGATGGCACGCACTACAACACATAATTTTTCTAACTTAGGAGATAGAAAGTTCATGTCAATAATTTTATTTTTTGTCCGAAATCTTAAAAAATCTGTTTTTTTCAGTTTCAAAGAAGTAGCGGAGAGCTTATTTCTCATAGTTTCAAGAGAATATTTTTTACTTCTACCAAAAAACTCAAAAATCTGCCTTTTCTTTGATTATTTAACATTTTTGAGCTTGTTTAACTAAATATCAATTTAAACTTTTTACACTTTGAATTCGCTATATATTTTGTAACGAGAAAGGCAAATTATATGTATATTTTATGTTAGTATACTTCTGTCTCTTTCCTCGTTGTGAAGCGCACATTATGCTAGTAAGCTTGTACGCTTACTTTGCATATGCGGCTGACGTGAAAGAAGTAGGGATTCAACGGTTTTACTCTTCTTGCTGCGAGAGAGAACGCGCGCAAAGCATTATGGAAAGAATCGGGACGCGAATATAGGAGAGCAGACACAGCACTGAAAAAAAAATAAGCAAATTCAACTCGGTTCCCATGCTAAAACAACATGGCTCCATATGCAAGTAGATTTCAGTAATATCATCAGAGGAACCATGCAATGTTATTTTAGCAACCATGCTAAAACAGCATGGTGCGCCAACCAAGTCGTTTTTATTAAAAGTAACATTTATGATTCATTGTAAATAAATCATGTTTAACAAAATTTTATTAAATAACCGTACATTTCTATTTAAACATTTGTTGTATATACACGTATCTATACTAAAATACGTTTTGCAAAAAAGTTTTAAAAAAATTTTGAGGTTATGTACAAAAATATATTAGAAAATTTTGATAAAAATTCAGAAAAATTTCGTTAAATAGGATGTTGTTTCACGAAATTATCTATCATAATATAAACATTTTTGTGTAATAGTTTTTATTATTTATTATTTTTATGAAGATTCGTTGATTACTATACTTAATGCAACAATAACGTATCTCCGTAGATTCAAAATAGTTATTATATTGAAATGACATAACAGGCACTATGCTGTTTTAGCATGGCTCTACGATGTCATGTTAACTTATTTTTTTTTCAGTGAGGACTCGAGAGATAGCTAGCTGCGAGAACGTTGAATCTTTTTGACTGTAGAAAATTCCTTTCATGATTCGTGCACCAGATAATTTAGATTTTTTTTTATTAATTACAGATTATATATCTACGATAAATCCTGATCGATTGACATCAAAAGTGCTGTGTCTATAGAATACAAAGAATACAAAAATTTAGTGGATACCGTGAAAAAGAGAAAGGAAATTTAGTCATACTTAAAATCAATATTATTATCACGATTAGTAACATATGGGTTTTATTTATATTGTGTACTTCTTTCAAGCTTTATAATTGTTAAGAATGTTTATAGTCATAGAGTAGACTTGAAGTTTTTCATTTTTAGATGTCTGCTTGTAATGGGGTCTCATGTCTGAATGTATGTGCGCAATTGTAGAATTTGACTATAGGTTATAGTTTATATACATTTAAACCATAGCGTACTGTATTCATTTGAATTTCAATATGATAACATATTGTATTTATATCTTGACAATTTCAGTGTATATTGTTTTAATAATAATACTTGGAATGCTGTTAGTGTAGTATGTTGGATGGATATAAATTGTTAAACAAATATTACAGTAGTTTTCTAATAGTTAAAGTTAGGTAAATGACATATTTTTTGTGATTTTTTTTTATAAATAATTTTATATATTGTAAATCTTTTTTGTGTAATTTCTAGTCATTTTCGATTGACTTCTGAAAGTTTATGAAATGTTTCTGCAAAACATGAGTTTAATTTGTACAAATACTTTTTTTTTTTTTTTTTTTTTCAATTTTTACTGTCTAGTAAATTTTATAGTAATTTCTACAAAAAGTCCTAGAATATCATCACAATATTTACAGAGCGTTACCGTAATTTTTATAGAACTTCGTCACAAATAGTAGAAGAAGTAAAAATACTCTTTAGCACAAATTAGTGCATGTGCATTGTATATACATGTCATATAGCGTTAGTTCTGATTAGCAAATATACGAGTAATTTTTACGGTAACGTTCCATAAAATTTATGAGATATTATCGCAAAAAAAGACGATTACGGTGCGTCACTGTAATTTTTATACAGAATTTTATTGTAAATTTTATAGAAAAATTTTCTCCGTGTAAAGAAATCGCTGTATGGCTTATAGTAGAACTTTTGATCTTGCATATGTATTCTAATCTTGTCATTAATCTTTTTAGCCTGAAGAGGTTGAGCTTGTAATGTCAACGAAACGTCGCTAACAATAATTTAACTAATAAATTGTGTTCTAATAAGATCGACCACCGTTGTTTTTTTTTTCTTTGAACAACTTTAGAACAAACAACGCAATATTAAATTCATTTTGGATTTAACTAAGGTATGTGAATATTTTGCTTTCATTATTTAGTATGATTATCTAACTTATGTAATTTATTCTTTTTGTATTTTTTTTTGTTTTGATAAATAAATTGAAGTAATCCCTCTATAAAAAAGTCATGACCGGATGCTGTGAGGCAAAAGTAAACTTTTTTAAATCTGATTTATAGAGTGCACTGTCATAAGTCATGATCAGATGTTCAAGACCAAGATAAACGTTTCGTGTTTAACTTACAGAGTGCGCATGCCTGTAGCGCTTGGTTCAAATCGTTTGCAATGTCTAAGAGATATGTGGATAAATAAATAAACTATACTATTTATGTTATCTTTGTGTACGGATATTAGAGAATCATCCGCATTTTCAATTAAAATAATAAAAAACGACGTTTTGTCCTGTGCGGTAAGTGAAAAGGCCTCTTCAGGTATATACAATGATCTAATTTTACACAATATTTTAACACGATTAATTATATAGAGTGTGTGACATTTTTTCAGTTACATAGTTCGGGAGCTGGGTAGGGTTTCGTTGTTTTTTCGAGTATATGGGTAAAAACCACTTATTCCCTTGTATTTTTGTCTGCTGGAACCAAAAAAACTGGTCGCGAATCTCAAAAAGTGCAGCATTTTGTTAAAAATGTATTTATTTGAAAAAAAATTTTTAAATCTTATTTTAGATGCGCAAAAAATTTTTCCATGACATATAGGTTAAAACAAGAAAAAATCCTATATATGTTATCCATTGAAAGTTAATAGTTTAAAAGTTATTAACATTTCAACGTCTGAAAATTGCTATTTCACGCAGTTTTTAAACAAAAATATCTTTTGAAAAATTTAACATTAATGAAAAAACAAATAGTTACATGTTCTTTGAACCTTCTTCTATTAAACGATACATAAGGATGCCCCCTTTTTAACTTTCCAAGTTTAAAAAATAAACTTATGAATAGATTGCGATCTGGCCGTATTCACCTGAATCGTATGGTTTAGACGCGCACACCACTAATCGTTCAAATTCATAGAACAATTTTCAGGTAATTTTAATTATCAGTTTCACATTCAAGAGAATTTTTTAAATAATTATTTGATAATTTATTTGATAATTTATTTGTTTAAACATGATAAACGACCCACTTATAAATAAAGCACTTTCTCGCCATACCCTGGTCGAAAGTACATTTTTCGTCACGGCTTCGAAAAACGAAAGTTGTATTTTTGGCCTGGGTATGGCAAAAAATAGCATACATACTATCGGATGTAAAATGGCGATCCCATAGCACATGTTTGCCACCCTCGCCTCTAGCTCAGGTCGCAATTTACATGTTCTATGGACTCGCCGATACTATACCTCCCTTGGTGTGTAATATACTATCAGTTTTTTTATTAAACTCCATTGGAATTTTGATTCAACTTATCCCTACACGAAAAAACTCTTATGCACAAATTTCCAGCCTCCTAACCCCTGTACATAAGCAGCAAAGTCAAAATAAGTGTTTTTTCAACTTTATTTTTTTTGACGCCCCTTCACATGCAGAGTTCTTGCAAAAATTCAAAAAGACAGGTTATTATATAACAATCAATCAAAAATTTTTGCAGATTACATAACATCAAATATGAACCTCAAAAGCATTATTTTAGATTTGAATTGTTGTTTTCACTCCCATGCTGTTAAGATGCCATTTTTCGAATTAATGTTTTTAATTAATTTTTCTTCTTTATCATCAATGGTTACAACAGTTAAAAAAAATGATTTACCACTCTAATTTTCTCCAAAAACCGATTTTTTCACATTTTTTTGCATATTTTGCAGGTTATATTACAATCTAAGAGTTCGAACACAGTTTTTCATGTATATTTTCCTCTGCTCTTTATGACTGCGCTATGAGTTTCAAGAAAAAATCGTAACGTTTTTCCGCTCATTTTTTTTTGCTCTTGGTTTTTAGTTTCAAGAAAAAAGTGCGCAACTCTGATTCTACTCCATTCATGCTGAACCCTTTCTGCAATCAATATATTTCTGGTTCTACTGAACTTCATGAAGTCTAATACGGCTCATTTTAAAGCTTATACATAAAATAATAGTACTGTAATAGAAAAATATTTAGGAAGTTTATGTAACCATTATTAAAATAAACAAAAGATTAAATAATTTCATAAAAGAAGGATTTGTGCATTTGTTTATAATGGTTTTCTATCTACTTCAAGGTGAAACAATGCATGAAAAACACCCTAAATTTATAGTCTTATCTGTAGATAATTAGTACAATTTTAAATTTTCATGATATCTCATTTTTGACTTGGGATATCGCTTACTGTAATCAATGTATTTCTAATTTTATTGAACTTAATGCAGCTTAATATGACTCATTTTAAAGCTTATGCATTTAATAATAATATTGCAATAGAAAAAATAAAAAAAATAAATTTAACTATTATTAAAATCAACAAAATATTTAAAAAATTTATAAAAAATGGCTTTATGTATTTGTTACAATACAAACATGGAATAGTACATTACGTAACGGGTATGGAAAGGCTTTATTTACGAAACGAGTTTACGGCCAAGTTTACGGCCTGAGCCGAAGGTGATATTCGTAACGAGTTTCGTATAAAAGCCTTTCCATACTAGTTGCGTATTGTATTTTTCGCCATGAGAGCCAAGAAAGAGCAATGAAATTGCGATTTTAGGGTTAGAATGGCAAAAAAATATTGATTGATAACAATATTGAGAAAATAAGATTAATTTTGTAAATATTGGTAAATTTGCATATGAAGTTATATTTAAAGTTAATTATATTTGGTGTTTATTATAAAGATTTTCACCAGTGTTCTTAATTCAACGAGGACAAAAAGATGCACATAATAATCCTGCTGAGACATAAACACAAGATTTTCTCGAACAAATTTGACATTGACAATTAGGCACTAAATCATCAGTTAATGGACATAAAATATTAATTTTTTAGGCTCTAAACATTTATTTTTATAACGATGATCAAATAATTCTATATTTAGTTTGATTCGATCAGTTTTTAATATGTTTAATTGTCCATTCGTAATGTAAAAAGGCTCTTAAAATATGGATTCTGATAGACGCACTTGTAGGAACAGATTCCAAAAGCGAAATGGTATTCGAATGATGATACGTCAAAAACCTCAGTTCATTAAATGTTGTGCATAAATTATTTTTCTTGAGCACTTGAATTAAAAACTTTTCATCATTTTCAATAGAATGTTCTACGGCTACTTGTGACACATATAAATAAAATTTAATAGACACTGATTAAAAATTTTTAATTATATAATAATAATTTTAAATTTACCATCAGCGAAGGTTGCGAAATATTCGTAAGGGTTAGCGCGTAACGCACAATGTTTTGTCTCTACTTTGCTATAATAATCTGCACCAGTAAGACTTTTTTATTTTTGTACTTTTTGATTCATATTTCGTATTAAGGGGACGCTGTATCTCTCTATCCTTTTCTAATTGAAAAATGTAAATTTTTGGGAAAACTAGTTATTATTGATAGAAATTAAGGGTTGTCCGCAACTTCTATAGTGAAAAACAATATTTTGTCTGATGAGAGCAAATTAATTTTGTTGCTTTTTTTCAAGTAAAGTTTGACATACTTACAAAATCCTAAATAAGGCTAGAGAATACGTTATTTAAGTATGTCAAACTTTACTTGAAAAAAAAGCAACAAAATTAATTCGCTCTCATCAGACAAAATATTGTTTTTCGCTATAGAAGTTGCGGACAACCCTTAATTTCTATCAATAATAACTAGTTTTCCCAAAAATTTACATTTTTTTAATTAGAAAAGGATAGAGAGATCCAGCGTCCTCTTAATTAAATATATAGGTATAATAAACAATTAATTTATCCTGTTAAATTTTTAATTGTGATAAAAATAAATATCAAACAATATCCTTAAACTTATATTTGAAAAATTGTACTAAAAAAAGATTTATATCTAATAAAATAAGAAATTAATATAGAATTATATTTCTCAACAATTAGTAATTTATTTACCATTATTCATTTTTAAATTATAAATGATAGAGTAGATACTTTATACAATTTGTCAAGAGTAGCCGTAATGAATTCCAGTATGTTCAGAGAAAGAAGGGTATTGTTAAAAAAAAAGCATATATTTGCACTATTTCAAGTTAAAAATATCATAAAAATTCAAAATTGTAATAGTTATTTATAAGAAAAACTATAAATTCAGTGTATATTTCATAAATTATTTTATGAGCAGGTATAAAACCTAGATAAACAAATGTATAACGCATTTTTCGTAACATGTTTTACCTTTTTGTTAATTTTAATAATGATTAAAGCTATTTTTTTAATTTTGTAATTAGAGTATCATGATTCAATGCACAAGCTTTAGAACGAGCCGTGTGAAGCTCTACGAGGACCGGAGATATATCGATTCTAGTAAGCATTCGCGCGAGAGTAGTGTATTCCACTATGAAAAAAAAACATAAATTGTTATATCTCAAGTTAAAAATGAGATATTATGAAAATTTAAAATTAAATAAATTATATATAAGTAAAGCTTGAAATTCAATGTATGCTCAATGCCTTATTTCATGTGTAAAAAGGTAAAAAATCAATATAAACAAATGCCTAAAGCCTTTTTCATATAATTTTTTTAATTTTTGGTAGTTTTAATAATATTTAAATTTATTTTTTCAATATTTTCCAATGAAAATCTAATTACTTAATGCATAAGCTTTAAAACAAGCCGTGTAAGCACTATCAAATTAAAAAATGTAGTTTAAAATTTATATTTTTTTTTTAATTTTCAATAGGCAGCTGTCACCACTTGATTTTTCTTTAGATAAAATCAAGAAAACACTTTTTAAGAGCAGGGCCGTATACTCCTATCCTTTTCTAACCAAAAAATTCATTTTTCCGCAAAATCTCAAAATTGTAGCAAAAAATAAGAAGAAAACCCCATCTCGTATAATAATAAGCAATATTTTCTTTTATGAGGAAAAATTATTTTTATCCGGCTCTTGAGAGCCATATTATAAGTACTGACAAGGGTCTGAAGGATATCGTGACTAAAATGAAGAGTCAAAATGAAATTATTAAGAATTTACATGCTGGGCGGACGCAGCTGCTAGAGGAGAATCGCAAACTCAGGGAAATGATAGGTACTTTAGAGAGGGAGTTGTTTTCTGCTTTAAATGGCATGCAAGAAAAGTTTTTCAGATCTCTCACGACTAATTTTAATAATATGGAGGCATTTTTAGGTAATGAATTCAATGGAGCGGACAACAACTTTTCTTAACTTATGACAGGGGTGCAGACCGTTAATGATCTTACAGCCCAGGACAAACACTCAACACCAACACTAACACTGAAATGCCTGTAAATTCGAATATAACACAATTATTTAAACGTACAGATAGTAGCTCTCACAACACAAACATTGAAGCACCTGTTGATTCGAACGATATACAAATAGTAAAAATACATACAGATAGTAGCATAGAGGCATCCTGTCATGCTGTGAAGAAGTGTGGTTCTGGGAATAGTGTCTTGGTGATATCCAGCGGACTGGACTGCTCGGCTAGTGTCGGGCTGAAGGATTATGCTTGCGCTGTTCTGGGAAGCATACTTCCGACTTTTGAACTTCAAATATTGTATCTGTTACTGAAATCTCTAATTCTGAAAATAAAAATAAGGACAGGATGTCTGCAGGGCGTGAGATCGTTGACGGTCCAAGTGTTGCATTCTCATTGTTGGTTAGACTTTCTGGAGATGACTTGGCGCAGAAGATGTTTATGGCTAGACGTAGATTAACGGGTTTTTCGACAGCGGATCTGGATCCCTCCCTCCTCGGCAGTTTTTCTGCCATCAAGCACCATTCTCAAATATATATAAATGAGTATCTTGAAAAAGATAAATATATTAAATTTAAAAATCTTAAAATGTATGCTAAAGGAAAAGGTTTCAAGTTTGTTTGGTATGGAGGTGGTAAATTTATGGTGAGGAGGGAGGGAGGGGAGAGAGTACACAGATTTGAGAGTGAATATGATTTTAATGAAATATTAGATAAATTTAAATGTAATGTACAGAATAATGTTAACGTAACTGATATTGAGAAACACGATGATGTTCTAATAAATAAGGGTTCTATTGATAATGATAAATTTAAACATCAAAAAAGTGAGATGAGGTCAAATCATAAATTAATTAAAAATCATGCAATATCCTTAGATAAAGCCTCTCCCCAATGACTGCGCCGGAGAGTCGAACAGAGAGGAGGAGTAAACTGCGCGCGTGCTTCCTGAATGTGACCTCTTTGAGAGCTTATATTGGGCAAGTGCGTAAACTACTAAGTAGTTATCATTCTTACGACATATTTGGAGTTGCTGAGACCTGGCTGGGTCCGTCTGTATCGGATGACGTCATTCAGCTCAGGGGGTACAAAGTGTTTAGACAGGACAGAATCTTGCGTGGTAGAGGAGTTTCCCTGTATATTAAGGATAATCTAATATGCACTATTTTGGCCACTTCGGAGACGCAAACTATTAATAGAAGCGGTAAACCGGAGGCGCCTGAATATATTTTCTGTTCTGTGCAAGGTGGCAGCTCCGAGCCCGTGCTGGTTTCTGTTATTTATTGTCCTTCTACTGTTTTGTTTATTGGAAACTCTAACTTCTTAAATAATTTAAGAAATTTTTGTTTGGACTGTTCCCATAAAATTATAATGGGGAACTTGAATGCCGATCTCCTTAAAGAGAGCAGTGATGCCAAGTTTCTTAGTAAGCTGTCGGCTGAGCTTTTGTTACAGTTGGTCCAGCACGGTGCTACGCATCATACTTCGACGTCTCGCACGTGGATTGACCTGATCTTTGTCGATGACAACGACGTGGTGCTTGATGCACGGAACCTACCAGTGAGCTTTCACAGTCGGCATAATTTGATTGACGTATGTTTGCCTTGCAACATTATAACTTGAGATCAAAAACCTATCATGTATAGAAACTATAAAAATATTTGTCCAACTGCATTGTAAGAGAAACTTGTCAATTGTGATTGGTTGCCGCTCATGACTGACACAGTTGACCCTGAATCTGCAAATCGACAGAGGACGAGCAGTATCTCCTTGAGTTTCTGCGGTTGCGTAGGGTGGTAGACGAACAGACGGACCATGCAAAGACTGCTTATATTCACAATAGATTGTTTGGTGCTCTTACGGATGGTAATGTCTTGAAAGAGTTGAGAGACCTGGGACTGCTATCTGAACCTCAAAGAGAGGGAATTTGAATAGATTCACTCCGGATGAGCTTAATGCGCACTTTGATGGGGTGTCAGTCTCGCCGCAAGAGGATAGTAAAGAGCGATTGAGAATTCTTTCTCAATGCAATGAAAGTGGGTTTGTCTTTAAACCAATTAGTTTTAATAATATTGTTCTTGCAATTTCACATTTTTCCTTACAGGCTCGTGGTGAGGATGGCATTTCGCAAAGCGTGGTAATTGAAGCTTTACCATTTATTGGTGAACATCTTGTGACTCTATTCTATTCTGTTTTGCACAGGGGGTCTTTCCTTGCCGTAGGAAGCAAGCACGTATTATACAATTGAAAAAGTGTGCTGCACCTAAGCAGCCAAAAGATTTTAGGCCTATAGCTATCTTGTCCTTTCTTTAAAAGGTTCTTGAGGAGAGCACCAATGACCAACTGCAGGAGTACATTACATACAAAAAATAACTCGATGCTATCCAAATGGGCTTCAAGAAAAACCATTCTACGCAGACTGCTGTACTTGAGCTTACAGACAATATTAGGTCAGGTCTAGACAGGAAACTTGTCACGTTACTACTACTTTTTGACTTTAGTAAGGCATTCGACACGATCTCTCCCTCTATACTTCTTGCAAGGCTTGGATCGATGGGGTTCTCTAGGGCCGCACTCGGATGGATTAACTCCTATTTATCAAGTAGGAAAAAAATAGTTTCCACGCATTTAAAGAAGGAATCGAATTGGCTAACAACCAATCTAGGAGTACTTCAGGGTTTGGTGCTGGAGCCTCTGTTATAATGCCTTTACATAAATGACGTACGTGATGTACTGGAATCTGGTCGCGTTGAGCATCTACTGTATGTGGATGATCTTTAAATTTATACACAGGTCCCTTATGATTATGTGGATGAGGGGATTCGCATTTTACGGAGGGCGGCTAGGGCGGTGTCGGAGTGAGCTGCTGGTATTTCTTTCACTTTGAATACTAGTAAAACAAAAGCAATCGTCTTTGGAAGTAACCGTTTTATATAAAAATTTTACTTTGGTGAGTCAAGGACGGTTGACCTAGGGAGTGGTATCGGTATTCCTTTCTCTGTCACCGTTACGAGCTTTGGTGTTGTACTCAACTCTA
Organism: Anastatus disparis; assembly: GCA_017163975.1. Taxonomy (NCBI): domain Eukaryota; kingdom Metazoa; phylum Arthropoda; class Insecta; order Hymenoptera; family Eupelmidae; genus Anastatus; species Anastatus disparis. The sequence continues at coordinate 457,286 of JAFFSR010000365.1, read as the reverse complement.
AACACTGAGGCTCTGCGTAAACAACTCGCAACCGCCCTGCTGTTCCCATATCTTGATTACTGCTTAGTGGTTTTGCTCGATGCTTCACAGGAGTTACGAAAACGGCTACAGACAATGCAAAATTCATGCGTGAGATATGTATTATGCGTGAGAATGGGTGATTATATCTATCCCCATAGACATGCTTTGGGTCGGCTACGTACTGATTCGAGGAGACAGTATTTTATGACTGTACTTATATACAAAATCGTACGTATGAATACTTTCGAATATCTAATAGGTCTCCTCACTAGATATATACCCAGAGCAACCACCAGGGTGAGATTATAGATCTTGCGGCGCCCTTCATGCGCACTGAGACTGGAAGAAATTCCTTTCAAGTGCAAGGTGCGCATTTTTGGAATTCCCTGCCTGCTGATATTAAAAATCTTCCATCAATCAGCAGGTTCAAAGCTGCTCTCAGGAGGTATTTACTCAACCTTGATTAAACATTATTATTTCCGGACTATATCATATGTATTAATTTATTACGTGATGTACCTTTTATAGATTCAAGGCATGATTGTATTTATTGGCGTGATTGTAGGATGTGTGTGTATAGAGTAAATGATTATATTTTTATCAGCTTAACTTATATATTACTGTACATTTAACCTTGTTCTGTGATTTTAATTTACTGTATACTGCTGATATTTTGACGGCGCTCTTTACACGCTTGGTTTTATGTAATTCTTTCGACTGATTTTTATTTATATTATTTATACTCTTTGCTTGTATTTGTTCGTGTTTTATTTTCTATCTGTGATATCACTATTATTTAATTTATTGACTTACTATTACAGTGTTATTATGTCTATTGTTTTATGACGTGATATCATACTGTACTATTTTAATTTTATATATGCAAAGCTAATTAAAGCATTTCATGTATTTTAATTTTATTTGTAATTTTATTGTATGCTCTTTTTGTAAATATAATACGAAATAAATAATATCTTATCTATACGCTTGCGACAAGCTTTTGCTAACCGTTACTCTACCGTCACTCTACCGTTATAATACTTTCGTACTTTTTATTCCATCGTTTGAGTTGAGTATCTTCTCTCGTTTTTCACTTTGATACTTATTTTTACTATCTTTTCTACGGAATACCTTTTGATCTTGAGTTGGTCTTTCCATACATACAAAATTGTGGTATCCAGCGTAACAACTCATAGAGTCCATCACCAGTCTACAACAGAAATTTCCTTCCTTGAGCCAAAATAATGAGTGCTTGGAGTAGTGGTGATCAGAACCAGAAGAGGAGTATGCTGACGATCGGACTGGTGCATCACAACCAAATGCTTCTTCAGAAATCTTTGATGATCCTGAGAGAGATGACAGTGTATTTTTCGATTCTGTCTATTTCTCTTTCATAAAAGACTATGTAGGTCATGCTAATTTTTATAAAAGTATTCCTATACCAGAGCATACTCCATTAGCTTACTTTGAATTCTTTATAAATTCGAATACTTTTAAAGTAATTTTAGGAACAAACAAATCTCTTCCAGAAGCGAAATCATGATCCATTCCATTCTAATATGGCTCCATGGAAAGATGTAACAGTAGAAGAATTGCGAATCTTTCTTGCTCTAACTATCATCATGGGCCATGTTCGTAAGTGTAATGTCAAAGATTATTGGAGTATGGATCCCCTATTATCCACTCCAATATTCAGAAAATATATGACCTGTAATAGATATCTTGAAATTTTACGTTTTCTGCATTTTAAAAATAATAGGGACAATGCATCACCCTACAAAAACCACCCTCTGACGAAAATGAAACCTGTAATAGATTTTTTAAATCAGAAATTTTCCTCTACTTTGCATCCTGGGAAAAACCTTTGCATTGATGAAAGTTTGATGCTATGGAGAGGAAGATTGAAGTTCAAGCAATATTTACCCTTGAAAAGACACAGGTTTGGTATAAAATTATTCGAATTGGTTGATTGTGAGACTGGATTCCTACTACGATTCATTATCTATGCAGAAGCAGATACAGATTATGAAAAATTTTATTTGGGAATCTCTGGAAATATAGTAGTTGATTTCCTAACACCATATTTCAACAAAGATCACGTTATCTTTATAGATAATTGGTACTCGTCTCCTTTACCTGCTAATTTTCTCCATGACAAAGATACTGGTATGTGTGGGACCGTGAAGAAAACCAGGAAAAGGAATGCCCGAGCTTGTCAGTAAATTAAATCAAGGTGAAATTGAAGTAGCCCATACCCATTCTTGGTTAGCAATAAAGTGGATGGACAAGAAAGAAGTTTACATGATAACAACAGTCCATGAAGTTGGTTACGCAAGTACAGGCAAGAAACATTGGAGTACTAATAAAGATATTATAAAACCAATATGTATAGTGGACTACAATAAAATTATGGGAGGGATTGACAACATAGACAGACAACTTTTATTGGCAGAAACAATTTGAAAATCTACTAAATGGTATCGAAAACTTTTTTTTGACTTACTTGATTTTGTTCTGGTAAATTCTCATGCATTACATATAATGAAAAGTACCACTGACAAAAAGATTTTTTATCCTCATTTTCGTTTAGAAGTGGTAAGAGGCTTACTGGGGATAAATTCTGATGACTTGCGTCATTCATGTCAGTCGAATGACTCTCGACTTACTGGGAAACACTTTCCTAAAAAAATTGATCAAGGGAAAAAGAAAGAAGGCAATTGCCGTTTATGTCTCATGAATAAAACCAGACATCGAAGCACTTATTAATGTAAAACTTGTCAAGTTGTTCTATGTATAGATCCGTGTTTTGAAACTTATCACACCAAAGAAGGCTTACCTTGATCAAGTTGGAAAAAATTATAAAAAATAAAAGAAAGTCATAAAGTCAGATGTTATGGATAGATTCATATAGATCTTAGAAGAGCAATGTGAGAAAAATACAAAATAGACTTCTGACAAACTGAAAAAATGTATAAAAAATTAAAAAATGTATAAAAAATAAAAAAATGTATAAAAAAAAAATTTTTTAAATGTATAAAAATGTATAAAAAAAATAGGAAAATATAAAAAATAAAAAAAAAATGAAAAAAAGAGCTACATTACTCTCTACGTCCACGTCGTTAGCTCTGGGTAAAGCAGAAGGAGAGTAGAAGGCCTAAAAGCTCCACATTTCTAAAAAAAAAGCACGAATCAAAACACATAAACTCTGAGATGGCCATATACCCAGAAGAATGAGTATAATTATGTCTATTCACAATCAAACAAGTTTCAGATTCGGATGTAGCACCTCGGGATACTCTTAGATATAATTTTTGTTTGAATATATATGATACTTTCTGCATTTAACCTTGAAGTGACCTTGTTTGACCTCGAATGACCGTGATTATGAGCAGTTATGACCGATCAGACTCCAGATATGTATTCAGCACCCCACAAGACATTTGGATATCATTTTATTTTGAATATCTATAATACTTTCTGCATTTGACCTTGTTTGACCTTAAATGACCATAATTATGACCAGTTATGACCGATTAAACTCCAGATTTGGATGCAGCACATTTCCAAACCTGAGAATATGATTCTATTCCTATTTTACCGAACTAAATATTTTTTATGACCCTCCAGGGCCGGAGAGCCAATATATCGGCTCGGTCCATGATAGGAACATTGTACATTGTTGATGGGTGATACAAGACATAAATTTGGGCACTTTTAAAGGAGGTTTCGAAACCTCAAAACCCGGCCCTTTAAAGGTTAAAAGTTAATGTTTTATAGCGTTATAAACAATCAAATTGCTTATAACAAAAAAACGACCACTAGTTGAGTTCGATAACAACAAAATTTGAATTCTACTCATAAAAAACTACTAAAAAGAACAAAGTAGCTGAAGGAACCTAAAACTTTATACTCAAGTTTTGTCAGCGACCAGATTAACAAGAGTCCGTCTAAATATTATTGCACTATTTGACAACTACTTAGTAAGGAATTAGTATTTTTATATAGGATTAAGAAAAAATCATTTACTATCATAAATTGAATTTAGAAGTTCTGCGTATGCATGGTTAGACAGTGAGTAACTCGGGTGCCATTGCATGTCTTTAATTATCATTGAAATACTGATTATTTAAATTATTTATTCGTATGAAAAAAATTTCAGAACAGAATAAAGACAATAAACATTTAATAATTATGTCCTAACAATCATTCAAAATATCAAAAAATATGTAAAATATAATTCTGATCCTTCAGAATGTATTACGATCTGATAGTCATGTAAAATAATTTTAGGAATCAGATTGTTCGCCAATATTTGAATTCATCATATTAAGAACCTTGATTAAACTGATACCATCATGAAAAGTAGAAAAAAATATACACAAAATCGTTATTCGAGCTCTCAACTTCAAACACTAACTATAAAAAAAAACGTGAAAATATCACTTTTTTCTAGAGAATCAGAGCTACACACTTTTTTTCTTGAAACCATAGCAAAAAAAAATACACGGAAAAGCGTCGTTTAAGCGTAACATAACCCATAAAGAACGTGAAAAAACGCTGCCAAATGCTTTGGCGGAATGCTTTCTCATAGAGCTCTTTGAGTTACATTAATTTTTTTATATTTATTTAAATGTGATTTTAATATAAAAAAATTGTCTAACATTAATATTTATTTATAAATTTGTACTTTAAAAGAACGATGACAACGAAATTTCTAATCGTAACCACGCTAAGAAAGAAGATAAATGAAAAATAAAAATTTGTATGAAAATTTTCAAAATTCTCTTAAATTAAAACTGCACTGAGAAAATTAGTTTTCCAAATCATATTTTTTTTAGACAATAGTGAATAAAAATTTTGCTTAAAAATTTTGGAGCAAATCTATCGAATGGTTTCCGTGAAATAAGAAAATAATAAAATTAATAGTATGCCAAAAAAATCAGTTTTCAAATGTTTTTATTATTTTAACAGTATCAAATAATTTCTATACTTATTTTTAAGCGAATTCTCAGAGTAGTTTACGTAAAATCCAGAAAAAATGAAAAATTTAAAATAAATTTTTTTCAAAATTTTCAAAATGCTCTAAAATTATAACTGCGCTAAGACAATAAATTCTCCAAAGCTTGTTTCATTAAGGCAATAACGAATAATTTTCATAATAATTCTATAGCAAATCTATCGAATGGTTCTAGTGTAATATAAAAAAAAATAAAAAATAAACATTTTTTCAAAATTTTCAAAATTTTCTTAAATTAAAACTATGCTAAGAAAATAAGTTGTCTAAAGCTTATTTCCTTTAGACAATAGCGAATAACTTGCATAAAAAATTAAACTTCAACAAACTTGGAATATCAAGCAGATGTATCTTTTATTAGAAACCACGTCAAGCAACATTTCGAACACTTACAATGTGTTCTTCTTCAGGCTGTACACAAGAATGAAAACTTAAAATAAAATACAATAATAAAACGTAGAAAAACTTATAAAATACACTTTACCTATATGCACAAACGGCAAGTCAAAAAATAAAATTGCTACAACGACGTTCTTAAAAGTAAAATTAAATAAATTAAATAGATTAAATGAATTAAACACAAAAACACATCGGGCTTTTGCACAAGCCCGTGGCTTGCTGAATTCTGTTTGGAAATTTTAGAAGATGATTGTTTGGAGAAATTGAAAAATTCAATATTTTTCTACACTAGATACGTTGATGATTGCTTCCTAATCGTCAATAAGGAAGATATTGAAAAGATTTTAGAAGAATTTAACGCAGAGGACCAGTTTTTGAAATTCACCATTGAACAGGAAAAAAATAATCAAATTAACTTTTTAGATGTTAGTATTACAAAGAATAATAATAAATTAGATATTAATTGGTATAAAAAGCCTACTTCTTCTGATATATACATCAATTTCCACTCACATCATCCGACTTCACAAAAAATTGCTACAATATATAATTTGGTTGATAAAAGTATTCTTTTGTCTGATAATAAATTCCATAGGAATAATCTAAATTCAATCTTTCATATTCTTACCAAAAACGATTATCCAGTTTATTTTATTAAAAAATACATTAAAAAAAGAATTCATAAGCTAAAAAATAATAATAATAACCAAAAGAATGACAGTTACAATGTCCGTGAAAAAATAGTTGTATTTCCGTACATAAAAGATTTGAATAATGATTTTAATAAAATTTTAAAAGGCTCGAATTATAAAATTGTTTACAAAAACGCTCATAAACTCAATTTTGTAAATCTAGGCAAAGATAGAGATAAACAAAAAGAAAACGAAAACGTTATATACAAAATACCTTGTAAAAACTGCGATTATGTATACGTTGAACAGACTTATAGGATGTTAATCGATCGATTAAAAGAACATAAAAGAGATGTTAAATGCATGAACAACAAATCAGCTTTAGTCACACACATAATAAATACAAAACATATGATCAATTTTGAAAATACTACTATCGTTGGTAGAGAGCCTTATAGGAAAAAAAGAGAATTTTTAGAGATGCTAAATATACACTTTTATAATAACACCATGAATAGAATTACAGACACACAATTTCTCAAAAAAACATATAAAGATGCTGTAAATTTAATTAGACATACACAGTTTTAAAATATTTAAAAATCTGTATTATTGTACGTTATAATTCCTTTTTTCTTTCTTTTGTTTATGTTTTTGAAATTACTGTTGCAATTTAAAATACGAGAGGTGGTCTACCGTTTTGTGTATAATTTTATAATAGCTGATGTATCCCCTCTACTGATATTGTACGATTATTGTAACGTATGTGAATTTGACTTATATAAGTATGTGTGATTTTAGTTTTGTATATAAGCGCATAGAAATTAAATACTCGTCGATAGTATTTCCAAATCTTGACATGCGACGTAAGTTCTTTTATTGTTGAATTGTTTTTGTGTTTAATTCATTTAATCTATTTAATTTATTTAATTTTACTTTTAAGGACGTCGTTGTAGCAATTTTATTTTTTGACTTGCCGTTTGTGCATATAGGTAAAGTGTATTTTATAAGTTTTTCTATGTTTTATTATTGTATTTTATTTTAAGTTTTTATTCTTGTGTACAGCCTGAAGAAGAACACATTGTAAGTGTTCGAAACGTTGCTTGACGTGGTTTCTAATAAAAGATACATCTGCTCGATATTCCAAGTTTGTTGAAGTTTAATTTTTTCAACCGTCAAATACGAGCATTAATATTCTCAAATTTTAACTTGCATAAAAATTTTGGAGCAAATCAATCGAATGGTTTTCATGAAATAGAAAAATAATAAAAAATAACAACTTTTTTAAAAACTTTCAAAATGCTCTAAAATTAATAGTATGCTAAGAAAATCAGTTTCCAAATGTTTTTATTATTTTAACAGTAGCAAATAATTACTAAACAAATTTTTAAACAAATTCTTAGAGTAGTTTACGTAAGATCAAAATAAATAAAAAATTTAAAATAAATTTTTAAAATTCTCTTAAATTAAAACTGCGCTAAGAAAATAAGTTTTCCAAAGCTTGTTTTATTAAGGCAATATAGAATAATTTGCATAATGATTTTAGAGCAAATCTAACGAATGGTTTTTGTGTAAAATAAAAAAAATGAAAAATAAACATTTTTTCAAAAATTTTCTAAATGCTCTAAAATTAAAACTGCGCTAAAGAAATGAGTCTTTCAAAGTTAATTTTCCTCAGACAATAGCGAATAACTTGCATACAAATTTTGGAGCAAATCTATCGAATGGTTTTCATGAAATAAAAAAAAAATGGAGAAAAAATTTTTTCTTCAAAATTTTCAAATTGCTCTAAAATTAAAAGTGCGCTAAGAAAATATGTTAGTAAAAGTTTTTCTTCTTTTGGCAGTCACAAATAATGTCCATACAAATTTTCAAGAAAGTTCTTCGAGTACTTTACGTAAAATACCAAAAAAATGAAAAATCCAAATTTTTTAAAAATTATTAAAATAGCTCAAAAAAAAACTGAGCTAAGAAGATCAATTTTCAATAGCTCCCCCCCCAGTTAGACAAAAAAATAGATTGCATGCAAAATTTGAAGCAAATCCATCGAGTAGTTCTTGAGATATTTTTGGCGTACTGAATCATACACACACACACACACACACACACACACACACACACACACACACACACACACACACACACACACACTACATACAGACATTTTCTGGAAATCACTTTTTTCGACTCCCTGAGTCTAAATATGTACAAATTAATGAAAAAATGGAAAAAAAAAATTTTTTATCGATGCAATGCTTTCTTTATGAGAAAGCAAAAGTGCAAAAAAAAAACGATTTTTAGCAAAATTAGGAGTTGCTTACGATTTCTTCTTGAAACTCATAGCTCTGTCATAAAGAGCAGAGAAAAATACACATGAAAACTGTGTTTCAATTTTTAGATTGTAATATAACCTACAAAATATGCAAAAAATGTGAAAAAATCGGTTTTTGGAGAAAATTAAAGTGGTGCACTATTTTTTATAACTGATATAACTATCGATGATAAACAAGAAAAATTAATCAAAAATATTAATTTGGAGGATGGCAACTTAACAGTATGGGAGTGAAAACAGCAATTTAAATCTAAAATAATGCTTTTAAGGTTCATATTAAATGTTATATGAGGATATCCACACAACTTTTAATTCTCTAGTCACAAGTCATATTACAGCTGTTACAGGGTTACCGCATGATTCACATTATTTAAACTAGGTTCAAATCTTTTGTGCTATCCTGTAACTCTATATCTGATGTATTTTGTAAATGTGCCACAAACGGCGCAGTAGATATTTCTATAAAACATTCATTTTTACACACAAAAAATTATCGTAATTTATCTTATGTGTAAATTTACTTTTTATAGAATTATCTGCTACGCCGTTTGTGGCACATTTACAAAATACATCAGAAATAGAGTTACAGGATAGCACAAAAAGATTTGAACCTAGTTTAAATAATGTGCATCATGCGGTAACCCGGTAACAGTTTTAATATGACCTGTTACTAGAGAATGAAAAGTTGTGTGGATATCCCCATATAATCTGCAAATATTTTTGCTTGTTTGCTATACAATAAACTGCTTTTCTGATTTTTTGCAAGAATTTTGCATGTAATTTTGTATGTTTTTATTTTTTTGGGGGGCATAAAAAAAATAAAGTTAAAAAAACACTTATTTTGACTTTACTGCACACGCGCACGGGTTAAGGGGCTGAAAGATTGTGTATGGGAGTTTTTTTCCAATCTTCATCGAATGGTACATAAGACATTCGAATTCTTAAATAAGACATTTTCACTATGTTAACCCGCCTGTAGCCTTTATATAGTTGTAACCTTATTGTAATGTTATCGCTAGTATGTTACCTGTTATAAAGTGGTCAGATGATCATTCGCATCAGCCGCTCGTATTATGCAACTCAAACCTCAATAAAAAAGTAAAGCAAAATAAAACTGTGTAATTACTTTTGTTGACACAAAAGCGTGCAAATTGTCAGTTATAATTGTAATTAAAAATTTAACAAACAATTGAAATGACGAGGTTGATAGGCGCACTGATTCGTCGCCACCAGACAAAACACTAGATATTATTTAATAAGAAAAGTATTGTATATAAAAATAATAAAAAAAAGCTAATATAAGAATCAATTATAAAATAACCATTCAGGTCAAGCTTCAACAAGTTGATCTTTAGATAGATGGATAGATATATTTTTATTTCTTAACACATGTACAAAAAGAGCGTGTAATACACAATTGAATTAAAAGAACATAAAATACGTAAATAATATTGCACAGTAAAAATAGAATTGCATAGTATGATATCACAATTTGAGGACATACTATAAATAATAATACTATATTAGTAAGTCAATAATTTAAATTGAAAGTGATATCACTAATAGAAAACCGAACGAAAATAAATACACGTAATGAGTATAAACAAAAATATGCTAAAAATCAGTTTCAAATACCTATCAGTTAGATCCCTAATTTCACCCCTAGTAGTCGCTCCAGTAGGTCTGTCTAATTAGTTTTTTTTTCTGAAAAAATGTAACCCAGGGTTTTCGAACTGATTCTGGTAGGGGAGGTCATCAGGAACTTTAATCCGATGAATGAGCCAAAATCCTATTGTAGGAAAATATTTTTATAAACAAATTAATGGAAAAGAACACTTTTTACCATAGACAAAAACTATCAATTGTACAAAAAAAATTTTTCAAGTAAACTTCGTAGATATTTCAAAGATCTACGAAACTTATTTTTGTACAATTCCATTATCTTAATTTGTTTATTTGCAAATCGCAAAAAATAACCAAAAATGGGTTTGATTTTTGCGATTATTGAATACTCCGTTAAAAAAACAATTTGGGGCTTGATAATTGGTGAAAGTCAAGCTCTAATGATAGTGAATTCACAGTAAAAATATTCAATAATTTTTGCATAATTTAAATTGTTTATTAGAAATAGGCCATATTGGCGTGATTATTTTCAAGCCGCTATGCATCGTACGAGGGTACATCAAAGTGATTTTGAAAGTTTAACATCTCTACTTTACTGTACAATCGGTAGCCAATCAATTTTTTTAAATTTAATCGTTTAAAATTGCGATTTGAAAAAAATCGTTTTTGCTGGCTAACTTTTAATTTGCAATTAAACTATTCGTCGCAGATAAATAAGAGTAGGTTCGTTGGATAGGTAGTACTTTTCCTAATATTTTGGGAGGTTTAAACAACTCTGTAAGTGCTCTTGGAGACGGAATAATTTTTTTGTTTTTTCAAAAAATTGTCACGATTTTATTTATGCAAATTAAGAAACGCAACAATAACGAAAAATCGCGTCGATACTTGCAATATCTAAAAAAAATACTGCAGCACGTTGATTGTTAAATTATATTGTTTAATTAAATTTCGAAATCATTATGAAGATGGAAGGTAACATCGGGGAAGATAGAAAGCCATGTGACAACAAAACTGATTCTAAAGGTTCAAAGTAATCTACACTGAAAGAAGCAATTAATTCTGTTGATTCCAATGTTAATAACGCTTTAAGTTTCCAAAGCAATTATTGCTTGGGTTAAAAGCCATAATATCATGGCTTTGTTCCACGTATTTCTCGGGATCGCGCCCAGTAACGTGCTATGGACTTCTGAATACAAAAGTTCACTGCGCGTCACTAGTGCGCACGCCCGAGAAGTATGTCGAGCAGAGCTCTTGTGTGAAAACGAAATCTTCTTCACTGCCTAGCAAACATTGCTTGGGTCAGTAAGTTAATAAAGCCTTATGCCGCTTTGCTTTGCTAACAAAGGAGATTTTGCTTGGGTCCCGGTCAAGAATTGCTTTATTTTTTCTTCAGTGCATGGGGTAAAATTGTATGTATCTCGCTAACTAAAGAACATAAAATCTTCATTTTTTTTTAATTTAGGGAAGTATCCGAAAATATTAATATTTGGCATAGTCTTTGCCTCTAAAAAGTTTATTTAACAAGTATAAATAAACAATAACAATTTTATTGAAACTTTTCATCAATTTTTTCTAAAATTTTTTTCCTGTCCTCATATCACTTAAAAAATAATTTTGGGGTTATTTTTAAAAATTATTTCAACAGTTCCAGTGAAGTGTAAAATAACTATAACCTCACCATGATTTCGGAAACTATATACTTCGAAGAAATTAATGTGTTTATTTTTTTAATTTCCTATGAGTTTTCCTATAATTTTGAAAAATAGAAATTTATGTATCTCTTTTTCAAAGGATATTGTGCAGAAAAAAGTTTTTAATTAAGAATTAATTAATTACTTATCAAATTATAAAAACATGCTTTACTTACTGTTGTTTTTTCTTTAATTAATAGTGTATAATTTATTGGAAAATAGTTAGTAGTATTGAAATAGTGTTATTCTTTCAGAAACAGATACGTCATCGAGAAAAAGAAATAGGTGTAATAATTATTTCTATAAATTTGTTTTTCTTTATATTAAAAAATAATAATAATATTATAAATTCATATATATATATATATATATATATATATATATATATATGTATTTATTAATTAAATAATAATATAAATTTGACTTAAAGGTATATATCTCGTGTAGAGGCTTACTAGATATTCGGGAGTATTCATACATACGATATCGTACAAAAGTACAGCTACAAAATATTGTCTCCTTGAATTAGTACGCAGCCAACCCATAGCATAACTATGGGGCGAGATATGGTCACCCATTCTCACACCTAATACATTTCTCATGCATAAATTTTGCATTGTCTGTAGTCGTCTTTGCAGCTTTTGTGAAACATCAAGCAGAATTACTAAGCAGTAATCAAGATGCGGAAACAGCAGGGTGGTTGTGAGTTGTTTACGTGGAGTCTAAGTGGTATACCGACGGAAAAACTGCAGGTTATACATTATTTTATTGAATTTTTTAATCATCATAATAATGTACGGTTTCCAAGACAGTTTAGAGTCAAGTACAACACAAAGGCTCATAACGGAGTCGGAGCAAGTAATACCGACATTACTCCCTAGATCAATCGTCCTTGGCTCACCAGCAAAACATTTTTAATAAAACGATTACTGCCAAAGACAATCGCCTTTGTTTTACTAGCATTTCAAGTAAGAGAAATATCAGTAGTCCACCCCGACACCGCCTTATTCGCCCTCTGTAAAATACAAATACTCTTATCCACATCATTATGAAGTGCCTATATATAAATTTGAAGATCATCTGCATATAGCAGGTGCTTAATGTGACCGGAGTCCAGTGCGTCACGTACGCTATTAATGTAAATGCTAATCAACAGAGGCACCAGCCCCGAACCCTGAGGAACTCCAAAATGTTAGCCAATTCGATTCCTCTTTTAAATATGTGAAAACCATTTGTTTCCTACCTGATAAATAGGAGGTAATATATCCGAATACGATTCTGGAAAATTGTATCGATCTTAATCTCACAAGAAGTTTAGAGGAAGAGTAACGTGACAAACTTTCTGTCTAAACCTGACCTTATGTCGTCTGTAAGTTTAAGTGTAGCAGTCTGCGTAGAGTGGTGCTTCCTAAAACCAGTCTGTATAGCATCGAGTAATTTGTTGGAAGTGATGTCCTGCATCTGGTCATGGGCGATTTTCTCAAGAAAAGATGAGCTTTTAATGACCTCACGTTCAGAAAACATGCGAATTGTTCTTCCCTACTTCTTATTCTACTCCCCAAAGAGGACCGATGCAGTCATTAGGGAGAGGCTTAATTGAAGGATATTGCATGATTTTTAATAGATTCATGGTTCGAGTTTTTCTCAGTATTTTAAGGTTTAAATGTATCATTATTAGTACAAACATTATTTATTTGAGCTTCACCACACATTAAATTTATTCAATATTTCATCTAGATCATGTTCACTCTTAAATCTGTGTACTCTCTCCCCTCTCTCCATCCTCTCCATAAATTTACCACCTCTTCGCCAAACAAACTCAAAACTTTCTCCTTTAGGATGTTTTTTTAGATTTTTGAAATAAATATATCCATTTTTTTCAAGAAACTCATTAGTATATATATATATATATATATATATATTTGAGAATGGTGCTTGGTAGCAGAACATCTGCTGAGGAGGAAGGGATTCAGATCCGCTGTCGAAAAACTCCTTAATCTACTTCTAGCTATAAACACCTTTTGCGCCAAGTCATCTAGAGAAAGTCTCACCAACAATGAGAACATACCGCCAACGGTCTTACGCCCTGCAGACATCCTGTTCTTATTTCTATTTTCAGAATTAGAGATTTCAGTAACAGATACGATATTTAAGCGTTTAAAAAGTGGAAATATGGTTCCCAGAACAGCGCTAGTATAATCCAACATTAGCCGCAGAGCAGTCTAGTCCGCTGGACATCACCAAGACACCATTTCCAGAACCACACCTCCTTACAGTATGAAAGGATACCTCTTTGCTACTCTGTGTATTTTTACTGTTTGTATTTCGTTCGTATCAACAGGTACTTCAGTGTTAGTGTTAGATGAGCTACTATCTGTATGTTTTACTGATCGTGTTCCGTTCGAAATTACAGGCGTTTCAGTGTTAATGTTGAGTAAGTGTTCATCCTGGGCCGTGAGACCATTAACAATCTGCACCACTTCAGCCACCCTAGTCATAATTTGAGAGAAGTTGTTGTCCACTCCATTGAATTCTTTACTCAAAAATAGCTGCAAGTTATTAAAGTTGGTTGTTTGAGATTAAGAAAACTTTTATACATGTCATTTAGAGCAGACAAAAACTGCCTCTCTAACGTGTCTATCATCCCCTTAAGCTTACGATTCTCCTTCAGCAGCTGCACCTGCCCAGCATGTAAACTCTTAATAATTTCATTTTGATTCTTCATTTTAGTCCCGATATTTTACAAACCATTGTCAATATTTATAATACGGCTCTCAAGAGCCGGAAGTAGCGTAAGACCATTTAAAATCAACTCTAAAGCAGACGCAGCTGCCTGTATTGAGGAAGAAACAGAACCATTATTAGTTTGTTTTAAATCACATTAATTATTGTTACTAATATTACTATTCGGGGTGGCCAACGCAGCGCCATCTCTAAATCGTTCATTAACCAAATAAATATCCATGCTATGCTTTCCTCCAATCGCCGTAGAAACGTTGACATTTAAGTCCGCAGTGATCTTTTTTCTACTCGCTAAATGTCCTTGAGCTTTTGTAACCAGTGCGACAGGTGAGTATTTTCGTGATGGCATAGAAGATAAACCAGATTATAGGAGCTCTGCGCATAGTGGCATTGTTCGAGGCTTCTGATCCAGTGCCAGTGTTAGTGAGTGGAGCAGTAGAAAAAACGATAGATCGGATAGCTATGCACCTCTGACAGTCATATTTTAGGTTGTACAATAATGCTTTAGCATTCGCAAGTTTTGGTGCCAATTTTGATACATTGCCGGGTGAAGGATCACAATTTATTAAAATATGTGGACAAATTTACGATGATGTATATCCGTTACATCTTAATAAAGATAAAGCACGTAAATATAAACAATTATATATTTCAGATAATGAAATGGCAACAATTAAACGGAATAAGTTTAATATAAATTTAACATTATTGAAACATTTAGATATCTTGATGAGAGACATTAACCCTTATGCTAAAGCCTATAAATTGATGCAGAAAGTAGAAGAAGAAGAACTACAACGATATGCAAAAATCTATTATCCTCCAAGAACTTTTACTATGTCTATTGTCCGTAATAATAATGTGGATAAAAATAGATATAATCTACCTACCTGTAATGAAGTTGCAATTGTAAACGTTTGAGAGGACGATCTTCCTCCTATTGAACGTGATATTGTCATTTACTCTAAACAGGAGAGGCTATGACCTTCGGGTCACAGATCTTGATGAAACTTTGGGATATGTTTCAGTATCGTATAACTAACCAGGAGAGTGTCTGAGTTGCGGGTCACAGATCTGGATGAAACTTTGGGATAAGTATTTAGGTACCAAAATATGAGTAAAGCCACATCGGTACGGTCTAACGCTTCGAAAAACTGAAGTTATGGAAGATTATAATCTTATTTTCAGAAAAATATAAAAAAAGAACTCCTAATTGAAGTGCAAATAATTCTGTCTAAAAATGTCTTTAATAAATCCACAATAACTAGAATGAAAGCAGAGAAAGCAAGCTTTAATTTACTGGTTTCCAAATTAAAAAATAATAATTAGAACTAAAGTTATGCTTGTTTAAAGTTGAGCAGTAAGAGAGTACCAAAAATAGTCTAAATTTTGAAGGATGGTGATTTTTAGTACTCTTTTGCTGCTTAACTTCAAACAAGCATAACTTTAGTTCTAATTGTAATTTTCCAATTCGAAAACTATTAAATTAAAGCTTGCTTTTTCTGCTTTCATTTTAGTTATTGTGGATTTATTAAAGACATTTTTAGACAGAATTATTTACACTTTAATAAGGAGTTCTTTTTTCATATTTTTCTAAAAATAAGACTATAATCGTCCATAACTTCAGTTTTTCGAAGCGTTAGACCGTACCGCTGTGGCTTTACTCATATTTTGGTACCTAAATACTTATCCCAAAGTTTGATCAAGATCTGTGACCCGCAACTCAGACACTCTCCTGGTAAGAAAAACCCTTAGCTACAGGGTCTAACGATGAGTTGTTTTCCAAATATAGCACATCATGTGATTTCTGGTATTTCGTACTTTTTCACATCATAACTTCCAATTTTTGACTTTCAATGTTTTCCACTGCTTCAAGGCACTTTATTTTGCTTTAATATTCTTATAATTATCTAAAATTAGTATATTCTAATTATAAAACACAATAATTAATCTTGTAGAACACTATTAAAGACCAAAATTTGATTAAATTCCTAATTTATCTGGAAGTCGATAATCCAATCATCAATGGAATTAGTCTGGAACTTGATGAACTTTTTTATATAATTGAATATCATAACTTCTTCCTTTTTTAACTTTTTTTTCATGACTCCTATGATCTTTAATCATGTTTACATGACTACGTTAAAAAAGATGAAAATTTTAAGCAATGCAAGTTCTTGACTTTGCTTAATTTATTTCAAATCACTTCAACGACTGCTACAGCTGTTTGTTGTTACTGAAAAAAAAGTAACCTGAAAGTAATTACAAAGTATCAATTCTTATAAACTTTAATACTAATTAATGATAACCTAAAAATATTTTGCAATACTTATCTGATATTTGAAAAACCAGGTACAATTTTCTCTGCAGTTTCTATTTTATTATTGTTTGTAGATATCTAATCCATTGAACACTTTAAAGAGTAAATTCAAACAATTTGGAATATATATATATATATATATATATATATATATATATATATATATTTATATATACATTCAACATTTATGAAGCGCAGATTACCTTATGACAAATTATAAATATTTTAAACTTTTTGCACAAATATTTTGAATGAAAATGAAATTTAAAACTCATTTTAACTTGAGCTTGTTTTTAAAAAGTTTATATATGTACCATTTTCTTATGAAAAATTATTTATACTATATCTTTAATTTAATACTTTTAAATTTCACATTATTAAAAAAAAAAATGAGAAATAATATTGACATCTTTTTAATCTTTCAATTATTGGACTTTCAATATAAATATTATTTTTAACACAATTTTTAAATAAAAACATATCTTTTTAATGTTAACATTTCTAACAACTAATAGTTCAGCTTGCTCTTAATTTCTCTAAATATGTACAAATATGTGTAAACTGTTCTTTTAAACTTCGTATATACATATATATAATCAGTTTTTTCTGGTTTCTTCAAGCCGAAAATACACATATATTTGTTGCATTATTATTTACAAGTTAAAATTTAATAAGCATTAATCTAACATTTTTATGTAACAAAATATATAAAATATACGACATCGACATTTCAGGAGGTTCTTTCAGTAAATTCTTTTACTTTTTGTGCTTCGTATAAAAAACAACTCCTTAACATAATTTTATCAATGCCAAAATGATTTACCTGTGCAATAGAATATTTTGTTGAAACAATTTCAAACTTACAAACTGATTTACTGTAATTTATAAAGTTGAATTAAATACAAATTATTTATACTAATTTTCAATCTGATCTTTATAATTAAATTATTTTATCTGTTCAGATTTCTTTTATTTCTTCAGTTCGATCTTCAGTTAGGGTTTGTTCGTCACTGATAAGACTGACTTCTTGACTTCCAATTATAGTATTATTTAGATTTTTATATTTATCACTCAAGGCACGAACCTCCAGCACATATGTATTACAAATTTCACTTTTAGCTAGATATACATAATGTCCAGCACCTGTAATAACCTGAACATTAACATATAACGTCGTTCTAGTTTGTTAAATAGTTTCACTAGCTAAATCATCTACCTAAGATCTACAGCTATGTAGCAGAGTTATTGGAATATCTGGATGTAATTTATCAATTGTTTTGATTATTGTATTTTCTCTCCACCTGAAACCTTGCATCATAGCATGGAACGCACTTTCTCCAGAGCGTGTTTGAATTATAAAATCGAATATTTATCGTCTCTCAAAACTGTAGGAAACTTTTTTACTATATATGGTTGCGTAGTTTCAATAAACCACTGATCAAAAGGTCCAGCAAACGTACTGCCCAGAGCAGGTTTAAAAATTAAACCATATAAGCAATTGCTTTTAACCAATTCCACATAATTATATAATAGTAACTTTTGAGGAAAATACAACTTTACTTAAATTCATATTTTATCTTTTATTTTATCTATATATGATATATTAGTATTAAATACTAAATTTAAGTTATGGCCATGGCTGATAATATATTGGTTGAAACAATCACTGCAAGTGTAAATGTGTGCCTCCAGATTTTGAGAGAAAAAGAAATTATTAGCAGTGAGACAATCGATTTCTTCGATGACAATGTTTTGATACTCGGCCAAGAAATGGCAAATGTGCTAATTGATTATATTGATTCGATAAAAGTTATTGAAGCCAATGAAATGCTGTGCGTTGATGAAGCTCTTGAAGATGAAGTTGCTGGTGACTTGAATGAAAGTTTTGATTCTGAAATGCTCTCAGGTATTAAATTTTATATCAAAATAATTGTTTTTGATTGCAGTACTTTTTTTGAATTGTCAGATATTTATTTTGATTATTATTAGAATCTTCAGAACCATAAAGTCAACCATTATCCAGTGACTGCCCGAAGAGAAAAAGTCCAAGTTTGAATCAGTTGCTCTAGATAACAAAATTAAAGCTGTCAATTTAAAAAGATTGCATTCTGGATGGAGTGAGTCAACTTTAAGAGATCATGCTGGCAAATTTGTGAAAAGAAAGGATGAAATCAATCGCTGGAAGAAAGATATAATTAATAGAAATGGACTTATGACAGATTTGTAGAGGCTCGTCTTGATAAAGTCCCCATAACTACCGGAGATCTACAACAATGGGCATTACAAGCTGTTGGTCAGTATTCATCAGAGAATTTTACGTTTAATGCTTCACTTCCTTGGATCAAAACCTTCAAAAAAGAGTACAGAATAAGACAAAGATAGGTAACAAGGTATGTGAAATCTACGGAACACAAGTCCTTCGAAGAAATAAAAAAATTAAGTTTCAATTTTCAAGAAGACATACGCTCAATCACATCTTCATTCAATAATGATATGATCATTAACCTTTAGAGGACGGGATGGCCCCTATACGGGCCATGCCCATGATCGACCCTTTACATGTGTTAGTTTTAAGATGTGAGACATCACAAAAACTCGATTTCTATAGAAAAGTGAGAGAAAACAGTAAACTCAAATCCCCGTCCTCTAAAGGTTAACACAGATCAGATGGGATGCGAATATAGAGTGAATGTTTATCGAACTTTAGAGCATGTTGGAGAAAAGACAGTTGAAGTACACATTGGAGATTTAAATAAGGTAACGCACAGTTATTCAGTTCACTTTATTTATTTGATTATTTAAAATTTTTTATAATGATATATTATATAATTATATAAAACTCTTTTCATTATACTGGTTATCAACACCAGCTAGTCATAAACACAGCTGTTTAAAAAATCAATAAAATCAATTAAGATAGGCGCTTATAGAAGCCTACGTCTTAAGTAAATGAGGGGATTCAGCTCTGGGGGATATTTTAACACGTATCTATGACTGGAATTCATAGACCTAACTCAAGTAATAGTTGCATCATCTGTCTTCTTTTTCGTCATGAGAGAGAGAAAAACAGAATAAGGTTTGAGTAGCAATTATTACTTGAGTTGGGTCTATGGATTCCAGCCTATATCTATGCATATGATAAATAAATATACAATTACATGGATTTCAGTGCTGCCTCTGGTGGCTGGGGGACAGAAAATTTGCAGATTCACATGTCAATGTCCCCCATTTAACTTACGTTTCTATAAGTATCTATCTTCGTTGATAAAATCTCACTATAGCAGACGTTTTTTTATGGATCAACGGCATCATGTCATGAAATTATTATAGGATCAGGTGTTTTATCATTAGCTAGATTCCCACTATACTTCAGTAGTTTAACTTAAATTTGATAAATAAAATTAAGATTGATTGATACAATAAATATTTACATAAAAATTTGTTACAAAAAATTAACATGAGATAATTAGAATATAAAATATGAATTTAAATAAATTTGTATTTTTCTTATAAGTTACTGTTATATAATAATGTGAAATTTTAAAGTATTAAATTAAAGATCTAGTATAAATAATTTTTTATAAAAAAAATGGTACATATCTAAACTTTTTAAAAACAAGTTCAGGTTAAAAGAAGTTTTAAATTTCATTTTCATTCAAAATATTTGTACAAAAAGTTTAAAATATTTATAATTTGTCATAAGGTAATCTACGCTTCAAAAATATGTATATATATATATATTCCAAATTGTTTGAATTTACTCTTTAAAGTGTTCAATGGATTAGATATCTACAAACAATAATAAAATGGAAACTGCAGAGAAAATTGTACCTGGTTTTTTAAATATCGGATTAGTATTGCAAAATATTTTTAGGTTATCATTAATTAGTATTAAAGTTTATAAGAATTGATACTTTGTAATTACTTTCAGGTTACTTTTTTCTTCAGTAACAACAAACAGCTGTAGCAGTCGTTGAAGTGATTTGAAATAAATTAAGCAAAGTCAAGAACTTGCATTACTTAAAATTTTCATCTTATTCAACGTAGTCATGTAAACATGATTAAAGATCATAGGAGTCATGAAAAAAATGTTAAAAAAGGAAGAAATTATGATATTCAATTATGTAAAAAAGTCCATCAAGTTCCAGACTAATTCTATTGATGATTGGATTATCGACTTCCAGATAAATTAGGAATTTAATCAAATTTTGGTCTTTAATAGTGTTCTACAAGATTAATTATTGTGTTTTATGATTAGAATATACTAATTTTAGATAATTATAAGAATATTAAAGCAAAATAAAGTGCCTTGAAGCAGTGGAAAACATTGAAAGTCAAAAATTGGAAGTTATAATGTGAAAAAGTACGAAATACCAGAAATCACATGATGTGCTATATTTGGAAAACAATTCATCGTTAGACCCTGTAGCTAAGGGTTTTTCTTAGTTATACGATACTGAAACATATCCCAAAGTTTCATCAAGATCTGTGACCCGAAGGTCATAGCCTCTTCTGGTAAGTATGATAAACCAATTAGTATACCGACAATTAGTAAACATACAGATCCTATGACATATCCGCTTATTCATCCTAATGGTGATTTTGAATGGATGCCAAATATGAAAAGTAAATTTGGAAAATCTAATATTTTAAATTTTCAATTTTATTCTTATAGATTTAGTGTTAGAAATAAATTAAATCCATTCCTGAATTTGGGAAAATTATCTCAACAGTTCATTGTTGATGCGTTTGAAAAAGTTAGAACCACCAGATTATATTTCATACGAAAAAACCAAAACGTATTAAGAAGTGATTGTTACAAAGGTGTTATGGACTATTTACATAACAAAAAAGAATTAGATTTTTCAAAAATTGGAAAAATGGTCATATTACCATCAAACTTTACAGGAAGTCCACGATTTTAAAAACAAAATTACATTGACTCAATGACACTTGTAAATTATCATGGTAAACCTGACCTTTTTGTAACTATGACCTGTAACCCACATTAAAAAGAAATAACTGAAAATTCGGAAATCCATGGAAATGCAATAGATGGACCGCATATTATAACAAAAATATTTTATCGAAAAATAGAAGAATTAAAAAATTTGGTAATGAAAAAGGAAATATTAGGAAAATGTATTGCATATAGTTATGTAATTGAATTGTAGCAGAATTCCCTTATGCTCTTTGTGAATTATTTTCTTTTATTTGAGTTTTTCATAATCCTATAAATGCACGAGATTTATATGAAAAATGTAAAAATAAGTTTGACATCCTAAATACGAAAAAAATATAAGTAAAAATTTTGTATTGAATGTTATTAAAAATAACTTACAAGTCAATGGATTTTTTTAAAACGATTTCAATTTACCTAACATAAGCACATTTATAGAAGAAGATAATGATGAAACAATTTTAAATTATAATTCTAATATTCTTAATGAATTAGAAATCAAAATAAATTCTTTAAATCATAAGCGAAGGCAAATATTCAACTCTACTATAAAAAGTTTAAACAACCAAAGTAAAGAAAAATATATTTTCATAGATGGACCAGGTGGAAGCGAAAAAAGTTATTTACTTAACGTTTTAAGGCGACTTTGGATTTTAGGTTAGGTTTTATTTTTGAGTTTACAAATTACTCTTTCAATATGTAAAAATTTTCAGATTTTTTAATTTTCCACCATTCTACGGATTATAATAAATGGTGAAAAATTAAAAAATTAAAAAAATTTTAGAAACTGAAAGAGTAATTTGTAAACTACAAAATGAAATCGAACCGAACTTCCGTAGTCACCTTAAGGTTGTATGGGCTATATAGTCTGTGTCAGAAGTTAGTTTCTTAGAAAATTGTCTATATTTTTTGGTAGAAAGAAATTATCTAACTTTTAGCTTAGTAACTTATTAGATAATATCAAAACAATCATTTTACACTTTGTTTCATTTAAATATAATGAATTATTAAAGAGTTATAACATTTTAAAGTTCATAAATTTTACACCAATCTAATGCAATCATAAATAATAATGCCAAACTTTCAAAAATGATTTTTTTTGACTGCAACAAAGCTTATTTTGTTCAGTCTAAAATTTAGAACCTATTGACGAAAATCGAATTCTAATTTCAATTTTTTGCGAAAAAATGTATATGTCTCAGACGGTACTTACTGTTTTATTATAGAAAATCAGCAATAAATTTTAATGAAAAATAAAAATCAAAATTCCATCCTCGTAAATAGATTCTAAATTTTAAACTGAACAAAATAAACTTTATTGCAGTCAAATAAAATCATTTTTGAAAGTTTAACAAGTATAACAAAGAAAATTTAGATATCATGTCACTAACAGAATTTTGAAATAAGTGAACTCCTAATGGATTTCCACCACATGAATTACATTTAAAAGTAGGGGCTATCATAATACTCATAAGAAATTCAATTATCAATAAGGGACTTTGTAATAGAACAAGGCCGATAGTAAAAAATTGCTCAAATATTTCATTCAAGCGGAATTATCAGCTGGACAAATTAAAGGTGGATTAGTTTTCATTTCATGAATAAGTTTATCTCCATTTACGGAAAAAATTCTTCTTAATATGTAACGAAAACAGTTTCCTATTAGATAAGGTTTTGCGATGACTATCAATAAATCTCAAACACTATTTTATGAAAAAGTTGCCCAAGAAAATATAAGAATCAAAAAAATTTTCGGCCAAAAAAATATAGAGCCCAAAAAAATATAGGGATCGAAAAAATATTGGATTCAAAAAAATATAAGGCCCAAAGAAAAGAAGACTCAAAAAAAAGTAGGGCCCAGAAAAGTATAGAGTCCAAAAAAATTTAGAACCCAGAAAAATATAGGATCTAAAAAAATATAAGGTTAAAAAACATAAGGCCCAGAAAAATAACAGGCCCAAAAAAATATAAAGTCCAAGAATATGTCAGAATAAAAAAAATATGAGGCCCAAAAAAATATAGAGCCCAAGAAAATATAAGAATCAAAAAAATATTGGGCACAAAAAAATATAGAGCCCAAGGAATTATAAGATTGAAAAAAATATTCGGCCCAAGAAAATATGAAACCCAAACGAAATATAAGAATAAATAAAATATTGGGCCCGAAACAATATAGAGCCCAAGAAAATAGAAGAATCAAAAAGATATTGGGCCCAAAAAAATTGATAGCCCAAAAAAATATAAAATTAAAAAAATATTGGGCCTACGAAAATATAAAAATCAAAAAATATTGGGCTCAAGAAAATATAGAGCCCACGAAAATATAAGAATCAAAAAAATCATGGGGCCCAAAGGAAATAGGAGTCGAAAAAAAGTATGGCTGGAAAAATATGAGGCCCACGAAAATATATAGCTCAAAAAAATATAGAGCTTAAAAAAATATAAAAAACGAAAAAAATATTAAGCCTAAAAAAATATAAGAATAAAATAATATTGGGCCCAAAAAAATATAAGAATAAAAAAATAGTGGGCCTAAAAAAAATAAAACCTAAGAAAATTTAAGAATCAAAAAATTAATGAGCCCAAAATAATATAGAGCCCAAGAAAATATAAGATCAAAAAAATATAGAGCCCATGAAAATATAAGAATCAAAAAATATTGGGCCAAACAAAATATAGAACCCAAGAAAATGTAAGAATCAAAAAAATATAGAGCCTAAGAAAATATAAGAATCAAAAAATTATTAGACCTAAATAAATATGAAACCCAAAGAAAATATAAGAATCAAAAAAATATTGGGCCCAAAAAATATAGAGCTCAAGAAAATATAAGAATCGAAAAAATATTGGGCCCAAAAAAATATAAGAATCAAATAATTATTAGGCCCAAAAAAATATGATACCCAAAGGAAATATAAGAATCAGAAAAATATTTGGACCAAAATAATATAGAGCCCACGAAAATATAAGAATGTAAATATTAGACTCAAAACAATATAAAGCCCAAAGAAAATATAAGAATCAAATAAATATTGGGCCCAAAAAAAATATAGATCCCAAGAAAATATAAAAATCAAAAAAATATAGTGCCCAGGAAAATATATAGCCAAAAAAAATATAGAGCTCAAGAAAATATAAGAATCAAAAAAATATTGAACCCAAAAAAATATAAGAATCAAATATTATTGAGCCCAAAAAATAAGGCTAAAAAAATAAAGAGCCCAAGAAAATATGAAGTGAAAAAAAGAAGGGCCCAAAAAATGGGCATTGAATAAAAATATAGGGCCCAAGAAAATATGGTCCAAATAGAAGCTTATGACCAATGAGCACTAATTATATAGAACCCAATAAAAAATTTCTATTCTTATTATTAAAAGATAAGACACATTTAAATAATTCAGAGAACCGAAAAAACGGAAAATATGTGGTTTCACTTTAATATAATATAGGACTAGCAAAAAATACCTTGCTCCTAACGTCGCTCGGTTGAATTTTTATATATTATATTATTATGTATAAATTAGCCAATTTTAAAATAAAAAAGAATCGACGCAACTTATGAATTGTGATATTGTAGTTTTGTACTAAATTAAATTTTTCTATTTTTATAAAAAAGAATAATTAAAGTTACAATGTGCATAAAAATTGTTTAAATACAAATTATATCATGATGAATTAAGAATTTGTTCTACTAAATTGCATTTGAATAAATGAAAAAATATAATAGGAATTTTTTCTTTTCAATCACGTGTTTCAATCACGAACCATGAAATAATCGAAAACAGTATTTGACGTTTACTAGGACTAACAACTGCACGAAGAAAAGAAAGTATTGTTAAAATAGGTTCTAAATCAAGTATATCTGATTTATGTATTAAGGTACTTAAAAAAAAAGTGACGATATAATTTCAATTAGTGCTATAGCTTGAATTTTAGGGACCAATATTGGTACTATTATATTATGAAGTAAGAGCATAAATTTGCGATGCTTACTGCCTTTTTTTGGTATTAAGACTGATCTTTCACCTACTCGATTCAAGAGCAATATTTCGCAGAAAATGCAATTATTAACCTCTTTTCGTGCGGCTTTTCCTGTTACTAAAATTGAAAATTATTAAATATAGAATTGTTTATATAATATATAACTCTTTAAAATTACTAATAATTAATATTTAAATTCGTGATATTCAAGGATTAAAACTATACATGTTTATCTTCCATATTCCGTTTTAAAATAGTTACTTTTGAGTTTTAAATTAATGATTAGAAATTTAAAATTGATATATATATATATATTATATGATTTACATTATATTCATCAACTGTTGAAAATCGTTACACAATTTATTGGGTTTTACGTTAACAGGTATTAATTATATTGAAGTTTTTCGCTCCTAACGTCGCTTAGTTGAATTTTCTTTTATTATATTATTATGTATAAATGACTAGTTTTAAGTGAATAAGAATTAATTAATTGAATTTTGAGTACTGAATGAAATTAAAAATAATTTGATGAAACATAATATAAAAATATATGTACACATGTGCTTAAAGTAAAAAAGCGTATAATTTATTTCAAGTGACTATTTCTCACTCTACTGCCATTAGAAAAACAAAGATAGTACGATATTTGATGTAAATAAACTGAGAACTGGGTACTGAGTAACAACTATAATTTCCAGACCTCAATATATGACCATGAATTTGAATTATGAAATTAATTTATAAGTGAAACATGCTTAAAAGAAATTCGTGTTGATTTCTAATAAAAATATCTTCACAAATGTATTTTATATATATATATATATATATGAAATACGAAATTTAAATAGAAAAAATCATAAGATTAAAATACAACATTTTAGTTAATTTTAAATTCGAATATTTCCGAATAAAAAAATAACTGTTTGCAATTACTTAACAATCCTTTTTGCATCTAATATAAAAATTTAATGAGATACAAATATTACAAAGTGTATGTATCACAAGTAAGGTTTGCATATCGTAAATATTATAATTTTTAGAAAATTCTTGATATTAATAGATTATTAATTTGGAAAATTAAATATTTTTTCATTGATGACAAGTAACTTTTCAAAAATAGTTTAAATAATACTGTAAATGTCAATCAAATATTTGGGTTGGCTGCGCACTGATTCGAGGAGACAGTATTTTTTGGCTGTGCTTATGTACAAAATCGTGCGCATGAATACTCCGGAGCATCTAGTGAGTCTCTTCACTAGACGTGTACCTAGGGCGGCTACTAGGGGAGAGACTAAGGATCTTGCGGTGCCCTTTATGCGCACTGAGACTGGAAGGAATTCCCTCCAAGTTCAAGGTGCGCATTTTTGGAACTCCCTGCCTGCTGAGATTAAACATCTTCCATCTCTCAGCAGGTTCAAAGCAGAGGTGAGAGGGTACTTGCTCGACCTAAATTAATATTTTTTTTACTATATATTTATGTTAATTTATTTAATTTATTTTTGTAACGTCCTGTATATAGGTTTAAGGTGTGAGTGTATTTATTGTATGAGTGTTGGCTGAATGGTTGGTGAATGAGAATTTTTATTTGATTTTATTTTTGACTGCGTTTCATGCTATTGCGTACGCTTGTTATTTTATTTTATTTTGTATTAAATTTAATTTTTTAAAAATTTTAATACTGTGACTGATAGATATTGTAAGACTGATTTTTATTTATATGATTATTTTTATTTATATTGCGTGTATTTTATGATTACTTTGTGATATCACTTTTTTTTATTTTTGTTTGTGACTTACTTATTCAGTATTATTAGGTTTAGTGACTGACTGTGATATTAATTGTGCAATATTTACATTTATACTTTTTTATAGCATTTTGTGCAATATTTATTGTTTTTGTATTTACAAATTGTATTACACGTTTTTGTACTCTTATACAAAATAAAATAATATCTATCTATCTAATAACATTTTCATCAATATAAATTTCAACGCTATAATTATTAAAATAAACATTTTTATATTACTACAATCTATTGTAATAATTATTTTTTTAATCTATATATATATATATATATATATATATATATATATATATATATATATATATATATAATATTATATAATTTATATATTCTGGACTAAAAATGAAACATTTTTTCTTTAATATGAAATTTTCTATCTTTCTTAGTTTACGAGATAATCATGATTGAAAAAATGAGTCTTTTTTTTTAAATCATCATAATTGTAGTTGAAAAAGTCATAGAAACATTTTACTTAGCTCATTTTAAAGAGGACTATTAGAGTTTAAAAACCCATTTGTTTTTTTTTTCGATATAATAATTTCCATAAAAACTGCATTCACTTTTATGTGGTCAAAAAAAATTTTTTTTTTTTATTGCTATAAGCAATAAGAAAATGACTTTTTTCATACTAGACTTACAAACGCCATTTGGATTTTAAAGATGCGATCATTAGTTCCGGAGATATAAAACTTTTTATTTTAATAAATTTTCCTCTAGGGTGGGCAAAAGCAATTAAACGGCAGTGCATATATAAGCAGTGCACGTGCATTTTAATTCTAGATGGTTAAGACACGTTCACGTTAAGACACGTATGATAAACATGCAGACAAATAAAAATACCATACTATACTTTTTTGTTATAGTAGGTCATATTTGGTTAATTTTCTATGGAGCTAGCTAAATGGATATTGAGGTCTTGTACCACCCTGCTTAAAACTTGAGTATTTTCAGTCAGCTATACACTACACAATGGAGTATAGAACTTTATAGGATCGAATATTAATGCATACACTACACTAGATTGAAGTGTATAAGAAAATTGAATATAGTTTTGTTGAACATCGTTTGGGCAACAAACTAAACATATGTTTTGAGTTGGGTAGTAAAGTCAGCGCGCAGCTACAAGTAGGCAGTGCTCCTCCGTTCTACTCTGAAGAGCTATAGTTCTCTGTCTCTCTGCCGCAGCTAAAAGCATAAATGCGCCGCTCAATTATTTACTCATAAGAATTCATCAAATAAATAACCATATTTTATAATAACTTTTTTAATTTCTATTTAATTTTTTCATAGCCCCTCATACGACCCACGATAACAGAATGATCTACTCAACTTGTGCTTAAAAAGGATTCATATGATCTCGACTACTTTTTTTAGCTTAAATAGCAGTCAGTCCCGGGCTAAAGCCTGCGACCGATTACTGTCTAAGCCAAAAACATTAATCTTGCTCATATCCATCCTTCGTACGCTCAAGTTGAATATATAACTAATATAGAGGGTGACCCATTTTAAATGCCTCTCCCAAATATTTCAAATAGAAAGCATTTCTGGGAAAAACTTTTTAGATAAAAGTTGTAAGATTTGGGAGAGGTTATCTTTTGGTGGCCATGACTATGACCATGACCATGATCATCATGGTCAGCATTGGTCAAATCGATTTTTTCAAATAAGAACCCCTAATTTTGACCCCGCAAATGGTGAGAGCGAAAAATTTTACGTCCAAGTATGTCCTTAACCATGACCATGATCATCATGGTCAGCATGGGTCAAGTTAGTTTTTTCAAATGGGAACCCCTAACTTTGACTCCGGAAACGAAAAAAGCGGAAAATTTTGCGTCAAAGTATGTTCTTAACCATGACAATGATCATGATAGTCAGCATTGGTCAAATCAATTTTTTCAAATGAAAACCCGTAATTTTACCCCGAGAATGAAAATAGAAAATTTTACGTCCAAGTATGTCCTTAACCATGACCATGATGGTTAGCATGGTTCAAGATGATTTTTTAATATGGGAATATTGGCCCAACTGATGAAGCCAAGACCGGGAGGATTTCGGGTGGTTAACGCAAGAGCGGGAGGATTCCGGCTGATTAAGGCAAGAATCCTAGCCCAGCTGGTTAAAGCGAGACCGAGAGTCTCTTGGCCCAGTTGATAATAGCATTACCAATTTTTCTTGTATCTAATTAAATGTTTAAAAACACCGCCATTATTATTAATGCATAGTTTGACTATTCTTTGAAAGCTTCGGACAGTAGATAAAAGCACATGCTTTGGTATATTTTGGCAAACACCATTGATTCGTTGAATCATATTTCCTCTAGTAGTCGGAGCTTCTTCATACACAGTATTTTTAAAAAATTCCCATAGATAGAAATAAGGGCTCGTGAGATCTGGAGATCGGGCGGGCCATTCAACATGATTGTCACCACGACCCATATCTAACCACTTATTGTGGTATGTTTGATTTACAAAATTCTGAACTATGTTACTTCTGTGAGCAAGTGCCCCATCATGTTAAAATCACATACGACCTCTTGTTTCAAGATCAACATTCTTCAATAGATTTGGTGATTCATTAGTCAGAAAATCAAGATAATTATTACAATTAACGGCCCCATAAAAAATAGGGTCCAATTAGCTAACTTTTAACGATACCAAACCAAACCGTGAGACTCCGCATATTTTGATGATTTATTGACATACGCCAATGAGGATTGTGAATAGAATAATAGTGACGATTGTGTCGGTTAAGTTCACCTGTGTTATGGAAAGTTGCTTCGTCCGAAAATATGACGTAATAAAAAAATTGTGGATCGTTTTGCAATCTTTCCCGTGCCCATTGAAATCGTAACCTTCTCCATTTGGGTTTCTTATTTGAAAAGACTAACTTGGCCCATGCCGACCATGATGATCATGGTCATGGTCATGGTCATAGTTAAGGACATACTTGGACGTAAAATTTTTCGCTCTTACTATTTTCGGGATCAAAATTAGAGGTTCTTATTTGAAAAAACTAACTTGACCCATGCCGACCATAATGATCATGGTCATGGTCAGGGTCATGGCATGGTCATGGTTAAGGACATACTCGGAAGTAAAATTTTCCGCTCTTACCATTTTCGGGGTAAAAATTAAGGGTTCTCATTTGAAAAAACTAACTTGACCCATGCCAACCATAATGATCATGGTCATGGCTTGGTCATAGTTAAGGACATACTCGGAAGTAAAATTTTTTGCTCTTACCCTTTCCGGGATCGAAATCAGGGGTTCTCATTTGAAAAAATCTATTTGACCAAAGCTGACCATGATGATCATAGTCATGGTCATGGTTAAGGACTTACTTGGATGTAAATTTTTCCGTTTTTTTTATTTTCGAAGTCAAATTTAGAAGTGCCCATTTGAAAAAACTAACTTGTCCCATGCCGACCATAATGATCATGGTCATGGTCAGGGTCATGGCATGGTCATGGTTAAGGACATACTAGGAAGTAAAATTTTCCGCTTTTACCTTTTTCGGGGTCAAAATTAAGGGCTCCCATTTGAAAAAACTAACTTGACCCATGCCAACTATAATGATTATGGTCATGGCTTGGTCATGGTTAAGGACATACTCGGAAGTAAAATTTTTCGCTTTCAC
Source organism: Anastatus disparis (assembly GCA_017163975.1). Classification (NCBI taxonomy): domain Eukaryota; kingdom Metazoa; phylum Arthropoda; class Insecta; order Hymenoptera; family Eupelmidae; genus Anastatus; species Anastatus disparis. The sequence goes on along the minus strand of JAFFSR010000365.1, from coordinate 426,127 downwards.
CCTTTCCGGGGTCAAAATCAGGGGTTCTCATTTGAAAAAATCAATTTGACCAAAGCTGACCATGATGATAATAGTCATGGTCATGGTTAAGGACATACTTGGACGTAAATTTTAACGTTTTTTTTATTTCCGAAGTCGAAGTTAGGGGTCCCCATTTGAAAAAATCAACTTGGCCCATGCCGACCATGATAATCATGGTCATGGTTAAGGACATACTTAGACGTAAAATTTTTCGCTCTTACTATTTTCTGGGTCAAAATTAAGGATTCTCATTTGAAAAAACTAGCTTGACCCATGCTAACCATAATGATCATGGTCATGGCATGATCATGGCATGGTCATGGTTAAGGACATACTCGGAAGTAAAATTTTTCGCTCTTACCATTTTCGGGGTAAAAATTAAGGGTTCTCATTTGAAAAAACTAACTTGACTCATGCCAACCATAATGATCATGGTCATGGCTTGGTCATGGTTAAGGACATACTCGGAAGTAAAATTTTTTGCTCTTACCCTTTCCGGGATCGAAATCAGGGGTTCTCATTTGAAAAAATATATTTGACCAAAACTGACCATGATGATCATAGTCATGGTCATGGTTAAAGACTTACTCGGATGTAAATTTTTCCGTTTTTTTTATTTTCGAAGTCAAAGTTAGAAGTGCCCATTTGAAAAAACTAACTTGGCCCATGCCGACCATAATGATCATGGTCATGGTCAGGGTCATGGCATAGTCATGGTTAAGGACATACTAGGAAGTAAAATTTTCCGCTCTTACCTTTTTCGGGGTCAAAATTAAGGGCTCCCATTTTAAAAAAAACTAACTTGACCCATGCCAACTATAATGATCATGGTCATGGCTTGGTCATGGTTAAGGACATCCTAGGAAGTAAAATTTTCGGCTCTTACCTTTTTCGGGATCAAAATCAGGGGTTTTCATTTAAAAAAATCAATTTGACCAAAGCTGACCATGATGATAATAGTCATGGTCATGGTTAAGGACATACTTGGACGTAAATTTTTTCGTTTTTTTTATTTCCGAAGTCAAAGTTAGGGGTCCTCATTTGAAAAAATCAACTTGGCCCATGCCGACCATGATAATCATGGTCATGGTTAAGGACATACTTGGACGTAAAATTTTTCGCTCTTACTATTTTCGGGGTCAAAATTAAGGGTTCTTATTTGAAAAAACTAACTTGACCCATGCCAACCATAATGATCATGGTCATGGCATGATCATGGCATGGTCATGGTTAAGGACATACTCGGAAGTGAAATTTTCCGCTCTTACCATTGTTGGGGTAAAAATTAAGGGTTCTCATTTGAAAAAACTAACTTGACCCACGTTGACCGTGATAATCATGGTCATGGTCATGGCATGGTCATGGTTAAGGACATAATTGGAAGTAAAATTTTTCGCTCTTACCATTTTCGGGGTCAAAATTAGGGGTTCTTATCTGAAAAAACTTACTTGACCCATGCCAACCGTAATGATCATGGATATTGCATGGTCATGGTTAAGGACATACTCGGAAGTAAAATTTTTCGCTTTTACCCTTTCCGGGATCAAAATCAGGGGTTCTCATTTGAAAAAATCAATTTGATTAAAGCTGATCATGGTGATCGTAGTCATCGTCATGGTGAAGGACATACTTGGACGTAAATTTTTCTGATTTTTTTATTTCTGAAGTCAAAGTTAGGGGTTTACATTTGAAATAATTAACTTGGCCCATGCCGACCATGATGATCATGGTCATGGTCATGGTTAAGAACATACTTGGACGTAAAATTTTTCGCTTCTATTCTTTCCGGGGTCAATATTTGGGTTTCTTATTTGAAAAGACTAACTTGGCCCATGCCGACCATGATGATCATGGTCATGGTCATGGACATAGTTAAGGACCTACTCGGAAGTAAAATTTTTCGCTTTTACCCTTTCCGTGGTCAAAATCAGGGGTTCTCATTTGAAAAAATCAATTTGACTAAAGCTGACCATGGTGATCATAGTCATGGTCATAGTTAAGGACATAATTGGACGTAAATTCTTCCGTTTTTTTTATTTCTAAAGTCAAAGTTAGGGGTTACTATTTGAAAAAATTAACTTGGCCCATGCTGACCATGATGATCATGGTCATGGTCATGGTCATGGTTAAGGACATAGTTGGACGTAAAACTTTTTGCTCTTACTATTTTCGGGGTCAAAATTAAGGGTTCTCATTTGAAAAAACTAACTTGACCCACGTTGACCGTGATAATCATGGTCATAGTCATGGCATGGTCATGGTTAAGGACATAATTGGAAGTAAAATTTTTCGCTCTTACCATTTTCGGGGTCAAAATTAGGGGTTCTCGATTTGACCAATGTTGACCATGATGATCAGATTCATGGTCATGGTCATGGTTAAGGACATACTTGAACGTGAAATTATTTGCTTTTATCATTTCCGGGGTCAAAATTAGGGGTTCTCATTTGAAAAAATCAATTTGACCAATGCTGATCATGATGATCATGGTTATGGTCATGGTTAAGGACATACTTGGACTTAAATTTTTCCGCTCTTTTCATTTCCGAAGTCAAAGTTAGGGGTTCTTATTTGAAAAAATTAACTTGACTTATGCTGACCATAATGATCATGGTCATGGTCATGGTCATGGTCAACAAAGAATGACCCTCCCGAACCTTACAACTTTTGTCTAATAAGTTTTTCTAAAAAATGCTTTCTATTTGAAATATTGGGGTGTGGCATTTAAAATGCGTCACCCCGTATATGTTTTCATTTACTACGTTGCGTATACTCTATAACTAACAGTATTAAACTACTAACACAAACTTAACCTTATCGTCATAATAAAGTTCGTGTTCATAATGATACTGTTCTACTGTGATTATCATGATGATGATGATGATGATGATACTGTGCAAATTTTTTAAATAAAATATTTTTTTGTATACGAAAATAGATTTATTGGTGAAATTTACGTTAAATGCTATCTATTATTATGTAATTATTGAGAATCCAATTCTATTAATTAATTTTGAGTTTTGTTTATTATTTGAATTATAACTTATATTTAAAAAGATTTTGCTTTTATTTTCGCATATTAAGTATTTTATATTTTTATTTAAGAATCTAGTTCTTTTCAATAATTCTAAATATAATTTTGTTTATCAATCAAATTATAACTTGTTTCTATATAGGACGCGCTTTTATTTATACATCTAAATATTTATGATTAGCTGGTGGATTTCACACACATGTGCTACAAAATAGTATGTGGTGCTCTTCTTTTAAATGGCATATTCTAGACATATAAAACCTTTGTATCATAATATAATACGCTATTTAATACGCTTGTATCATAATATACTATAGTAGCAGAGTAATTAAGATGCGAAGCTTGATGTATAATTTACAATTTCTTATGTTTATGATAAAATATGCGGCGTTGCCATTTGACGTACATGTTCAGAAACATGGCCTTGACGGTTGATGTAGAAATATGAAAACTACAGCTAGTATGATTTTTTTTGTTCATATCTCATTAATGTTAAAAATAAAATTTTTATAGAATTTAATTAACCACGGTATACATTTCCATTATCAGACTTCTATATGCATGATTTTATATTCCTTTAAGAGGAAGTCGAGTATATGTCCTTTTCTAATCAAAAAATTGATTTTTTAACAAAAATTAATGATTGTAACATTAATATTATTACATACATATATAATATTAACCCATCTTGTATCATAAAAAGCAATACTCTCTTCTAATAAGAAAAAATTATTTCTATCGATTTGTTTTGAAGAAAACCTTAAAAAACTTAAAAATAGAGGTTACGGTGGACAATTCAGTTTTTCAAAGTTTTCTTAAAAACGAAGCGATAAAAATAATTTTTCCTCATCAAAGAAAATATTGCTTTTCATTATATGAGATGAGGCTTTCTTCTTATTTTTTGCTACAATTATTAGGTTTTGCAGAAAAATGAATTTTTTTGTTGGAAAAGGATAGAGATATACAACCTGCTCTTAAATCATCTTTCATAAGGAAAGTTTGATCACAATACACTTTCTATCTTAGAGTTCCAAGTGCTTTGTTAGCTTGTGTTTATTTTTTCTAATTATGGTGATTTGTAAAAGATTTGTCGCAATGAGTACACTTAGAATCTCCGATATTCATATGAACTATGAGTAGGTGACGTCTTAAATTTTCTTTATAATTAAAAAATTTGTCGCATTAGATACACTCAAAATGCTGGATTTTGAATTGTGTTACGCTTTTGTGTTGTTTTAGACTTTTTTTAGTAGTTAAAGATTTGTTGCATTCTGTACAATTCCAAATTTGAATTTTCAAATGTATTACGCGTTCGTGTTGTTTTAACCTGCAATGTAAGTTCATGATCCTCTAAATGATGTTTAGTTATAAAATATTTTTTATAATTAGCCAAATTTCGATCCATGTATTCAGAGAAGAGTTATCTTGTGTGTATGTGTGTGTGTATGACGCACGTGCGTATGTGTATATATGGTTTATGGGTTGAAGGTTTATAATTAGGTTTACATTGAGCAAGAAATAAATCGTTGGTTGTTTTAATCGAAGCCCTTGAATTGACAAATCATAATTGATTTCTTAATTGAAATAATTTAATGAAGAATGCCTCTTCGATTTTCTAATTGAAGCTCTTTTAATTCACGATTAATTTTTGATTTCTCAATTGAAATAATTCAATTAAGAATGCCACTTTGAATTTCTAATTTAAGCTTTCTTAATACACGAATAATTTTTGATTTGTGAATTAAATATATTCAATTAACAAATCAAATATGATTTAAGAATTTAATGAGATTTAATTACGAATTCAAAAGAGATTTCTAAATTGAAATTTATTTAAATCCTAAGTTGATTTAAATATTTGCAACCCTGTTAGCATGTGCAGTGACTGTGATCCCCAAAAATATGGTAAGGTAATTTATTAATATTATCGTTTAAAATGCTACATATTATATTGAAAGCGATATCTTCTAACAATATGTTATAAACAGAATTCGTGATAGCTTCAACGAATCGTGGTGCGCTTTCATGTATTTTTTTCTCAAATTTATTCCAAAGTAGCCTTCCTTTTGGGATACTTCTTTCATGCTAGTCGAAACATTTCTATTAATATAATTGGAACACAGAATATTTTTTACCTCTACGCTATACATATCGTATGGATTGGTTTCTACAATCCTGTTATCACCGTTAGTATTCAGTTTATTATGTATTAAATTATTTTCTTGAACGCTACTAAAAAATATTTCAGCAATAGCTGCGCTTTCCATGCTAGTAGAACTTTCATTGCGTCCATGATTTCTAAAACAATCGTTTTTTCTATGGAGTCGTTCATCGATTGAAAGCATAATCACAAATTTTTAGCGCAAGTTTTTTGTTTTACAACTTTTTTTGTATACCAGCCAATTACAACCACACAGCAACTTTGTGAATTATATCTACAATTTTGGTAGGATCTTTTCATATAAGAACCATCAACTTCAACCATTGTAAATTTGGCGAAAAGGATATTTTTCCGAATGTTAACCTCAAATGGCAAAGAATTGATTTTTTTATAAAAACTAATAATTTTAGAAAAATATGAAGAGAAAGCCGCATCTTGTATCAAGAAAAGCAATATTTTCTTTGATAAGAAAGAATTAATTTCATCACTTCGTTTTCAAGAAAATCTTGAAAAACTTAAATCATAGAGGTTAGGGTAAACAGTTCGGTATAAAGATTTTCGTGGTCTTCGTGTTCTATTTCTCGTGGAAAAATTCAGAAAAATTTTTCCGAAATTTTCCCTAATTTAATCCTGGTTCACTAAGGCGCGAGCCAAGAGCCTTAGCCCCGCGTTCATGCCGCTCCTCTAATCTAGTAAAGTAAGCGGAAAAACTGGTCGACACCTATTTGACAGTCAAAAAAGTGTCAATTTTTTAGAAAAAATCGTAAATTATTAAAATTAATCTTGCAAAAAGTACAAAATAATTTGTTTTCTTGAAAAATGTCAAAAAATAATATCTAAGTTGAAAATTTTTGTTAATATAATTACGTTAAAAAAAATTTTTTTTCACATAAGTGTAACGTTTACCTAATTCTTATAAAAATTTTTTTACATTTAAAAAAATTTTTTTTTAGTTCAGCTATCATATTGTAACATGGCAGATTGGCCATATTACTTTTATGTATATTTGTGGCGCATATAGCCGACAGAAGGGAGCATCTAACTACGGGCAAGACGGAAAGCAGACCACGCGAGTCAAATAGTTAAAAGCATAATCCAAAATCGTTGGCATATACGTGCGAATTTATAAAGCACGCATAATGCGCACTGATATAGCTAGCGAGCAGCTTGACTCGAGTAGCTGAGCTTGGGTCCGTTTAGGATCGTTTGTCTCTCTCTTGCGGCGCGCGCAGCGTACAGCAAGAGAGATAAAGCTGAGCATGGGCAAGAAGGAATACCATTATTATTACTTCTGTCGCCGGCATCCGATAAAGAGCGTTTCGACTTGCGATATTGCGTAATACTTTTCTAGTTGTGTGTTACAATTATCGTAGTTAGTGTGAGCGAGAATAGATAAATTCAATATTCTCTAAGTTATTTTATTGTGCTTAAAATTGTTGCGAGTGCACGATTGCTAATTAAAATAATATAGGTTCTTTCTGTCTTTTACGACGTGTGTGCTGGGCGATCGCGTTCTATTGCGTATATTCCATTCGTGCTTTTCTAATTCTTTCTTTTTTTGTGTGTTTATTCCTCGTGTCCCTTTTAGCTTACGTTTTTGTTAATATTTGCTTTTCGTCGTGCCAATAGTTATTTAACTAGAGCAAGCGGCGTCGCGTACGCTATACGCGGCTGGCGTCCATTTTGAGCGAGCGTACGATTACTGTACAAATTTCTTAAATAAAGTTTCTCTTTTTTTTGTTACTTAATTAATTACAGCTTATATATTTTTATAAATTAGTGCAACCTCCTGATCCCCAGGGTTGTCACAACTGGCGCCCAACGTCGGGCCGACAAAAATTTCGGTGAAAATTTTTGGTTAAAATCACGGGATCGAAAATTAAAAAGAAAAAATTTGTGCTTAAAATAGGACAAGAACTGTGTTTAAAATTAAATAGAAAAAGAAACTGTGCTGTGAAAAAAAAACTGTGCTTTAAGTGAAAGACAATTGGCTATGCCAGTGAAAAGAACATTTTTCTACTTATGCGTTCCCGCTTCGCTACGTGGTCGCCATTACGAACGACGCACACACGACGAGGCTGAAAGGAGGCGCTCTGGCGGCCATTTTTGTTCTTGGCGTCGCTTGGTATGAGGTAACCGCGACATTTTATTTTGCAGCAACATTTTTTTTATAAGAGCGTGCAGTAAGCAAAGAAATAAGATATTTTGTTTTTCATTTTTTTTTGTTTTGTGCTAAACTTTAGCTTGCAAATTTTTTTGTATATACATAGAGCATTATTTTTAATTTGAGCGCGAGCCTTAAGCTAAATAATTTATTTGATAATAGCACTGCATCTAAATACACATGCACATAAGTATATTTCGATACGCATACATATATATCATTGCATTGTTGCTTGTATTTGTCTTTACTTGTGTTACCTTGCAGCTCATTTCCCTCTAGCTTCATCACCTTTTAGCACTACGTGTCTTAAAACTCCATATTAAGCAAAGCTGTTTTTTTATATAATATAATTCAATATTTTAAGTGTGCTGAGCAATCTATATTCCTATTTGTGCTTGCGCGGAATATATATCACTATCGTGTACTACCTTAGTGCGTGTCGGTACACAGTAGCTTACGCATAATTTTCTTTTGCTTTAGCGTGCATCTGGCTTTATAAAAATTTTAATTTTCAGTTCTTGAGTATTACGGGCGTGCTATGCGAAATTAATTAATTATTAGACAATTCTATTTTTTTTGTTGAAGCGCTAATCCCACTTAGCTTTGTTTTGTTTTACTTTTTAAAAATCATAAAGCATTTGATAATTTCCTTTCCTTTTGTTGTAGCCAGAGCTATTCTTATTCGCACCTCCTGAGATAGGAGCTCATCATAGCATTAATTACTAGTAATAATTTTTTTTTTAGTTCGTACCCTTGTGTAGTGTAACTGTTATTGTAAATATGATAAGCCAACAGTTAAATGTAGAGCCCCTATGGATTTCTAAGCATATATGTAGGAATGATGTTTTTAGAGCAGCGGATGAAATAGTCCAAATAGTAAACCGACTATCTGCAAAGCAGCTCATTAGATACGGCGAGCGAGGAGTGAGCATGGCCTTAAGTTTTCAGATGTTTACAGAGCAAGTTGTACGATATGAGCTTAGAAGACATCTTGGCGAAAGAGCCGCCGCTTGTAAAATAATAGTAGATGAGAAGACGTTAGTCGCGCACATCGAAATTAGCATCCGCCCAATAGAGCAAAGCAAGTGCAACTCATTCGTTAATCCCTCGAATAGCTTAGAAAATCCTATTCCTCCTCGCAATAGCAACGCAATTATCCACTCACCGACCACGTATACCACGACTACATGTCCTTCTTTTAGTACAGCGAGCATACCCCATACTGTGAGAGCAACTTATTCCCTTCCTACTAATACTACAACGACGTACCAGGGAGGATATGATAACACACCAACTCCTCATTTTTATCCATACTCGTATTTCCCTTCTTATCCTAGTCCATGGAGTCACGTCCCGTATATTGCAGCACCTTCTAGATATCTGCCCGTCTCACAACCTTTAAATCCTATAAATCAACCCCCTGCACTAGAGCATACAAGTTATGCTAATAATTTCAGAGAACTGCAATGGTTAAACCAGCAAGGAGAGACTTGCAGAGCCCAGAACAACGCATGCCGACCCCCTCCAGCTCCGGATGAATTCTTATTCCCCACTACAGCTTGCACTGGTATAAAGTTGTCTAACGGGAATGAGACAGATTTTATTTCACCTCTTAAACTTGAAGATGCTATGATGGATTCATACCCAATACCAGTGTTAGCATCAATTACTAGCAATCACCCTGTAACCCCTTTAGCTAAGACGTCAAATAAGAGCGAGCGCGTACAGAAGGAAAATCGTCGCCCCAAACGAAGAGCAAAGAGTAAAACTCGAATAACGAGCCGAGCAAATAAAGAAGATCCAAAGACGAACCTACCGCCAATTAGGAGAAACTTTTGGCGAAAGCAGGTAGAGCCGTGCTTCAGATGTGGTAGCTTAGGACACTGGCTGCGAGAATGTTCTCAGCCTATGAAGTGCTATGGCTGTGGACAAATCAACGTCCGGATCCGCAACTGCACCAAGTGTCAACAGAGCAAGCGAGCAGAGCAGAGCAAGGACGAACGAACCGAGCAGAAAAAGAGCGCGCGAGCAGAGCAAAATAAAAGCATGCGAGCAGAGCAAAATAAGAGCAAGAGCGAGCGAGCAGAGCCAAACCAGAGCATGCGAGCAGAGCAGAGCAAGAGCGAGCGAGCAGAGCAAAACAAGGTTAAATTTGTATAAACAATAGCTTAATGACCACATCACATCAAAAGATTGACTGATAATTACCAAGTAGTCGGAGCGTCTCGTCTCTTTCTCTCTCATCGGTCACTTACGAAGGATGGATGTAAAAGTAAAAGAATAAAAATATTAATTTTAATATATTTTATAATTTACTCAAAGTCCTCTACAAAATTTTTACCTTTCCAAATTCTCAAATGAACGCTTGGATATCGAGCAGTTTGTATAAACTCAATCCTTCTTTTGATTATTTTTAAAATATAAAATTCTTTAAAAAGAAAATTATTGCGTTGCCGTATTTAAAATTTTAATCAACTTTGAAACAAGCGACAAGAATAGTCGTGCATTTGACAAGGTTCAGCTTTTCAAAGTTGCTATTTAGCCATTTTATTTTAATTTGCAATAATTCTAAAAATAAATTAAACATGAACCGTTGAATAAATGTCGAGGTTTACCTTTAATAAATATTCTTAATTAAAATTTTTATTCAAACTTCAAAATCTAGCGATAAGAACCGTCGTATAATTGACAAGGTTCAGCTTTTTCAAAGTTTTTCTTAGTCATTATGATATATCTTATAATTCTAAAATCAATTCAACAAGAACAGTCTAATAAACGACAAGGATTAGTTATAATTCAGAATGAATTTATTAATTAAAATTTTGATTCAACTTCGAAAAAAAGCGATAAGAACCGTCGTGCATACGACAAGGTTCAGCTTTTTAAAGTTACTTTTTAGTCATTTTATTTTATCTTATGATTCTAAAATCAATTTAACACAAACCGTCGAACACTCGACAAGGTTTAACTTTAATTTAATATAAATATCATAATTAAAATTTTTATTCAACTTCGAAAACAAGCGATAAGAACTATCTTGAACATGACAAGGTTCAGCTTTTCAAAGTTGCTTTTTAGTCATTTTATTTTATCTTATGATTCCAAAATCAATTAAACAAGAATCGTTTAATAAACTACGAGGTTCAGCTTTAATTTAGAATAAATATATTAATTGAAATCTTTAATCAATTTCGACTACTTGAAAACTGATCACACATTATGTAGAAAAATTAAAAAACATCTGGGATGTATAAAATTTTTATTTAAATTTTATGTGACCATATCTTAGTAGTTAAAAATCAATACATATTTTTCGTGCCTAAGACATCGCAGCCGTTCATCTTTTGGTCAATCTGTTTGTTCGGCCCTGTCTAATGTTGTCCTATATCTTGTACTTCGTGTAATCTTTGACATGTCAATTTAGCTATTCACTTAATGATTTTACTCAGGATATCGTATATTAACAAAAAATCTAAGTAAAATATAATAATATAGATAGGTTTGCAAAAAAATACTGATAAAAATAAGTTTATAAAAAGTAAAATTTTTTTAGATAAATTCATAAAAACAATATTATTTTATAATAAATAAATATGTAACTAATAAATAATTCAATTATTTAAAAAACTTAATTTTTTCTAATAAATGCAATTATTTTTGTCAGGTAATATTTAATCTATTCATAGCACGAATAACATAGGGGCCAATTTTAAGTACCGATATTTTAGGACAGCGGGACATGCTTGTTTTGTTAGCGCACGTATTGGTACATCTTATTAGTTAATAATTTGTCACGGTATTCTACCGTGTTCGAATCCCGCGCGCTGTTGTAATTAAATTAACTCGGCGTGCTGTCACGAGCGCTGTCACATACTAGTATTGTGAGGCGTCAATCGACGTGCATGAGAAGGAAGAGAAGCCGCGGCGCGTCAGACTTGATTCAACGGCCTACAAGCGCGCACCTTAATCTAATTTCTCGACTTTATTCGAATTTTACTCGATTAATTCGCTGGTGTAGTGTCGTTCGTAGTTTTGTGTAAGAAAAAGGGAAAAGGAGATCTCCGATCGAAAGAGGCACGTGTATCTTATCCAGGCTGTGTTCAACCTGTCTTGGCTGTCCACTACGAGTCGCAGCGACCGGGAGATAATTTCGACTTTGGCTGGATTCACGAGTCGCAGCGATCAGGCGTAATATATATTACATCCGTTGGCCAACGTCGATTGATTTTCGCTACACGGAGAAAGAGGCCTCTACGCTGTATTGTAAGTTGTTATAAGATTTTGTTAACCAGAAGTTTCTTGCCTCGAAGAAACTTCTGTCGTAGAAAGAACAAGCGTGCGTTCGAGCGTACGAGATATCTTAGCTCGCGTCGCGTCCCTCCCTATTGCTATCTCTTTCTAGAGAATATTTTTGCTGTAATTAAAATATTATATTACTTAGTTATTTTCATTTAATCATTCGCGTTTTAAATATTAATTTTGTATTTTGCTTTATTACTTTTAATAAATCCTTTTTAAATATAAAATCTTTATTTTGTCTGCTCTATATGCATGTCATATAATAAGCCTGTATCCGTTGCTTACCCCGACGCCTCCACGGTCCTTATTTTTCTACTATAGTAAAATACATATTTTCCTATATAAAATATTTAATAGGTTTAACTAGGAAAGTTAAACCGAACAAAAATAAGGAGAACTGTGCTAGCGGCATCGCGTCTCTCGATCAGGTGAGAGAGAGAGAGACGCGCAGCAACGAGCTGATGGAAAAATACTCCGTCGCATATCAATCTAACATACTAACTAGCTTTGCCGGGGTTGTTGTTAGTATATCATACTCGATATAAATTCTAGCAGCTCCGTGTTCTGACAAAATTACTTAGACTTACAAGGAGAGTGCATTGCATTTGGGTCTTGGATTTTCTTCTAGCTTTGGGATCTTTTTTCTTACACAAAATCATGAAAAAGCCGCGTCCATTCAGTAACGCTCGATTTTCCGAGTGAGCAGTTTGTCTGTTTGTTGAAAAATGCATCTGCATAATTACAGTTTTGAACTACTTATTTGAAGGTTTTACGTTGCATATTGTTGAGATTAAAACCTTCAATTAAAAACTGTCCAAGCCATCGTTAAAGTTATGGCGAATGAAAATAGCGCAAATATTTAGCTCAGAAAATGCATAGAAAATAAATGCACATTTTATCAGAAATTTTAATTTTCGTCCTTCATAATTTTAACAACGAGCTTTTGGACGCGTTTTTTTTTAATCGAAAGGTTTTAATCTCAATTTGTATGCATCAGTAAAACCTCTAGAATAAGTAGTTCAAAATTGTAAAATTATAAAGCAGATGCAATTTTTTAACAAAACAGACAAAACTGCTCATAACTCGGAAAAATCGAGCGTTGGACCGAATGGACGCGGCTTTTTCATGATTTTATGTAAGAAAAAGATCCCAAAGCTAGAAGAAAATCCAAGACCCAAATGCAATGCATCTCCTTGTTAGTTAAAGTTAAATTGGAATTTAAAAAATCTAATTTCTTTTGTAACGTGTAGTAATTTACCGTTACAAATTATGGATATTTCTTAATTCATACTCATTGAAATGTCTTTTTGCTTGGATTGTTAATTAAAAATAATAATTTTCTTTCAAATAAAAAAGCCTTACCGTTATTAATACGAGTTTAAAGTTATTTAATTTCATTGAAATATATTTCATGTGCTTAAGAGACCAGTTGTTGAGACTTTGACCTTATTATTTGATTTAAAATATTAGTTACTATAAAAAATTATTGGATAAAAAATTTGTCAATAATATTGCTCAATATTGGAAATCTTGATTTTTTTACTATTTTTCGCCATACCCTGGCCGAAAGTACCATTTTCATCCCAGCTGCGAAAAACAAAAGTGGTATTTTCGGCCTGGGTATGGCCTAAGTAATAGCATACTCACCACGGGAGGTAAAATGGCGATCCATTAGCATACGTTTGCTGCCCTCGCCTCCGGCTCGAGTGGCAATTTACACGTGCTATGAACTTGCCAGTTCTTCACCACCCTTGGTGAGTAATATACTACTTTGTAATGATAATTGCTTGAAAAATTTTTAGCTGTTTGCAAGAGGCTTATTATTGCTTATTTTGTATAATTGTATAATTGTATCATATTATAGAGATTTCAGTTCTAAAACAATCGATCAATCAAAAAATTGCAATTTTTAAACCCCATTGCAAATTATTTATTTATTACTACAAATAGTTATTATAATTTTTATTGCAAGTTACATAGGTACCGAGATATTAACAATTTTCGAGCGCTAAGGTGCTTTCACTTGCGTGATCAGTTTTCAAGTAGAATTGAAAATTTATATCCCTTCTACTGCCTCCCACTTATCGTTGAGCTAACTACGATATTTTTCTCGTTTTTGTTTTTTCCCTTGTGAGATTATAATCTCATAATTATGATTCATTATCTCATAATAGTTTGATAAAATTTCAAAAATCAACTTTCATTTTTACTTTTTTTTTATATTGAAATTGAACTATGCATAGAAATTTACGTTATTGAGATCTGTATTTACAATGAGAAATCCACATAAAATAGATAGAAATTCTATATAAAGAAAATGAGGAAGGTGGAATCCCGCTTCAAAGTAGATGGAAAGATAAAAAAAAATCCACTAAATTATTTATGGAAAACCAGAAAATAGCCTGAAAATCTACTCGAACATCTAACTTAAAACTACTGGAAATATTGACTAGGAAAAAAGGAGATCCCAACTGGATAATCCATCAGAATCCTGCTGTAATCTAGTCTTCCCCAGCTAGATTTCCCACATGGAAAATCCAACTAGATTGTTTTGTCCGAGAATATTAATATTGCAAAAAACCTTTCATCAAAGTTTCCAGCAAAATTTTAGGAACATTACAAGAAACCTTTCATAAAAAATTATTGCAATGTTTTTGGTAAACTTTCAAAAACATTTGAAAAAACATTGCAAAATGTGTACTTGATTATTTACAGATATTCATATTGAAATTTGATAACACATTATTAGTATGCTAACACATTGATTTTATAACAGTGAAAAATTCGATGTCTACTTACATAAAGTCCAAAGATTAATTGCAATAGAAAGTACAATAAATTAAAAGTATCGCTATTATAAATTTCATGTTAATTAAATCCTTGTAGCAAACTTTATTTATTAACTGGATGTCGGAGCTCTTAGAATCAATTTTTACTGTTTTTATTTTATTGATATCTTTTTTAATTCAAAATTTAAACAAATATAATGTCTTGTTCGCACAACAACTATTTTCATACAATAATTTTGGTAAAATAAAAAATCAGTTAAAATTGTTATTTTTTTATAAACTTTGAATAAAAATTAGATATTGCTCTCGGTAAATCCAACTTCAAAATACTATAAGTCGAAAGTTTGTTTATAAATTGTTATGCATAGTATTTTAACGAACCGCTTAAGTTGTCCGCACTTAGGATCAGAGTTGTAAATGAGAAAATGGTTTTTCATTTAAAATGGTCAAGTAATTAAGAATACTCGCACTAGTTACCACTTACAGAGCAAGTAATTAGTAAATGGTCTGATCAGTGACAAGCTAGGGTGCAATTAACTGGCAAATAGTCCAACCATTTATCCGTTGCCCACCCGGTACTAGCTTGTGTTGGTCTGCAACAACCGTTGGATTTTTATTAAACAAGCATTAGTGATGGTTATCGTTAATAAATGGCAAGGAAATAGGGGTTAGTAAAATATAGGATTGCAAAAGGTTCCAGTTACTTATCTAGTAAGTGGTAACTGGTACGGTCATTTACCAGTTACTAGGCAGGTAACTTGAAAATGGCCGGACCAGTTTTCAGTTGCTGTGTAAGTGACTGCAAACATTTTCAGCCCTCACTACCGTTAACGAATTGATGCTTACCAGTCTTAAAAATTACAATATACTAATCGTAGCGGAAAAAATGAAAGCAACTGGGAATATCTGTAAATAACTGGAAATAACTAAGAATAACTAAAAGTAACTGTTATATACTGTTGACTTCGAGACAGAAATACCAGCTGTTTTCAGCTGATCCTAGTTATTTTTAGTTATTTTCAGTTATTTATAATTTGGTTAAAAAATCATTTTAAAAATTAGAGGTTTAATAACTGTTATAACTAGTTAATATGACTGTAAATTTTAGAACTGTACAAATTGTTTTTAATTGCTTATAAATATTTCTAAATGTTTATAATTAATTAAAATTGTTTATAACTGTTTAAAATAGTTTGAAAATGTTTGAATCGAGACATTGAAAGAATACCCATATGGAAATAATTTATGTGGAAAAGTGTAAATAATAGTAAATAATTGTAAATAACTGTTAAAAAATGTCAGAATTGAGACATAAATAATAGTTATTTACAGTTATTTACTATTATTTACTATTAATTACTATTATTTACAGTTATTTACAGTTATTAACTGTTATTAACTGTTATTAACAGTTATTTACAATTATTTACAATTATTTACAATTATTTACAATTATTTGCAGTTTTTTATAATCATTTACAATTATTCATAATTATTTACAGTTATTTACATTTTCAAAAATTTTTGAATTAGTGAATAATTTAATGTTATTAATAATTATTTACAATTATTTATAGTTATTTAAAGTTATTTACAGTTTTTTTCAGTTATTTACAGTTATTTATAATTATTTACAATTATTTACAATTTTCCATAGTTTTTTACAATTATTTACAGTTATTCACATTTTTAAAAATTTTCGCCTATATATAAAATTATTGAATAAATTCGTGAATATTTTCGAAAATGTAAATAACTGCAAATAATTGTAAAAAACTATAAATAATCGTAAATAACTGTAAATAACTATGAAAAAAGTGAATAAATGTAAATAACTGTAAATAAATATAAATAACTGTAAACAAGTGTAAATAACAGTTAATAAGTGTAAATAACAGTTAATAACTGTAAATAAGTGTAAATAACAGTAAATAATTGTAAATAATTGTAAATAACTGTTATTTATGTCTCAATCCCCACATTTTTTAACACTTTTTCACAGTTATTTACAGTTATTTACATTTATTTACATTTATTTACAGTTATTAACAGTTATTTACAATTATATCCAAAAATTTTTTCCATATGGGTACTTATAGAAGAATTTTAAAGTTGTGTAAAATTGTTTATATCTGTATGAAACTATTTTAAACAATCACATAAAATTATAAATTAAATCATACAAATAAAAACAGTTTTACACACATTTAAAATTTTTCTAAAAATGTATAGAATATTTTTGGGATTTTATAAAATTTTTTATAAATGTTTATAACGGTTTATAATTGTTTGAAACTGCGTATAAATGCCTATAGCTAATATACGTGTCCCGATTCAGACGTTTTTAAATAGTTATAAACAGTTTCAAACACTTACAAACAATTTCGTGCAATATCCATTTCCACTAGGGAATAAATAAATGTATAGATAAATTCAAATACTGTAGAATTAATAATTAAGCTAGATAAATTTTTTTTACATATTCAAACATATTTTATATACAAAGGAATAATGTAGAATCTTAAACATTGGAATAATAACTTGAAAAATAATTAATTAATTTTTTATAACATATATCATTTGATAATTATAAATCAATATTTTAAGAAATACTTTTGTGAGATTACAGAAATTTCTCATGTGCAACATAGCCATTGAAAAGTCGCAAAAATATTACCATTAAAAATATATTTTGAGAAACATTACTGTTTGAGTTTAGAGATATAACAACTATAAGATCATATTGAAAGGTAAAAATATTTCACATAAAATACGAATTTCATATATTTTAAGAAACATTTTGGTTAGATTATAGAAATGTTACTGATGAAATATCGAATCTGAAAGGTGAAAGGAATGTTTCTAATGAAAAACCTACATTACACATTTTAAGAAATATTTCTGTTAGATTTTAGAGATGTTAAGGTGGCAAGATCACATCTGAAAAATAACAGAAATATTTCATATGAAACACGCATTTTATATATTTTCTGGAATATTCCAATTGAAAAACTCATTTTATATATTTTTAGAAACATTTCTGTTTGAGTTTAGAGATATAACAGCTATGAGATCATAACTGAAAAGTAACAGTAATATTTCATATGAAACACGAATTTTATATATTTTAAGAAACTAGCGACATTCATGCGCGCGAAGCGCGCAACAAATTTATACTCCGGGGTCAACTATGGATATAATAACATCTATAAACATGATAAGTAATTTTAATAAACGAAATTATTTTTGTAGCAATTTTATTGTTTTTAAAAAAATGATGAGTAGTCATCTATCAAAAATTAATTTTAAATAAAAACTAAAATAATGAACCTTAAAATCAAACAGTACGAAGTGCCTTTAATGTGTCATCAAAAAATAAAAAAATTAAATTAAAAAAAATTTTCAATATAATTTTTTACATACATAATTTTCAATATTTATATTAGTTCTTTGGCATGTAGGATATAAGATCAAACTCTAGACATCGCAGCATACAACTGACCATGATCAAAAACTTCTCTTCATCAATCAATAATTATATTATTCTTGAGCAGCTGACAACAGCTAAAAATTTTTTTAAGAAACTGAATAAACTAATAGCAGTATCTGTTTCAATTTTTCTTTATTTACAACATATAAGTGATTTGAAACATAATAGAGACAAATCTGCGTTGGTTATACACAGTAAAAATTCTGGCTATAGCTTTGATACAAACATAGGAACCTCAAACATATTAGACATTGAATGCAATTATCAAAAAAGATTGCTATCAGAAATGATACATATTAAAAAATATAAAAATTGCAATAATACACGACACTGAAAAATTAAACAACGTATATAATAAATACATAGTTGAATTACTAAAAAGAAATTAATTTTTTTGATAAAACGGTTTCAAGAATAAATTATTTACAATAAAACGCAATAATTGTTAAATGAGATTAAATATAATTAAATCAAATTCATTCATGTGAGTCAAAATCTTGAATCAAATACCAAGTACATAAAGAAACACACTTGCTAGTCACTTTGTGCAAACGTAACTCACCTAAATTACCTATGTTAAGGATTTGTATAACTTGCGAAAATTTTTATTATTAATAGAAATATCTATTATTATATATTTATATCAAACAAAAATAGTTTGACAGTTATGTAATACCACATGTTTAATACTTGTAAGTTTCATTTTTTGTTTTTATTGTTACGCCTAAAATGTATTGTTTTAGGTGATGTTTTTTTAATGTATTGTTGATGAATTTAGAAATTTTTAATCATTAAAAAACTAATATCAATTGTTATTAAGTTTTATGTTTTAGCACCTGAAGAAGTAAAAAATAGAGGAGAAAAGTCCTTTTTTCTCTTATAGAAATGAAGAAAAATTGAAACAGCTGTGGCTATTAGTTTATTCACAGTTAGAAATATTAAAGACAAAATCTGTTAAAACCAGTTAACAGACAAAAATGTGTGTTACTTTAACAGACAAAATGTCTTTAAAGGATTTAACAAACAAATGTCTGTTAAAATTTCACTTATAAATTACAGATATTGTCTGTCAATATACTAAAACTTTTTTTGGTCTTGTTTTCCGTACACATACATACACGTTTTATGTATAGTTTTATTTATTTAAATTCACGTTTAAATTAATGAATGTACAAGAACTCAAGAAATATTAGAAAGAACGTTTTTTATTATATCATATATAATATTATATTCGTTTATAATATGATATTCATTGTCTAATGAATAGCTTTCGTGATATTTACAATGATATAATTTTAATAATTATTAACAATTTTTATAAACAAATTATAATAATGCGTTTTTTCAAAAAAAAAAAAAAAAATTTTTTATTTTTAAGTCATTTTAAGTAAAAAAGGTTCTCATGAACATATTGCTAAAATGAACTGAATCGGTCGAAAAAAATCGCAGTTTAAAAAAACGCGATTTTTCAAAACTTTGACAGCCTATAGCTCAGCTTTTACTGATTTCATTTTAACTCACAATAGCTTAAATTGTTTATTAAAATATAAACTTAAAGATTACAGTAGTTAGCGACCGTATTTATAATGATTACATTCCCCATTAAGAGGCGGCTGGGACTATTTGCCGCATGGAGGCGCTGCGGTCAGGTGAGACAAAAATGTAAAATAATTTTTATTCAGCGATTTACAATTTACTGAAACAATAATATACCCCTAATATTGTCAATAACTCTAGCCATATATATGTAGAATAATTATTGATGCTAATCTTGTTTGAAAAGTCTAAAATATTGTTGTAAAGCGAAAAATGCAGCGCGAGATAGAGCCGGCGTGAGCATATGTATTCATCATTCTTTGGTATTACTTTCTCTGTCGCATTAAAGAAAAATACACATGTTTACATCGACTCTATTATGCGCAGCATTTTTCGCTTTACAAAAATATTTTAGACTTTTTAAACAAGATTAGCATCAATAATTATTCTACATATATATGGCAAGAGTTATTGACAACATTAGAGGTATATTATATAGGTGTCTTAATAAATTTTAAATCCGTGTATAAAAAAATATTTTATATTCTTCTCTCTCTTGCAGCGCCACCAAGCGGCAAATGGTTCCGACCGCTTCTCAATCGCTCAAAAAGTACCGTTTTTTGAAAAATCGCGTTTTTTCAAACTTTGCGATTTGTTTTCTGCCGATTCAGTGCATTTTAGCAATATGTTCATGAGAACCTTTTTTACTCAAAATTAATTAAAAAATATGATAAAATTTTTTTTTTTTAAGCGCATTTTTATAATTTGTTTATAAAAATTGTTAATAATTATTAAATGCGCCATTTTCAGACTTTCTACCCAAAAAAATTCAAATTCAGCTGGTCAAAATATATAAAAAAAACCTGGGTAGAATTGAGGACCTCGATCGACCAAGACTTATGTAGTTTGCCCCTGGACTATCTGTTCTAGTTGTTTGTTACGGACATTTTCAGAATCAACTGACATCAAGTCTGTTAAATCTTCACATCCTTGTTTGTTACTTCAACAGACAATTTAGTAACAGAAAAAAAAGTTAACAGACTACACAATTGTTTTTAAAAGGAGGTCACGTATCTCTGTCCTCTTCTAATCAAAGAATTGAGTTTTTTACAGAAACTAATAACTTTAGCAAAAAATGAAAAGAAAGCCGCATCTCGTAATAAAAAAAGCAATATTTTCTTTGATAAGAAAGAATTAATTTTATTGCTTCGTTTTCAAGAAAACCTTGAAAAACTTAAATCATAGAGGTTAGGGTGGACAATTTGGTTTTTCAAGGTTTTCTTGAGAACGAAGCAATAAAATTAATTTTTTCTTATCAAAGAAAATATTGCTTTTTTTGATACAAGATGCGGCTTTCTCTTCATTTTTTGATAAAGTTATTAGTTTTTGTGAAAAAATCATTTCTTTGATTAGAAAAGGACAGAGATACGTGACCTCCTCTTAACCGTGTTCAGTTCCTTAAAAGAATAATTATATTATCAAACGTTTGTCCATATAATTTATTAATCGTCATAGCAAAAGATAATTCACATGGAAATTACGTTCTTTTAAATGTAAAAGGAATATTCATTTTCACAATATAATCTACTACGGTTTGGAAAAATATTATCTTATACCACCCGTCAAAATTTTACATTTTAATAAATGATTAGAAAATTCTAAAATTTGCAATCTCGCACTATTGCATGAACCTTTATTAATACTTATATTTCTTATAAGCATTGCAATAAATTTTTCTCTCAAATGTAATTTACTGGAAGGAATAAAAGAATTTAAATATTCTAGAAGAAACATTTCATCTGATTCATTAATGATTTTCATCACTATCAATTTCCAAGTTTTAAAATAATGTATGAAAATTCTATAAATTTTGCAATAAAAGATCAAAACGTTTTTCACAAAAAAAACATTTTATTTTTTACTTTTGCATTAAATTTTGTTTCAACTCATTCATATAAAATTGTTTTCACAAATTATTATATGCGTTATACATCTTTAGTTTGGATAGCATTAAATTAAATTAAATATTACAGTAAATTAAATTTTTAAATACTATTATTGGTAATAAGAGTTTAAAAATCCCTCATTATTTAAAATTACAAAAGCATCTTTTTCATCTTTATATAATTAATGACTATTAAATAAATGACCCCTACTAAAAAATCTCAGGTGAGAAATCACCTGATTTCTCAGGTGATTAATCATGCCAAATTCTCATGTGACGATTTTTTTGGTTTTTACGTTTCAAAGCATACTTAGTCAATTGCGAACTATTTTTGAAAATTTTTGAAAAATTTGAACTTAGAAAATTTTTTTTCAATTTGGTCTTAGAAAAAATTTTGACTCATTTTACAAAAAATTTTCTAAGTTAAATTTTTTAAAAATTTTCAAAAATAGTTCGCAATTGACTAAGCATGGTTTGAAACGTGTAAAAACCTAAAAAAATCATCACATGAGATTTTGGCATGATTAATCACCTGAGAAATCAGGTGATTTCTCACCTGAGATTTTTTAGTAGGGACTTTACTTAGCTACTTCATAACCGCATTACAGGTAATAATAAATATATCTATTACATTTATTTGAACTTAAGCATTTACAATAACGCTGCCAAGTGCTTTGGTGTAATGCTTTCTCATGGAGCTCATTGTGTTAAAGTATTTTGATTTCATTTTGCTTTCTCATAGAAAAATTATTGTATCGGTGAAAAAATTTGTTTCTATTTTTTCGTTAATTTGTGTATATTTAGACTCAGAGAGTAGAAACAAGTGGTTTCAAATTAAAATTTTTTCAAAATTTTCAAAAAACTCTAAAATTAAAACTGCGCTAAGAAAATTAGTTTTAAAAAAATTTTTTCTTCTGACAATAGCGAATAACTTGCATGCGAATTTTGGGGCAAATATATCGAGTAATTTACGTAAAATGAAAGAAAAATTAATTTTTTTTGCAAATTTTACAAAATTATCTAAAATTAAAACCACGCTAAGAAAATCAGTTTTCAGAAGTTTTTCTTTTGGTAGTTGCAAATAATTTCCAAGCAAATTTCAGAGCAAATCCATCGAGTACTTAAAGTAAAATACAAAAAAAATTGAAAATTAGAATTGAAAAAAAATGTTTTAAATTGTTCTAAAATTAAGACTACGCCAAGAAAATCAGTTTTCAATAGCTTCCGTACCAGTTAGACAAAAAAATAAATTGTATGCAAAATTTGAAGGAAATCCGTCGAGTACTTTTCGAGATCTAATTGACGTAATGAGTACATACACACACATACATACAGACATTTTCTGCCCTACAAAAAAAAATCAGGTGAGAGATCATTAAATGAGATTTTGGCATGATAAATCACCTAAGAAATCAGGTGATTTCTCGCCTGATTTTTTTTAACAGGATGGAAACCACTTTTTTTGACTCACGAGTCTAAATATGTACAAATTAATAAAAAAATAGAAAAAATTTTTTTATTGATACAATGTTTTCTCTATGAGAAAGTAGAAGTGTATTAAAATATATTTATAACTCATAAATCTTAAGACATGATACACATACAACATTATTTCATTTTGAATAGTGTTATTAAATAAACAAAATCAAGTTTTTAACTAATCAAAAGGATTTTAAGCATCAGATAAGGGTTTTTAAAACTATTCATGGATCAAACTTTTTTATTTAAGGAGGCCAGATACTATTAGAAGCTGAAATATATTGCTGAGACATATTGATATAAATTGCTGATGTTTAAAAATAACTAATTTCATATAAAAATACATTCAATTTCAAACATGTTTTGGTTTAAAACATTTTCTATATCTTGAGAATTGAAGTGGTGGTGCTCGTTGAAAGTCTGGAACAAAAAACCCTTTACCGCAAGATTTCTTCATGAGTTTTCATTGGATTCACTTGAAATTTTATGGAGATATTCAAAATTATAGTAGAATCCATATAAGTGGAGCAGATTTTGAATTAATTTATTTCTATTTATTTATCAACTTATTTATAATATTTAATAAAAAAAATTTTTTTTTAAATTGTTTTATTTCAAAAATTTTTTAATTATTTGAATTTCTTATGAATGTTTTACACTTATATGGATTCTACTATAATTTTGAATATCTCCATAAAATTTCAAGTAAATCCAATGAAAATTCATGAAGAAACCTTGCGGTAAAGGGTTTTTTGTTCTAGACTTTCAACGAGCACCACCTCTTCAATTCTCAAGATATAGAAAATGTTTTAAACCAAAACATATTTGAAATTGAATGTATTTTTATATGAAATTAGTTATTTTTAAACATCAGCAATTTATATCAATATATCTCAGCAATATATTTCAGCTTCTAATAGTATCTGGCTCCCTTAATGTATATTTAAGCTAAAAAGAAGTTTTATTAGTTAATATTATAATAACAAAAAATTATCAATTACATTTAAATCTGATTTTTTTTCAGACTGAAACTCAGGTCTGATAGCTCTAGTAACTACAGTTGAGTAGAAAGTGCATAGGCGCCCAAGTTATTTCAGCTTATGTTTGTATATTATAAAATAACCCACATGTATAAGTAAACTAATAAGTTAAATATATTATAAAACAGCACACCTATATTAGTAAAAATTCTAATTTTTATTGAAAATATAGTCATATTACTTGTTTGTCAACTGTAATAGAAATTTTATATTCAAATCTATAAAAAAGATGCTTACTATAGTTATAATTTTATCAGCATGTTAATTATTTTCAAGCTTTATTCATTAAAACATAAATTGTTTTTTTATTTTTTAATTTCATGTATTAATATTTAGTTAAATAGTAATCTATATAATAAAATAACTCACTCGTACAAGCAAACTATTCAGTTAAATACATTATATTAAATATTAATTCATCTTATATCATAAAATAGCACACTTATGTAAGTGAATTATTCAAATTTTCATTAAAAATAGACATATAGCTTGTTCGTCAACTGTAATACAAATTTTATGTGTTAATCTATAACAAAGCTGTCTATCGTAATCATACTTTCATCAGTGTGTAAATTATTTTCAAACTACATTTACTGAAAATACACATTTTATGCTTCTATTTATTTATGTATTAATATTTAATATAATAAGTTTAACTAAATAGTATTGTATATTATGAAATAGCACACTCATATAAGTAGATTCTTCAAATTTTCACTAAAAATAGACATACAGTTTGTTCGTCAATTGTATCATCCATTGTTATCAGTAAATTTTGATCTTGATTCATTTAAACCTTATTTTTTTTATTAAAATGTGCACATAAATTTATCTTTAAAACATTACTTAAATATATTACTTTTTTTGGTACTTTGATGATTTTTAATCTGAGTAATAGAAATATAGAATAATAAAACTTTCATAACCTCAAACCTTCGTTAATTGCTATTACTATACTTATTTTTATATATATATATATTGTACCTGCATTAAGCAATACTTATGCAATAAAGGAATAAATTACTTATCTGAATTGTTATATTATTTGATGTCTTTACAATTTTACTGGAATTTTTAAATAAAAGGTAGTCACCTTGCTTGTGCTCATAGTTATATATTTTATCATTAAACTATACATTGGTTATATACATAAATAATATTGCTTGGTTTAAAATAAAATATTCTTATTCTATTTTAATTGAGTTACTTCTATTATATTTAAAAAACAATGCCTAGAAATTAATTTTTATTTATTTAAAAAATCTAAACCCTTTAAAATTTAATTTTTGGCGCCTATTCTATATTGACCAATCAGGATTCGATCTTTAGATGCTTCAACATGGTGGCTCATCATTTTTTTAAGAAGGGATATTTCAGTTAGATTATAGAAATTTCACTGATTAACTATCACATCTGAAAGGCAATAGAAATGCTTCAAATAAAACTTCCATTTTGTATATCTTAAGAAATATTTCTGTTAAATTTTAGAAATATCATTGTTGCAAGATCGCGTGTGAAAAGTCACACAAATATTCCTAATGAAACACACATTTTATATATTTCAAGAAACGTTTGCGTTAGATTCAAGAAATGTAACTGTTGCAAGATCTCATTTGAAAGGTTACTGAAACATTTCCAATGAAATATTCACTTTGTATATTTTTAGATACATTTCTATTAGTTTGTAGGAATGTCATTGCTGCAAGATGGCACCTGAAAGTTCAAAGAAATATTGTTAATGATACACTTATTTTATATATTGTAACGTTTTTATTTTCCGCGGGTAGGAAAATGACTTTTTTACCTCCTGTTGC
The DNA here is from genome assembly GCA_017163975.1 of Anastatus disparis. Taxonomy (NCBI): domain Eukaryota; kingdom Metazoa; phylum Arthropoda; class Insecta; order Hymenoptera; family Eupelmidae; genus Anastatus; species Anastatus disparis. The sequence continues at coordinate 400,355 of JAFFSR010000365.1, read as the reverse complement.
CGGACGCTTCAGTGAGTGACCAGGGTTCGAAGGCAGGAGGTGCGTCAGGATGGTTGGTGGAATGACAAAGGATAGTAAACAGGTTGACACGTTTGTTTATGCTAGGGAGTACCTGGGCTTTATTGTACTCTAAATACTCATATTTTACAGCGACGTATAACAATAAAAGTAGAAAGTGGTAAGCTAACCTAAATTATATAAATCAAATGACTAACCTAATATAATTGCGCGTGGTACAATGAAATAAAGATTGAATTTACTATAAGCCACTTGAAGGCAAATTAAATGGAATTAGAATAGTTTGAACTGAATTATGTTACTTTCTATTAATCGAAATAAACTTTGTCTTTAATAATAAATCAAATCGGATTATACGGTAGTTAACGGCCTGAACGGTTTGCTGGGTTAATTCTGTAATTGTGTAATGTCCAATCAAAATGTAATATTAATGAACTGATTATTATGATAGCAGTGGGTGGACGACACCTGTGGTCGAGCGGAATGCGGCTGAAGGCCTAAGACTCTCTAATGCACGACGGATACACATGGATAGAGCAGTCTTACCTAGCTTTGTTCCGACGACGGCAGTGGGTGAGAAGCACCTTCAAAGCTAAACATAGATATGATTATAATGGGTGGAAAGCACCCTTAACATTATCATCAATTTATCTTTATGCAAAATGCCTTATATGCAGGTCAACGTGGTCGGCGCGACGGCTCAGGTTATAACAGTTCGGTGTGAAGCACCTTTAGTATTTATATGAATTTATATCGAATCAATCGAGAATGTTATTTACAAGGCGGCTGGTGCAGCGGCTCGGCCGTACAAACTATATGGTGTAAAGCACCCTTAATACTAATACAATCTTATATTAAATTAAACTAATTTATTATTTACAATGCGGCCGATATCGTGGTACGGCGGTACGGAGATGCATGTGCAGTTTCCTCTGTACTACGTTTTATCTAAGTGGAGGAGCGCCTCTCACTAAGATTTAACTGTAACTCGTCGCATCTTTGATTAGACAAGCAAGCCCCCTTGATCTTCGATAAGAGCGAGAGAGAAAGCGAGTCTGGCTTTACTTGCGGAGCGCCGCAAGCAAAGACAGCCTATTACTATCTGTCTGCCTCTCTCTTAGTCAAGGTGCGCCTTTGTCTAGAGTGAGAGGAGAGCATAGTCTGCACTGCTTCTCGACTTCGTTGAGTCTTGGCTCTTACATGCTCTGGAGCTCGCTGTTCCTCTTGCGGGAGCAGTGTCACATAGCGGCTGAGCCTAGTACTACCATACTTGGTAGTAGGCTTCGAAATTTTCCAGCTGAAAAATAATTTTTGAAATGTCACTGAAAGATTTCATAAGAAAGATCCGTTTTATCTATTTTTCGAAATATATCTGTAAGATTTCAGAAATATGACGTCTTTAAGGTTTCAATGGAAATAGTTTTCAAATGTTTTGAAAACGTATCTAGTGTGATGTTTCGGCTGAAAGATATGAGAAATTTTTTGCAATATTACACAAAATTCTAATCTTGCAGAAAGATTACATGTCGACTGAGACTCTAGACAGTCTGCTGGAGGTAACATACGTCGTGGCATGGGTTCACCTATAACAGAGATGTTAAAAATAATTGTTACAGATCTTTAATAAATCGTTTGTTAAGACAAGTATGGCAATATCCCACATATATTTTGAGAAAGGTATATCTTGTTTTCAATTCAAGAAAGGTGATAATGTAATTTGCTGTTATAGATAAGTGATATCTGTTGTGGTTAAAAAAAAGTGATATCTCCAAGTATAATTTTTTGCTTGATATTGTAAGTTGGCATCATTAGTAAGACTTGTGTTATTTATATTTTTAATTCAATCACTGTTTAATAATAGAATCAAGTTAATTTGAAAATTAAGTATAAAAAATAGAAAAAAAACTCTTGCTGATTGTGAAAGTATGAAGTAACAATTAAAAAAATTATTTTTTAAAATATCACTTCTCTTTAACTACAAATAACATACCACCTTCTTTGTCCATTTATCACCTTTTTCCCAATCAAAAACGAGATATTACCTTGTTCTGCAAAAAATATCTCATATTTATTTCAAAATAACAAAATTTTATTAAATTACACAAATTTATTGTTAAAAATATTACACATATTGAAATCTATCTGATTATAAGATTTTATTAAACGTGTATTTGAATTTTATTTTTTTTTTTTAAGCATGTTTAAAATATGGCTTTGATTTTTAATTTGCAAGTAAATAAAAATATATTAATGAGTTGAAAATAAATATTATTAATATACCTCTTTTAAAACATATTACTGGATCAACAGCTGCCAAAACACTATTCATGTCAAAAAATGCTGTAGTTATTACTCCTCCATTTCTTTCTATAGCTGCTATGACTGGCTCTGAGGTCCTCTGTACTTCAATATTAACTTTTGCACGAAATATGTCTGCTTCCTATCATAAAATGATAAAATTATAATTAAATATGCATTGATCAGACTTTTTAGTTTTAATTTAACATTGCCAGTTATATTAATTAATATTCTGGCAGAGCAGTTGCTCCAAAGGCGTCTTATGTCAAATTTATTGAGTAAGCGTACAGCCATCATGTTTCACAAATTGCCTTAATTTGTGATTCTAATAAAGATTCTTCACCTTTAGAGAAGTTTATTAATTCATCAGACGATTTAATAAGTACTGTTCCTTTAGTTTCCGTTTAAGTAATGTCAACAGCACAAGTAAAAACAACAATTTTAGCATCTACAACTTTTTCAATTCTTGTGCAATTCTGCTGCAATTTTTCTGCCCGTCAGCCAAACTACAGCAGATCTTAACTAACATGCTTCCCATTTCAACTATTTTTCTGAGCTAAGATGATTACATCAGGCTCTAAGCATCATAATTACGTTAGACTTCTGCAAGCTTTAGTGCACTTACAAGAAGATTTCCAACTGAACTGGGACTTTCAGCAGAATTGCGACGAAATGGCATTCGAGCACGAACGTCAGACACTGAGAAGCAGAATTAGATTTTTTTGTGCAATCAAGCGTGCTTAATCAGAATGAGTCGATCACGAGCTCGGGTGTGAGAATTGCAGCAGCTTTATGCATAGCATCTTTTGCAGATTAATCGCAACATACTTGCGTCAGACTTGCAGCAGCTTTCGTGCACTTACAAAAGGATTTTTGACTGCACGGGGACTTTTAGCAGAATTGAGACGAAATTGCATTCGCACACATACGTTAGAAACTGAGCAGCAGAATGAGATTGTCTTGTGCAATTAAGCGTGCTTAATCTGAATGATTTGATCACGAGCTACAAGACTATTGTACATCTTAGTTCCTACTAGCGCGATATCAAGGCTTAATTTGTAAATTCATTCACGATTTGCCTACGTACCCTTACTGACGACTAACATGTCTCCCATCCTCGCTCCCATCAGAAATTCAGAAAAAAAATTTTTGCTATACCCTGGCCGAAACTACCACTTTCGTCTCTGAATAACAAAAGTGATATTTTTGGCCTGAGTATAGCGAAAAATAGTATACACACCACGGGAGATTACATAGCGACGCCATAGTGAATATTTATATACATATACATTATGTACATATTCGTATGTGCTATGGACTCGCCAGTTCTTTGCCTCCCTTGATGTGTAATATATTATAGATGAAAAGCACTCCTTTAAACAGTATAATCTTTGGTTCTACTAGTCACTCTAAATAAAATTATAGTATATTTTTCACCTAGGGAAAAAAAGCAAAGAATGTCCGAAATCGTATGTAAATTGTCACCTGAGCCAAAAGCAAAGGAGGCAAACATACAATTTAAGGCATTCTTTTTTTTTACCCGTGGCGATGCTATTTTTTTCAAACCAGGCTGAGAATAACACTGCAATTCTGCTGCAAGCATCCATGCATCACATGATGTTATTGGCTGCACTTTGTCAGCCATCAATATACATCAATTCTGCTGCGAAATGTTAGCTGCCCGAGATCTTTCATAAGTATACTACAATTCTGCTACAAGCATCCGTGCATTAAATGTTTCTCTAGACTGCACTTTGTCTGCCGTAAGTATACATCAATTCTTCTGCGAAGTGTCAGCTGCCCGAGATCTTTCACAAGTATATTGCCATACTTCTGCAAGCATCCATGCATCACACGATGTCCCTGGCTGCACTTTTTCCGCCGTAAGTATAGATCGATTCTGCTGCAAAATATTAGCTGCCCGAGACCTTTAACAAGTATATTGCAATTCTGCTGCAAGCATCCATGCATTAAATGTTTCTCTAGACTGCACTTTGTCTGCCGTAAGTCTGCTGGACATCTGTTGCAAATATCTGATGCAATGATCTGATAGCAGAACTCCAGTAGATTTGGGAAGCATGTTATATAAGATCTACACACTGATACTTGCGTCAGATTGTGCTACCAAAGATATTTTTGTTACATCTCCCTTAACTTTTCTTGAAAGACCACACCTTGAATCACTTATAAAAAAGTTTCAATTTTTAAAAAATCTAATGATAAAATTTATTTCTATGGTTATGTATATTCAGCAACTATTTTCAATGTACTCACTAAAATTTTTGGATTGATTTTTAAAACTTTTTAATTCAGCTTTAGCTAATTTGATTTAGGATTCAATGATCTTTTCATGAAGTAAAATAAATTTATTAACATTATGAGGATGTTGGAGACCATGCATGCAACGTAAATCTTTAAAATAAGCTTCTTGTCTGGCTGAACTTTTTGATGTCATTATTACTTTAAAAGTTTTGCTACATTACATTAGACCAAGCAGGAAATTGCGCAAATGTATACATCAAATTATTTTTCAGATCCAAACAGTAAAACTCTGAAAAAATTACTATACTGTATACCAACAGAGAGACAAACTCGATATGTGTTAAATTTTAGTATATGTATATAGTAAAAATTCAAAGCATCAAATTTTACTATATATCAAATTTTTCTATACCTTTTAGCAAATTTCTCTATACTGTATATTAGATTTTATAAATATCATGTATTGAATATTACGGATATGAATTTTTTTTCAATTCTAAAAATATTATGTTTCAATGCTTGTTGACGTTCTGAGAATTTTGCTTGTGTTTTCAAATTAAGTTAGGAATAATTATTTTGTTTGTGTGTTATTGTTAGAAAGACACTTTTTCGCAAATTATAAAACCGCTTTTCTCGAAGTTGTATATATATATATTACATTTATCCTAAATTACACACATTACAACAAGTTAATCGCACTCACACGCTACACCTAAAGCATATTCTACCTAACGCGTATTATCACGAACGCGAAAATATTTAAAAGCCTCTGTTTCAAATTCTCTTATATACAAACTAAGTACTTCTCTTACCGCTCGCAGGTTGAAAAAATGAGTCGCCACCTTGTGATTAAGCGCGGCAACAGCAGTCTCGTTGTGTCATTCTCTGTATTCATAATTTTTACGATACTGAATAGCAATTTTTGTGAGCGCGTATATCATAAACTCGTAGAAGTATAGTAAATTTTCATAAAAGTATGTCAAATTTCCTGCATATGTCGAGTTTGTCTCCTCATTAGTCAAAAATATAGTAATTTTTAATTATATATTTTTCTCCATGTAACGATATCAGCATATTTTTTAAACCCAAAAATCCTGTCACTTGACGTTAAAATTTGTGTCCAACTCCCGTAAGTGGTGAGAGTTCAGTACACTTCATATATAAGTCCGATCCATCTGACCATTACTAAAATACGCGCGTGTTTACTAGCGATCTTTGCGGCATTACGTTTATATTAGGTTAGATATGATATAGGTCAGATTAATTCACAGCAATCGAATAAATATAGAAATTTTCAAAAACATAATACAATTTATTTATATATTTTCTTACTTGTATGTTATTTTAAAAATTTTGTCTATAATATATTTTATATCTAAATAAGAACTGATAAAAAATATTAATAATTGATGAAAAAAATTAAAAACTAATATAAATGGATAAAAAATATTATTTTGTAATAATAATAGATAAAACCGGATAAAAAAGGATAAAATCTAATAAAATGTCCGAATTCATACCAATTTCGTTCTCTTTTATTCAATTTTATTACTTATTATTTTATTTTATCCATTTTTATCCATTTTTATCTATTTTTATTACCTTTTTCATTTTTTATTACTTACAAATTGTTTTTATTCATTTTGATCATTTATCATCATTTTTCATTAATTATTATTTAAAATCTTTTTCGCTAGGGTGGGCGATAAAATTTCTTCAATTTCACTCAATTCTATAGCTGCAATGGCATAAGATATTATTCTTACATGAAAATTTTTAATAACTATATTTGTTTTTGCTTCAAAACATTGCCATCGAGTCACACTTTTAATTAGATGAGCTACTTGCACTCTAACTGATAACTGGTCAGACCATTTACTAGTTACTTGCTCTGTAACTGGGAACTGGTCAGACCATTTACTAGTTACTTGCTCTGTAACTGGTAACTAATGCAAGTATTCTCAATTACTTGACCATTTCAAATGACAAAACCATTTCCTTATTTAGAACTCTGGTAACTGGTAAATAGTCGAATCAGTTAGCAATAAGCGGGTGGGTAAATGATAAATGATTCAACCAGTTTGCAATTACCACATGGGTAAATGGTGAATGGTCGGAGCCATTACAGAGCAACTAGTAAATGGTTGGATTCTTTAGTAGTTACTGGGTCAGTAACTGGTAAATGGTTCGACCAGTCCCCAGTTACAGAGCAAATAACTGGTAAATGGTCCGATTATTGTCAGTTACTTACCCAGTAACTGCTAAGTGGTTCAACCATTTCCAGTTACTTACCCAGTAACTGGTAACTGGTCCAATTATTTCTAGTTACTCACCCAGTAACTACCAACTGGTCTGACCCCATTTACCAGTTACTCACCCAGTAACTACCAACTGATCCGACCATTTACCAGTTACTCACCCAGTAACTGGTAAATGGACCGACCATTTACCAGTTGCTTGCTCGGTAACTGGAAACATTCACAATCCTGTTTAGGATTAATCTTGCGAATTTGCTTACAGTAGTAAAAGAACTTGATTTGGAGAATCGTTTATTCATAAACTTTGATTAAAAATATTATCAGGAGTAGAGGGTGCTGTGACACGTTATTAACGAGATGTTGGTGTTGTTGAAAACAATTTTTGCTTTTTTCATTTTATTGATATCTATGTAAATTTATTATTTAAACAAATATAATGACTTGTCCATAAATAAAAATTCCGTTGAGCTTGTTATTTTTTCATGAGCTCTGAATGAAAATTAGATAATAAGCTCGATAAACTTAACCTCAAATTGCTGTACATTGAAATTTTGCTTATAACTTTTTATTCACAGTGTTTTGGTGAATGCCTTGACTTGTTCGTACTCAGGATTAGTCTAATGAATTTTCGTATTGTAGCCAAAAACTTGATTTGACGCACCGTTTATTTATAAACTTCGAATGAAATTATTATCAATACGGAGAGAACTCCGACATGCCGTTAGTACTAACTATAATATAAACCGTTTTAAAAGTTTGTATAAGTGCAAGAAATTTTAAACAATGCAAGCATTGTAAGCAAATGTAGCATAGAAGAATCAGATGTTGAGGAAAATATATCGGAAGCCGAAAAGTCTGATCAAAGCGAATTCAATGATTTCTGCAGAGACTTGGGAATTTCGAAAGATAAATCAGAGCTTTAAGCATCCAGGCTAAAAGAAAAAAGTGTCTATCCACAGGAACAAAAATTTCTGTCTATCGTTCGAGAGAACGTCCATTCAGAAAATATTTTTCTAAAATGAACAATCTAGTCTACTGCCACAATATTGAAGGATTAGTGCAAGAATACGGTATAGAATACACAGCATGTTATTGGCGACTGTTTATAGATTTTTCAAAAAGAAGCTTAACGGTAGGTCGGAGTAGAACCTAATACCGACCGAGTAACAATTGAGTTGTTTGTTATTTACTCAAGTTTTAATCGGTGTATCTTCAAATTAAAGGTCGAGCGCAATAGATATTATTATTATGAGCATCTATGCACAAGAAAAAAAATATCTACCGGTTTGTTTTTGAGAAAAGTAAGTAACGCCAGATTAAAAGTTTATGTTTATAATATTTTCGCGTTACTTACTTTTCTCAAAAACAAACCAGTAGATATTTTTTTTCTTGTGCATAGATGTTCATAATAATAATATCTATTGCGCTCGACCTTTAATTTGAATATACACTGATTAAAACTTGAGTAAATAACAAAAATGCCAATTAGACTAGCTTTTAAGAGCAGGACAGCGAATCCGGCCTGCTCTTAAAAGCTATCTTATTACATAATATAAATATTTATGCCCCTTTACCAGTTGCTCATTCTGTTGTATTAGTCGAAGAATTAATTCCAGGACAAAAAAACATTATAAATCCAAGTTTGATGCCTACCAATAAGGTCCTACTTCCACCTTTACATATAAAATTAGGTATTACAAAGAAACTTGTCAAGGCCACGAGCCGAAATGAGAATCCTGCGTTCATGCATATTTTTCAAGTGATACCTAATCTTTCAGAAGCTAAAATCAAAGAGGGCATATTTACTGGACCACAAATAAGAGACCTCCTAAAAAATAATGCATTTGAAAAAAAATGAATGCTAAAGAAAAAGCAGCGTGGCAAAGTTTTAGAGAGGTGGCGACTAAATTTCTTGGAAATCATTAAGACCCTAATTACAGAAATATACTTGGAAATTTATTTCAAAATTTCAAAAAAATGGGGTGTTTAATAAATCTGAAACTGCATTTTCTCCATTCACACCTTGATTTGTTTCCTGAAAATCTCGGAGATTTTAGCGAAGAACATGAAGAAAGGATGCACCAAGACTCAAGTGAATTTGAAAAAAGGTATCAACGTGTCTGGGGGATAAACATGTTGGCAGATTATTGCTGGACCGTAAAGCGAGAATCTAATAAATCTCATAAAAAAAAGCAAGTTAATAATCATTTTACGAGAAACGAAAACGTTTTCGTTTAGAGTAGTAAGGACATCAAGAACCCTAAAGTGAGAGGCAAGGGGACTCACGAAAATAAAGCACCCCAAAGGGATCGTAAATTTGCCACATCCACGTCGTCGATTCTGGGTAAGGCTAAGAGCAAAAACAGGGCTTAGAAGAAGTGTCTATAGCGAAATATCAACTTTCGAGGTCAAAGGAACCCTATGAATCTGCTTCTACATTTTTTTCATGTTCAGCGCACCATTACACAAATTCATACCAAATTTAACCTTTGTATGTTTCGCAAGAGTACGACAACAACAAAATTAAATTGAACAATGCGAAACCACCATAAATGTTTTTTGAATGAACGTAAACGGACGATGAAATAATATACAATGATGACCTCTTAAATGTGGCTTGAAATAGAAAAACTATGCATTCGAACTAAGAAGTCTCAAAAACATATCTATGTATTTTTACAGATTTTTTGGTAGAATTATGTCAATTTGACGTACAAATAACATTCAAATAAGATCTGGGAAAAAGGCATAGGGTCAAATAAATTACGAATTAGAAGTCAGGACCCTCAAAAATATAAGCATGAATTTGTTCAGATTTTTTGTTTGAATTTTGGCAATTGGACCTCTAAATGACCTTCAAATGACCTCTGGGAAAAAGCGTAAGGTCAAAAAAACTGCAAATTCTTACTTGGGAACCTCAAAAATATAAACACGAATTTTTTCAGATTTTTTGGTTGAATTTTGGCAATCAGACCTTTAATTGACCTTGAACCTGATGTGATAAAGGTCAACCGATCCGCTCATCGTAATCAGCGACCACAAAAACCCCCTAGGCACCATGCCACTCCGAGTGTTTTTTTTTAGATCAAATGTTAACCTGTGTTATTGATGCTAATATTGTTTGAAAAGTTTAAAATATTGTTTTAAAAAGAAAAATGATGCGCACGGTATAGCTGATGTAAACATATGTGTATTTTTCTTTGGTGTAACAGACAAAGTGATACTAAAGAATGATAGATACATATGCTCGCGTTGACTTTATCTCGCACTGCATTTTTCGCTTTAAAACAATATTTTATACTTTTTAAACTAGGTTAGCATCAATAATTATTCTACATATACATGGCTAGATTTATTAATAAAATTAGAAGTATATTACTGTCTCAGTAAATTATAATATTTTTTATAATTTTGATCTCACCTGCAGCGCCACCAAGCAGCGAATGTTCCGACCAACTCTTAAGAGGAGGTCACGTATCTCTGTCCTTTTCTAATTAAAGAATCGAGTTTTTCACAGAAACTAATAGCTTTAGCAAAAACTGAGGAGAAAGCCGCATCTTGTATCAAAAAAAGCAATATTTTCTTTGATGAGAAAGAATTAATTTTATTGCTTCGTTCTCAAGCAAACCTTGAAAAACTTAAATCATAGAGGTTAGGGTGGACAATTTCGTTTTTCAAGGTTTTCTTGAGAACGAAGCAATAAAATTAATTCTTTCTCATCAAAGAAAATATTGCTTTTTTTGATACAAGATGCGGCTTTCTCTTCATTTTTTGCTAAAGTTAGTAGTTTTTGTAAAAAAATCATTTCTTTGATTAGAAAAGGACAGAGATACGTGACCTCCTCTTAATTAGTATATTTCTGTAATGTTTCATAAAAGATTCGCGTAAGATTTTCTAAAAGCGTTAGCGAGTATACTGAAAAGATAATTGCAAGATTTCCCAAAAGATTGCTCGTCAGGTATTCAGTAAAATTTTCACAACAATTTATGAAAGTTCTCAAAATTTCAGCGAGATTTCATAAAAATTTCCAGCATGGTTTCTTGAAATGTTTCTGTAAAGTTTCCTTATAGCTTTCTGCAAGATTTCTTAACAGGTTCCTGTGATGTTTCCTGTAAAGTTGCTGCAAAATTTCTTGAAAGATCACTGCAAGATTCCGTGTAAGGTAGCTACAAAAATTATTGCAAACTTTCAGCGAAGATTGCTACAAAGTTCCAGCGAGGTGTCTTGCAAAGTTTTCACAAGATTTTTCGCGAGGTATCTGTGAGGTTTCTCGAAAAGTTTCTGTAAGATTACTGCAAAATTGCAGCAAGATTTCCTGCAATGTTCCTGTAAGGTTTCTTTAAAAGTTCTTGCGAAGTTTCCTGCAAAATTTTCGCGAGATTATTTGCAAGGTCTTAGCAAAGTTTTGAAAATGTTACAACCAGGTCATAGCGCGGACATGTAAAGGTTGCTGCGAGGTTTTTCGATAAGTTTGTACAAAATTTCCTGCAATGTTCCTGTAAGGTTTCTTTAAAAGTTCTTGCGATGTTTCCTGCAAAATTTTCGCGAGATTATTTGCAACGGGGTTTCTCGAAATATTTCTGCAATGTTCCCTGCAAAGTTTTCGCAAGATTTGCTGCAAGGTTTTTGCAAAATACTTTGCAAGGTATCAGCCAAGTTTTTAGAAATATTTCAACCAGATTCTAGCTAGGATTTATAAAGGTTGCTGCAATCTTTCATGCTGTATGGGAAAGAGCAAAGAGTTTTTACAATCAAACCTAAAGTGTTCCGGCCTTAGATATCTGTGTCCTCAAAACTTGTACAACGGATCACAAAATTTAAATAAACGCTACCTAGCGGCGTGAAGACGAATTGATTTGTCTTCAACCGATAATGTGGTTTTATGTCGCTAGGTAGCGTTTCTTAAGATTTTGCAATCCCTTATAAAAGTTTTGAGAACACAAATATATAAGCCTTGGACACTTTAGGTTGGACTGTAGAAGCTCTTCGTTCTCCATTGAGCTAATTCCACGAGATTTATCTCGTTTTTTTCCTTTAACAGAAAAAAATTTGTGGGATTATCATCTCATAATTATGATTTATTATCTCATAATGTTTCAATAAAATTTAAAAATTAATCTTTTCTTCTACTTTTTTTTAATATGAGAATTGAACTTTATTATGCATAGGAACTCACGTTATCAAAATCTGTATTTACAATGGGAAACCCAGATAAAAATAGATATAAATCTCCTATAAAGAAAATGAGAAAGGTGGAGTCCCGCTTCGAAGTAGATGGAAAGATAAAGGAAAATTCACTAAATCATTTATGAAAAACCAGAGAAGCCCGGAAATCTACGTAAAAATCTAGCTTAAAACTACTAGAAATATTGCATAGGAGAAAATAGAATTCTAACAATTTTAGTCTTCCTCAGCTAGATTTCCTACATGGAAAATCCAATTAGGTTTCCAACTAGATTTTTTTTCGAGAATTTCGTGAAATGTCTCTGAAACCTTTCAGCAACCTTTCATAAAAAAATTTTCGCAAACTATCATAAAATTTTTCTTGAAACCTTGCAGAAACGTTGCTGAAACCTTTCATGATAAGTTTCTTGAATAAATTCTTAAAATGTTTTTGAAATCTGGCCGATAACCTTGCAGCCACCTTTCATGAAAGGTTTCTGCCAACCTTAACGAAACTTTTCATGAAACCTTGCGAAAACCTTGCTGGAATTTTTCATGAATGGTTTCTTGAAATATATCATGAAATAATTTGAAAGTCTTGTCAAAACCTTGCATCAATCTTTCATGAAAGGTTTTCACAAATTTACCATAAAGGTTTTATAAGGCTTTGCAGAAATCTGGTTAAAACTTTTCATTTAAGATTTCTCACAACGTTTTTTGAAATATTTTTGAAATGTTAAGAACATTTGCAGAAACTTGTAAAAATTAACAATAAAGGAAGTTCAGTAGAATAATTTTTTCTATAAGAAATAGTACATTTCGTAACGGGTATGAAAAGGCTATATTTACGAAATGAGAAATTTACGGCGAGGGTCGTAACGAGTTTCGTAAAAAAGCCTTTTTATACCCGTTGCGAACTGTATTTTTTGCCATGAGAGCCAAAAAAACGCTGCCAAGTGCTTTGGCGCAATGCTTTCTCATAGAGCGCATTGAGTTAGAGTATTTTGATTTTATTTTTTTAAATACGATTTTAATATAAATGTCCCTATCCTCTGTATTGAAGGCTGTCTTAATACCTACGAAAACTATATGAATTTTACTCTTTCTTACTTTTGCCATTTGCATAATGTGATTTTATGATGCTCTAAAATTAAAAATGCGTTTATAAAATTAATTTTCCCAAGCTTGTCTTCTTAACACTATAACCAATAACTTGCATACAAATTTTGGAACATTTTCATCGAATAGTTTACAAAAAATACCAAATAATTGAAAAATAAACATTGTTTTAAAATTTTCAAAACACTTCAACGTTACAACTACGCTAAGAAAACCGGTTTTCAAAAGTTCATTTTATTTAAGCAATCATATATAATTTCTATACATAATTTTAAGCTACTTCATCGAGTAGTTTACGTAGAATACCAAAAAATAAGTGAAATTCTATTCAAAATTTACAAAATGCTTTAAAATTAAAACTGCGCTAAGAAAATAAGTTTTTCCAAGCTTGCTTTAATTAGGCAATAACAAATAATTTGTATGAAAATTTTTGAGCAAATCCATCGAATGGCTTTTGTGTAATAGAAAAAAAATGAAATATGAACACTTTTTCCAAAATTTTCAAAATGCTCTAAAATTAAAACTGCGCTAAGAAAATAAGTTTTCCAAAGCTTGATTTATTCAGATAATAGTGAATAATTTGCATGAAAATTTTTGAGCAAGTTCATCGAGTGATTTTTGTGCAATAGAAAAGAAATTAAAAATAAAAATTTTTTTCAAAATTTTCAAAATGCTCTAAAATTAAATGTGCGCTAAGAAAATTGAAGAAAATTAGTTTTCAAAAGTTCATTTTATTTTGACAATCATAAATAATTCCCATACATAATTTAAAGCTCCTTCATCGAGTAGTTTACGTAAAATATAAAAAAAATTAGAAAAATTTTATTCAAAATTTTCAAAATGCTCTAAAATTAAAACTGCACTGAGAAAATAAGTTTTTCAAAGCTTGTTTTATTTAGGCCATTGCAAATGATTTTCATAAAAATTTTCGAGCAAATCTATCGAATGGTTTTTGTGTAATAGAAAAAAAATGAAAAATAGAGATTTTTTCCAAAATTTTCAAAATGCTCTAAAATTAAAACTACGCTAAGAAAATAAGTGTTCCAAAGCTTGTTTTCTTTAGACAATAGCGAATAACTTGCATACAAATTTAGAAGCAAATCTATCAAATGGTTGTCGTAAAATAAAAAATAAATGAAAAAAAAAATTTTTTTTTTAAATTTTCAAAATGCTCTAAAATTAAAAGTGCGCTAAGAAAATCAAATGGTAAAAGTTTTTCTTCTTTTGGCAGTCGCAAATAATGTTCATACAAATTTTCAAGAAAATTCTTCGAGTAGTTTACGTAAAATATCAAAAAAATGAAAAATTAAAATTTTTTTAAAATTCTTAAAATGGCTCTAAAAAAAAACTGAGCCAAGAAGATCAATTTTCAATAGCTTTCCCCCCAGTTAGACAAAAAAATAAATTGCATGCAAAATTTGAAGTTAATCCATCCAGTAGTTCTCGAGATCTTATTGGCGTACTGAATACACACACACCCACATACACACACACACACACACACACACACACACACACACACACACACACAGACATTTTCTGGAAACCACTTTTTTCGACTCCCTGAGTCTAAATATGTACAAATTAATGAAAAAATAGAAAAAAATTATTTTTACCGATACAATGCTTTCTTTATGAGAAAGCAAAAAGCAAAGAAGTTGCAATTTTTAGGTTGGAATGGCAAAAAATAAATTTTTTTCATATAATTAACTGACTTTTTTAACGAAAAGCTTCTGTAAACAGGTTATATTTTTTTTTTCTTTTCCGTTGGAAGAATTTATTTTTTTACAAGAACTAATCATTTTAGCTAAAAATGAGAAGAAAGTCAGATCTTTCATCGTCAAAAGTAATGTTTTATTTATGAAGAAAAATGTATTATATCCTTTTATGTTCAAGAAAACCTCAAAAATCTTTAAATATAGAGTTTAGAGTAAACAATTCGGTTTTCTAAAATTTTCTCGAACACAAAGCAACAAAATTAGATTTTCCTTGGTAAAGAAAATATCCGTTTCTATGATATAAGATACGGCTTTCTTCTAAGTATTTGCTACAATAATTAATTAAAATAATTTTTCTATTGGCAAATGATAGAGATATACAATCAGATCATAATTAATCAGCTTAAGAGGAGGTAACGTATGTCTGTCCTTTTCTAATCAAAGAATTTATTTTCTGCAAAAACTAGTAACTTCAGCAAAAAATAAAAAGAAAGCCGCATTTTGTATCAAAAAAAGCAAAATTTTCTTTAAAAAGAAAGAAATAATTTTATTACTTCGTTTCCAAGAAAACCTTGAAAAACCGAATTGTTTACCCTAACCTTTATGTTTTAAGTTTTTCAAAGTTTTCGTGTAAACGAAGCGATGAAATCAATTCTTCCTCATCAATGAAAATATTCCTTTTTTTTTATACAAAATGCGGCTTTCTCTTTATTTTTTGCTCAAATTAATTATTTTTGTATAAAAATCAATTTTTTGATTAGAAAAGGACAGATATACTCGATTTTCTCTTAATTATTAATAATTCAATTTTTCTACAAAACAAGTTTAAATTAAAAATGTTAAAATAAAACTAAATTTTATCCGATTTTGTCGTCGTAAATAATTTATCAATTACTTTGATGATTTATGTTGGTGATATGGTTTAATAAAATAAAACAACAAGATTAGAATTGTAACATTCTTTAATATGTGTGAAATTATATGAACACTCTTTATATGTGAGAACAGTCGTTAACACTCTTTAAGAAAAGGGAAAACTTTCTAATAAAGCGCACAGCAAAGACTAAATACCAAAGCTAAGACAAAACGGCAGCTATGGTCAAGTTTGGAGACGAGGAGAGGAGGGGAAACCAAGATGCTTTATATTATATATGTAGTACATAGGTGCATGGGCGCACTTATATTCTAACACTCCCTCCCGACCATGCTCCTTTGGTTTTATTAACGTGAGACTTTAAAATATATTTTGACATATAAATTGCGTATAAAATTACAAAATACTATTGACATTTAAATAACAAAAATTTATTTTAATTTTAATTTTAAAACAAGATTAATAGGAACTTTATTTGTCTATTTGAATGTTTGAGTTGTAGTGTTTCCTTTTCTTGAATTTACCCATCTTTTTGATTCACGTCTTCAATATTGCTTGTTTTTATTCTCTGAAACAAATAAATAAATTAAATCACTCTTTACACATCTTCAATCGTTGTAAACCAATCTTTACAAGTCAATCACTCTTTACACGTCTTTAATTATTGTGATCAAGTCAACCACTCCTTACACATCTCTAATCATTGTAAACCAACCTTTATAAGTCAATTACTCTTTACACGTCTTTGGTTATTGTAATCAAGTCAACCACTCTTCACACATTTTTAATTCTGTTTAGAATTTTATCAGTTAAATTCTTATGTACACTGAAGGGCTTAGTAAAAATATCAGCTTTTGTTCTTTTGAGAGAATCCAGCACACCTTGACTAAATCTCTTTAAAGCATTATTTTACATAATGCTCTCTTACTTCCGTCATGTGTCGAAGTTCATTCCAACCAGTTATCTTTGCACTTACACCTGCTGCCTTGTTATCACACCATAATTTCATAGGATGAAAAGACTTGTCTAGCATCATGGTTATTGATTTGTTTGATGCAGTTAGTTCTTGACAAGTTTCACTCGTAGCGACATACTCAGCTTGACAAGCAGATAGAGCCACATAAGATTGCTTGTGCGTACATCAAGTGATTGCATTACCAAATAACTGAATAACATGTCCACACGTAATTAAAGTCAAAACTACAATCGGCAAAACTTGCATTAGCAAATGCTTATAAATCATTTCTATTGGCACGATAACAAAGAGTCAACTGTTTCATCCCTTCAAATATCTGAAAATTATTTTCATCATTTTTCATTCATTCATATAGTAAAATTTGGTTGATGTATGCTTAGTAGATTTGTTGCATGAGAAATATCAGGTCGTATTGCAACGGTTGAGTATAACAACGAACCAATAGCTTTTCTGTAAGGTGCGGAAACAATCGTTTCTGTTTTCAAATGTTCATCTTCTCTGTCTCTTCTCTCTTTGTTAATAACCTGTGTGGTTACGAGAGTTATTCTTTACAAATACATCTCTTCGAATTTAAATGTCTTCAGCAATTGGTCTATATACTTTGTTGATAAAAATTCTTTAGGTTTACTTAAGTCTTTCATTGAAAATTTCTCTTTGAGTTTGGATTTTATATCATTCATTTTCTTATGGTCGTTGCTTGTGAGAAGGATGTCGTCTACATAAAGTAATAATATGACCATATTTTCCATTTCTCCAGATAAATAGACAAGAATCATTATGATATCAATGATCATCTGATATCAATCCTATTTTTCGAGTTGCTTCAGAAAATCTTTCATGCTACTTCTTTGAACTTATTTTCAGACTGTAAAGTGCCCTTTTCAGTTTGCATACTTAAGATTTCTTTATTTTATTGCTCATTCGCAGTACATTCGGAATTTCCGTGTAGGTTTCTTCATTTGTGATTCCATTTAAGAATACTGATTGATAAATGTCTAAGTTATATTTATTTGCCACAACTGATAATGTTTTCACTATTGAAGGTCTTGATACAGACGTATATGTTTCTCTTAGGTTATAGTTTATATATATATATATATATATATATATATATATATATATATCTTTATCTCTAAATGCTCTTATAACTAATTGAGCTTTATACTTTCTTTGACCATCTTCTCCACTCTTAAAGATCCATCTAGAATCTATAATATTGAGTTTTATACCGTCTTTTATCTTCTTGATCTATTCACAATTTTTCGTTGTTTTTCCTGTTATTGACACATCATTGTTTTTCGATAACATCTTGCCTCTTTATTTATTCGAAAAATATCAATACTTCTCTGAATGACATATAGTCTTCAATAATCTTCGCTAATAAAGAAAGAAAACTTCATTAACAGGAGGTCACGTATCTCTGTCCTTTTCTAATCAAAGAAATGATTTTTTTACAAAAAATAATAACTTTATCAAAAAATGAAGAGAAAGCCGCATCGTGTATCAAAAAAAGCAATATTTTCTTTGATAACAAAAAATTAATTTTATTGCTTCGTTCTCAAGAAAACCTTGAAAAACCAAATTGTACTCCCTAACCTCTATGATTTAAGTTTTTCAAGGTTTTCTTGAAAACGAAGCAATGAAATTAATTCTTTCTTATCAAAGAAAATATTGCTTTTTTATTACGAGATGCGGCTTGCTCTTCATTTTTTGCTGAAGTTATTAGTTTCTGTAAAAAACTCAATTCTTTGATTAGAAAAGGACAGAGATATGTGACCTCCTCTTAACAATCTATTAATTGCCACATCTTTCATGTTTAGCTGTTTTAGATATGTTTAATAAGACTTGAAAAATGCTTAAGGCGAGAAGTGTATCTGAAAAGCTATTATCGACCAACAGAACTTCTTTTTCAAAAATATCTTTATCTTTTGTTGCTTCTCTTTTTCTTTTTTTTTTTTCTTTTCTCCCTTCGTTTTTAATGTTTTTTACGAATTCTTCACAGTCCTTCTTCAATCAGGTAAATCATTTCATTTTTCATTGTCATTGGGCCAAATCATTAAGCAGTCTTTATTATATTTCAAATTTCACATCTTTACTCTCATTAAATTCATCTCCCTCCGGTTTTTAGGAAGAGATATCGATATAGGAAGAATTTCGATTCTACTTTTCTTTGAACTTTTACGTACACTAGATAATTAAAACATCTGATTTGACTAATGTCATAATTCTTTCAGAACTTTTACATGAATATAATCAAGTCGTTTGTTTCATGAGACGTTCTTTATATACGGCCGCTTCTTAATTTAAATTCCACATATTTTTAGGTGATTTTTGATTAAATATGTGTAGGCTTTTACTCTTCTTTTGTTTTTATTATTTATTCAAATCTTTCTGCAGTTTCATTATATTGAGGCGTGTCTGGACAACCTAAAGCTGAGCTTCTATTAATTCAAAACTTAAATAGTAATTTCTTCGGCAAATTTCATATTTTGATAGGTACTTAAAAACACATCTTTTTATCTTCACAGAGTATGAATATCGTCGTGTAACGATAACCTTTGAGATGAGTTGTTGAAGTGATTGATTTCGCAATATCAGCATGTATAATCTGCAATTCTTTCGTAGTACAAGTTCTTAAATTTATTTTGTAATTGTGTGAATTTCGCATTCTTGTATAGCTTCATGAAAAACAGGACTTTCCATGTCCTTCAAATGAAGCTACTTTCTTCCCAAGTTCTTTAAATAGAGTGATAACACACGATCTGATTTTACGTAACATAGCATAGCTTTGTTTAATATTGAGTCTCTTGATGTATTTGAATTAAACATTGCTTCTTTCTGTAATAATTCAATTTTGGCCAATTCATCAATTAGTGTTCGACCTTTGATCGTATTTCAATATAGTTTATACTGATACATGAATATATTGTTAAATTTGATAACACTTTGAATTTTTTTTTTTATTTTGTTCAATTCTTTTAAAACTTTCCTCATTTATCATTTGCGTTGTCTTTTCCTTTCCTGGTCCACTCTCTTTACCTTAATAACTTTCTATGGAGATATCAAATGAATCAATAGAAATTTAGAAATTATAAATGTCGATTTTCTTTAAGATAGTATTTCTGGCGAAATATGTATTCATTTTTAATCCTTTTGAGCTAACAACGTTAGCTGTATTTACATGGATTCTTTTAGGTGCTTTAAAATTTTCTTTAAATTTTATTTTTATATTCTTTTCACTCTTGAATTCCTTTAATCTTGTTTCCTGAAAAGATTCTTCGTAGGCTTGTATTATCAATGATTCATTCAACGCAGGATCAAGATGTCCATTATTTTATAATTCAAGTATATGTTAAGTTCTTGTTTAATAAACTTTCTAAGAAAGATAAAGTTTTCTATCAAATCTTCAGCACAAAGAACATTATTAATTTTGTAAATACTGCTGTCATTTACTTAAATTTCTGCTGCCTCTAAGCTTGATTTTATGTCATCGGTTCGATATTCTTTATTTTTATTGATCTGTTATTTTCTTCAACTTCAACTTTAAGATTTTTCAAATATATTGGAGTTGGCCTTCTTTGCATTGTTGTATTTGGATTTATCATTGTATGTTTTTACTTTATCTATTTTCCTTGTATATGAAAATTTTTCTTTCTGTCCGATTTAAATTGCTCTTTTTCGTGACAAACCTACCAGTTTGTGTTTCCTTTAAGCAATTCGAAGCAACTTGGTAATGTTGCATAATAGCAAAGCTATTGTCGTTATAGCATTTTGATTTCACTCTTCATTAGACAACTCCTTCTATAATGTTCTCGATCTTTATAATCATAACATCTTGCATCGTTGAGGTCAATCCTAGCTTGAGAGAACTATCTATAGAGAGCCATTACCTTTATCACATGTTCAAATTTCAGGTTGTATAATATAACTGATCCCAACTGAAGTCTTTTTTTATTATATTGTTAATCACAAACTGTACGGCCTGAACTTCAGGCAGTGTAGTGATAGCGATGTTATAGAAAGCATTATATTTTTCTTCTTTTGACATTTGATCAGCGTGTCAGAAAATTTCGTTTCATTGAACAATCTTCTTGAATCCATCCTAACATTTAAATGTTTTTTTTTTTTTTTTTTTTCGTAAGAAGTCTGTCCTATGCATGGCTACTATCTAATTGAACCTGTTGCCTTTTTTTTCATATCGTTTTAACCTTTGTTTTAACTCTTTCTCGCATCATTTTAATTCTTTCTCACATCGTTATGATTTTTTTTTTTTTTTTTCGTTAATCATTAAATTTAGATCATTGATATTCAGATCATAGCATGATAATTTTGATTAATTAGGTTCATGATTATATCGCACATTTTAAATGCACCTTTTTTCTATGGCCTGCTCTTCCTTGACAATAATTAATATTTCTTTCTCTGTAATATTAAATCAATCGCATGATCTTCATTCTGATTTTAAACAGTCATAAAAATATTCAGATACTCATTTGGCTTGTAGATTTATAGTCTTGTTTTTTTTATATATTAGTGCTTTTTGCAGTTATTTTTCAGTTGATTGAAGACATCCAATTGTTCGTTGAGTTTGTTATATTTCAATCTTTCAAATTTTTCTTCTAATAATTGTCAATATCTGCGATAACTGCGATTGAATAGACTCATTGCATTTTGAATACTGTGAGATACTTTATTATTTTCAATCGAATCTTGTGCCACTGTTGTTAAATTCTTTTACGTCCTGAACTCCATCTTGAGTCTGCAATTCCGTCAAATCTTCGTAATTCTCTCCAATAACTTCGTATATTACACGTATCTAAACCAAGTCGTGTCAAAACTGATTTTCATCTCTTTAAGAGCACTCGTTGTTTGATCATGTTACTCCCATGATTCATGCGTTATTGTCTTCAGTATACCTTTTGTTGATTTAATGCTTTTGCAAGCATATTCTTGAAATCTGTTATGGAAGCTGCGAATTGTTTTGTGAACTTTATTGTAGTTTCACACAAATTCATTATATCCTTAAGAATTTCGTTATATCGTATAATTTCTGCATCATACTCGTTACCTGAAACTTTAGACACCATAAGTTTCGGTTTATCTCTTTTAAATAAACTCTCTTTTTTTTGCTTTTACACTCATACTGTTCTTACTTCACTCACACATGCACGTGCCACTCTTCAACACTCTTAATGCAGAATTTCATACCGTCTTACTGATCCTATACTGTTCTTTAATTTCAATGTGACTTAATTATAATATCAGTATATCTCTTTTACCTGTCATTGTAATATTAAAATTAATATTTGTGTTGTTATTGTCACCGTGGATATCATTAAGACAATCCTTGATATCATGTTTCCAGCTCCCTGAACAGATTTTCCTTCTCGTTGGATTGTGGCTTCCTTAATCTCAATCCTCTTTTTCTCCTCTGCGCGTCTTTGAAGTCTGTCATTTACGAGCTTCCACCCACTTTCTTTCGTTGCAGGTCGATCTGTAAAGCAGCAATAGAGATTAAGTATGAAGCCTTGCTACTGAACTTATTGACCGAACATCAAGTACAATAAATTCGTAACAGGTAATTAGATTTGTGTTTGAACACAAAATCACAAGCCCAATCACCCTAGTCTCTTACATATAGGTAATACGCACAGCGTTCACCTGTATGCAATTGACCCAACAAGGTATCGGTGTCTTAATATATATACACACATATATATATATGTGCATACACGTAGGTATATACATACACAATGTATATACCTGTCAGCTGACTCATTTGTTCTTTACTCCTATTATAATGAATTTATCAATAAAGGGAGTAAAGACGTAATTACTAGCTAGATTTTTAATATGTATATATATTTTTAATTAAAATAAATTTATTTTACTCGAGTACTCTCATTTACCAACCTACTGATCGTAATAAACTGAATAGTATTTTCGGTGGCTTCGATAAATAAATCTTCGCCTTAAAATCTCATTTTTTCTGAAATAATATGTAAAAAAAAATTCATTATTTAAAGTTATTTTATGCGCATAAATTTTTAAGATTATTTGATACTCTTTAAAAATACACTCGTACATTCTTAAATACAGTCGTACACTCTTTAAAAATAAATAATAATAATTTGAATTATTATTATTCATAACTGCAGTTTTATGATTTATCATATTTATATATACATGTTTACATATATACACACATGCCATTTACATATTTATTTTATTTATTTTTAATTAACACTCTTTATGGCATAAGCACATCTTATGTATTTTAAAACTCTCGTTATCTTAGGGCATTAGTTGTACAAATTATAATTTGTATAACTAAATTTTTAGAAAATAATGTTTTTTTTTTTTTTTTTTTTTTTTTTTTTAGTGTACAACGTACAATATGTATTCACATCGTATATTATTTTCTTTTAGGGCCCTTTTTTTATGACAGTATAGCCATTGAAGCTCATACTTGACCTGCCGTTTAAGCACGGGCCTGCAAGCCGGGAAAAACCCAGACCTTTACAGTTCGTTCTTAGGCAACACATGTTTACATCCAAGCAATATTTTGCCTAGATGTAAACTTATGACTCACATTTTTGCTTTTTCTTTTTACAAATACAATACACTTTTTGACCGTCTTTATAAAAAAAATTTCTTTTACGTTCTTTCGTTTTCTCTCCTTTTATTGCATGTTCAAAGCGTCCTGACGCTTTTCTCTTTTTTTTTCTTTATTTTCTTATTATAATTATTCTTAGGATTCATATTATAAGTTAATTAGATAGATTTTAACACTCATAATATTTTCAACGTCCATGCATTATATGGATAAGGAGAGAAAAGACAAGAATGAATAAAATTATTGAAACACATCATATAAACACTCGTACACGTCTTTATAAAATTATATGCATAAATATAATTTTACTTACTTTCAATTTCAGCTTGTTCTGCCATTGTTATAATATAAATTATCCTTTTTATTATTATAAAACACTCTTTAATTCACTCGTTATGTTGTTTTTTCTTTTTTTTGTTATTTTAAATGGCAATTTTTCCTTATTTATTTATGCACTCACTAGGATGCGTGAATATAAAACAATTTCTAATTTGTTATAAATATTTGCAAAGATATCACTTGTTATTCGCGCAGTTGAAGCGTGTCCTGGGCGCATAACCTGTTGGTGATATGGTTTAATAAAATAAAACAACAAGATTAGAATTGTAACATTCTTTAATATGTGTGAAATTATATGAACACTCTTTATATGTGAGAACAGTCGTTAACACTCTTTAAGAAAAGGGAAAACTTTCTAATAAAGCGCACAGCAAAGACTAAATACCAAAGCTAAGACAAAACGGCAGCTATGGTCAAGTTTGGAGACGAGGAGAGGAGGGGAAACCAAGATGCTTTATATTATATATGTAGTACATAGGTGCATGGGCGCACTTATATTCTAACAATTTATTTTTAAATAAATAAAATTTAAATGGTTGAAAAAATTATTTTCGCGGAAAATAATTGTACACAAAAAATTTAATTATTAATCTATCAATTATCAATTTATTAGTCTAATTGTTTATCAGTTATATAGTGCTATAATATATATGTTCATAGTTTCTACCCGTCATATAATCCTCTTTTAAAAAAACGATGGCCGGATGTTGTGAAACATTTTATACTAAGAACGTGATTGGTGCGTTGAATAGAATTATATGATTGGCGAAAAATGAGATTTGATTTACTATAATATGCTTAAATAAAATCATCGATTTAGAATTTAATAATTAAAATCATTGATAAAATAATTAAATTATTATTATTTAGTTATAGTTTGATTTTTTAAATTTGATTTTTGAACTTGGTAACAATTTAAGAGCATGACGAAGCTGTCCGCCTTCTAATAATATTTCCAATCTTAACTTATGAATAAACGATGCGTTTAATTGAGTTTTTTTGCTATAAAGAAAAAATTTGTAAGATTAAACTCTAGTGCGGACAACTCAAGAAAACCACCAAAATATTATACATACAAAGTTATAATAAAAACTTTCAATATATCGTATTTTAAGGTTAGGTTTGTCGAGTTTGATATCTAATTTCCAATCCAAGCTCATAAAAAAATAAAAAGTCCAAACGATTTTTTATTTTAACAAAAATTATTGTACTAATATAACTTTAGTGCGGACAAGTCATTATATTTGTTTAATTTAAGAATTTAAAAAGATATCGATAAAATAAAAAAAGCAAAACTCGATTGCTGCAGCTCCGACATGCCGTTAATGCCATTTACTTTTGAATTCTCTTTTTAAAAATTGTACTATAAAATAGTATATTAAGCAATAAATTTAGAAAATACAGATGTCATGAACTTTTTAGCTTATAACAATATCATAAAATATTTATCTATGAGCCTGGCAAGTAATTTGGTAAATTTAAAATAAGATTTAAAATATTTCGGAATATTTTAAAATAAATAATAAAAAAACCGATAAGTAATACAATTTCGATAATATAATTTAGTATATAAAATATTTCTAGATTGACAGCTTAAAAATTTTTTTTTCAAAAATATAGTATAATATTTGGCTAAAATGTACTATTTTTAAAAGTTTGTTTATTTAATTTCAAAATTGAAATTGAATCACGCTTAGAATAAACAGTTTCTCTGAAAAATAAAATTAAAAATCTTTTGTTTGAAGGAATGATATAATTACTATAATTAAGAAAATATTAATTAGAATTTTTATTTTTATTTGTATTTTAAAAATAGGAACGATATACATATCGTTAAGAATGTATTTGAACTATTTTATTTTTTATATATTTTATGGATTTCATATTGTTGAAAATATTAATTTTTAAATAACTTCATTCATTAGTTATTGAGAATTTAGGATTCCAATAATACATATTAAAATTTTTCTGGTACCAGAAATTAAAAATTTATAAATGCTAATGAATGAATTTATTTAAAAATTTATACCATCTAATGCATTTCTTTTCCTGAAATTTTGCACTAAAATGTGGAGATAGTCAATATTTATAAGTGTAGGTGTAGTGTCCGTTTTATGACTCTTTAAAATGTGAAATTTGAAGTGATGATAAAATTGGAAAAGTCGTTTTTATAAACTACATTACATTGTATTGAAAAAACAGATGTTTTTAATCATGGATACTTTTACATGACTATGTCTAGAGATTGATCTTGGAATTCTCTTAAGATATATCTTGAAATTCAAATACATTAGATTGATATTAAAAATTATGTGTATGAAAAGTTATATATTTGTAAAAAAACTTTTGACTTTGTAATAATTTACGTTATTTAAATTTTGAAAGATTTAAGAAATGTCTAAAAAATAATCTAAAAGTTTACTATTTCTTCAATTTTTTAAAATAATAATAAGAAAATGAATATAGTGATAATATATCTTTTAAATGGGATTTATTTTTCTCGAAGTTTTCCGTGTCTATAAATTCATTGATGCTGCGTAAACTGCTCTGATACATTAGTATATAACATCAATTTCTTTACTGATGCTGATATTAGTAGATATGAAATTATTATTATTTAATTATGAACAGAACATAATAGCACTATATTAACAGTCAATCATTAAAAATTTATATACATTAAGATTAGATATAGGGCGCGCTTGCGCGCATGGATTTTCTAGTAGTTAATAAATTGGTGAATTTAATCACTTATTTGACGTTAAAATGAATTTTGCTTCTGATCTGTAGTTCAATGTCTCATATTTCATAAAATTAGTGAAAATTTTACTAGAATAAATTCAAAAAGCATTATATCATAGCAAACTTTAATTTTTTGAAATTTCTTGTACATATACATACTGCTAATACGGTTTATATTATACTTAGCATTAATAAATCAAATTTGCTTTCAGAATTTATTTTAGATAAAATTTATGACAGCGATCTTCAATTTTATTATAATTTATATAGCAATTAAACTTTAGATTTCATGTAAATGAACATCGAATTTTACTGCTGTTAAGAATTAATTCATAAGCATGCAAGAAATATGTTCTTATATTTCAACATGAACGTCTATAATATATCTCACATTTACGCAATGTTTTTTAAAAAGGTTCTGATAGTTAACAAAAAACATTGCAACATTATTTCACAAAAAGTTTTTCGCAATGTTCTTCGTACTATTTCTAAAACTTTGTAGAAAATTTTCATAAAAGTATTCTTGCAATATTTCATGGAATGTTTCTGAAATCTCGCCGATAACCTTCCAGTAACCTTTTATCAAACAATGTTGCAAACTGTCTTGAAACGTTTCATGAAATCTCGTAGAAACCTTGCTAGAACCTTTCAGAAAAGGTTTCTTGCAACGTTTGTAAAATTTTCTGGAAATCTCGCTAAAAACCTTGCTGGAACCTCTTGTAAAAGGCTTTTTGAAATATTTCGTAAAATATTTTTTAAATCTTGCCAAAATCTTGCAGCAACCTTTCATAATAGGTTTTCGAAAGCTTTCTTGAAATTTTTCATGAAACCTTTTAGAAACCTTGCTGGAACCTTTTATAAAAGGTATCTGCAATATTTCGTGAAATGCTTCTGAAATCTTGCGGGAAACCTTGCTGGAACCAATTATAAAAGCTTTCTCGTGAAATGTTTCTGAAATCTCGTCGACAACCTTTCAGCTACTTTTCATAAAAGATTTTCGCAAACTTTCTTAAAGTTTTTCATCAAATCTTGCAGAAATCTTGCTGGGACCTTTTGTGATAAGTTTCTTGCAACATTCTGTGAAATATTTCTGAAATCTTACCGAAAATCTCGCACCAACTTTTAATGAAAGGTTTTCGAGAGCTTTCTTGAAATTTTTTATGTACCCTGCAGAAACGTTGTTAGAACATTTGATTTATTTCATGATATATTTCTTACAATATTTCGTAAAATGTTTCTAAAATCTTGCTGATAATCTAGCAACCACCATTAATGAAAGGTTTTCGCAAGCTTTAATGAAACGTTTTACGAAACCTTGCGAAAGCTGGTTAAAACTTTCATCATAAGTGTCCCACAACGTCCCTCGAAATCTTCATGAAATCTTGCTAGATACCCGGCAGAATTAAATGCGATGTTTTATTTGTGAAAAAAATTTAATTATATCCTTTTATGTTCAAGAAAATCTTAAAAACTTTAAATATAGAGTTGAAGATAAAAAAACTCAGTTTTATAAATTTTTATTAAAAACAAAGCAATAAGCTTTTCCTTGGTAAAGATAATATCCGTTTTTATGGTGTGAAATAAGGCTTTCTACCAATTATTTGTAGTCTAATTGTATAGTATTTACTTACCAGGAGAGTGTCTGAGTTGCGGGTTACAGATCTTGATGCAACTTCGGGATAAGTATTTAGGTACCAAAATATGAGTTAAGCCACAGCGGTACGGTCTAACGCTTCGAAAAAGTGAAGTTATGGACGATTATAGTCTTATTTTCGGAAAAATATGAAAAAAGAACTCCTTATTGAAGTGTAAATAATTCTGTCTAGAAATGTTTTTAATAAATTCACAATAACTTAAATGAAAGCAGAGAAAGCAAGCTTTAATTTGCTAGTTTCCGAATCAATAAATAATAATTAGAAGTAAAGTTATGCTTGTTTAAAATTAAGCATCAGAAGAGTACTAAAAATCACCATCTTTCAAAATTTAGACTATTTTTGGTACTTTCTTACTGCTCAACTTTAAACAAGCATAACTTTAGTTCTAATTATTATTTTTTAATTCGGAAACTAGCAAATTAAAGCTTCCTTCTCTACTTTCATTTAAGTTATTGTGAATTTATTAAAGACATTTCTAGACAGAATTATTTACACTTCAATAAGGAGTTCTTTTTTCATATTTTTCCAAAAATAAGACTATAATCGTCCAAAACTTCAGTTTTTCGAAGCATGAGACCGTACCGCTGTGGCTTTACTCATATTTTGGTACCTAAATACTTATCCCGGAGTTGCATCAAGATCTGTGACCCGCAACTCAGACACTCTCCTGGTTAGTGCTATAACATATAGGTTTCTAGTTTCTACCTTACCGTAATTAAATTATTAATAAATTAGTGAATCTAATCATTTATTTGACATTAAAATGAATTTTACTTCTGATTTGTAGTACAATGCCTTATATCTCATAAAATTAGTGAAAATTTCGCTAACATAAATTTAAAAAACATTCTATTGTATAAAACTTAACCTCGCTTCGCTCGGGCGCTAATCGCCATACGAGAAAAAAATTACTTTCACGCACCAGTATCGAAATATACTATTTTAGTATGTCGTCAAACAAATCTCAAAATTATTTTAAAATACTACAAATGTATATTTCATACACAATTTTTTTTCATACTTTCAGAACATATATTGGATGTTGCCATAGAAAGAAATTTTATCTCAAATCCGAATACTAAGAGTTCTTCTATAAAACATGAATCTACAGATATTGTTCAAGAAGGCTCATTTAGCCCCTTTAGTGGAAGTCTTGAAGATTTAGTTAACACTTTTGATGAGAAAATCACCTCATGTTTTAGAGATTATGAAACCAACATAGAATCCCTTGCACCTGTACAAGTTCGTTCACAAGAAGAAATTATGAATGAATGCCAGTAAGTTCAATATATATATACAAATATATACATATAAATAAATAAAACGATTCGAAACGATTTCCAATTTTTATAAGTATGATTGCGTGCATGTTTGAAAACTTATTTTATACGCATATTTGACAAAAGAAATTTTAAATGTTAAAAATTATTATATATGTGTATTATTTGATATAACAAGAGGATTATACATCCGTTAGATCATAGATTTGCTTAACATTCTAGAAAATGAATCATTTCCAAGCATTTCATAAATTTTTTTACTTGATCCGTTTTTTAAATAAGAATTTTGCAGCTGAATAAAATTGTCTTTGCGCACGGTTATGGGGTATTTTTCAAAAGAAAATGCGTATTAGAAAATGAATTTGCTCCACGTCTTTAGAAAAAATAATAATCGATTATATTTATATAATTATTTTTTTTATGCATCGTGCGCGAAGAAGCACGTTATGTCAAAATATAATGTTTGATACAAGTACACTAAGAAATTTTTACCTTGTGTAGATCTTTTTACTCTTATTTTACTCAGGTGCAATGATCCTCGCGAGGTGAAATTTCTTCGTGCAGTAGTATCGAAAAATACTGTTATAGGATTCAATCGGTTAACAAATTAAATTAAATTAGAAAAAATTAAAATAAAAATAAATCACGCATTTATTGCATACTAAAGAAAATACTGCGCTTAGATACACCATTTCCATAATTAAATAATTCTCGTGAAGGACTGTATTCAAGACAAATATCAGTTATACAACAATCTGCGAACATCCACACTTTTCAGTCTCCATATTGGACCTAATCATATTTTGGTCCCTTTTTATTATGAAATTTATTGTGAGATCTTATGTTCACTATATAGTCCAGGTGGGATCTGTTTTGGTTTACAAGTTTCGTATATAGTCGCTAGCTTTTATTTAAATGTCTCCGAAATTATGTTAGATATGATAATTTCGATATGCACTAGTTGAAAAATTTGTGCTAAATTCGCTAAACAAATAGTGAAAAAATCTCGAAAATTACGATTTTTTTAATCCTTTTTTTATTTATAGCTTCTTATTTATACATTTTAGAGAAAAATGTAAAAGAGAAAAAAAGTTTCATGAAAAAAATTTTGCATGAAATACCAAACTTTTGAAATGAAAAATTTCATGTTAGAAAAACGAAAACGATTGCGAAAAAACTGCCCAAAAATTAATGTTTTGTTAAATGATTCTTCTAATTATTTAAATTTATCATATGGTTTTAATATTGGTCCACAGAAAACTTTTTGATATGATGAAACAGCCCAGCAAATTTCATTGGAATCAGTCTGCTAGTTACTTTACAATATTAAGAGCAAGTCGAATATATCTGTCCTTTCCTAATCAAAGAATTGATTTTTTTATTAGAAAAGGACAGATATACTCGATCTGCTTTTAAGCGTCCTGCAAAAAAATGCAAAAAGTTCTTTGTATAATAGTGAAAAATTTATTTAAAAATTAGGAATTTTAAACGAATAATATAGAAGAAGAAATATGATGTGAAAAATTAATAAATTTATTATTATTATATATAATACATAAAAGAAAACATGCTTATATTATTTAACATAACTTTTAATCAGACTAGATTCAATCATTGCTTTCACTTCTGATGTATTCATTTTCATATTCTATATTATTTTCATTTGAAATCATGATTTGTTCTTCTGTATCGTTTTCTTCGATTTCATCCAAGCCTAGTTCAGTACCTATATCCATCCTAAGTATTTGATTTTCCACATTTTTGCAATCACGGTATTTTTTCTACAGAATTTTTAGCATAAAATTCACAAAAATATTCTCGGAGCCCACTTCCATCCATTATGTATCTGATTGCGCCTAAAAATGACATTATTGTATAGAATCCACCTAATCGAATAATTAAATAAAAAAATTCTTTACAGCAGGCTACGATTTCTCGAGCTTCCAAATATAGAGGTTAATCAAACGTAACAAAAGCATGTTTCTTTCCTGCTGCTTGGCGCTTAGATTCAGCCATTCAACAGTGTATATAGTTTCTTAATCACTAAGTATTGCATTTATAAATGGTAAAAAATTAATTATGCTTTTTTCATATGGTAAGTGATTAGTCATTCATTTCATAAACCCGTCCCATCCAATAAAATATTCTGGATATAATTTTCTTCTACTAATCCACAAATAATCAGCTGCAGACATCGTTTGTTTCATTATAATTGGATACAAAGTTTCTAAATTTTCGACTAGAATATTTTCTTATTTAGAATTTTGCGATTTTTCGAAAGATTTAATATCAATTGCTCCAAATTTTCCAATATAAGCTGCTGAAGGAATTTTTCTTAGCCTTTTCATTCTTTCGCTAGATTTGACCAAATTTATAGGTGTTGCAATTTCATTTCCACCCATCGAATCAAAAGTATTTCGACCATTAATCGTATTAACGTTTGGATCGGTGTTATCAAATACGTATTGAAGAAACGAGTCATCAATTTTTGCTACCTCAGGATGATTCAGTGTCGATGCTTCAAACAATTGTATTTCTTTATAAGAAGAACAAAATCCTAAAGAATTTAAAATTTGGATCAATTCTTTAGATGCATATTTTTTATTTAGCGTGATAGCTATACCCAGCAAAAGAGAAGAAACAAAAGATTTTGGACGAGTCGATGAAATTATGGCATGAGCTATAGCAGTTTCTTTTATAGAATATTTTGATGCACTTTGTTTCCGGTTAGAAATGATTGTATTCAACATTAGTTTTAAAGTCTCTAGTATATCGTAATGCACATCTTGTAGAAAGCAGTCAAGAGATGGATAAGATGCAGCGTCATAAAATGCAGTTCGAATATCTTATAAAATTATATTAGAAACTTCTAGTACAATTCGTTTACGTTCTTCTTTCATATCGGATTTACGGTCCGTGTAAAAATTATCAGAAAGGATTTTTCCATGCGTTGCTAAAATTGTTATTATGGATCCATATTTTGAAGAATGTATTATAATTTCATCACCGAATATATTCATTAAATGTTTTTTTCAAATATTTCATATTTGGCCACTGATCACTTTCAAAATTTTCAAGTAAATAATAAATATTATACTGATAATCTTCTTCATTTTACATTATATAACCAGCAATAAATTTAGCAGCTTGTAATTGAAGACTTTCCTTTTTATCAGAGACATTTTGTATTTTAAGAAACCCCAATGATCTATAACATTTAACGCGATATCTAGCTCCTACAATGACTAAATTTTCTACCTTGACTAAGCAAGCATAGACATCTAATGCATTTTTATTAGGTACATCTTTCAAGTTTTCCAACAATGATACTCTAAACTTATCATTATTAACTAAATGAACAATACTTCGCCTTTTTTAGTTTAACTTCGATTGTTGTCTAATAAAATCATCTGAAGCATCTTTACAACAAATAAAACAGAAATTTGTGAAATCAAAATAAATATTTTGAGCACTTCGCGTAATTGATGATTTCGTGGAGCTTGATTGTTCTGTCGATTGTTCAGATCTTCTTTTTAACTCTGCTAAGATTTTGACTTCAGAAACATAAGATCTTGAACATGATTCATGAACTTGCAAAGAATTGTACTTTCAAAATTCGATGTTTCACATCTTGCCTCCGCAAACTAGCTTTTATACAATTTTTGATACCTTCTTGTTGAATCATTCCAATTTTCTTAGATGACAACAAATTTCCGCAAATAATACATATTTCTTCTTTGTTTATGATAAATAATTAAACCACCTATCGAAAAAAGAAAAAGATTTCTAATATATTCTTTCAACTTTTTAAGTAAGTTAAAAATAATAACGTTTGTATTGAAAGTTTAAAAATAAAATATTTGGATGGTTTTTACTCGATTTATAATTATGAATTAATAGTTAAGTTTTAAATAAATCGTACAATATTAAACCGTATATAATAAAGCATACCATTTACTCATCAAATCAACCTTCAAATAATTTGAAGTTCTCGTTTAATTTAACAATACAGATAAATCTTAGCCTCTTTTTAATTTTTAATGTGATGCAGTAGCCAAACAGATGCAAAATATTTTGATGAAAGGTACGTAGATGTAAATGTATCCTAATAATGCAAATGCAATAGTTTTTATTTTTTCTAATTGTATTTTTACATAAATTTAGAAGCATATTTAAGTGTACACAGAAAAATTATAATTATAGAAAATACATATTATAATTGTATCGGTTAACTATTTTTCTCATAAAATTATTAAAAACATAAAAATAAACATTTTGTACTTGAAAGTTATGGAACATATTATAAAACATTTACTATTTTTAAGAAGTACAATCTATAAAATTTTTGTTTATTAATTTCATATAAAGATTATATAATATTTCGAGTACTACTTACTGTAGTATTTTCTATTCAATTACATACAAATTATAAATGAAACAATATTAAATTGCAAATAATAAAAAGTATGATTTATATATTAAATTTACTTTAAAACAATTTGAAGATTATTTTATTTAATTGCAAAGATGTATGATAAACCTGACTCAGTTTTTTTATATTTCTTTTTACTTAATACAGTAACCAAAACGGTACACAATAGTTTCATGAAATGCAAGAAGATATAAATATATTCTAATACAATATAATAAATACACCAGTTGTAAATTTCATTTAATATATTTTAAAATAAATTCAGAAGTTCATTTTTAAGTATTTCCAAAAAAATTGAAAAACATTACCTAAAGCAATGAATAGAAATGAATATAATCAAATTATTAATTATGTTTTATAAAATTCGTAACCAATATTACTAATATATTTTATTACTAATAATAATAATATAAAATGTGTCTTCTTAGAATAATTTAAAATATAAATATAAACATTTTTTAACTTAAGAGTTATAAGAAACTTATCATACTTTAATACAATTTGAAATCGCCATTCATATCAATAGTTAATTTCAAAGTGTTTGAAGAAAAATTGAAAATTATATCTAATATTCATACACGGAGAGAAAATCCATGCTAATAGAGCATTTAGTTTACGTATCCAAAGTTAGTAAGTAATATCCTATGCTTTCATAACAGCGCCATATACTCTTACGAGGTTTATGCCATCCAAAAACGGTTTGTTTACATGCTTTGGTAACTCTCCACTTTTCGATAGTTGGCGCTGTATCCTCTAATGAGACGTGACAGGAGTAAACGTGGCTTGTCCACTATTCTTTCTTTACTGCTAATTATGACATTTTTCCATCACTCAAGTTGCCTTCTCTTTTGAGATGCGACGCGAGTAAACACGGCTGGTCTATATCCAAAATCATGTCGCAAATTTCGTTAACGTATTTTCGTTGCGTGAATGTTCTTTTTTTTTCTTTTCTTTTTTTATGAAGGAAGAGACATTATAAATATAATCTGTTAAACTTTGTAACTATTATAAATTAATTTTTAACTTAAAATTTAATGATTTTAAACAGCCGTAGTGCGGATGAGCATGTACGATTTTACGCCAAAGATGTCTCCAAGTATCGTTGGTCTAGTGCTTAATGTTTGTGCTTTTTCTTTTAAATGCGCGAGTTCAACTTTCAGAGAGAACCGAACCGTCTGACATCATTTACAATTAATAACAATTACTTGTTAGTATATCACTCAAATAGACAAAGGTTATTATAAACAATACAAACTTTATAGGTTATAATTTATGTCAAAAATAAATTTTGCATTAATATAAATTAATGAGATATTAGTAGTATTTAATATTAATTGTAGTTACACTCATATAAAATATCAGATCCAAATTTAAGTCTAAAATAAAAATTAAATTTAAATGTCATAATAATTTTTTTTCAATAATATTATTTAAAAAAAGTTTTTTTATCTTAGATATATAAAATACAAGACTTTGGCCCATGAATAATTTTAAGTAATCTCATCAAATGATTGAAATCCTTTCCTTTATTCGAACACTTGATTTTGGTGGTCACTGCAAGCTTTCTCAGCCAATTTCCAACGAATTGACTTCAAAATTTCCAGAGATCTTTAATTTATATATATTTGCAAAATAATACTTTTATTTAAAGAAAAAAGAAAATGAATTTAAAAGTTTGTTGTACAATTTGTTGAAAATTAACTGAGAAAGCTTACGACAACCACCAAATTGAAAAAATCACATTTATGACTAATCAAAAGAATTTTAAGCATCAAATGAGATATTTTAAAATTATTCATAGACTTTGTAAATAAGTATAGAATATTCTGTCTATTATAATATCAATACAGATTCGTGTAATGTAAGTTCTATTGCAATTTTATTTTAAAAAAGTTAGTGGCAAGTTTCATTTTTGGTCTGGCGACAAATAAAATATTTAATAATACACGTGTTGGACTATTCGTTTTAAAATTATGGCACTCGAAGTTCTAAAATTTTGCAAATAATTTTAAAATATCCTACTGTAACATAATGGCAATGCAAATCAATGTAATCTAGATTATATAATAAAACATAACATTGAATTCTATAGTTTAAAAAGAAGTAGTCTGGTACGTATCATATGAAAGGACTCATCATAGACTAAATCAAATGTAAAACCACTTACCAACTTTTGTAAGCAAAATAACAGTACAATATAAATTACATTCATAGGCATTGATACCATGTTAGAGGGAGATATTTTAAAGCAATATACCAGAGTATCATAGCTTTAAATACTATAGTTGAAAAAAAAAATCTAACATGTACCACATGAAACATTTCATTCGACATAGACTAAAAATGAAACTGGCCATCAAGTTTTTTAAAGTGATATTATAATTTCATTTTCACTTATTTATTTTTAAAGCTATATAGCATTTACAATTATAAAACTTTGTAAATAACTTTAGAATGTTCTGCCTAACATAATGTCAATATAAATCCATATATTGTGGATTGCATTGTTATTTCACTTTGAAAAAATTGGTGACAAGTTTTATTTTTAGTTTAGCTACAAATAAAATATTTAATAATACTTATATTCATTTTGAAAGTCTGGCACTCGGTAACAGGACACTTCGCCGAATTCCACTTGGTCGAATCCTATTTGGACGAATTTTTTTGGCTGAAAGTTATTTCGCCGAATGAGTCATTTGGCCCAATGGTACATTTGGTCGAAAGGTATTTGGCCGAAAGGAACATTCGCGATTTGCGTTGAATAACCAGCAAGTTCTATGTATAACAATTTCTACATACATTTCTTGTGATTAACGTGTTATTTGTAATGTACACAGTCAATAACCGCACGCGATGTGCGCCGGATAACCAGCGAGTTCATTTTTTGTAATTAACGTGTTATTTGTAATATATACTGTCAATAACCAACCGCGATGTGCGCCGGATAACCAGAAAATTCTATGTGTAACAATTTCCACATACATTTCTTGTAATAAGCGTGGTATTTGTAATATATACTGTCAATAACCAACCGCAATGTACGCCGAATAACCAGCAAGTTCTATGTATAACAATTTTCACATACATTTTTTGTGATTAACGTGTTATTCTAATATATACTGTCAATAACCAACCGCGATGTGCGCCGGATAACCAGAAAATTCTATGTGTAACAATTTCCACATACATTTCTTGTGATAAACGTGGTATACGTAATATATATACTTTCAATAACCAACCGCGATGTGCGCTGGATAACCAGCAAGTTCTATGTATAACAATTTCCGCATACATTTCTTGTGATTAACGTGTTATTTGTAATATATACTGTCAATAACCAACCGCGACGTGCACCAGATAACCAGCAAAATCCATGTATAAAAATTTCAATGCATTTTTTTGAATAAATTGTTAAGTCCTGGCTTTACACCAGGACGGAATTAATGATTGATTATCTTGTTATTGTTGAATTATAATATTAAAAGTTTGATTTTAAAATGTTTAATTTGAAAGTTAAGTCTAGTGATAGAAAAGCTCTACCGATTTTAATCGATATGAATCGTTCTTACGATTAAATATACTTGAATTGAAAGGAAATATAGATCAGAATATAATTGTAATGATCTTACCTTGATTTCAGTGTAGTAGTTGTAAATGAACACACTTGATTAATATTTAATTAGATATTTATTTCTTATTTTGAACAGTATTTGTAATCAGTTGAATATAATTATTTTGTGTATTTTATAGTGCAATTTAATTGTATAGCTGGATTTAATTTATGTGCTCGAAATTTCTTTATAATGATATCTTTACAAGTGCTTTTATTGAAGTGCTTGTAGAAATTCTTTGATAAAGTGCTTTGAAAAAGTGTCTGCTTTAAAGTGCGCCCTTATCTTGATTTGATCTCTCTTTTTATACTGATGATTCCTGCTTTTGTTTAAGAATAATTGTTTCATAATTTGAATTCTGAATTGATGTCAATCGATGGAGCAATGCTTATTATGCATTTTGATTCTTATTGAATGATATGGTTAACGTGGTAAATCTGGTTCATGTAGTCTTCGTAATTGTTCTTATTTTGTTGATTCTGTAAATCGCATTGCACTTTACTTCATTTCTTAACAAATGACTTAATTTTACAATATGCTTGCTAAGGTAAATTAGCTGATTGATCAATAACTACATATTTTTGGAATAATAAATTTTGAAATAAAAGATACGTTGTGACGTAACACCTTGGGGCTCAAGGTGTTGCTTATCGGTACGAGAAACAACAAAAGGAACAATTTTAATGTAATAACAATTTTCCTAGTTATTGATTAATTCACATAAATATCTTAAATCTATTTTAATATAATAATATTTTATTTGAATGTCTTCATACAATTATTCGATGTATTTTTCTATTATATAATTGTTAAGTAATTTATGAGTATTGGTAATGGGATATAAGGAAAATAGAAAATTCTTAAATTATATTATTATTTCAAACTTGTAATATAGATTGGTTTAAATTATTCGTAATTTTGCTTATAAATACTTTTAAATTAATTTAATTTATACATTTCAAAATTTCTTTACAAATAAAGTTTTGTATTATAGCTTATGAGATATTTTATAGCAAAAATGACGAATAAAATGCTTTGTAGAAATAACTACTAAATAGTATAAAATAATATTCGATTTATCATGATAATTACAAGTTTTTTTTTCTTTTCAATTGTATAAATAACAATCTGTTATAATTTATAAATTCTTATAATTGTTTAAAAATAAAGTGAATATATAAGTGAATATTCATTCACTTCCCTCCCGGCTTAAGATAATTGCGCAGGTGACAACTAAGCAATAAAAAGAGAATTTTTCTAAATTCTAATTTTAATATTTTCACTTAATACATTAGACGTGGCTATATTTATTTATTTATTCATTTATTCAACCATAAGTAAAATCCTATACGAAGTATAGGTTATAATGGAAATCCTTACAGAGACTAAACTAGTTTACCTAAACGTAAGTTTGGTACAAAATTAAAATAGGTAAATACATTTAAAAAAAATTAAAACTAATTAAAAATATATAAATTATAGTTATTAATATGTGATTATAATTAACATTAAATATTATCCAGTCATGATAATGATCTTATGATTCGTATAGAATTGTTTTTTTTTTTTTTAATTTTTGATGTATGTACAAATTATTGTATGTAGAGCTCTTATGCATATGAAATTTATAACCTCAAAATTTCAAAACACTTTTCCGACTTTCAGAAAGGACTACGGTTAGTACAACTAGATTCTCTAGTTAATACTTCTTGATGACTCAAGTAGAGACTCTTTGAGTCTCCCGACTTGAGCGTTCAGGCTATTTTTATTGGAGACTCAAGGTATTGTAACTTCTGGCAGTAAGTTAACGCTTCTTAAGTCCTGCTACCCGAGTATTAAAGACAGAGCGACCGGAGATTCCAGTGACTACGGCTGTTTTTTTTTCTCAGTGTAGTTGATAGATATTTTAAAACACATTTTATTATTTAATTGATCTTGTTTTATTTCAATGATATTATTTTGTTCGATTTTTATATCAAATATTATTGTATATTGATTTTTATTTAAATTATTAAAGCTTTTTTGTGTTTTCAAAAATTTATTATTTTCGTGTAGAAAATCATCTTTGTAATTTATGACTATTTCAGATATATTAATTTTGGTAGCGAGTTTGGCTTCACTTTCACATACTTGTATTAATTCATCAAGATCTGGTATCCTTATATCATTTAGATTATTTAGTTCTGATGTATGACTTTCAATTGCATAACATTTTTCCGCTAATGTAATATTATAAACATTGAATATATTAATTTCGCTATAGATTATTAGTTCTTTTTCAAAAAAACAATGTTTTTTTATTACTTTAGGATTATTCAGTTATTTTATCAAATTTTCGGTAATATTTTCATATTTTACGCAATCAATTTTTAATGGAATGTTATCAAAAATTATTTCTGATTCTTTTGTAAATTTTTCACATAATGTAGTAAGAGTTATGTATTTTTTAAATTCATTTTGTTTGAAATCATTTGTGAGCAATTTTTCATTTTCTACACAACTTATTATTTTTGTATCATTTATAGATGGAACGAATGAATGCACTGTTTCGAAATCTTTTGGAATTTGGTGTATTATAATTTGATTACTCTGTAATTTTTCGGTTTTGTCAGATTCAATTAGAGTGCATTCAAATTCTTCTGTTTTTATAAAATTGATATGAAGTTCATTATATTTCACTTCATTAGTGATTTTATTGATTGATAAAGTAGTTTCCGCTTGAAAATTTTCTTGATTTTTTTCTATGTCTATTTTTTTGTTATCCTCTTTTTCATTGATTTCAGCATTTCTTATGTCAAAAAGTGTGAGTGTTTTATCATCAATAATTGAATCGTCCAATATATGTGATTTAGGTTCTGTGGTTTTATGTGATATAGTTTTTTGTTCGTTACAGGATGTATTATTATATAACTCTGCATGTAAATCATATAATTTCTTGCAATTTTCTCTCGTATGACCTTTTATTTCACAAAATAAACAAAAATTTTTGTTTTCAGAGAAATCGTTTTGATATATAATATTTAATATTTTTATGAAGTCATCTATCTTGTTAATTTCTGCAGAATTAATAAAAGAGCTAATGTAACCTTTTAGTTTAGATTTTGCAGTAAGAAGAAGTTTTATTTTATCTTGTGCTAAGCTTCTTGCTAATTCCATTTTATCAATATATTCTTCAGGTGATATATTTTTACCATCGAATTCTGGTAAAAGTTCAAACAAATAATTATCATCATAATCCATTATGATTTTTTATATCTTAATTTCTTGTAAAGGGAATTTTATATATTTAATTAGGAAATTACTAAGTAAATGTGTGATATGATGTTAATATGCAAATGTTATTATAGATACTTTTATTATTCATCAATATTAAATGATCCATGTTGTATCAATAATGTTTGAATGATCTTGTTGATATTTGGTATAAACTCGTTATTAATCATAAAAATTGTTATAAATATTGCTGATCATGTTTTTTTTCCACAGTTTACAATTACGTCTTTAAAAAAAGAATATTCTGAATGTTGTTTAATAAATTTCTTTGACACTTACCTACTTTTCTTGCATAAAGACCAAGAATATGGCTGATTTGTGTTTTGAATTTTTATATTGATCTATTGATGTTGTTAATATACCAAAACCGTATCGTGAAAGAAAAAATTTTCGCTGAGTTCGTATTTTTACAAGTTCGATACACTTTGTAATATTTTGATGAACAATGTATGCTTTTTTTGCAGTTTGTTTATTTTACTATTTTTTACTATACTATTATATTTAATTATAAATTATTAATATTGATAATGTATCAAATTTAAATTAAATTTAGTAATATAGATTGGATTATTGTTAATTAATTAAAGAAATCGTAATAAATTTAATGATGCTTATTTTCACTCTATAATATGTATTGTTATAAAACTTAAATAGTTTACTAGTATACTATTAAATGTTAATATTAATAATTATTAGTTCAATAACAAAAATTTATAGTATTTTCTTAACTTAGTATTGCTTAATAGCAATTTTTGTTGACCGTGAATTTTAGTATTTCTTAAATGTGTCACTTTTGTTGATTAAGTTATTTTCACTTATGTAGAGCTTTTGAATTTTTTTATTTATGTATTGATACATAGATTATATTTATGTATTTTTTTTTTTAATTATCTACGGAGCAAGCTCCATCATTTGCATATTTATACCAATTTTTTAGCGTTATTTAGTGACATATTATTTAACGTGGTGTCAACCCACGGCAGAGACAGCGAAAAAGCGACCAGACGGGGAATCGATCCCGCGCCAACGGGATACGAGCCACGCGCCTTAGCCACTACTCCACTGAACTCTACAAATAGTATTTAATATATTTTAAAATTTGTTTCAATATTTGTATTTGTATTTTACTTTAAAGTATGAATAGCACTTTGTGTAAATTGTATATTTTGATTCAATGATTATCATTTGCACTTTTATATATTTTCAATGTATGTCAATTTAATTCCTTT
The DNA here is from genome assembly GCA_017163975.1 of Anastatus disparis. NCBI lineage: Eukaryota > Metazoa > Arthropoda > Insecta > Hymenoptera > Eupelmidae > Anastatus > Anastatus disparis. The sequence continues at coordinate 358,492 of JAFFSR010000365.1, read as the reverse complement.
TTTATTTGTTTCATATATTATTTTCGTTTATTTATCAATGCACTTTGTATTTAAAAATTCGTATATAATATTTATTTATTCAGTGATATATATAATATTTATTTTAGATTGCACTTTATTTATTTGCGTTTTATATTTTATTTATTTATTTATGCACTTTTATTTGATTTATCAATATTATTTATGCGCTTATATTTTAGTCATTTATATTATTTATTAACTTGATATAATGTGCGCTTTGAATATATTCATTTATTTAGTTAATATATTTATTTGATATATTTATCTCTTTATTTGATTGCACTTGCATATTGCATTTTATTTTTATTTTATTTAGATTATTTATATGCACTTTGTATATTTTAATTCATTTATTTAATTTTACTTTATATAATTTCACTTTGTGTATTTCATTTATTTAATTTCACTTAATTTATTTTATTTATTTGCACTTTATATTTTATTTCATTTATGTATTTTCACTTTATATATTTTATTTTATTTACGTATTTTCACTTTATATCATTTATTTTATTTATTTGCACTTTATATTTTATTTCATTTGTATATTTTCACTTTGTATGATTATTTTTATTGCACTTTATTGTGCTTTTGAATTTATTTAATTAGCTGCCCTTTATATATATTTGTTATTTCTCACTTCTCATTGAATATTATATTTTCATACTAATAATCTTCAAGTATATTTAATACGATCCTTCAATTAAAAATTTGTACCGGAACCAAAATGTTAAGTCCTGGCTTTACACCAGGACGGAATTAATGATTGATTATGTTGTTGTTGTTGAATTATAATATTAAAAGTTTGATTTTAAAATGTTTAATTTGAAAGTTAAGTCTAGTGATAAAAAAGCTCTACCAATTTTAATCGATATGAATCGTTCTCACGATTAAATATACTTGAATTGAAAGGAAATATAGATCAGAATATAATTGTAATGATCTTACCTTGATTTAGATTAGATTAGATTAGATTAGATATTGTTTATTTTGTATTATAATTACAAAAAAAGCGTGAAAAATTACAAATAAAGTTGAAAAAATACATAAAAATACTTTAAATAGCCTTGTACATATAAAATCAAAATAGTACAGTATGATATCACAGTCATAAAACATAATAGAGATAGTAATACTGTAATAGTAAGTCAATAAATTAAATAAAAGCGATATCACAGATAACACGAATAAATACATGCAAAAAGTATAAATAATATAGTTAAAAATCAGTCTCAATATCTATCAGTCAAAATAATTACATAAAATCAAGCGTGTAAAGAGCGCAGTCGAAATATCAGCAGTATACAGTAAGTTAAAATCACAGCAAGTTGAATGTACAGTAATATACAAGTCAATCTGATAAAAATATAATCATTCACTCTATGCACACACATCCTACATACACGCCAATAAATACAATCATGCCTTAAATCTATAAAGGGTACATCACATAATAAATTAACACATATGATATAGTCCGAAAATAATACTGTTTAATCGAGGTCGAGTAAAAACCTCCTCAGAGCGGCTTTAAACCTGCCGATTGATGGAAGATTTTTAATATCAGCAGGTAGGGAGTTCCAAAAATGCGCACCTTGAACTTGAAAGGAATTTCTTCCAGTCTCAGTGCGCATGAAGGGCACCGCAAGATCTTTAATCTCACCCCTAGTGATCGCTCTGGGTATATATCTAGTGAAGAGACCCACTAGATTTCAGTGTAGTAGTTACAGGACGGGTACAGCCAGTTAATAAATGAACACACTTGATTAATATTTAATTAGATATTTATTTCTTATTTTGAACAGTATTTGTAATCAGTTGAATATAATTATTTTGGGTATTTTATAGTGCAATTTAATTGTATAGCTGGATTTAATTTATGTGCTCGAAATTTCTATATAATGATATCTTTAGAAGTGCTTTTATTGAAGTGCTCGTAGAAATTCTTTGATAAAGTGCTTTGAAAAAGTGTCTGCTTTAAAGTGCGCCCTTATCTTGATTTGATCTCTCTTTTTATACTGATGATTCCTGCTTTTGTTTAAGAATAATTGTTTTATAATTTGAATTCTGAATTGATGTCAATCGATGGAGCAATGCTTATTATGCATTTTGATTCTTATTGAATGATATGGTTAACGTGGTAAATCTGGTTTATGTACAAATATGGCCATATGTTGGTGGACACGCCATAATTTATGCTAAACTTTCTACCAGGGCATGTTTTCTTTTATTTATTATATGAAATAATAAATTTATTAATTTTTCACATTATATTTCTTCTTTTATATTATCCGTTACAAATTCCTAATTTTCAAATAAATTTTTCACTTTCATACAAAGAACTTCCTTAATTAATAAATTAATAATGTTTATAAAAAATTAATAAAAAGTACAGAATTCTTATTTAGTTAATTATAGACATTAACGATTGAAATGATACTTTTAAAATTATTCACCATTTTTTCAATTTTTTTTACAATTTTTCAATTTTCTAATTTGTTTAAACAATATTAAAAATTAATGTCAAATAAGTTCTCATTTAGTAGATAAAATTACATAAGATTAAGCACTTTTTATGTAAAATGGAAGAATAAATGTTTAAAATACAAATTTTATATCTCATGATTTAAGGTTATGTTAATACAACAAATCATACGCATAATTGATTATTTATCATAAAATGTTTGAATTCCTTGACTTCTTACACATCGATTTAAAAAAAAAGATCAGAATCGAACCATTAGAAGCTAAGATGATCGCATTTTTAGAGTGCGCTGTAGTTTTCAAGTCTTGATTACACTTTTCAATCAGCTTGCTCCATCACGTGACCCTCTTTTTTTCGCGTTTTCAACGACTTTTCGAGTGATCAGAGTAATTTTGATCAATGTTTTTTATGTCTTTCCAAAGAGCGCATGTTTTGAAAACTTTTGCCTAAAAAGTGCTTGGACAAATAAAGCCATTGACTCTTTAATTGACTTTCTATTGTTTATTGTTTAATAATAAACACAAGTTAACTTTGGTAATCATAGCTCAAAAACTATTGAACGGAATTTGACTTTTCTTTTTTTAAAATGAGCGTCTTTTAGAGTATATTCAAACAAAAGTTTTTGGGTTTCATTTAATTTAAAATTGAAAAGGATATGCAATCTATTTATAAGCACAAATTTAATTATATTTTTTATAAAATTCCCAAGACTCTCCTAATTAACCGTTTTTAAAGTTTCAAAGTGCTTTTGAAAGCTTTAATAGTATGCTATATGTAAAAAAATCAGCACTCATTTGAAAACAATTTTTTTTTTTTTGCAATAAAGTTTCGAAATTTTTGCATTTTTTTGCGGGACTCTTAATTGTTAAATTATTATAAAGTAACTAACAGACCGATTCCATTGAAATTTGCTGGGTTGTTTAATTATATCAAAAAGTTCTCTGTGGTCCAATAATAAAATCGTATGATAAATTTAAATAATTTAAAGAATCATTTAACAAAACATTAATTTTTGGGAAGTTTTTCCGCAATTGTTATCGTTTTTCTAACATAAAAAATGAAATTTTTCATTTTCAAAGTTCAGTATTTCATGTAAAATTTTATCACCTACCTTTTTTCTTTTCTTATATTTTTCTCTAAAATGTAATTAGGAGCTATAAATAAAAAAAGGATGAAAAAAATCATATTTTTTGAGATTTTTTCACTATTTGTTTAATAGGGAATTCAGCACAACTTTTTCAACTGGCGCATATCGAAATTATCATATCTAACATAATTTCGGAGACATTTAAGCAAAAATTAGCGACTATATACGAAACATTCAAATCCACCCATTTTAAAACAGATCCCGCCTGGACTAATCCATAAAAAACAAAAGAAAAGTATGGTAGTATGATCTCGAAGTATTAATTATTACCTATTATTTATGCACAATATTATTAATTAATAGAAAAATAAAAAACTAGAAAATAAAGATCAAGTATATTAAAAATTTTTCATTAACTGTCCTTAAATTCGCTTCTTTTTAAGTGACCTGAAAATAAAGTTAGAATAATCGTCGCTATCTATTAATAGATGAAAAATATAGCTTAGTGGGTGTTTTCTCTATTATGGCGTATATTTTCGCTTAACCTTATCTCAAATGTCTGGACGTCGTCGTTAGTCGTATAGATTCAAACGTTTGAAGAGCGGCGCTTTAATAAAGCTGTATATGTGGTATTTGTTAATCTACCTGAAAAAATGGAGGAAATTCTCTAAGGGACTTTCGAGATAATAAAAGGCAAAGCCTATAAGCAAACAACGTCAACGCAGCAGAAAGTTTTACTCACAATGAATATTTCACAATCGCACGGAGATAGCAAAAAAACTATGTATGCAAGGCGCTGAGTCAATTCGTGTAACAAATGCAAAAAAAAATACCAGCTGAAGAAAAAAAATGAAAAAATGAGTACTATTAGGAGAATTTATAAAAAAATATTTAAATCGAGCGTAACGAGAAAAAAAAAATTTATCTTAAAGTAACTGCAAAATTATCTTATTAGAAAAAAAAATGTCAATTGCGTAAACCAAAGCACATTAAAAAATTTTTATTCGTAAGAACAAGTAAAATAAAAAACGTTAAAGTCAAGCAAGAAAATTTTTCAACTACAATGAACTATATAAGCCGACGGTATTTTCCAGTCGATACAGTCACCGCGTTGCTGTGGGTATGAGAGAGCGCACAATAGATGGTAAAAATTCTAAGCAAGTGTGATAAACTACTACCAAGCTCGCTTGCTAAAGATGGCATCGCTTAAAAAAATATATGCTGGATGGTTAGGATGCTATATGGGTAGGTATTGCAAGGTAAAATAAAATGGACTAGCACAGACAAAATAAATGATATATATATCATTTATTTTGTCTGTGCTAGTCCATTTTATTTTACCTTGCAATACCTACCCATATAGCATCCTAACCATCTAGCATATATTTTTATATTCATATATATATTTATAGGGTATAACGTAGTCGTGCTACGCAGTTTAAACTTAACAAAAACTACTTAGTTTTATAGTTAAGTTTCTACTCTTAAAAGAAGCCTTACAGTTATTTTATTAAAGCACACCAAATCAAGATAACTACTAAGGGCTCGAAAAGTTTAAGCTGTTATAGGGAATAGATATAAAAAAATTTTTTTTTTTTTTAACAAATATTTAAATGCATAAAAATGAAGAATTATGAAAACAAAAAAATTTATTATTGAAAATTTTAAATTAAAAAAAAAATTTATTTTAATACCCAACACAAAAAAATTTTACCAAAAAGACTTAACGAAGCACAGTCAAAGGAACGATTTGTTCTCTGACTGCGCGGCACGACTACGTGATGAAACGATACAGATATGAATATGCATATGTATAGATATATGTATATGTATAATGATGGCTCTATATAGTTGTACACTCGTAACAAGCTAAAGCAATACGTAGTAACAAAAATTTGTACTGTGCTAAATGAATTGCGCACTACTACCTTTTAAGCTATAGCGTAAATTTACAGCGATTAAAATTCGCCACGCTCGAAATGCTAAAGAAAATTGTTTTTGCGTTAGTTTGTATAATGGCAACTAGAACTGTTTGTTCTACTACCGCCCAACTGTACAACTATATATGTAAGTATATAGATATATATATTAAGCTATTAATCCTAAGCAAAAGCAAAAAAAAATTTATATTTCTAATACAACCAATAAAAATTCTCTTAATTCTCTCTAAAAGCTATTAAAAAAAAATTTTATTTTAAAGCACGGAAAAAAATTTTGTCTCAATTTTCAAAGCACAAAAAAAATTATTTTACGTTTAATTTGCAAGCATTAGCATAAAAGAAAATAACGGCTAAAGGCAAACTTGCTGCAAGATACAAAAATTTTCCTCTCTATACCTTACCAAGCGACAGCATCAAGAAAGGACAAAAGGAGAGAAAAGAAAATGGCTGCCAGAGCGTCCCCTTTCAGCCTCGTCGTGTGTGCGTCGTTCGTAATGGCGACCACGTGGCGAACCGGAAAGGCATGAATACTCGCACAGACAATTGTCTTTTACTTTCAGCACAGTTTCTATTTTTTGATTTAAGCACAGTTTTTAAATTTTTTCTATTACTTTTACGCACAAAAAAAAAATTTTCTTTTATAAGTTTTATCACAGTTTTTTTTTCTATTATTTTTAAGCACAGTTCCTTCTTTTTTTCTTTTAATCCCTTGATTTTAAACAAAAATTCTCACCGAAATTTTTGTCGGCTCCACGTTGGTTGCGTCAGTTGTGACCTTGGGGATTAGGAGGTTGCACTAAGGTATAATTAATATGCGGGTTTTCAATTAATGTAATAATAAAAAGGAAGAGCTTTATTGTAATAGTTACACAATTATAGCACGCGCGCTCGAAATGGACGCCGGCCGCATATAGCGTACGCGACGCCGCTTGCTCTAGCAACGGAACTATCGGCAAGAATAAAAGCAGATAGTTAAAGCCAAAAACGCACGCAAAAAGGGCACGAACACGCAGTAAAAAAAATGAGTATATTAGCACTAAGGGAAAATAGCACTAGAACGCGCACGAGATCGCCCGGCACACACGTCGCACAAATCAAGCAATAGATTATGCTATTTTACTTAGCACTATGGCACTCGTAATTATACGAGGCTTTATTTTAAATCACAAAAAAAAAGAATAAGCTAATTAGTCTCACTCACACAATAAATTAAAATATGATAGTGCACAAAAAAAAAAATACTGTATATTACAGTCGGCAGTACCCTTCGAGCATTCACTACTGGAGGAAGCCTCCTAGCTATTAACTACGTTACAAGGCGAAGAGAGAAAAAGCCTCTATTTTGGTACGTGCTATCTCTCTCTCACTTTCTTAGTGGAAAACAGAAGCAGCCAATCAAATCAGACTAGAGAGAGACAGCACGAGCCAAAATAGAGGCTTTTTCTCTCTTCGCCTTGTAACGCTTTCTGCCATTCGGAGGCTTCCTCCAGTAGTATATGCTCGAAGGTAGTACCGCTCTTTTCGCTATGGTGACGACAGAAAGAATGATGCAATGGCGTGTTCTTTCTGTCGACCAAGCTCATACACGGAGAGACTTTTTGGGGCGATAGACCTTGGTAAATCTTGAGGTGTAAAACCCTTATTAATAGAGCGATTCGATGAGGTATCATGCCTTGAGTATAAAGGCCTGAGACCTTTATCTTGAAGACTGAAGGCATAAAGCTGGACAAAACTAAATCTGTGTATACATCATCCGAACGTAATAGACGCACGGCCTCGGTGACAAAGGTCTCAGACCTTTACGCTCAAGACAAGACGACTTACTTACTTTATCGAGGCGCCCGGCCCTACACTACAGAGGCCTCTCGCCCCAAAAAGTTTCTCGGTGTAGCTCTTACGGTACGCAGCGCGCACCGCAAGAGAGAGAAAAACGATCCTTAACGGACCCCAACTTAGCTACTTAAGTCAAGCGGCTTGCTAGCCATATCTATGCACATTATAAAAACCTTATAAACTCGCGCGTGTGCGCCAACGAACTCAGGTATGGTGTTACGGGTTTGATTCGCGTGGTCTGCTTTCCTTCTTGCCAACAGTTGCATGCTTCTTTCTGTCGTCTATATGCGTATTACTATATATATAAGTAACATGGTCAAATTGCCATGTTACACTTTTTATTACGCTAAAAGTATTAATCGTTGACAATCTCAAGAGCGACTAATTATCAGATGCATTTCAATCACAGAATTTGAATGAAAATCATTTAAAGGGAATCCTCATACCGACATAGAGTTCTACCTTATCTACATTGAAATTATGAATTTTAATAAAAATTTAACTATTCATGACTGAAATTCGTAGGATCGCACATTCTTAACATGCCAAAGAATTTATTGCAACGTAAAAAGACAATATAAGGGTAAAAATAAAGGCAAAAACTGCTTAATACGATTAACTTTTCAATGTAATTATGAATAACCGTATTATGCAGTTTTTGTTTTCATTTTCACCTTTATTCTGTCTTTTAACGTTGCAATAAATTCTTTAGAATTTTAAGACTGCGCCTCTTCTATAAATTTTATTAAAAAATAGTTAAATTTTTATTAAAATGCATAATTTAAATGTAGATAAGGTAGATCTCTGTTTCGGTATGAGGACATCCCTCAAGGGTGCTAGGAACTATAAGGCCTTAGGTGGCGATAGAGATGTTAAATGCAGAAGGAGACTAGGATCTTGAAATAATTCAGAGACTATATAAGTTAGATGTAACTTTATTAGAGAGCCAATGCGACTAAGCGCAGTGGCTGGCGGAACAAGACTGATGTACAGAGAAGCAGTCGCTGAGCTGCTTCTTCCTCGACTAACTTGAGCCTGCGCAGAGGCGTTCTCATGTACACACTTACATGTGTGTTAGTGCACTTACAGCGCCGTACGCATACAGAGACAGGTGGGTGTCCCCACATCACTCCCCCCCCAACAATTAAATTTTTGTTAAGGATGATTTTATTTATTTACAGAAGCGCAAAAAGGTGCATATTTTATATCACAGATAAGTTTACAATTATTCAGTCTTTTTATGCAAAATGATATACGTTAAGAATTAGAGTCAGTACTCCTTATACAAAGTAATATGAGTTGACAATTAAAGTCAGTCTAAATACAATAAGAAATTGCAATAACAATATAAGTTATAAATCGCATAACAATGAGTTTAAAAGATCGCATTAAAATTCGTATAAATATTCGCATTGACATTAAAGTCTCATAAAAAATAAATATATAAGAGATCGCAATAACATTATGAATATCGCAGTTATTATCACAGCATAGTTATTTAAAGTACATAACAATTACAATTGTTTAACAATCTTTTAAGATTTATTTATAGTTTTTTTGACTAGAAGTCTTTATTACAGTGAAAACTGTTGATACTATTAGTTTTTTAGTCTATAAATCCTTTAGGATTTACATAAGATTTTTCCTTAGAGGATTCGCAAAAAATGCTTTATTGCAGTAAAAACTGTTAATGCTTGTTAGCTATTTATTGCTATTATTGATTAATTCACTTAAAGGTGCAGTGAAATAGGAACTTTTTATAAAATTGCGCTATACGCAAAAAATGGTACGCACGGAACAAGTTTAGTGCTTGTTGCGGATTGCATTAAGGTACTTGAGTATTTTTACACATTATGCACTTATAGTGCTTTACTTTCAAGTACACTGAAAAAACTGTAGGCGCCCTCCCTTACCACAGCGAGGAGATGCTATACTAAACGTGAATACATCGGTGCTATATTAAATTAAAGCTATCCTCACTGCGCTTTTGGGCTCGCTGCTTTCCCAAAATTAGAGACGAGTAGAGACGAGAGAATTTTGAGAAGGCAGCGAGCCTAAAAACGTAGCAAGGATCTCTCTCAAGGGCACGAGGATCGCTTTTATGCGCAGAACGCTGCGTATTCATATTTAGTATAGTTTCTCACTCGCAATTTTTTCAGTGTATGAGCGCTGTTATGTACTACGTTGGATTCGTTGTGAAATATTACAAAAGATTTACATATTGCAGAATTTTTGTGCATTAGTTATTGCAATCAAATGCACTATAAAGTTACAGATTATGCTTGTGTGTGTGTACAACTCACTTAATTGTAATTTGTTAACAAGAGTGGTTGATGCATTGCAATTTTTTCAGTTTGTCAAGATAATTATTACTCATTAGATTAAGTAGCATTAATTTATTATAATACAAATTGCTTATTTGGCGTATGCTAAGTTGTATGAATCAAAAATAAGAATTGAGTGTACAAAATGCAGAGTGCATATTATGATTAAGTAATTTAAGTTTTAAGTAGTGCACTTGACTATTTAAAAAAAAGAAATTATTATAAACGTGAGTTTACTTTGCTTTACTTTAAAGGTAATGCGTTGACTAGAACGCAATTTATTGCAAAAATGTGACTCTGTATAAAAAAATAGAAAAAGGAATGAACAGAGTGAAAAAAAATATATAAAAAGTGAAGTGAAATGAAAAAAATAAACCGGTTAATTAACTATTGCACAATTACAAAGGTGTTAGTAAAAGGTACGCGGGTTTGGACCGCTATGGATCTAGTTGTAAAAGACCCAAACTTCAAAACGCTCGTAATGTGAAGAACCAGATGTTATGGGATTCTTCTGCGTGACGTGGGCGCCGAGGTTGATGAGCTGCCTATGCATGGTGTCACGCATGCAGATCTTGCAGTTGAGCGCTAGGAAGTTGAATGAGGGCACCCTGGTGATGACGTCCATAATAAAGCGTGGGCTAAACGCTCTGTTGCCTTTGTTATTCTTCCCCAAGGTGTTGGTAATAGTGACGTCACGTACTTAGAGGGTTTTACACCTCAAGATTTACCAAGGTCTATCGCCCCAAAAAGTCTCTCCGTGTATGAGCTTGGTCGACAGAAAGAACACGCCATTGCATCATTCTTTCTGTCGTCACCATAGCGAAAAGAGCGGTACTACCTTCGAGCATATACTACTGGAGGAAGCCTCCGAATGGCAGAAAGCGTTACAAGGCGAAGAGAGAAAAAGCCTCTATTTTGGCTCGTGCTGTCTCTCTCTAGTCTGATTTGATTGGCTGCTTCTGTTTTCCACTAAGAAAGTGAGAGAGAGATAGCACGTACCAAAATAGAGGCTTTTTCTCTCTTCGCCTTGTAACGTAGTTAATAGCTAGGAGGCTTCCTCCAGTAGTAAATGCTCGAAGGTCCGATATCGCTTGCTACCCGAATCAAAGTGCAGGTGGCCTATTTTGTAATGGACCTCGCGCCATCCTTCGAATGCAGTGACTAGTGCCAACTTGGAATCATTGTCCAAGTGCTTAACAATATATCTAACAATAGGATCAAGACGCAGGGCTGCAAGGCAGGCAGAAGTAGGGTCTTCAGAGACCTTTACCACCAGTCGTGAGTCGGTGGTTGTCAAACAATTCCTAGCCGGACATACCTTTACGTATCTCCTGCATACCTTGCCCCCACGTTCCTTTTAAAAAAAAAGTTTATTTAAAAGGGCGTCGCACTGCATTCTAGTTGACGACGCGAGGTTATCGCAGGTCACCCGCGCACTACACCTCGAACCCTTGACAAAGATCGCGTTGATCTTAAATTCCTTCTGTCCACGCGCGATCAGCATGTTGCCCAAAACCTTTTTCGAAACCTTATGCATGTTATAAACTAACAGGGTACATACATGCTGACCGCCTATGAACAAGATAGGAAGGCGACGATCATAGGTAGGTGGAGTGCACGGGTAAGTGCGTAGGGAGGCACGAATGGCGGCGTTAATGGTCTCGGTTAAGATTCGCAGGTATTCTTCTTTGAACTCCGAGAGATAGAGCTCCGCCATACGAAGATGGTGTCTCGTAGGAGAGCCTTCTGGTGTTGCCACAATGGCATTAAGAAGACTCTCGCGTAGACGGAGGATCTCTGCGGAGACATCCTGTGTTCTGACCCAACCGCTATGGGAAGACATGTCTTCTAGCAAGCTGGACCAGCAGGAGCTAGAGAACAGACGAAGAGGCATTTTGATTAGTTATATTTAGATATTTAGTGAGGAGGCATTTAATATCCTCCAGTTCTCTAGCAGCGTTTCGCTTGCGTTTTTTATATAATTTAGGAAATGAGTGCGAGGCTTTACATATGTATTTCACCGAGATTTGGTCGCTAAATCTAACTTTTCTATCTACCTCCCTATTTTTTATTGAATTAATTTTATTTCTTTTAAGGATGTTGGGCCGTTGCGAACTTGGCGAAATGAAATGGATTAAAAAAAAAATAAATATCCAAAAAAATTGCGTTTTTTTTGCAGATTTTGCAATTTCTAAAAAGAAAATTGCGTATTTACTCGTTTTTTGCAAAATTAAAAAATTATTCATTGTAGCGAATTAAGTAATAAATAATTTTTTTTACATGAAATAAACATTTATTGTATAATAAAAAAAGTACTAATTGTTTGCAATTTTATTGCGGGTGAAGAATTAAATTTGAGAACTTAAACATTCATTTGATTAATGTAAATAATAATAATTTTATGAATTAACTGACTTTGATAATTTCTCCAGTGCATTTGCGCATGCGCAAATATTAGATTTAAGCGCGCATTTTAAATGTATAATATATAAATGCTTGGTACTTTCATTTGATCCAATAAAAAGGAATGTTCTTTGAGATTGTACTCTATTTATTAATAAATTAAACGGAATAAATTTTTTTTATGTTAATAATTTTGAATGATTTTTTTTTTAAATTATAACGATAAAAAAATTTTTATGAATTATTGAGAAATAATCTTTACTTTTCATATATTGTAATGATCGGTAAAGGAACACTAAAAAAAAATTAATCCAGTATAAAAAATATTAATAAAATCGCATCCGATGATCTAGCGGACATGGATTTTTTACATGGGCTGCTTAATCTTTTCTTCAAATAATCTGAAACTATAAAAAAAAGTCAAATAATTCTAGTTTCTTTTTTTTTTATTTAATGCATTTCATCAATGCAATTAAAAACAAACCAATAGTAAAATAAAAAAATAAATAGTAAAAATGTCTCAAATTTAATTCTTCACCCGCAATAAAATTGCAAATGATTAGTATAATTTATTTATACGTTATTTTTATTATTTATGAACAAAACGATTTTTTTATCAAAATTCGCTGCGATCAATATGTTTTGCATTTAGTAATTCATAAAATAATACAAATTTACAAATTTGCGAAATCTTGGGCTCATCCGCAATAAATTTGCAAACGATTAGTACTTTTTTTATTATACAATAAATGTTTATTTCATGTAAAAAAAATTATTTATTACTCAATTCGCTACAATGAATAATTTTTTAATTTTGCAAAAAAACGAGTAAATACGCAATTTTCTTTTTAGAAATTGCAAAATCTGCAAAAAAAACGCTATTTTTTTGGATATTCATTTTTTTTAAATCCATTTCATTTCGCCAAGTTCGCAACGGTGGATGTTGGGAATGAATTTTTTCTTTTTAGGTAAAGAGGGAGTTGCTTGTGGATGAATGACAGAGGAAGGATTGTCTTTATTGAGAGTGGGAGTTTCTGAAGCTTCTATGCATTCCGGTGCATTAATAATTTGATTACTATGAGTTATTTCCGGAAGCGCGCTTTCATCTATTATCCCATCACTAGACGCTTGAATGTCGCTGTTAACGCCGCGATCATCCCCCCCCCTCCGGCGACAACTCGTCCATGTCATCATCCCTATGTACAAGAACTTCGTGTGTGATAACAGGAGGCTCGGCAACGGAATCCGATTTACCGACACGAGATGGCTCTTGGCCACTTGTTTCAGTTGCACAGGGTGCAGTGTCATTAGTCTGAGAGAGTAGGGATCGCAAGGTCCTATCCTCCGTGCTGTTATCACAGTCTTCATTTGTTGACTGCTGTGTCAAAAAATTATCTAATTCGCAGTTACCATCCTGCACTTTATTTTATTCAAAAACGGAGGGAGGAAGTTGCGAAGCCTCACTCTCTACGTTATCGACGAGTTTGTGCACGCTTTTAGGTAAGTTAAAATTCGGAGATAAAAACTGTTGCAGGGACCTTTCATATGCATTGATGTCAGAATTAGAATTTATATTTGCATCCATGTCGTTACATTCTTCGGTTAAAAAATACGCTGGTTTAAGACGTTCTAAATTTACAACGACATGTTTACCGTTTTTCTCTAAGGTAAAGGTGCGCCCATCTTGTTGTCGCGAGACAACCTTATACGGACCGGTGTATGGTTGTGTAAGTGGCGGTTTTACGGCTCTCACTCTTTCGAACACGTGAGTGCAGGTGTTGAGATCTTTAAAGACGAAAGGTTTGGCGGAAGTTTTGTGTACTACCGGAACTGGCTTCATTTGCGCGATATAATCCCGAAATTCCGATAAAAAGATGTTATCATTAAGGCCGCGGGTGTCGCGAAACTGCAAGATATCGCCCGGAATGGTTGATTTTGTGCCATACACAAACTCTGCTGGACTAGCATTTGTATCTAGGCGTATTCTAGTACGCAATCCCAATAGAACACTCGAAAGAACTTTGGTCCATTTATGAGTCTGTGCAAGGCACTTTAATGCAGCTTTTAATTGTCTATGCCATTTTTCGATCATGCCGTTTGCCTGCGGATGGTAAGCAGTCGTACGCGTCCGATTACAACCTATCAGTTCTAAGAGTGAGATGAAGAGCTGAGATTCAAATTGCCGCCCCTGATCCGTAGTTATTGTTACGGGTGCACCGAATCGCGCTACCCAAGTATCAAAAAATGCGCGCGCAACCACCGGCGCTGTAATATCGTGTAAAGGACCGCCTCTGGCCAGCGCGAGAATCTATCTATCATCGTGAGCAGATACTTGTAGCCTTCACTCGAGGGCAAGGGACCTACAATATCGATGTGCATATGCGCAAATCTCGTGTCTGGTTCAACGAAGTGCAGTGGCAAAAACTTATTCTGGCGAGAAACTTTAGCGCGTTGACAATCTAAACAGTTTTTGCATTGCTCTTTTATCTCTTTAGCCATATTAGGCCACACGTAATGCTGTCTTACTAACCTATCGGTTACACGGCCCGAAGGATGCGCGCTATTAATATGAAAAATTTTAAATACTTCACGTCTAAGTATCTTGGGTATAAATGGTCGAAAGGTTTGCGCGTCGAAGTTGCAATAGATGGCTGTTCGATTGGGTCCCCAGCGCAGCTTAGTTAATTTTAGAGGGTGATTCGAATCCGCAATTATCTCTTTTAATTCGTCATCGCGTTCCTGCTTTTGTGAAATTTCTTCGAGAGTAAAAAATGTTGGAAAGTTAAATGTCGTGATACTTGCGAGGGTCTTTTTTACAAAGGGTTCTCCAGTTGATGCCTCATTGTTCCAGTCAAAAGAGGCTGGCGAAATGGAGGGATCAATACGCGAAAGCGAGTCTGCGACCACATTGTCTTCGCCCCGCAAGTAACGAATTTCCGTATTGAACTGCGATATAAACGACAATTTACGCGCGCGCAATGGTGTACACGTGTCTAAGTTTTGCGCGAGCGCGTAGATTAGCGGTTTATGATCAGTAAAAACTTTAAAATTACGATCCTCCAAAAAATAGCTAAAATACTTTAAGGCTTCATAGATTGCCATTAATTCGCGATCGTAAGCGCTGTACTTTGATTGCGCGGGAGTGAACTTCCTGGAGAAAAATGCTAGTGGCTCCCAACTGCCGTTTACATATTGCTCCAAGGAAGCATCCATGGCGAAATTTGAGGCATTCGTGGTTACGCGTATTTCTGCGTCTGCGCACGGATAATCTAAGCTGGTAATATTAGTTGTATCTATCTTTGTCTTTTCGAAAGCCTCTAGTGCGTCTGGGGTCCAAATTATCGGTGTTTTATCTTTCTTTTTGTTAGTTTTTATGAGCGCGTGCAGATGGCGCTGCGTTTCTGCCGCTTGAGGGATTGCCTTTCTATAAAAGTTAACTAAATCGAGGAATCTACGTAATTCATCTACAGTTTGCGGTTGTGGAAAATTTTTGATTGATTCGACCAACTTTGGGTCAGGCTTAAGGCCTTCTTTATCGATCGTATGCCCGAGAAAAACTAAACTTTCGGCTCCAAAGATGCATTTTTTAAAATTTAGATGCAAATGGAAGTTCTGCAATCTTGCAAGCACTATATTTAAGTACTTCTCATGTTCCTCGGATGAGGCGGACGCCACTAGGATATCGTCGATGTAAGCAAAGACGAAAACTAAATCTCCCAGCGCAAGGTTGACGTACCTTTGAAACGTTTGCGACGCGTTTCTAAAACCGAAAGTCATGACGAGAAATTCATACAGACCAAACGGTGTAATTACTGCCGTTTTGGGGGTGTCATCTGGAAAGATGGGTATCTGTGAGAACGCGCTTTCCAGGTCTAAGGCGGAGAAAATAGTTTTACCGTGTAAATTACTCGAAAAATCGTGCAAATTCGGTATGGGGTATCTATCCGGTACCGTTACCTCATTTAATTTCCGATAGTCTACGCAGACTCGCCATTCCCCGTTTTTTTTAGGCATTATGTGTATGGATTGCGACGATTCAAAAATCGCGCTAGACATAGTTCATATACTTAGCCGCTACGAGGCGCTACTCCCGCAACGGGAATAGCGAGCTCCATAGCATATATAAGCAAGCCGCCGAGCCAGCCTTTGGACTCGTCTCCCCTTCCATTGTGTAAGAGTGGGATTGCTCGACACAGTGGGAGTTACCTTCACCCGTATTCCTGTCTTAAGCTACGTAAGGGTGGGATTGCCCTACGTTAGCCTCCAACCTCTCCGTCAGTGTAAGGGTGGGATTGTCCGACACTGAATCCTGACAACTACCACCACCTTCTCGGTCGGGGTAGATCCTCCGCTAGTCGATGCGAGTATGCACGACTAGCACATCCCCTCCATGTCTACTTTAAGACTTGGAGGTAACCTTTCCTGTCTCCCTCTGACACCAGCCTGTACCTTATGCCTGTACCGAATGTCACGGAGACACCGCTCATATTATCCGCCGCCGGTAAAGTAGATTCCAACCGTGCTAACCGTCGATAATATTGTAGCCTGTAAATAGTTTATTTTTCTTTTTTACGCTAGTTTGTAACCGATACCGTTCGGAATTTATTAATAATAAGATTGTTAAAAACCGCGCCATCGGTAAAAATAAATACCGACCGCCAGAAAGAGATCAATTATATCTCGTAACCTGTAAATAGTATATCTTTCCTTTTAGTTTGTAACCGATACCGTTCGGAATTTATTGTTAAGTATAATTTTGTTAAACTGCATTACCGGTAAAACTAATACCGACCGCCTAAAAGATATAATTTAATTTTTGTATTATTTTGATTAGTCATATTTTTGCGTACCGCCGTTTCCGGCCAGTTTTCCCGAGATTATCATTTAATTGATCAACCTTGTATTAGTTTTAAGATCAACTCAATAAACGCAAAGAACATTTATTGTGAAAAATATAAAATGCACGACTCA
This sequence comes from Anastatus disparis, assembly GCA_017163975.1. Taxonomy (NCBI): domain Eukaryota; kingdom Metazoa; phylum Arthropoda; class Insecta; order Hymenoptera; family Eupelmidae; genus Anastatus; species Anastatus disparis. The sequence continues at coordinate 341,428 of JAFFSR010000365.1, read as the reverse complement.
TACTCATTTACCAGTTCCGCTAAACCCGTCCTGTAAATCCGCCCCGTCATTTACCGCTTTAGTTTTAAGATTTGTTATTTCATCAATTTAATTGTTATTTAAACGCAATAGTAAATTTCTTTTCCCTTTAGTATTAATTACAGTTAAATTTTTATTTCTTTTATTACAGTTAACTTTTCATTCTTGAACTCATTTTTATTTTTATTAAATTCAGTAATTTCAATTTAGTTTATAAGTTTGAACTTTGGCTTATTCGAACCTCCGACCGACCATCTTCCAGCATCAACCCTCAGGTAAAAAGTGAAAGTCTGATGCCACCGACGTCAACGAGTTGTCTACGGCAACCGCCAGAAAAGCCAAACGTTACAGGATGTAGCCCAAGAACTTTTCGAGGGTCTACACACACCTAACCTACACCACTCTTCAAACGTTGATTTAGCTACTTTAAGTTTTTCTGGGTGTAAGCGTCGTGGTTTCTGCGCACAAGGAGGACCTGCGGTCTTGATGTAATGATAGATGCCTCTCTTTTTTAGAGTTTTTGGCCTATCAACGCTTATTACCGTAGGAAATTTGTTTAAAATGTGTGCATACTTGATTTTGGGGTCAATTAAAGAGATTTGTAAGTCAGGAACGGCTTTGTTAAATCTATTAATTGTTTCATTCGTACTTGCATTTATTAGTAATTTTTTCTTAAAATCTGGTAAGAGATGAAAATGATTTAAAACATCCCCTCCCAATATAGGATAAGGGACATCTGCGATAATAAAAAGCCATAGCAGCTCCTGAGTGAACCCAAAATCAAGTTTTTTGTGTAGTGTGCCATATGTGTTTATTTTAGTGTCGTTGGCTGCATATAGGGATATATCTGGAACTTTTTAATTCTGAGAAATTATCTTCACAACAATTGAAAAGTCTATAATACAAGTTTCTAGAGTGGCACACACTTCAATAAGGGCTTAAATTACTCGTTTCTGTAAGTAGAATATGTAATTAAATTTTGGTATCGATTGAACAAACGTTGTTCACGGTATATAATTTTATACATAAAAAATCATACTTTTTTCATATTTTTCTACGTGTGTTTCTTGAGCTATAAAAAAAGTAACGTACTTTCGATCATTCTCAAATTTTTTTAGCATAATGAATATGGTATTTTTACTATAATAAGTGTAATTTTCATCTAAAAATTAAACTTACATTAAAAATAGTCTAACAGCTTCTTAAAGAGAGGCACATGTACCAGGGTAGGCTTGAACTGTTCTTTTTACCATATTCATTATGCTCAGAAAATTTGAGAATGATCGAAAGTACGTTACTTTTTTTATAGCTCAAGAAACACACGTAGAAAAATATGAAAAAAGTATCATTTTTGACGTATAAAATTATGTACCGTGAACAACGATTGTTCAATCGATACCAAAATTTAATTACTTATTCTACTCACAGAAACGAGTAATTTAAGCCCTTATTGAAGTGTGTGCCACTCCAGAAACTTGTATTATAGACTTTTCAATTGTTGTGAAGACAACTTCTCAAAATTAAAAAGTTCCAGATATATCCCTATATAAGTTTAAATTTGTCTTTTTTCCCGAAAAATTTTTTGGTCTAGGGATTACGGAGATTTCCGCGCCTGAGTCAATTAAGAACACCTCATTGGTGGTTTTATCTTTTACATGGAGACGCACTGAATTAGTCCCGGCCACGCTGGTCTCCATGACGCGCCGAGTTTCTAGTTTAACAAATCTTTAGCGTTTCCTTTGTTACCATCCGAGTTGGTTCTATCTTTATTTCTCGCGTTTTGTTGATCCGGCTTAATGGAGTTATCCACCCAGTCGCACGGCTTTGTACATTTAAACGCGTTTTTACCGTATTTGCTATGGTGGTAACAATAATGTCTACGTTCTCTACTTTTGCTACTTCCGCGCCCTCCTGCTTTGTTGCCTTCGTGCCACGTTTTATCTTGCGAACGTCTTTTAACTATATTACGTTGACTTACGAGCGCGTCGACTTTAGTCATCATTTCCGTCAAAATATGTGTTTCATTTTGTTTAATTTCGTGAATCGCGTTATGATTTGCATGTAAGTCGGCATGTATTTGATCAGCAAGCTTGACCGACGCCATTTCGTTTTCTGGTGTTACGTCTTCTCGTATAAACGGACGGATATTGCATGGTAGATTGGCCCTCCAAGCTTTAAGAATCGACGCGCGTGGCATTTGTTCTCCCGCAAGATTAATCAGCTCGTATAAATATTCCGGTGGCTTTTTTGTTCCGATTTGACAACCGCGAAATAAAGTCTGTAATTTAGAATCTTGCGATTGCGTGTATTTTTTTATTAAAATGTCCTTAATCCCTGTATAACGATGATTAGGTCTTAATAATTTAGTGCTATTGGATATTTCATTAACGATACTATTGCTAAGGTTAGGCATGACATTTACGAATTTAATATTGTCGTCCGTTATGTTTTGTATCGATAATTGATACTCGAACATTTCGAACCATGTTACTGGATCGTGTTGCCAGAAGGGCATTTTAATTGGTTTAAATTTTATATTAGCCGAGACCGACGGTTGAGTATTATGATTCTGTGTGTTTATGTTGGGCGTGTTTGTTGTGTATACGGGAAAGGTTACAGGATAGCTAAAATTCGAGAAAGTTCGGTTATTTGTTATTGTAGGTTGTGTTTCTTGTGTGTTTAGAATGTTTAATATTGAATTGAAGGTCGGGCTTTGTTCTGTAGGAAAAAGGTATGATGTTTGTTTATGTGTTGTTGTAAAGGCCGATGGAAGGTTATAATGACTTTGAGTGTTTCTTGTATTTTCGAAAGGTCTAGAATTTAAATTTTGCTGAGTCTCTAACGAATTTTCGTTTCTCGCTTGCTTTCATACAAGTGCTTTTAATGACTTTATTTGCTCTGTTAAAATATTAATTTGTTCGTTGTGCGAATTTCGTATTAGTTTAATTTTATTACTCAAAGTTTTTTCCATCCTTTCATAAGCCTCTCGTGGAACTGTTTTTTCGTTTGATATGTTATGAGAAGGTGGTCTAATAGATAAAAGCCTATTCTGATCGAAACTATGCGCGGTTCTTTGTCTATTCGTTAATAAAGATTTTTCAAACGTTTTTTGATTTTTATTAATATTTGAGTTTGTTAAATTTACGTGAAACCGGTGGACGAACTGTCGGAAACGATTGGTCCTATGGCATTTTTTAGAGTTCCCAGGACGTCCCCGTTATCCGAGTGCATGCTCTCTGAAGGAGAGCTATTCTGTTGCACACGTAACGCGTTTTCCGTACGTTTCGTGTTGCCGGGCTCGCTGTTTTTAGGAGGTGTATGAACTACTTTGGGAGGCATTTTTGCGGACGAGCGGTCGCAAAAGAGGGAATAATGCTTTTTTAGTCTGTGTAGTGAGCAGTTCGAGAAAACTCATAAAAGAATATTATACGAAATATGATTTTATGCTTAAATAGATAAAAAAGAGGCGTCTTGTGTAATCGGGTTTCACCTCCACGTGCTCAGCGTGAGAGACCTCATGTGGTCGACGACTGATGCACAAAAAGGCTATCCGATGCACTAGCGCAAATAATTGATAATACGCGCACTCGCTGTGCGAGTGAAAAATCGGAGAGAATTTCTCACGTGGCCAACTATCGGATAAGAGCAATCGCGGCTTTCTCGTCTATTACCGCGTTAAAATAATATGGAAAAGGCTCTTGGCACTCGCACTACTCTCGATAGTCCCCGTTTGAGATCCGAAGGAATCGACGAAGGAGTTTTCTTAAGCAATGCCAGCGCCTCAAGTTAAAGTGAGATTTTCTCACAATGATAAAAAAAAAGTATATATATTTTAAAATATCTTAAGATTTTAGGACGAGAAATCCTCAATTGTGCACAGTTAAAGTTTTGTATGTTAAAAGATATATGTTTAAATATATGTATAAAAAATAAAAAAATATGTGTATATAGACAAAAATACAAATAAATAAATAAATAAAAAATTAAATACGACACAAACACGTACGACTAGTTTTTATATTGCACTTCAGCGAATCTTATAGAAAATTTTATGCTAAGTTAAATTATGCTCATTTGTCTAGAGTCGACTTTTTCGTTATTTTTTACAATTAAATAACTCAAGATTTAAATACGAAAAACAAAATTAATGCTAGCTAGTTGACACGAAAAATCGACTCCTCGCACTTCGCATTCGCTGAAAATTAAAAGATGTTCCACGATGACCTTGAGGTAGTTGTTTCGATATTAAATTTTGACTGTTTATACTAGTCAAAAATACGCGTTTTACTAGACTTAAAACTGGCCGTTTCTTTGTTTTTAGAAGTAATATCGCGTGACTACCGATCAAAAAAGAAATTTGTATGCCAGACAAAATGCGTACATAAGCTATGACGCGTGTCTTAGGGCATACAATTTAGTATATAAAAATAATTGTTTAGTTTCTAATAAAGTGATGTACGCGAGAAAAGAAATTTTTCAACGCCAGACACAATGCATACATAACCTATACGCGTGTCAACGGCGTGCTTTTTCACAAACGTGATAAATGAATTTCAATCGCGATTCACTTTAATATAACGGCCACATCACGCACTGCCGTGAACAAAGAAAAATTTCACTTGATTATACGTGTTAAAAATTAATGGCGCCACGTGGCCGAAGTTCTCTACAGAAAGGTTTTTTGTGCGAATTTTTGCACTTTAACACTTTTATTCGCGCACTCGCGATTTTCTATTAGAGAAAAATAAAACATATAAAAGAGAGTGCACTTTAGCAACTCTCGCTACCTTAAGAAGATGTACCACGATGCTCCGGACAAAGACGTTGAGGCAGATGCCGCAGAAGAAACGTCTTCCACTTAGAGCTCGTAGGGGCCGTGCGATGCGTGCGTGCGATGTTCCGCCTTTCTAATCCCAGCAGAGAGAAAGAGAAGACTCCTTGTGCGTGTGGATGAGCGACGAGAGCAGCAAAAATTCGATGTTTGACCAGCAAACAGAAGACCCAAAATGGCGGAATTTCGAGGCGTCCCTCTTGGTCCGTCGCTTGGTTGACAAAATGGCTGCCTGGTCGTCGCTGAATCCTTCAGTCGGGGTCACCAGATATAACTATTAGGTGGCGATAGAGATGTTAAATGCAGAAGGAGACTAGGATCTTGAAATAAGTCAGAGACTATATAAGTTAGATGTAACTTTATTAGAGAGCCAATGCGACTAAGCGCAGTGGCTGGCGGAACAAGACTGATGTACAGAGAAGCAGTCGCTGAGCTGCTTCTTCCTCGACTAACTTGAGCCTGCGCAGAGGCGTTCTCATGTACACACTTACATGTGTGTTGGTGCGCTTACAGCGCCGTACGCATACAGAGACAGGTGGGTGTCCCCACAGAACCATATATTTTTAGGACGACAAAATGCTCGTAGCTTCTGTTAAATCATAATAATATTTTTATCGCGATAAAAATTATAATTTATTCAAATATTATGAGCGACTAATTCCCAGACGCATCGGAATTGTAGAACTGATATAAAAAGATATTTAGCGTGAGCTGATTGAAGTATTATTAGAGCGAAAAAATCCTTTAAACCTCAGTCAGGTCAAAAACATATTTTAATTGCACTGAAAGTCTCAATAATTGTAAATATCAAGAGCGACCAACTCTCTAAATCATTTCAGTTCAAAACACTTGCACAAAACCATATTCTATGTGCTTAGATACTATTAATTAAGAAGCAACAAATTATTTGCAGCTACTGTGATATCAGAAATATCTTTTTATTGTCTTTAAAGTATTGATGGTTAACATTCTCTAGAGCGACAAATTCCCAGAGGCATGAAAATCACAAAATTTGCATAAAAATCATTTTATAGTGCTAGCAACCATAGACTTTTAGAGCGACAAAATCCTTGAAGCTTCTTTAGTATCAGAATCATATTTTCATTGCATTTAACGTTATAATTTATTCAAATATCATGAGCAACAAATTCCCAAACGTATGTAAATTGAAGAACTGATATAAAAAAATATTTAGACTGAGCTGATTGAAGAATTACTGGAGCGACAAAATCCTTGATAATTCAGCAAGGTCACAAACACCTTTTAATTACACTTAAAGTCTTAATAGTTATAAATGTCGGAAGCGACTAACTCTCTGATTTATTCTAATTCTAATAACTTGCATGAAAGCATTTCCTATGTGCTTGGATGCTATTAATTAAGAAGCAACGAATTCTTTGCAGCTAATGTGATATCAGAAATATCTTTTTATTGTCTTTCAAGTATTGATGGTTAACAATCTCTAGAGCGATAAATACCCAGATGCATTACAATCACAAAATTTGCATAAAAGTCATTTCATAGCGTTAGGAACCATAGATTTTGAGTGCTACATGATCCTTGAAGCTTCTGTGTTATCAGAACTATCTTTTTATTGCGTTTAAAGTTTTAATTTGTTCTAATATCATTCTAATAATATCTAGAGTAACTAGTTTAAAGAATTACTATAGCGAGAAAGTTGTTAAGGGCACAAAACACCTTTTCCCCTGCTAGTAAAAAACAAATGTATTAATTAGATTTAATCAAATTCTTTGTAAATGAAAAGAATATTTGACAGTAGACTAAAATACCTTTATTTTAAGCTTTTATAAGCTCATTTTGCTTTAGCTATAGTCCCATAATCATTCGATGAACTTTTGTCCTTATAATGGCTCCACCGTAAGATTTGACCTGAACCGCTGGATGGATCTGACTTTTCCAAACTGATTTAACTTCAGTATTAGCATCATTCTCGCGTGAATAAGGGAATTTCTGAAAAACAAAAAATTTTCTAGTTTTCAACAAAAAATACTAATTTATTAAATAAATTTTAATTTTTTCACCTTATTTTTTGATTTTTTAACAACTTCTAGTCTTTCAATTTCAAAACGCTCCATTTACGCGAGAATGATGCTAATACTGAAGTTAAATCAATTTGGAAAAGTCAGATCCATCTAGCGGTTCAGCTCAAATCTTACGGGGCAGCACTTAAAATTTTTAAAATTCACTATTCGAGAAAAATAGCTTTGAAGTTTTGAATTATTATATCTTGAAATTATTAATGCTATACTTATCTTTTATAGAATAATTTTTTCCTGGTATCTCTCATTTATATTAGCCTTTAATATAAAAAAGAGATACCAAGCAAAAGAACCTTGTTATTCGACTCGATCAAGCTGAAATGCAAAAAGATATGTTATTAAAATAATCAGTAAAAATAATCTTTCTTATTATAAGATATTTTGTCAGCACTCACCCTTATTCACCAATGAAACTATGTATTTGTTGTAAGAATCAACAAATACATAGTTACTTGTTACTCTGATGGTTGTTAGAATCACTCGTACTAACCTTGAATCAGCTGGAAACTAAGAAATAATATTTAATATGGAGTAATCATTTTATATTTTATAATTCAAATTCAAAATTAAGAAAATAAAATCTAGATTTAAAATTTATATTTTGATTAATATTAATATTTATAGATAGAATTTATATCTAAATATGTAATAATAATTAGAATTATACACTTACAAGAATTTAATATGCACCCGGTGTATAGAAATCCATCACACCTATTCGTACTTTTCTTTTCAGAGTATGTGCTTCTTTCGAATGAGACTAACTTGATCACTCTACATTGAATTATCTTCTATCATTCAAAGTCCTGATCCACTCGACAGATACATTTCCAAGTTTGATGTTCAATTTCTCCAACATCTTGAGAAAGTTATATCAAGATCAGCACTATTTGGGGAAGTCGATTCAAGTTATTTTTAACAGCTTTAGATGTAGAACCTTTTGCCACTTGTTCGTATACTTTTGTTATTTAACAACTTATAGCACTGAACTCTGACTGGGCAACTGGCTTTGATAAACCTATTAAACTACAAAAACTAGACAAACTTGCAAGTCCATGGCCAAGTACACGAACAGCAAGAACATTATATCTGTTAACTTTATACGTATTGTCCATAGCACTTTCTCTCTTGTTAGAGTTTACAGTTGCTTATTCATCACAAAAATCACGAATCATATTAATTTTAAATCCTTATCCTCTAAAAGAGGTTTCAATAAATTTCATCTTATGGTGGCACATACTGGAATACAATTTTTCCAACATAAAAGATAGAACGTTGGTATCAATATTTCTATCATTTGCCCTGGAACTTGAAAATTCTATTCTTTTCAGTTTAGAAAAAGAAGTAGAGGGTCTACTTCTCTTAGCTTCAGAAGAATTTTTTTCACTTTTACTAAGAAATTTCCTTGGCCTCTTTTTAGATCTTTCTGTAGATCGTTTTCTATCTTGATGTTGGTTATGAAATCTGCCTCTGGTATCTCTTTCATTATTTTACATTTTTGAGGTTCGTATTCTTAATGTCAATTTAAGCTTTTTACACTTCAAATACACTTTCTATTAAGATAAAAGTAGAATTTCAGGCGCACATAAAAAAATATGAAATAACTCGCGAACGTGTAATTTATTAAAAATTAATAATTTTACGTAAATTAAACTACAAAACCTACTAATAATTTTTTTAATGCACTTTAAGTAAACAAACTCACTGCAAACTGACCAAACAAATAGCTGAGACTAATTGTCATGTAGCGAAATGATACGAGCAGAAAGCGCGAACGCGCGAAATTCAAATTGATAAAAAATTACAAGAATAATTATGTGCCACTTGTTTCCTTACAAAATCAAAACGGAATAAAGTATGGATGTAAAACTTTTCAGAACTTAAATCAAGATAAATATTTTGTTAAAATTAAAAAAATAAACTCTTTTTTTCAATTAAACCTAAAAAAATCAATAAAAATTAAAAAAATTCTATTTAAAATAATTCTTAACATTTTTTTAATTTGTGAAAATTATATCATTATAGACTTAATAAATAAAAACAAAATTAAATCTCTTAAAAAAAACTTTTTGAAGATTAATTAATGATTTATGAATTATTGAATCAAGTAATAAAAAAATAAGTTCTCATAGTGTTTTAATAAGATCAGCTAAAAATTTGAGAAAAATCTCAAAATAGCAAAATTAACAAAAAAATCAATCAAAAGTTTATTCTACTAATTTCTTCATAAAAACGGAACTAAATTAGATAGAATAAAAAAACTTGTTGGAGCTTATTCTATAGTAAATTTCCTATAAATAAAAGCAATAAAGTCAAATTCGATGGTGGGACCGAAAAAAGGTGTTTTGTGCCCTTAAAGCCTCAGTAAAGTCACAAAATTCTTTTTATTGCACTGAAAGTTTTATTAGTTTTGAATATCAGAAACGATCAGCTCTCTAATGCATTTCAATTAAAAAAACTCGTATGAAAACATTTCTTATGTGCTTGGATTTAAAGATTTTTTTGAGCACCAAATTCTTTGCAGCTACTGTAATATCAGAAATATCTTTTTTTATCGTTTAAAGTATTGATGGTTCACAATCTCAAGAGCGACGAATCCCTAGATGCATTTTAATCACAAAAATTTGCATAAAAATCATTTTAGCGTGCTAGGAACCATAGATTTACAGAGCGACAATATCCTTGTAGCTTCTCTTTAATTAGAATCATATTTTTATTACATTGAGAGTTAAAATTTATTAAAATATCATGAGCGACAAATTTCCAGACGCATGTAAATCCAAAAATTAAAAAAAAAAAATATTCAAAGTGTCCAGTTCGAAGAATCGCTAGAGCGACAAAATCCTTTAAGCCTCAGTAAGATTACAAACATTTTTTAATTGCGCTTTAAGTCTTAATTGTTTCAATTATCAAGAGCGACTTATTCCTAAATGCATTTCAATTGAAATCAATTTCACATAAAAACATTTTCTATGTGCTTAGATGTTTAAGCTGATAAATTTTCTATAGCTACTTTAGTATCAGAAACATCGCATAACTTATTAGATGCATTAAAAAAAAAAGTTTTTATTTTCACTCAGTTCCAATACCCATATCCGGATTTGGGTCAGGTTTTGAGACTCACGAACTATCCTATCTTCGAGCGACAAAAAAGCGACAAATTATGCAACCAGAATGGAGTTGCCAACCCTAGCCGTTCCTGAATTACTGTAGTGGATGCCGTAGCTTAATATTAAGCTAGAGTAGCTATTTTGGAAAAAGTTATTTACTTAATGTTTTAGTAGATTATTTAAATTTTCCAAGTATATCATTTTCATGCATTGCTTGAACAGGAATTGCTGCTAATCGATTGAAAAATGGAAAAACAGTACGCACTACATTCAAATTCCAACTAAATATCACAGAGTCTACAACATGCAACGTAAAACCTAACTCAATAGAAGATAAAAAAGTAAAAGAAGTACAAACAATAATATAGGATAAAATATCCATGACATCAAAATATGCTTTTGAAGCAGTTGACCATTTGTTTCAAGATTAATTTAAAGTTAAAGAAATATTTGGTAAATATCACTTATATCAGGAGATTTTAGACAAACATTACCAGTTGTAAAACATGGCAGTCGCACTGAAGTTATTGAAAATTCTGTCAAGAACAGTTATTTGTTGCCAAAATTTAATCGTATGACATTAAATAAAAAACGCTGCCAAGTGCTTTGGTGCAATGCTTTCTCATAGAGCTCTTTGAGTTAGAGTTATTTGATTTTATTTTTTTAAATGTGATTTAAAATACAATTTCTATTCAAGAAAAATTAGTGCATGAGAGAGTGATTAGGAAATAGGAAGAGAGTGGCAAGGATGTATGAATATACGTTGATTATTTCAAATAAACCTTACAACGAGTGTCTTATAATGATTAAACACAAGGAGATTGGGCTGAATATTGCTCCTAGAGATTTGTTTTCTTCGGAAGATATGGACGAGGAAAATGAACTTCAAAATACAAAGTTTTTCCAACATGTCAGAGAAACAATGGGACAACATGTTTGTAATTTGATGAAGAAGATATGATGTATTGCCAATGCATTTATCGAATATTGGTATAAACTTGAAACATTTATTTTTTCATAGTTTCACAGGTAATAAAAAGTACAGTAGTGTTCTCAAAAAATTTCAAATTTCTCTCTCAAATATTGAAATTGAGGATTTGTCAATTTATTTGACATATTTAGAGAGGAACTCTAAAATCATTGTTGATAAACTGAGTAATATAGATGACATTGTTACACTGAATTATTTTTATAAATCTCAGAATGATTATAACTTTTCGATAATGAAGGAATTTGATAATAGACATAAAAAGAAATTAGATAATATTTTAAATTATCATAATAAACATAAACACAGCAATGATGTTGATGAGATATTTAAGAGAAAGAATGCTTGTGTGACTGATAGCAGTCTTAGTAGTGACAACGTAAAATTAAACGTCAATGATAAATGGATTAAAAATCTAAGTAGTATCAATATCCCTAACAATATTGCATGTATCTTGAGTTTGGGTCCAAAGTTTAATTTAGATAGTGAGTTTGATCAAAGTTCTGTTCTTGAGACTATAAAAAATTTAGAAACAACTTTATATGGTATTGGTGATGATTCCTTAAAAAACAAAATTAGACAAGAAGTTGTTGATACTGTTTTGGCTGTTGGCAGTCGCACAAAGCATTTAAAATATGAAAATAGATTAATTGCGGACAATTTGAGAGAGACAAAAATGTTTGTAAAAAATAATGATTTATTGGTTACCATGGCTGATAAGGGTAATATTACGGTAGTTATGAATAATTCTCAATATATTGAAAGAATGGAATTTTTACTTTCCGATATTAGTACTTACAAGAGGCTAAAATCTAATCCTTTTTCCAAGTTACAAAAGGATACTAAAAATATTTTAAGGAAATGGAATGAGAATTGTTATTTTAATAAACAATTTCATAAAAATGAACTAACTCTCACCAACACCAGTTTAGCAAAGATTTATGGTCTACCAAAGGTTCACAAAAATGAATGTCCTTTAAGGCCTATAGTTTCTTGTATTTAATACACCTACGGAATTTTTATCTAAAACAATTGATAATATATTGAGTAGAAGCATTATTAAACCTAAATCATATATTAAAAATAGTAACGATTTGATAGAAAAAATGAAAGACTTACATATTCCTGACAATCACATTTTGATGAGTATAGATGTAGTATCTCTATATACTAATGTAGGACTGGAACTAGTTAAAAAGGCAATAGAAAAAAAAGGTACAGTTTGATCGCGAAACATTTTAATATACCTTTGTGTGACTTGTTGGAAGCTATAGAACATCTGATGTCTAACACCTATTTTCAGTTTCATAATAATTTTTATAAACAGTTATATGGTACTCCTATGGGGTCACCAGTCTCACCACGCTTTGCTGATATGGTAATGGATGATTTAGAAAAAGATTGTTTATCAAAATTAAATTTTAAACCTATTTTTTATTGTAGATATGTTGATGACATCTTTACTGTTATACCTAAAGATAAAGTCAATGACATGTTAAATTTATTTATTTCGTATGATGAGAGGTTAAAATTTACACACGAGATTGAAATTGATAATAAAATTAATTTTTTGGAACTATCTATTATTAAAGAAAAAAATAAAATAATTACAAATTGGTTTCATAATCCGACATTTTTAGGTAGATTTCTTAATTTTGAATCAAATCATCCATTGACACATAAAAAAGACATGATATATACATTGGTAGATAAAGCCATAGAGTTATCACACAAAAGGTTTCAACATAAAAAAAAATATTAATATGGTTAAGAGTTTTTTAAAAGATAACAAATATCCTACAAAATTTGTCCAATTTCATATTAAAAAAAGATTATTTTCGAAACATTTCAATAAAAATAGTAGTACTAGTAGCGGTGGTAGTAGTGGTTTTAATTTAGTAAATCCTACAACTTATAGAACTAATCTTAAGGTTTCTTATATAAAGAATGCCTTTGAGAAATTGTCAAAAGAATTGCATAAATTTAATATTGGTTTGGTTCCGAAGATTTCACATAATTTGAGTGGCATTATTCGAAGAGGCAAAGACAAAACACAGACATTCGATCAAAATAATGTTGTGTACCGCATCGATTGTGAAAATTGTGATGCCACATATGTAGGTGAAACCAAAAGAAAATTAAAAGACCGTATAAAAGAACATATTACTTACGTTGAAAATTCAAATTCGCAATCGGTTATTTATAATCATATGATTGATAAAAATCATAATTTTAAATTTGAGAGTACAAAAATATTGGATAAAGAATGTAATTGGCACAGAAGAACGTTATCTGAAATGATTTTTATTAACACACAGAGAAATGCGATTAATAAAAAGAGTGATACTAATAATTTATACTCGTGTTACGCGCCGATCATAAGGAAATTTTGTAGTTAATATTAATGATGATTGTAATTGTCAAGCATTTGTGTTTTCGAAGCGTCGTTCTTTCTTTTAATTGATTTAGATACTTATAAATTTTGACTTTTTTATTGATTTGTTGTTTGTCTATTGTTCGTTATTTATTTAAAAACCTTTGAATGTGAATTTTCTTACTTTTAGTATGGTTATTGATGTTATCGACTCTTCGATAATATCACTTTCTTTATATATACTTAATTTTATCTTAATTCATACTTGATTGACAAGGTGTCACTACCTTGCCGATTTTAGATTTTAATTTGATACTGTGTTTATATGTCTTACAGAATTTAGTCTTCTTATTTTTATTTCAATTCAGTGTACAAATATTCTAGTCAAAATAAGGACTGATATATGTAATTCCGTCCTTTTACATTTTATTTTATTTTAATTGTATTATTATGTGTTTGTTTTTAATTATTTATCTTATTTTATTTATTTGTTTATTTAATTTTTAAATATATTGACGGTTTGGTGACGCAAGTGTTTGGTAAATTTTGTTTTTTTTCTTTATTTATGTAATAAGTTGTCTCTCTCTTTTGTCATTTTTTGAAATTGTTTTAATTTATTTTATAGTATATAGACGTTACTCTCCAAGAGTAAAAAATTGTTTTTTAAAGGCAATGACAACGGCATAAGCTGACTATTGTATACATGGTATATTTTTTGTATTTTTGGTCCGTTTATAAGGTTTTAATTGTTTTTATTTAATGTTCTAATTACATTGTATGTTGTCTATTGCTTATAGATCCTGAAGAGGGCAACAAACTAGTTGCCGAAACGTCGATGATAATAAAATAATATTTTTAAATTGACTCGTATAAGCCGTTGATTATTTTAAATAAACCTTACAACGAGTGTCTTATAATGATGTATGAATATATTTTAAAAATGAGGATCAATCTTAGATAAAAGGACAGAGAGAAAGTGAGGAAGTAAGAAAAGAATTATTAAAAGCGTTAAATTAGAAATCAAAAGAAGTGATCAAAAAGCTACTCTAAGAAAATTATTTTTTAAAAACTTGTTTTATAAAGACAGTAGCAAATAACTTGTATATTAATTTTAGAGCAAATCTATCGAGTAAAATGGAAAAAAATAAAAAATGTTTAAGAAAATTTAAAAAAATTTTTAAAATTGAAACTACGCCAAGGAAATTGGTTTTTTAAAAGTTATCCTTCTTTTGACAATTGCAAATAATTCCCATTCAAATCTCAATGCAAATTCATCAAGTAATACACGTAACATAAAAAATAAATGAAAAATCGAAATTTTTTTTTTAATTCTTAAAATGGCTCTACAAAAAAAACTACACTATGAATACCAATTTTTAATAACTTCCCGTCTACTTATACAAAAACATAGATAGTATGCAAAATTTGAAGCAAATCAATCGAGTAATTTTCGAGATCTAATTTGGCTAAATAAATAACAATTTCTTTTCAAAACTTTCAAAATGCTTTAAAATTAAAACTATGCTGGGAAAATCAATTTTTGAAAATTTTCCTTATTTCGGCAGTCGCAAATAATTTCCCTGCAAATTTTAGAACAAATCTATCGAAAAATATACGTAAAATAAAAAAAAGAAGAAAAGCAAAATCGAAATTTTTTTAAAAATCTTTAAAATTTTCTAAAATTGTAACCACGCTAAAAAAATTAGTTTTCGAAAGCTTATTTCCTTTAGACAATAACAAATTGATTGTATAAAAATTTTGAAGAGAATTTTTAGTATGGTTTACGCAAAATAGAAGATAAATGATTATATTCATTATTCTCATAGCAGGTACAATCATTATGAAAATTTTTGAAAATTTTCAAAATGCTCTAAAATTAAAACTGCGCCGAAAAAATTAGTTTTTTAAAGCTTGTTTTCTTCAGACAGTAGCGAATAACTTGCATACAAATTTTGTAGTAAATCTATTGAATGGTTTTCGTAAAATAGAAAAAAATGAAAAATAAAAATTTTTCAAAAAATTTTCGAAATGCTCTAAAATTAAAAATGCGCTAATTGAAATTGAAAATTAGTTTTCAAAAGTTTTTCTTCTTTTGGCAGTCGAAAATAAGTTGCATAAAAATTTTCAAGCCAATTATTCGAGTAGTTTACGTAAAATACAAAAAAAAATGAAAAATCGAATTTTTTTTTTAAATTCTTAAAATGACTCCAAAAAAGAGACTACGTTAAGAAAACCGATTTTCAATAGCTTCCGCATCAGTTGATCGAAAAATTGAATTTTATGGAAAATTTGAAGTGAATTCATCGAGTAGTTTTTAAGATTTTATTGGCTTATTAAATATAAACATTTTTTTCAAAAATTTCAAAATGCTCTAAGATTAAAACTCAGCTAAGAAAATCAGTTTTTAGAAATTTATCTTATTTGGGCAATCGCTAATAATTTCCATGCAAATTTTGAAGCAAATTTATCGAGTAGTAAAGAAAAAAAAACAAAAAAATGAAAAATCGAAATTTTTTTTTTAATTGACTCCTAAATTAAAACTACGCTAGAAGAACCGATTATCAATAACTTCCCAGCAAGTTAGACAAAAAAATAAATTCCATGCAAAATTGGAAGCAAATATATCGAGTAGTTTTCGAGATACAATTTACTAACTGATATCATACAGACACACATACATACAGACATTTTCTGGAAACCACCTTTTTTGACTCCCTGAGTTCAAATATGTACAAATTAATAAAAAAATAGAAAAAAAATTTTTAATATCGATACAATGCTTTCTCTATGAGAAAGCAAAACTCAGGGTATCCAGCAATGACAACAATTTAAGAGAATGGTTATTGAATGTAGGTGAAGATGAATATTCAAACGTTTGTATAAAAGAAATTGAATGAGTCGGAATACCTAATGATATAATAATATAAGAAAATAAATTCAAATGAAAAAATAATATTCATCATTCTTTAGTATTACTTTCTCTGTTGCACTAAAGAAAAATACACATGTTTACATCGGCTTTATTACGCGCAGTATTTTTCGCTTTACAAAAATATTTTGGACTTTTCAAACAAGATTAGCATCGATAATTATTCTACATATATATGGCAAGAGTTATTGACAACATTAGAGGTATATTATTGTCTTTATAAATTGTAAATCTGTGTATAAAAAATATTTTATATTCTTCTCTCACCTGCAGCACTACTAAGTAGCAAATGGTTTCGACCGCCTCTTAAGTAACGATCTAATAATCATTTTAAATTAATAAATGAGAATAAATAATTAAAAATAATATAATTAAAACATTAAAAATATTCTTGAAAAGTTTTCAACATCTTTTAATAAATTTTGATGATATTCTAGTTAAACTTAACAATGTGTAATAAAATAAATTATTTGTGGGTATAATTTTTTTATTCTTTTATTAAAAATGATAAATTCATTAAGTGAACAAAAATAATTTTAACATTATGCAATTATGAAGGGAAACAAATATTTTAAATTTTTTATTTATAATAATTTTTCAAATAAAAATTATATATTTTAATATCTACAAAAAATGTTTATAAATATTTAAATATATTAAAATGAACAATAGCGTGAAATAATTAGACAAAATAAATTAAACATTTTAAAATCAAATTGTTTATTAATTTAAAAAAAGATACAAACATTTTTATTATTGAGAATGTTGAATGTATACTCACGTAAAATTATTATTTGCAAATTCATTTTTCGCCATTCTAATCCTAAAATCGCAACTTCGTTGCTCTTTTTTGGCTCTCATCACGAAAAATACACTACACAACTAGTATGGAAAGGTTTGTTTACGAAACTCGTTACGACCCTCACCTTCAGCTCAGGCCGTAAACTTCTAGTTTCGTAAATGAAACCTTTCCATACCCGTTACGTAATGTAATATTCTATAACTACAGAAGCCAACTGATAGATACTGAATAATCCCAATCCTTGAAAAAAAATTTCGTTTTCGTCGGATTCGTTAAAGATTTTTTGCGGTTTTTTATTGAATTCTAATATTTCATACGCTTTTAAGAAACAATGTCACCTATACTATTTCGTTAGTAACAGATGAATAAAATTTGGCTCCTTGCATTTACCTAGAAAAAACCCATAATTAAATTGTTCAGTACTTTTTCTTTAAACTATAAAGTCAACAATTTTTATATAAAAATTTTAATTGATAATATATTGATAAAATTATGTTTATTACTTTATGCACAAATGAACAACATAAAAATGAAATTATTTTCTGTGATACAAGTTTTTATTCCTTCCACTTCCTTAATACTACATTTTTCATTTAAATTATTTAAAGGGTCAGTAGTTAAATCCATAATTGTATATAAATTAGAATGATTAAAGGATGTGGATGTGATTTGAGGATCATGGATATTATTATCAATATCTGTTGTATAAGGATCGATATTATCAGATGTTAAAGAAGCATACATAGCTGCAGATATAGCAGATGTATACAAATCTTCTAAAAATTATAAATTATTGTAGTACAAATATTACAAGAATAATCTATTTGAAATTAATATTGCAGTTTTTTAAACTTTATAAATTATAATTAAAATTTGTTCAATTAAAAATATATTTTGAGGTTAGGATTCTTTATTCTATAATAATTTGTATGATACTTCTATTTTCATAACCTTATGATTTTCTAACATTCATACTTATATTTTATACTTAATTTCATTCATAAAGACTTTTCTCCTATAAAACTTCTTATATAAAACGTGTAATGGGAGAATTTGTTCCCTATCCCACAGTTACTATAATTTTAACTCTACAGTATCACCTCTGAATAACTCTCAATTTACTTATTATTTTTTTCTTAAATTTTACTCTGAATAGAAAATCTGAATTTATTAGCAATCAACTCTCTCGAGTGGATTCTAATCGGGTCTTCGTAGGGAACAATGACGAAACCACCGATGTAAACCAGCAACAAATAATTTATATATAATATAACACCACAATGTTAATAACATTTAAATAACACTGTTAAATAAGATAGAATAAAGAAGTAATTTTCACTTTATATTTATTTAAATAAATTTAACATTTCATTTTCCCGAAAATTTCTCGAAAATTGTGTAACGTATAAGACAATTGTGTAATTAAAACTCTGGCTCGACTTTATAAACTTTTCGATTGTAATTAAATAAAATTTAATTGAGCTCGTGAAGTTAATATTAATTTAATAATGACGGTTAAAACCGACGTTAAAATATGACGAGCAAAACGGCGACGCGCACTGATTTTAAATTCTCACTTGATAAACGTAAAATGGAGGACTCACCTTAGTAATAACCAGTGTTACTCTCCAAAATACAGCAATTTCCAACAAATTACTCTCCAATCTAAAATCTCCTTTGTTAGTTTTTACAAACTCCTCAGCTCTCTCAAAAATGATGTAATAATCTCTTTGGTGTGTAGTGAAAAATGGTAAAAATGGCAGCGTAAATTCTCTATGAAATTTTATCCTACTAAAGTGGAGTCAAGACTCAAGAAAAATGGCTCAACGAGCAGTACCCAACAAAGAAAAACCGACCAAGTATATCAGCCAAGATCCAATAGAGAAGTGTAACGATGGAGCGTCTTTTCTCGAGCTCCTTCCTCTTCATCCCTTCTTTCATCAATTACGTCATTAATAGAATAATGGTTGATTGGTTATTAATCCTTTCCGTAATTGTTATTTGTCAATTACAAAGGATATTGACTTATAACCAATCAACACCTTTCCTTTTTGGCGGCTTCTTTAATGTTAGCGCCCTCTATTTCTCATGCGCTCCATTTAAATTTATATTAAAAATCCTCTATATATCGAGTCTTGATAATTTTTCATGCCATTGTATCAATGTCTCTCTCTAGCGCTTGATTTCCCCTATCTTCTATCACTCTCGCTCTCGATCTCACGTATCTTCATATAAAAGACTGACACCGATTGATATTTTTACAATTGCCCATGTATGTATTCCTTCTATTGCTATTTCTACATTTACCCATGTATGTATAAGCCTGCTCTACAAACTATAGCTGGCTCCCTTTTTTCGCTGATCCTTTACTCTTCTTGCGAATGACTCGATTTCTGTCGCGAGTCGGTCACTTACCGACGCTTCCCTTTTACTCTCGAGCACGTGTTACAAATGTTCCGCGTCGTTTCCCGGTTTCGCTCGTCATCGCGTACCGCGAGTGTATTGTGCGTATGTACCTATACACCGGGTGTGTGTGTGTGTGTGTGTGTGTGTGTGTGTGTGTGTGTGTGTGTGTGTGTGCGTGCGTGCGTGCGTGCGTGCGTGCGTGCGTGTGTGTGTGTGTGTGTGTGTGTGTGTGTGTGTGTGTGTGTGTGTGTGTAAGTGTACAGGTGACAGTGCTGCGGCGTGCAAGTCGTCATCAAGAACATAAGATGGCGACGCACAAGAGCACTGTCACAGGTTATTCTTCTGCACATGTGTTTTCTTCTTTTAATATGTTATGTGCACTAGTGTTATGATGTTACAGCCATCACCGTAGCTTCAACTCCTAGTGCACTATAAGAAAACTGATGGTGACTGTGGTTTTTCCTTCACCACGTGTTCTGATGTGAGGTTAGGTTCCCCTTCCGCTCTTTCTCTCTCTGCGGTAAGTCGTCTGCTCATTGCTAATTTTCTTGTTTACCTCAAAACAAACAAAATAAATATAACTGATTAATTAAATTAATTACCAATCACTTTAGTAAGGGCATCTTGGCTCATATTTCTCTTTATTCTCTTTAATAAATAGTTTATTGTGATGCAATAAATGCATCACAAACATTTCATAAACTTTTTAGTTTGTGAAAACTTTTCACTAACAACCGGTATGCGAAATCCTTATTTACACGGAAACTCAACCACCTCAGTGAATAGTAGCAAGCGCTGTCTATAGTATCGGCGTATTTCGTTGTTACAAGGATAGGAGTGATTTGCTACCACAGAATGATTTCATCTACTGCTACTAAGCGTAACAATTCGCTACTTCTATATTGAACTGAAATAAACAGCAGCTCATAGTAGTAGCCCACAACAAATTTTTTTTCCGTGTATGTGAAAGCAATATATATATATGGGACGTTTCACGTCAACTCACCTAACAAAAAAATAGAATTCATCGAAAATCTGCGAAAATGTTCTATTTGATACCCAAAATATACAAAAAAAATTTTAGAGGTCCAGGTCAAAGGAGTCAGGATTTAAACGTGATGGAATTTTTCGAATTTTCCAAATTTTTTGCTAAATAAATATTTTAATGAATTTTTTTCTCAAAAACTATCAATTTTTCGTTAAAACTTAATAGAATACTTTATCTTGGAAATGAGATGTAGAATTCACATGAATTTTTGCAAATTATAATATACTGATTTTTATGCTTACTTGATCGATTTAGACATACTATTTAGTATATCTAAAAATCGAGCCAGTTAAATTGGCTTTTTAAAGTCTTATTTTTTTTGTTTTTTTATGAGGAAAAAATATACGAAGCCTCCAGTTGAGCAGCCTTCTCAAAGTTACTTAATTTTGCAAAAATGTATGAAAAAATCGTTATTTTGGATCAATGATGAGATTCGTGATTTTTTTTCTGAAAAAGTATTGATTTTTGGGACAAATGTATGAAAATGTTTTTTATTGGAAATCATGTGTGGATTATGAACATATTTTTACAAATTGTAATTTAAGACATTATGAACCATATATACTAAAAATTTAACAAAAAATAAATTTTAAAATTTCAAAATTTCATTTATAATTTGTGATGTTTAGCAAATAATGGTTTACAAAAATTTACATACATTTTACATAAAATTTCCAATAAAAAACATTTTTATACATTTGCCCCAAAAATCAATACTTTTGCAGAAAAAAAATCACGAATCTCATCATTGATCCAAAATAACGATTTATTCAGACTTTTTTGCACAATTAAGTAACTTTGAGAAGGCTGCCCAACTGGAGGCTTCGTATATTTTTTCCTCATAAAAAAACTAAAAAAATAAGACTTTAAAAAGCCAATTTAACCTGCTCGATTTTTAGATATACTAAATAGTATGTTCAAATCGATCAAGTAAGCATAAAAATCAGTATATTATAATTTGCAAAAATTCATGTGAATTCTACATCTCATTTCCAAGATAAAGTATTCTATTAAGTTTTAACGAAAAATTGATAGTTTTTGAGAAAAAAATTCATTAAAATATTTATTTAGCAAAAAATTTGGAAAATTCGAAAAATTCCATCACGTTTTAATCCTGACCCCTTTGACCTGGACCTCTAAAATTTTTTTTGTATATTTTGGATATTAAATAGAACATTTTCACAGATTTTTGACGAATTCTATTTTTTTGTTAGGTGAGTTGACGTGAAACGTCCCATATATATATATATATATATATATATATATATATATATATATATATATATATATATATTGCTTTCACATACACGGAAAAAAAATTTGTTGTGGGCTACTACTATGAGCTGCTGTTTATTTCAGTTCAATATAGAAGTAGCGAATTGTTACGCTTAGTAGCAGTAGATGAAATCATTCTGTGGTAGCAAATCACTCCTATCCTTGTAATAACGAAATACGCCAAAAAATAATAAGGCCCGAAAACATAAGACTCAAAATATAAGACCCAACCTAAAATGGCTACTCTTATTAGGAAAAATAATGTACTTCTAGAAACCGGAGAACTAAAATGTTTACCTTTTTAATATAATATAAGATTTTTGTTTCATTTTTTTATACTAAAAAATTCAAATAAAAAATTGCAGCTCGTTTTTTCATACTTTTCCCATGTAAAAATAATGAGATGATCACCATGATTATTATTCATTTGAATTTTTCATATAAATTTTTTATATGAATTTTCATATGAATTTTTCATATGAATTTTTCATATGAATTTTTCATATGAATTTTTCATATGAATTTTTCATATGAATTTTTCATATGAATTTTTCATATAGATTTTTACTATGATTTTTTCAATACATAAAAATGAAACGAAAATGCATATTGAATGTATGAAAAATTCATAATAACAATTAATATGAATTTTTTCAACAGGGTTGAAGCGGGCTTTACCTTATCCACGGTCGCCAGATAATATTTTAATTACCAAACAGGGTATACGTATTTTTTTATTTTGCTGAAATATCAAAATTGCATCAGATATGCACTTTTGAAAATTGCATACAAAAACTAAATGTTAAAACTGAAAATGTTGAGAATAACTTTAGAGGGCTATCATTTTACCAATTTTCAATGAATTCTGGTAAACCTTATTTTGTTTTATTATATTTTAAGCCCTCTTTAATTCAGTGCAAGAAATTTCAAAAAAGACTAAAAAATGACTAAGATATGTGCATTTTACCAAAAAATGCACTTTTTATGCACATGCATTTTTCTCGAAAAACCCATTTTTTTTTTGCTGAAATTTTTTGTGCTCATAGAGGACTAAATTACCTATCTAATGGTACTTGGTTGATCCCGTACTTATTTGTTTGAAGCGAGAAAAAAAATTCACAAATTTTATTGGTGAAAAATTTTTGTATATACGTTCGGAAATTTTAAGCAATGTAGATTTAAACACTATCCTTCTTTTAGCATTACCCAGGAACAACGATGTGGATGTAGAAGGTTTCTGTTCCCTTCGGGGTGCTTTTTTAAAGTGAGTTCCCCTTGCCTCTCACTGTTGGGATGCGTCAAAAATATAATTATAAATAATTACTTTTTTTTATTTTTGCACTTATTATTTTTAGTTCTAAGTGTAGCGTTACGATGTTTGACTTTTTTTTTCTTGTCTTTCACTTTAGTCAGTGCATGTATAGCTGTTCTGCCAACAAATATATGCGATTTCAATTCCCCAAGTTGTTTTAACCACATATGACTTTTTTGAATCCCATTATATTTAGGAACTGTACTCCATTCAATATTTTTTTCTTTTCTAAATTTTTCAATCTCATTTATTGGTAATAATATGATTTTGATTGCACTGGTGTACTTTTGAACCCAATTTATAAAATCGTCAGCATTTTGTATCGATTCTTCATGAACTCTTTTTAAGTTATGTGAAGTAGCATAATGCTTTAGAAGCCCACCTATTCCATCAGCGGCTCCTTTCCTATGACCAGTCGCAGAAAATAACCATTTCATTTGATAAGAAAAATGTTTGAATTCATGTAGCTGAAAACGATTTTTAAATTGGCTTGCAGCTTCATCTGATATAATAGTGACTTTAGTAACTAAATCATTTTTCATAAGATCGATAATTTTATTTATTGCTAATAGCGCATATGCAGTATCATGCTTTTTGTCGTCACTAACGATCGCAAAGCTTTGCGTTATCTCTCCTTGGTAACAGACTGCAGTAAAAATAGAAATTTAGTTATTTACCCAATGATTTCCCTGAACCGCTTTATTATTTATTACAGACCAATTTTCTGCAAAATCAACGTGGATAATTAACTTACTAGGAGAGTATCACAACTCCGGATCACGGATTTTGCTCAAACCTTGGGATAAGTTTTCAGATGACAAAATATGAAAAAAGCTAAAGTTATAGTCACAAACGCTCAATATTTCCCTAGTTACAGGCAATTAAAGAAAATCACTAAAAAAGTTACTAGATATTTAAACGCATATAGTTCTTTAGCATTGATAGCTAGAAACTTGACACTTTTTTTAATTAAAGCTGAGCTCAAATCCTTTCGAATTAGTAGTTATAGCATATGAAAATATTATTTTTTCCCAAAGCTATAGCGTAATAAAGATTGAACCCAATTTCAGCTTTTGTTATTAATTGTTTTAAAAAGAAAATTGAAGCCCAATCTTTATTACGCTATAACTTTGGGAAAACGTAATATTTTGAGATGCTGCAGGTGCTATTTCGAAAGGATTTGAGCTCAGCTTTAATTTTAAAAAGTTTCAAGCTTCTAGCTATCAATGCTAAAGAACTATATACATTTAAAAATCTAGTAACTTTTTTAGTGATTTTTTTAAAATTGATTTTAACTAGAAAAATATTGAGCGTTTGTGACTATAACTTTAGCTTTTTTTATATTTTGTCATCTGAAAACTTATCTCAAAGTTTGAGCAAAATCCGTGATCCGGAGTTGTGATACTCTCCTAGTTAGTAGGATCAGCTTTACCTTCTTCTTTTTCTTTTTTTATAGCTTCACGTTGAATATTTTTTATGTATACGTGAGTACTTGCTTTTAGTGCGCAGATTGAAAATTTTTCTTTAAAAACTGATAAGCTTACTGTTTGTTTGATAAGATTACCATTATCCCACAAAGCAAACGTAATTTCATCTTCACAATTTTCTTTCAGTTTTAACAATTTTAATGTGATACCCTCACTACCGGGGCAATAATTGCATTCTTGCAAGAAACACGAATCAGATGGTTCAGAACACAACATTGCGTTAGTTATTTCTGAACGAATTAAATCTAATTCAGAATTATTATCGCCTCTAAAACGAATTAAACTTGTAAGAAACAGTTCAAAATTTTCGCAATGTACACAAAGACAAGTTTCCTTCACAGGGCTTGTTAAGACGAAACTTGGTCTTAGACTATAGAATTTCGATTTTCCTATTTGTAAGTTTGGATTTTCTTGTCTTAATTGACTATATGTTTCTTTTAAGCTTCGAGTAAGAAACCGTTTAACTTTTTTAGTTTTTGTATTATTAACTTTAACAGTAACAACATCAGATTTATTTGGACTTTGTCTACTACAATTAAAATCATCATTTAAAAATATATTCCATAGCGATATTTTTTGTATTTTCATCAATAGGATGACCAGTATATGAATCTGGCTCCGAATAAACTCCTTTATTTTTCACGAGATTTCTTGATTTATTTATCATATACTCGCTTATATTCGAGAATAGTGAGCAAATTTTCATTTTGCTTAATTTTGAAGGTAGTAGAGTTAGAAGTTTCATTTTCTCCGAAACAGAAGAACATTTTTCTAAAGCCGATTTAAAATTTTCTACAAATTCGTTCCAATAGTTTTCAGTCGAACTTTTGTCCGATTCTATTGATTCAACTGAAATGCCATACGCATCTTCTAATTTACTTCCGACAGTAGCAGAAAAAGCTGAAATTAAAGATTTTTTCTTTTTAGATACGTAATTTTCTGTTTAATTTTTAGGTATTGCAGTTTTTCTTTTTAGCGGCGAGACGCATTGAGGTAAAATTGTATTAATACTCTCGTTTAATTCCTGTATTCGTTCGGGTGTCTTGGGGATAAAATCATCATGTTTTCCGCTATAAAGTTCAGTGATTTCATTTTCAGATGTAGATTCAAGATCACTTAAAATCATTTTTGATATGCGTTCATGGCGATTTTTGCATACATTAGTAGAGGCCAGTATCTTTAAATCTGGATAAAGCTGTGCCAAATTAATGGCCAAATCTTCCAACGGTTTAAAACGTAAATTTCTGCTTTTATAAACTACCTTCTTATGCATTTGAAAAAAATCGGGACATCGCATTCTTGTAGAAGAGTGAATTTCGGACATCGTAATTGCAGAGTTTTGTTTACTTTTTTACAAGTCCGAAAAGTACCTTTCAAAGCAGACGTAAGAATAACTAGCTTTTATATAACAATTCTAATATGCTGTTTTGGTTACGCGAGGTATTTGTCCGCGAATGAGCCTCCTATTGTCTGTACATCGAAACATACATAATATAGATATACACGAATAGAATTATTATTTTCCATTTTTTAATATTTATTTTTTATTACGAATTTATATATATATATATCACTATTGATGATAAATACATACATACAAAGGTAAACAAATAATCAGCGAAGCATGCGACAGCGTTGGAATGAACATTGCTTAAGACTTTCGAACGTATATACAAAAATTTTTCACCAATAAAATTTGTGAATTTTTTTTCTCGCTTCAAACAAATAAGGACGGGATCAACCAAGTACCATTAGATAGGTAATTTGGTCCTCTATGAGCACAAAAAATTTCAGCAAAAAAAAATGGGTTTTTCGAGAAAAATACATGCGCATAAAAAGTGCATTTTTCGGTAAAATGCACATATCTTAGTCATTTTTTAGTCTTTTTTGAAATTTCTTGCACTGAATTAAAGAGGGCTTAAAACATAATAAAACAAAATAAGGTTTACCAAAATTCATTGAAAATTGGTAAAACGATAGCCCTCTAAAGTTATTCTCAACATTTTCAGTTTTAACATTTAGTTTTTGTATGCAATTTTCAAAAGTGCATATCTGATGCAATTTTGATATGTCAGCAAAATAAAAAAATACGTATACCCTTATTTTTAGGGTAGAATAACATACTCCATTAGCGCAGTAATTGGTGACTTGAGTGTATACTGACTGTTCGATTTGAAATGGAATCAGCCTTTAAAATAGTTACTTTTGAGTTTTAAATTAATTATTAGTAATTTAAAATTGATATATATATATATATATATATATATATATATATATATATATATATATATAAACTAAATGATTTACATTATATTTATAAACTGTTAAAAATTGTTATACGATTTAATGGGTTTTACGTTAATAGGTATTAATTATATTGAAGTTTCTTGCTTCTAACGTCGCTCGGTTGAATTTTATTTCATTATAATGTTATCTATAAATGACTAATTTTAAGTAAATAAAAATTACCTCATTTTAATAATTTCTATATTGAAGTTTTGT
Organism: Anastatus disparis; assembly: GCA_017163975.1. Classification (NCBI taxonomy): domain Eukaryota; kingdom Metazoa; phylum Arthropoda; class Insecta; order Hymenoptera; family Eupelmidae; genus Anastatus; species Anastatus disparis. The sequence continues at coordinate 314,286 of JAFFSR010000365.1, read as the reverse complement.
ACTAAATTTAATATTTATATGTTCATGAAATATCTCGTTCCTAACGCTGCTTGGTTTTTTCGTGACATTTATAAAAAACATTTTTTATTTCTTTATTTTTTAAATTTCAAAGTATCTATTTTTATTGTTAAGAGTGTGCGCATATTTTAGGTGTAAATTTAGTTAAGGCTGTCGTGGACAGAAGCGCCCTCTTTTCTTCTCTCTCTCTGTATATGCGACGGTCGACCAGTGTGTGCTTGTCAAGCGACTCGTCGTGAGGTCTCCAAGCAGTGTCTGAGTCAAGTCAATCAATCTTTTTTATTATTGAACTATAATACGAGTGTCTTATATAAGGAGTGTGTGTAGAACAATAAATACTTTCTATAAAGCTTGTGTGTAATTTGTTGCAGTTTCTGCTTATTGTAATCTTTGATTACCTCGCCCCTTAAAGAATAAAACTCAATAGGTTATGGAAGCCCAGCAAGCTTCAGCTGCGCAAGGCCCGGCAACAGGGGAGATGGAGCGAGGTAAGAAATTAAAAGAAAATGAAATGCATTATGTACGGGAAAGGAAGATGAGGAGGAATTTCGTTTTGCTGCGAGAAAACGTAAAAACGGTTGGTGCGCGTTTCTCGGTGTCGTGGAATGGAGAAAGCCATGAGCGTGGCACACATGTGCATCGGTATATGTGTGGATATGCATGCACACGTGTATGTGTGTGTATGTATGTGAATCGAAATGATTATTGGCAAAGCGAGGTTCGCGTTAAAATTGGAGTTGACATGTCGGTTGGGTTTTTCTTTCTCGAGATTGGCGTTCTTTCTGGACTCTTTGTTTCGAGGCAAATCAATATGGCGGATTTGCGTCGATCTAGGAAAGAGACAGAAAGAGACAGAGAAAGAAGAACAGTGTAAAGATGGCGCGAGGCGTCAAGCACGCGCGAGAACGATGCCGCGCTTGTACGAGAAACGAGGAACGAGGAACGCGAACATGAATAAAAGATGGCGATACATGATATGGCTATACGAGTACGACATGTATATATATATGTGCTATATGAAAACTATGGGACGCCGTAGCATATAAAACATATATATCGAAAGTAAAAGCAACAAAGCTATTAGCAAAATTAATAAAATAAATAAATCTAGATTTATTAAAATTAATAAATTAAAAAGGAAATTATATTTATATATATACGCAATATAAAAAGGTTAATTTCTTTGAATTCTGTACAGAAAGGAAAAATCTGCTTCTTTTCTTGAAAACTCAAGAAGAAGCTTTTGGATTTAAGGACAGGCACGGCAACGAGGAAATGAGAGTTCTTATAAAGGAGAAACGAGTGTACTTCGAGACGGAGTCTGGAGTTTCATACACTCTAGGTATGTATGTATGCGTGTATGGATATATGTATCAGTGCAAAAGATTTAGGTGTGAGTGATGATACAAGTATACGTACGAAAATGCAAGTGTGTGAATGTGAACGTATATATGTATAGGAGAAAACAGGTGTATACATACATAGATGCATGTATGTATATACATATATGCAATTGAATTTAAACTTAATGAAGTTTAATATAATTGATTACAAAATAATTAATTACAAAACTAGTCAAAACTTCGCGAGTGAATACTTGAGTTCGGTATCTCACATCGAAGTAAACTAGTGACAATTTTAATGTGCTAAACAAAAAAAAAAAAATTCTTAAAGTTTTGATTCTGATACGACTTGTGTTCTGTCTGTCAGAGACTTAACGAAATAAGGAACAAAATGTTGATTTGATCTGAGTTAGTCAAAGCTCACTGATGAAAAGAAATTGAACTAATATTTAAATTCGTATATTACTTGTGTTCAGTAATGTTGAATTTTCTATTTATTATAAAACTGATTTATAGATAAGGAGTTCGTCACTGAGGAGCAATTGGAGGCTTTGGCTAAAGAGATAGCCAAAGAAAACGAGAGAGGTATGCCGTTGCTGATGCCTTACTGTCGAGGTGGAAAGAAAAGCAGCTGCGAAAAAGGAATAGAGGAGAAATCTGGAGGCAAGGAGGCAACCAAGGAGAAAACTAAGGAGAACGAGGACAACGAGGTCGAACAAGCCAACGAACGAGCAGAAGATGCTTCTGCGTCGGTATTGGGAGGTAAACAAAATCTAAAAATCAAAAGTATTGCAAATTGCAATTTCAATCTTAAGAAAATATTTTTGAACAGAGATAAAATTAAATTTGAACGAGAAATAGATAAAACAAGTCTTATACCAGATAAATATCTCACCTCTAACCATTTTACAGAAATTTTGAATCAGCTGACCGCTCTCTCAACCAGGTTCGACAGAGTCGAACATCGACTCGAAGAGTACGAGCAACGACTCGACACCTTCGAGAGAACGATGTCAAGACGAGAAGGAAGGTTCAGAGATTGGGCGAGGGAGAAGTTCAGCAATGACCTGAAGGAGCTGAGAGAAAAACAGGATGACGAGTTCGACCATCTCAGGACTCAGGTTTATAATGTTGATCATGATTTCAATTCAAATAGCTGCTCGAGTGAAAACGAGCGAGAACGTTGCTATAAAGGTTGTTGTAATTCTACGGAGATCGAAGGAGAACGAGTAACTAAAGCTGAAATATCTCGGATGGTAAGAGAGGAAGTGAAGGCGATGAGCGGAAATAACTCAGCTAATTATTCCTCAATTGAGTTAAAAGAAACCTTGAAGGCTGGTTTGATGAATAAATCCGTTCTTCGCAAATACCAATTGACTGAATCAATGAAGATGGATTATTTCATGGACTATCTTACATCCGAGTTACAAGCTAACGATCTTTTGTACGTGATTGATGAGTCTAAACAGCCAAACGATGATCTAGACGAGAGTGTAAAAGAAAAACACAAATTTCGGGTTCGAGACATTATCATCAACCACATTGATACGAATTATCATAGTAAAGTGGTGGACATTAAGGATCCGGTAAAATTGCTGAACAGACTTAAGGAGATAAAATTACGAGAACGAAATGTAACAACGGCCACAATCAAACGACAACTTTACGGTCTGCAATATAACCCGAACAAGGAGAAAGCAAGCGCGTTCCTAGATCGTTTTGATGAGTTAGTTAGGAATTACAACAACCTACCAGATGTAAAATCTCTGTCTGATGAAGATATACGAGATGCCTTTTTTAATGCTATCGTAGCAAACGTACCTCAGATTCAAAATATTGATTTTATGTACAAAACTACAACTGAAAAGGATTTAAACTATGATAAACTGAGAATGTACATTTTGCAGATGGAGAGTATTCAGAATCAGCTGAAAGGAGGTACGAGTGGAGGAGCTGCCGCTATGACAGCCACGAGTGATGTACGCTGTTACAGGTGCAACAAAACGGGCCACTGGAGTAAGGAGTGTCCCAGTGGAAACCTTCGTCTTTGTTACGAGTGTAACAAAATGGCGGACCACATTGGTGACAATTGCCCACTAAGGAGGCAGAGACGAGGAGATAACAGGTATGAAATTCGAAATAATAGTAATAATAAATTTCGAGGTGACGGGCATTACGGACGCGTACGTGGTTTTTAGAGAAAAACTAACAATACCGGAGACGAGTCTCGAGCAAAAAGAACTAAATTTCATGAAAAGAATAGTCATCACAATAATACTAATAAGTCAGTATATAACAATAAGAAAAGGAGTAACGAGTCTCGTAAAGGAAAGGAAGCTCATAAAGAGAACGGTAAGTGCTCGGGACTAAACGAGATAAAACGAGTAATCGATACAAAAGTCGAAAGTGCATGTAAAATTGCGCGACTAAATTCGAACGATAGGGGTTTGAATAATATCACGCAATTTCTTGCTGACTCCGGAGCAACTCAGCATTTAACTAATTCAAAATTAATATTCAAAACTTTTAACGAGAATTTCAGCGAGGTTAAATGCGCAAATAAAGATAGCGGCGCAAACTTAAAATCGGAGGGAGCAGGAGTAGTTCTAGGTACCACAGGTCAAAACAGAAAAATTATGTTGGATAATGTATTGTATGCAGACAGATTGTCAGATAATCTGCTTTCGTTACGAAAATTCGCTGATCAAGGCTTGAGCATCTATCTGGATAACGAAAGGATAGATATCTATGATCCAATGTCAAATGAATTATTTATTTCTGGAATATATCAAAAGCCTTATTGGATAGTAGAACTAGAGACGATTGAAAGGAGTGACGATATAAATTCTGCAACAAACAAAACTGTGGCATACGTAATCACGAGGAGTATGTCAGATGAAGAAGATACGGGTAACAAGGAGAATAAAGAAGAAAAAGAAAATAAGGAGAAACAAACAAAGACCAAAAGGATCTCAGACTTCAATAACACTCTGCGAGACAGAGTTATAAATAATACTGAGGAAATGGAAGAAACTGACGAGATTGTTTTGGATATGGAGCATTCAAAAACTACTGAGGTTGTTTCTCCCTACAGTAAAGCTATGATCTGGCACGCTAGACTGGGATACGCGTCCCTTAAATATCTAAAGGAGTTACAAAGAAAATATAAGGAGATTAAGGACTTAAAGGAGACAAACTTCGATGATTCCATACTAGATTGCGAAGTATGCATGATATCGAAGCTCAACAGACAACCATTCAATTCGACTAGACAACGAGCATCTGAACCACTCCAGATAATACACTCAGATGTAATGGGTGTAATAAGTCCAAGTACCTATCCAAAAGGATACAGATTTATATCTGTATTTATAGATGATTACTCCCGCCTGGCCATGGCATACCCAATGAAAACCAAGGACGAAACTGGTCAATGCTTGGAATCTTTTGTCAAGAGTGCTCGAAATTTATTGGGAAAAGATGCTAAGGTTTGTTACCTCAGAACAGACCAAGGCACCGAGTACACAGGAGGACACACCGTGGAAGTACTGCAAAAACTAGGAGCGGAGAATCAACTGGCTTGTCCTGATACACCTCAACATAACGGTGTTGCCGAAAGATTCAACCAAACCATTCAAAGGAAGGTACGAGTAATGATCTACGACTCAGGACTGCCAGAAAACATGTGGGATGTGGCTCTGGGATCTGCTGTGTTCGCATATAACAGATTGCCACATGCTTCTAATGATATGATGTCACCGTTAGAGAAATTTGCTCCTCATCACAAGATAGACATCACTCAACTGAAACGTTTTGGCTGCCTAGCTTACATGAAGGTGCAAAGGAAAACTGGTCCTAAATTTCGAGGTATTGGAAGTAGAACTGTCTTGGTTGGATACAAGGAAACAGGCTACGTTGTGTTCAAACCTGAAGAAGGAAAGTTCTACGAGAGTCGAGACGTCAGGTTCAACGAGAAGCTAGTCTTTGCTGATAAGTATAAACGTAGAGAACTAAATAACTGGGAGACAATGGACAGCGAGGTAAATCGTGATACATGGTTTACTGAATTCGAGAATGAAAAGGAGAATCAGACAACGAGAACGGAGGGAGTGCCTAAAAGAGGAAGAGGTCGTCCAAGGAAAGTGAAGGAGAATATCATTAATGAAGAAACTTTAACTGAAGAAACTACTACAGCTTTGATTGCTAAACTAAATGGAGACCCTGCCACGTATCAAGAAGCCATGTCATCAACTGATAAACAACGATGGAAGGAGGCTATCGAGGACGAATTAAATTCCATGCATAAAAACAACGTTTGGAGAACAGTTGATAGACCAGAGACGAGAAATGGCAAGAAACCCAACATCATTGATTCCAGATGGGTTCTGAGGAAAAGGAGGACCCAGATGGTAACACTAAATACAAAGCTAGGCTTGTTATCAGAGGCTTTAAAGATAGGAACGTTTATGACTTGCAGGAAACATACGCACCAGTTTCACGTCTGCCTTTAATCAGATCTGTGCTAGCCATCGCAAATCGATTCAATATGGACATCTGTCAAATGGATGTTAAAACAGCGTTCTTGAATGGCATTCTCAACAACGAAGTCTACATGGAGATACCTGATGGAGTAAACTGCACAGCAGAAACGAGACGAGACAAGGTGTGCAAACTTGAAAAGGCTTTATACGGACTGAAAGTCAGTCCCAAGTGCTGGAATGAAAGATTTCGTGCTACTGCTCTCAAACTTAATCTAAAGGTCTACGACGATGAGCCATGTCTATTTACTTGGTGCGAAAACAACAGACTTTTGATTCTTGTGCTTTATGTAGACGATGTGATGCTGGTCAGTAACGACATAGGAAAATTGAACGAGATAAAGCAAAATTTAATGAAGGAGTTTGAAATGACGGTCATTGGAGAACCAAAAGTATTTCTAGGACTGGAGATACACAGAGACCGAAAAGAGAAGAATCTTAGTATCAAACAAGAGAAATACATTGATAAAATGCTGATTAAGTTCGGATTTGATAAGGAACATCCTCAAAGGACACCTATGGTCACAAATCAAGTAGCCAACAGAGATAGGAAAGATCACGAGGAAAACGAGGATTTGAACACAATTATAAACACAGAAAATAGTTCAAATCAACCTTATCGAGAGGCTGTTGGCACTTTGCTCTACTTGGCTAACACTTGCAGACCAGACATTGCTTACGCAGTTAATGTTCTCAGTCGACATCAAATCAACCCATCTGAAAAGGAATGGAAAATGTTAGAGCGAGTCTTCAGATATCTGAAAGGCACAAAAGATATAGGCTTAAATTACTTTGGTAAAGGTGACTCTTTACAAGGATTTTCAGATGCGAGTTTTGGAGATTGTAAAGGATCTCTGACAACGAGTGGATACGTCATAAAGCTGTATGGAGACACTGTAGCTTGGAGAACGAAGAAACAGCAGTATGTTGCTCTATCAACTTGTCAGGCCGAATACGTAGCTATGAGCGACTGCTGCCAGGAGCTGATTTCCTTGTATAACTCTTTAAAAAGATTCCTTAAGAACGAGTTCACACCCATGGCTTTATGGTGCGATAATCGAGCTGCGGAAGCAAGTGTTAAAACTGGAGGAGGAGGAAAATTGAGACACATGACTGAGATCAAGGAGCATTACGTTCGAGAATGTGTCACGAGAGATCTGGTTAAAGTAAATTGGTTGGCTTCGAAAGAGCAAATAGCGGATGTATTGACTAAGCCCTTATCGTTCGATTTGCACGCTAAATTGATGAAATTAATCTTAAATATATAATATGTTTTATATAATCTTTAAACTGGTTCTCTGTTGCAGGAAGTAAAAATTTGAAGAAGTGATTGGGAGTGATGGACGGTCGGAGGTTTTCTTTTAATTTCCTTTCATTTATTTTAAAAAAAATATGCGGGAGGGAGTGTTAAGAGTGTGCGCATATTTTAGGTGTAAATTTAGTTAAGGCTGTCGTGGACAGAAGCGCCCTCTTTTCTTCTCTCTCTCTGTATATGCGACGGTCGACCAGTGTGTGCTTGTCAAGCGACTCGTCGTGAGGTCTCCAAGCAGTGTCTGAGTCAAGTCAATCAATCTTTTTTATTATTGAACTATAATACGAGTGTCTTATATAAGGAGTGTGTGTAGAACAATAAATACTTTCTAAGTTAAAGCTTGTGTGTAATTTGTTGCAGTTTCTGCTTATTGTAATCTTTGATTACCTCGCCCCTTAAAGAATAAAACTCAATATTTATGTTCATTTAAAGAGTTATAAGTTGTAAGTTATAAGCTATAAAATTATATGTTTTTTATATGATATATAACAATGAAACTATGAGATCTAAGCGCTGAGTGTTGAGAGTCAACTATAAATTTGAGTCTAAGATTGGAACTTCACAATCTTCACAATTCATTAAATGATAACTGATATTCGTCTACAATGTTTGTTTTCAAAAACATAAATTGAGTATTGAGTATTATTTGAATCTCAAATATCATTATTTGGGTATAAGTTGTTACCTTTTGACTGCTAATCACCCGAATAAATTAGGATCGAATTTATAGTTGACACTCGACATTCGGCACTCAGATTTCAAAGTTTGATTGTTTCGTGTTCCCTATAAAGCAGGCTTTCGTTTATAGGGAACACAGAACAATGAAACTTTGAGATCTGAGGGTTGAGTTCTGAGTGCTACACATAGAGAAATATCCTATTAAATTTTGGTTTACTGTATAGGAAAGAAGGAACAAACTTGCAAAATGAAAAAATAAAAACTATTCTAAATAAAAAAATTTGGTATAACTGTAGTAATTTTTGCTATAGTTCTATTAACATTTACTATATATATATAGCAAATTCTGCTGTTTGGTATAGAAATTTTTTTTTCTATACAGTGTAATAAAATTTAAATGGAATTCAGTAAAGTGATTTTAAATGTATCATGATGATATGATTTTTATTTAAACAACTTTTACGTCAATTGACATTTAATTATTACTTTTTTATATAAATATAAAAACTTAATATAGTCATAACTGCAATATAAAAATTCAGAAGTTAAGGCAATACTCTTTCACTTAAAAATTAGCCAATTTATACATTTTAATAAAATAAATAACTGCAATATGAAAATTCAGAAGTTGAGGCAAATACTTTTTCACTTAAAAATTAGCTAACTTATAAATTTTAATAAAATAAATGAAAATCTAACCAAGTGATGTATAGGGCACAGTAAATCAAGATAATTTTGAGTACTGAATAAAATTGAAAATAATTCGATTAAACATAATATAAAATAGTATATTATACACCGAGGGCGTACAGTAAGCAATGTACGTCCTGTGTGTTAGTTGGCGCCCAAGCGTAGCGAGGGCGCCACTTACACAGGGCATGCATTGCTTACTGTACTTCCAAGGTGTATATACAATTTTTCACTACATCAGGCGGAAAGTGCAATAAAAAATTATTTCAAAATAATAATTTATTTACTAGCACTAATAATAATACACTTTGTGCAAAAATAAATCATAAGAAATACATTGCTTCTATATCTACATATACGAGGAATAGCATGCTGTTCCTCATATATATATAGATATAGAAGCAGTGTATTTCTTATATCTTTTCCTGTTTGTTTTTAGCATGTAATGGCCCTTATGCCGGCAAAAAACTTTCGTATAAATACGAAATTGTACTCTGGCATGGGTTATAGAAATTACTATCAGCTGTGCACTGCGCAAGTCTCTGTGTAGACATTGTGATTTATAACATCAAAAAATTTTGCGACTGCTAATTGAAAATTCAAACGCAGTTACATATTTTTTTCAAATTAATTGTTTATTTAGATTTTACAAATAATTATATTCTAAATTTTAATAATTTGAAATGTTCAAAAATAAAAATTATGATTTAAAGCATTTAAAAAATTTATATTCAAATCAAAAAAATATTAGAACAAAGCTAAAAGACAAATATTAGTGTTCAAGTTTATTGAGTTAAGTGTAATGATATGCGACTCAAATATAGTGAAAGAGTTCTTTTATTATTAATATTCTGTGTTTTATTATCTCCCTTTTCAATTGTAATTGTTATTGTAATTGTTAATATGTGAATTCAGTTTTACATTATTAAAATAAAATAATGTGACATTCAATGTGAGACAATTATAAAAAAGATAAAACAATAATCTATTAAGTTTTATTGAAAAAAAACAATAATAAAGCAACATACAGTCTCTTTTGTACAGAAAGTAAAATCTAAAGTCTAATAGAAATATTAAAGTATATTTTTTTTTTTAATCATCTCATCAGTTAAATGTGAACAATGCTATTATTATTATTATTCAAGTTTTTTTTTTGTTTCATCATCGCACTTTTCAATTGTTATATAATTCCATTTGAATTAAATATTATTAGTTCTCCTTATATCAAATCATTATATCAAATCACTGTATCAAATCTCATTTCTAACTTCACTTTTTAACATTTTAAGGTATTTAACATTTTCTAAACGTTTATATTTTATACAATAATAAATTATGAATTATATAATTTATATTTTTTTAATCTTTCTTACTTGAATAATAATAATTATTGTTAACATGTAAATTGTATACTTCACAATTTTGCAAAAGAACAGGAGGTGAATTAGATGGATTTTGTTCTTTTTCGTCGACTGATGTTTTCATCTTTTTTAAACGAGGCTCACCAGAATCAGAATTATGATCATGTATAAGTTCATTATTCAAGTAGATTGTATTCTCATTATTTTGATATCCAGAAGTTGATGCAGAGTGCGAATGATCAAGAGGCCCATTTTGAACTTCACAAGTTGATGCTAAGTATGAATGATCAGTGGACACATTTTGATTTTTAGAAATTGATGCTAAATGTGAAGGATCCGGAGACACGTTTTGATTTTTAGAAATTGATGCTAAATATGAAGGATCCGGAGATACATTTTGATTTTTAGAAATTGATGCTAAAAGTAAAGGATCCGGAGACAAATTTTGATGTTTAGAAGTCAATGCTAAGTGTGAAAAGGCACATTTTCTTTCTGTTTATTATTTAGATTTGTTTTACAAATATTATTTTCTGACATAGACTCATTTGCTGGATCTTTTGATGTTGAATAAATAGGTTTTATTGGAGGATGCTTTAAAAAATGATTTTCTCGAAGAACTTTTGAGTTTGATATTGTAACGGGCGCGTTTTGCTGGATGCACGGTCGCCAGGTAATTTTAATAATAAATTACCAAAATATAGATTACAGTTACATTAATAAGTTCTTAACATGCATTAGTCACATAATCCATACAGCAAGATGGATTAAAACACCAGAATCGACGATCTCCTCCAGATGCTTTACTGTCAGAGATGCGATAATTGGTATTTTAATAATTATGTAAGGATATACAATCGACTTCCTCCAGATGCTTTACTATTGGAAGTGCGATATCATATCCTTATCATAAATGCAACTTATGAAAGTATACAATAATCGACGACGTTCGCTGGATGCTTTACCATTGAACGTGCGATAATGTGCACTTTAAAGATAAGATGCATTATTAACTTTCTTATCTGAAATTAGAGTAAACAGATTTAGTTTATTGAATTTAGAATAACTTTTATTAATTTTAAATTATTAGATTTATTTAATATAAACAATCCTTTTTTAAATAAATTACAAAGATACAATAATTTATTTAAATAAACAATTAAATGAAATGAGAATCTTTTAGTAAGCTAGTCTCTACATTTTGCCACGTAGAGAGTCGGATCAAGAATCCGATAGAATACATCTTAAATGTTACCTTTTCGAACATCTAAGAGAGAATGAGAGAGCTTGGATGGATTCACGCTCTTTTATATTATTTCATAAACCTTCTATGAAGTTCTATTTCTCACTAAAGAATTATACATTAGGAAATAGAATGTTCGATAAAATTCATTTTATATATTTGCCAAAGAAACCTTTAATTAAGATAAATATATTTGCAAAAGAAACATTCTATTTCCTTTACATTCCAAAAAACTATTTTTAATAATCTATTTTATTATTTATCATCTAGAAAAGCTAATTTTTTATATTTTAATTCCTATCTTCAAACTTTAAATTATACATATTATAGGAATTGGATGTTCTATTTATGTATAAACCATTATTTAAAAAAATTACATCTAATATATTTTATTATTAATAATCAAATATTGATAATACTTTTTCATTAACAGAAATAGAACATTCCATTTCTATATTCATTTTACTATCTCTGTATATATACATTTTGACTTATCTTCGTTATCGGCCTCAGTAGGTAACTATGAAGTCCTACTTATACCTTTAACGTAATTTAGATTTATTATTACAGAAGATCATTCTATGTCTTAAATAATGTTCATTTATTTATAAAACATTCATATTCAATTCAATAATTCCAAATAGAATTTATATGAGCCGTTTCAATATCATGTCAAATACTTGTCTTTTATTTGTCGTTGAAAAGTCTACATAGACTTGAGCTACACTGTCGATGATGAAGTTTCGAGAGAGATATGTTTTTGTTTCATTTACTGATATTATAAATTGATTGTTCGAGAAATTTCTTGATCTCAGATAAGGTTAGAATTTTAGACTTTTTTGGAATATAACCTTTAGATTTGTTCTTCAACGAAGTCTTTAACAATTGAAATTTTTCAAGGTTAATTCCTTCTTTTATAGTTAACGTCGCTTTTAATTTTGACCATATACTCCCAAGCGTAGGTGGTTTGAATTTTTAAGCCAGTTCCTCAGAATAAACCAAAAATATCTTTTCATCAAAAGATGCTGAATTTTGATTTTTCCATTTCATAAAATCTTCATAAACTTTTAAATACAAATCTCTTGATTTAATTGGCAATAAATTATCTATAACTAGCTGTGCTTCGTTTTCGAAATCGCGAATCAGTAATTCGGAATCAAAATTTTCAACATCAGATGAATCTTTCGACATCTTGCTGAATAAAATAAGAAATTCTTTTAATCGTATTTATGAATAAAATATCTATAAGTAATAAAACTTTTTAATGTCCGTCTTCAGTTGTGACCAGTACTGGTTGTGACTATCGATCGAGGCCTTAGTCTATGCTTATAATACATAAATGGGTTCACGCTTGGAAATTACCTAGCCGTAAAGTTATGCCTAGGTCGTACATAGGTTACTTTAGCGCCCCTTTAGAGGGCGTACTTTTGCACTTTACGCGTGGTGTGGTAAAAATATATGTACACGTGTGCTTAAAGTAAAAAAGCGTATAAGTTATTCCATCAAGTGACTATTTCTTACTGTGCTTCCATAAGAAAAACATAGATAGTACGATATTTAATATAAATAAACTGAAAACTAGGAACTGAGTAACAACTATAATTTCCAGACCTTAATATATTGCCATGAATTTAAATTATGAAATTAATTTTTACGTGAAACATGCTTAAAAAAATGTTGTGCTTATTTCTAATAAAAATACCTCTACAAATGTATTTTATATATGGGTAAATCCACCGTAGTTTTGACTTTTCATGTGACTTTTTTTAAGCAATTTTCAAATAATTACTATTCTGTTACATTAAAACGCACATAACTGTATTTGGCTTTAAATTGTCCGTTTTGAATCTAAGAAATATACTCCACTTTTTCGCAAAGCTACATTGAACGGCACCGTCAAAATTTTCTAAAAAGTATCAAATTTTTAACGAAAAATCGAGATTTTTGCATAAATAGTATAAAAAGAAGTAGAATTTTTGAAGTCTTGATGAATTTTAGATCATGCCGTTCAAGTAAAAAAAACTGTAGAACTATTTTCCTAATTAAAAAACAAAAAATCTAAACCCAAGTAGAGTCATGTGCAACACCGAAGAACTCAGTAAATACAATTCAAAATATGTATGTTGCCTTGAAATGAAAATCGCTATTATCAAATCTATTTGAAGTTGCACGTGACTCTACTTAGGTTTAAATTTTTTGTTCTTGAGTTGAGAAAGTAGTCTCAGTTTTTTTAAATATTATTCAAACAGCATGATCTAAAATTTACCAAGACTTCAAAAATTCTACTTCTTTTTATACTATTTATGCAAAAACCGTAATTTTTTGTAAAAAATTTGATACTTTTAAGAAAATTTTAAAAGTGCCGTTCAATGTAGCTTTGCGAAAAAGTGGAGTATATTTTTTAGATTTAGAACGGACAATTTAAAGCCAAATACAGCTATCTGCGTTTTAATGTAACAGAATAGTAATTATTTAAAAATTATTAAAAAAAAGTCATATGCAAAGTTAAAACTACGGTGGATTTACGCATATATGAAATACAAAATTTAAATAGAAAAAACCATAAGATTAAAATACACATTTTTGGTTAATTTTAAATTCGAATATTTCAGAATAATAAAATAACTATTTGCAATTACTTAACAATCCTTTTTGCATTGTAACCTCTACTCTGTTCCTAACCCTGAAAAAGGTAGCACAAAGTGCTCATATAGAAGGTAAGGATAAGGAATAAGGGTATTTTAAACTAGACCCGTTTTTAGCACAGGCGTCATGCTGTGGCTAGTCCGGGGTCTTTATGTTTTTGTGGTTAGTTGTTAGTAAGGGCCTCTCATAAGCCATAAAGCTCCAAAGACTCACAGTCTTGTAAAGAGCATTTTCTATAAGTAATTTCAATTAAACTAATATTTAAAGTATTTATTTATATTAACACTTTCTTTCCACTATTAATATCAGGTAAACTGAGATTAAACTTAAGTTAAAACATTTTAATACATTCACAAAGAGAAATATAAGTGAATGTAATTATTTAATTAAATTCTACCAAAAATAAAACTTTGATTTTTAATTTAAATAGTCATTTCGTTGTTACTGCTACCGATTCGGAGCTGGTGTTTATCCAGCTCCTCGTGGACCTGCAGAACAATCGAAAATAAAGAACACGAATAAACAAGTATTAAATTCAAATCGAACTTTATTAAGTGAGAGCTGGCCAAAGAGTGCCGTACAAAATTAATCACGACGACTAGATCGCTTTCGCTTGAGCCGCCGTCGCCGCTGTCTTCCTCCTCGTACATTTCTTCATTTTGTAGGGGGAAGATTGCGCTAATTTTAGCTCGCGTTCTGCGCGGGTTCAGCGTTTCCACATTATATTTCTTACACGGAGCCTCTCCTCCTCGAATCCTGTGTACTGTCTAAAGAGGGAAGAGATCTTTATTACCTATCTATATCACAATACAGGTACGCTTGCATGTGTGCCGGGCATACGTCATCTTATAGGCGTTTATCGGCACACATACAAGCGCGTACATATCTTATATTAATTTCTATCTCGCGCATCAGTATAATGTTTAATTGTTACACCGCGCCGACGCACGAGATAGAAAGAGACACAATTATGATTTTATTCTCTTTGCTTTTAACATGACTATTTAAATTTGAGAGAGAATAATTTTCATTTTAAGTTTATTTTATTCTATTCTTTTTATTTTCTTATTCTTTCTCAAATTATCATCATTTATTAACTTTATTGTTCAACTTTTTCTCTCTTTAATACGTGAGGTCACAGCATCTAATATAAAATTTTAATGAGATACGAACATTACAAAGTGTATGTCTCACAATTAAGGTTTGCATATCATAAATATTATAATTTTTAGAAAATTCTTGATATTAATAGATTATTTGAAAAATTTAAATATTTTTTCATTGATGACAAGTAACTTTTCAAATATAGTTAAAATAATACTGTAAATGTCAATCAAATTACATTTTCATCAAAATAAATTTTAACGCTATAATTATTAAAATAAACATTTTTATTTAACTACAATCTATTGTAATAATCATTTTTTCAATATATATATATATATGTTACGACCAGATTTGTTTCGGTCGTTGAGTTCACAAAAAGAAATAAATTTCTTTTTATTGGGAACCAGTTTGTAGTCCCAGGATTTACCTGTCACCTTTTAACTAAATATTTATTAAAATTAAAAACGCTGCCAAGTGCTTTAGCGGAATGCTTTCTCATAGAGCTCTTTGAGTTTCATTAATTTTTTATATTTATTTAAATGTGATTTCAATATATAACTAGTGGGCATATATTTGCACTTGACTTATGTAATTCTTATCTAATTCTGGGGTAAAGTGCTGCTGCAAAGTTCTTACGGAACACTGCTTCAATTCTGCTGCAACCTTTTTCACTTCTATTAGATTTGCACATTTGAATGAGCGTTATTTTCACTTGTTCAACATCGTAGTTATTAATATCTGTAATTTTTTCTTCTTCAGCAATATCACTATGAATTATTATTTTATCAAGGTAATTCTTCAAACTTACAGTTCATGTTTATAGCAACTTTACGACAAATTACTTTTAACATTGAAAGAGATTTTTTAACAAAATTTTAAATAGGTGAATGCCAATAAATGAGCATATTGGCATGATGCTGGTACTGTTTCTGTATCACTAAAATTATAATTCAATAAGGTTAATTCGAATGTTAACCACTACATTTTATCCAATAAAATACAAGTATTATCATCGATAACATTATATCCTATAAATGTTACAAGACCTTTTCTGACTTATTGAGATATAATTAAAAAATTCATTTTTTAATATATAGTTACGTTTTCACGTTAATGATTTATTATCTTGTGGATATCTTTTTATCACAACTAAGCTTCGTAAATCCAAGTAGTCAATTTTAGTAACGGTAATTAAATTAACAAGATGATAATTAAAATAAACTGATAGATTTATTATTACGTTAATCGAAAGAGAGAATTGTATTATAGATATATTTGAGTGAGCGTCTTTTTTTAATAGTTCAACTTCATAATTATTAATATCTGTAATTTTTTCTTCTTCTTCTTCAAATGTTTTTTCCATTTATTAAAAAACAATTTAATTTATAATATTTAATAATGATTATATTTAAATACTTTATTGAATGTAATAATACAAGTCAACATCTAAATCAGTAGTACTATTATAAATTTTCAAGAGTAACTCAGAAATCAAAAGAAGTGATCAAAAAGCTACGCTAATAAAATTATTTTTTTTAAACTTGGTTTATAAAGACAGTAGCAAATAACTTATATACAAATTTTAGAGCAATTCTATCGAGTACTTTATGTAAAATGGAAAAAAACTGAAATATGAAAATTTTCTAAAATGAAAACTACGCTAAAAAGATCGGTTTAGAAAAGTTATCCTTCTTTTGGCAGATGTAAATTATTCCCATAAAAATCTCAAAGCAAATTCATCAATCAACTTACGTAAAATACAAAAAAAAAAATTAAAAATCGAAAATTTTTTCAAATTCTTAGAATGGCTCTATAAAAAAAAATACACTATGAATACAAATTTTCAATAGCTTCCCGCCTAGTTATACAAAAACATAGATAGTATACAAAATTTGAAGCAAATCCATCGAGTAATTTTCGAGATTTAACTGGTTAAATAAATAACATTTTCTTTTCAAAATTTCTTTTTCAAAATTTTAAAAATGCTCTAAAATTAAAATTACGCAATGAAAATCAATTTTTGAAAATTTCCCTTCTTTTGGCAGTTGCAAATAATTTTCCTGCAATTTTTAGAACAAATCTATCGAGAACTTTACGTAGAATAAAAAAAAATAAGAAAAGAAGAATCGAAATTTTTTTTAAATCTTTAAAATTCTCTAAAATTGTAACCACGCTAAGAAAATTAGTTTTCAAAAGCTTATTTTTTTCAGATAATAGCGAATTTATTGTATAAAAATTTTGGAGAAAATTTGTAGTATGGTTAACGCAAAAAAGAAAATAAATGAAAAATAAAAATTTTTTTGAAAATTTTCAAAGTGCTCTAAAATTAAAACTGCACTGAGAAAATTAGTTTTTCAAAGCTCGTTTTCTTCAGACAGTAGCGAATTAATTGCATACAAATTTTGGAGCAAACCTATCAACTGGTTTTTGTAAAATAGAAAAAAATTAAAAATAAAAATTTTTTAAAAAATTTTAAAAATGCTTTAAAATTAAAAGTGCGCTAAGAAAATTAGTTTACAAAATTTTTTATACTTTTGGCAGTTGAAATTAAGTTTCATACAAATTTTCGAACAAATTCTTCGTGTAGTTTACGTAAAATAAAAAAAAAATGAAAAATCGAAATTTTTTTAAAATTCTTAAAATGATTCTAAAAAAAAACTACGCTAAGAAAACCAATTCTTAATAGCTTCCGTACCAGTTCATCAAAAAATTGAATTGTATGGAAAATTTGAAGTAAATCCATCGAGTAGTTTTTAAGATTTTATTGGCTTAATAAATAGAAACATTTTTTTCAAAAATTTCAAAATGCTCTAAGATTAAAACTCAGCTAAGAAAATCAGTTTTTAGAAATTTATTCTATCCGGGCAATCACAAATAAATTCCATGCAAATTTTGAAGCAAATTCATCGAGTAGTAAACAAAAAAAAACCAAAAAACGAAAAATCGAATTTTTTTTTTTTTAACTTTAAAATGAAAACTACGCTAGAAGAACCAATTATCAATAGCTTCCCAGCAAGTTCGTCACAAAACTAAATTCCATGCAAAATTAAAAGCAAATCCATCGAGTAGTTCTCGAGATACAGTTTACTAACTAAATTCATACATCCACACACACACACACACACACACACACACACACACATACATACAGATATTTCCTGGAAACCACTTTTTTCGACTCACCGAGTTCAAATATGTAAAAATTAATGAAAAAATAGAAAAAAAATTTTTTTATCGATACAATGCTTTCTCTATGAGAAAGCAATTCTAATTTAGTTTTAGAATAACCAAATTTTTATAAAAATTAATATTAAGTTTTAATTATTTAAATAAATTTCTCCCTTTGTGTTTTCTTTTTTTTATTTTTTTAATTTAATAATTAATACACATTTTATTATTTATTAAATATAATAATTTTCTTACGATTCAATATTCCAGGAAGAGAGGGAGAAGATATATAAATGTATCCCTTGAAGTTCCGTCCTTTAATCTCCGCTTAATTTAACTTATTCCTACACGGTTAAGTTATCCGTGGCCAGATTAGGTTAGATTCTTGAACTCTCGGTCGTCTAGCGCTCAGCTAATTTATTCGTTTATGTCGTCACTTGCACTTGCTTGTCCTTTTCACTAAATATTTATTTATATAAATTTTTTTTGTTATTATTTTTTTTCCGTGAAATAGGTTTCTAGTCTATTTATGCAAAAATTGTAAATTTATATTTTTCTATATTATAATTTTTCCTATTAGCGAAGTAGGTTTCTAAGCTACTTCCTAATGAATTTTATGATAAATAAACTGATTTAAAACTAACACTGACTTTATCTCAGCGGACCAGCAGAGCCGACTCTTGCGGTTGCTATCGTATTATGACAAAAGGCGAAGAGTGACGTAGGGGGCTATTTTTATTGCCTTGCGCCGGGCGATCGAGAGATGGAAAATCCAATCAAAACCTGACATGCAGCTGAAATTTCTAGAACAGAAAATCGTTCGATTGTTTTAGAGTTTATTGGCTTGCTTACCAATGAATTCTTGTACTTTCTTCTCCGTATCTTCTTTACATTTGAAGTTTTCGCAATTTTTAAGAATGCTGACTCGGGACATCGCATGGAACTACTTTTCCATATATGTGATAAATGTAATAAAAATAGATTAATGAATAATTCCAATCTTTAATATAATCCATTCAACAATTTATAAGGGTTTAGCTCCATGGGATGTCACATATATATATTAAAAAATATTAATTTCATTTGATGAACAGTTATATAAATATTATATATTTATAATTGTATTACTTAATTTATTAAATTAAAATTTTATTCAGTTATCATTCAGAAAATAAAGTATTAAAGTTAGTTTTCATGAAGATATATTATTTAAAAAGTTACTTGTTAACAATTTCTTAAAAATAACATACATTTAACCTTAATTACATTTTCATTTGTAGACGTGTTTGTATTTAAATGAATTGTCATTCATACGAAAATTGTTAACAATCAAATATATTAAAATTCATGTCATTAAAGCAATAATATTTTTATGAAGAGAAACATATTAATTTTTAAAATATATCAAATTACCTCATTTGAAAAATTATCATTACATGATATAAAATTATTTTTATTAATATCGTTCTCACATAAATTTCATAAATTACAATCTTAAAAAATTATTTATTTGATATTAAATTTTTTTTCAATAATCAATCATAAAGATTGGGAAATATATGAAATATGAATCAATTTTTCTGATTATGTCTATAATTATGAATTTATATTAAATTTAGATTTCGCCAAGCTTGAACTATTAGAAAAAAACTCACAAATGCATTTATTCGTAGAACAAAAAAGATCATGGCAATGTATCATAAACCAAAGAATTCGAATCATAAAACAATTTTAATGGAAATTGACAATGACATTTTAGATACAAATTTTTTAAAACCAGATAATGATATAATGGAAATCGATGATTTCCACTTAAATTATAACGATAGTAAAATTAGGACTGTTGAGATTAAATTAGATGAAAAAGAAAAAGAATAAAAAAGAATAGATGAGAAAGAAGCTTCATTTGTCACAGGACTTAATGGGAAAATGATAACAAAACGATCACATGAATATAAAGAAAATTTGGAAAAAGACAGTATTATGAAAATGCAAGAAAAAAAAAGTAATGATAAATTAGAACTAAGACGAGTTCAAAAAGCTTTATGTAGGAAAAAAGCGTATATAAAAATGCAAAAAGGACAACCAAATAAATATAACAGAAATTAGAAAATACTAAGATAACAGCATTGAAATTTAAGAAAAAAATGAGTACTGATAAATTGGAACAAATACGTGCGAATTAGGCTTTACGTAAGAAAGAAGCTTCTATGAAAATTATAGAAAAACAACCAAAAAAATATAAAGAAAAATTATAAAATACTAAGATAACAACATTGAAATTCAAGGAAAAAGTGAGTACTGATAAATTAGAACAAATACGTGCGAATGAGGCTTTACGTAAGAAAGAAGCTTCTATAAAAATTATAGAAAAATAACCAGAAAAATATAAAGAAAAATTATAAAATAATGAGATAACAACATTGAAATTTAAGAAAAAAATGAGTACTGATAAATTGGAACAAATACGTGCGAATGAGGCTTTACGTAAAAAAAAAGCTTATATAAAAATCAAAAAAAAAATTTCAAATAAATATGAAGAGAAATTAGAAAAAACTAAGATAACAAAATCGAAATTCAAGGAAAAAATGAGTATTTATAAATTGGAACAAATACGTGAGAATAAAGCTTTACGTAGATAAGAAGATTATATAAAAATAAAAAAAGGAAAACAACCCAATAAATATAAAGAAAAATTAAAAAATACTGAAGTGACAAAAATTAAATCAAAGATAAAAAAAGGTACTAATAAAATAGAACAAATACGTACAAATGAAGCTTCACGTAAGAAAAAAGCTTACATAAAAATGAAAGAAGAACAACCAAATAAATATTTTTAAAAAATTAAAAATATTAAGATATCAAAAATAAAATCGATTGAAAATAGAGATACTAATAAATTAAAAAATTTGCATAAAAAAAAAATTACGCAAAAAAGAAACTTATAGAAAACTTATTAATAAACAATATAATGAATATGAGAGAATGGTACAAATTGAAAATAAAAAACTGGAAAAGGCCGATATTATTTACAAAACACAAGTAAAAAATGCTTGTTACCAATTAAAAGAATCACACACAAGGTGTAAACAAATAGAAATCGATGACAATAAACATATTAATAATGATACTACAATAAATAAACCAATAGATGGAAAAAAGCGAAATTATAAAATATGGTTCTTAATAATCAAAGACATTATTTGTAAAGTGTAAACGATTAAAAATTGAAGACCTTAAAAATCATCATGAATAGTACATTATTGACCAAGGATGCATATTGATCATTCTCGGCAAGTGCGAACTTTTGGGGCCGAGCGTAGCGAGGTCTCGAAAGTTGCACGGACTTGGATGTTCAATATGCATCCATGGTCTAATATCTTATTTTTTTGTCCTAAGGCTGAGACATTTAAAGTTTTTCCGTAGACGCAAAATGGTTATTTTGCGGCCTAGGGCAAAAAAATTACAATAATAGTAATTATAATAACAATCATAATATTGTATTATAGAAAGTTATTGATAAAACAATAAAGGAAAAAGTAGAAAAAAAATTAAATGAAAAAATTATAATTGAAACTGGTTGGTTGTATAGCGAATGAATATTTGGATGAAAATCTCATATCTGAAAATTACATTGGTTTCACGAAAAATACATAAGTTTATTGTAATGCGAAACATTTTGCTTTTGAATATACTAAAAGTAACGATTTCTTTAATTGTTGTCATAAAGGTAAAGTAGAATTGCTAGAAAATCCTCCTTATCCAAGAACAATTTAAGTTTTTAGCAACTGAACTAACGGAAGAAAGTATTCATTTTCGACGAAATATTAGGTTGTACAATAATGCTTTTGCATTCGCAAGTTTTGGTGCCAATTTTGATACATTACCGGGTAAAGGACCACAAGTTATTAGAATATGTGACAAAGGGTACCCTGTGTTAAGATATAGTCAATTTTGCCCTGTCCCTGAAATTTTAGTTTGACCTTGAAACTTTGTTTTGGATGAAAAAAAAATAGTTTTTGTCATATTTGCAGACCGCGACCCTCCTCCCCCTGTCCACAGCATGTGAAAAATTACTTTTTCGCTATTTATTTTTTTCTCCGCATCTAGTCAATAAAAAAACCCCAAGAAAATCGTGCTTATAGCTTAAATGGTTACAAATCATGTAGAATTTTTTCATAAAGATTTGATGATGCTATATAACCTAAAAGGATGAAAAAAATTCAAACCCTTTCTATTTTCACGGGAAATGCGGTGCAGGGCCAATTCTTGCAAAAAAACTTGTATTTTGTTTAAAATTACTTGCCTGAATTTTTCCAGATATTTCCTGTTGGTGCGCCATAGTTAAAAATGCGAAAAACTCATTTTTTCGATGTTTTTGGCTGATTGTAGCTCATTTGCAGACTTTGTATCATTATTTATATTATGAAATTGTATTCTAGAACTTTATTTATGAATTTAATTATGTAATCAAGTTAGAAAAATAAGATTTACAAATATTCGCATCATATTTTTGCATGAATCCACATTGTAGATTAGGTATTTAAACACTTCTTTCATGATTTTGTTGATATTTCACTACTTTATATGTGATAAAATCTTTTAAATATTATATTGCTTTAATAGAAGAAAATATTTTGATAAATAAGTCATTTCACAGGTACAGCTATATTAAGTACGGTCAAAATATCAACTTGAGATTACATATGAATTTATATTTCGTAAGAAAAACTTATCAATTCAAACATTATCATTATAATTTAATAATATGAACCTTGACTTTGGCATTTATAACACTATGTAATCTAAATCTGCACTTGAGTCACACTTTTGCGAGAGCCATGTGGTCTATTTTTACACTGTGTAAAAAAATGTGAGCATGCGAGAACATTGAAATCTTGTTTGCATGTCTCATATTAATATTACAATATTAAATATGTTTTTGTTAAAAAGCGCATATTATTCGCAATTATTTTATGACATTTGCAATCGTTTTAAAAATCATGAATAAAGTTTGCACTTATGTCATGTATTGTATTACATTATCTCCATTGACATAGGTACAAATCCAGTAACGTAACTCGAGTAACAATCGTTAGGCTGGAAGTTATAGTCTTTACTCAGCTCTCAGATATCTATCTATGTTCTTACTCATTTTCCATAAGAAGAACAAGGATAGAATATTTAAGAACTGAGTAACAACTACAACTTCTAGCCTTAGACTTGAGTTGGGTCTATGATTCCGAGCCATAAAAAAACATTATGGCCCGAATTCATAGTCGTGTCTTGAGTATTAAGTATGACTTAAAACTTAACTTTTGTTACTTGAGTATCAGCTGTTACTTCAATTAAGTGCTACATGAAGAGGTTATCACAGCTAGTTATGAAACAAAATCACACAAATAAGATAGTCGTCGGTAAGGATGTAACACTCAATTGAAGTAACAGCTGATACTCAAGTAACGATACTTAATTTCTATATCTATATATATGAGGAATAGCGAGTTGTTGCCAGGAACAACACGCTTATTATAGATATAGGAGCAATGTATTTCTTATATCTGTTCCAGTTCTTTTTCTAGCGTGTAATAGCCCTATATATTATCAAAGCTTTTAAAAATTTATGAAAATGAAATTTTTTTTTTTTTCAAAGTTAATTATATAGAGGATATTGTCCTCTATATAATTAACTTTTTTCATATAATGATATCAGATAGATTCTAGCCCAGTTCCCGTTTAACACATTACATCAGGCTAGCCCATCTAACACACCATACCAGAATCTTTGACTACTCCTCGATTGTCGGCCATTTTTGTGACCAACAACAACCGATACCCAATGAAATCGGATATTTTTAATAGTCACACGATATTATTAGCACATACACTAATTTTTCTTTTGACAAAAAAGTCAGTACCTGGCCAGTATTCGAACCCATGCTCACTGCCCTGTAGGCAAGAGCTCTATCCGTTACGCCACCGCGCTCTCTTATGAAAATGCAATAGATAGACCAGATATTATAACAAAAGCATTTTATCAAAAAGAAGAAGAATTCAAAAATTCAGTAATTAAAAAGTGAATATGAGCAAAATGTATTGCATATAGTTATGTAATTGAATTTCAAAAACGAGGATTACCGCATATGCATGTGTTGTTACTCTTAGATAAAAATGATAAATTTGACATTCCCCAAAAAGTTGATAAAATAATAAGTGCAGAAATCCCAAATAGAGGTAATTATCCATGACTATATGGGTGATTCTATTCTCACGGGTAATCACATGTAATCGTTTAATAAACTATCAATACAAGGTTCAAATATTATTAACCATAAATTTTCCATATACTTTTAGCTTGTAACTTTATGACCCGTTGACTTTTTAATCGCTAATTTCAATGTAGCTTTTGTAGGGACCCTCAGAAAGTATAAAAAGTAGTCTCCCCTGTTTTTTTAAACGTTGTAGAGATACAGGATAGATGAATTAATACTTCTGAAAGATCAAAAAATATTTTTTTCCATCCGTACATACATTTCAGCAGAATGGTTGAAAAAAAAAATATTTTCTTTGACTCTCTGTTATTATAAAAAAAATGTATATTTTTTCATAGATAAAAAGCAATAATGATAAAAAATGTTATATTTGAATCTTATGAAAATATAAGCTATTTCTATCACACGGAAATATTGTTATTATATGTTTATTTCGCTAAAAAATTGCTTTGTTGATCATAGAATACATTTTTGTTTACGTGTAAACATCATTTCACTTATAAAAGCTAAGTTACCTTTTTACTACGTTTTTTTTACGGTAATTCCCCTGGCTCTAAACATTTAACTGTCACAGATGATATAAGCGCATATTCAAATACGTAACAGACGTTTAAGAAAGTAGTAATGTACAACTAAAAAAGTTTGTATAGCAGTCAATGTTGGAGACCGTTTACTCGGTAAAAATTTCATCAAATTATCAGGTAATCTCCCCTGGCATATAATTCCCCTGCCTTTTTTGAGATGCACTCACAAAATTCTAATTAAATAATAAAGTCAACAATTTTATTCATGAATTTCATACCATGAAGTGTTAAATTATTTGTACACTTGAAATTTAATACATATTATACTGCTTATAATTTGTATATATTCAAAATCGAATATTTATATATTTGTGGAGAATTTCCGAGTAAGCACATTCTTAAATCTTTTTGTAAACAATCACTGTAGTCATATTTACATACTAAACTTTATACTACGTATATACTACAAATAAATAAAGCGAAATCAAAGGTTACATTGTAGTATTCAGAAGATAAAAATATCAGTTAGTCATTAGCCTTGATGAAGAGTTTGTCGTTGATATCAAAGTAAGTATATAAATATTTAAATTTAAATAAAAGTCTTTGAAAAATCTGAATTGGAAAATCTATAAATTGATAATATATTATTTTAGATTGAATTGGTAATAAAATGGTTTCTACACGTGGACTTGACGAACTTCCTACTAATCCTTTATCATCAAGTACACTTAACTCCACTCCCAAACACAAAAATAATGTTATTATATATCTTTAAAAAGCAAACTTTCTCAAGTATGGATATATTTGTTCTTTAACTTTCTTCTAATAATGTTTAAAAATACATATTTTTGCTGTAACTCGTCGTTTTTTATTTTTAAAAATTCATGCATACATGGTAATAGCTAATCCTAAAGTATTGCAGATAGCTTAGAATCTTTGTTCGACATGAATATTATTAGAAAATAATATATCAAGTGATGGTAATAAAAAAAGTAATTCCCCTGGAATAAAAGTAATTTCTCTGTATCAGCATATTTTTTATCTATCAGTTTTTCTGGGAATAACCTATGGACAGCTTGGCTACTTTAAGATATTGTTCTATTAGATGTAACCATAAAAAAACCTCAGTAAAATTTTTAAAATGAACACCTTTATTTTCTATTATTTCAAAATTTGAATTTGACCCGTTCGAATAAAATCACCCATATAGTATTGTTAAACAATTTATGATACACGGTCCCTGTGGTATGGAAAATATAAATTGTCCGTGTATGGATAAAAATACCAAACAATGTACTAAAAATTTTTCCAAAAAAATTGAATAATACAACAACATTTAAATCAAATGGATATCCACTACACAAACGTAAAAATGATGGCGTCAAAATAATTTTCAAAAATAAATTAACAGAAAGAGTAGCAGACAATGGATTTGTTGTTTCTTATAATACTTACTTATTATTGAAATTTAATGCATACATAAACGTAGTAGTATGTTCCACTGTACAATGCACCAAATATTCATTCAAATACTGTTATAAAGGTCATAATTGTGCTTACATTAAAATACATCAAGTAAATGTGGATTTTCAATTAGAAAATAAAGACACTTTTCAAAATGACAATCGTGAAAATGTTAAATATGAATATGACGAAATCCAACAATACATTAACACACGATATTTACGTCCACCTGAAGCAATGCACAGATTATTAGAATATCCTTCATATGTTATTCCACATAGTATAAAACGTCTAAGCGTTCATGAAGAAAATCAACAAAATGTATTTTTCGAAGAAGAAATAGAAGAAATGATCATGCAAAAAATGTGAGAACAACATTAACAGCATATTTTTCATTGAATGGAAAAGATTTCTAAGCACGAAATTACTTGTATTCAAAATTACCAAATTTTTATACATTTTATGAAAAAATGAAAAAGTGGAATAAAAGAAGAAAAAAAGAAAATCAATACTTAGTAGAATAGACTTAGTAAGTCCGAAAGATGGAGAGTGTTGTTTTATTACGTTATTACTATTACATGTTAAAGAAGTCGCATCTTTTGAAGCTTTGCGTACTGTTGATGATGTGATGTACAATTTATTTTATGAGGCAGCTAAGGCAAAACAATTAATTAATGAAGATGAGAAATGGGATGAAGTTTGAAAGAAGCATCTTCAACAGAATCCCCTTATGCTCTTTGTGAATTATTTACTTTTATTTGCGTTTTTCATAATCCTATAAATGCACGAGATTTATATGAAAAAAATAAAGATAAATTTTACTATCCTTAATACGCAAAATATATAGGTAGAAATTTTGCATTGAATGTCATTAAAAATAATTTACAACTCAAAGGATTTTCTTTAAATAATTTTAATTTACCTAACATAAGCACATTTATAGAAGAAGATATTGATGAAACAATTTTTATTCATAATAATAATATTCTTAATGAATTAGAAATGAAAATAAATTCTTTAAATGATAAACAAAGGCAAATATCTAACTCTACTATAAAAAGTTTAAACAACCAAAGTAAAGGAAAATATATTTTTATAGATGGATCAGGTGGAAGAGGAAAAAGTTATTCACTTAACGTTTTAATAGCCCATTTGAAATATCACACTATACATTATTTATGTGTAGCTTGGACAGGCATAGCAGCGAATTCATTAATCGATGGAAAAACAGTGCATACAACATCTAAACTACCGTTAAATATAACAGATTGTACAACTTGTAATGTTAAGCCTAATTCTGCAGAAGGCAAACAATTAAAGGAAACACAATTGATTATTTGGGATAAAATATCCATGACTTCAAAATTTGCTTTTGAAGCAGTTGATTGTCTTTTTCAAGATTTATGCGATTTAAACTAACCCTTTGGTAGTAATATTGTAATTGTATCAAGAGATTTCAGACAAACATTACCAATTGTTCGACATGGAAACTGTATGAACATTATTGAAAATTCAGTTAAATTTAGTTTATTATGGCAGAATTTTAAGCAAACGAAGTTAAGAGGAGGTCACGTACCTCTGTCCTTTTTTAATCAAAGAAATGATTTTTTCACAAAAACTAATAACTTTATCAAAAAATGAAGAGAAAGCCGCATCTTGCATCAAAAAAAGCAATATTTTCTTCGATGAGAAAAAATTAATTTTATTGCTTCGTTTTTAAGAAAACCTCGAAAAACCAAATTGTCCACTCTAACCACTATGATTTAAGTTTTTCAAGGTTTTCTTGAAAACGAAGCAATTTAATTAATTCTTTCTTATCAAAGAAAATATTGCTTTTTTTATTACGAGATGCGGCTTTCTCTTCATTTTTTGATAAAGTTATTAGTTTCTGTAAAAAACTCAATTCTTTGATTAGAAAAGGACAGAGATACGTGAACTCCTCTTAAATGAAAATCTGAAAGTTTCGGATGATGATAATAATTTTAAACAATGGTTATTAGATATTAGAGAAGGAATACGCCGCAATGTTTTTGAAGATGATAATGAACTAAGTGCATTACCAGATAATTTTATGATGAAAGAAAATCTTAAAAGATTTTAAAGAAAGCAATAAAAATAAACAATACGAATCTAACGGAGAAAGTTATTTTGGCTCTTAAAAATAATTATGTTCCTGAAATCAATAATAATGTTTTGAATTTAATGGAAGGAAACCATGTTGAATATTTAAGTATTGATACAGCTAGAGATGATAACAAAAAAAAATTAGATATTATGTTACCTACATAATTTTTAATTAAGTAACACCTAATAACACCTAATGGACCTCCACCACTTAAATTACATTTAAAAGTAGGGGCTATTATAATACTTTTAAGAAATTTAAATGTCAATGAAAGACTTTGTAATGGAACAAGATTGATAGTAAAAAAATTGCTCAAGCATTTCATTCAAGCGGAATCAGCAGCTAGACAAAACAAAGGTAAATTAATTTTCATTTCAAGAATAAGTTTATCTCCATATACGAAAGAAATTCCTTTTAATATGCAACGAAAACAGTTTCCTATTAGATTACGTTTTGCGATGACTATTAATAAATCTCAAGGACAATCTTATGAAAAAGTTGGTGTTTATTTGCCGTCACCAGTTTTCAGTCATGGACAATTATATGTTGCTCTTTTAAGGACAAAATATAAAAATAATTTAAAATTATTTTTAGGCGACAACGCTATCGTCAATGGAGAAAATAATAATGAACAGAACACAATTTATACAAAAAACATTGTTTATAAAGAGACATTGTAAAGAATATGTAAAGAGATATTGTATATATTTATGTTTTAAATTGTGTAATAGTTGAACTCGAATATATAATAGAAAATATAATATTCACTAAAATAAATAATATTTACTAAAATAAATAATATTTACTAAAATATATATTATTTACTAAAATATATATCTACTGCCGCTATCAAAATTAATCGTTTGATATGATGTCAAATTAGCTGCATAAGAGGATGCGTTGTTAGATAGACTGCATAAGATAATACAATGTTGAATCGGCTGCATATGGGGATACGCTGTTAAATGGGCTGCATAAGAGAATGCGCTGTTGAATCGGCTCCACATTGGGGTGCGCTATTGAATCGGCTGCATATGGAGATGCGCTGTTAAATTGGCTGCATATTGGGATTCGCTGCTGAATCAGCTAAATATGGGGATGCTCTGTTTAATCGGTTGCATATTGGGATCATCTTTTAAATCGACTGCATCAAAGAATGCGCTGTTGAATCGGCTGCATATTGGGATGCGCTATTGAATCGGCTGCATATGGGGATGCGCTGTTAAATTGGCTGCATATTGGGATGCGCTGCTGAATCGGCTGCATATGGGGATCGGATGCGCTCCTTAATCGGTTGCATATTGGGATCATCTTTTAAATCGAGTGCATATGGGGATGTGCTATTGGATTAGCGAAGTATACGAAAATATAAGAAACAAAAAAACATAAGAAAAAAAAAATATTGTGTTATAAAAATATAGAACCCATGAAAATATAAAAATCAAAAAAATATTGGGTCTAAACAAATATAGAGCCCATAATTTTAATTTATAGAGCCTATAACTTTTTTGGGTCCTATATGTTTTCAGCACTATATTTTTCTGAGCCTTATATTTTTCGGGCTCTACATTTTTCTGAGTTCTATTTTCTTTGAGCCTCATATTTTTTTTGAGCCTCTTATTTTTTTGGGTCCTATATTTTTTGGGCTTTACTTTTTTGAGTCCTATTTTCTTTGGGCCTCATATTTTTTTGGGCTTACTTTTTAACCTTCTATTTTTTTGGATCCTATATTTTGCTGGGCTCTATACTTTTCTGGGCCTATATTTTTCGGGCCCTCCTTTTTTTGAGTCCTCTTTTCTTTAGGCCTTATATTTTTTTGGGTCCAATGTTTTTTTATTTTTTATATTTTCTTGGGCTCTATATTTTTGGGCCTAACATTTTTTTGATTCTTATATTTCCTTGGGCTTTATATTTTTTTAGGCCCAATATTTTTTATACTTATCTACTGTCGTTCAATTGCTTTTGCCCACCCTAGAGTAAAATTTATCAAAATATAAAGTCTTATATCTCCGGAACTAATGATCACATTTTCAAAATTCAAACGGCGTTTAAAAGATTGGTCAAAAATCTTTGAAATAAAGTGAGTATAGTTTGAAAAAAGTCATTTGCTAATTGCTTATAGTAACGTACAAAAAAAAATTTTTTTTATCAATTTCTTTTGTCCACATAAAAGTGAATGCCATTTTTACGAAAATTATGATATAAAAAAAACCAAATGGGTTTTAAAACTCTCGTAGTCCTCTTTAAAATGAGCTGACTGAAATGTTTTTATGACTAAAAATATTGGGTCTAAAAAAATATAGAGCCCAAGAAAATATAAGAATCAAAAAAATATTGAACCCATAAAAATATAAGGCCCAAAAAAAGAGGACAAGAAAAAGTAGGGTCTAAAAAATATAAAGCCCAGAAAAATATAGAGCCCAGAAAAATGAGTTCGATAAAATATGAGGCTCAAAGAAAACAGAATTAAAAAAAAAGGGCCCGAAGAATATAGAGCTCAAAAAAATATAAGACCCAAAAAAATAAAAGGCCCAAAGAAAATAGGACTCAAAAAAAGTAAAGCTTAAAAAATATAGGACCCAAAAGAATAAGAGGTTAAAAAAAAATATGAGGCCCAAAGAAATAGGGCTCAGAAAAATGTAGGGCCCAAAAAAACATGGCGTTAAAAAAATATAGGTCCCTAAAAATATATAGCCCAAGGAAATATTAGAATGAATAAAATATTGGGCCCAAAAACATATAAAACCCAAGAAAATATGAAAATCCAAAAAATATTAGACCCAAAAAAATATTAGGCCCAAAAAGAAAAGAGGACTCAAAAAAAAGTAGGGCTCGAAAAATAGAAGGCCCAGAAAAGTATAGAGCCCGAAAAAATATAGAGCCCAGCAAAATATAGGATCCAAAAAAATATAAGGTTAAAAAAAATAAGGCCCAGAAAAATATGAGGCCCAAAAAAAATAAGACTCAAAAAAAGTAAAGCCCTGAAAATATAGGGTCCAAAAAAATAAGAGACTCAAAAAAATATGAGGCCCAAAGAAAATAGGAGTCAGAAAAATGTAGGGCTCGAAAAATATAAGGCCCAGAAAAATATAGTGCTAAAAATATATAGGACCCAACAAAATATATATTTCAAAAAAATATTAGGTTCAAAAAAATATAGAACCAAGAAAAATATAAGGCTCAAAAAATAAAGAGCCCAAAATAATATCACGCCCAAAAAAATATGGCCCAAAAAGAAGCTCATGACTAATGAGTACTAATTATATAGGACCCAATGAAAAATTGCTACTCGTATTACCAAAAGATTAGACACATTTAAAAACTGCTTAGAACGGGAGAAACGGAAAAAAGTGGTTTCACTGTACTATAATATAGGATTTTAAATTAACTTCATTATTTTCATTAATTACATGCATAAACACAGTGCATACAGAAAAAATATTTAATAAATACATTTATCGTCGATTTCCTCCAGTGCAAAACTCTTGGAAATGCGATAATTTATATTACCTTTATTACGTGTGGAGTAAAGGGTAAAGTGATAAGAGTCATTATCGACGACTGCGTTAAGTGCAATACTTTACTCTGAAAAAAACCTTAGTCCAGCGTTGCGAAGTTGATTGTATTAGCTGGATACGAACAACATTCGAAACATAAGAATACATAAAATCGTAGTAGGTTAATGCGTAATCATATCGTAGTCAATCATTGCGATTTCTGTACAAGATAGTACCGTGAATGCGAGTAGAGCGCTGCACTGCATTGCCGGGTCAATCGCTTCGACTCGTCGGTATCTCGCATGCCGCAAGCCGAGATCGAGCATAGAGACAACGTTGTGAGTTCGTATGCTTTACCTTTCTAGATTTTAATACTGCGAAAGTCAATATTAATATTTTATGTCAATTTAAATTATGTGTTAATTTAATTTCCATTCATTAATCATCACAGTAAATGTTTAAATTTTTTAATATTATTTCGAATAAATTTTATTTATTAACATATAATATGAAACGTTTATTAAATTAAATAAGGACTAGTTTCGTTATACTCTGATATTTACTCAAATTTCAAAAATTATATATCTTGTTTGAGTATATTCATTAATTATTTAAAATGAAATGAAATTTAGCTATATTTTACATGAAAATATTTACTAAATCACCTTAATCAGTTAATATAATTTAATCAATATCTATCCATCTATCTAAATGATATCTGATAAAAAATGTATTCGTATGTTTTCTTCAAAATTAAGGAGAGAAAAAAGATCATATGATCGATTATAAAATGAATATTTTTCTGACTCTTTTGCAAATTATGAAGTTTTAAGTTTTTTTCTCGTTGAAAATAAGAAAATTAATCAGGCAAGTTTTCTAATAAGTTGTTTTATATATTGAATAGTAACCTTTCACTAGTCAGGTCCGCTTAAATTTACATATTGTTATTTTCAAAAATTGAATTACATTCTATATGTTATTTATAAGAAAAATGGTTCTATTAAATTTTTACTTAGGTTTGATAGTTTTGAATAAAAAAATTCATTAAAAAATTAATTTAAAAAAAGATTTAAAACTAGAGTTTTAAAATTTATTTTTTCTATTTTTAGATCCAATTGCAACTGACTGATTCCATTCAGATTCCATACAGGCCGTCACTGATCAAATTTTTTTTCTCTTCTAATTGATAAAAATACCTTCCAATATGTATATGAAGATAAAATTTACCTCATAGAACGCTCAAAAATATGTTTTTTCCTCGCTACAGCGTATTTAGTGTTGGGTGTAGAAATGAAAATTAAAAAATTGAAAATGAACCTCAATTTTCAAGTTGCCGTAGCTCCGTCAATTTTTGACTTTTTTGGACATTCTTTTAATGAAAAGGTGCGAAATTCAGTCCAATTTTAAATGTTGTTTTGATTTTTGTGATACGAGTTGATTTCTCAGAGTTATTCATGAAAAACCGAAAAAAGCGATTTTTTTCAAACGCAATTTTCTCAAAAACTATATATATATATATTTTTTTTTTTGAAATTTTTATGTTTTTATACATGAAAAATACTAACTTTTAGGATAGGTGAGAATATGCTATTTTGCCTTATTTTTTTAAAACAGATTTTTAAACGTTTTTTCTATATTTTCCATTTTAAAGCATTGATACCATGGCGCATCATGCCATTTTTCTAACTATTACGTCTTTTTACAATTCGTTTATGCTTTTATTTATTTATTTATCAAAAATATTAACAAAAATCTTTAAAATAAATCCTCAATCAAAATTTTTTATCAATTAGAACCGAAGTTATGATGATTTTAAGTTAATAAAAATAGATTTTTTTTCGTTAATAATTAAAATTTTTTATTCAGTTTGAAATTTGCGCCCATGATTTAAATTTACTTTTTAGGGAGCGACATATGCCACCGCTAGATGGCGAAGATTCGCTTTTTGCATTTTCATAAGCGACTTGACGCATTCAAACATATAAGACAAGTAAGATCGAAAATAAAATTGTCTAATAAAGTTATTATTTTATATAAATCTTCTTTTGTCAAGGAAATAACTTTTGAATCAATACTATCTCTAATTGGGCATTTTTTACATTCTCTAAGTAGACATTTCATATCATCTTTTAAATAAAAAATTGAAGAATATATTTTCAATTCTAAATCCGCAATGTTATGTTTATTTTTTTAAAAATATTTATTCAAAGCATCCAACGTAAGTTTTAGGTTCTCGCAATAAACGCAAAGACACGAATCGTTTGGTGGATGGGGTATAACTCACTTTGGTCTTAAGGGATAGAATATTGATTTACCGATTTCTGTTTATATTTCAGAATTTTCTTCTATAAATAATTGATATATTTCTTTTATGCTTCGCGTAAGAAAGCGTGTAACTTTTTTAATTTTCATACCATTTTCTTTAACAGATCTTGTGTCACTTTTATTTGCACTTTGACAAGGACAATTGAAATCATCGTTCAAATAATAATTTTTCACTCTCGTTATAATTTTACTATCCAAAGAATGGCCACAATAGTTCTCAGGCTTTTTGTAAATATCTTTATTACTGACCTATGATCTTGCTTGATCAATCATGTAAACAGTTACATTTGATAAAACTAATTATAAATAATTTTTGGAAATATTGCTTGGTATAAGACTTAATAACTGCACTTTCGCAAGAAAATTTGAACAAGTATCTAAAGCAATTTTAATATTTTTGGCCTCTTATTACATGTTTCTAAATTTATTAGGTATGGATATTGGTGGAAAAACAAAATATTTTTTTACTATGAATGAATTTGGTATGAAAACCGTCGATGAAAATGAACTGCGTATGACAGTTAAAAAATTTTTCGTTGAAGCTTGCATGAAACTAAAGCAGCGGTGCAATTTCAACGAAGATCGTCTGCTGTTAACAAAGTATTTTCATCTAAAAAATGTGTTGAATAAAATTTTTCATGAAAAGCATTCTACTTTAGTTGATATTTTTTCAGCTTGCCCCTCCATGTTTGAAGGTAATCGTGAGAAAATAAATAGAATTAACAGTGAAGCATTTAACTGAATATAATTTTCCTACAAGCATTTTAAAAGAAAAAAATATAGATGTTTGTTGGACAGCAATAAAAAATGTTAAGGACGAACAAGAAAAATTATTATTTCAAAATATCGCTACTCTAGCTTTACAAATATTGTGTATCCCGAATTCAAATGCAGCACCTAAACGAATATGGAGTAAGTATAAGCTCGAAAAAACAAAAAATAGAAATCGCTTGAGTTTTTCATACGTTCGCTCTATTTTACTGACTGCTCAATTCATAAAAGATCAAGGAGGTATTTTAAAATTCACTCCAACAGACGAAATGATTCAAGTAATGAATTCGATTAATTTAACAAAGAGTAAAAACATTAAAAGGAAATATTATGATCAAATATATAATAATCCTATATGTTTCGGGACTATTGAGATAACTGAAGAAACATTATCTGAAGCTAGAGAAGAAGAAATGTATTATCGTAAAAAGTATTCAGGATTAACAGATAATATTGATGTTGCGACGAGTAATATATGCTCGCGCAACTTGAATTTCCTGCCTGACGGCCAAGCTACTAGAGAACAGTAGTTCCGAGCTCAGCCGCTAGGTGGCAACCCCGAACGTCGTTGCACGCAACGGGAAAAATGAGACTCATATAAGGGGCCGAGAAGCTAGCCAAGCCAAGCAGTGTAGACTATGGTCTCCCCTCTCTCTTTACCTAAGTGAGCACACAAGGCTAAGAGATAGTGAGGCAGATAATGGTTGGCTGTCTTGGCTTGTGGAGCACCACAGCTGAGGCAAAGCTTCTCTCTCTTGCATATGAGGGTTGACCAAGTGAGCACACAGGTCTACACTATAGTGCATATGCAGGAAGCATAGAGGTACGTCAAGTGAGCACACAGACGTAAATCTATGCTACCTATGAGCATACACTTGCAACCTTTTGCCGCCGCATACCCTCTGTCGCGCTGTAGAATTTAAGGGTGCCGTCCACCCAAAATTTGATATACTTTGCACATCCGCGAATAAGAATAGATTAAGGGTGTCGTCCACCCATTATTAAATTTTGTATTGAATAAAAGACTCCGTCCGACCGTTATATTAGACATTAGATTATTACAAGTTAAGGGTACCGTCCACCAATTTTACCGTAGTGTTAAATATCGTTTCTTAGTTATATTAAGGTGCCTTACACCTATTAAATTATTTATTCATGTATTGATCTTTTTGTGTTTCTCTTTGCGTATTGTTACAGGTAAAGGCCACCGACGAACAGTAGACCGCCCGGCTGAAATAGACCCAATGAGTCATTAAGATAATCTTATAGAACTAGTTAAAAGTTTATTTCTTGTGTTAAACAATTAAATTTTGATTTTATTGATTTTATTTTTATTAAATAGTAAATTTCCGTTTAGTTATTATTTTCATTAACTAGCCGTCAACTGGTCAATACAAAAATACAAAAGCTAGATTAATTGTTTGTAATTATATTCGTAAGGTTAGGTTTAGTTTATTAGTATTATATAAAGAAGTAGGGCTTAGCTTTAATAAATAATTATTACTTTTATTTTGTATACGTCGTTGTAAATGAATTGAGTAAAATATAGCCAACGTACTCCCTAACATAACCAAACGTGTTCAACCCGGTTACTTTCCTTCATCTTCCGCCGTCCATCTCTCCAACTCCTGCCGATCTTACTCTGGAAATCCCTGAAGCGTCTGGCAACAGGAGATTACACGTATTTTCCCCCTCTCGAAAGGGAAAAACGTTACAATATATATAAACTTCTGGATCTTGAAAAAAAATGAGTACGTTCTTGAAAATATAGAGAAAGTAAAAACTTGTGATTTGTCAGCAGCGAAAAGAATGCAGATAAAGAGGTTGTTACACCTAAGCTCTATGTTAGTGACACTAACCAGACGAATAATATGGATTGCAACAATATATTTAATGGTTTTGAAATCATAAATAATAAATATGATACTTATAATAAATACGATGTAGATAACATTGATTACAAACATAACAAGTTGCATATTTTGGAAAATGGACTTGTAAAAGACCCTAATTTTTACTAATGTGAATTCTCTGTTCAACTCACAATTAGCAGGTACAAAGGAAAACTCGATCATCCTATCCGTGATCAACGAGCGTTTGATGGTGAAGGGAATATAATCAAATTGTTTCCGAAGAATCATGAGTTTCTTCTCTTTTCTGATGAGTATTGAACTCTTTTTAAAACTGGCGAAGATGGTTATATTGACGGTGAAATCGATGCTTTTGCTGCTATAAAGGAACATGGATGGAATAATGTTAAAAGTTTTCCAACGCAACTATCTAAAATTTTTTTAGTTAATTTTGAAAACGATATTCCATCTAAAAAGTGGAGTATGTATCATATAAAGCAGTATGTAAAAGGTAAAATATTGGTACCATATGAGTCAGGTAACCATTGTTGCTTATTTGTCATTGATGTAGATAAAAAAATTACATACCATTAAGATCCATTGTTTATAGAGACTCCTGAAAGAGCTAAAAAGATATTTAATAAACGATCAAATGAATGTTTCAGTAGATTCCAAGAGTATTGTGAAGTTTCGTCAGCGATAAAACTAAATAGTTTGAATAGTATCAGCAATTGGAAAAAATGGAGATAGCCACCTTTGCAGCTACACGCTTCAATTCAACTGTGGTGTTTTCGTGATATATTATATGGATTGTATTGCTCGCAATAAACCTTTTGATATGAATTTCGATCTGAATAATAGTCCAGTCAAATTAGAATTTTTTTCTGCCGGTTTTTT
The DNA here is from genome assembly GCA_017163975.1 of Anastatus disparis. Lineage (NCBI taxonomy): Eukaryota > Metazoa > Arthropoda > Insecta > Hymenoptera > Eupelmidae > Anastatus > Anastatus disparis. The sequence goes on along the minus strand of JAFFSR010000365.1, from coordinate 276,460 downwards.
GCAGAAATATATTGTAGATGATATGTATAATAAGAATATCGATGTGCGCCATCTCAAAAAGTTGTAGAAAAATGTTTATAAACAAATTAAGATAGAAAAATCGACTTTTTTTCTTTTTTCCTTTGTAACTCTGAGCATTTTGAAAATTTTCATAAAATTTTTTTTCCATTTTTTTTTGTATTTTACGTAAACTACTCGGAGAATTTGCTTAAACATTTGTTTGAAACTTATTTTTGACTGCTAAAAGAAGAAAAACTTTTGAAAACTGATTTTCTTAGCGCATCACCATTCGATAGATTTGCTCCCAAATTTGTATGCAAGTTATTTCTGAAGAAAACAAGCTTTGGAAGACTAATTTTCTCAGCGCAGTTTTAATTAAAGAGCATTTTGAAAATTTTCATAAAAATTTTTATTTTTCATTTATCTTCTTTCTTAGCGTGGTTACGATTAGAAATTTTGTTGTCATCATTCTTTTTATTACTACATTATATCATTTTTTCAATAGAACAAATTTTTTTGTATTACTTAATGCTTTAAAATACATTATAGATGTTGAACGCAATCAGCTAGCATACATGTTCGAAATTTATAAAGTACAATATAAGTAAATATTAATGTTAGACAATTTTTTAATATTAAAATCACATTTAAATAAATATAAAAAAATTAAAGAAACTCAAAGAGCTCCATGAGAAAGCATTCCGCCAAAGCACTTGGCATCGTTTTTTCATTAATTTGTACATATTTAGACTCAGAGAGTCGAAAAAAGTAGTTTCCAGAAAATGTGTGTGTGTGTGTGTGTGTGTGTGTGTGCGTGTGGATTCAGTACGCCAAAAATATCTCTAGAACTACTCGATGGATTTGCTTCAAATTTTGCATGCAATTTATTTTTTTGTCTAACTGGGGGAAGCTATTGAAAATTGATCTTCTTAGCTCAGTTTTTTTCTTCAAAGCCATTTTAAGAATTTAAAAAAAATTTTGATTTTTTATTTTTTTGGTATTTTACGTAAACTACTCGAAGAATTTTCTTGAAAATTTGTATAGACATTATTTGCGACTGCCAAAAGAAGAAAAACTTTTACTTACTGATTTTCTTAGCGCACTTTTAATTTTAGAGCAATTTGAAAATTTAAAAAAAAAAGTTTTTTCTTCATTTTTCTTTTGTTTTATGAAAACCATTCAATAGATTTGCTCCAAACTTTGTATGCAAATTATTCGCTATTGTCTGAGGAAAATTAGCTTTGGAAAACTCATTTCTTTAGCGCAGTTTTAATTTTAGAGCATTTAGAAAATTTTTGAAAAAATGTTTATTTTTCATTTTCTTCATATTACACAAAAACCATTCGTTAGATTTGTTCTAAAATCATTATGCAAATTATTCGTTATTGCCTTAATAAAACAAGCTTTGGAAAACTTATTTTCTTACCCTGGTAGAAAAAAGCCTGGATTTACGGTGTCATTATGGTGTATTTTATGGTTTGCAACCATAATATGGCCACAAACCCAGTCTTATTTCGACGGAATATGGCCAGCTTATGGACTTGACAAGGCTACAAACCCAGTCTTATTTTTACGGAATATGGTCAGCTTATGGACTTGACAAGGAATACAAATTTATAATTTTGAAAAGATAATTAAAATTTTGGAATAATAATTAAGGAAATTATAATTTAGAATTATCAGAAAATGATTCATTTTAATAAATTATCATCATATATTATTCATTTTTATAAACTATTTATTTTTATAATTAACAATAACACATTAAAGTTTCATTTATAAAGTTATAGTTAATGGTCTGACATTATTTACAATTAATAACAATTACTTGTTAGTATATCACTCGAATAGACAAAGGTTATAATGAACAATACAAACTTTATAGGTTATGATTTATTTTAAAAATAAATTTAGTGTTAATATAAATTAATGAGATATTAGTATTATTTAATATTAATTGTAGTTACACTCATATAAAATATCAATTAATTAAGAACTTAAGGTATCAAACCCAAATTCAAGCCTAAAATAAAAATTAAATTTAAATGTCATAATAATTTTTTTATAATAATATTATTTAAAAAAAAGTTTTTTTTACCTTAGATATATAAAATATAAGACTTTGGCCCATGAATAATTTTAAATAATCTCATGAAATGATTAAAATTCTTTCTTTTATTCGAACACTTGATTTTGGTGGTCACTGCAAGCTTCCTCAGCCAATTTTCAACGAATTGACTTCAAAATTTCCAGAGATCTTTAATTAATATGTATTCACAAAATAACACTTTTATTTAAAAGAAAAAGAAAAAGAATTTAAAAGTTTGTCGAACAATTGGTTAAAAATTAACTGAGAAAGCTTACGACAACCACCAAATTGAAGAAATCACATTTTTGACTAATCAAAAGGATTTTAAGCATTGAATGAGATATTTTAAAATTATTCATAGACTTTGTAAATAAATTTAGAATATTCTGTCTATTATAATATCAATACAGATCCATGTAATGTAGGTTGTATTGTAATTTCACTTTAAAGGAGTTGATGGCAAGTTTAATTTTTGGTCTAGCGACAACTAAAATATTTAATAATACACATGTTAGAATATTCTTTTTAAAATTATGGCACTCAAAGTTCTAAAATTTTGCAAATAATTTTAAAATGTCCTACTGTAACATAATGTCAATGCAAATCAATGTAATCTAGGTTGTATAATAAAACATAACATTGAATTCTATAGTTTGAAAAGAAGTATAGTCTGGTACGTATAATATGAAAGGACTCATCATAGACTAAATCAAATATAAAACTGCTTACCAACTTTTTAAATCAAAACAACAGTACAATATAAATTACATTCATATGAATTGATACCATGTTCGAGGAAGATATTTTAAAGCAAAATACAGAGTATCATAGCTTTAAGTACTATAGTTAAAAAAAAATCTAACAAGTACCACATGAAACATTTCATTCGACATGGACTAAAAATGAAACTGGCCATCAAGTTGTTTAAAGTGATATTATAATTTCGTTTTCACTTATTTGTTTTTAAAATTATAGCATTTACAATCATGAAATTTTGTAAATAACTTTAGAATGTTTTGTCTAGCATAATATCAATATAAATCCATATATTGGGAATTGTATTGTAATTTCACTTTGAAAAAATTGGTGTTAAGTTTCATTTTTGGTTTAGTTACAAACAAAATATTTCATAATACACATATTCGTTTTGAAAGTCTGGTACTCAAAGTTCTAAAATTTTGCAAATAATTTTAAAGTGTCCTGCTATAACATAATGTTAATGCAAATCAATTAGTTTTATTATATAACATAATATTGAGTTTTTCAACTAACTAACAAAACTTAAGAACTACATTAGCGCGTCTATTTTTAAAGATTAGGGTTAGGTTAAGATGTCGAATATAAAGTCATATCAGAAAATTAGGTTATAATAAAAAAAAATTCATTTGTAATTAAAATCTGAAGAATAGTGAATAAAAAATAATAGAGAAGAATAGAGAAAGTTCACAATTAAAGTTAAACTTGTTATACTATAAATATAAGTTTATTATAGTAGTGCGCACAAATCATACATTAGAATAAGTCCATATTATGGCCAACTTATGGTGAAATTTGACAGTGTAATTACACCGTACAAATATGGCCATATGTTGGTGGACACGCCATAATTTATGCTAAACTTTCTACCAGGGTAGCGCAGTTTTAATTTAAGAGAATTTTGAAAATTTTTTTAAAAAATTCTTCATTTTTTTGGTTCTTACGTAAACTACTCTAAGAATTTGTTTAAAAATTTGTATAGTAATTATTTGCTACTGTTAAAATAAAAACATTTGAAAACTGATTTTCTTAGCGCACGTTTAGACCATTTTTGAAATTTAAAAAAAAATGTTTATTTTTCATTTTTTTTTTATATTTTACGAAAACCATTCGATAGATTTGCTCCAAAATTTGTATGCAAGTTATAAATTTTATACGAATTTTTATTTTTCATCTATCTTCTTTCTTAGCGTGGTTACGCTAAGAAAGAAGAGATATAAAGTATGCCTTACGTGTTACAAAATATTATTAGATGAAGTGAAAAATTCGCCTATTTCATCGACCTCAAGCAGTCAACAATCTTCTGAAGATTTTATTCATAGTGAGGCAGTGGTAGAACAGCTTAACGAGACTTCAAGTAATTTGAAATTGAACATTAAACCAATTAAAATGCCTCAAAGTATCAATATCAAGATGCGAGAATCTTATGCTCTCCGAAAAAGAAAACAAATGAACGATGCATTTGATTCACAAATAACAAGTAAAATGATGAAAGTCTACGATATAACGGATTTGCCCGTATTGAATGAAAATAATGAACGTAAAACAAACGATAAATGGCTTGAGAATATTAAAATTGCATGAGATGATTGTTCAAATTTTTTTGAGAAAGTGCGATTGTTGAGTATTATACCAAGTGATATTTCCAAAGATTATTCATTATCAGTTCTACCAAATATAAATATTTGAATGATTGATCAAGCACAATCATTGGTAAATAATAAAAAAATTTACAAGCAGTCTGAGAACTATTGTGGCTATTCTTTAAATAGTAAAATTGTAATGAAAATAAAGGATTATTATCTGAACGATGATTTTAATTGTTCTTGTCAAAGTGCAAATAAAAGCGATACAGTATCTATCAAAGAAAATGGTATAAAAACTAAAAAAGTCAAACTTTTTCTTACGCAAAGTATAAAAGAAATATATCAATTATTTTAAGACGAAAATCCTGAAATGAAAACAAAAATTGGTAAATCAACATTCTACGTTTTAAGACCAAAGTGAGTTATACCACATCCACCCACCAATTCGTGTCTTTGCGTTTACTGCGAGAATCTTAAACTTATGTTAGATACTTTGAATAATTATAAAAAAAAGAATAAACAAGACATTGCAGATTTGGAATTGAAATATGTTCTTCACTTTTTTGTTCAAAAGATGAATGAAATGTGTACTAAGAGAATATAAAGTATGTCCCATTGGAGAGTCTATTGATTTACAAGTAATTTTTTTGACAGAAGAAGATTTATATAAAGAAACAATCTATGGTTTTTGAGAAAAATCAAATTTACTGAATAAAACTAGAACAATTGAAAATTTCTTAATAGAGTTAAAAGAGCGCGCTCTCACTGTAAGTGCTCATAAATTGGTCAAAGAAATTTAACGTATAGCAATTGAAGAGGTTAAACTTTTAGCGAAAAATAATGACTTCCGATTAGTTATTCATGTCGATTTTGCAGAAAATTGGACAGTTCTGCTTTAAAATGAAATCCCACACAGCATGGAATATTTATGGAAGCTTTACTGGAATATTGGCACGGAAGACTTGAAATATTTTAGGAATCTTCCATGGAATATTCCTGTAATATCCGTATGTACTTGATTCTTCCTAAATTGGAGTATTGTTGGGAGATTCCAAGAATATTTCATTGGAAGATTTAGGACATCCCAGATCTTTCATTGAAATATTTTAGGAATCTTGCAGGAATATTTCATGAAATATTCCGTTGGAACATTCATGGAAGATTTCCGGAATATTGGAACGGAAGATTTGAAACATTTCATGAACCTTTCATGGAATATGCACGAAAGATTTAAGGAATCTTTCATGAAATATTTAATGAAATATTTCTGGAAGATTTTAGAAATCTATCGTAAAATATTCCGTGGAATATTTATGGAAGATTTGCAGAATATTGGCACGGAAGATTTTGAATATTTCCTTGATTTGAATGATTTTGAATGTCCTTGATTCTTCCTACATTAGAATACTTCATGGAATATTCTTGAGAGATTTCAAGAATATTTCAATGAAAGGTTTGGGTAATCTCTCATCTTTCATAAAATGTTCCTGGAAGATTTTTGAAAGATGTGAAATGCTGTGAGGGGATAGTATATATATTATATAATAACACATTAAACTTATACATCAATACTGTAACGTTTTTCCCTTTTCGGGAGGGGAAAATACGTGTTTCTCCTGGTGCCGGACGCTTCAGTGAGTTACCAGAGTAAGATTGGCAGGAGTGGGAAGGATCGGTCGGTGGAAAATGAAAGAAGGTAACCGGGCTTAATACGTTTGGTTATGCTAGGGAGTACCTTGGCTTTATTGTACTCATTTAACTCATGTACAACGACGCTCACAATAATGAAATAACAATAATGTATTAATCAAAACTAAGCCTATCATTTTATAAAATACAAGTAACTAACCTAACCTTAAATGTAAATATAATTGACAAAGTAATTAGATTTTTATTTATCTTGGCCACTTGACGGCTGTTTAATTAAATCAATTAATAAATGAATCTTTAAGTGAAACCAAATAATAGTTTACTTTCGGCCTAGACAGTCTAATTTGTACCGGCGGCTTTAACCTGCAACAATGTGCAAACAAAAGAAACAAAAGATTAATAACTAAATAATTATAATATTAATAGGCGAACGGCACCTAATATCGCAATAACTAAGCCTACGGTAATAATGGGTAGCCGGTTCCTTTGATTATCTAAATTACTATTCTCTATAGGCGTGCGGAGCCCTTAAGTGATGTTAAGACAATAGGTGGCCGACACCCTTAACTTATTCTAATATCTTAATACTACGCGGCAGTCGGACGGAGTCCTTTAACTAGCAACAAAATGCAATGGGTGGACGACACCCTTAATGTATTCTATTATTCACGTAAACGCGGACGCGACAGCTATGGGTGGACAATACCCTTAATTAAGCTAGTGGCGAAATATGAAATAGAATATGATATTTTGGGTGGACGTCACCCTTAAATTTAGTCAGTTCAGCAACGACGTTCGAGGTTGCCGCCTAGCGGCTGAGCACAGAACTACTGTTCTATAGAAGCTTGACCGTTAGGCGGGAGATTTGAAATGCGCGGGTATGTATACTCATCGCACTCCCCCCCCCTTTCTTCGGAGAGTGAACGTATAGTGAACGGTACATTATAAAGATAATATTTACAACTTAAAAAAAAATCTTTATATTTAGCGCCTAAAGTAAAATGAGTAATTAAATAATTTAGTCATACCTTATCGATCGCCGGGGCTTTAGTAGCCTTTTCGGGTTTACCTGTTGTTGGGCCCAGCCACAGACTCCATTTTGTCTTCCTTCATTCATATGGATTACGTGGGAGTAATTCCATTTAGGCAAAACCAAAGTGGGTGATGGTGATTGACCTATAAACTGAACGTTTTCTTGTTGAAACGAGACTAGGTTTTACTGTAGTTCGAATTCGATTAGTTTTATTTGTTTCAGTAATGCTAATGATATTTAATCGTGGCAGCGGCCTACGCTTACAATTCAATTAAAATCCAACTAAATTAACCTAATGTATGAGTCTGATGAGTAATAGCCAGCAATTTGATGAAACAGGATGCGGCGAAATTTTTATTGGTTTTCGGCCGGTATGTTTACAATTGTGCAGTTAATGCATGAAACAAGTTTCCTCTGATTCTTGTATAATTTTTTGGTTTTTGGATCTTGGACGGTTCAAACTACGTTGTAATAGTTATGGAGCCTCCAAGATTTACCTAAACAAGATCAGCAGGAATACGCCATGTAACTCTAAGTTACAACTGGCGATGGAATTAACAAAAAAGAAGTAATAAACTTTTTGATCTTCACCACGTAACGCTAGGTTAAGCTGGTGCAAGACGACAATAAAAAAAATGAAATTTTTTTTATAACTGATTCCGGTTTAGCATTAAAATAAAAGAAAAACAATTTAATGTTATTTTGCCACGTAACTTTATTATAAATAGCAAACGATCAAAAAAAAATGTTGATCAGTTTTCCGGTTTTCACGGAGTTTTAATGTTTAAATGCCATGCAACGTTTCGTTACAAATGGTGAACGATATAAAAAAAAATAGATACTAATGAGTTTACTCGGTTTTCACGGAGTCCTATTGTTTAGACGTCATGCAAAGTTTTGTTGCAAATGGCGAACGAGTTTTTAAGTAAACAATGTCAATCAGGATACTGGATGTTTGTAAGTCGTGTAACGAGATAAAGATAAACTACCAAACGGTTTTCCTTAGTTTCCTATTGTTCAAGTGCCATGTAACGTTTAGTTACGACTGGCGAACACGTTTTACAAAACAATGTCTATTTGGTTACTGGAAGTCCGTATGTTCAAGTGCCATGTAACGTTAAGTTACAAGTGGCGAACAAATTTTTGCAATACAATGCCAATTGAGTTTTTGCTTTACCGGAAGTCCATATGTTCGGGTGCCATGTAACGTTAAGTTACAAGTGGCGAACGATTTAAGCATAAAATGCTAAATGGTTTTTATTTCCGTTATTGCGGAGACCTACTGTTCGGGCGCCATGTAACGTTTTTCCCTTTCGGGAGGGGAAATACGTGGTAACTCACTGAAGTGTCTGGCAACAGGAGTTAACACGTATTTCCCCTTCCGAAAGGGAAAAACGTTTCAATACATATACACACACATAAACATTTAGTTATAAAATCGCATTTACATATTCGCTTTGAGTGTACACATCAAAGCGCCGATACTCTTTCGCTTATATAGTAAGTGAGGTGTCTTCCAACCACTTGGAGATAAAACTCCCATTTAACGAACATCCCCATATCGGCGTCACTGGAAACCTTTCGTAACGTTCCGCGTAACCTTCCAACGAAAACTTCATGGAATCATTCTAGCATCTTTCATGCAATATTCCACTGAAAGATTACTTAAATCTTTCTGTGGAATATTTCGTGAAATATTTCTGGAAGATTTATGTAATATTCCACTGTACGATTTAAACGTTTTTCGAAATCTTCTAATGAAATGTTTATGGAATCTTTCTGAAATCTTTTATGTAATATTCCACCGAAAGATTACTGACATCTTCCTGTGAAATATTTCGTGGAATATTTATGGAATATTTATGTAATATTCCGCTGTACGATTTTAAAGTTTTTTGGAATCTTCCAGTGAAATGTTTATGAAATCTTTCTGAAATCTTTCATGAAATATTCCACTGGAAAATCACTTAAATCTTTCTGTGAAATATTTCGTGGAATAATTCTGGAAGATTTATGTAATATTCCGCTGTACGATTTAAAAGTTTTTCAAAATCTCCCAATGAAATGTTTATGGAATCTTTCTAAAATATTTCACCGAAAGATTACTGTAATCTTTGCGAGAAATATTTCGTGGAATATTTATGGAAGATTCATGTAATATTCCGCTGTACGATTTTAAAGTTTTTTAGAATCTTCCAGTAAATTGTTTATAGAATCTTTCTGAAATCTTTTATGAAATATTTCACCGGTAGATTACTTAAATCTTTCTGTGATATATTTCGTGGAATATTTATGAAAGATTTATGTAATTTTCCGATGTATGATTCAAAAGTTTTTCGGAATCTTCCAGCAAAATGTTTATGGAATCTTCCTGGAATCTTCCATGAAATATTTCACTGGAATATTCCATAAACATTACATGGAATATTTCATGAAATTTTTCAGAAATCTTCCGTGAATATTTCATGGAATATTTCAAAAAAGTTTATGAAGATTCCTTTGAAATATTCCTGAAATATTCCTGGAAGCTTTCAATGGAAGATTCCAGTAGAATATTTTGAAATATTCCGTGGAGACTTTCAATAATCTGCATGGAAGGTTCCATTGAAATATTCCAGTGAAATAATTCGAAATATTTTAGTGAAATCTTCCATCCTGTGTGGGATTTAAAGCTATCGTTGGAGTAAAAACCTAATATCAATATTTACGTCAGTATGCTATTTTGAAAATGATAAAACAGTCAGTTATGTCACCGTCTCTGACGATATTAAACATGATTCGTCTCATGCCCTAATGGCTATAAATTTAAGTATCAATAACTTAAAACAAAAACATATTGCGCAAGATCTTGATGAAATCATAACCATTTCCGATGGAGCTGCCAGTCATTTTAAAAATAGATATCAATTCTATGAGCTTCGAAACTCAAAAGTAAACAGAAAATGGCTTTTTTCTGCAACAGGTCATGGTAAAGGCGCTTGTGACGGTATTGGTGGTTTAGTTAAACATTATGCTACCACGCATAATCTGTCCAAGAAGAGTGCAGATTTGATTAGAAACGCTAAAAATTTCGCCACTCACGTGTCAAAATATACTCCGTCGATTAACATTCTTGTTATCCGCAAGGATGAGTTGGTAGTTTTTCGACAGACAAAAAAAAAATGGAATGGTTAGGAAATGCAAAAGAAATTAAAGGTATTTAAAAGATTCACTGTTGGAAAAGTGAACGAAACCAAATCTACACTGCCAAAACTTCGAGACATAAGTTGCAATAAGTAAATTGAAAGGTTTTATTCAAATTCAGACTTTTTTATTCAGATTAGTTCTCAATTCATTAGTATTCATTTCTTAATTGTATCGCATATTATTTGTTCATTGAAAATGACCAAATAATATATTTTAGTATTTAAAAAATTCAAAATTCAAAGTAAATATATTTATTTAAAGTTTCAGCGTTTTTTTTTAAACTTTAAATCATCATAACTTTGGTTCTAATTGATCAAAATATTCGATCCGGGGATAATTTTAAAGATTATTGATAATATTTTTGATATATTAATAAATAAAAGCATAAAAATAGTTGTAAGAACACGTAAAGTTGGAAAAATAGTACGATGCGCCATGGTATCAATGTTTTAAAATCGAAAATATAAAAAAACGTTTAAAAATTTGTTTAAAAAAAATAGGGCGAAATCGCATATTCTCACCTACCCTAAAAGTTAGTATTTGTTATGTATAAAATCATATAAAAATTTCAAAAAAAAAATATAGTTTTTGAGAAAATCGTGTTTGAAAAATATCGTTTTTTTCGTTTTTTCGTAAATAACTCAGTGAGATGGAATCGTATTACAAAAAACGAGATTGCATTTAAAACTAGACCGAATTCCGCACATTTTCGTTAAAGGAACGCCCAAAAAGGTTAAAAATTGACAGAGCCATAGTCATTTAAAAGTAGAGGTTCATTTCCAATTTTTGAATTTTCGTTTTTACATCCAACACTAAAATTGCTGTAGTAAAAAAAAAACAAATATCGAGCGTTCTACGAGGTAAATTTTATCTTCAGATACATAATAGTAGGTATTTTTATTACTTGTAAGAAAAAAAAAATTCGATCAGTGACGGCCTGCATGAATCTGAATGGAATCAGCCATATATATATATATATATATATTGTAACGTGGTATTTTCACGCCACAATAATTTTTTTTTGTGTTTTATTCAAATAAAATCATTATCTATTAAAAACCTATTAAAAAGAAAAGTCATACATAATTTCCCGAGCGTGTGAATTCATAAAATAATAATCACGACACTCGTGACAGCAACCAAGGCCACCGTAAGAAACCAACAGAGAAATAATTCTGTTGTGTTCTTGTTTTCGGTGCTGAGCCCTGGATGTACACAGCTGATCACATAACCTATTGCCAAGTAGTCATGTACGTTGGACTACCGGCTGACGGCACTGACGAAGAAACAACTACACCGAGAAACTTTTTGGGGCAAGAGACCTCTGTAGTGTAGGGCTGGGCGCCTCTTTAAAGTAAACGAGTCGTCCCGTCTTGAGCATAAAGGTCTGAGACCTTTGTCACCGAGGCCGTACGTTTATTACGTTCGGCTGATGTATACGTGGGTTCGGTTTTTCCAGACTTTATACCTTCAGTCTTCAAAATAAAGGTCTCAGACCTTTATACGTAAGACACGACGCCTCATCGAATCGCTCCATTAACAAAGGTCTCTCACCTCAAGATTAACTAAGGTCTCTCGCCTCAAAAAGTTTCTCCGTGTATGCACATATACACTCACGAGACACACAGAGAGCCTCGAGCAGACGACTCTCATAATCAATCGTCCAGGAGGTGGCGAAACGGCGCCGACGGCACAAAATATATATGAACACGTGCTCGCGCGAACATGCTATTGTGGCGCTCGCGTAGAGTAAATTAAAAAAAAAAGTAGAAAGAAAGAGAGATAGATAGAAATAGACTGCTATAATAACTAAAGTCGATAAAGTCGGATAGACGCATATGATAAAAAGATAGCGTACATATAAAAAACTTAATTATAATAAAAAGAGATGCTAGATTAACAGATAAGAAACTGAAATGAGTCATATTATAGGTGGCGCGCAAAATCTAAAGATATTCAAATATAATTTAAATAATAATTTCTATTTACTTGTTGTTACGACATTTTAGTATATTTTTATAGATGGCGCTACAGTACAAATAAATAAAATAACTGTGTAATTATACGAAATAGTTAAAAATGAAAATAGTTAACAGAATAAAGACTCAAGCGAACCTAAAATAATGAATAATCAGAAATTATTGTTTATATTATTAACTAATGTTTGTTTATGTTATTTAATGAAAAATGAAACTTTTTTATTGTAAGGAAACAAAGAATTAATTATTTATAGAGAAAATGAGATGAACTGTAATCAAATTAAGCGCGCAGATGGCGTAACCTGTAAAGTGTAAAAATACTACACTAGTAATAGGAAGTAACATGTAATTTGACTAGCGAGTAGTAAACTACACCAGAATAAAATGATAAAAGAACTTTATTTGATTAGTGAGTCGCGAAATAGAAAAAGATAGTAAATAGGAAATAACAAGAGTAACAAAGAGAGCAATAGAGAAGAAGAAGCCACTGATGCTCAGCGTTCGCTTCCTTCTTCTACGTGCCTCATTATCGTTTCGTTAGCCTTGCTATACAGTCACCTTTTGCTATTTTGTTCTAAGATTAAAATTTCCTTTTGTCTTTTATTAAAGTTTATTGTTAGTTGGTTATTATTGTTAAATTGTTTTATTTTCTTTGCGGTGGTTAAGGATTAAAGATTGTTGTTAAAGTTTAAAAATTGTTGCTGTTAAATTTTTCTTTTGTTATTTGTTAATTGAAATCGGGTGCGCGTGGAGATTCACACCAGTCGCCAAAGCCGGCCATTATTCCAAGGGCTTATAACCACGATTACCAGCCATCTCGATAAATTATATACGAGGATTTTCGGGGTTTTGAGGTTGTTCCTTTGGATTGAGAGGTTATTAAAGAATGGCTGAAGTAGAGCGTAGCAACGAGCAGAAAAAGGTATAATTTGTATTAAATTTAATTTTTTTTTATTATTTAAAATTGTGATAAAAAAAGTTGATAGTGCGCGAAGTTGAAAATACAAATTCTCTCTCTCTCTCTCGTGGTGAATTAATAGCAACGTATAAGTTAATTGAATTTGTTGCTATTATTTAACAACCAAGAAATTAAAAAGTAATTAAAAATTGTATTTTTGTCGTAATACTTGAAAATCCTTGCGGAGAAATCACGGCAGGCTATATAAATAGCCACGTGGTTCCCTAACCTAAAAATAATTCGTAGCATCATTGTGGAGTAGCGAAAACTTAACTTGTTGTTTTATTTAATTATTGAGGAGAAATTTGTCATTAAATTAAATAGTGAAAATTAATTGTGAGATTTCCTTTTATATTCCTAACCTAAAACATCAAAGTATAAGAAGAAATCTAGTAACTTAAAAAGTGATCGTGACTAAATGCTATTTCTTTCTAGTGAATTATATTTGTTGTAAATGAAATTTTAAATTATTTATAAATTAAAAATAGTAGTTCTTAATTAATTCTAGAAACTTTTCTTTTTCTTAGTTTTCTTTCTCTTACTTAGTCTTTGATCTTGTTGAATTTGTAAAATTATCCAATTATTATCAACTTAGTATTATCATCCTAAAGTGATTGAAGATTCATTTTATTGGTGGAAATTCTAACTTTGTGGGAGATCAAGAAAAGATAGTTGTTTGATAAATTCTTTAAAAACTATTTCTCTTAGATAGTTTTCTTTGATTTAGAATTAATTTTCTTATAATGGCGAGGATAATAAATTATTAAAAGCAAATAATTTTAAATATATTAAAAATCAAGGGTCATAGTAATCTAGTTTCTGGATATTCATACATAAAATATATATATTAATTTGTGATAAAATATATAACCTCGCTTCTATAAAACGCCTACTGAAGATTAGAGAGAGAAAGACTCAGAAGAAATTCGATACTAGCGCCACCAATTGGAGAGTTGCGTAATCTGGGATACGCACTGCTGTTCGAGCCCCACCCTTACATAACCTAAAATATATATTGAGCACGTGTTGCATACGTCGCTCAAGTTATAGAATATTAAATAGATTCAAATTATTATTATTGCTTAATAGATTAAATTAATAATTTTCTTTTATATAATTTAATATATTTATTAATTGACTTCAATATTTTCTTATTATTTTCAATTTGATCTAGATTTATTTAAAGAAATTGTCTATAGCTTAACCTAAATTCTTTTAATTAAATTACTTCAAGTTTACTTAGTGAATTTTACTCCCTATAATTAAATATTTGTTAACTTATTTATTGAAGAGATTTTATAATTGATTAGAAAACTTAAAGGTAGAGTATTTAATTCCCTTCTCATACTATCATTATTAATTTTGTAGGCTGGTAAATCTCAGAATTTGGGAATTATAAGCCAATTATTATTTCGTATTTAATTAGATATATTTATAATATCCCAAATAAAAACCACCCTTACAATATATATCATCATTTCTAAATTTTTTTACGCATTACATTGAGTGCGAATATCAGGTAACAGAGTATATAAACGGCCAGCGTGCATGCGCACGGTGGTATCTTTTTCTTCACGCAAGAACAGAAAAAAATTTTCAAAAGTTAAAATTCATATTGCTTATAAAAATTAACCATATCTCTGGTAATTCTGGTCCGATTTACATGTTTCTTTTTTTAATCTAGGGTAGCGCGTGAAAATAATAATAACATTGATATCAGTTTTGGAAAGTTTTGTATACATTTGTTTTAAATAATGATGATTGTAAATAAAAAATCTTTTCAAATTATTCGCAAAATTATAAGTTTAGGTTAAGAAATTTAAAGAAGAATTTTGTTTTTATTAAAAAAAACGACCAATTTTCATTAGATAGATTTTTTAATAAAAATGAAATTATATTGTCAAAAGATTTATGATATAATATTAATAGTTTTTTTATCTAATCTAGAATTGTTAGTTTAATTAAGCATATGTATAATGAACCTTATAATGTATTTTATTATGAATTGTATCTTTTAGGGTTACTTTTAATTGTAAAACATTTTTCTGTTTTAAACAAACCAGCATTAAGTTCATAAAATTAAATACCTAATCTGTAATAATAAAAAAGGTAAGAATTATTAATATATTATAATCATTGATTCATCAATCTAAATATTAAGCGTGAAAATATAATTATCATAATATGTCATTGATTTTGATAATTTATTTTATAAGAAGATGTATTTTTAGGATAAAGAAATTTATAAAGATAAAAGGAGCGATAAATATAGTAGTATTTTAAAAATTTTTATACGTTTGTAAATATTAGGTACTTATTTTTATAAAGTTAATATTGGTTTTTAACAAAAGAATGTTTTACTTTTGTACGTTTATAATTCATGAAAAATTTCAAATAATGAAAAGTTACCCTAAAAGATATTGTAACGTCGAGAAATGAATTAAATTAATAACTCATTAATCGCCGCCACACACGCGTAAATACTTTAATGCAGCGTCGCGCTTTAGTGGGTTGTTGTCGAGTTTGACCACGTGTTACTTACGCGGGGCGAGAGTCTAATTTGGTCCTTGAAATGCGGGGACTTATATCGAGTCCTTTCCGCGTCGCGATTTTAATTTTTTATTTAATTTGAGTATTAAATTTTTATACCCCTAGCCAAGCAAAGCAACATGTCTTTATCGCTCTGCTTGGGGTCTGATGAGGACGGTCCTCAAAGTCGGGGTCGCGTTATATTTAAAAAAAAGAAATATATGAAATATATATATATATATATATATATATATATATTAATAAAAAATAGATAGTTGTAAAATTATATATAAAAAATTAAATCAAAAGAAAATATTATAATAAAATAGAAATTTGTTTGTTATTTGGATGATCAAAAATAAGAATAAAAGGTTTTGTTTTTAATTTTGAATTTAATAAAAAGAAAACGATAAATTTTACTTACTTTCAAAAAAAAGGCAGAGAAATAAATGTATAGAGAGTTGCTGTGGACTTGTAGTGAATTGAGAGTTGCTGTTGACTTGTAGTGAATTGAGAGTTGCTGTTGACTTGTAGTGAATTGAGAGTTGCTGTTGACTTGTAGTGAATTGAGAGTTGCTGTTGCTTCCTTGAAGTTCCTGAAGAGAGTAGAGAGCGTGTTTATGAGACACGCTCAAAGGCGCACTCCAGATTTTGGGCCCTAGTTGGGGATTATATACCCTGGAATTGGGGCGTTGACTAACCACCCCCGCTTGGGTAGTTTTCCAAAATTTTAAATTTTCCTATTGGTCAATTCTGTTTTCTGTCTGTCACTTGGCTGTCCTAGTGTCTATTTTCTTCTTTCTTTCTCTTTTCTCTACCTTTCTCTCTCTTTCTCTTTCTTTTGAAAGTAAGCTACATAAATTGTCTTAAATCTAATTGTTATTAAAAATGTAACGAATTGCGCATATAAAAAAGATAAAACTAGAATCTAGGTTATTTTTAATTTATAATGTTTTTTTCAACTAATATCTATAATAAAATAAACTAGTTTAAATAAATCTAATTAATTAATAAATTAAATTATTTGTTTATATATAAAAGTTAAAAACAAAAGAATAATATGATATAGATATTAATTAAATAAACATTATCAATTAATATTGACTCATATTATATATATATATATATATATATATATATATATATATATATATATATAACGCAGAAATTAAAAGAAGAATTACGCATAAAAAAAAGGACGCTATCGCAAATTTGACAATAAAAAAAAGTTTTTAGAAGAAAAATTAAAATTAATATCACTAATCTTTCAATACTTAAAACTAAAGTTTACATTATTATAAATGAAATAAATGCTAAAGAAAATGAAGAAAAACAAGGGTGACGCTTCACACACAAAAAAAACGACGCTTAGTAATAAAAAAAAGGACGCTCAACGTACTATAAAGTATAAAAATTATGATTAATTTAATTTTTTTGTTTTTGTAATTTTTTTGTTTTGTGGGTTTTTTGTTTAACGCTTTCGAAGAAATAAAACCAAAATTAATTTCTAAGATTCACTTAATAAAATAAATTTAAAAGAAAAGAAACGCAGTATTCTAATTTCAAGCGTGCTGTAAGCTTGATGTATACGCAATTTTATTATTAAACATTATTTATAAATACTATTTAAAACTGTTATATGTATATATATATATATATATATATATATATATATATATAAACGTATGTACGCGGCATTATGCTGACTCATACAGTACAGCCTTTGTTTAGTGTCCTGCACACGTCGCGGGTGTGTGGCAGTCTCCTATGTTATCCCTTCCTTTGTTACTTACGCATATGTTAAATACGAATTTGTTAAAACTTTGATTGGTGGGCACATTTGTTCTCGAAATTTGATTGGTGGGCGCGTTTTTGTTTTGTAGAATTTTTTCGTAACTCAACTCAAGAAAAATCTACTGTATGGAATTGTCAGCACAAGTATCAATAAATAAATGAAAAACGGGTGGCATTATGCGGACGTCAGCATAAGTACGCTAATGTCTGCATAAGTCACGATTCATCTATGATTTTGTCTGCATAATACCTCATTCATAAAAATATATATATATATATATATATATATATATTAGTTTTTTAAGAAAGAAAAAGAATAGAAGTTTATAAAAATTTTACATAAAAAAGAATTAGTTATTTTTTATATGAATAATTTCATATCTATATACATATATCGGTTTTATTTAAAATATAACGAAAAGAAATCATATTTTTGAAACAAAGGGATACTCTTTCTAAAACTTTTTAGGTATGATCTTTAATGTTATTTTTTTATAATAACAATTTGTTTTTATATTTATTTGTTTTTTAATGTCTATTAATTTTTAAATATTTTATTTATAGAAGAAAAGAAATTATTTATTATAATAAAATTTGTGTGTTGATATATAAAAAAAAAGAATACATTATGAGTAAATTATTATTAACAAAATTTATTAATTAGCAAAAGAATATTATGAGTTTCTTAGGTAATTATGAGTATATTTTTATTTGGCGCCTAACTTAATGAGTTTCTGTCTCGGTGTTCTAATTGATAACGGTTAAATTTTTCAGGCAGTTTCAATATACACGAAAATACGTGTGAATTTCTACATAATATTTTTCAGGTACCCAAGATTAGAGTATCCCTTAACGATTGTTTACACAGCTGAAGTATTTTACTTTATTTTATTTAAAAGGTACAATAATTACTTGTCTCAAAAGAAAATGAGTTCACACCGAAACATATACAGATCGAACAAAACAATAATGGAAAAATAATGATTTAAAAATAATTAACAGAAAAAATAAAGTGTTGGTCTTATAGAAAAACAGATTGAAAGTATTTAAAAAAAAAAGAAATTTTCGTGAAAAGATATTAATATGAATTTTTTTGTTTAAAAGAAGTCGGCAAAATTGCCCGACGTTACACCCCCTGCCTAAAGCGGTTGCTAGGTGCTGAAAAGCAAACTAGCAATTGCATGCCTCGGATATGTTAAGGTCATAAAACCCTTTGAGTCAAATTTGATCTTGTATTGCATTGGATATCTCATTCAGATTCAAATTATTTATGTTTGTAGTCATATTTGTGGTCATAATGTTTCACTGAGAAATATATATTCTCAAGTGAGTTTATAGAAGTCTAAGCTTCTGTAGTCATATTTTGCCTAGAATGTGGTAGGCAGTTGGTATAGACAATCTTAATGCCTTTTGTCTAATGGCAGATGTTGATTGGCACAGGAATGTTAGTCTTTTTTTCTCTTTTAAACACAAAAATTCAAAAAGACAAAAGAAAGCTATTTGATATTAAAAGTAAGTTAATGATATTGCAAAGAAAAAGAAAAGTCAATAAGTTTTATTCTCAAAATTAAAAGGAAAAGTGATAATCATTTAAGGTCAATACGTTTAACAGAAAGATAGAAGATTTATTAAAAATCCGAGTGTACATGTCTCGACAGGACTCGTACACAGTTTAAATTTTGGATGTAATTATAATTTTTAAAAATTTTTCGGCTTATAACTAAGGTTTTAGCTTATTCTATGACGCAATTATTACATTTACTATGATTTTTTTTTCACATTTTTATGTTTTATCATTTTTTTTATATTTTCTTGT
The DNA here is from genome assembly GCA_017163975.1 of Anastatus disparis. Lineage (NCBI taxonomy): Eukaryota > Metazoa > Arthropoda > Insecta > Hymenoptera > Eupelmidae > Anastatus > Anastatus disparis. Next base: position 257,084 of record JAFFSR010000365.1, on the reverse strand, counting down.
TATCTAGTTAATCGATACATTCATTGTGGTGAAAAAGAGATTCTAGGAATGAAAATATTTATTGTTAATCAATAAAGAAAATTTGAAGAGTGAATACAATATAAATTTTTGCAAAATATTTAATTTAAAATTTGCCTCTACTTTTAAGGTATTTTAATAGGAATAAATGATTATATAAAGACAGTTGTATGAATATATTCATTTTTAGAAATCCTTATCCAAAATTACGCACTTATAATTATAAAATATTAGGCTATAATAATAACTATAAATATTAACTATAGCTGAAAAGAAAACATAATTATTTTTGTATTTGTTTTTATTTTGTTTTATATAAGAAAGAAATTATATTATATATACATAGAAAGTGGTATGTTAATGAAAAGACTAAAGGTTATTATGGATAAAGCGAGTAAGGGCTTAAGAAAAGTCATGCACAATTTGTTTTACTGGATATTTAGTTAAAAAGATATTAGTCAATTTATTTTTACTTATTAAAAAAAAAGAAGAGAGAGAAAATGAAAATAAAGGAAAGAAATAGATTTTAAGTCTTAAGGAGGAAAAAGTTTATATATAATGGATTAGTATTTACAGGGAGAAAAAACTATTAATTGTAATTTTATAATAATTAATTAAGGAAAAGGAAAGAGTAAATATAGGGTTTTTTTTTTGTAAATTTTTTTCGTTTAAAAAAAATTTTGTGTTAGTAAGATTATTAGTCAGATGGTTAGTAAAAATTATCATGCAATTAAATGTTAGGGTTAGTAATATTAGTAAAGTTATTATAATATCATGCAAAGAAAAAAAGGAAAAGGATTTCGCTGTCAAATCGGAATGATTTTTAAGACAGGGTTTAAATGAGATGATGTAGCTTGACCTTGATTGATCCGTGCTACATCATGTAAGAGCTGTAATTGCTCGTCAAGGATTTGATTATTAAAATCAAAGAATTTAATTTTCATCCTCATGTACAGAGAATCTTTATTACAAGAGTTGTTTGAAGAAAATTCAATTTTCCTTTTAGTAGTAAGTATGTCTGTCAAGTCATTGTAAACATTTTCGTTTAGAAACACTGAACTTATTTCAGATATCAAGCCTTTATAAAATTTCATTGCAGACATTAAGAAATTGTTGATTTTATTGTTAACGATACATGATTTTGATTTAGATTCAGAATCTGAATTAAGGATTGAATGCATTGAAGATGGAAGCATATCTTCACTGATATATGATTTTGAATCAGTATCCAAAATGGAACTAGAATTTAAAGATGTTAGAACTTTAGATGTGTAGTCGTTAACAATATCTGATTTCATTTCTGGTTCATTTGTTTCTTTAGATTTAGGATCTGAGTCTGTTTTATAAGTTTCTAAGTTTGTATTGTTTGTTAAAATCAAAGTTGAGTCATTTTCAAAATTTTGAAGTTCACATTTTTCTGTCTTGATGTTTATTTTGAATTTACTACTTAAGTCACTGTCAGATTTTGATTCATGTTGGTCTTTTATTTGTGAATTTTTAATGTTTCTATAATTAAGATGACCGAATTTTTCGATTTGGATAGCATCCATCATGGATTCTGCTATATCAGAGTAACATTTCTGCATCCGAACTTCGATTTCGGGTTTCAGACCTCTTATAAATGCGTCCAATGCGCTTTGTTTAATAAAATTACGTGTGGCATCATTGAATGATTTTTCCACAAAATATGTATTTAAAATCTCACGTTCCAATGCACGTAATCGGTTAGCATAAGCTATAACCGTTTCATTGTTGTTTTGAAAAACATTTGTCAACTTGTTAAGGGTCTGCAGTGCAGATTCAGGTGTCTTGAACAACAAAATTATGGAATATTTAAATTCGTTAAAATTCTTGAATGTTTTATACTGAATTGCTTTATGAGCTTCTCCTTGTAACTTGGACTTCATAATTTTGACCAAACTTGCCTCGAATTTGAGGTCTATAATTGTCAATGCGTGTTCACATTCAAATAAATATTCATGGACGGACATATTCGTCCCGTCATATAGAGGTATCAAGGTCATGGCAAGCTCGAAAGCTTCCAAATCATAACTGTTAGCCATCGTTTTTTCTTTATTCAATTTTCATCTTAAAAAGAATTTTGCGATTCTTGATTCTATTTTGAAAAGTGGCTCAAGCGCCAAATAGATATCTGTCATTTTTATGGAATATTTCAATTAAAAACAAAATTTTCTTTTAAAAGAACTTTAAGGAAAGAATTCATATTTACTGAATGAATAATATGTAAACTTTAAATTAATTTTATAACGTAAACAAAAAAAATTAAAATTTCATTTTGAAAATTCAAAAAGAAATAATTTAGTTTTGAAAAATTTTGGTAAACTTTTTAATTGAAATATGATTATTAATATAAATAAATTTGTCAATTTAAGGCACAGGCAAATTCACCAATATTCACAATAAATTTGTTTTTAGAGAAAAATTTGAACAAACGTGAATTTAAATTAAAATTATAAATTTGGGAATGGAACTAATATAGGTTAACTTGTAATAAAATAAAATTAAGACATTTAATTTTTGAATCAAAGATAAAATTTGTTTAGTTAATAATTGTTTCTGAAAAATTTAATGAAAATAGAAATTGTTAATTTAAAGAAAAATAAAAGTAGTTTTTTCAAGATAAAGCAAAGGTTGTGAAATTAGAAAAATTAAATTACGTTTTAAAAGCTATAATTTAGTAAAAGTTAGGATTAATGCAATTGCTTGTTGATTAGTAAAAATTTTATCAAAATAAAAAAATATTAATTGATTAAAATATGACCTGCTAATTGCTTAATCTTATTAAATTACAAAAAGTTATTAGTAAAAAATTAATCAAGTTCGAATATCTTATTTAAGGTAAAAGTTGTGAATTTAAATTGGAAAATTGACATAGAAATTACTAAAATATTGACAGCAAATAAAGCGAAAATTATAGGTTCAGAAAAATTGAGTTTGGTAAAATACTGAGTTTAGTCGAATTGTTATTAAAAATTTAAAAAGTAGAATTTCATCAAGTCTCTTTTGAAAATTAATATAATGTTAAACCATAATAATTTATTCAATTGACACAATTGAAGGTAAGTGCATAAATAAGAAAAATAAAAAAGATTGTCGAATTCATTCGTATTATGATTAATAAACAAAAGATTTATTGTTATTTTGAAAAATAAGTAATATTTTAAATTTTATTAAAAAGCTTTATATATTTTGCAGTTAATACTATGTGCGTACATGAATTTGTTTTATCAAAAGAAATAATTCATGATTTTATTTAGAAAGTATAAGAACTTTTTTTTTTTGTTTATTGATAAAATAACGTAACATTAAACAGTTATAAAAAAAATTTGAATTAATAAAAGGTAATTTATAATTAGAATTGAAAACTTTTAATAAATCTGAGATGTCAAAAATATAATTTTGGATTGAAGATTCAACAAATTTATTTGAATTATTTGAAATATTAATTAAGAGATAAAAGTTTAGAATAAAATATTGAAAGAATTACTACATGGAAAATATTTTAATTTGAAAGGTCAAGAATTAAATAAAAATATGTTAAAAATAAAAGAAAAAGATTGATTTAAAAATTCTAAAAATATAAAAATAAAAGATTTTTCTTAAGATAAAATTACCGTTTGTGTATGGTAGATATATTTTTACCGGCAAGTATCAAGACGATATTTTAACGAAAATCATATTGTTAATAAAGCGAGTATTGAAATAAATATTTTAATTTTAAAAAGTCAACTACTTTATTTAAAATCATGATCGAAATTTATTCTAATAATCAGAATACGCAATACTCTCATAAAATAAAAATGAATGCACTTAAAGCAAAAAGGCTGTTATAATCTCCAACAGGCAATTATAAACAAAAAGATTTATTCCATGAAACTGAAGAAGTAAAAAAAAAGTGAGAATCTTTTATAAAATTATTTTTAAATTGAAAATATTAGGTTTTCGAAGGTATATAATAAATTTGACAAAAGGTTTTATGCTTGATTGAACCCAGCACCGCGACAGATTTTTGTAGATACATGTCTAAATTTTACAGCAAATTACTGAGTGGTTACCAAGACGGCAATGCTAACTTGAAAAAGGCGTAGTCCCCACTGGTGCATAAAAAATAGATCGTTCTTTGATAATAAATTCATATTATTTAACAATTCTCCTGATTTTAATATATTTTTATTGGTGGTTTCCACGGGGTTTTAATGTATCCACCACACCTTTATTATGTAAATATATATATATTTCGAAAGATTTATTTATTTAAATTTCTTAGTTTAATTTCAAGTTTTTTTTTTTTAAAAAGGACTCAATAAGCATTTCAATGAACCAAACTGAATCACCTAACTTTCAATTTTCTGCTTTTTATTTATTTATTATTATTTATTTATTATGATTTATTTATTGTAATTGAAATTTCATTCAAACTTGATCACTCCGATTTGGCCTCCAAAAAATATGTATGTAACGTCGAGAAATAAATTAAATTAATAACTCATTAATCGCCGCCACACACGCGTAAATACTTTAATGCAGCGTCGCGCTTTAGTGGGTTGTTGTCGAGTTTGACCACGTGTTACTTACGCGGGGCGAGAGTCTAAATTGGTCCTTGAAATGCGGGGACTTATATCGAGTCCTTTCCGCGTCGCGATTTTAATTTTTTATTTAATTTGAGTATTAAATTTTTATACCCCTAGCCAAGCAAAGCAACATGTCCCTATCGCTCTGCTTGGGGTCTGATGAGGACGGTCCTCAAAGTCGGGGTCGCGTTATATTTAAAAAGAGAAATATATGAAATATATATATATATATATATATATATATATATATATATTTAATGAAAAATAGATAGTTGTAAAATTATATATAAAAAATTAAATCAAAAGAAAATATTATAATAAAATAGAAATTTGTTTGTTATTTGGATGATCAAAAATAAGAATAAAAGGTTTTGTTTTTAATTTTGAATTTAATAAAAAGAAAACGATAAATTTTACTTACTTTCAAAAAAAAGGCAGAGAAATAAATGTATAGAGAGTTGCTGTGGACTTGTAGTGAATTGAGAGTTGCTGTTGACTTGTAGTGAATTGAGAGTTGCTGTTGACTTGTAGTGAATTGAGAGTTGCTGTTGACTTGTAGTGAATTGAGAGTTGCTGTTGCTTCCTTGAAGTTCCTGAAGAGAGTAGAGAGCGTGTTTATGAGACACGCTCAAAGGCGCACTCCAGATTTTGGGCCCTAGTTGGGGATTATATACCCTGGAATTGGGGCGTTGACTAACCACCCCCGCTTGGGTAGTTTTCCAAAATTTTAAATTTTCCTATTGGTCAATTCTGTTTTCTGTCTGTCACTTGGCTGTCCTAGTGTCTATTTTCTTCTTTCTTTCTCTTTTCTCTACCTTTCTCTCTCTTTCTCTTTCTTTTGAAAGTAAGCTACATAAATTGTCTTAAATCTAATTGTTATTAAAAATGTAACGAATTGCGCATATAAAAAAGATAAAACTAGAATCTAGGTTATTTTTAATTTATAATGTTTTTTTCAACTAATATCTATAATAAAATAAACTAGTTTAAATAAATCTAATTAATTAATAAATTAAATTATTTGTTTATATATAAAAGTTAAAAACAAAAGAATAATATGATATAGATATTAATTAAATAAACATTATCAATTAATATTGACTCATATTATATATATATATATATATATATATATATATATAACGCAGAAATTAAAAGAAGAATTACGCATAAAAAAAAGGACGCTATCGTAAATTTGACAATAAAAAAAAGTTTTTAGAAGAAAAATTAAAATTAATATCACTAATCTTTCAATACTTAAAACTAAAGTTTACATTATTATAAATGAAATAAATGCTAAAGAAAATGAAGAAAAACAAGGGTGACGCTTCACACACAAAAAAAACGACGCTTAGTAATAAAAAAAGGACGCTCAACGTACTATAAAGTATAAAAATTATGATTAATTTAATTTTTTTGTTTTTGTAATTTTTTTGTTTTGTGGGTTTTTGTTTAACGCTTTCGAAGAAATAAAACCAAAATTAATTTCTAAGATTCACTTAATAAAATAAATTTAAAAGAAAAGAAACGCAGTATTCTAATTTCAAGCGTGCTGTAAGCTTGATGCATACGCAATTTTATTATTAAACATTATTTATAAATACTATTTAAAACTGTTATATGTATATATATATATATATATATATATATATATATATATATATATATATATATATATATATATATATATATATATAATAATATATATTAGTTTTTTAAGAAAGAAAAAGAATATAAGTTTATAAAAATTTTACATAAAAAAGAATTAGTTATTTTTTATATGAATAATTTCATATCTATATACATATATCGGTTTTATTTAAAATATAACGAAAAGAAATCATATTTTTGAAACAAAGGGATACTCTTTCTAAAACTTTTTAGGTATGATCTTTAATGTTATTTTTTTATAATAACAATTTGTTTTTATATTTATTTGTTTTTTAATGTCTATTAATTTTTAAATATTTTATTTATAGAAGAAAAGAAATTATTTATTATAATAAAATTTGTGTGTTGATATATAAAAAAAAAAGAATACATTATGAGTAAATTATTATTAACAAAATTTATTAATTTGCAAAAAAATATTATGGGTTTCTTAGGTAATTATGAGTATATTTTTATTTGGCACCTAACTTAATGAGTTTCTGTCTCGGTGTTCTAATTGATAACGGTTAAATTTTTCAGGCAGTTTCAATATACACGAAAATACGTGTGAATTTCTACATAATATTTTTCAGGTACCCAAGATTAGAGTATCCCTTAACGATTGTTTACACAGCAGAAGTATTATACTTTATTTTATTTAAAAGGTACAATAATTACTTGTCTCAAAAGAAAATAAGTTCACACCGAAACATATACAGATCGAACAAAACAATAATGGAACAATAATGATTTAAAAATAATTAACAGAAAAAATAAAGTGTTGGTCTTATAGAAAAACAGATTGAAAGTATTTAAAAAAAAAAAGAAATTTTCGTGAAAAGATATTAATATGAATTTTTTTGTTTAAAAGAAGTCGGCAAAATTGCCCGACGTTACAATTTAATTTATAATAAATTACATTGTAAGGTTCATTATACATATGTTTAATTAAACTTACAATTCTAGATTTGATAAAAAAAACTATTAATATTATATTATAAATATTTTGACAATATAATTTCGTTTTTAATAAAAAACCTATTTAATGAAAATTGGTCGTTTTTTTTATAAAAACAAAATTTTCCTTCAAATTTCTTTACCTTAACTTATAATTTTGCAAATACTTTGAAAAGATTTTTCATTTACAATCATCATTATTTATAACAACTGTATAGAGAACTTTCCAAAACTGATCAAAGTTATTATTATTTTTACGCGCTACCCTAGATGAAAAAAAGAAACATGTAAATCGAACCATAATTACCAGAGATATTGTTAATTTTTATATGCAATATAAATTTTAACTTTTGAAAATTTTTTTCAGTTCTTGCGTGAAGAAAAAGATACCACCGTGCGCATGCGCGCTGGCCGTTCATATACTCTGTTACCTGATATTCGCACTCAATGTAATGCGTAAAAAATTTAGAAACGATGATATATATATATATAAACCACTTTGTATACATTAATGCCGTTTTACCAATAAATAATTCATATCATAAACTGGCTATTAAACTTTGAAACGAGTTAAAATGTTTAAAAAAAATGGCGCAATTGTTAGTCAAAGTCAAAGCCATGTTACTCTTTTCATTTTTACGATAGAAAACTTAAAAAATTCAAATTAAAGGTCTTAAAGAGACCTTTCTTTTCCATTTTATAAAATTAATATATATCAAAAATTTGCTGAAATATATGAATTCATTTATAAGAATTAAAATTGTAAAATCGGAAAAACGCTAAAAAATAATGCAAAAAAATAAAAAATTGAAATTTTTATAATCCTTTATGATAAAGGTATCCTACCATTACATGCTTAAGAAGTTTGACATATTTGCAATAATTATTGTTGACTTGGCATTAATTTGAATTTTCGACTTTTTTTTAATAAACAAATTAATTGTTGCTCTTCTTACGGGCCGAAACAGATCGGCTTGGAGGAGGATTAAAGACAATAGAAAATCTTTCTTTTTCCAAAGTTTTATCGAATTTTGAATAAATATCTGTCTTTAACTTTAATTTGAAAAATTACACATTTACTCGGAAAAATTTCATTTTTCGAGAAAATTTGAAAATTTTAGAAAATCGCACACCCATAGTCTTGAAGAAAATTTAATTCTGAACAACTTTTGTTCAAAAAATTTTCTTCTAGAGTCAAAAGCAGCGCAGTTACAGAGGAAAAAAGAAGAAAAGTCGATTTTTCTATCTTAAGAGGACGCTGGATCTCTCTATCCTTTTCTAATTAAAAAATGTAAATTTTTGGGAAAACTAGTTATTATTAATAGAAATTAAGGGTTGTCCGCAACTTCAATAGTGAAGAACAATATTTTGTCTGATGAGAGCAAATTAATTTTGTTGCTTTTTTTCCAAGTAAAGTTTGACATACTTACAAAATCCTAAATTAGGCTAGAGAATACGTTATTTAAGTATGTCAAACTTTACATGAAAAAAAAGCAACAAAATTAATTTGCTCTCATCAGACAAAATATTGTTTTTCGCTATAGAAGTTGCGGACAACCCTTAATTTCTATCACTAATAACTAGTTTTCCCAAAAATTTACATTTTTTAATTAGAAAAGGATAGAGAGATCCAGCGTCCTCTTAATTTGTTTATAAACATTTTTCCACAACTTTTTGAGATGGCGCACATTGATATTCTTACTATACATACTATCTACAATCTATTTCTGTAAAAAACCGGCCTGTAGCACGTTTAGCAAAAAAATCGATTGATATGAACTAATTTGACTGGACTATAAATATCGAACTTACATAGCCAAAATATTACTAAAAAATTCGTCATGCATGAAAGAAATATGTTTACTTTGTTTCAGTAAAACGATCGTAAGTACTCAAGTGACATGTAACGATTGCCAACGATTTGCGCATACGCGCTACTTGATACGAAATAAAATTGAACAATTCGAATTATATTTATTGTCTAATGAAACAAAGGCTGTATTCACAGTAGCAAGGAAGTTCGGCAATTCGAAATTCCACCTGTGATAAATTAATAACGGTAAAATTTGCTCCAGTATGCTGAATCGTGGTTCATGATTATTCTTGAATCAACCATACGATACAAAATAACAATTTGATATTTTTTTATTTGTCAAGTATTTTATATACAATAGGAGTAAATACGTATAACAAGCCATATAGAGATACCGAGTAAACATTTCATTATTACACAGTAGCTTTTTTTGTGACCGTTTCATTAATTATAAAAATACTTAATATCAACCGAAGATCGTTCTAGCAAATGTAATATGCATGCGAAAAGAGCTTGCATAAATTATTCACACTCGGGAAAAATCCCGTGGTTTTAAATCCGATTGCTACAACTAAGCGTTTAAAAGATGTATCCTCGATATACTTATATTTTATACAAGTTCTCAGAAATAGCCCTAGCGTCAATCGCATTAGACGTGCATGTATGATACAATATAACCTATCTATTTACACGTGTTTTCTTGACTCGGTATAATATTATAAACATAGTATGATACGACATAACCAAGCTATTTACACGTGCATTCATGATTCGGTATACGGTTATATATAACCTGGTATACGCGAATCAATAGCTAGGTATAAGCTTACAGTAGTATCCTCGGTATGCATATACGTATAAATAACCAAGCTATTAACACGCGCACACACACCTCGGCATAATAATCTCAGTACGCATACATGCGCAAATAACCAAGCTATTTACATGCGCATACTCACCGCGGTATGAACAGCTCGGTACACTAGCATATTAACCACGCTAAATACACACCACGGTATAAACAGCTTGGTATACTAGCATATCAACCACGCTAAATACACACCGTGGTATAAACAGCTCGGTATACTAGTACATTAACCGCGCTAAATATAGACCGCCGTATAAACAGCTCGTTATACTAGTTTATTAACCGCGCTAAATATACACCGCGTTATAAACAGCTCGGTATACTAGCATATTAACCATGTTAAATATATACCACGGTATAAATAGCTTGGTATACTAGCTTATTAACCACGCTAAATATACACCACGGTAGAAACAGCTCGGTACACTAGTATGCCGCGCTATTTACCCGCGTATACATGCCTCGCTATACGAGCATACTTGTATAAAAATAGCTCGGTATACTAGCATATTAACCGCGCTAAATATACACCACGGTATAAACAGCTCGGTACAATAGTATGCCGCGCTATTTACCCGCGTATAGATGTCTCGCTGTACGAGCATACGTGTATAAAAATAGCTCGGTACACTAGCATATTAACCGCGCTAAATATACACCACAGTATAAACAGCTCGGTACATAAGTATTCCGCGGTATTTACCTGCGTATACTTGCCTCGCTATACGAGCATAGACAACGAGGCATATGTGTATAAAAATAGCTCGGTATACTAGCATATTAATCGCGCTGAATATACACCGCGGTATAAACAGCTCGGTACAATAGTATGCCGCGCTATTTACCCGCGTATACATGCCTTGCTATACGAGCATACGTGTATGAAAATAGCTCGGTATACTAGCATATTAACCACGCTAAATATACACCACGCTAAAAACAGCTTGGTACAATAGTACGCCGCGCAGTTCACCCGCGTATACATGCCTCGCTATACGATCATAGACAACGAGGCATACCTGTATAAATATAGCTCGGTATACTAGCATATTAACCGCGCTAAATATACACCTCGGTATAAACAGCTCGGTACAATAATATGCTGCGCTATTTATCTGAGTATACATGCCTCGCTATACGAGCATAGACAACGAGGTATACGTGTATAAAAACAGCTCGGTACAATAGTATGCCGCGCTATTTAGCCGCGTTTACATGCCTCGCTATACGAGCATACACAACGAGGTATACTTGTATAAAAATAGCTCGGTATAGACGTATATACACCTAGGTTAACACATATGAACGCACGTATATTACGTGCGTCACGTTGATAATTTTATACTCGTCTCAAAGTTCGTCTGCATGTGTTCCTTGATGCATCATATATGTTCTCATATGAATGCGTGCAATCAAACTTTAATATTTATTTAGATTAAGAAAAGGAGTAGAGAAACGTTTTATTTTTTTCCTCTGTGATAATTTATTTAGTTCCTCTGTGATAGTTTATTGTAAGAAATTGATGAGTTTTCATTTGTTTCTTAGAGAATATGATATTGATATACACAAGTTAAATTATGTTGTAAATATACTGTATAAAGCATTATATTTTTGATTTTTTTTTCAAATAATTGATAAAATTTTTGCAATATTCAATAAATTATACTTTTATTTGAAAATATAAAATATTGAACTAATTTAATTTTAATATAGCATTAAAATGATGAAATAATTAATTGAAAAAACAAATGGATATTTTAATTGATAATTTTTTTTGTTAAAACAGTGAATTAATTTTATTGAATCAATCTTCGCTACATTTAGTAAGTCAAATATTTATTTGAAAATACAAAATATTATTTGATTCAGTTACTATATGCATATTGATGTAATGAAATAAGCAATTAGAAAAACAAATATGCATTTGAATAAATAAAAAATTTTTTTAAAACAATAAATTAATTTTATTCAACCAATATTTGTGATGTTTCGTAGAATCAAATATTTATTTTAAAAAATAAAATATTTATTTGACTCTATTAAAATATTTGTATTAATATAACAAAATATTTTATGTGCCGCCCGCACCTAAGGGATTTCATTGATTCAATTAAGCCTTACTTAATCCAAATAAATTTTTTTCTCAGTGTAGTATCATCTAATATCACCATTTTGTCAATTATTTGAAAAAAAAAATCGGAAATATAATGCTTTATACAGTATATATACAAAATAATTGAACTTGTGTATATCAATATCATAACCTCTAAGAAACAAATGAAAACTCATCAATTTCTTACCATAAACTATCACAGAGGAACTAAATAAATTATCACAGAGGAAAATAAAATAAAGCGTTTCTTAACTCTTTTTCTTAATTTAAATAAATATTAAAGTTTGATTGCACGCATTCATATGAGAACATACATGATGCATCTAGGAACACATGCAGACGAACTTTAAGACGAGTATAAAATTATCAACGTGACACACGTAATATACGTCCGTTCATATGTGTTAACCTAGGTGTATATACGTGTATACCGAGCTATTTTTATACACGTATACCTCGTTGTCTATGCTCGTATAGCGAGGCATGTAAACGCGGCTAAATAGCGTGGCATACTATTGTACCAAGCTGTTTTTATACACGTATACCTCGTTGTCTATGCACTGAAAAGGGTTAGAATAGTGGTTGTACTCTATGGCGGCGAGTGGCGCTAGTATCGATAGCGAACATTCATTGAAGTACGAGAGAGATGCTAGTGTTTTATAGAGGATAATGAGTGCTCTCTGCGAGGTTTTGAGTGTTCTCCGCGATGTTTTTTGTTCGAAGAAATGAACAGGTCTTCGCTCAGAGAATAATGAGTCTTCTCTAGAGACTACCAGTTCGCATTTTGACGCGTAGGCTGACTGTATTCTAAAAATGACACCGATTGTACCGTAGAGTACAGTCACAGTTCGCTTCCCTTTTCAGTGTGCTCGTATAGCGAGGCATGTATACGCGGGTAAATAGCGTGGCATATTATTGTACCGAGCTGTTCATACCGAGGTGTATATTTAGCGCGGTTAATATGCTAGTATACCGAGCTATATTTATACACGTATGCCTCGTTGTCTATGCTCGTATAGCGAGGCATGTATACGTAAGTAAATTGCGCGGCATACTATTGTACCGAGCTGTTTATACCGTGGTGTATATTTAGCTTGGTTAATATGCTAGTATACCGAGCTATTTTTATACACGTATGCTCGTATAGCGAGGCATGTATACGCGGGTAAATAGCGTGGCATACTATTGTACCGAGCTGTTTATACCGCGGTGTATATTCAGCGCGGTTAATATGCTAGTATACCGAGCTATTTTTATACACATATGCCTCGTTGTCTATGCTCGTATAGCAAGGCATGTATACGCGGGTAAATAGCACGGAATACTATTGTACCGAGCTATTTATACTGTGGTGTATATTTAGTGCGGTTAATATGCTAGTGTACCGAGCTATTTTTATACACGTATGCTCGTACAGCGAGGCATGTATACGCGGGTAAATAGCGCGGCATACTATTGTAAAGAGCTGTTTATACCGTGGTGTATATTTAGCGCGGTTAATATGCTAGTATACCGAGCTATTTTTATACAAGTATGCTCGTATAGCGAGGCATGTATACGCGGGTAAATAGCGCGGCATACTAGTGTACCGAGCTGTTTCTACCGCGGTGTATATTTAGCGTGGTTAATAAGCTAGTATACCGAGCTATTTATACCGTGGTATATATTTAGCATGGTTAATATGTTAGTATACCGAGCTGTTTATAACGCGGTGTATATTTAGCGCGGTTAATATACTAGTATAACGAGCTGTTTATACGGCGGTGTATATTTAGCGCGGTTAATATACTAGTATACCGAGCTGTTTATACCGCGGTGTGTATTTAGCGTGGTTGATATGCTAGTATACCAAGCTGTTTATACCGCGGTGTGTATTTAGCGTGGTTAATATGCTAGTGTACCGAGCTGTTCATACCGCGGTGAGTATGCGCATGTAAATAGCTTGGTTATTTGCGCGTGTATGCGTACTGAGATTACTATGCCGAGGTGTGTGCGCGCGTGTTAATAGCTTGGTTATTTATACGTATATGCATACCGAGGATACTACTGTAAGCTTATACCTAGCTATTGATTCGCGTATACCAGGTTATATATAATCGTATACTGCATCATGAATGCACGTGTAAATAGCTTGGTTATGTCACATCATACTATGTATATAATATTATACGGAGTCAAGAAAACACGTGTAAATAGATAGGTTATATCGTATCATACATGCACGTCTAATGCGATTGACGCTAGGGCTATTTCTGAGAACTTGTATAAAATATAAGTATATCGAGGATACATCTTTTAAACACTTAGTTGTAGCAATCGGATTTAAAACCACGGGATTTTTCACGAGTGCGAATAATTTATGCAAGCTCTTTTCGCATGCATATTACATTTGCTAGAACGATCTTCGGTTGATATTAAGTATTTTTATAATTAATGAAACGGTCACAAAAAAAGCTACTGTGTAATAATGAAATGTTTACTCGGTATCTCTATATGGCTTGTTATACGTATTTACTCCTATTGTATATAAAATACTTGACAAATAAAAAAATATCAAATTGTTATTTTGTATCGTATGGTTGATTCAAGAATAATCATGAACCACGATTCAGCATACTGGAGCAAATTTTACCGTTATTAATTTATCACAGGTGGAATTTTGAATTGCCGAACTTCTATGCTACTGTGAATACAGCCAAAGAAGTAATATAACTGCTAGATTATTAATTGTTATTTCATGTAAAACATTATTTGTACATCCATTAAAAGTAATTGCATTTATAGCGTATTATTGATTATTTTAATTTAATTTATTCTTGTTGTATGCGATACATCTTGTTACAAATTGAGCAAAATTGTAAATTTCTGTTTTATTTTTGTTTAATATTGCGAAATAATTTATTCATGCTAATGATTTATTTTATTTTTGAATTTTTATCTGACTCTTAAACGCTTATATTTATACTATTTTTATTTAATTAGAATAAATTTCTCCCTTGTTCAAAATGTGAATTGATTATTTAACGAGATTCTTTTTTATTAATATATTACTTTGCAAATGATTGTTTTTATATTTTTATTATTATTATCACAACTATAATAATTATATTATTGTAATAGACTAGATAAAATATTATTGATTATATTACCAATATAATCTTCTCTAATACAATTCTATTTGAAAATAAAGGTTATTCCGTTCAATTTTTTCTGAGAAAGAAAAAATAGAATTAAGAAATTTAATATATTTTGAAGATTGGCACGGGAAGTGGAGAAACAAAAAAAGTAAAGATATTTTAATTCTAATGAAACTAGTGTACGAAATAGAAAACATTTTTAATTTTATATGAGTTGCATTTTCCATTAATATAAAACTAACTTATTTTCTATATACCTAGACGAAGTAATCAATACTTTCTATGTCCCACAACTTAATAATATTTTAATGATAATAATAGATAGATAGATAATGATTTATCATAATATTTTATTTATAATTTACTTGAGTTTAATTTATAATTCAATGTAGATTTGTCATTCTTTTACAGTTAAAAAAGTATTTGTATAATACGATTAATGGTAATGAACTAATTAATATTTTTGTGAAACGTCCTTAGCGGTAAAAATAAATAGAATATTATAAATCATTCTAAAAGTTATTGTAATAATCTGAAAAAAGAAAGAAACTCAAATACTGAAAATTTTTGTAAGAATTTTGTCAAAATACTGTATTCAAGTTTGTTTCATTTTGTCTCATTTTCTATTATTGTTTTATATTTTTTAATAAATTTTACAGTTAGTTTTTTAATATTCAGAAATTTTGATAAGATTTTTTTTTAATTGAAAGTTTATCATTTCTGGTTAAAGTATTGAAGCTTCAAAAATTTGAGAATGTTTTTTCTTATGCATTTGAATAGATACATTGAATTTATTTTGATATTAGATTCTAATATTAAACAAAAATTAAAATTATATAGTAACTCAATAATACAAGATTTTTATAGTACTATTTTCACCATATTAATAGTTGAAAAATCTAAAAAATCTTTCAAGCAATGCGAATTTTTCACAAAATTTCTGAAAACTGATAGTCGAAAGAAATAGAAACGAATTGAGAGAAGCAGAGAAACAGATTGAAAAAAAACTAAAATTTTCATAACAGCTGATTTTTTTCATGTTAATTAAAAAATGAGACATTCAAAAAGTTTGCAAGAATTTTAAGGTAAAATTGAAATTCACTGATTGTTTTGTCTCAATTTTCACAAAAATTTTCGGTATGTTTAAGTTTCTTTCCGTTTCTTCCACAAATTTTCAATTACTTTTTTTAATTTTTTCCTCTAGGGATAATAGAAAAATTTCTATTATAAGTAAAAATTACAATTTTTTCCCAGCGTAAAAATTTAAATGAAATGTTTTAAAAGTGTATCATTGATGTTCCTAAATTTGTTTTAATCAATTGAGATTTATCATTATTATCATCACAAATATATATATATATATATATATATATATATATATGTATATATATATATATATAATGTATTTACTAGGTGAAATAAATACACTATATAAAGTTTAATATTGGTTTATTAGGTATAGTAATAAAGGAAGTGGTATGCTATATTAATGAATGTACATTAGTTACTTAATTGCTCACGTAAGAGCTTATATCGGCTACGCACTCGACTATTACAGTAGCCGGCTGATTACGCACTGCCTGATACTTGAGGCCGCGCGACTCGCGATGTCCAGGTAGCGACAGAGGCGCTGCTACTCGTCGATACATAGATACATATGTTACAGATATTACACTATATATATATATATATATATATACTCGGGGGAGGTTCCCCCTGCTCGCTCTGCTCGCCAACCCCCCGAATACACACATTTCAAAGTAAATAGAAGAGTAGGACATAATGAAGCTAAATTTTATATTTGTAAATGTGAAAAAAGTTCAATAGAAAACATCGATACATAAAAATATAAGATATGAAGTTATAGAATTAGAATTAATAAAAAAAGATGGTTTAACGCGACATTTAAAAGTTCACAATGAATCAAACTTATATATTTTTCCCAGGTCTCTCAGCCCCTTCCAGGCATTACCATTTGCAAGTGCTTCAAACAGTCTATTATGATAGTATGTGGTCTTTGCAAGTTCAGTCTGTTAGTCAACCGTTTCACGTAAATGCAGAAACTCAGTCAGGTATTGCGTTTGGTTAGTCCGTTTATATCTTCTGTAAGTAGCATCTCGCTTGCGCCGCATCTGCGACAATTCTTTATTTAACCATGATGGGCTATTCTTCACATGCTTGAGTATTTTCACTGGCGCTAAACTCTCTATGACAGAAGTAAAATTGTAACAAATGCAGCCAAGTGCAGACTCTGGGTCGACAGTACCAGCTGTCAATGGTGGCCAATCATAGCCAGCTAGTTTCTCTAGTAATTCATTTTGACAAATGCTTAGTTTCTGTATCTAATCGACTTGTGATCTATACTGCACGTATTATAAGCAATAGAAACATCAATTAAGTTTCGCCGACTATTAAAATTCGCAAGTAAGTTACGTGCGTCAAGTACATTGTCATTGTCATCCACTAAAATCAGGTCAATCCATGTATGAGAAGATGGAGTTATATTCGTGGCACCATGCTGGACCAACTGAAGCGAAAGCTCCGCTGTTAGTTTACTAAGAAACCTCGCATCACTGCTTTCTCGCAGAAGATCAGCATTCAGATCCCCCATTATAACTTCATGTGAAAAATCATGAGATAAATCTCTTAAAGAATTTAACAAATCAGAATTTTTTGTAAATGAAATGGCAGGAGGGCGATAAATGACAGAAACCAGCACAGGTTCAGAGTCGCCATTCTTAATCGAACAAAAAATATATACTGGCACTTCAGGTTTACCGCTGCTAGTTATGGTTGTGGTACTAGAAAGAGCTAGTACTTCACATTTTAAATTATTTTTAACGCAGAGGACGACCCCTCCTCCATGAAGGTTTCTGTCCTGCCTGAACAACTTATAATCCTTAATCCGAATGACGTCATCCGAGACAGTCGGTCCCAGCCAGGTATATGTTTTTTACAACGTGATTTTAATGTTAATATTCTTACCAACTGTATCAAAGACTGACTTAAGATCTAAGGAAATTATATATTTGGAAAAAGTACATGTTTTTCACAATTCTCTTTGAAAACTTGAAGAAACAACAAAATGAATTGATTAAAACAAACATTTAGCTATACATTCATTTTTCTATTCTACCACCTATTCTATTGTTCTTTCTCTCCATGTGACCAAAGGAGGAAAAAATCCGTGGAATGGAAAGAAGATGCTTGCGTATTAGGTGGGGTAAACATAAACATAACCTCTTTAAAATTGTAGCTCAAACAGAGCGATTTTCTACAATTTGTTTTAAAATGAATAACGTAGATTTGTATTTATAATTTAATTATTTTTGTTTATTTACTTCGTGTCGCGACTCGCTTTTCCATTCTACAGTGGAATAGAGAATAGAATTCTATTCTTCGCATGAAACTTGCCGAATAGCGCTGATTAGTTGTTTCTATTACGCATCCTCTATTCGGCAGTCTCTTTTCTACTCATCTGACTGCACCCATACATATTTCTTTTTTTTGGGTAAATCGTATAAATGATGACATGTATTGAATTTTAATAACAACAGTAAGCATCCATCTTTCTCAAATTTCATACTTTACCTAAATTATATTACATATAAATTTTATACATTTTAAAATTTATTTATTTAATTTTATAATTTAAAAATTGTAAATCATGATTGTAATTAGGAAACAAATAAAAGATTTAACAATTTTAATATATCTTTTAGTAAAGTTTTTGAGAATTACTTGTCAATGTAAATACCAAACCTAGTAATATAATTTTTGCAAAAAAATTATTCAATATTAGAAGATGATTTAAGAAGTTTAAGCTAAGTTTATTAATTTCTTTTATAAAATCGTAGGAGTATTTGAAGACTGCACAAAAATTAAAATAATTATACTGTGTTTAAATACCTAAAAAAGTAGAATTAAAAAAGTTTCTTTTATCCAATTCTGTTAAAACATTGTCAGTTCACGAAAAATAAATTGCATAAAATTGATGGTAACAATGTAAATTTGAAAGTTGATTTCTATAAAAATACTTTTTTTTTACTTAGTTTTTCATATTTCTTTTTTATTTGTAAAAGTTAAGATGATTGAACAAAATGTCTGCCTGGAATATCACCTGTAATAATTTGTATTGATCAAGTTTTAACAGAAATAGGAATTTTAAATATATAATTTTTAATTCATTTCATCGATAAAAATACTTCAAAAACGTAATTGGATAGGAGGTTTTCTGTTTTTATAAAAATATATGTCAACAGGCAGTATGACATGATACAAAAGTTTTATAATTAATTACTAATAATTGAATAATAGTGTTTTTTTAAGAATTAAAAATCAAGTACAAAGTATTGATATTGTTAGATGAGTAATAGTTGTTAATGAGATGTAAAGTAGAATTATCAAGAGATTGGAATCAAATTACAGATGTAAGACACATAAAAATATATTTCAAATTTTTAAGAAATATAATTATTTGAAAATAAAATGCATACAGTTTCCTTAGATCTCAAGACAGCCTTTGATGCATTGGGTAAGAATAGTTACATTTAAATCACATTAAAAAAAATAAAAGCAATTAAAATATTAAACAATGTAAACTAATTAACTGCTTGTATTAAAAAAAAAATGAAAATATATAAGATGTGATGTAGTTTTTAATGTAATAAAGCATATAATATAGATCTGTACGCTTCAGCGACAATAATGAATGAATTTTTAAGCTTTTTTAGCGACAATAAACAATAAATTTGTACGCTTCTTTCAGCGACAATAAGATATAAATTCGTAAGTTTCTTTTAGCGATTATGAAAAATAAATTTGTAAGCTTTTTTTAGCAACAACAAATATATTTGTATGCTTATATGAAGTTTTTTTAGCGACAACAAACCATAAATCTGTATGCTTTTTATAAGCTTCTTTAGCGACAACAAATAATAAATCTGTACGCTTTTATAAGCTTTTTTAGCGATAACAAATAATAGATCTGTACGCTTCAGCGACAATAAGAAATGAATTTGTAAGCTTTTAAAGCTTTTAATGCAGCCACATATTTTTATGCTGGTCTCAAGCCCAGAAATCTTTTAAAAAGATAAATATGTAAATATCTTATTTCTAGTTTAAAAAAAACATGTTTTATTTAAATACAAGTGTTAATAAAGTACCTATGGATATTAAGCTAAATTCATTTTGTAATTTATAATTTACTTTTGTAATTAGTAAATTTTTTCAATAATAAAAATAAAAATACAATATGTAGAAATAAAAATATTATATATTTATCTGAATAAAGGAAATGCAGAGAGGAAGCTTTGTATTATCAATTAGTTATGTTTGCAATTATATTAATGAAATATTAATAATAATAATTTTTTTTTTCATTATTGAAATTCAATATTAGAATATAAATGAAATGCAGTGAAAAAACTTTATATTATTAATTAGTCACAGTTACAATCATAATAATAAAATATTACTAATTATAATAATATTCAATTACTTATAATTGTTATTATAATAATAGAATATTAATTATAATAAACATATTTTTTTATTACTAAATACTTAAACATAATATCATAGTGAGGGGAAGGGCATAATTAGGAGGGGCTATAAAGAGTGAGGGGGCATATTGAGGGGGGCTGAGGGGGGGCGAGGGGGGGCCTCAGTTACGTTAATTTTGAAATAGCTATTTATAAGAGAAATTGCAACGTAATTTGAGGGGGCTGTACCGATAGACATTTGAGTGGGGGCTGAGGGGGGGGGTCGGTTGAATCTTGTCTTACGACTATATATAGATAGATATATACATATATATAGAATAGACACTTTAATAGAAATATATATATATATATATATATATATATATATATATATATATAAATAAAATACAGAAAAAAGTTTAGCTGGGGATCAAAGACATGTTAAAAATTTATGAGCGAAACGCCGTAGCGCGTTGAGCTATTAATGCATCTATGACTTCATGAAAACAAATAGTCTATATTTATTGCCCCGACTTTGCTCATTGGTTTACATTTTTTTTTATAATAATATCAATTGATTTTTTTTTGGATTTTTTTGTATTTTTTTGTAATTATACATTAATTTGAAAACCAGTTATTCGTAAAAATATTTTCTTCTATTTAATAAAATATTAAAAAGAAATATTTAAAATTAATTAATACACGTAAAAGTTTTACTTAATTAATAGATTCATTAATTTCTTATACTCTTTTTATAAATATTAGAATCAATTAAGGAAAATTCTTTACATTTCTGATGTTTTGAATTTCCCGCGAATATCATGACGAAAGCTATATCTCTTGGATGGCCTGAAGTTATCCGTTGGACTACATCGGAATTATTGTGTACCCAACGCTGGTTCTACTGGACAAAATTTAGATGAAATAGATGTGAAAATAAAAATCATCGAGGGATTTCTGAGGATCATCGATGGACTGAAATTGTGGAATGGCCGAAATAGCCTAGAAGCTGATGGCCAATAAAAATCAACTATCACATCCAGTAACCAAGCATAGCTTTTTTTAGTGTTAAGAGAACGCTAAATCTCTCTATTTATTTTCACTTTAAAAATGTCAGTTTTTGAAAAAAACTAGTGATCATTAATAGAAATAGAGTTATCCGCAACTTGTACAGTAAAAAGCAATATTTTCATTGATCAGGATAAAATAATTTTAATGCTTTGTTTTCAAGAAAAGTTTGACATATTTACGAAATCATAAGTTAGGCTAGAGAATATAATATTTAACCCTTTAAGAGCAGGTCGTATATTTTTATCCTTTTCATTTTTGAAATCATTGTTTCGGTGAAAAAATGATTTCTGCGACCACGACGCTAAAAAGTGCGGAAAAAAAATACACAAAAAAAAGCTATTAACGTTTTTGCTAAATATTATTTTCATAGTTAAAAGAACGATAAGAAACTCCAAATATCTTTAAAAATGGGAATTTTGAGGTGAAAAAATCTGCAAACAATCTGAAAAAAATCCGGATAATTCTTAATACAATTACAAAGCTACACTACTGGTCAATTGCTTTTGCCCGCCCTAGAGTAAAATTTATTGAAATAAAAAGTTTTATATCTTCAAAACTAATGATCGCATCTTTAAAATCCAAACGGCGTTTGAAAGATTGGTCAAAAATTTTTGATATATAAAAAAAGTCATTTCCTAATGGCTTATAGAAATGTGAAAAAAATTTTTTATACTAATTTTTTTGTCCACATAAAAGAGAATGCAATTTTTACGAAAATGATATCGAAAAAAAACAAACTAGGCTTTGAAACTTTAATATTCCTCTTTAAAATGAGCTAAGTAACATGTTTCTATGTAGTCTAGTCAAATTAGATTTTTTCATGTAAAAAAATTTAACAGCAAACCGACTGCACAATTATGTAAAGTAGGTTTGTGGGAGTAAAATATCCAAAATGGCCCCAACAGATGTCCGTTTTTGTTTAAACAATGTTTAAACATTGAAAATTGACATTTTTTCTCTTTATCTGCAAATATTTCTGGAGCTATAAAAGTTATCATATTGGTCCAATGAAATGAAATGTAGGTTTTTTGAAGACCTTTAAAATGAATTTTTAACCATTTTGATTGCATTTATAGTTTCCGAGAAAAATGCAAAAAACCACGAAAAAGGGTTAAATTTAAAAAAATTCATAACTTTTTTAATTTAATGATTTAAGAATTGGGCTTGTGTCAATAAATAGTTCTTAATGTGCACAATAAGCATACGCAAGCAGAATCCTGTAGGACTTATAGTTTTTCCATGATAACACTTATAAGTTATAAACAATTAGTTTTCAGTAGGCCACTCTATCTCACACGATTAACTTTTTACAATGTTCATCATCGATTCTGAAAGTTTAGATATTCCTCTACAAAATGTATATTTCAGATTTTTGATTAAGTGATTGGAAAGTCATTAAAAATTCACTTAAACATTGGATCTTTCGCTTGGGCGCATGAATTAACGTTAGTAGTGGGGGAAACCAAGCAGCTAGGCATGCTAGGCAGACTACCCGTTATACATTTTCCCTTCGTTATGAATAAAAACATATTTCGAAAAAGAGGGTGTTTTTTCATAAATAAATGAAGCTGGGACTTTATTTATAACTTTTACGAATTTTCTATTTGAATATTCTTATAGCTGTGTTCGAAACGGAAATTAAAAAAAAAAAACAGCTCCCTAAGGCCAACAGAAGCTGAGATAAGATTTTTTTTTTTAAATCACAGCCACTTTGTTTATAACAATTAGGAAACGAATCAAGCGTCATTTTTTAATTGAAGACTTATATTTTAAAAATCTATGATTAGATTTTTGAAAATCTGACTCTTTATTATTAGAACTAAAATAATAATAACACACAAATAATAACGTCACGGTCCGAGTCGTGGTGGTGATGCTTATCTTTGCGCGTGAGGAAATTTAAGAAAGGACCCTGTTCCAATAAAATTCGTAAATATCAACCGTATTTCCGTAAATAATGGACCGATTTTAATGTTTTTTTTTAATCTGGGGTACGTTGAAAAAATATTAATATTGGTGCAAATAGTTTTTCAAAATAGGGTGTATTTATGTTAAAACAACTGTACCTAATACGGACACCTTAAACGCAAATGATTGTTGTTTCTCACTAAATCAATATTTTAAGACGTGTAATGTCTCTCTTAAAGCTAAAAGAAAGAATTTTAAAATGAGACGTTATGAGTTTCATTACGATCAATATTTACGAAATGCGCGCGGATTTACATAAATGTTGTAAATGAACTCACCTTATTATTCCTCGTAATTATTACATTTGGAACCTGGAGACAAGTTTAATTGATATTTTCATTGATTTTATATTTTGACTAAAAAAAAAAAAATTAAATTAAAATTAAATTATTTTTATTAATTAAGTTAAATTCGTTGAATATTCGAGGTCAGAAGCTCTTTTTTAATAATGTTAGGATTTTTATGATAAGAGAAATGTTTGTATTAATTATTAGCGTGTAAAAAAGATAATAATCTAATTTTTTTATAAAAGAAATGAAAATTATTTATTAGATTATAAAAATAAACATTACAAGTATATAAAAAAAGAAAAAAAAATATGCATATATTTTGTGTTATTGTTTATAACAAATTTATTTATTTATATCATTTAACAAGTGTAACAACTATTAATATTATCTCGCGCTACCCCAGATTAAAAAAAGAAACATCAAAATCGGTTAATATTTCACTGAGATATAGAAAATTTTTTCACATAAGACAAATTTGAAGTAATAGAAAAAATTTTTTCTGTACTTGCGAAAGATGACACGTTCCTCTCCTCTTCAAAAAGTAGTGAAACTATACATACTTAAGAACAATCTTTTAAGGTTTTGAAAAACCGATTTTAATATCAGAAATGATCTTATATCAAAGCTAAAGTATTAAAGGATCTGTCATTAAAATTTCATTCCTTTGTAAATAAACAAATGGTGAATTTAAAAAAAAAAATTATCTTAGCTCCTAATTATCATAGAATAACGTATTTTTTTTTCAAATAAGCGTTAAAATCTAAGCAACAAGAATAAAAAAGTTGCATTTAAATATTTTCATTTTTTCATATATAAATTTAAAAAACAAGAAAAAAAATTTTTTTTCCGATTGCCATTTAAAGAGCGAAAATAATAAAAATGTCAATCAAACTTTTAATTTTCACTAAATATAAGTGTCAAAGAGCATAAATGATACTGGTCATTTTTTTCTAAAATGACCGCTATCGGGTCCATTTAAGGCCTACATTTTACCTCTTATTAGTGAACAAATTGAATATCTCATAAACAAATTAATATTTTTTGCTGAAAAAATTATGGAAACTTGAGGGTGATAGAAGGCAGCGTTTCTTTATATAAATCCAATTAAGATATTACATGGAGTCGCGTCCGTATCACGCGACTAGTTCCCTTTCCCATGTATAGCTAGCGTTTGTATTTCAATTGAAACCCATAAGCTTAGTATATTCCAGCTTATTTATCTTTTTTTTGTGCATGTGTATTTTATAGCGTAATTAATAATTATATTTCTAGTTATACTTTTATCTACATTTAGTTCTGTATACATTTAGCTACATTTATTATAAGCAGATTTTGTCTTTTAGGCCTAAAGCATTTCAACATAATAGAAAGATATTCCATGTTGCTAATAATCAAGTCGTTGATGTGACAATAAATAAATTAATAAAAAAAGGGATAAATAAATTACGGAAAAACGGAAAATATTCATTTATCTCAGAAAAAAGGAGCGAAACATAATATTCCTAACACTGCTGAAAATTTTCAGCAATTTTTATGAATAGAAAGAAAATAGGGTAATGATGAATTAGTATTTTGATAACCTATATATGTAGAAAAAATAAAAAATAAAAAAAAAATAAAACAAAATATTGCAAATAAAAAACTAAGTAGAGTTATTTGTAAGTTGAAATAAACTTTTATATCTTCCAATAAGAAAATTAAAGATTATAAATATAAATTAAAATAATACCAATCCACATTCAAAGGTCAGAGGTTTAGTATACGAAGTACAAAAAGTTGTTGTTACTAAGTAACAAAAGAAACTATCAATTTCTAGAAATAATTAATTAAAAAATGACATGTTCAGTCTATTGTTGATCATGAATAGTATTAATGATTTTAATGTGAACAAGAAGTATAAAATAAATCTTAAAAATTTGGATTGTTTTAAAGTAAATAGAGAAAAATGAGATTTAAAACATAAATTTAGAATTTAATACAGATAAAATTTGATTCACTAATTTAATGGTATGTTTTTATGTTATGCAACAATGGAAAAATCAGAAAGCTGCTGATTAATGATTCGAGATGTTAATAGACTTCTGAAAATCAAAGTTTTGGCTGGATAATTGGCTTGATTGGAATTCATAAGTTAACTAGTGAAAATAAGGGAATAACTTGTAGAACAAATTCAAACGCAATACAGCGATTATACGAAGCAATTTTTAATTTTCTCTATAAAATACAGCTTTATTTATTAAAGTTTAATATTTAATTATTTTTGTTAATCGAATTGAAAATTTATTGTACGTAAGGAAACATCTTATCCAAGTTTTAGAAGTCGCGAAAGATGACAAATAAAACCAATACTACTTTACAATTTAAACATTTGTTATATTTGATCGTATTCATTACTCGCTCAATTAGAACTAATATATAAAATCATAATTATTATCATTTTTACTATCATAACCATGATCATCATAACCATGATCATCATAACCATGATCATCATAATCATAATCATCATAATCATAATCATAATCATTATAATCATAATAATCATAATCATAATCATCATAATCATCGCAATCATAATCATAATCATGATCATAATCATCATAATCATCGTAATTATAATCATCATAATCATAATTATCACAATCATAATCATCATTATCATAATTATCATTATCAACATTGACGCGCGGGTGTGTGTGACAAAAGGAAACAATAAAATGCATTTCAAATGCTACTATGACGTCACAAATACGTCACAGAAAAAGATGAAATCCAATTAAAAAAATTTTAAATGTTTAAAAACGTTCAAACTAATGTTACTACTCGTTTTATTGTGGTCAATTGATTCTTTTACCTCTGCCATATATATTTATATACAGAGTGAATATATTGTAAGCACATTATACCTTTTCGGACTTAGAGCATTTCAATAGGATAAAAGAAAGATTTTTTTAGTTTATAATTTGTTTAATATCAATATTTTTATTTATATACAATACATAAAATAGATTATATTACAAATATATAACATGAAATCATATAATCATTAATCGAAAATGGTTTTTAGGGCTCCTGGCAAAGGATCCCACTAATTAAAAAACCTATCACGTCGAAAGCCTTACAGCTACATCATACACCTTTTTCTGTTATTTAAAATAAATAAACTTAAATTTAATGAATAATAAATTATACTAATTTATTATAATAATTTAAAATGTAAGATGGTGTGGAAACCCGTACCTTCAACACTGTATGCTTATTTTTTTTTCATGTAATACCATGTGCATAATATTAATAAAACCATTTAAACCCTTGAATATCATAATTTTATTTTCTAAAAATGGCTTAATGATAGTGTTGACAAATCCTAATAAAAGGAATTTCAGTCTATAATAATTAATAATTTTAGTTAACATAAATAATATTCTGGTGGGTGGAAAATGTTGGGAAAGTGGGTGACAGGTGGGTAAGTAGGAAGCATCTTTTTATAAAAATATGCATAAAATGACGTAAATTTATGTTATTAAAAAAGTGGGTTGGAAGCAGAAAAAAGGGTCTGCGACTGATTTTATATATATATATATGGGACGTTTCACGTCAACTCACCTAACAAAAAAATAGAATTCGTCAAAAATCTGTGAAAATGTTCTATTTGATACCCAAAATATACAAAAAAAATTTTAGAGGTCCAGGTCAAAGGGGTCAGGATTTAAACGCGATGGAATTTTTCGAATTTTCCAAATTTTTTGCTAAATAAATATTTTAATGAATTTTTTCCTCATAAACTATCAATTTTTCGTTAAAACTCAATAGAATACTTTTTCTTGGAAATTAGATGTAGAATTTACCTGAATTTTTGCAAATTATAATATACTGATTTTTATGCTTACTTGATCGATTTAAACATACTATTTAGTATATCTAAAAATCGAGCAGGTTAAATTGGCTTTTTAAAGTCTTATGTTTTTTGTTTTTTTAGGGGGAAAAATATACGAAGCCTCCAGTTGGGCAGCCTTCTCAAAGTTACTTAATTGTGCAAAAATGTCTGAAAAAATAGTTATTTTGGATCAATGATGAGATTCGTGATTTTTTTCTGAAAAAGTATTGATTTTTGGGACAAATATATGAAAATGTTTTTTTATTGAAAATCATGTGTAGAATATAAACATATTTTTACAAATTGTAATTTGAGACATTATGAACCATATATACTAAAAATTTAACAAAGAATTAATTTTAAAATTTCAAAATTTCATATATAATTTGTGATGTTTAGCAAATAATGGTTTACAAAAATTTACATACATTTTACATACAATTTCCAATAAAAAACATTTTCATACATTTGTCCCAAAAATCAATACTTTTTCAGAAAAAAAATCACGAATCTCATCATTGATCCAAAATAACGATTTATTCAGACTTTTTTGCACAATTAAATAGCTTTGAGAAGGCTGCCCAACTGGAGGCTTTGTATATTTTTTCCCCTTAAAAAAACGAAAAAAATAAGACTTTAAAAAGCCAATTTAACCTGCTCGATTTTTAGATATACCAAATAGTATGTTTAAATCGATCAAGTATACATAAAGATCAGTATATTATAATTTGCAAAAATCCAGGTGAATTCTACATCTGATTTCCAAGAAAAAGTATTCTATTAAGTTATAACGAAAAATTGATAGTTTTTGAGGAAAAAATTCATTAAAATATTTATTTAGCGAAAAATTTGGAAAATTCGAAAAATTCCATCACGTTTAAATCCTGACCCCTTTGACCTGGACCTCTAAAATTTTCTTTGTATATTTTGGGTATCAAATAGAACATTTTCACAGATTTTTGACGAATTCTATTTTTTGTTAGGTGAGTTGACGTGAAACGTCCCATATATATATATATATATATATATAAAACCAGTCGCAGACCCTTTTTTCTGCTTCCAACCCACTTTTTTAATAACATAAATTTACGTCATTTTATGCATATTTTTATAAAAAGATGCTTCCTACTTACCCACCTGTCACCCACTTTCCCAACATTTTCCACCCACTAGAATATTATTTATGTTAACTAAAATTATTAATTATTATAGACTGAAATTCCTTTTATTAGGATTCGTCAACACTATCATTAAGCCATTTTTAGAAAATAAAATTATGATATTCAAGGGTTTAAATGGTCTTATTAATATTATGCACATGGTATTATATGAAAAAAAAATAAGCATAAAGTGTTAAATTACGGGTTTCCACACAATCTTTCATTTTAAATTTTTATAATAAATTAGTATAATTTATTCTCCATTAAATTTAAGTTTATTTATTTTAAATAACCGAAAAAGGTGTATGATGTAGCTGTAACGCTTTCGACGTGATAGGTTTTTTGATTAGTGGGATCCTTTGCCAGGAGCCCTAAAAACCATTTTCGATTAATGATTATATGATTTCATGTGATATATTTGTAATATAATCTATTTTATGTATTGTATATGAATAAACATATTGATATTAAACAAATTATAAACTAAAAAAATCTTTCTTTTATCCTATTGAAATGCTCTTAGTCCGAAAAGGTAAAATGTGCTTACAATATATTCACTCTGTATATAAATATATATGGCAGAGGCAAAAGAATCAATTGACCACAATAAAACGAGTAGTAACATTAGTTTGAACGTTTTTAAACATTTAAAATTTTTTTAATTGGATTTTATCTTTTTCTGTGACGTTTTTGTGACGTCATAGTAGCATTTGAAATGCATTTTATTGTTTCCTTTTTACACACACACCTGCGCGTCAATGTTGATAATGATAATTATGATAATGATGATTATGATTGTGATATTTATGATTATGATGATTATAATTACGATGATTATGATGATTATGATCATGATTATGATTATGATTGCGATGATTATGATGATTATGATTATGATGATTATGATTATGATTATTATGATTATTATGATTATGATTATTATGATTATGATTATTATGATTATGATTATAATGATTATGATTATGATTATGATGATTATGATTATGATGATCATGGTTATGATGATCATGGTTATGATAATAAAAATGATAATAATTATGATTTTATATATTAGTTCTCATTAAGCGAGTAATGAATACGATCAAATATAACAAATGTTTAAATTGTAAAGTAGTATTGGTTTTAATTGTCATCTTTCGCGACATTTAAAACTTGGATAAGATGTTTCCTTACGTACAATAAATTTTCAATTCGATGAACAAAAATAATTAAATATTAAACTTTAATAAAGAAAGCTGTATTTTATAGAGAAAATTAAAAATTGCTTCGTATAATCGCTGTATTGCGTTTGAATTTGTTCTACAAGTTATTCTCTTATTTTCACTAGTTAACTTATGAATTCCAATCGAGCCAATTATCTAGCCAAAACTTTGATTTTCAGAAGTCTATTAACATCTCGAATCATTAATCAGCAGCTTTCTGATTTTTCCATTGTTGCATAACATAAAAACATACCATTAAATCAGTGAATCAAATTTTATCTGTATTAAATTCTAAATTTATGTTTTAAATCTCATTTTTCTCTATTTACTTTAAAACAATCCAAATTTTTAAGATTTATTTTATACTTCTCGTTCACATTAAAATCATTAATACTATTCATGATCAACATAGACTGAACATGTCATTTTTTAATTAATTATTTCTAGAAATTAATAGTTTCTTTTGTTACTTAGTAACAACAACTTTTTGTACTTCGTATACTAAACCTCTGACCTTTGAATGTGAATTGGTATTATTTTAATTTATATTTATAATCTTTAATTTTCTTATTGGAAGATATAAAAGTTTATTTCAACTTACAAATAACTCTACTTAGTTTTTTATTTGCAATATTTTGTTTTATTTTTTTTTATTTTTATTTTTTTCTACATATATAGGTTATCAAAATACTAATTCATCATTACCCTATTTTCTTTCTATTCATAAAAATTGCTGAAAATTTTCAGCAGTGTTAGGAATATTATGTTTCGCTCCTTTTTTCTGAGATAAATGAATATTTTCCGTTTTTCCGTAATTTATTTATCCCTTTTTTTATTAATTTATTTATTGTCACATCAACGACTTGATTATTAGCAACATGGAATATCTTTCTATTATGTTGAAATGCTTTAGGCCTAAAAGACAAAATCTGCTCATAATAAATGTAGCTAAATGTATACAGAACTAAATGTAGATAAAAGTATAACTAGAAATATAATTATTAATTACGCTTTAAAATACACATGCACAAAAAAAAGATTAATAAGCTGGAATATACTAAGCTTATGGGTTTCAATTGAAATACAAACGCTAGCTATACATGGGAAAGGGAACTAGTCGCGTGATACGGACGCGACTCCATGTAATATCTTAATTGGATTTATATAAAGAAACGCTGCCTTCTATCACCCTCAAGTTTCCATAATTTTTTCAGCAAAAAATATTAATTTGTTTATGAGATATTCAATTTGTTCACTAATAAGAGGTAAAATGTAGGCCTCAAATGGACCCGATTGCGGTCATTAGAAAAAAATGACCAGTGTCATTTATGCTCTTTGACACTTATATTTAGTGAAAATTAAAAGTTTGATTGACATTTTTATTATTTTCGCTCTTTAAATGGCAATCGAAAAAAAAAATTTTTTTTCTTGTTTTTTAATTTATATATGAAAAAATGAAAATATTTAAATGCAACTTTTTTATTCTTGTTGCTTAGATTTTAACGCTTATTTGAAAAAAAAAAACGTTATTCTATGATAATTAGGAACTAAGATAATTTTTTTTTTTTAAATTCGCCATTTTTTTATTTACAAAGGAATGAAATTTTAATGACAGATCCTTTAATACTTTAGCTTTGATATAAGATCATTTCTGATATTAAAATCGGTTTTTCAAAACCTTAAAAGATTGTTCTTAAGTATGTATAGTTTCACTTCTTT
Organism: Anastatus disparis; assembly: GCA_017163975.1. Lineage (NCBI taxonomy): Eukaryota > Metazoa > Arthropoda > Insecta > Hymenoptera > Eupelmidae > Anastatus > Anastatus disparis. The sequence continues at coordinate 225,145 of JAFFSR010000365.1, read as the reverse complement.
TTGAAGAGGGGAGGAACGCGTCATCTTTCGCAAGTACAGAAAAAATATTTTCTATTACTTCAAATTCGTCTTATGTGAAAAAATTTTCTATATCTCAGTGAAATATTAACCGATTTTGATGTTTCTTTTTTTAATCTGGGGTAGCGCGAGATAATATTAACAGTTGTTACACTTGTTTAATGATATAAATAAATAAATTTGTTATAAACAATAACACAAAATATATGCATATTTTTTTTTCATTTTTTATATACTTGTAATGTTTATTTTTATAATCTAAAAAATAAGTTTCATTTATTTTATAATAAAATTAGATTATCTTTTTTACACGCTAATAATTAATATAAATAATAATTTTAGTTAACATAAATAATATTCTGGTGGGTGAAAAATGTTGGGAAAGTGGGTGACAGGTGGGTAAGTAGGAAGCATCTTTTTATAAAAATATGCATAAAATGATGTAAATTTATGTTATTAAAAAAGTGGGTTGGAAGCAGAAAAAAGGGTCTGCGACTGATTTTATATATATATATATATATGGGACGTTTCACGTCAACTCACCTAACAAAAAAATAGAATTCGTCAAAAATCTGTGAAAATGTTCTATTTGATTCCCAAAATATACGAAGAAAATTTTAGAGGTCCAGGTCAAAGGGGTCAGGATTTAAACGTGATGGAATTTTTCGAATTTTCCAAATTTTTTGCTAAATAAATATTTTAATGAATTTTTTCCTCAAAAACTATCAATTTTTCGTTAAAACTTAATAGAATACGTTTTCTTGGAAATTAGATGTAGAATTCACCTGAATTTTTGCAAATTATAATATACTGATTTTTATGCTTACTTGATCGATTTAAACATACTATTTAGTATATCTAAAAATCCAGCAGGTTAAATTGGCTTTTTAAAGTCTTATGTTTTTTGTTTTTTTAGGGGGAAAAAATATACGAAGCCTCCAGTTTGGCAGCCTTCTCAAAGTTACTTAATTGTGCAAAAATGTCTGAAAAAATCGTTATTTTGGATCAATGATGATATTCGTGATTTTTTTTCTGAAAAAGTATTGATTTTTGGGACAAATACATGAAAATGTTTTTTTATTGGAAATCATGTGTAGAATATAAACATATTTTTACAAATTGTAATATGAGACATTATGAACCATATATACTAAAAATTTAACAAAAAATTAATTTTAAAATTTCAAAATTTCATATATAATTTGTGATGTTTAGCAAATAATGGTTTACAAAAATTTACATACATTTTACATACAATTTCCAATAAAAAACATTTTCATACATTTGTCCCAAGAATCAATACTTTTTCAGAAAAAAAATCACGAATCTCATCATTGATCCAAAATAACGATTTATTCAGACTTTTTTGCACAATTAAATAGCTTTGAGAAGGCTGCCCAACTGGAGGCTTTGTATATTTTTCCCCCTAAAAAAACGAAAAAAATAAGACTTTAAAAAGCAAATTTAACCTGCTCGATTTTTAGATATACTAAATAGTATGTTTAAATCGATCAAGTATACATAAAGATCAGTATATTATAATTTGCAAAAATCCAGGTGAATTCTACATCTAATTTCCAAGAAAAAGTATTCTATTAAGTTTTAATGAAAAATTGATAGTTTTTGAGGAAAAAATTCATTAAAATATTTATTTAGCGAAAAATTTGGAAAATTCGAAAAATTCCATCACATTTAAATCCTGACCCCTTTGACCTCGACCTCTAAAATTTTTTTTGTATATTTTGGGTATCAAATAGAACATTTTCACAGATTTTTGACGAATTCTATTTTTTTGTTAGGTTAGTTGACGTGAAACGTCCCATATATATATATATATAAGCAAGTTTTTTACTGTTCGGTAATGTTTGTGGCCCTAGAACCGGAGATATAGGCCCAAAAGGGTAAAAAATAACCCTTCCTAACCTATTTTGAAACTGTCATAACTCGTCACCCAGTAAACCGATTTCAAGGTACAACGTCTTATTTTTCCATATTTTTGCCGAGTATTTATGAAATTTTTTTAGAATTATTAATTGATTACCTTATTCTCACGGGAAAATTATTTGAGCTTTAAAATAGATGAGGTTAAGACCGGTTGTCATGGAGTAGAGATACAGCTGTTTAAATATTGCAATTTTCGTAAAGTCGCGTTTTTGCCATTTTAAAAATCATGGTGCTCATTTCTATAAACTCTAAAATGCACAATAATTCTCTCGGGAATACTTTTTTGTATTAAAAATAACTTATCATTGAGAAACCCTTAGCTATTAGCCTTCAGGTTACTTATCTTAGACGCTGAAAATCGAGTATTTGCCAGTATTTTGCGTTCAAAGTAAGCTAAGTTTTCTAGAGGTTTTGCTCTCTTACAACATTTTAAGGGTGCTGGAGTACAAATTATACTATAAATTATAAAATAAGACCTCGAAACCTGCAATTTATATACTAAATAAAGTTCCCAAGTGCTATGGAAGCAATGCAATGATTAGTTTAATTAATAGTGAATTTAAAAGTACCAAATCCGTGAATGCTCGTTTTACGCAATTTAGAATTTTGTGATTAAAATCGTCATATCATCGCTTCCAGTGCACCTAGAAGTTTTCTTCAAAAACCAAAACGATTGTCTTTACTTCTCAAGTCCTAATTTTTCATTACTTTATTTTCATTAAAGTTGGCACATGTTCGTATATATTTATAAACTTGATGAAATTAACCTCTTCTGACGCACAGTTTCAACACACTAAGAAGTTCGTTTTTAAAAAATTTGGTTTCTTTCCGATACTAATTGAATGAGGCATAAATTAATTTCTTGCAAGGGTTCATTCAGTAAAATTGATTGCGCTAATTGTTCCATAAGCAAAACTTGGGTATATCATAAACAAAATTCAAAAATTCGATTTTGATTCGCACTTTGATTTCTGTTTGTTTTGTTGACATCAATGTTATTTTCATGATCATTTTATTCCAATCAATCGGAATTAAGCAATGGTGCATTCTAGTCTTTGGGAACGTGTGAACTTTATCAAATCGTTTTTTTGAACGTCTTTGATATTTGTCTACTTTACTTTTTGACACCCATGAGGTTCTGTAAGAAAATATAAAATTATTTGGTTAAAAGTGTTCTTTACGTTAGTTTGTAAGATGGCAAATTAGACATGTTACTTAAACCTTGCTTTTATAATAAGATAGTCTATGCGGCAGAAGGAAAACGTTAAATTTTCGCGTAGTTGACCTTCTGACAGCCGGGATGACGCCATATGGCGTCATCCCATGATCGGCCCACATATACTATTACTTAAGAAACATTTTGTGACAACCCTGGGGATCAGGAGGTTGCACTAAATTTATAAAAATATATAAGCTATAATTAATTAAGTAACAAATAATAAGAGAAACTTTATTTAAGAAATATGTACAGTAATCGTACGCTCGCTCAAAATGGACGCCAGCCGTGTATAGCGTACGCGACGCCGCTTGCTCTAATTATATAACTATTGGCACGACGAAAAGCAAATATTACAAAAACGTAAGCTAAAAGGGACACGAGCAATAAACACACAAAAAATGAAAGAATTAGAAAAGCACGAAGGGAATATATGCAATAAAACGCGCACGCGATCGCCCGGCACACACGTCGTAATAGACAGAAAGAAATTATATTATTTTAATTAGCAATCGTGCACTCGCAACAATTTTAAGCACAATAAAATAACATTGAGAATAGTGAATTTATCTATTCTCGCTCACTCAAGCTTACGATATTCGCACACACAAAATTAATACTACGCGATATCGCAAGTCGAAATGCTCTTTATCGGACGCCGGCGACAGAAGGAATAATAATGGTATTCCTTCTCGTCTATGCTCAGCTTCATCTCTCTTGCTGTACGCTGCGCGCGCCGCAAGAGGGAGACAAACGATCCTTAACGGACCCAAGCTCAGCTACTCGAGTCAAACTGCTCGCTAGCTATATCAGTGCATATTATACGTGCTTTATAAATTCGCACGTGTGTGCCAACGATTTTGGGTTATAGTTTCAACTATTTGACTCGCGTGGTCTGCTTTCCGTCTTGCCCGTAGTTAGATGCTCCCTTCTGTCGGCTATATGCGCCACAAATATACATATACGTAAGATGGCCAATCGGCCATGTTACAATTTATATGGAAAATTTCGAAAAAGTTACACTTTTTTAGTGGAAAAAATGCCGGCTATCAGAAGGTTAAGAGAGAGACAACGCCAGTCAACCTAAAGCCAACTACAAGCTACTCGCCACGCGCGCGTGCACAGCACAGTAAGCTTAACCAACGTGTCTAGTCTACGTATAGCATGACCCTGGCAGTCAAGTAGACGGAAAAGGCAAGAGTATAAGGTGGCGCGCATAGTGTGCCGCGTGAGGAAGGAAGAGCATCCATCTTTGGATGCTCATTCCTTTTGCCGTTCACCTGCAAGTCGGTCGACGAACGACATATATAATAACTGTGCAGCAGAGTGTACAAGATGAAGCCTTCTATATATTCATCTCTTTTGCGTTTTTCTTGTATAAAGAGGAGTGATAAAATTGCGTGCGTGCATAAAGTGTAGATGCTTTATACTAATTTGTACGTTCTTGGCTGTAACGATAAGTATATCGTTTTTTTTTGCGTGCTTTGTTCGCGTGTGGGCTAGTGACCAAGTGCGCGACGTTCAGCTTTTATGTTTCAATTTTAGTTGCCATTTAAGCTGAATTTCCCTTTAGCTTCGGTTATTTAATTTAGTGTTTTAAAATTACCTTATTTTTTGCTATTCATCTTTATAGTATGTGTCTCTTAATTTGCCGCACTGCGAAAATTGAATCGTTAACAGAGTCGCGTCCGATAACGCGACTGGCGCCCTTGTAAAATCATAGTTGTGTGATACTTAAATAAATTGTGTAATTTCGTGATAGATACATTTCCTATTTTTTTTCCACATAGACTCATTAACCTAGTGAGGCCACCTGATCCCCACCGTCGTTACAAGTTTATACCCTACTGAAAAATCTCAAATAAGATCTCATGCCAAAATCTCATTTGACAATATTTGTTATTTTGGCATGTTCGAAATTATCGATTAGAGACTATTTTCAAAAAATTCAGACTTAAATTTTTTTTTTAATTTTTGGACTTTGAAAATTTTTTTTAAAGTATGAAAATTAAAAAAAATTTTCTGAGTTAAAATTTTTAAAAAATAGTTCTCAATCAATAATTTCAATATTTTAAATATTTTCTGCTATTAAAACCATGCAAAAAATTTACGTGATTGAAACAATAACATAAGGGAACGTTCACAAACCACGTGGTCTGATTTTAAGTGCAGTTTGACCCCCCGTCCCTCCATGAAACCCATCGTAGCATTTTCCCGTAACCCCTCGCCCCTTTAGGCACGTGATTTATAATATTAAAATTTTTTTGTTATCAAACTTAATAAAAGTTTCATTACTGTACGTATATTAATATTATTAATATTATATATGATACATATAAATTTCAAATGATTTTTCGTATATTATAAATTTCCAAACCCATCTACAATGGTGAAAATGGTGAAACTAGCCAGTTATGTAAGTTATTAATTCTGCCGTCCAAATCATAAACATTCTTAATTACGTTAGAATAAAATTTGAGAAAATTTTAAAAAAATTATGATTCTCTAAATTTAATACAAAAAAATTTTTTTGTTTTTCTGTAAAGCATTCTATAAGGGTTATGAACGATGCCGAATATTATTTAAAAAAAAGAAGCCATGCATTATAATAACAATTATTAGATTATGTAGTTAAGTGTTTTTGTGAAGTGAAAATACTTTTCAAGAAGACCGTAACCACACTCAAGGTTTTTACCAAAGTTTGTATTATAAGACTCTTCTCGATGCTTTTGCCATAAAAAAGATTGTAAGTGCAGTTATGGTTGTTCTTCCTGACGAAGTGATAAAATATCTTAAATCGCTTCCCATTTTCATTTTAGTTAAGGTTTTTTTTGCGAATTTTAGTATTTTTCTTCATTTTATCGAGCCTTAAACTCTTGTAATTAAAAAACTACCGTTTCGAATAAAAAAAGAAAAATGCAGAAAAATGCAGAATTTTTTTTACTTTTGAATGATGTAAAAAAGTAATTTTCGTCAAAAATATCAGTTGAAAACAGGTCGCATATTTCTGTTCTTTTCTAATCAAATTATTGATTTTTCACAAAAACTAATAACTGTACCAAACAATTAAGAGAAAGCCGGACTTCGTATCACATTTTCTTTGATGAGGAAGAATTGATTTCATGATTTCGTTTTCAAGGAAATCTTGAAAAACTTAAAACATAGAGTTTGAGGTAAACAATTTGGTTTTTCAAGGTTTTCTTGAAAACGAAGCGATAAAATTAATTCTTTTCCATCACAGAAATTATTGCATTTTGTGATACGAGATGCGGCTTTCTCTTTATTTTTTGATAAAAGTATTGGTCTTATACAAAAAATTAATTCTTTTGTTATAAAAGCACAGAGATATGTAACCTCTTCTTAACAAGTTTTATGCTTTGGACGGTAGAATTAAAATAGAAGAATCATCTCTTTTGTGATCTTCAGGTATATCGATAGAATTAATTTGAACATCTTCAAACTATTCTATTTCAGGTTCTAAATAATTTACTTCGATTAATATTTCATTTCCTGTCTTAGTAAGGACCTTTTTTGCATGTTGCTTTTCAATGCTAATTTTTCCATGTATTTTTGTTGTATGCAAACTCAAAACACTGCAACGTGTTCCAAGCAGGAACGCGAAAAGTATTGCTTTTTAGTCTACTATCATAATGAGCGCGACCGTTTTCAGAGAGTGCAACAGAGATAGGAATAACGAAAAATAATAAACCTTAGCATTTTCGAACGTTATTTGAAATTTCTAATATGATGATTCAAATATAGATTTACAATTTAAATACGTTGAGCATTATAAAAACCACGTGCCTTTCAGCATCACCCCTTCCCCCCTCACGTAGACTTTATGTAGGATTTCATGATCCCCCCCCCCGTCCCCCTCAAATGGGCCACGTGGTTTGTGAACGTTCCCTAATTGTACAAGCCTCTTCAAAAATATTGTTAATTCGAAAATCATGTCTTACCAACCTCATAGAAATAGCAGTTTTTTTATATGAATTATATATAATATTCTAATGAGTACGTAAGTGTTTGAATGATATAGAGTCTTTTATACGGTTTAATATTAGTTTTAAGTGAAAACGTTGAGAATCTTTGGGGGAAACGACATTTAAACATATAACCGCGTAATTTTTTTTAACATAAGTTCATTTTTTCCATAATTTATTTTTTATATAAAAAATTTAATATTCAGGAATATTAACGTATTTAATTTTTTTAGCATCTTTATCATCATCATTTAATTTAAACCAAGCGGTTAAAGTTGTTTCGCATTTATTAAGAGCAGCTACTATTATCTTCAAAAATAATTTGTTGTTGATTCTCTATATGGATAGCTAATCGTACAACAAAATAAATGAAAAGAAGAACTTCTACCGCATAAAGGAAACTCTTGTGATCAACAAGCAGCTTCCATCAGACTTAAATAATGTCCATCTATAAATTGTGTTATCTCGTCGTATACATTTTTTTAACGGCATCTTTCTCAATTTTTTTTAACTTGCAAAATGCTTTATCAGTACCTTTTCACTATTTATTTAATTATTATATTATTTTGTGTTAATTAATTTTTATAAACATAGAAATTGAAGGATTAAAAAAATATATTTTAATTCAATAATAAAAAAATAATGATGAAGAATACTTACGAACAATTACGGATAGTCAATACAAAATAAACATTTTGCTATATAAAACATACAGATATAGATTTCTCAATAGATTAATGTAGTAAAGTTAAGGCCATTGGTGATATACGAATCTTGTTTCTGTGTTTAACAGCATTTTTTTCCGGTTCTATTGTTTTATCTCGAATAATTTTTATTTGATTAAAATTTTTCACAACTATAATGTATATATTTCCTAAAATATAAAAGTATGTTATTTAATTGAATATACGATCAACAAAGTCATTAATTATGTTATTTAAATTCATTTACATACTAAATCTTGTGATTGTGGTACATTTTTGTTGTAAAAAATTTTGATCAAATAAAAATTATTCGAGATGCAACAATAAAACCGGAAAAAATGCTGTTAAACACAGAAACATTTTTAGTGAATAATAGTTTAGAAGAATAAAATTTTTTAATGGAAATACATTAACACTTTTTATATATTTTTATTTTCGTAATATTTTATTGATAATTATATTCACTATGTACTGTAACGCGGATAGCAAGTTATAGGTATACTGTATGTCAGTATACATCCATCTCTCTTCTTGTTGTGAGTCGCATCACATGTTGTAAGCGTCTATGCTTGCTTTGCGAGTATAGAAGTGAGACAGAGAGTGGATGCTTCAGCTACTTGAATGGCTGATTATTGAAGAGAGCGCGCGCAAGGCAGGACACAAAGATTCGTTAACGTTAACGTACCCGTTGAGAGATTGTTTCACTGTCATATTTTCTTTCCGTTTGCGTTTAAGCGTCATCGTTATGTTCCAACTGTTTTTAGATTGATTCGCAATTGTTTTTTACACAAGTTGTTAGTGCAGTAGAAGTTACAGTTCTGGCAAACAGTGTGCAGTGATTATTTACTAGACAATAATCATCTGACAACTATTTGCTGCACTTTGTCCTTCACGGTTTATCGAAGAGTGCGAGAGAGACGGCAAGCTGCATAGCGTGTCTTCGGTGCCTCCACAGAGTATTCTCGAAGTTGCTGATCAAAAAGATATGTGGAATCTCTGAGTGAATCTTTTCTCATTATATGTAAGTCTGCAGACTTTTCAGTATGTTCATTATAATGATCGTTTAATTTGCGGCGTAAGAAACAGTCGTCCACGTCAATGCGTCATATTTCAGGTTAGGTTAGGAATTATTTTTATTCAGCGAGTACGTTTAATTTTACTTTTAACGCGTTTCTTTTATAGCTTTAATTGGTTGTATTAAACTTACAAGGAGAGCACCCCACCTCCAGGAAACGGATTCGTCTAAAACTGCAGGATATGATTTTTTGATGAAAAAAAATAAACTTTTTTTTTTTCTTTTCGTCGAATAGGCCCTCTAGACAAGGATATATACATTTTTTTTTAAATATAGTGAATAAAAGCCTTTATAAGAACTTGAATAACCAAAGAACTAAGACTCTTGCAAAAAAATGCATAAAAAATAAAATGAAGCACGAATTAAATGCTTTAATTTAAGCTTTGTTGCATTTAAAAAGCTTTTGTTGTTCGAAAGTTATTCTTAATTAAATATTACCACGTATTCACTTATTTTTAGCATATAAAATATGATCAATTTTTCACGTTATTTCATTAACATATTTTAATCGCCTGTAACTTTTGAATCACCAAAGATTTTTTAATGCAACAAAGCTTAAATTGAAGCATTTAATTCGTGCTTCATTTTATCTTCTATGCATTTTTTGTAAGAGTCTTAGTTCTATGGTTATTTAAGTTCTTATATGGCTCTTATTCGCTATATTTTAAGAAAAATGTCTATATCCTTGTCTAGGGGGCCTATTCGACGGAAAGAAAAAACGCGGGCTCATTTTTTTTCATAAAAAAAATCATATCCTGCAGTTTCAGCCGAATCCGTTTCCCGGAGATGGGGTGCTCTCCTTGTTAGTAATTTATTCGAATAAAGCGAAGTAAAATTAAATTTGAATACTAAGTAGTACATTACCTTATTTCCTTGCTGATTGAATGTTATTTTGTCCCGATTTTATATATTGAATAAAATACATTCTACATTAAAGGACGATATTTAGCAGAGTTCTCGGGTGCACGCCGTGGGTTTCGTCGTGCCAGACGTCCGGGCGGCAGAACTTCAAAGAAATTCTGCTAAAGTATTAAATATTGTTTGATTGATTTTCATTACTAGAGAGAGATAGTCAAAGCAGATCAGCAGTATTAAACTTTGCTGATCAGCTGTATATTGAAAGTCAATTGTTTAACGGTAAGTGTATGTGTATGTAAAGCAAGTACACGTGAAGCCCACAGATATATTCAATATTGTTTATTTAAATATATTCTCCGTTACAGTACGAAAAAAATTTTTTATTATTTACAAATTACACACTTTTTATATATTTTTATTTTCGTAATATTTTATTTATAATTATATTTATTATACACAAAAAATTTATATTTTTTAATTAATGAATCGTACGTTTCCTTATATATTTTCATCTTTGTAATATTTTATTTATGATGATATTATTGTATACACAAATTTTATATTTTGTTACGTATAAATTATACTGTCATTAAAAAAAATTTATACTATTATTTGCATAAAATCTTTCGTTATTATGAAAATTATTGACTTTTTTAATCTAGAAAGTCACTTATACAGCGTGTCCAAAAAGTAACGATACACCTAAGAAATTGACCTTGAACCTCATTTTCAAGGTTATTTTGAGGTCAACCCCATTTCTTTGAATGGGAACCCCTACTTTTTATAGCGGAATCGAAAAGAGCGGAAAATTTTACGTTAATACATATCTGGACGTAAAATTTTCCGCTCTTTTCGATTTTGCTGTAAAAAGTAGGAGTTCCCATTTAAAAAAATGAGTTTTAATTACGCGATAAAATTATTTCGTTATGATTATAAAATTTACTTATTATATTAATATTTAGAGAGGGCTACTATTTTTTTCTTATTAAAACTGGTGGTGTTCATATAAAAGATGAAAAACACTATTAGACAGAGACAGATAGTTCGGCCTCCTCTTAATATTCAAAAATAAGTGACGGAATCATTATTAATATTCATGAGATCATTAAATCACTATATTATTTTAATGATTTTAATTTATATATATATAAAATAAAATTATTTTGAAATATTATACTTACTTTATACAATACTTACTTGTATAATTTTTTAATCTAATATTTTCTCAATAATATTAGCTAATCGTAATAAATATCTAGAATAAATTTGATAATTTTGATTAATATAATATTCTGTTATTGGTTCACATATTTGGATTTTATATTCTATAATTTTATTAACGTACATTTATAATATTCTGGTACTTTATTCCAATTATTGTATTCAACTTTTTCTTCATTTTCGCCAATATATGAATTAATAATATTATTTAATCGAGAAATTTCTGTATCTTCTGAAATATTATCATTTAGGTTTTCTAAATATTATTCATATTCTTCTTCATAAATTAAGTGGTCTTTAATTTGATTATTAAAATAATCCATTGTTTGTAGATCGATAACATCATTTACTTCAACATGATTTCGTTCAATTGGATTCCATTCCATCATTTTCGTTTATGTTATTTATTTATATATTTAAATTTTTATTATTAATTTTTATAGTAATATTGTAATTTTAATATTTATTAATTTTATTATTAGTTTAATAATTAATATAAATGTAACCTGTAAAAAATAAAAATTAAATTATTATATAATTTGTTAAAAATAATTAATGTAGAAATATAAAATTTGATATTGATAAATTTTCAAAATTCTATGTTAAATAATAATAAAATTATTTTTCTAATATTTCTTTCCACATTATATTTGGTATAGTATCATAATTTTCTGACTCATTTTGAATAAATATTTTATTTGCATTTTTATATCGCGAAAGAGCAACGTATAATTGACCATGAGAAAATAAAGGTTTTTTAATATATATACCAACATTTACAAAACTTTGTCTTTGAGATTTATTTATAGTTGTTGCAAACGCTAGAACAATAGGAAATTGTTTTCTATATAAAATAAACGGTAATGACGATGATTCGTTGGTATTTAATGTTATTCTTGGTATAAACACTTTGTTTCCTTCATTTTCTCCTGTAATAATTTCAGCTTCTATATTGTATTTAAATAATTTAGTTATTTTTAATCGTGTATCATTATATAATCCATCTTTAATACTTAAATTTCGAATTAGCATTATGATTGCGTTTACTTTTAAATTTAATTCATGTGGAGGTAATCCTTCTCTTATATTATTTAACATTTCTATTGGATAATTTAAATGAATATTATCATCTGTTTGATCTACCCCTTTATACGTTGCATAATCAATACTATAATAAGTTATTGTTCGATTGTTAATTAATTTTAATATTTTATTATTTAAAATGTTTACTTCTTCATTATGTGTACTTAAAATAACATTTTTTATAAAACAAGAAATTTCATTAATGTTTTTATAAATTTTATTACAAACGTTATTAGTTTTCCATTCTTTTGGAATAATGAATGGATCAACTTTTCCTTCTAGAGCCGGGCTGTGGCACAGTCGGTAAGATCATTGGATTCGTATTCTCGGAGGACCGTGGATCGAATCCCGCTCGCGGCTGTTTTTCAAGCAAGCACCTCTGTTACATGTGCTTTGTTCTTATGAACACACTTTCGAGCTCCATCGTTAAAGGACGAAAAGTAAATCAGTTGCTTAAGGCAGCTGGCTTGCGTCCTAGCGGATCGGGGTTTGACTCCCTGGGAAAATTGGGAAAAACAATTTTCGTAGTTTTCTGTGGGGAAGAGAACCCGAAGAACGCAAAAAAAATACAAAATAGAGAGTTCCTCGGAACAAAAAAAATTGATGATGGCCTATGACAAAAAGTCCAAAGGCCAATAAAAGATAAAGAAAGAAAGAAACTTTTCGTTCTCCAATATTTAATAAAAATGAAGAAAAATTGTCGTCATTAGATCTTACGTTTTTTTTTTTAAATTTAAAAATATAAAATAAAGGCCAAAGATTTGAATACTTATAGTCTCTTCAATAATAGTATTTTTTCTTCCATATTTTAATACTGGTAGAATTTGTCTAAAATCTCCACCTAAAATCATTATTTTTCCACCAAAACTTTTATCATTACGACAAACATCCTTTAATGTTTTGTCTACAATTTCCAAAGCTTTTTTATATTATATAAGTTATAAAATTATAAAAGTTTTTAAAACACTAGCTATTTAAAAAATTTTTTAAAATTCTTGATATGTTACAAAATACAGTGAAACATATACAAAAACTATAACATAAAATAATATATTATATAAAAAGTGGTTTTTAGGACTACTGGCGAAGGTTTCCACTAAAAAAAAAAAATCACAATGCGCCGTTAGCGATACCGCTACATTATAAACTTATTTTCTATATATTTATTCAATATATTTATAGATTTATTGTTAATTTGAATGTTAACTTTCAAAATAATAAAATTTGAATGTTAATTTTTAAAATAATATAAAAATAATTTATTATAAACATGTAACAAAGGTTTAAAGTGTAAGGTGGTGTGGAAACTCGTTTAGTTCATAAGGTATAAACAATCATAATTAAGATTGAAGTTATTAATTTTTTTTCAGATATATCATGTGATTTATAAATATGCTTAATTTTTCTTTATGTAAATGTTTTAACAATAAGTTTTAATTTATTGATTAGTAATATAAAATTTTAGTATTAAAAATATAATTTCGTTTTTCATTAGATATACCACATTATATTGATTAACATATAATAATGCATAAAAGTTATAAACTGTTATATCATTATATGAGTGAGGGGGCCAGTGGGGGGTGATGTGGCGGGCATACGGGGGCTACGGGGGGCGTGGGGGATATTGGAGGGGGCGTGGAGTAGTTGTAAAATATCGTAGAATTTCGAACAATTTTATGTTATTTTCTGGGGGTCCTTAAAAAAAATTGTAGGGGGGCTGTGGGGGAACCTGGGGGGCGTGGGGGGTAAGGGGGACTCGAGGGGGGGATGCTGAGGCTGAATTTTTCAATATAACTATATAATATAGGAAGATATATATAAATATATATATATATATGCACACATCGATTTACTATTATTCCTCTTCATTTTTCAGCCTTTTGTAAAGAAACGAGTTTGTTTCCATCAATAACACTAACTTTAGCAATTTAAGGCCAGGTCACTGCAAGAAATGTGATTTTTATCAATAAATTTTATTCATAGTACAAAACATGTTGTGCAATCAATTTTTTTACATATGAAAGCACATATATAAAATTACTTGAAAAATTTTTTTAAATTTTTTTTCTCAAAATGGCGCTTTTGAAAATAGCTGCTGAAACTCGTCTGATTAGTAGATGGATGACATCATTTCTTGGAAACGAATTATCTGAAAGCAAAAAACAAAACTGTTTCATGTTCTGTATCGAATTGGCTATGGCCTCAAGCAAAATGAAATATTTTCAATAAAAAAAAAAAAAATGACGGACTTTTGAATTTTCTTACACTTTTTTTTCACTTTTAATTGTTTATAACTTTTTCAATTAATGATGCATATTTCTGGTTCTGCTTGAGGATATAGCCAGACATCTATAGAGTTAAATGCCGTTTGGTTGATGTTCATAAGTGCAATAGTTTTGAAATGAGAGTGTCATCCATGCGAAAAAACGTGGTTCCGCTACCAAAGGCGTTCGAGCGGCCGGATTTACCGCTTGGCGCTCCCCACTCTTTTATACCTACTTCTCGTTCTTGCTGACCTTCAGGACTAATTCTATACTATTTCTACGAGTATACAGTAGCAATTTATGAAAAAAAAAAAATTTCGATTTTTTCAAAATTGTTTGGAGTAAGCTCGCCTTAAGGAGATGTAAAACGGACACTACACCTGTACTTATAGATATCAGCCTCTTTTCTATTTTATTGCTGAATTTCCAGAAAAGAAATGCATTAGCTTGTAGTATGTACCATGATGATTATTTTGATAAGTTTTCAAATAAATTTATTCATTAGCTTTTAAGATATTTGGATTCCTGTACAAAATTGAAAAATTTTAATAAATAATTTTGGAACCCAAAATTCTCAATAACTAATGAATTAATTCATTTAAAAATTTAACTGAATAATCTTTATGGTACATATTACAACTTAATGCATTTTTTTATTAAAAATTTTGCAATAAAATGTAAAGATAGTGAATATTTATGAGTACAGGTGTAGTGTCCATTTTACATCCCCTTCATGGTCAACTTTGTAAATTATCATTTTCGTAATTCTCACCGTCAACTTCAATAGTTAATTCTAAATTAGTTTGTTATCTAATACTTTTTCATTTTGAGTGCCCAAAAAGTTCGTTTACTGGTTAGTGAATTCCTTAAATATTCAAGAGAAGTCGTAACTAATTTATCATTTCAAAAAATGTTTACATTGAGCGTTGAGATTGTAATATTTCTTCCAATTTTGTAAGTTTTGATGATTAAAATAGTTTATTGCTTAGATTAATACAAAATCCGAAAAACTGGAATAAAAGCCTTTATTCGCATTCGCTCTACTTTTTAATAACTATAGTTATAATATAAGAATAATGATAATTTTTTCGAATGGATTCTAACTATGATTTCTGTTTTTAGAATGTGGTGGACTATAACTGGTACGTTTGGAAACATTTTACCTATAGATTGGACTAAATCTTACGCTCGTAAAATGCAAGTGCCTGCTCTGAATTTAAATATGTCAGCTAAATGTTTTACTGAGTGAGTAAAAAATTTATAATGTTAATAACTTTGACATAGAGTAATTTAACCTGTCACATATACAGCGTGTCCAAACAGTAACGATACACCTAAGAAATTTCCAAAGTTGATAATTTTTTCGCTCAGGTAAAGGTCGTTCTTGGAGTAACTTTTTACGAGGTATCCGATGGTGACCTTGGATTTGACCTTGAACCTCATTTTCAAGGTTATTTTGAGGTCAACCTCATTTTTTTAAATGGGAACCCCTACTTTTTATAGCGGAATCGAAAAGAGCGGAAAATTTTACGTTAATACATATCTGGACGTAATTTTTCCGCTCTTTTTGATTCCGCTATAAAAAGTAGGGGTTCCCATTTAAAAAAATTAGGTTGACCTCAAAATAACCTTGAAAATGAGGTTCAAGGTCAAATCCAAGGTCACCATCGGATACCTCGTAAAAAGTTACTCCAAGAACGACCTTTCCCTGATCGAAAAAATTATCAACTTGGGAAATTTCTTAGGTGTATCGTTACTTTTTGGACACGCTGTATAACACTAACTAGAAAAGTTCCTAAGTTGTAAGTGTTAAAAAATAAGAAATCAATTATTAAAACTAAGTATCTCTAATCTAGATATCTTTGGATAGGCTGTTTTAAAGTTGAGCAGCATAAATGCATCAATTAAATATAAAATGTAGCGAACTAGAATTAAAATAATTTTAGACACACTTTTATCGCTCTATTTTAAACAAAGCTATCATTTTTCAGCTTTACTTTAGATAATGAAAATTTGTTAAAGACTTTTCTCAACGAATTTATCTATATTTTAAATAGGAGTTTTTTAACATTATCTTTCAAAAGATTACAAATTTGTATAATTCGAGATTCCCAAAGCATTAGATTATACTATAAGTTCACTCATTGTTTGATACCTAAAAACGTATATTAAACTTTTATTAAGATCTATGACCTGAAACTCAGATACCAGCTTAGTAAGATCTTTTTTTTTACTTTGTTTGGAATTCAATAAATATTCAATATATGTTAAATACAAAAGTGATGAATTGGTATATTCAGCCACAAGAGCAATAAATGTCTTTCTGTTGTGCGCAAAAATTGGCAAACACACTACTGCATGAATAGAGGATTTCATCGTAAAACACGTGGCCAGAATTGTGAACGTACGCTGCACAATATACAAGTTCTGAATGTAACAGCGATATACACAACGTACGAAAGGTGTTGAACCATGCGCTGACCGTTCGTTTTTACAATAATCACGATACACGCAATGTTTGAACAATGAAGACAAGTATAACGCCAACGATGCAAACATCGAACGTTTTCAACGCTACGTGCAGTGTAAAGAAGAGTGCGCGTTAGGTATTTCATGATGGGATCCCTTCTCCGTGTGGTAGATCTTTTTCAAGTCCGAGTAACGAATACAATACTACTTTATAGTAGCCCAAAACTCTGTAACAATAGACAATAATTAATTTAAAATATTTTTTGAACTGAGTAATTAGCTGAAGACTTGCAGCGTGAAGGCTGCTGGCTAGCAAGTGCCAAAAATCATATACGAATGCAAGAAATATTTCAATGCATAGTTCACCATTGTAATAATAGCAATTTGATATTTTTGGTAAAGCAATAAAATAAATTCAAAGCGTATTTCATCTTAAAAAACAAATAGCTTATTTATTGTAATACGAAATTTAAGTTTTTGCTTATCGAGAGCACGCCGAGTGACAATATGCCCGTTTGCTATAAGGACTAACAAAGTTTAAGAATAAAATACAAAAATATTATTTGCGTGTATGAAATTTTCGTAAGATGGCGCCGCGTTTGCAACATGTCGATGCCTTCAGTTGGGAGCGGCGGTAGCGCAGGGGCTAAGGCTCTTGGCTCGCGCATTAGTGGACCGGGGTTCGATTCCTCGGGAAAATTTCGGAAAAATTTTTTCTGATTTTTCTCCGGGAAATTTCTATTTCTAGAACACGGAGACCACGAAAACACTTTTAGAAAGCCTCTCGGGGCTAAAATGAGTGTGTAGTAAAAAAGTCCCACTTGGCGATGAAGATGTTTAAGGTGGATCATCCGCTAGCTATAATTTGTTGTTCATAAAAATTAAAAGTTGAAAAAATTCTTCAATATTTTGAAAATAATTAATTTATAGCAAGAAAAAAATCCCTGTAAATTTTCAAGTAGCCTTAACGATTAATTTTTTTATATGTGCTCACTCAAAGTTTGCGTGTTTTGTATCTTATAGTAGTAAAAAGATAAACTTTAAGTGAGCATAAATAATAAAATCAGTCGTTAAGGCTGGCTGAAAATTTACGGGGATTTTTTTCTTGGGATAAATTAATTATTTTCAAAATATTAAAGAATTCTTTTAACTTTTAATTTTTATGAACAACAAACTATAGCTATCGGATGATCCACCTTAAAAGTCCCACTGGGCGATGAAGATGTTTAAAAGTCCCACTGGGCGATGAAGATGTTTAAAAGTCCCACTGGGCGATGAAGATGTTTAAAAGTCCCACTGGGCGATGAAGATGAATAATAAAGAGATTCTGGAAAAATTTAGATGAAATAGATGTGAAAATAAAAATTATCGAGGGATTCCTGACGATCGTCGATGGACTGAAATTGTGGAATGTCTGAAATAGCCTAAAAGCTGATGGCCAATAAAAATCAACTATCAATCAATGCCTTCAGTTTGAAAAGATTTACTTCGTGGGAACGTTTGGAACAGACTCATTACTTTACAAAAGCGTTTGAAAAGGAATTACTTGGCTACACAGTTTGGGAGGGGCTTATTTTAAAAAACAGTTTTGAAAGGACTTATTTGAAAAAAAATTCTGGAAAAGAATTATTTGAAAGATTCGAATAATCAGTAGTAAAAACTTTGACACTCTCAGACGTTATTACAGTAAAAAATCGATGCCTTTTATTCATACAATCGTGAGTTAACAATTATTCTGGTGTACATTTTAACAAAATATTTAAAGTATACAAACGATATTAATAGAGAGCTAAACTATCTGTCTTTGTCTAATAGCGTTTTCCATCATTTATATAAACACCATCTGTTGTAGCAAAAAAAAATGTAGTCCTCGCTAGATATTAGTATAATAAGTGAATTTTGTAATAACCATCAAATTATTTTATCGCGTAGTTTTTGAATAATATGAGATATACCAAAAATATAAGTTGTATTCTAGTTTGTTAGTAGGTCTCATATTATTCAAAAACTACGCGCTAAAATAATTCGATTGTTATGACAAAATTAACTTATTATACTAATATCTAGCGGGAGCTACTATTTTTTTTCTAGTTACATCGAATATATAAATGATGAAAAACTCAATCAGGCAAAGACAGATAGTTCGGCCTACTCTTAAAGCAAATGTTATTTAATTTCATTTTTTAAAGTAAACATTAGTTATTGTAAAATTTTTTCTTATTTTTAATGAATAAATGATTTTATATTAATGCAATGATCATTAAGTAAATAACCTCTTCTTTTCTGTAAGATTTATTACTTTTTGTAACGGCTGATTTTTCAGAGAGGTTTAATCTCTGCAAAATCTGGCCGTTTTTTCTTTATTTATATATTTTGACCCGAAAAATTATACAAATTCAATGCAATAGTGATTTTTAATCTTTATATTATATACCTTTATGTTATATTCTTTGTAAACAAAAATGGTACCACAAATTCAATATTAACTTATTGCTACGTATTACTATAATATTCAAAATTTTAAATATAATGATAATAAAATTTTGTTGTTATGGATGTTATTTTATAGGATAACAAAAATCAAAACTAACTTAACAATAACCATTCCTGCTCATTTTTGGTTAAATCTTAAATTTCATTATGGCTTCAAAATACAAGACATGATAAGAGAAAACAAAGATTTCACACTTTTGTTGTTCTGAAAGAAAAAAAGATTTGTCTTTACGTATAAAATCAAAGACATACAATAATATTTTTGTGTACATACAATTTTTGACATGTATTGTTGCATTATTATATTTTTTATCCAACAATATACATGCATAAAAGAAAACCAAATAAATTAAAAGAAAAACACTATTTCTCTTATTTGAAACTTAAATTTATTCTATTAAAACAGACTCATGTAATAAAATTTTTAATGTGAAATTTTAGTTTAATATTTTATTATTTAAAATTTTAACCATTATATATGTATTTTTCCCCTATGCTGCATACTAAACTATTGCATGTCAACCTCAAAAAAAAATTTTAACATGTTGAAGGAACAGATCTTTTCTATAAAACCAAAAATAAATGCTCAGTGCAGGCCGGATTCGCTGTCCTTGTCTAATCGGCATTTTTGTTATTTACTCAAGTATTAATCGGTGTATCTGCAAATTGAAGGTTAAGCGCAATAGATATTATTATTACAAATATTTATGCACAAGAAAAAAAATCTATCGCTTTGTTTTTGAGAAAAGTAAGGAACGCGAAAATATTATAAACATAATCTTTTACTTCGGCGTTCCTTACTTTTCTCAAAAACAAATCGGTAGATTTTTTTTTCTTGTGCATAGATATTCATAATAATGATATCTATTGCGATCAACCTTTATTTTGAAGATACACCGATTAATACTTGAGTAAATAACAAACAACTCAATTGTTACTCGGTCGGTATCAAGTTCTACTCCGGCCTGCCGTTAAACAAAATAAAATCGAATGCCACCCCATTTATTCTCTCAATACTACATTTCAGCTGTCTCTTGCGGTAATTTTTGTAATCTCATGCACATCATTTGCGTTTCTTTAGTAGCAAGAACCCGATTATCATAACAGTTTGCAATTTATATTTACTTATTTAAATTTTGTTGATTATTTGCATTTAGATAAGACTATAATTTAAATTTGTTGTTCAAGTTACGTTAACTTACATGCTTGATTATTCCATATCAAATACGTATATATTCATTAATCTTATTAGTATCAACACTTATCTGTACAGAAAACTTTCTATTATCCGCTGACCAGCGCGGGCAGCATTGCCGGCATTCCAATGAGCGGGCGGACTCATGCTCCCTCCTGTTGCTTTGCAGACTACTCGTTCGAGTACAGTTCACCTTATTATATTTTCGCGGCGTCGTTATGTTTTAACAATGAAAGTTAATTCAATTTAGCAAGTAAAATGAAGAAAAATGTTTATCACTTAAATTTCCAAGGATCTCTGATATTTGACAAATAATGACAAAATTCCGTAAAAACACGCAAAAATCAATAAAAGTAGAATACCATAAAAATTGTTTTTAAAAGAAAGAAAATAAACTTGTTATTAGTTTTACATTTGAGCAAGAAAAATGTGCAAAATAAAATGGTTAAATCTTTAAATGAAATTTCAAAAAAAATGTTAACATTTTTCGAAGTCCAAAGTTAGAAATTGCTATTAAAATAAAATATAGAGTCACTTAGGCCCCGCGGCCTAAGTGTCGTCGCATTGCCTCTTGGTCAAAGTCCTCGCACGTTTAATTCTTTAAGCTACCACGTCAATGCTGTTGCACTTTAAACAGCATCAACGGTCAAGAGTGGGAACAGTAAGAGAAAAAAACTCCTTCGTTCTCCGTTTCTCCTCCATCGTTGCGCGTGAAGTTTTACTCTCCCAGGCTCTCTACTTTCTCAGCTACGTATAGCAGAAAGAGAGAGAGAGAAAGAGAGAGCGGGGGAGAATATGCTGCGTTGAGCGATAAGGAGTATAAAATCTCGACCATGACTGCTTTTTATGTTATTAAAAAATTTAACATGGAATAAAATTTTATGATTTTCCCCCATGCCAAATTCTCAATTATCATAAAATTAAATCAAAATTTTGTCACTTAACACCCCCCCTTACTAAAAAATCCTGGTGTCCTCGTCAGTCATACACTACACAGGTCAGAGTGATGAGACCGGAGCTCTGTCGGAATACCTGCAGTACAAAAATAAAATTTAATCAAAAAAAGTGGGTGAAGTCCAAATCACAATAAATGTTATGTTTATCAGAAACATGCTTATAATTATAACTAGCAAAAAATACCTCGCTCCTGACGTCGCTCGGTTGAATTTTCATATATTATATTATTATGTATAAATTAGCCAATTTTAAAATAAAAAAGAATTGCTACAACTTATGAATTTTCATATTATAGTTTTGTACTAAATTAAATTTTTATATTTTTATAAAAAAGATTAATTAAAGTTACAATGTTCATGAAAATTGTTTAAAAACAAATTATATCATGATGAATTAAGGATTTGTTCTACTAAATCGCATTAGAATCAATGAAAAAATATAATAGGAATTCATTCTTTTTAATCACGTGTTTCAATCACGAACCATGAAATAATCTTAAACAGTATTTGATGTTTACTAGAACTAGCAACTGCACGGAGAAAAGAAAGTATTGTTAAAATAGGTTCTAAATCAAGTATATCTAATTTATGTACTAAGGTACTTAAAAAAAGAGTGGCGATATAATTTTAATTAGCACTATAGCTTGAATTTTAGGGATCAATGTTGGTACTATTATATTATGAAGTAAGAGCATAAATTTGCGATGCCTAGTGTCTTTTTTTTGGTACTAAGACTGATATTTCACCTACTCGATTTAAGGACAATATTTCGCAGAAAATGTAATTATTAATCTCTTTTCAGGCGGCATTTCCTGTTACTAAAATTAAAAATTCTTAAATATAGAATTATTTATATCATATACAGTACCGGGCAATAATTCTGAACAGGTTATCAAATTTTTGCTCCGACTTTAAAAAAGCGTATCTTCTTCAATTTTCATTCTAGAAAAAATTTAAAAAAGCATTTTAAAGTATTCGTTAAATGCTTTCTTTTTAGCTTACTCACATTTTTTTAACGATATTTAAAAAAAAAATAATCGCTTTGGCAATTTTGAAATTTTTTTCATATTTGCATTTTTCTTCAATCAGCTGTAGTTTTTTAAATAATTAAGCTAGAAAAAATTTGAAAAAAAATTTGGAAAGGGCTCTAAAAATGTTATTTGCAGCTATTTTTACAAAAATTTTTTAATTATTTTTTGTCAAGTCTTAAGAGCAGGTCGTATATCTCTATCCTTTTCTAACAAAAAAATTCATTTTTCTGCAAAACCTAATAATTATAGCAAAAAACAAGAAGAAAGCCCCATCTCGTATAATAAAAAGCAATATTTTTATTAATGAAAAAAAATTATTTTTATTGCTTCGTTTTTATAAAAACTTTGAAAAACTGAATCGTCCATCCTTACCTCTGTTCTTTAAGTTTTTCAAGGTTTTCTTCAAAATGAATCGATAAAAATAATTTTTCCTCATCAAAGAAAATATTGCTTTTTATGATATAAGATGAGGCTATCTCCTTATTTTTTGCTACAATTATTAATTTTTGTAAAAAAATCAATTCTTTGATTAGAAAAGGACAGATATACTCTACCTCCTCTTAAGCATATAAAGTTATCGATCTAATACTTTTGCAGTTGTAAAAAACACTTGAATAGCAAGTAAAAAATAATCGCTGGTGCAAAACTTTTGATTTATATGATATAATTTTTGCTAAATAAATCTTTTTGTTGTTTAGTACTTTATTATGTTTTATTATTAATAATGAATAGTTATAATTTCCTACTGAAATTAAATCACTACTTCACCAGCGATTATTTTTTACTATTCAAGTGTTTTTTACAACTGCAAAATTATTAGATCGATAACTCTATATGCTTGAAACTTAACAAAAAATAATTAAAATTTTTTGTAAAAATAGCTGCAAATAGCATTTTTAGAGCCCTTTCCAAATTTTTTTCAAATTTTTTCTAGCTTAATTATTTAAAAAACTATAGCTGATTGAAGAAAAATGCAAATATGAAAAAAATTTCAAAATTGCCAAAGCGATTTTTTTTTTTTAAATATCGTTAAAAAAATGTGAGTAAGCTAAAAAGAAAGCATTTAACGAGTACTTTGAAATGCTTTTTTTAAATTTTTTCTAGAACGAAAATTGAAGAAGATACGCTTTTTCAAAGTTGGAGCAAAAATTTGATAACCTGCTCAGAATTATTGCCCGGTACTGTATAACACTTCAAAATTACTAATAATTAATATTTTAATTCGTGATATTCAAGGAATAAAACGATACATGTTTATCTTCCATATTCCGTTTTAAAATACCTTGTTGAAAATAATGACGTCTTTCCAGTGCGTCTTTGAAAGATGTCTTTGAAGACGTCTTGGGTCGTGTCTTAGATTGGATCAAAATAAGACATCATTAGTTTAATGTTCCGGAAATATAGTAATTAGATTACGTCTTTTTTATAAGAAAAATAATTTCAAAGACGTATTTTTCCAATAAATACTCATAATAAAAGACGTAAATTTTCAAAAACAAATTTTTCTTTTAAAACGAATGACGTCTTCCCTGTTGAAAATAATGATGTCATTCTAAGACATTTTTGAAAGACGTCTTTGAAGACGTCTTTGGTCGTGTCTTAAATTTGAACCAAAAAAGACATCATTTTTGCAATGTTTAGAAAAGTTATTTAACAAATGACGTCTTTTTATTATTTCAAAGACGTATTTTTTTAAATAAAAATAACGCCTTTTCTTACAAATTTTTATTTTAAAAATACGTCTTTGAAATTATAAAAAGACGTTATTTGTTAAATAGCTTTTCTAAACATTGGAAAAAAGACGTCATTTTTAAAATGTTTAGAAAAGCTAGTTAACAAATATCGTCTTTTTATAATTTCAAAGACGTATTTTATAAATGAAAATTCGTAAGAAAAGACGTAATTGTATATGAAATCACAACAAATGTGTTTTGTGCGCTGCTTGCGCATGTGCAGTGTGCAAACGAACTTTGAACGAAACTTTTAATTTTAAATTTTTACATATCTTATGAGAACTAATTAATAACATTAAAACTTTCATAATTTTAAATTTTATGAACTACTTTTATGAGATCACAACAGGTGTATTTTGTGCGCTGCTTGCGCATGTGCAGTGTGCAAACAAAGCTTGAAAAAAATTCAAAATCAAAATTTAATAGATTTCTTAATCATTTCTAAAATAAAGTCATCAAAAATCAATAATCAATAAATCCACCTTCATTATCTATCACTTTCTGCAATCTTCGTGGGACAGAATCGCATAAATTATGAAAATATTTTGGATTATCAAATAAGGCAGTCCATGCTTCTTAAACGAGTTCCACGAGCTGCTCACGATTTCGTGCCATTCCAGGTCTCCATCCTTTCACCATATATGACCAGACATTCTCGATGATGTTGAGATCTAGTGAACGAGGTGGCCAGTCAAATCTCTGAAGCTGGGGATGCGCTGCGTACCAATCACGCACTATATTTGCGGTATGTATAGGACTATTATCCTCCACTATATCAATTGGCACCTCATCGTCTGCGTATCGTTTTCGTAGACTTGGCAGAAGCTCATTCTCAAGAATGTTTACTTATGCTTGAGCATTAAGTCTTCTGTCAATACGAAAAATGCGACCGGGACCATCACCGTTCACCCACGCTCCGGAAAATGATCTAAGACAACGAAAGTAAATAACTATAAATAACTAAATCATCATAAATAATTATAAATAACAATAAACTATTTACTTACCTAAAAATTTTGAAAATTGTAAATAATAGTAAATAATAGTAATTAAGAGTAAGTAACTGTAAGTGTTTGTAATAACTTTTAAAATCAGTTAGTAATCGTAAATAACTAAATAACTATAAATAATTGTAAATAATAATAAATAAGTGTAAATTACTTTTATTAATGTTTCAGTCTCAATACTTTTTATTAATTATTAACAGTTATTTAGAGATATTTACAGATATTTACAGATATTTACGAAAATTATTTCTATATGGGTATTTACTAATTCCATAACTCTGACTGTGCGAAAGACACCTGTGCGCCACTTTTTTGTTGAAATGAAGACCTTTATTTTGCTTTACTTAGACCGTATCCATGTGCTTTGAAACTGAATTTGTGATCAGAGGGAGTTGATAGTCAATTGCACGCTCACGATGTTTACAGATTTTATTCTACGAATTTCCTATCAAATTCAAATGGCCATATCTCAGTATCAGAAGCACCTAGAAACTTTTACAAAAAAGGAAATTGAAGATCTTTAAGCCTACTTTAAAGTTGTGTTAGTTGTTTGAATGAAAAAAAAATTTTAAAGTACTTACACGAGAATAAACCCGTTTGAGTAAAATTTTTTAAGATTTCAAGAGCAACAATTCGGAAGAAAAATTTTTCTCGACTCTAAAATCACCCTATAAGATATTATAATTGTTAACAATTTTCATATAAATGACAATTGATTGCAATACTAACACGTGTACAAATAAAAATGTAATTAAAGTTAGATGTATGTTATTTATAAAAAATTGTTAACAAGTAACTTTTTAAATAATATATTTTCATGAAAACTAATTTAAATACTTTATTCTCTGATTGATAACTGAATAAAATTTCAATTTAATAAATTTAGTCATACAATTATAAATATATAATATTTATATAGCTGTTCATCAAATAAAATTATTAATTTTTAATATATATATATATATATATATATATATATATATATATATATATATATATATTAAAAAAATAATTATTACAATAGATTGTAGTTAAGAGGAGGTCACGTATCTCTGTCCTTTTCTAATAAAATAATGAATTTTTATCAAAAACTAATAACTTTAGCAAAAAATAAAGAGAAAGCCCCAACTCGTATCAGGAAAAGCAAAATTTTCTTTAATAAGAAAACATTAATTTTATTGCTTCGATTTTAAGAAAACCTTGTAAAACCAAATTGTTTACCATAACCTCTGTGTTTTAAGTTTTTCAAGGTTTTCTTGGAAACGAAGTGATAAAATTAATTCTTTCTCATCAATGAAGATATTGCTTTTTTTTATACAAAATGCGGCTTTCTCTTCATTTTTTGCTAAAATTATTAGTTTTTGTAATAAAATCAATTCTTTGATTAGAAAAGGACAGATATACTCGACCTCCTCTTAAATAAAAATGTTTATTTTAATAATTATAGCGTTAAAATTTATTTTGATGAAAATGTTATTTGATTGATATTTACAGTATTATTTAAACTATATTTAAAAGGTTACTTGTCATCAATGAAAAAATATTCAATTTTTCAAATTAATAATCTATTAATATCAGAAATTTTAAAAATTATAATATTTATTATATGCAAACCTTACTTATGATATATATACTTTGTAATATTTGTACCTCATTAAAATTTTATATTAGATGCAAAAAGAATTGTTAAGTGATTGCAAATAAATATTTTATTATTCAAAAATATTTAAATTTAAAATTAACCAAAAATGTTTATTTTAATATTTTGGTTTTTTTATTTGAATTTCGTATTTCATATATATATAAAATACATTCGTGAAGATATTTTTTTTAGAAATAAACACAAAATTTTTTTTTAACAAGTTTTACGTAAAAATTAATTTCATAATTCAAATCATAGTCATATATTAAGGAAGGTCTGAAAATTACAGTTGTTACTCAGTTCTCAGTTTATTTATATCAAATATTGTACTATCTTTGTTTTTCTTATGGAATTAGAGTGAGAAATAGTCACTTAATGGAATCAATTATACGCTTTTTCACTTTGAGCACATGTGTACATATATTTTTATATTATGTTTCATCAAATTATTTTCAATTTTATTTGGTACTTAAAATTAACTTTAATTAATCAATTAATTCTTATTTACTTAAAATTTGTCATTTATACATAATAATATAATGAAAGAAAATTCAACCGAGCGACGTTAGGAGCGAAAAACTTGAATATAATTAATACCTATTAACGTAAAACCCATTAAATTGTGTAACAATTTTCAATAGTTGATAAATATATTGTAAATCATATAATATATATATACATATATTAATTTTAAATCACTAATAATTAATTTAAAACTCAAAAGTGACTGGCCTGTTGAAAATAATGACGTCTTTCCAGTACGTCATTAAAAGATGTCTTTGAAGACGTCTTTGGTCGTGTCTTAGATTGAAACAAAATAAGACGTCATTTTTTTAATGTTTCGGAAATATAGTAACCAAATTACGTCTTTTTTATAAGTAAAATAACATCAAAGACGTATTTTCCCAATAAATACTAATGGCAAAAGACGTAAATTTTCAAAAAAAATTCTTTTTTCTAAAACGATTGACGTCTTCCCTGTTGAAAATAATGACGTCTTTAGTCGTGTCTTAGATTAGAACCAATAAGACGTCTTCAAAGACGTCTTCAAAGACATCTTTCAATGACGTACTGGAAAGACGTCATTATTTTCAACAGGCCAGTCACTTTTGAGTTTTAAATTAATTATTAGTAATTTAAAATTAATATATGTATATATATATATTATATGATTTACAATATATTTATCAACTATTGAAAATTGTTACACAATTTAATGGGTTTTACGTTAATAGGTATTAATTATATTCAAGTTTTTCGCTCCTAACGTCGCTCGGTTGAATTTTCTTTCATTATATTATTATGTATAAATGACAAATTTTAAGTAAATAAGAATTAATTGATTAATTAAAGTTAATTTTGAGTACCAAATAAAATTGAAAATAATTTGATGAAACATAATATAAAAATATATGTACACATGTGCTCAAAGTGAAAAAGCGTATAATTGATTCCATTAAGTGACTATTTCTCACTCTACTTCCATAAGAAAAACAAAGATAGTACAATATTTGATATAAATAAACTGAGAACTGAGTAACAACTGTAATTTCCAGACCTTCCTTAATATATGACTATGATTTGAATTATGAAATTAATTTTTACGTAAAACTTGTTAAAAAAAAATTTTGTATTTATTTCTAAAAAAAATATCTTCACGAATGTATTTTATCTATATGAAATACGAAATTAAAATAAAAAAACCAAAAGATTAAAATACACATTTTTGGTTAATTTTAAATTTGAATATTTCTGAATAATAAAATATTTATTTGCAATTACTTAACAATTCTTTTTGCATCTAATATAAAATTTTAATGAGATACAAATATTACAAAGTATATGTATCATAAGTAAGGTTTGCATATAATAAATATTATAATTTTTTAAATTTCTGATATTAATAGATTATTAATTTAAAAAATTGTATATTTTTTCATTGATGACAAGTAACCTTTTAAATATAGTTAAAATAATACTGTAAATATCAATCAAATAACATTTTCATCAAAATAAATTTCAACGCTATAATTATTAAAATAAACATTTTTATTTAACTACAATCTATTGTAATAATTATTTTTTTAATATATATATATTAAAAAAATAATAATTTTATTTGATGAACAGCTATATAAATATTATATATTTATGATTGTATGACTAAATTTATTAAATTAAAATTTTATTCAGTTATCATTCAGAGAATAAAGTATTTAAATTAGTTTTCATGAAAATATATTATTTAAAAAGTTACTTGTTAACAATTTTTTATAAATAACATACATTTAACCTTAATTACATTTTCATTTGTACACGTGTTAGTATTAAAATCAATTGTCATTTATATGAAAATTGTTAACAATTAAATATATTCAAATTACATTTTAATATATTAAAATTATATTTCCCTTAATTACATTTTCATTTGTACACGTCTTTGTATTTAAATGAACTGTCAATTATATAAAAATTGTTAATAATTAAATATATTAAAATTCATTTAATTAAAGCAATAATATTTTAAATAAGAGATACATATTAATTTTTAAAATACATCAAATTACCTCATTTGAAAAATCATCATTACATAATATAAAAATATTTTTTTTAATATCGTTTGAACATAAATTTTATGAAATACAATTTTAAAAAATTAGTTATTTGATATTAAATTTTTTTTGATAGTCAATTATAATGATAGGAAAATATATGAAATATGAATAAATTTTTCGGATTATGTCTATAATTATGAATTTATTTTTATGAACTGTCTAGATAAAAGTAAAATTTTCCCTAAAAAAGTAAACATTTTAAAAGAAAATTTTACTAATTATTTGCGAAACACTCATTATAAATGCGGAAAAAAATAATATTCTGTAATATCACTCTAAAATTTGTATTAAATATGATCATTGAAAGTACAATTATTTCACTATGTTGAATTTGTTGTCAAAGTTTGATTATATTTCACTATAAGAAGATATAAAAATCAACTGTCATATTCAACGGTCTTTCTATTCTATTGCTAAATTTCCATAAAAGGAATGTATTAACTTGTAGTATGTACCATGATGATTATTTATTTAAATTTTTAAATTATTCTAATCATTAGTTTTCAAGATATTTAAATTTCTGATTCCAAATGGAAAAATATTAATAAATAATATTGGAACTCAAACTCCTCAATAACTAATGAATAAATTTATTTAAAAATTTAACTGAATAATCTTCGTGATGCATATTATATGTTAATACATCTCTCAAAATTTTTGAAATACAATGGATATATAGCCAATATTTATCAGCGCAAGTGTACTGTCCATTTCACATCTCCTTAAATAATATATACTTATAAAATTTACATAATAATTGATAAAAACTATTAAAATGATAATCATATATTTCATATTATTTTAAACTATAAATAAAAAGTTTAACAATTATTATTAAGTGATTACAAATAGTTATATTATTTTATTAAATACATTTCCAACTTGAATACTTATCTTCATGTTAGAACTAAATTTAATTAGCATTCAATTCCACAAGTTATTAAAAAAAAATTACCATTATTCAAAGTTATTGAAAAGTTATTTATAAAAAGTATTTCTACATCAAAATTTTAAAATTCTACTTATTTAATTTTTTATTCTTTATATTAGAGAATTAGTTTTGATGTTGAAATTTTCTTGTGATATGCAACATATATATATATATATATATATATATATATATATATATATATATAGTTATATTAAAAATTCAGTTTCAGCCCCCCACTCCCCCCGTGCCGCCCCACTCCCCCCCCCACAGCTCCCAATAATGTTTTGTAAGGAATTCCTACAAAATAACGTAAAATTGTTTGTAATTCTACGATATTTTGTAACCATTTACTTCCTGTATAGGTCCCCATCCCCCCACGCCCCCCGTGCACCCCCCGTGCCCCCCTAGGCCCCCCCACTCGTGTAATGGCTCGTATAACAGTTTATAACTTGCATGCATTATTATGTTAATTAATATAATGTGGTATATCTAATGAAAAACGAAATTATATTTTTAATAATAAAATTTTATTATATAATACTTTGATATTTATACATTAATAAAATTATTAATAGATAAAAAAATTTGTTCTTTATATTATAAATTAATGAATTAAGACTTCTTGTTAAAACATTTACATGAAGAATAAGTAATTATATTTATAAAACACATGATATATCTGAAAAAACAAATAATAATTTAATTATG
Source organism: Anastatus disparis (assembly GCA_017163975.1). Lineage (NCBI taxonomy): Eukaryota > Metazoa > Arthropoda > Insecta > Hymenoptera > Eupelmidae > Anastatus > Anastatus disparis. The sequence goes on along the minus strand of JAFFSR010000365.1, from coordinate 193,996 downwards.
ATTGTTTATTTATATAAATAAACGATCGAGTTTCCACACCACCTTACACTTTAAACCTTTGTTATATGTTTATAATAAATTATTTTTAAAATTAACATTCAAATTTTATTATTTTAAAAGTTAATATTTAAATTAACAATAAATCTATAAATATATTAAATGAATATATAAAAAATAGGTTTATAATGTAGCGGTATCGCTAACGGCGCGTTGTGATTTTTTTTTATAGTGGAAACCTTCATGAGTAGCCCTAAAAACCACTTTTTATATAATATATATTATTTTATCTTATAGTTTTTGTATATGTTTCACTGTATTTTGTAATATATTAAAAAGTTGAAAAAATGTTTTAAATAACTAGTGTTTGAAAAAATTTTATAATTTTAATATAATAATTGATACATCATAAAATTCATTATTTTTTCAATAAAATTTATAAATATTTTTATTAAAATGTTTAACATTTTATATAATTATTAAATAAATCTTAAATCACAATGTATAATTTAAATTGAAAAAAATTTAAATATAATAATTGATATATCATAATGTTTGTGAAGTCTTTTAAGATTTGAAGGATTATTTTGCTATAATTCCTATGTAATATCTTTTTACTTGCTAATAAACAATAAAAATAATTATAATAAAAGAAAATTAAATATAGATTCAATTACTACAAAGAATTACTATAAAAATTAATAATACAAATTTAGATACATAAATAAATCATATAAACAAAAATGATGGAAAGGAATCCGATTGAAGGAAATGATGTTGAAGTAAATGATATTATCGATCAACATTTAATGGATTATTTAAATAATCAAATTGAAGACCACTTAAATTATGAAGAAGAATATGAATATTATTTAGAAAGCTTAAATGATAATATTTCAGATGATACAGAAATTTCTCAATTAAATAATATTATTAATTCATATATTGGCGGGAATGAAGAAAAAGTTGAATACAATAATTGGAATAAAGTACCAGAAAATTATAAATATTACGTTAATAAAATTATAGAATATAAAATTCAAATATGTGAACCAATAACAGAATATTATATTAATCAAAATTATCAAATTTATTCTAGATATTTATTACGATTAGTTAATATTATTAAAAACATATTTGATCAAAATTTATAAAAGTAAGTAATCAAAAGTAAGTTTAATATTTCAAAATTATTTTATTTTATATATATACAAATTAAAATCATTAAAATAATATAATGATTTAATGATCTTATGAATATTAATAATAATTACATCACTTATTTTTGAATATTAAAGTAAACAAATTTTTAAATTTTAGTATAAAATATTGATACATCTTAAAAAATGTAAAAATAAGTCAAAAAGATATCAAAAAGGAATTATATCAAAATAATCCTATAAATCTTAAGACATAAGTAAACATTATGATATATCAAATATAATACTAATAAAATTTTTATACCAAATAATTATTTAAAAATTTTCATATAGTTTTAAATTTATTATAATTTTGATCATTAATATTATTTAATTAATAATAAGTTATTTTTTCACTTATATATTGTACGATATCACTATTTTTTTATTCATATTCAACACATAAAATAAATTATATTATAAATGTATAACTAATCTATGAAATATTATCTATAAAATAAAGTGGTTTTTAGGGCTCCTGGCGAGGGTTGCCACTAATCAAAAAATCTAACGCGCCGTAACGTTACCTCTATATTTCACACAGTTAAAATATATTAGTTAAATTAAAATCTATATTTAAGTATTGAAAAATTTATACAATTAAATTAAATATATGAATACAATTCATCATAATAACTAGTTTGAAATGTAAGGTGGTGTGGAAACTCGTTTAGTTTATAAGGTATAAACAATCATAATTAAATTATTATTTTTTTTTCAGATGTATCATGTGATTTATAAATGATTAATTTTTCTTTTATTGGTAAAATATATGTAGGATATGAATAATCACCAATGGGGGTTGGCGAGCAGAGCGAGCAGGGGGGTACCCCCTAGTGTATATATATATATATATATATATATATATATATATATATATATATATATTAAACAGGTCGTTATTTCCCAAAGCTTACCCGATCATCGCTCCCAACCTTTAGATCTATGTGTTTATACTAACAATTGAAAAAGCAGCTGGAATACCTTGTTGGAATAGAGATTTAACCTTGCCGAATCGCAAAAAACCGTATTTTTTATTGTTTTTTCTTATTTTTCTTGTTTCTACATACAGCTATGGCTGAAAAAATTTTTCTGAGACCCTCTTTCACACTTTTTTTATTGCCGTTAGTTAAAATAATATCTTATAGGGTGATTTTAGAGCCGAGAAAAATTTTTTTTCCGAATTGTTGCTCTTGAAATCTTAAAAAATTTTACCCCAACGGGTTTATTCTCGTGTATTTTGAGGTTAAAAGTACTTTAAAATTTTTTTTTTATTCAAACAACTAACACAACTTTAAAGTAGGCTTAAAGATCTTCAATTTCCGTTTTTGTAAAAGTTTTTAGGTACTTCTGATACTGAGATATGGCTATTTGAATTTGATAGGAAATTCGTAGAATAAAATCTGTAAACATCGTGAGCGTGCAATTGACTATCAACTCCCTCTGATCACAAATTCAGTTTCAAAGCACATGGATACGGTCTAAGTAAAGCAAAATAAAGGTTTTCATTTCAACAAAAAAGTGGCGCACAGGTGTCTTTCGCACAGTCAGAGTTATGGAATTAGTAAATACCCATATAGAAATAATTTTCGTAAATATCTGTAAATATCTGTAAATATCTCTAAATAACTGTTAATAATTAATAAAAAGTATTGAGACTGAAACATTAATAAAAGTAATTTACACTTATTTATTATTATTTACAATTATTTATAGTTATTTAGTTATTTACGATTACTAACTGATTTTAAAAGTTATTACAAACACTTACAGTTACTTACTCTTAATTACTATTATTTACTATTATTTACAATTTTCAAAATTTTTAGGTAAGTAAATAGTTTATTGTTATTTATAATTATTTATGATGATTTAATTATTTATAGTTATTTACTTTCGTTGTCTTAGATCATTTTCCGGAGCGTGGGTGAACGGTGATGGTCCCGGTCGCATTTTTCGTATTGACAGAAAACTCAATGCTCAAGCATAAGTAAACATTCTTGAGAATGAACTTCTGCCAAGTCTACGAAAACGATACGCAGACGATGAGGTGCCAATTGATAAAGTGGAGGATAATAGTCCTATACATACCGCACATATAGTGCGTGATTGGTACGCAGCGCATCCCCAGCTTCAGAGATTTGACTGGCCACCACGTTCACTAGATCTCAACATCATCGAGAATGTCTGGTCATATATGGTGAAAGGATGGAGACCTGGAATGGCACGATATCGTGAGCAGCTCGTGGAACTCGTTCAAGAAGCATGGACTGCCTTATTTGATAATCCAAAATCTTTCATAATTTATGCGATTCAGTCCCACGAAGATTGCAGAAAGTGATAGATAATGAAGATGGATTTATTGATTATTGATTTTTGATGACTTTATTTTAGAAATGATTAAGAAATCTATTAAATTTTGATTTTGAATTTTTTTCAAGCTTTGTTTGCACACTGCGCATGCGCAAGCAGCGCACAAAATACATCTGTTGTGATTTCATAAAAGTAGTTCATAAGATTCAAAATTATAAAAGTTTTATGTATTATTATTTAAAGATTTGAATAATGATATGATATAAGAAATTTTGCTTTATTTTTTAATTTCAAAGTCATTTATAATCATTAAAACGTAGTTACAAGTTAACATTTTTATATAATTATATATTTCAAAGAATAATTTAAAAATTTTGTTATTATAAAGTTTTCAAAGTATTTATAGTTATATCAAATATAAATTAGTGCCTAAAATATATTATGTTAAAAAAATATTTTTCAATACATTTTAAGTTTGCACTATTGGTTGTATTAAAGAAATGTTAAATTTTTAGATAACAAAAACTCGTAAAGAAATTTAAAGTTTAAATTTCTTTCTTGTTTAGTCAAATTTGTATCCAGTAAAAATGTATGTTCTTCCGGATGCAGGATAGGATATTTAAACAAAAGCATACTGGAACGGGTCCATTCATTTATTCAGTAGTTAATTAATAAGCATTCCTGTAGAAAGAAATAAGGTGCATGTCTTGCTTCAACTGTTTGTAAGCGAAGAAGCTGCAGTTTCCTTGTTTTACAGTTCATCAATTCCTCGACTAATTTATAATTGTAAGTATGTAATTTCATACCAATAGCTTTTATGGATTCACATTAAATAAATAAAAATAAAAATTCAATAAGTAAGAAATTAATTCCAAATTTGATTGGAGATGATGGGTTAATAAAATTATGGAATCATAAAAAGCTTTGATTACGTAAACAAGTATTCATAGAAAACACACATTATGTCATGTTAATTGTATGTAATCTAATATAATTATTATTCAAAAATATGACAAATTTATTCAAACATTCTCAAGTGTTATAAAGCATAAGACTTGAAGATCATGTCTTTTTGTTAATCAAATCATGTCTAAAAGTATAATAATTGTAATAATTAAAAAATTAATATTTAAAAATGAATTATGTTTTTGAATCATAAATAATGTTAAAGCCACTAAGATTAGATAGGAGGTGCAATCTACCAACAGAGTAAAATAGAGTAAAATTCCTTTAGTTGCCATTAAGAAAACCATGGATGCTGTATTGGTTATATCGAGGAGATGTAAATATTGGAATATTGGAATAACAAACACTCGTCAAGAAATTTAAAGTTCAAAATTCTTCCTTGTTCAGTCAAATTTGTATCCAGTAAAAATTTATATCCTTCCGGATGCAAGATAGGATATTTAAACAAAAGCATACTAGAACGAGTCCATTCATTTATTCAGTAGTTAATTAATAATCATTCCTGTGGAAAGAAATGAGGTGCATGTCTTGCTTCAACTGTTTGCAAGCGAAGAAGCATGTATATTAAGCTACGGAATCCACTTCATAGGGCCACATTCGGAACAGTACCATATTTTGTCGCTAATTTGTCGCTAATTTGTTGCTCTATCCCGGATTTTGTCGCTCCAGCCGTTTCCGAGAAACAATGGCTACCGTAGCTTAATATTAAGCTACGGCATCCACTACAGTAACTCAGGAACGGCTAGGGTTAGCAACTCCATTCTGGTTGCATAATTTGTCGCTTCTTTGTTGCTCTAAGATAGAATAGTTCGTAAGTCCCAAAACTTGACCCAGATCTGGACATGGCCATTGGGCCCGAGTGAAAATGGAAACTTTTTTTCTTTGTGTATCTAAAAAGTCATGCGATGTTTAATAATTTGTTGCTAATTTGTCGCTAACATTTAATCTAACACTGGATTTTGTCGCTTCAGCCGTTTCCGAGAAACAATGGCTACCGTAGCTTAATATTAAGCTACGGCATCCACTGCAGTAACTCAGGAACGGCTAAGGCTAGCAACTCCATTCTGGTTGCATGATTTGTCGCTTTTTTGTCGCTCTAAGATAGAATAGTTCATAAGTCCCAAAACCTGACCCAGACCCGGATATGGCCATTGGGACCGAGTGAAAATGGAAACTTTTTTTCTTAATGTATCTAATAAGTCATGCGATGTTTCTAATACTAAAGTAGCTATGGAAAATTTGTCATCTTCAATATCTTAACATCAGAGCAGAAAGAAAATTCTTTATGTGAAATGTATTTCAATTGAATTTATATGCGTTTGGGAATTTGTCGCTCATGATATTTAAATAAATTTAAACTTTTAATTCAATAAAAATATGATTTTAATTCAACAAAAGCTACAAGGATTTTGTCGCTCTAAAAATCTATGGTTCCTAGCACGCTAAAATAATTTTTATGGAAATTTTTGTGATTGAAATGCATCTAGGAATTTGTCGCTGTTGAAATTTGAAAAAATTAACATTTTAAACGCAATATAAAGATGATTCTGATGGGAATTTTTCGCTCTTGAGATTGTTAACAATCAGAACTCTAAAAACCATAAAAAGATATTTCTGATATCACAGAAGCTGCAAAGAATTTGTGTCTTCTTAATTCATAGCATCCAAGCACATAGGAAATACTTTTATGCAAGTTTTCTGAATTGAAATGAATTAGAGAGTTAGTCGCTTGTGACATTTGTAACTATTGAGACTTTGAATGCAATTAAAAGATGTTTGTCACCTTACTGAAGCTTTAAGTATTTTGTCGCTCTAGTGATTCTTTAATTAGCTAACTCTAAATATTTTGTTATATCAGTTCTTCAATGTACATGCGTTTGGGAATTTGTCGCTCATGATATTTAAATAAATTTAAACTTTTAATTCAATAAAAAAATGATTTTAATTTAACAGAAGCTACAAGGATTTTGTCGCTCTGAAAATCTATGGTTCCTAGCACGCTAAAATAATTTTTATGGAAATTATTGTTATTGAAAAGCATCTAGGAATTTGTCGCTCTTAAAATTTGAAAAAATTAACACTTAAAAGGCAATATAAAAATGATTCTGATACTACAGGAGCTTCAAGGATTTTGTCGCTCTAAAAATTTATGGTTGCTATAAAATGATTTTTATACAAATTTTGTGATTTTCACGCATCTGGGAATTTGTCGCTCTTGAGATTGTTAGCCATCAGACCTTTAAAAACAATAAAAAGATATTTCTAATATCACAGAAGCTGTAAGGGATTTGTTGCTTCTTAATTAATGGCATCCAAGTACATAGGAAAAATTTTTATACAAGTTTATTGAATTGGAATGAATTAGAGAGTAAGTCGCTTGTAACATTTGTAACTATTAAGACTTTGAATGCAAAATTGGTCATTAACTGTCGTTAAAATAAAATAAAAATTTGGAGACGGGAAAAAATTTGCTATTTCATAAAGATCGTCAATGTTAATTGATGGCGTTACACAATGAAAGCGAAGAAAAATTATTTTCACATCTACATACAGTGAGGTTCAATAAAAAAGAGCCACCCTTGAGAAAAAAAGTACTAATTAAAAAATTTTGTCTCTCAACAAATAAGGGTCGTACAGAACTCTATGACCACTCATTTTAAATGTATTTGTAAGGACTTTTTAATGGTGTATTGGTAATTTAATTTTGAGTACTTGTCTGGGAAATATTACGACTTAAAAATAGAAGAAAAAAAATTTTTTATTCGCCTGTGTTTAAATTTGAATCATTTTTCGGAAAATTGTGGTAGAAAAATTTTAGACGGCTACTTTTAAAGGTATTTTGCTTAACTTGAACTTTATATTTTATTTTTTTTCTAGGTTCAATATTGACCATTTTTGGTTAAAAAAAAGGGTCTTTTTTATTTTTCCGATATCTGCTTAATGAGAGGAGATATAGAAAAATGCCAAATGAAAAAAAAGTGTATTTTTGTATGTAAAATAACTTTAAATTTTCTAAAAATTTTTTGTGCATTTTAATTTTTTTGATATTGTTGCGGTATTCTCATATACATGTATACCATACTCTTATATATATGTATAAGAGTACTGCAACAATATAAAAAAAAATTAAAATGCAAAAAAAATTTTGATAAAATTTAAGGTTATTCTATATACAAAAATACACTTCCTTTTTTCAACAAAAATCGCTGAATCTCGGTCAATTTTGGACCTAGAAAAAAAAAAATATATATAAATTTTAAGTTAAGGAAAATACCTCTAAAACTAGCCGTGTAAAATTTTTCTACCATCATTTTCCGAAAAATAATTCAAATTTAAACACAGGCGAATAAAAAAATTTTTTTTCTTTCTATTTTTAAGTCGTAATATTTCCCACAAGTACTGAAAATTAAATTGCCAATACACCATTGTAAAGTCCTTATAAATACGTTTAAAATGAGTGGTAGTAGAGTTCTATACGACCATTATTTGTTGAGATACAAAATTTTTTAATTAGTACTTTTTTCTCTCAAGGGTGGCTCTTTTTTATTAGACCTCGCTTTTTAAATATATATATATATATCTCTCCCTATATTATATAGTTATATGAACCAAAATTCAGTCGGTGCCCCCCCCCCCACAGCCCCCCCCACATGATTTTTATTAATTAAATAACGTAAATTTACGTTATTTTATGTTATCGATCATTACCCCCCCACGTCCCCCCACATCCCCCCCACAGACCCCCCACTAACCCCACTCTTGCCCCCCCACAACCCCCCCACAATCCCCTTACAACCTTTTAGAACCATCAAATACTGGATAATATAGTTTTATATTTTTTTATTATATTCTATTTATGTATAATATTACATAAAAATATAAAAATTTTAATTTTTTTTTTGTTGAAAACTCGGAAGTAGTTGAATAAAATTACAATTTATAATATTTAAAATGAAAAACATGTGCCTCATCAGATATCTTATTACCATTTTTTACATAGTTTATCTGAAATTAATAAATATAAATTTAAATTAATTCTATTACAATTCCTCAACACTATAATTAATTCATTTGTTGAAAACATAATGATTTTTAATAATTTGTTCATATTATAAATATTTTATTGTATTAAAATAAAAATAAGCATATAGTGTTGAGGATTCAGATTTCCACACCATCTTACATTATAAACCTTTAATAGTATTGATTTATACAACTTTTAAAATTAATTGATATTAATATTTATGTTTAAATTTATATAACTTTCAAGATTAATAACTATTTATATTTGTTTTACAAAGGTGTAGATCAAACGGATGATAATATTCATTTGAATTATTCAATAGAAATGTTAAATAACATAAGAGAAGGATTACCTCCACAGGAACTGAAATTAAAAGTAAATACCATAATTATGTTAATTCGAAATTTAAGTATAAAAAATGGATTATGTAATGAAACGCGATGAAAAATAACTAAATTATTCAAATATAACATAGAAGCACAAATAACTCTTTCACGTTGTAAAAATGTAAATAAAATATATATTCAAAATGAATCGAAAAACAGAGATATTGTACCTAACATAGTTTGGAAAGAAATATTAAAAAAATAATTTTATTATAGCTTAACAAAAATTTAATGTTATTTAAATAAATTTTTTATAAATTATTTTATTAATTAAACTTTATTTTTTTTCAGGTTATATTTATATTAATTATAAACATTAAAAATTTTTAATAATATATAAATAAATAAAAAAATGGAATGGAATCCAATTAATAATGTTGAAATTGACAATGTTAATGATCACCAAATGATTGAATGAAATCCATTTTGATGGAAAATTTAAATGATCAAATTGAAGAACATTTAAATTTTTAAGAAGAATATGAATATTATTTAGAAAGTCTAGATAATAATAGTTCAATAAACAATACAATAATTTCTGAATTAAATAACATTATTAATTCATATATAGAGGAAAATAATGAACAATTTGAATTTAAAAATTGGAATGAAGTACCAGAGTATTATAAATATTATGCGAATAAAATTATAAAATATAAAATAAATATACGCGAACCAATAGCAGAATATTACTTTAATCAAAGTCATAAAATTTATTCTAAATATTTATTAAGATTAGCTAACATTATTAATAAAATATGAAAATTAAAATAAATCATAAATATTTCAATATATAATAATAAATTTAAAAAAAATTTTAAACATTATCAATATTATTAAAAATAAAAAAAAATAAAATATTTAAAAATTAACTAAAATATTTAAAAGTTATGATTATTTAAAATTTATAAATCGAAATTTTAATAAATAAATAATTTAACTACTAACAACAATAAATAAAAAAACATATTCATAACTTTTATACAGGTAAATGTAATATAAGTAAGTATAAAATAATTTAAAATTATTTTATTTATTTATTTGTTATATAAATAACTAAATTTTAAATAAAATATGATATAATGATCATGTAATAATTTCATTTACAATATCATAATAAATTTATAAATTTTAGTATGAATTTTTGATATATCTCATAAAATGTTTAAAATGAGAAAAAAGATATAAAAAAGGAATTATAACGAAATAATCCTATAAATCTTATAAAACTCAAAATCATTACGATATATCAAATAATATACTAAATTATCAACGAAACTAAAAAAAATGATTTAAAAATTTAAAAATGATTTAAATGTTTAATGTATAATTATATTTATAGCACAACTGGGGGTTGTGAGCAGTGCGAGCAGGGGGTACCCTAGTATATATATATATATATATATATATATATATATATATATATATATATATATATATATATATATATATATATATATATATATATAGATAGATAGATATTATTTTATTTTGTATAAGAGTACAAAAACGTGTAATACAATTTGTAAATACAAAAACAATAAATATTGCACAAAATACTATAAAAAATTATAAATGTAAATATTGCACAATTAATATCACAGTCAGTCACTAAACCTAATAATACTGAATAAGTAAGTCACAAACAAAAATAAATAAAAGTGATATCACAAAGTAATCATAAAATACACGCAATATAAATAAAAATAATCATATAAATAAAAATCAGTCTTACAATATCTATCAGTCACAGTATTAAAATTCTTTAAAAAATTAAATTTAATACATAATAAAATAAAATAACAAGCGTACGCAATAGCATGAAACGCAGTCAAAAATTAAATCAAATAACAATTCTCACTCACCAACCATTTAGCCAACACTCATACAATAAATACACTTACACCTTAAACCTATATACAGGACGTTACAAAAATAAATTAAATAAATTAACATAAATATATAGTAAAAAAATATTAATCTAGGTCGAGCAAGTACCCTATCACCGCTGCTTTGAACCTGATGAGAGATGGAAGATATTTAATCTCAGCAGGCAGAGAGTTCCAAAAATGCGCACCTTGAACTTGGAAGGAATTCCTTCCAGTCTCAGTGTGCATGAAGGGCACCGCAAGATCCTTAGTTTCTCCCCTAGTAGCCGCCCTAGGTACACGTCTAGTGAAGAGACTCACTAGATGCTCCGGAGTATTCATGCGCACGATTTTGTACATAAGCACAGCCAAAAAGGCAGTCCATGCTTCTTAAACGAGTTCCACGAGCTGCTCACGATTTCGTGCCATTCCAGGTCTCCATCCTTTCACCATATATGACCAGACATTCTCGATGATGTTGAGATCTAGTGAACGTGGTGGCCAGTCAAATCTCTGAAGCTGGGGATGCGCTGCGTACCAATCACGCACTATATGTGCGGTATGTATAGGACTATTATCCTCCACTTTATCAATTGGCACCTCATCGTCTGCGTATCGTTTTCGTAGACTTGGCAGAAGTTCATTCTCAAGAATGTTTACTTATGCTTGAGCATTGAGTTTTCTGTCAATACGAAAAATGCGACCGGGACCATCACCGTTCACCCACGCTCCGGAAAATGATCTAAGACAACGAAAGTAAATAACTATAAATAATTAAATCATCATAAATAATTATAAATAACAATAAACTATTTACTTACCTAAAAATTTTGAAAATTGTAAATAATAGTAAATAATAGTAATTAAGAGTAAGTAACTGTAAGTGTTTGTAATAACTTTTAAAATCAGTTAGTAATCGTAAATAACTAAATAACTATAAATAATTGTAAATAATAATAAGTAAGTGTAAATAACTTTTATTAAGAGGAAGTCACGTATCTCTGTCCTTTTCTAATCAAAAACAATCCTTTTTTTACAAAAACTAACAAATTTATCAAAAAACGAAGAGAAAGCCGCATCGTGTATCAAAAAAAGCAATATTTTCTTTGATAACAAAAAATTAATTTTGTTGCTATGTTCTCAAGAAAACCTTGAAAAACCAAATTGTCCACCCTAACCTCTATGATTTAAGTTTTTCAAGGTTTTCTTGAAAACGAAGCAATAAAATTAATTCTTTTTTATTAAAGAAAATATTGCTTTTTTTATTACGAGATGCGGCTTTCACTTCATTTTTTGCTAAAGTTATTAGTTTCTGTAAAAAACTCAATTCTTTGATTAGAAAAGGACAGAGATACGTGACCTCCTCTTAATGTTTCAGTCTCAATACTTTTTATTAATTATTAACAGTTATTTAGAGATATTTACAGATATTTACGAAAATTATTTCTATATGGGTATTTACTAATTCCATAACTCCAACTGTGCGAAAGACACCTGTGCGCCACTTTTTTCTTGAAATGAAGACCTTTATTTTGCTTTACTTAGACCGTATCCATGTGCTTTGAAACTGAATTTGTGATCAGAGGGAGTTGATAGGCAATTGCACGCTCACGATGTTTACAGATTTTATTCTACGAATTTCCTATCAAATTCAAATGGCCATATCTCAGTATCAGCAGCACCTAGAAACTTTTACAAGAAAAGGAAATTGAAGATCTTTAAGCCTACTTTAAAGTTGTGTTAGTTGTTTGAATGAAAAAAAAATTTTAAATTAATATAATAAAAACAATACTTATGTCGACTGAATAATAAATAGGATGATAAATATTTCCATCGGTCTTACAGTCAATTTAAAATCTATATAATAAAATAATTAAATAAATATGGACAGTCAGACTGCCCTTGTTTATAATCACCCCCGTAGAATAACCTGAAATAAAAACTTAAAAATTAACTGGAAAGAAACCTGAAAATAAATAAAATTAGTAAAGCACAATCTGACTGTCCCCCACCACCAAAAAACCTTTCTTCGATGGTGATCCTGTATAATGTCCAACGTTTCGAGCACGCTACTGCTCATCCTCAAAGACTGAACTCCTCTCACCGCATGATTCCCAAAAAAAAATTTTAAAGTACTTTTAACCTCAAAATACACGAGAATAAACCCGTTTGAGTAAAATTTTTTAATATTTCAAGAGCAACAATTCGGAAAAAAAATTTTTCTCGGCTCTAAAATCACCCTATAAGATATTATTTTAACTAACCGCAATAAAAGAAGTGTGAAAGAAGGTCTCAGAAAATTTTTTTCAGACATAGCTTTATGTAGAAACAAGAAAAATAAGAAAAAACAATAACAAATACGGTTTTTTGCGATTTGGCAAGGTTAAATCTCTATTCCAACAAGGTATTTCAGCTGCTTTTTCAATTGTTAGTATAAACACATAGATCTAAGGGTTGGGAGCGATGATCGGTAAGCTTTAGGAAATAACGACCTGTCTAATATATATATATGTTGCATATCACAAGAAAATTTCAACATTAAAACTATATATATATATAATCTTATGGTAAAATATCACCTTGTATGAAAATTTTTTTTTTTAAAGTCGAATAATATCGTGAAAAAACAAATGATTATAAGGAAATATTAAAAACTGTAAATAGCAATAAAAAAGCGTTAGGCTGGAGATAAATAATGATTGTTTATTATCATGTATACATTTTTCAAATGTAGATACTGCAAATATCCGTAAATAATTGTAAATATATATTATAAACATATATATATATATATATATATATATATATATATATATAATGAATGTAGATATATATATATATATATATATATATATGGGACATTTCACACCAACTAAAAATGCAGAAAAATAAAAATCTCTGAAACTCTGAGGATATATTATTTTTGTTACCCAAAAGATGTAAAAAAATTTTCAAGGATTCAGATCAGAAGGATCAAGAGCTATAGATCCTTGAAATTTGGAAATTTTTTAAAATTTTTGGAACAGTTCCAACTTGAACATTTTTTTTCCTGAAAATCCTGATGTTTTAGAGAGAGATTTATGAGAATACTTCTTATTGTAAATGAAGAGCAGAGTTAACATGATTCTTTACAGATCTTAATTTTGAAGTTTTCTATTAGTTATGTTAACCAATATTCATGTATTAGAATTTATTAATATTTCAAACCGGTACACCTCGTTCAACATACAATTAACTTCACCAATTCAAAGACCACAATATATTAAATCAGTACCGATTGATGGAGAATTTATACAGTTATTATTTTCAGGAAATTTGGAAAAGGGTCACCGGATTTTGTGTATTATAATAATGAGGTAATTCATATATATGACTGTTCAAATCTTAAATATCTACGAGATGAGCATAAGATTTATATGAACAGATTATTTCCAAACAAATCAGAATTGAGCAAAGTATTCAAAACAGTACAATCACAAACAGATAATTATGATTGTGTTGTTTTTGCAATTGTTTTTGCTATTGCCATACTTTATAATTTAGGACCATGTTGTTTAAGATATGATGTTTCTCAGATGCGATTACGTTTATCAAGAATTTCTAAAACGCAACAAATAAGAATGTTTTTAGTTTCGCCAAAATAATAATCATACAAATATTAATTACGATAATCCACCGGACAGGATAAGGAGAAGTTTTTGTCATGAGCACGTCTAAATCAAATACCATTAAATTTAGATTTTGCTGAGCTTAAACAATTAGAAAAAAAACTCACAAATGCATTTTTGGCAGAACAAAAAAAGATCATTAAAATGTATCGTAAACAAAATAATTCAAATCATGAAACAATTTTGATGGAAATTGACAATGACATTTCAGATACAAATTTTTAAAAACCAGATAATGATATAATAGGAATCGATGATATCCACTTAAATAATAACGATAATAAAATTAGCACAGTTGAGATTAAATTAAATAAAGAAAAAAAAGAATCAAAAGATATAGATGAAAAAGAAGCTTTATTTGTAACAAGACTTGGGAGCATGATGAAGCTGCCCGCCTTCTAATAATATTTCCAATCCTAACTTATGAATAAATGATGCGTTCAATCGAGTTTTTCTGCTACAAAGTAAAAATTTGTAAGATTAAACTCTAGTTCGGACAACCCAAGAAATCTACCAAAATATTATACATATAAAGTTATAATAAAAACTTTTAATGTATCGTATTTTATGGTTAGGTTTATCGAGCTTGATATCTAATTTCCAATCCAAGCTCATAAAAAAATAACAAGTCTAAATGATTTTATATTTTAACAAAAATGATTGTATTAATATAGCTGTAGTGCAGACAAGTCATTGGATTTGTTTAATTTATGAATTTAAAAAGATATTGATAAAATAAAAAAAGCAAAACTCAGTTGCTGCAGCTCCGATATCCCGTTAATAGGAAAATGGTAATGAAACAATTACGTAAATATAAAATATTTCCAAAAAAGACATTATTATGAAAATGCAAAAAAAAAAGTAATGATAAATTAGAACTAAGACGTGTTCAAGAAAGTTTACGGAAAAAAAAGCTTATATGAAAATGAAAAAAGGACAACCAAATAAATATAAACAGAAATTAGAAAATACTAAGATAACAAAATGGCGATTCAAGGAAAGAATAAGTACTGATAAATTGGAACAAATACGTGCGAAGTAAGCTTTACTCAAGAAAGAAGCTTATATAAAAATTTAACGAAAAAAAACAAAATAATATGAAGAAAAATTAAAAAATACTAACTAGGAGAGTATCAGACCTCCGGATCACGGATTTTGCTCAAACGGTGGGATAAGTTTTCAGATGTCAGAATAAGAAAGGAAACAAAATTTTAGATCCCAACGCTCAATATTTCCCCAGTTACCGGCAATTGAAGAAAATCACTAAAAAAGTTACTAAATTTTCAAACGCATATAGTTTCCTTAGCATTGATACTTAGGAGCGTGAAACTTTTTTTAAATGAAAGCTGAGCTCAAATCCTTTCGAAATAGTAGATATAGCATGTCAAAATATTATTTTTTCCCAAAGTTATAGCGTAATAAACATTAGACCTGATTTTTCTTTTTAAAACATTAATTAATAACAAAACATTATTAATAACATGGAATTAGGTCCAATGTTTATTACGCTATAACTTTGGGAAAAAATAATATTTTGACATGCTATAACTACTATTTCGAAAGGATTTGAGCTTAGCTTTCATTTAAAAAAAGTTTCATGCTCCTAAGTATCAATGCTAAGGAACTGTAAGTGTTTGAAAATCTAGTTACTTTTTTAGTGATATTCTTTAATTGCCTGTAACTAGGGAAATATTGAGCGTTGGGGTCTAAAATTCTATTTTCATTCGTATTTTGACATCTGAAAACTTATCCCAAAGTTTGAGCAAAATCCGTGATCCGGAGGTCTGATACTCTCCTAGTAAGATGAAAAAATTGAAATTCAAGGAAAAAAAGAGTATTGATTAATTGATACAAATACGTTTAAATGAAGCTTTACATAAAAAAGAAGATTATATAAAAATTAAAGAAAAAAAACCCAATAAATATAAAAAAAAATTAAAAAATACCCAAATAACAAAAATGGAATCAAAGATAAAAAAGGCTACTGATAAAACGGAAAAAATACGTACAAGTGAAGCTACACGTAAGAAAAAACGCTGCCAAGTGCTTTGGCGCAATGCTTTCTCATAGAGCGCATTGAGTTAGAGTATTTTGATTTTATTTTTTTAAATACGATTTTAATAGAAATGTCCCTATCCTCTGTATTGAAGGCTGTCTTAATACCTACGAAAACTATATGAATTTCACTCTTTCTTACTTTTACCATTTGCATAATGTGATTTTATGATGCTCTAAAATTAAAAATGCGTTTATAAAATTAATTTTCCCAAGCTTGTCTTCTTAACACTATAACCAATAACTTGCATACAAATTTTGGAACATTTTCATCAAATAGTTTACAAAAAATACCAAATAATTGAAAAATAAACATTGTTTTAAAATTTTCAAAACGCTTAACGTTACAACTACGCTAAGAAAACCAGTTATCAAAAGTTCATTTTATTTAGGCAATCGTAAATAATTTCTGTACATAATTTTAAGCTACTTCATCGAGTAGTTTACGTAAAATACCAAAAAATTAGTGAAATTCTATTCAAAATTTACAAAATGCTCTAAAATTAAAACTGCGCTAAGAAAATAAGTTTTTCCAAGCTTGCTTTAATTAGGCAATAACAAATAATTTGTATGAAAATTTTTGAGCAAATCTATCGAATGGCTTTTGTGTAATAGCAAAAAATGAAATATGAACATTTTTTCCAAAGTTTTCAGAATGCTCTAAAATTAAAACTGCGTTAAGAAAATAAGTTTTCCAAAGCTTGATTCATTCAGATAATAGTGAATAATTTGCATGAAAATTTTTGAGCAAGTTTATCGAGTGATTTTTGTGCAATAGAAAAGAAATTGAAAATACAAAATTTTTTCAAAATTTTCAAAATGCTCTAAAATTAAATGTGCGCTAAGAAAATTGAAGAAAATCAGTTTTCAAAAGTTCATTTTATTTTGACAATCATAAATGATTCCCATACATAATTTGAAGCTCCTTCATCGAGTAGTTTACGTAAAATATAAAAAAAATTAGAAACATTTTATTCAAAATTTTCAAAATGCTCTAAAATTAAAACTGCACCGAGAAAATAAGTGTTCCAATGCTTGTTTTTTTAGACAATAGCGAATAACTTGCATACAAATTTTGGAGCAAATATATCGAATGGTTTTCGTAAAATAAAAAAAAAATGAAAAAAATTTTTTTTTTTAAATTTTCAAATTGATTTAAAATTAAAAGTGCGCTAAGAAAATCAGTTGGTAAAAGTTTTTCTTCTTTTGGCAGTCGCAAATAATGTTCATACAAATTTTCAAGTAAATTCTTCGAGTAGTTTATGTAAAATATCAAAAAAATGAAAAATCAAAATTTTCTTAAAATTATTAAAATGGCTCTAAAAAAAAACTGAGCCAAGAAGATCAATTTTTAATAGCTTCCCCCCCAGTTAGACAAAAAAATAAATTGCATGCAAAATTTGAAGCTAATCCATCGAGTAGTTCTCGAGATCTTATTGGCGTACTGAATACACACACACACACACACACACACACACACACACACACACACACACACACACACACACACACACACACACACACACACACACACACACACACACACACACACACACATACAGACATTTTCTGGAAACCACTTTTTTCGACTCCCTGAGTCTAAATATGTACAAATTAATGAAAAAATAGAAAAAAATTTTTTTTACCGATACAATGCTTTCTCTATAAGAAAGCAAAAGCTTACATAAAAATGAAAAAAGAACAACCAAATTAATATAAAAAAAATTGAAAATATTAAGATATAAAAAGTAAAATCATTTGGAAATAGAGATACTAATAAATTGAAAAAATTGCATGAAAAAGGAAAATTACGCAAAAAAGAGACTTATAGAAAAGTTATTAGTGAACAATATAATGAATATGAGAAAATGGTACAAATTAAAAATCAAAAATTGGAAAATGCCGATATTATTAAGAAAGCACAAGTAAAAGATAATTGTTACCCATTAAAAGAATCACGCACAAAGTGTAAACAAATAGAAATTGATGACAATAAACGTGTTAATAATGATACTACAATAAATAAACCAATAAATGAAAAAAAGCTAAAACATAGATATGATTCTTATCAATTAAAGATATTATTTATTGAGTATAAACGATTAAACATTTAAGACAATAATTATAATGAAAATTACAATAATAATAATTATAATAACAATCATAATATTGTATTAAACAAAGTTATTGATGAAACAATAAAGGGCAAAGTAGAAAAAAAATTAAAGAAATTAAAAGAAAAAATAATAACTGAAAAAATTAATTCGAAACTGATTGGTTGTATAGCTAATATATATTTTGAGTAAAATCTCATATCTGAAAATAACATTGATTCCATGACAAATACATGTGTTTATTGTGATGCGAAACATTTTGCTTTCGAATATATTAAAAGTAACGGTTTCTCCAATTGTTGTCATAAAGGTGAAGTAGCATTGTTAGAAAATATTCCTTACCCAGAACAATTAAAGTTTATAGCAACTGAATTAACGGAAGAAATTATTGATTTTCGACGAAATGTTAGGTTGTACAATGATGCTTCAGCATTCGCTAATTTTGGTGCCAATTTTGATACATTACTGGGTAAAGGACCACAAGTTATTAGAATATGTGGACAAATTTACCATAATGTATATGCGTTACATCCTAGTAAAGATGAAGCACGTAAATATGGACAATTATATATTTTAGATAATGAAATAGCAACGATTAAACGGAATAAGTTCAATAAAAATTTAACATTATTAAAATGTTTAGATATCTTGATAAGAGACATTAACCCTTGTGCTAAAGCCTATAAAATGATGCATAAAGTAGAAAAAGAAGAACTACAATAATGTGCAAAAATCTATTGTCCTCCAAGAACTGGTACTATGTCTATTGTCCGCAATAACAATTTCGATAAAAAAAGATATAATCTACCTACCTGTAATAAAGTTGCAATAGTATGTTGGGGAAGACGATCTTCCTCCTATTAAACGTGATATTGTCATTTACTCTAAGTATGATGAACCAATTAGTATACTGACAATTAGCAAACATACAGATCCTATGACATATCCGCTTATTCATCCTAATAGCGGTTTCGGATGGATGCCAAATATGAAAATTAAATTTGGAAAATCTAATATTTCAAATTTGAAATTTCATAATAATAGATTTGGTGTTAAAAATAAATTTAATCCATTTCTTAATTTGGGAAAATTATCTCAACAGTCTATTGTTGATGCGTTTGAAAAAGTTGAAACCTCCAGATTATATTTCATACGAAAAAACCAAAACGTATAAAAAAGTGATTGTTACAAAGGTGTTGTAGACTATTTACATGAAAAAAAAGAATAAGATTCTTCAAAAATTGGAAAAATGGTAATATTACCGTCATACTTTACAGGAAGTCCACGATTTTTAGAATAAAATTACATTGACTTAATGACACTTGTAAATTATCGTGGTAAACCTGACCTTTAAGTAACTATGACTTGCAACCCACATTGGAAAGAAATAACTGAAAACTTGGAACTTTTTGAAAACGCAATAGATAGACCAGATATTATAACAAAAGTATTTCATCAAAAAGTAGAAGAATTCAAAAATTTAGTAATAAAAAAGGGAATAATAGGAAAATGTATTGCATATAGTTATGTAATTGAATTTCAAAAACGAGGATCACCGCATATGCATTGTTAGTAACAACTTTTGGATAAAAATAATGAATTTGATATTCCCGAAAAAGTTGATAAAATAATAAGTGCAGAAATCCTAAATAAAGATATTTATCCAAAATTATATATTATTGTTAAACAATTTCTGATACGTGTCCCCTGTGGTATGCAAAATATAAATTGTCTGTGTATGGATAAAAATACAAAACAATGTACTGAAAATTTCTCAAAAAAATTTAATAATACAACAACATTCAAATCCAATAGATATCCACTATACAAACGTAAAAATGATGGCGTCGAAATAATTCTCAAAAATAAATTTACAGAAAGAATTAAAGATAATGGATTTGTTGTTCTTCATTATCCTTATTTATTATTGAAATTTAATGCACACATAAACGTCAAAGTTTGTTTCACTGTACACTGCATTAAATATTTATTCAAATACTGTTATAAAGGTCATGATTGTGCGTACATTAAAATACATCAAGTAAGTGTGGATTTTAAATCAGAAAATGAAGATACTTTTTAGAATGACAATCGTGAAAATGTTGAATATGAATATAACGAAACCCAACAATACATTGATAAACGATATTTATGTTCACCTCAAGCAATGCAAAGATTATGAGAATATGATTTACATGTTATTTTACATACTATAAAACGTCTTAGCGTTCATGAGGAAAATCAACAAAACATATTTTATAATGAAGGAAAAGAACAAATGATCATGCAAAAAAATGTTGGAACAACATTAACAGCATAAAGACAAATATTTAACTCTATTATAAAGAGTTTAAACAACCAAAGTAAAAAAAAAATATATTTTTATAGATGAACCAGGTGGAAGTGGAAAAAGTTATTTAATTAACGTTTTAATAATTTATTTTAAATATCATACTATTCATTATTTATGTGTAGCTTGGACAGCTATAGCAGCGAATTCATTAATCGATGGAAAAACCGTGCATACAACATTTAAACTACCGTTAAGAGACCGCTGAATTAAATTAATTAATTAATAACGAAATTAACTTCAATGCTTTGTTTTCAAAAAAAGTTTGCCATACTTACCAAATCATAAGTGAAGCTAGAGAATTAATTCGTCCTTATTAGAAAAAATATTGATTTTTTACTGTACAAGTTGCGGACAGCTATTGATTTCTAGTAATAACTACTTATTTTTCAAAAACCTACATTTTTCGATTAGAAAAGGATAGAGAGATACAACGTCCTCTCAAATATAACAGATTGTACAACTTGTAATGATAAGCCTAATTCTGCAGAAAGCAAACAAAGGAAACACAAATAATTATTTGGGATAAAATATTCATGATTTCAAAATTCGCTTTTGAAGCAGTTGGTCGTCTTTTTCAAGATTTATGCGATGTGAACCAACCTTTCGGTGGTAAAACTGTAATTGCATTAGGTGATTTCAGGCAAACATTACCAATTGTACGACATGGAAGCTGTATAAATATTATTGAAAATTCAGTTAAATTGAGTTTATTATGGCAGAATATAGAGCCAAAGTAAATATAAAAATCAAAAAAATATTGGGTTCAAAAAAATATAGAGACCAAGAAATTATAATGATAAAAAAAATATTGAGCCCAAAAAAATGTTTTAAAAAAATTTTGGGCTCAAAAAAATATAGAGCCAAGAATACATAAGAATCAAAAAAATATAAGATTCGAAGAAATATTGGGCCCAAAGAAATATAGAGCTCAAGTAAATATAAGAGTCAAAAAAATATAGAGCTTAAGTAAAATAATATTAACAAAAATATTGGGATCAAAAAAAAAAGAATCAGATAAATATTGGGCCCTAAAAATATAGAGACCAAGAAAATATAATAATAAAAAAATAATTCGCCCTAAAAAATATAAAATTAAAAAAAATATAAACCCAAAAAAAAAGTTAAAAAACAATAAGGCCCAGAACAATAACTGGCCCAAAAAAATTAGAGGCCCAAAGAAAATGAGACTCGAAAAAAAGTAGGCCCAAAAAAATATAAGGCCTAGAAAAATATAGGACTAAAAAAGATATGAAAGCCAAGAAATTAAATGCCGAAAAAATAAAGCCCAAAGAAAATGACTCAAAAAAATGTAGAGCCTAAAAAATATAAGGCCCAGAAAAATATAGAGCTAAATAAAATATAAAACTCAAAAAAATTATATAACCCATGAAAATATAAATTTTAAAAAAATATTGGGCCCAAAATATATATAGAGCCAGAGAATATATAAGAATCGAAAAAATATTTGGCCCAAAAAAATTAGAACCCAAGACAATATAAGGCCCAAAGAAAATAGCACTGAAAAAAAGTAGAGCGCGAAAAGTATAAGGCCCGTAAAAATATAGAGCTAAATAAAATATAGGACCCAAAAAAATCATAGAACCCAAGATAATATAAATTCCAAAAAAATATTGGGCCCAAAAATATAGATCACAGGAATATATAAGAATTGAATAATTGTTAGGCCCAAAAAATATAGAGCCTAAGAATACATAAGAATCGAAAAAATATTGGGCCAAAAAAATATAGAACCCAAGAAAATGTAAGGCCCAAAGAAAATAGGACTCAAAAAAATGTAGGGCCTAAAAAATATAAGGCCCAGAAAAATATAGAGCTAAATAAAATATAGAACTCAAAAAAATTATATAACCCATGAAAATATAAATTTTAAAAAAATATTGGGCCCAAAATATATATAGAGCCAGAGAATATATAAGAATCGAAAAAATATTTGGCCCCAAAAAATTAGAACCCAAGACAATATAAGGCCCAAAGAAAATAGCACTGAAAAAAAGTAGAGCGCGAAAAGTATAAGGCCCGTAAAAATATAGAGCTAAATAAAATATAGGACCCAAAAAAATCATAGAACCCAAGATAATATAAATTCCAAAAAAATATTGGGCCCAAAAATATAGATCACAGGAATATATAAGAATTGAATAATTGTTATGCCCAAAAAATATAGAGCCTAAGAATACATAAGAATCGAAAAAATATTGGGCCAAAAAAATATAGAACCCAAGAAAATGTAAGACCCAAAGCAAATAGGATTCAAAAAAATGTAGAGCCTAAAAAATATAAGGCCCAGAAAAATATAGAGCTAAATAAAATATAGAACTCAAAAAAATTATATAACCCATGAAAATATAAATTTTAAAAAAATATTGGGCCCAAAATATATATAGAGCCAGAGAATATATAAGAATCGAAAAAATATTTGGCCCAAAAAAATTAGAACCCAAGACAATATAAGGCCCAAAGAAAATAGCACTGAAAAAAAGTAGAGCGCGAAAAGTATAAGGCCCGTAAAAATATAGAGCTAAATAAAATATAGGACCCAAAAAAATCATAGAACCCAAGATAATATAAATTCCAAAAAAATATTCGGCCCAAAAATATAGATCACAGGAATATATAAGAATTGAATAATTGTTAGGCCCAAAAAATATAGAACCTAAGAATACATAAGAATCGAAAAAATATTGGGCCAAAAAATATAGAACCCAAGAAAATAGGACTCAAAAAAATGTAGAGCCTAAAAAATATAAGGCCCAGAAAAATATAGAGCTAAATAAAATATAGAACTCAAAAAAATTATATAACCCATGAAAATATAAATTTAAAAAAAATATTGGGCCCAAAATATATATAGAGCCAGAGAATATATAAGAATCGAAAAAATATTTGGCCCAAAAAAATTAGAACCCAAGACAATATAAGGCCCAAAGAAAATAGCACTGAAAAAAAGTAGAGCGCGAAAAGTATAAGGCCCGTAAAAATATAGAGCTAAATAAAATATAGGACCCAAAAAAATCATAGAACCCAAGATAATATAAATTCCAAAAAAATATTCGGTGGGAAAAATGGATATTTTGGGTTTGCAAATACTTCTTGTCCTTTTGCCTGAAACAGGAAGTGTAATGAAACGTGTGTCATAGTAAAAGAAATTTTGGTTAGCTGCATGCTAGATTAGTTTAAGCTACGTTGTTATCATGGTTAGCTACAGCAAATTTACATGCGTTTAAAACTGTTAGTCTAACGACAAATTCATGTCCCAGGAGTTTAAGGGTTTGGAATTGTCATTTACGGTGGTAGTCCTAAAATATTGGGATATGAGGTTCAACATTTGTTGGATCACTTGGTGATCTGTCTGGTTAGGATTTTGCGTAGTTGCATTGTCAAGGTGTAATGGTATGTCATTCTGAGCGGTCTTGGCTGATACAGCGTCGGCCCAAGTTTTAATCTTTGAATCGTATGATTCGATTACTTCATGGATATCTATGTTATTAGATGTGGTCACCTGGTGTCGAAGTACGTCTTGTTTAATAAAACAGTCTTTGCTATGCATAGCATAACTACCATTTATTGGTTTGTCACATAAATTACACATTTCAGTCGTTAAATCCTGTGTTCTAGCAGAGCCGTAACTGAACAGCTGCTTGTCTGCAAATGTTTCTTTGTTCTGAATCTGCTGTACATAATTAATGTCAAAGGGTCGGGATGGCTCCTGCGTCTAGTTGTAATTGTTATTTCTAGGTCTCCATTTGTTTACAGTCGAAAATTCAGTCTTTTCCCAGTTTGCGTTATTCGATGAGCCATGGTATTTATAGCGAGTGTCAGCAAAAATTTTTGCCTCCACTCGGGTCTCTACGCGTACAGCGTCCTTATAAGCATCCTCTAGAGTGGCTGGAATACGTCCATCCACTTGTACTAAGATGTCTGCTGGTAAACCTCGGATGAAGATATCCTTCACTGCATACTCTAATGGCTTAATTATCTCTGGTGTATGGTCTGGTATGTCTTCTACAAGAGCATTTTTTGCACCGTTTAACAGAATATTCAATCTGTCATAAAAACCTCCTACAGTTTCTCCTTGTTTCATACGTAGATCATTTATTTTTGTAGTATAGTACGTATATGTCTTTCCCTGGCGCAAATTTGGTCTTTAAGTGATTTATCAGCTGTGCTACTGTCGCGAAAGCGTGTCCATAAGTGCAGTCTCTTGCACTCCCTCGAAGCTTAGTCAGAACAGCTTTCACATATTGTCCTTCATTTGTCGTAGGCACATATTCCTTGCCTTTTCGAATATCCTGAATGAAGTCCTTTAATAGAGTATTATGCCCGTCGAAACTACGCAAGCCCTGTAGTGCGCTACGCAACGCGAAACTATTGGCCATTGCAGTCATCATCTGTATAGATGGGTCCTGAACGGTCAGGTCGTTTGGCATGGTGTTTAAATATCTTTCTACAATCTTACCCTTACGATTTTTTTCTTAATGATTTTTCTTTATCCCCCCCTCCTTTGTTTCATATTTAAATTTGAATATTTTGCTAAATACCCTAAATTTTATGTTCGTTAAATTTAATGATTACTGAAAATAATACCTTGAGTTATAGCGTGCCGCAATTTTACTTCCGAAAACTTTATGAAGGTGAGTCCCTCACGATAGTTGCCTATTTCTAATTTAATTTATGTTTATATTAGTAAACTCAAGGTTATAATTAAAAATTTTCATAAATAGAATTTCAAGTGCAAAACATTAATATTCAATAAAATAAATTGAAACAAAAAGATATAAAACTCATACTCTATGTGTCAAAGTACTTTGATAAACGTGAAAAATAGTAATAAACAAAAATATTTATTATTATTTTTCTTAATTAATTAATTAATTAATTAATTAATTTCCTCAGTAGAATCTATTACCGCAGATCATATATCATCGTCTGTGATCAAACAGTCCTGTTCACTCGAATAGCCCTTTCGCTACTAACAAAACAACGAATCAGTCGCAAAACATACAAAAGTCCGCAAAAATCGAGTAATTGGTAGAAACATCATAGTGAAAATAATCTTTTTTTTTATGCAACGAATGAAACCATGATTGTGGTTTTAGATAGAATAAAATTTACTAAATACATGCAAAATCTGCTTATGTAGCGATAACAAAAGTTATAGAAGTTATCTCGGTTAAATCCATAATGCTATTTCAAGAGCATAGAGACTACACCTAGATGAAAAATCGTTGCCAAAAAGATCGTTATACAGTGACAAAATATGCCATGTTTAGTCACAATATGACTGAAAACATATAAACCAAATTTCCTGAAAAAATATTTAGCTTCGATACGACACATGGGAATCATCCGACTTATCTTCTTGTCAAACCAACAGTCGTTATCAAATGTTTAGAATTGGTGACATCGTATTATAATAGAACACCGAAAAGAGATGCAACGGTCATTGGGATTATCCAGGGCTGCATTGTCTGAGCAATAAAGCTGTGGTCTAGGATTTCATTGAAAAGATTGTGATAATGTTGGTAAAAGTGTAGAAATATAACCTGGCAACATTACCAGGGTGTCAGTGAGTGTTTTAATAAAACTAAGTGTATAGGTGTATAAAGCTGCTCGGCCTCGGGATAGTCTAGTTTTTCTGAATAATTCTAAGAATTATCAGAAATATTCTGTTACCATATGCAAAAACAACTAGAAACAGGGTAGTCGTGTTGCTTTTGTCATGTATAGTGTCTAAAAGCTAAATGAAAAGAGGTTTATGAGAAACCAAAAATTCATATATTTTATGCACTTTAATACGGTTTAAACAAACTGCATGGTGACATGTTCAAAACACCCGCAGGAAACACACGAGTTTTATATTTACCTATTATTAGGTATTTTGATAAATAATAAAATAAATATTTCCTTCAAAGGTTTATAGAGTTCAATATTTTAACTGATTTAGTCATTTCAAAATTTATGCGATTTAAGGTTAGACAAAGAAAAGTCCATAGGGTATCAATTTCACCCAAAGGAAAACATAAAGATAGAAAAACCTAAAAATCAATTCACAGAACTTCCTGAATTATTAAATCTACTTTACAATTAAAAAAAAAAATTTAATATACAAACTTTAAAAACCATCACTGTGTATTAAAACCTGAGTGCAAGAATAAATGCTATACTTTGTAACAAAAATTTAAAGAAATTTTATGTTATAGAAATTTTCCTGAACTTAAGAGTTTTGAAGGATTTTTGAGAAGATTTCAATAAAACGAATAATTTTATCAAGAATAATAATATTTCCCTTCAACAGGATAAAAGATTTATTGGAACTAAAAATATTCAATAGTAATTCTACAGAACTTTCCGAATTATTAAACCTACTTAACAATTTAAGAAAATTAGTGCAATTATTTTAAAAGAATTTATGATATAAGAAAACAAGCAAGGTGATAACTTTCCTGGATTTAAATATTTTAAGAGTTCATGAACGCTTCATTTAATTACGATCAGTAAAGGAAATATAAACCTATTACAACTTTGTAGTTGACCCAAAGGAAAACATAAATATAGAAAAAATCCTACAACTGAAGTTAGCAGTGGGATTATAGAAAAATTTAATCTGAACTAAGGTTTAGGAACGAAAATTTCCATCGGTCAATCGCGTCACGAAAATGTATGACGCACGATGTTTAATACCTTGGCCTTGATGGCCTTTTATGTTAAAAATATCAAGCTAATCTTTCAAGAAATAAAACTGAGAATAAAAATAAAAATAATATTTAAAGTCAAAAATAAAGTGTCTGATTTAAAATTATTTGATTATTTTTAAAAAACTAACTTCCGTCACTTAACTAGAGTTTGACTCTATAGTAAAATACGTGTTAATAAATACGGAAACTTAGCAGCATCACTGATGAAAAATTCTGCTATTCAGAAAATAACACACAGAAATAATCTGCGTTGTCCCCTCCTTACTAAAAAAAACCTGTCGTTCCCGACAGTTATATGGAAAAAGAAAAACTTTTGCCATTTTTAGATTTGTCTAACATCATGAAAAATGCATATCAATTTTCAGTATATCTTTTTACTGCTTATTAGTCAAAGGACTAGGAGTATTAAGAGATTTCCAAAAAAAAAAATTATTTTCTTTTTTATTTTTTTTTTTTTTATTTCTATGCAAGGAAAATGATCACCTGTATATCAACAGTGTGAGATGTAGGGAAAACGACCGCAAATCTCCCAATGCGCTACAATCATCATAGCAGGGATTTTGCTTTTCTGAAAAATTTATGAAATGTGAGCATAAGTTCACATTGAAGGATTAGAGAATTTTTAAACGACAAAACGTTAATCTTTGTTGTACGCTTCAGTGTGAAAGTAGGTTTTCATCAGAAACGATTGATTAAGATATAAATCTTCAAAAATTTTCATTAAAAATTTTTACGAGAAAATTCGCAAGGTCTAAGATATTTACAAAAATTTCTTTTCCTTGAACGAATATTTGTTTTATTAAAACTGAATCTCGAATAATATAATATTCGAAAATGACGATTCAATTTTAGTAAAAATGAAACTTCCGGTGAGTGTAAATGAGGTTTTCATTATAAATATACAAGAAACCATTTGGTTTATTAGATAGAGAAGAAATATTTAAATAAAATAAACTTTTACAGTACGTCTGTATAAATGAAGGTTTTTACTGGAAATTGACTAATAAACCAATTCTTTATTAGGATAAAGAAATTAAATTCTGAATATACTGGAAAAAGAAAATATTTCAATTGCGATTTTTTTCAAAAATATTTCAGAAATAAAACCTCAGTGGAAAGAAAAGTCTTTTCCCATGATATTCCACCCTTTAGATAATTTTACCTCTTTTTTTATTATTTTTTTTTTATATTTGCGAGGAAAGAAAACTATCAAAAAAAAACTCGATTGGCGTCCTAAAACATGTAGAACTAAAACCCGTTATCCGTTTTCACTGCTAAATCGAATCGCGTTTTTAAAGATGTTTGATCGATGGTATAATACCAACGAAGATAGACGCTTATAGAAGCGTACTCTTAAATGGGAAATTTCTGCCAAAAATGAGTTACCCAGCTACTGAGGGCGCCACTAGATCCCATGTATTTTTATATCTATATATATCAAATTTTTCATATGTATAGATATACAAACAATGTTAAAGTGTTACCCAGCGTATCGGACGAAAAATTTAACCCAGAAGTACGCTTCTATAAGCGTCTATCTTCGTTGATAATACGGATAGATTATATCATCCTAGGGAATTGATATAGTTCTATTTCGTAAAGAGATAATAAGTAAATTTAAAATTTTCAATTTACAAAATTAGAAATGTAAAGTAATAATTTTATTTTGACAATAAAGAAGAAAGAGAAAAGAAAAAGAAAAATTTGAATAAAAATATTTTGAATTTTTAAATATTAAATATTTGCACCCGAATACATAATTAAAAAAAAATTTTACTTTACCAGTTCTTAATTTGTTCCGTCTTATGTGTGAACTCCTTGAATTTAATAGAGTTTTCACTGTATTATTATTATAATTGAACTTTTATAGTGTAATTTATTTTTCTTCAATATCACTTTAAACTGTATATTTTTATTATTCAACTAGCAGAGCAGAACTGATGCCTCTGCTGCAGTTGATCTAATTTTTATATTAAAAGTTTGTAATAGAAAAAGTCCCTCCCTCCGAAGTGAACTCCCACTTCTTCAATCTATTCTACCTAATTCTAATGTCCCCTCTTATTTCCGTTTTGGGACTCCCCTTCTCTTAATGAAATATCATACGAAGAAGTTACGTATCGTATTTTGGTTTTTTTTTTTCTTTTAGTTATAAAATTTTGCTTTTAATTTAATTTTAATATTTTAGGCAGAGATGTAAAATTTATTAATCTTTTAGAATTTATTACTTTGATTGATTTTTCATGATTTTTAATTTTTTTCTTATATTTTCCGATCAAAATAAATTTATTAATAATAATTAATAGTACCTATTTTCAATTATTTTAAATCATTGTACACTTTGCTTCCGTTCCATACAGTAACGTTAAGTGTCCCAATGCTAAAAACTACAGATTCCTTACACTTCGAGTGAAATTTTTATTATTTATTATTCATTTATTTTTCCTCATTTTATTTATTTTTTCTTGTTCATTTATCTTATTTATTCGTTTTTTTTTCTTCTTCGTGTGATTTTTTCATATGTGATATTGCTTAATTTTGATTCCGAGTCGTGGACTACTCGGGATCTTAAGCTATCGAGTTTGAACCATCTTGTTCAAATATCATCATACTAAATCAAGGCCTTTTCTTATTTCTAAATAAATTAAAACTAGGTTTTTATTTTCTTTAAATTTCCGCGGAATTATTTTTAATCTTCCTTAAAATTTTAGTTAATTAGTGATTGATTTTTATTATTTAATTATATTTAATATCTCTGCCTAAACTAATAGGAGTTTATAGAAAAACAAAAAAATTTTATTTGTTAATCACTATGGGAATAAATAGACTGATTATTGCACAATTATGACATTGGTTGTCATTAATATGCATACCTGATGCAAAACACCTGTGTTTAGGTGTGATGTGATAGACGCTGGACGATTCATATTCCTATACTTATAGGTTGAGAAGCAATTTGACAAAACTCTAAAACTTTATCAAATGTGTTATCTCGCCGTAAATAGTTATATATATGTTTACCTATATGGTTGTACTAACAATTTGTTAGTTCATCCATGACTATATTAATGTTACATGTTTTATATAGAATACGCGCACGAAAAAGGCAGTCAGCATAATTGGTGGGAATGCTTAATTTAATTTGATAACAATGTAGCTAAAATTTTTGAAATTTGATCATTTTTATATACCACTATCGAGTGCCAACTATCGGATTTTTACGGGAAATTTGTCAGCAAGAAAACTTAAACTCATATTTAATTGGTATCATATTACAAATTTCAGTATCAAGTATATTTGAAAATTCAGCACTAGCTGCAAATTTTTGTTATTTCAATTTCAACTCATTAATTTATTAGGTGTTTTATATCACCGGATGGTTTTATATTTTCACAAGTAAACATGTTGCAGTTTATGAGAAAATACTTAAAGAATTTTTTTTTTTTTTTCAATTGGATTTGATTACGCCAGGTTGTAAAACATCAAAATTATGCTTATTGTTTGCTAAATGAAATGATCTTATTTATTTCTGTTATTTGATATTTAAAATTTTTCCTTAAACATATATTTGCTTAAAGTTTAATGATATTTAATGGATTTTACTAAAAATGAATTTTCCTTGAATTATTATTTATTATCAGTGCACAGCTACAGTGAAAGGTAAATATGCAGTAATGACTATCATATGAATTTTATGTTTAAAATTTAATTATATGCAAAATTATGAAAAAGATTGTAAATTGACTTTAGGCTTGGAGAAAAATTTTATCTTTTTAAAAGAAACATAAATGTTCATCGCAATTGTGCTATGAATTTGATTTTATGATCTGAGTTTGTCTCTAGTAGGCATTAAAACTAAAAAGATTTTTACGAAATTGAATATGTATAAAATCCTATTCTCAACGTTTGAATTTGCAAGAATTTTGACTATTTTTAATGTTATTCTACAATCATTATGTTGTTAATGAGTTATTATTGTTTGAAAGAAAAATCAATTTGAATTTAAATATATAAAGTTAAAATTAAGATTGTATCTACTATTTGCTTGAATTGATTTCTAAAGAATACAAAAAAAAATTTTAAAACATTGAAAATTCTTTAAATTAAATTTATTTGCTTCAGTTACCGACTGCATATACATCAATTACCATGCAAATACATATTTTTATCACCCGTCGCGTGACTTATGGTAACTACCTGGTCGGTAACTTACCGATGCCTATTGGTAAATTTTTTTTTATGTTTGTGACTTTAAAAACTTCATTTGTAACAAGATTGTTACACGTACTTTATTTATGTTTCCCTAAATAAATTTTCAAAGTTTTCCTATTTTGCGAATTATTTAGTATACATCTAAGTAAAGTTATTTTAATTTTCAATAAGAAAATGATTTTTCTCGCTGACTGCCTCGCGAATATATATATGCGAATATACATTATATAATGAGAAAAATAAAATTATATATTTATAATAAATAGTTTGGCTATTTGCAGAACTGCATATATCATGGTACTAACAATTTGTTAGTATAATGTTTATAATAAAATTTATATTATAATTAAATAAATTGATGGTGCTGCGTTGCATGTATAATCTTTTGTCTGAAAGAAACAAATTCTTCCAAATTTCTTTAAAATTTTTAATATTTGTCAAAAACATTGTTGTATTCATAATTAATTTATTAATTTACTACTATGTTATCTTTTGACTTTTATACATGCTCAACATTACCATGTACTCATATGCAATATTTTGTTATATTGAGACAATAATGAAACATGCATTCCTTTTTAGTTTCCTTAATGCAAATGACAATGTCTCTGTTCCTTGTTTTCATTCCGCTTCTCTCATTAATTTTTCTATCTTTTAATTTAAATGTTAATATTTTATTACCATGATTGAAAATTAATTTCATTTCTACATTATTTGTACGTTAAAAAAAATTTACCATCTAAAAATGAATAAAAATGTTAAATTGAGTTTCAAATGGAATTTTTCTTTAGAAAAAGTATTATCTTATGCGATCGTAAAAATATCAAATTTTTTGTTGACGCTGCATGTGAATGCTATAATGAGTGTGACTTTTGGTGTTTTATATCATGTCATCGGATATTTTTATTTTTTTTTCTTCTAAAATGCTTATTAAAACAAAAAATTCTTACAAATGGAAATTCGATGCTTTTATTTTTCAAACCCTGAGAACGGAAATTTAAGTTCTGATTACAGTGACATTTAATACGTTTCTTTTTTTTCTTTATTTTATAAAGAATTTTCAAAGTTTAAATATTGCAATTTATTTAAAACGATATAGATAAATTTATAGTTGTGAAATTTTTAATTTTATTTTTTCATACATTGTTTAGGTTTTTTTTTTTTTTTTTTTTTTTTAAACTATTTCTCATACTTGTTCATGGGTTTTTCTTCGATTTTTTTTTCTTTACAACTTTAACGAAAATACAAAAGAAAATTTCCTGCGATTTTCGAAATCATGATTGTATGCGGATCAAACGTTATTAAATTGTTTTTCTATTTTATAATTTGTTTTGTTTTGACTAACCTGTTAATTTAAATGAACACTTCAATTTACTATAAAAATTAAAAATGAGATTTTTATAACGATTTCTTTTCTTTGTATATTTTTTTTATACATAAATTATCATAAAAATGTAATTCAATTCATATTCAATTTTGGAAATTAACTTTTGATACTAACATAAGACAAATTAATACAAAAAAAATTGTTATACGAATTTCTTAATTTAGGTTATTTTACAAAGCCAGTTTCAAATTTTAAAAATGATTAATCGTATATTATTGATAATGGAAATTAACATGAAATAAATGTACGGTTTATTTTATAAAAGTATATTTTATGTCTGTTTTATACTATTGTCACGAGAAAAAGTTAGGTTTTTATAGAGCGAGTGGCCTAGTTCAAATCTTAATGAAAATATGTTTCTTAACTGTAGCGAAAATATTTGTTATATGTTATACATCTGTTTAAAATATTAATAAAAACATGGTTCCGTTAAAAAAAATCTTTATGATCAACTACAAAGGTTTATTTATTTTAGAGAAAGAAACATTTGGCTGTAAAACTTTTTCGGAGCACTTTTGTAGAAATTTTGTACCTTTATTTTGTGTAATAAAAATTTGTTTTTGCCTGTTCGAACGATTGAGAAAACTTCGAAAATTACGATCGTTTAATATATGTTTTATTTCCAAAATTTTGTTTCTATACTTCACTGTAATTCTAACTAAAGAAATTTTTCCTCTTCTAGTTATTTTTCTTTTGAAGTAATGCAAGTACGTATTACTGCACTTATTGTTAAAATCAAGATTATTTTTTTTTGCTATTTTGTTAAATTAAAAAGTTTACTCCTTTTGAGAAAAACTTTACATAATGAAACTTTAATGCTTTTGAAAAATTGATAGAAATATTGCTATATATATATTTTGTTTACTGAAAATTGATGTATCAAAAATTTTGATAATTTGGTTTATATTACAATTTTATTTGTTTAAATTTTTGAAAAATCATACATTTTTCTTTAAATCTTATAAGAGAAAAAAAAATATTTTCAATACACTTCAAATCAAATTTTTAAATTATTCTTTTTGGTTTTTCAAATATAAAAACATTGCAGTTATTTTTATTATGTTTATAACAATGCATGATTAGCATAGTTCCATTTTCGAAAAAATCTCCTTGTTTGTAAAAACGCAAAAAATTTCGCCAAAGAATTTTGTTGGGTTTTTGTTTTCTTTCGTTTTCTATATTATTCTTTTTATATATTTTTTTATATTTTAAAAGTTCTAAACTATTCAGCGCGTTTTAGCAATACTTTTACTTTTATCCAAAATAACAGTCAACTCTAGTAAAAATTCTAACACAAAATCATTGTTCGCAAAATCATACTTTACAAAATTCTTCTATATATTTACTATCAATTATTCAAAATAGTTTAATAACTTGAATCCTCATTAGAAAAAATATTTATTCATTTTTTTTATATTATTGTTTCTTTAATACTTTCTTGCATTAATAAAAGATTTTTTTTGTATATGTATTAAAAATGTTCTTTAAACGACTGGATTGAATTTGTTTCTCAGTCAACTTCTGGTTAAGTTGCACACTTATTATTTTTAATATATATTAACTCTCGTCGCTGTACTAAAACTTGTACTTTTTCATATTGATGGTTTTTTAATTAAAAAAAAATTTATTTTATGCTGCATACTAAACTATTGCATGCCAGCCTCAAAAAAAAAATTTTAATATGTTAAAGGAACAGATCTTTTCTATAAAACCAAAAATAAATGCTTTTAAACAGAATGAAATCGAATGCCAACCCATTTATTCTCTCAATACTACATTTCAGCTGTCTCTTTCGGTAATTTTTGTAATCTTATGCACATCATATGCGTTTCTTTAGTAACAAGAACCCGATTATCATAACAGCTTGCAATTTATAATTACTTATTCAAATTTTGTTGATTATTTGCATTTAGATAAGACTATAATTTAAATTTGTTGTTCAAGTTACGTTAACTTACATGCTTGATTATTGCATATCAAATACGTATATATTCATTTAATCTTATTAGCATCAACACTTACTGTACAGAAAACATTCTATGATCCGCTGGCCTGCGCGGGCAGCATTGCCGGCATTCCAATGAGCGGGCGGACTCGTGCTCCCTCCTGCTGCTTTGCAGACTACTCGTTCGAGTACAGTTCACCTTATTATATTTTCGCGGCTTCGTCATGTTTTAACAACGAAAGTTAATTCAATGTAGCAAATAAAATGAAGAAAAATGTTTATCACTATAATTTCCAAGGATCTCTGATATTTGACAAATAATGACAAAATTCCGTAAAAACACGCAAAAATCAATAAAAGTAGAATACCATAAAAGTTGTTTTTAAAAGAAAGAAAATAAACTTGTTATTAGTTTTACATTTGAGCAAGAAAAATGTGCAAAATAAAATGGTTGAATCTTTAAATAAAATTTCAAAAAAAATGTTAAAATTTTTCTAAGTCTAAAGTTAGAAAGTGCTATTAAAATAAAATATAAAGTCACTCACGCCCCGCGGCCTAAGCGTCGTTGCACTGCCTCTTAGCCAAAGTCCACGCACGTCTAACTCTTCAAGCTACCACGTCAATGCTGTTGCACTTCAAACAGCGTCAACGGTCATGAGTGGGGACAGTAAGAGATGTTTAATATTTATGTTTAATATTTAAATGGGAATCCTATTAAATATTCAATTATAAATTTTTTTCTCTGAAAAATTTTAAATATAAATTTTTATTTCGAGTAAAATTTGCAAATATTTAATAATTATTTATTCATGTAACAACATCTGAGAGTATTAAAGTTTTTACTGCTGATTATTTGAATCTCCTAAATGAGTCTTTACTAAAATTTCTTTTCAAATAAGTCCTAACCAAACTGTGTTGTAAAATAAATCCCTTCTCAATTGTGTAGCTAAGTGATTTCTTTCCAAACGCTTTTTTAAAGTAAGTTCAATCCAAACGTTTCCGCGAAATAAGTCTTTTTGAATTAAAGGCATTGATGTCATATTCAAACTGAATAATATTTAATAAATCGAATATACCCCCCCTTCGTACAAAACTGAAGTCTTTCAATATAATAATATAACATTTTTTAAAATTCTTGAGAAGATATCGTCATGGGTAAAACATTTTAATTTTAGATGACCATTGTTGATGAAAAAAAAATCCTACGGCAGCTCATTCGGAAGAATTAATATAATCGATATCAATTTAAGAGGAGGTCGCGTATCTCTGTCCTTTTCTAATCAAAGAAATGATTTTTTCACAAAAACTAATAATTTTAGCAAAAAATGAAGAGAAAGCCGCATCTTGTATCGAAAAAAGCAATGTTTTCTTTAATAAGAAAAAATTAATTTTATTGCTTCGTTCTCAAGAAAACCTTGAAAAACCAAATTGTCCACCCTAACCTCTATGATTTAAGTTTTTCAAGGTTTTCTTGAAAACGAAGCAATACAATTAATTCTTTCTTATCAAAGAAAATATTACTTTTTTTGATACGAGATGCGGCTTTCTCTTCATTTTTTGCTAAAATTATTAGTTTCTGTAAAAAACTCAATTTTTTTATTAGAAAAGGACAGAGATACGTGACCTCCTCTTAAATCTAAATCCAAATTGTTCCTTTTCTTAAGATATTACCCAAAAAACCTTAAAAAATAATACAAATTGGAAAAAAAATCTTATATGATTACTATAAAAACATATATTACAAACAAATATATATACATAACAGAAATACGTAAGGATTATGCCCCTACGAAAGTTAGATAGATATACAGGGTGTCCCATTTTAAAGAAATTACCGAGATATTTTTGACAGTTGGCGTTGTATAAGAAAATTGTTCAGACGAAAGTTATTCGGGATAATGGAGGCTATCTTTCTATGAAATCAGTTTTGACTTTGAGATTTATTTTCAAAGTCATTTGAAGTTCAAAGTGATTATTGGAATCGAACCTCCATTTTTGATCCTGGAAGAACAAGAAATTCTACGTTCAGATAAGGTATTATGTGTGGGGTGACCCCTCTAAGGTCATGTAGGGGTCGAATTTATTATTTTCTTTATCTATGCACACCAATGATCGGGCAAAGGTGAGGTTAATAATAATAATAATAATACTAACAATAACCCAATAACCCAAATAACCAAAACCTAATAACCAAATAACCAAAATAAATAAAAAAGGTCCACTGTTTTCTTCAAAACACCTAATTTTTTTATTTCGGATTCGAAAAGAAAGTTCAACAAAATTGTCTTGAGCTGTAGGTAATAGTAGGGGTCAAACAACAGTAAAATTGAGTTTAAACTCCATTTTGATTTTCAAAGCCAAATTTATGTATTCGAAGCCTTCATGAGAAGAATTATTTTTCATCTTGTGGGAAAACAAATTATTTTTATTCTTTTTTCTGGTGTGATTCCGGACAAGCCTACACTAAAAAAAAACCTGAATCCAGCGCTACGAAGTTGATCGCATTAGCAGGATGCGAACAACACTCGAAGCATAAGTATACATGAAATCATAGTAGGTTTATGCGTGACTATACCGCAGTCAATCATTGCGACCGTCTGTACACTATAGTAACGTGAATCCGAGTGCAGCGCTGCGACTGCATTGCAAGGTCAATCGCTTCGACTCGTTGGCGTCATTCACGCCAACAGCCGAAACCGGGCACAACTTTTAGCGTTGCGTGGTTGCTTGCTTCGACTCGTCGGCATCTCGCATGCCGCAAGCCGAGATCGAGCACAAAGACAACAGTGCGAGTTCGTATACTTCGACTTTCTAGATTCTAATACTGCGAAAGTCGTTATTAATACTTTATGTCAATTTAAATTATGTGTTAATTTAATTTTCATTCCAAAATTTTTTATATGATTACTAACAAGTAAATGTTTTAATTCTTTAATATTATTTAAATTAAATTTTATTTATTAACATATTATATGAAACGTTTATTAAATTAAATAAGGACTAATGTTTCGTTATACTTTAATATTTACTCGAATTCCAAAAATTAGATATCTTGTTTAAGTATATTCATTAATTATTTATAATAAAATGAAGTTGATCAATATTTTACATGAAAATATTTACCAAGTCGACTTAATCAGTTAATATAATCTAATGAATACCCATCTATCTATCTAAATGATATCTGATATAAAATGTATTCGTATATTTTCTTCAAAATTAAGGAGAGAAAAAAGATCTTATAATCAATTATTAAATGAATATTTTTCTGACTCTTTTGAAAATTAAGAAGTTTTAAATTTAAGGTATCAATGATTTTGAATTAAAACTTATGTCTCTAAATTAATGATATTTCATTAAAATTACAAATAAATAATATTTTTGACACTCCGTGCGAGAAGCTCGATTTCACGCACGCTGTACAAAGTGACACATGCGAAAATGGAGCTTCTCACACGTCGTGTCAAAAAATAGTGTTCGATACTCGTGCGAGAAAGTGGTTTCTTACTCATGTGACCTTTTCACCTCTTTTATTCGCGGTTCTGAGATAATTATCTGCGCCATCTAGGTAGATAGTCAAGATGACTCATGCTTCAATTTAACATAATGTTGTGTGTAATTTTCCGCGCATGTATGCTAACACCACCTACCTAGTGCCTTAGATAATATCTATGAATAATATTTAATTACATGTTAATTGTTATTATTTATTAAATTTTAATTTTTACTTACTTGATTCTTTACTCTTATTTATTTAATTATTGTTAATTCTATGCAAATTTGTTAATAAAGGAAACTTACTAGATGTTAGTAACTTCTATTAGTATCTGAAGTCCCTTTTACACCTGATATTTGAATTTTTTTCTACTTTATTATATCTTTATTCTCATATTTATTAAAATATTTAATATATATTCACGATAGTTGTTTATCATGAATATGCATATACTTTAATTTTTCATATGTTTTTTGCTTCAAATTCATGTTTTAATCGATTAACAATTAACTATGTTATCAAGTGTAAAAGGATAGTGACGCTGTCTAGTAGCGTCTCTTTCTGTCTTTCTCACTTTTGCTGAATTGGACAAGAAACGGCGCTCTCTACCTGTGCGCGCGCGTTCGAGGCTAGTACGCATGAACTTGTCCATGGCGGGCTTTTCATTCAAATTTAAATTGCGATCCATTTTACAAAACTTCAGTAAATTATATTATATTTTTTTATAAGAAATTTTATCCCATAATTATATATATTCTCTTATAAAAATTAAATTTTTCTAATAATGATTTATCTCTTTTTTCTTGAACATTATTTACTTTACCGACTCATATTTCCATATTTCAATTCAATAGAAATTATTTGAACTAATCTTAATATGCAAATTAAAACTCGTTGCAAAAACGAAATAAAGGAAAAAATTTTGTTAACAAAAGACAATCAAACAGTAATTTGGAAATTTCAAGTCCGATCACATGCTGACGCCCATCACTTGGCGCAATTTCTGCGTCCTCTACTGGTTAAACCCTTAATCCAATGATTTTTTGATAGTAATATTTTTTGTTGCCCTAGTGGTACCGACTGTAATAATACACTGGTAATTCTAGTTTCTCCCACGTACATGGAAATAAGGGTAAAAACATTTTGAGTGATATAGTGCCGCATATGTCAGATCAAAACAATTTAATATAAATTAAGGTTTTTTCTTTCATTTTAATTTTTTATTATAAGCAAGGTTTTATGACCGTTGCAATATGTATATGAGATATTTCATGTTCACTGACACAGTTAAAAAATAAAAATTGATAAAATTGAGGGAATAAGTTCCAATTGGATCCCAAAATAGAAAAAATATATTTTAGAGCTCTAAATCTTTTTTTTTCAATTAATGTTTTAATGAATTTTTTATTCAAAACTATAGAACCAAAGTGAAAATTTAATAGAATCATTTTTCTTATAAATAAAATATAGAATGTAATTGAATTTTTGAAAATTACAATATGTAAATTTTTTAGCTTATCTGATTGGTGAAAGGTTACTATTCAATATACAAAAAAACTTAATAGGAAACTTGCCTTATTAATTTTCTCATTTTCAACGGGGAAATAACTGAAAACTTCTTAATTTTCAAAAGAGTCAGAAAAATATTCATTTTATAATTGATTATAAGATCTTTTTTCTCTCCTTAATTTTGAAGAAAATATACGAATACATTTTATATCAGATATCATTTAGATAGATAGATGGGTATTCATTAGATTATATTAACTGATTAAGTCGACTTGGTAAATATTTTCATGTAAAATATTGATCAACTTCATTTTATTATAAATAATTAATGAATATACTTAAACAAGATATCTAATTTTTGAAATTCGAGTAAATATTAAAGTATAACGAAACATTAGTCCTTATTTAATTTAATAAACGTTTCATATAATATGTTAATAAATAAAATTTAATTTAAATAATATTAAAGAATTAAAACATTTACTTGTTAGTAATCATATAAAAAATTTTGAAATGAAAATTAAATTAACACATAATTTAAATTGACATAAAGTATTAATAACGACTTTCGCAGTATTAGAATCTAGAAAGTCGAAGTATACGAACTCGCACTGTTGTCTTTGTGCTCGATCTCGGCTTGCGGCATGCGAGATGCCGACGAGTCGAAGCAAGCAACCACGCAACGCTAAAAGTTGTGCCCGGTTTCGGCTGTTGGCGTGGATGACGCCAACGAGTCGAAGCGATTGACCTTGCAATGCAGTCGCAGCGCTGCACTCGGATTCACGTTACTATAGTGTACAGACGGTCGCAATGATTGACTGCGGTATAGTCACGCATAAACCTACTATGACTTTATGTATACTTATGCTTCGAGTGTTGTTCGCATCCTGCTAATGCGATCAACTTCGCAGCGCTGGATTCGGGTTTTTTTCAGTGTACAAAGTTTCACCTAAATTGTTAAATAACACTTCATTAGTATTATTTATGACAAAGTTGACTCGTGAACAGCCCTTCTCAGAATACTTCAAAAGGACCAAATATGCCAGATTATTCGAGAAACGATTGCCTAGATTGGTTGATTGATTGACGTACCTAATTGTGGTATGAACACACGTAATGAGCAAATGTTCAGATAATCGGACTTTTATTGATTTGGGTTATTGGGTTATCGGGCTATTGGGTTTTTGGGTTATTGGGCTATTGTTATTACTCTCACACTTGCCCGATAATTTGTGTGCATAGATGAAGAAAATAATAAACTTGACCCCTACATGGCCTTGGTGGGGTCAACCGCACCCCACACACAATACCTTATCTGAACATAGAATTTCTTACTCTTTCCGAATCCCGGATCAAAAATGGGGGTTCCAATTCAAAAAATTACATTGACCTTTAAATGACCTTGAAAATAAATCTCAAGGTCAAAACTGATTTCATAAAAAGATAGCCCCTATTTTCCCGAATGATTTTCGTCTGAACAATTTTTTTATACTACGCCAACTGTCGAAAATATCTCGGTGGTTTCTTTAAAATGGGACACCCTGTGTAAATATTAAAAGTGTGGAAGAAGTTAAAAATGAGAAATATATTTCGGAACTGTATCCATTGTTCATTTGTATTATCGGGATGTATCGGAAAACTAAAAATATTCAAATAGTTTCATTTTTTAACCGACTTCAAAAAGGAGGTGGTTCTCAATTCGATTGAATTTTTTAAAATTTTCCTTAATTTTTTCTTCATGTCTGTTACCTTATAACTCCGTCATTTCTAAACTGATTAAAAAAACTTCCATATATCTGATAGAGGATGTCTACAGAAAGGTCCCATACGTGTCCTATGATTATTGGGCCAATATTCGGTTTGTATGAGCAAATTATTAAATTAAGAAAAACCGGGTGTTTCGTTTTCTCATTCACCTCCCTTATACTTTGCCTGTCATGCTCTCTCTCTCTCTCCTGCTCTTAGATGGGACTGGCGTGCCTTGAATCGCTCCGTGTTTGTGCTGAGTTTTCTTGTGTCGCATTGCATCAGCGGTTTTGAGTTTTTGCGTCCACCTTGGAGGGGGGCCTCTGATCGTTTTGTGCTGTTTAGTGGTGCATGTGCGCCGTCCGCTTTCTTGGTTTCTTTGTGGCTAAGGTGCAGGTTTTTCGCCGGTATAAGTGAGCAGGGTAGCCATTCTGCTGTCGGAGAAGACGGAGCGGCGCGTGCGCAACTGCCTCTTCACAAACTTTCACTGCTAGAAAGCCTTTCTACAATAGTGCGGCGCATCTTTATAGTATGCGTCCACTCATGTAAGTTGATATATTACTGTATTTTCCATTGCTATGACGTTACTGTGCAGTATGCATTATACTTTGATGCGTGCTCACGGCGGTACGTATTTTTCTTATATATTGCTACGTAATTTTTATAATTCTACGCATTATTCACATCTCATAATTGCGCTTTGAGGGTAACTTTGTTTGTTGGTGACGGGTCACGACTGTGCTGCCACTGTTTGAGTGCGTTGGTCATTGGTACTTTAGGCCGTATCTTAGCTTTGCATATCCGAGCTGACTTCGTCGATAAGGCAGCTATCTGCAGCTGCACTGTACATTCAATTTATCGAGGGTTGGGCTTTATTGGGTATTTTCCTTCTGTGGCTTGCGAGTTATATTGCTGCTACTTGATTTGCTGAAGGCTTCAACGTTTCCGTGCAAGCGTGATGTCTAAAAAGTGTGCCAGCTGTCCCAAGGAATTTCATTCGGCATCTAATCCGCAGGAGTGTGAGAGATGTGGGAATATCTATCATGCTGGTTGTTGTAAGCTGTTGAATGTGCGTAAGGATGAATCTGGTGTTACTGTGAGGGTCTGCACGCCCTGTCTTAGGGTGGTTAATAATCCTTTCTCTCGCTCTCGGACAGGCTCTGTGGGATCGGATGCCTTGTCTCATGCCTTAACACCTGCACCAACTGGTGTACCGCAGGGTGTACTGAATATGCTGCTTGAGAAGATTGGAAAGCTTGATAAACTGAATACTCTGCAGACTTTTCTCACTTCTATTGATTCCAGATTATCAACGTCAACTAGCGATCTGTCTGCACTCGAGAATCAGGTGCATGATCTTTCACTGAGTATGGGTAGACGTGTTGATGCTGCAGAGGCACGTTTGAATCAACTGCAGCATGATTACCAAGAACTGAGGAACAAGCTGGACCAACTGTTGGCTGCACCTCCGCCTTTTTCAGACTCTGCTGGTTGTGACGTTGAGATCGCTAAGATTTCTAAGCTCGATGAGCTTAGCAAAAGTTTGGCTAAGCAGTGTAGGGAGCTTGCGACTCGACAACTGCGTATAGAGCGTTCTGCTGATTTGGTTTTGAGTGGTCTTATCTCGTCGGAATTTCATGGCCTTAAAAGAGCTTCTTACGCTGTTTTAGCTGCGCTTGATGCCAGCATATCGTTGGATGATTTTGTGCCTGTCAGACCTATGCGTCGCTCGTCTGTTGCTGGCCCTCGTTCTGTGCATGTTCATTTACCTCTAGAATCTACATCTGGCTCTTACACTACTACAACTGTTCCTGATTTCTATGAGGCATGTGATCGGTCTTCATTACAACCTATATCTGTCACTGGCTCTGAGGCGTCGATTTCTCCACCACCTTCTAAATCTAAAGAAACTGTTCCACTGCTTGTCACGCTTAAAAGTGCTTCTTTGGTGCGTACATTGGTTCTTGCTAAGATACGAATCAAGAAATTACATACTTCACAGATCAAGGTGGATCTAC
This sequence comes from Anastatus disparis, assembly GCA_017163975.1. Classification (NCBI taxonomy): domain Eukaryota; kingdom Metazoa; phylum Arthropoda; class Insecta; order Hymenoptera; family Eupelmidae; genus Anastatus; species Anastatus disparis. Next base: position 150,027 of record JAFFSR010000365.1, on the reverse strand, counting down.
TGGAGGCTGCTAGGCCTCTCGATACCATTACATCGGCTCTCATTAATATTAAGGAGTATATTCCTCCTGCTCTGCATCAGCTTAAACTCAGAGTTCTGGCTAAGGTGCATTATAAGGACAATGGCTTTGTTACCTTTGTCAGAAATGGAAAGATTTATGCGCGCAAGAAAGGGAGTGACACTCCATATCTTATAACATCTAATAAGGACATGAAGTCTTATTTAATGAAGATTCATCCATCGTCATCCGGCAAAACTTAACTTCAGTCATAACTTCTCAACGGGTAAGTCCACTCTCTGCATCTTCATTGTCATCTCCTTCTTCTATTCATTATCATATGCCATCGGTTACTAAACAACTTCCTTTTATTAATTCTAGTAAGTAGTTAATTACTGAGGATTGCCTGCGTGTCTGCTATTTCAATGCTAACTCTTTGCGAGCACATATTAAGATGGTTAGGCATTTCTTGGCATCTCGTGCTTTTTTTAACGTAATAGCTGTAACTAAGACAAAGCTGGGTCAGGTGGTTGATGATTCCTTAGTTATGCTTGATGATTACGTTCTCCATCGACGTGATCGCAATACTCGTGGTGGCGGTGTCGCTCTTTATATAGATTGCTGTCTTACTTCCATCCGTCTTTGCTCATCTACTGGTAGTTAGACAGGCAAACCTGGATTGCCTGAATATCTTTTCTGTGAGATCACAGCTAAGGCTACTCCTTCTCGTATCTTTGTTGGAATGGTTTATAGACCGTCGCATGCGCCTTTCCTTGCGCACAGTGACTTTATGCCGGACTTGACTGCTTTTATGCACAATTACAGAACCAAGATTATTCTTAGTATATTTGAGTATATTAATGTAATAATGTAAATTTATAATTTTGATTTATTTTTAATACCTTATTTGTGCGATTGTAAGTGCTTTTATACCTTTGAATTAATTTTAACTTTATTTTAATCATTCGTATTTTTATAAAATCGTATTTTTATAAATTCGTATTTTTATAAATTCGTATTTTTATAAATTCGTATTTTTATAAAGCTGATGATGAATAAAATGTACTCGTCAAGCGTAACGATTTCAGTTTCTCTTATAGATGGTAAAGTTACAATTCCAATAATTATAAAATTAAACTTAGATAATTCAAAGTAATTTACAAAAAATTTTTCTAGATATTTATAAGTAGTCGTTTATTAAGTTATTCTTTATAAACTATATGATTGTATTGTTACAAATTTTGTATACTAATGTAGTTCTCTTGGTGTATGAGGGGAGATATGATATTTACAATTGATTTTTATGTCGTCTAATGGTATTATTATTATTATTATTATTATATATATATATATATATATATATATATATATATTAGACAGGTCGTTATTTCCCGAAACTTACTGATCATCGCTCCCAACCCTCCGATCGATGTGTTTATACTAAAAATTGAAAAAGCAGCTGGAATACCTTGTTGGAATAGAGATTTAACCTTGCGGATCGCAAAAAACCGTATTTTTTATTGTTGTTTTTTATTTTTCTTTTTTCTACAAACAGCTATGACTAAAAAATTTTTTTTGAGACCCTCTTTCACACTTTTTCTATTGCTGTAAGTTAAAATAATATCTTATGGGATGATTTAAGAGCCATGAAAAATTTTTTTTCCGAATGGTTGCTCTTGAAATATTAAAAAATTATACTCAATCGGGTATATTCTCGTGTGTTTTGAGGTTAAAAGTACTTTATAATTTTTTTTTATTCGAACAACCAACATGACTTTAAAGCAGGCTTAAAAATCTTCAATTTATTTTTTTATAAAAGTTTCTAGGTGCTTCTGATACTGAGATATGGCCATTTGAATTTGATAGGAAATTCGTAGAATAAAATCTGTAAACATCGTGAGCATGCAATTGACTATCAACTCCCTCTGATAAAAAATTCAGTTTCAAAGCACATGGATACGGTCTAAGTAAAGCAAAATAAAGGTCTTAATTTCAACAAAAAAGTGGCACACAGGTGTCTTTCGCACAGTCAGAGTTATGAAATTAGTAAATACCAATATAGAAATAATTTTCGTAAATATCTGTAAATATCTGTAAATATCTCTGAATAACTGTAAATAATTAATAAATAATATTGAGACTGAAACATTAATAAAAGTTATTTACACTTATTTATTATTATTTACAATTATTTATAGTTATTTAGTTATTTAAGATTACTAACTGATTTTAAAAGTCATTTACTATTATTTACAAACACTTACAGTTACTTACTCTTAATTACTATTATTTACTATTATTTACGATTTTCAAAATTTTTAGGTAAGTTAATAGTTTATTGTTTTTTATAATTATTTACGATGATTTACAATTACTTATAGTTATTTACTTTCGTTGTCTTAAATAATTTTTCGAAACTCATGTACACTTACCGTTAAATGATTTTTTCCGAAGGTGTACCTAAAATGACAACGTCGCATTTGGTCTATGGCGTAAGCGAACTATGAATTATACATCGAGTTTTAAATCATCAATCTTTGCAACTTCGTCAATTGCACTCTGTTGGCAAAACAGCATCAAAATTTTTTAATTATTCTATCAAATTTATAATTATATAAAAAATATGAATTAAATCTAAATTTTAATTTGAATTATGCTGTGAAATATATAATTGTATAAAAAAATGAATTGAAAATAAATTTTAATACAGTCATCCCTCCGAATAAGCGCATAGAAGCCCCCAAGGGGAAGAGGTTTTCCACGAATCGGGGTTCCCCCACCGCGCGTTCATAGATCCTTTTTTTCTGACTTACTGTCTCTTTTGCACAGTTTAGGTTTAGTGCTTCTAATAAGCGTATTGGCGATAGTCCCTTAAATTGGCGTACATTTATTGTTTTAACGGCGACTATTTGAGAGCAGACACGTGTCATAAGTACAGAAACACTCGGTGAGTGTGTAAAAATGTCAGACTCGGTTAAAAAAATCAAACGTGAAAATTCTTTTGTTCAAGCAGGTGCTAGTGATGCAAAAAATGAAAGTGATTCCGTTAAAGTGAGTGTCGAAGAACCTGTAGCAAAAAAACGCAATTCAAAACAATTTTCAGAATGATTTTCAAAATGAATTTCTAATAACAAAAGCTTACAATATTTTGTCAGAAAACATTTAATAAAAGTAAATAAACGTTAGAATTAATAAAACTATAAATATTTATTATAAATATATTTATAAACATTTTTAATAAAAATTTATGCTTCAATAAAAAATTTCGTTATTAATAATAAAAAATATTAAGATTTTATTTGAAATTTAAATTTTAAATCCTCTATGAGCGATTGCGCTTATTGAGAAGCAGTCCGCAAAAGTTTAGTGAGCTCGGACTTGGTAGTCGCAGTGGGGGCATGGCTCGCGAGCAAACATAGGGGTATGCGCTTATTGCGGATGCGCTTATTCGGAGGGATGACTGTAATTATAAATAATTATAAAATTAAAAAATAAAGCAAAATTTGTTCTTTATTTAGAATTTCAAATTATATAACATCAAACTTCTATTATTTTTTATCATTAAAACTTTTGAGAAAATTTATGATTTTTTTAAAATAATTATAATACATAAACTATGTTTTAATACAACTTTTTATTTATTAAATATATAAATATGCATATATCTGAAAGAAACATGATCTACAAATTTCATGCTTTAATAAACTTCTCATTTTTCTATTATGAATTATTATACTAATTTTAATAAAGTTAGTATGACATAATGAGTGCCTCCTAAATATAATAGTTGACAGAACCATTGCTTCCAACATTTACATAATTTTATTCAATTATTTTTAATAAAATTTTACATAAATTAATGATTCATAAAATTATTGTTATAATTAATCAATTATGAATCAGAGTTATGTATACGGGCTCCATTAATAGCTATTTTAACAGCAGCATAAAACCCCAGATCAACTTCAGTATCCGCAACTTATCGAGGAGTTGATAAACTGAGAAACAAGGAAACTGTAACTTCTTTGCTTGCAAACAGTTGAAGCAAGACATGCATCTCATTTCTTTCTACAGGAATGCTTATTAATTAACTACTGAGTAAATGAATGGACTTGTTCCAGTATGCTTTTGTTTAAATATCCTATCTTGCATCCGAAAGGATATAAATTTTTACTGGATATAAATTTGAACCCGGAATTGTAAACTTTAAATTTCTTGACAAGTGTTTGTGATTCTAGTATTCCAATATTTATATCTCTTCGATATAACCAATACATGATCCATGGTTCTGTTAATGGCAAATAAAGGAATTTCACTCTATTTTACTCTGTTGGTAGCTTGCACCTGCTATCTAATCTTAGGAGCTTCATCATTATTTATGATTCCAAAACATAATTTATTTTTGAATATTAATTTTTTAATTATTAAAAATATTATACTTTTAGACATGATTTAATTAAAAAAAATTTTTTTAACAAAAAACAAAACCGACTTTAAAAAAATGCACTAAAAAGTTACAAATAATTTATAATCTTTAATAATTATACGCATAGTACGCATCTAACTCAACACATGTGTTGCAAACATATTATAGATTATCTAATTATTCGTAAACAGCACAAACAAATTATATTATTGTTTAATTCACGAAAAAAGATTTTCGAAGTCAGCGTCAAGTTGTTGAATCGTTCTGCACAGATGTAGAATTTGACGCCGACTTCAATAATATTTTTTCGTGAATTAAACAATAATACAATTTGTTTGTGCTGTTTACAAATAATTAGATAATCTATAATATGTTTGCAACACATGTGTTGAGTTAGATGCGTACTATGCGTATAATTATTAAAGATTATAAATTATTTGTAACTTTTTAGTGCATTTTTTTGAAGTCGGTTTTGTTTTTTGTTAAAAAAATTTTTTTTTGTAACTGTTTAGTGCATTTTTTTGAAATTGGTTTTGTTTTTTGTTAAAAAATTTTTTAGTGTATCCCCCTACTAAAAGCGCAAATATAGGTAGACCTACTAATTATGCCTAACTTCCATTATCAATTCATAACGCATGCATTAGTACATTATACCGAACAATGTATAGGAGGAAAGAGAGAAGGCCCAACGGCACAGTGTCGTTGTGTGTGCATGTATACATATTGAAGCTTAGGTAAGAGAGCGAGAGCGAGAGAGAGAATGAGAGAGAGAGAGAGAGAGAAAACAAAACTCCCAGTTTTCTTAATTTGATAATTGGGTCATACAAACCAAATATTGGCCCAATAATTATAGGACACGTATGGGACCTTCCTGCAGACATTCTCTATCAGATAAGAAAAAGTTTTTTCGAATCGGTTAAGAAATGACGGAGTTATGAGGTAACAGACATAAAAAAAAAAAAAAATTCAGTCGAATTGAGAACCTCCTCCTTTTTGAAGTCGGTTAAAAAGACATCATCCACAAGTCTTATGCTTTATAACACTTGAGAATGTTTGATTAAATTTGTCATATTTTTGAATAATAATTATATTAGATTACATACAATTAACATGACATAATGTGTGTTTTCTATGAATACTTGTTTACGTAATCAAAGCTTTTAATGATTCCATTATTTTATTAACCCATCGTCTCCAATCAAATTTGAAATTAATTTCTTACTTTTTGAATTTTTATTTTAATTTATTTATTGTGAATCCATAAAAGCTATTGGTATGAAATTCCATACTTACAATTATAAATTAGTCGACGAGTTGATAAACTGTGAAACAAGGAAACTACAGCTCCTTCGCTTGCAAACAGTTGAAGCAAGACATGCACCTCATTTCTTTCTACAGGAATGCTTATTAATTGACTACTGAGTAAATGAATGGACTCGTTCCAGTATCCTTTTGTTTAAATATCCTATCTTGCATCAGGAAGGATATAAATTTTTACTGGATACAAATTTGACTAAACAAGGAAGAATTTTTAATTTTTAATTTCTTGACGTGTGTTTGTTATTCCAATATTCCAATATTAACATCTCTTCGATATAACCTATACAGCATCCATGGTTCTGTTTATGGCAAATAAAGGAATTTTACTTTATTTTACTCTGTTGGTAGCTTGCACCTGCTATATAATCTTAGTGGTTTCAACATTATTTATGATTCCAAAACATAATTTATTTTTAAATATTAATTTTTTAATTATTACAATTATTATACTTTTGGACATGATTTAATTTAAAAAAAGACATGATCCACAAGTCTTATGCTTTATAACACTTGAGAATGTTTGATTAAATTTGTAATATTTGTGAATAATTGTATTAGACGACATAATGTTCGTTTTCTATGAATACTTGTTTACGTAATCAAGGATTTTATGATTTCATAATTTTATTAACCCATTGTCTCCAATCAAATTTGAAATTAATTTCTTACTTTTTGAACTTTTATTTTTATTTATTTATTGTGAATCCATGAAAACTATTGGTATGAAATTACATACTTACAATTATAAAGTAGTCGAGGGATTGATGAACTGTGAAAGAAGGAAACTGCAGCTTCTTCGCTTGCAAACAGTTGAAGCAAGACATGCACCTTATTTCTTTCTACAGGAATGCTTATTAATTAACTACTGAGTAAATAAATGGACTCGTTCCAGTATGCTTTTGTTTAAATATCTTATCTTGCATCCGAAAGGATATAAATTTTTACTGGATACAAATTTGACTGAACAAGGAAGAAATCTAAAATTTAAATTTCTTAATGAGTGTTTGTTATTTAAAAATTAAACATTTCTTTAATACCCCATATGGAAATCATTTATGTGAAAAACTGTAAATAATAGTGAATAATTGTAAATAACTGTTGAAAAATGTGGGATTTGAGACATAAATAATAGTTATTTACAGTTATTTACTATTATTTATTATAATTGCTATTATTTACAGTTATTTACAGTTACTAACTGTTATTTACACTTATTTACAATTATTTACAATTATTTACAGTTTTTTATAATTATTTACAATTATTCATAATTATTTAGAGTTATCCATAATTATTTACAGTTATTTACATTTTCAAAAATTTTTGAATTAGTGAATAAACTGATGTTATTAATAATTATTTACAATTATTTATAGTTATTAACAGTTATTTAGAGTTTTTTACAGTTATTTACAGTTATTTATAATTATTTACAACTATTTACAATTTTCAATAATTTTTTACACTTATTTACAGTTATTCACATTTTTAAAAATTTTCGCCTATATATGAAATTATTGAATAAATTCGTGAAAATTTTCGAAAATGGAAATAACTGCAAATAATTGTAAAAAACTATAAATAATCGTAAATAACTGTAAATAATTGTGAAAAAAGTGAATGAATGTAAATAACTGTAGATAAATATAAATAACTGCAAATAAGTGTAAATAACAGTTAATAAGTGTAAATAACAGTTAATAACTGTAAATAACAGTTAATAACTGTAAATAAGTGTAAATAACAGTAAATAATTCTAAATAATTGTGAATAATTGTTATTTATGTCTCAATTCCCACATTTTTTAACACTTTTTTACAGTTATTTACAGTTATTTACATTTATTTACATTTATTTACAGTTATTAATAGTTATTTACAAGTATATCCAAAAATTTTTTTTATGGGACAACCAATACTGCAAACTTAATATCTATTGAAAAATATTTTTTCAACATTATATTTTTTAGGCATTTCATTTATATTTGATATAACTATAAATACTTTGAAAACTTTATAACAAAATTTTTAAATTATTCTTTGAAATATATAATTATATAAAAATGTTAACTTGAAACTACGTTTCAATGATTATAAATGACTTTGAAATTAAAAAATAAAGCAAAATTTCTTATATCATATCTTTATTCAAAACCTCAAATAATAATACATAAAACTTTTATAATTTTAAATCTTATGAACTACTTTTATGAAATCACAACAGGTGTATTTTGTGCGCTGCTTGCGCATGTGCTGTGTGCAAACGAACTTTGAACGAAACTTTTAATTTTAAATTCTTACATATCTTATAAGAACTAATTAATAACATTTAAACTTTCATAATTTTAAATCTTATGAACTACTTTTATGAGATCAGAACAGGTGTATTTTGTGCGCTGCTTGCGCATGTGCAGTGTGCAAACAAAGCTTGAAAAAATTCAAAATCAAAATTTAATAGATTTCTTAATTATTTCTAAACTAAAGTCATCAAAAATCAATAATCAATAAATCCGTCTTCATTATCTATTACTTTCTGCAATCTTCGTGGGACAGAATCGCATAAATTATGAAAATATTTTGGATTATCAAATAAGGCAGTCCATGCTTCTTGAACGAGTTCCACGAGCTGCTCACGATTTCGTGCCATTCCAGGTCTCCATCCTTTCACCATATATGACCAGACATTCTCGATGATGTTGAGATCTAGTGAACGTGGTGGCCAGTCAAATCTATGAAGCTGGGGATGCGCTGCGTACCAATCACGCACTATATGTGCGGTATGTATAGGACTATTATCCTCCACTATATTAATTGGCATCTCATCGTCTGCGTATCGTTTTCGTAGACTTGGCAGAAGCTCATTTTCAAGAATGTTCACGTATGCTTGAGCATTGAGTCTTCTGTCAATACGAAAAATACGACCGGGACCATCATCGTTTACCCACGCTCCGAAAAATTATCTAAGACAATGAAAGTAAATAACTATAAATAACTGTAAATCATCGTAAATAATTATAAAAAACAATAAACTATTAATTTACCTAAAAATTTTGAAAATCGTAAATAATGGCAAATAATAGTAATTAAGAGTAAGTAACTGTAAGTGTTTGTAAATAATAGTAAATGACTTCTAAAATCAGTTAGTAATCGTAAATAACTAAATAACTATAAATAATTGTAAATCATAATAAATAAGTGTAAATAACTTTTATTAATGTTTCATTCGCAATACTTTTTATTAATTATTTACAGTTATTTAGAGATATTTGCAGATATTTACGAAAATTATTTCTATATGGGTATTTACTAATTTCATAACTCTGACTGTGCGAAAGACACCTGTGTGCCACTTTTTTGTTGAAATAAAGACCTTCATTTTTCTTTACTTAGACCGTTTCTATGTGCTTTGAAACTGAATTCGTGATCACAGGGAGTTGATAGTCAATTGCATGCTCACGATGTTTACAGATTTTATTCTACGAATTTCCTATCGAATTCAAATGGCCATATCTCAGTATCAGAAGCACCTAGAAACTTTTATAAAAAAGGAAATTGAAGATCTTTAAGCCTACTTTGAAGTTATGTTGGTTGTTCGAATGAAAAAAAATTATGAAGTACTTTTAACCTCAAAATACACGAGAATGAACCCGTTTGAGTAAAATTTTTTTCTCGACTCTAAAATCACCCTATAAGATATTATTTTAACTTACGGCAATAGAAAAAGTGTGAAAGAGGGTCTCAAAACAATTTTTTTAGTCATAGCTGTATGTAGAAAAAAGAAAAATAAGAAAAAACAATAAAAAATACGGTTTTTTGCGATTCGTCAAGGTTAAATCTTTATTCCAACAAGGTATTCCAGCTGCTTTTTCAATTTTTAGTACAAACACATCGATCTAAGGGTTGGGAGCAATGCTTAGTAAGTTTCGGGAAATAACGACCTGTAAAATATATATATATATACACACATGATATCTGATAAAATATTTATTACGCTTTCTTCAAAATTTAATACGTTTGGAGAAAAAATTATTATGATTGATTATAAAATGACTATTTTTCATACTTTTTTATGAATTAAGAAGTTTTCAGTTATTTCCCCGTTGTCGCTAAAATTTAATTATTCTTTAAGAATAAAAAAAAATTAGTTAAGTCGTTAAATAATAAAATAACTTGGGCAGTTATTGTGTATATTGAATAGTAATTTTTCACTAATCAAGTAAGCTAAAGAATCTACATATTGTAATTTCCAAAAATTCAATTACATTCTAGATATTTTTAACAAAGATGTTTCTATTAAATTTTTATTTTGGTTTGATAGTTTTTAATAAAAAATTCATTAAATTATTAATTTTAAAAAAACTTTAAAGAATAAAAATGTTTCTGTTCAGAAATTTAAGAAAGTTAAAATTTTTATGTTAACATTTTAACTTTGAAAATTACATAAAAAAAATTTGTGTTTCATTTGTAACACTTATGTGTGTTAAAATTACAAATTTTTTCCACTTTGTACTTTATTTTTTTAATTTTTCAATATAAAATGGTTATTGCTACAAAATAATTTATTCAATTAAGTAAATATTTGATAAAATAATAATTCATTACTTTTAAATTTTTATTTTTGAAGTTTATGATTGGAAATATTAAGTCTAACATCAGTAACTGATCAATTTTTAAAAGTTTATGAAAAATTAATCAAACATTAATTTGTTAAACAAGTAATATTTAAAATATTAACGTTTCATCAATTTCACAAAATGGAGATAAGTGCATACATTACATTTTAGAAAATTAATTGAAATAATTATGTAAATGAAGCGGTATCTTACGTACAATATATAAATCTTAAAATTAAAGATGATATTTACAAAATTAAAAAAAAAATTATGCTAGATAGATCATTCGAAAGTTATTAACAAAGTTTTATGATGGTAAATGCTATAGTTTTAAAAATAAATGAGTAAAAGTGAAATATATATATATATATATATATATATATATATATATATATATTAATATATTAATTATTTTAAATTGTTTCTGATAATGTAATAATTATTTATTTGTATAAATTAATTTATTTTAATTAAGTATTATTTTATTTTAAAAAATTCTGATTTGTTTATTAAACTGCCTGTTTCCAAATAAAAAAATTTATAATATTTTTTGTTTTTCTCCATGTTTATTTTTTTAAATTTTATAGTGAATTTTTATTAGTTCTGAAGAGGGTAGTTAGATACGATCTAAAAACATTGGCTACATAATAAAAGTTTTTTTAGCGAAAACATTTTGGTTCGTTTTTGATCAATATGTTTACTTTTCAATTTAATAAATCTCATTTTACTTCAAAGCTACAAAAGAATTAATAAATGTACTTAGAACCGGTATATACTTTTTATATCGTTATAAACTTTAAGAAAGTATAAAATTACATTCATCCCTACTCAATTGAATAAATATTATACATAAAATATTATAATAAATATCATTTTTTTAAAAATACGTTAAACAATTAACAAATGCAATTTAATAAGCTATATATATATATATATATATATATATGTGTGTGTGTGTGGGATATTTCACACCAACTGGAAGAGCAGAAAAATAAAAGTCTCTGAAACTCTAAGAATATATTCTTTTTGTTATCCAAAAGTTGTAAATAAATTTTCAAGGATTCAGATTAGAAGGATCAAGAGCTATAGATCCTTGAAATTTGGAAATTTTTCAAAATTTTTAGAAAAGTCCCAACTTAATCATTTATTTTCCTGAAAATCTTGATATTTCAAAGAGAGATTCATAAGAATACTTCTTGTTGTAAATGAAAAGCAGAGTTAGCATGATTCTTTACAGAACCTGAATTTTGAAGTATTCTATTCGTTCTTATATGTATATTACATGGTAATTGAAATTACTCATGGTTCGCCACTTCAGAAATTTCTTTTCGCAAGCTTATTTTTTTCTATTTTACATGAACTCTAAAATGAATTTTTCATTATGTAAGTCAGAGACAACAATAAGGAGTTATGACAGTTTAAAATATATATTTTCATGTATAATTTATTTTAAATATAAAAATCAATCATAGATGAAAATATACATTTATATTTAATATAAAAAATAAATGATACATTAAAATATATATTTCAAACTGTCATAACTCCTTATTAGTGGCTCTTTCTTTCACAATCGAAAATTTATTCTGAAGTTAATAAAAAACAGAAGAAAATAAGCCCTCGAAAAGCAATTTCTGAAGTGGCAAACAATGAGTAATTCTAATCACCGTGTAATACATGTAAGAACCAATAGATAACTTCAGAATTCAGGTCTATAAAAAAATCATGCTAACTCTTCTCTTTATTTACAACAAGAACTATTCTTATGAGTTTCTCTGTAAAACATCAGGATTTTCAGAAAAAAAATCATAAAGTTGGTACTTTTCCAAAAATTTTGAAAAATTTCCAAATTTCAAGGATCTATGGCTCTTGATTCTTCCAATCTAAATCCTTGAAAATTTTTTTACTCATTTTGGATAACAAACAGAATATATTCTCAGAGTTTCAGCGATTTTTATTTTTTTGCTCTTCCAGTTTGTGTGAAATGTCCCATATATATATATATATAAATTTATAATTGCTGAAAATAACCATTTTTTATCGTTATATTATTTTAACAAATTTTATTATTCTTTATTTATCAGATACCAATCAATTCATAGCATTTTTCATAATTTCTTTTATTTTTCAGTTTTTAAAGTAAAAAGGCAGTAAATATTAGTTAATATAAAAGCAATTATTTTGTGAATATCTTTGGAAGAAGTTCATTGAAAATGAATTAAAATTCTTAAAAGAATTTTAATTCATTTTCAATGAACTTTTGAATTGCTTTCATGTTAACTGATATTGATATATTAGAATTTAATAATATTTCAAACCGGTACACCTCATTCAACATGCAATTAACTTTACCAATTCAAAGACCACAACATATTAAATCAGTACCGATTGATGGAGAATTTATACAGTTATTATTTTCCGAAAATTTGGAAAAGTGTCACCGAATTTGTGTGTATTATAATAATAAGGTAATTCATATATATGACAGTTTAAATCTTAAATATGTACTAGATGAGCATAAGATTTATATAAACAGATTATTTTTAAACAAATCAGAATTCAGCATAGTATTCGAAACAGTACAATCACAAACAGATAATTATGATTGTGGCGTTTTTGCAATTGTTTTTGCTATTGCAATACTTGATAATTCAGGTCCATGTTGTTTAAAATATGATGTTTCTCCAATAAGATTACGTTTATCAAGAATTTTTAGAATGCAACAAATAAGAATGTTACCAGTTTTGCAAAATTATAATAATGCAAATATTAATTACGATAATCCACCGGACATGATAAGGAGTAATTTTTGTCATGAGCAACGTCGTAATTAAATACCATTAAATTTAGATTTTACCAAGCTTGAACTATTAGAAAAAAACACACAAATGTATTTATTGGCAGAACAAAAAAAGATCATGGAAATGTATCGTAAACAAAAGACTTCGAATCATGAAACAATTTTGATGGAAATTGACAATGACATTTCGTATACAAATTTTTAAAATCAAATACTGATATAATGGGAATCGATGAAATTTACTCAAATTATAACGATAATAAAATTAGCACAGTTGAGATTAAATTAAATGAAGAAAAAAAAGAATCAAAAGAAATAGATGAAAAATAAGCTTTATTTGTAACAGGACTAGAGAACATGACGAAGCTGCCCGCCTTCTAATAATATTTCCAATCCTAACTTATGAATAAATGATGCGTTTAATCGTGTTTTTTTGCTACAAAGTAAAAATTTGTAAGATCAAACTCTAGTGCGGACAATTCAAGAAATCCACTAAAATATCATACATACAAAGTTATAATGGAAACTTTCAATGTATCGTATTTTATGGTTGGGTTTATCGAGTTTGATATCTAATTTCCAATCCAAGCTCATAAAAAAATAACAAGTCCAAATGATTTTTTATTTTTACAAAAATGATCGTATTAATATAGCTTTAGTGCGGACAAGTCATTATAATTGTTTAATTTATAAATTAAAAAAGATATTGATAAAATAAAAAAAGCAAAACTCAATTGCTGCAGCTCCGACATCCCGTTAAGAGCAGGTCGTGTATCTCTGTCCTTTTCTAATCAAAGAATTCATTTTTCTGCAAAAACTAATAATTGTAGCAAAAAATAAGGAGATAGCCTCATCTCGTATAATGAAAAGCAAGATTTTCTTTGGTGAGAAAAAATTATTTTTATCGATTCATTTTGAAGAAAACCTTGAAAAACTTAAAAAATAGAGGTTAGGATGGACAATTCAGTTTTTCAAGGGTTTCTTGAAAACAAGGCGTTAAAAATAATTTTTCCTCATAAAAGAGAATCTCGCTTTTTATTATACGAGATGGAGCTTTCTTCTTATTTTTAGCTACAATTATTAATTTTTGTGAAAAAATCAATTCTTTAAATAGAAAAGGACAGATATGCTCGACCTCCTCTTAATAGGAAAATGGTAACAGAACAATCACATGAATATAAAAAAGTTTCAGAAAAAGACATCATAAAAATGCAAGAAGAAAAAAAGTAATGATAAATTAGAACTAAGACGTGTTCAAGAAACTTTACGTAAGAAAAAAGCTTATATGAAAATAAAAAAAATACAACCAAATAAATATAAACAGAAATTAAAAAATACTAAGATAACAAAATGGCAATTCAAGGAAACAATGAGTACTGATAAATTGGAACAAATACGTGCAGATGAGGCTTTACGCAAGAAAGAAGCTTATATAAAAATTAATGAAAAACAACCAAAATAATATGAAGAAAAATAAGAAAATACTAAAATAACAAAAATGAAATCAAAGATAAAAAAGGGTGCTGATGAAATGAAACAAATACGTACAAATGAAGCTACACGTAAGAAAAAAGCTTGCATAAAAATGAAAGAAGAACAACTAAATGAATATAAAAAAAATTGAAAATATTAAGATATAAAAAATAAAATTAATAGAAAATAGAGATACTAATAACTTGAAAAAATTGCATGGAAAAGAAAAATTACGCAAAAAAGATACTTATAGAAAAGTTATTAGTCAACAATATAATGAATATGAGAGAATGGTACAAATTAAAAATCGAAAATTAGAAAATGCCGATATTATTAAGAAAACACAAGTGAAAAATGATGGCTACCAATCTAAAGAATTACGCACAAGGTGTAAACAAATAGAAATTGATGACAATAAACATGTTGATAATGATACTACAATAAATAAACCAATAGATGAAAAAAAGCGAAAACATAAATATGATTTTTATCAATTAAAGATATTATTTATTAAGTGTAAACGATTAAAAATTGAAGACAATAATTATAATGAAAATTACAATAATAATAATTATAATAACAATCATAATATTGTAAGAAAACATAAATATGATTTTTATCAATTAAAGATATTATTTATTAAGTGTAAACGATTAAAAATTGAAGACAATAATTATAATGAAAATTACAATAATAATAATTATAATAACAATCATAATATTGTATTGAACAAAGTTATTGATAAAACAATAAAGGACAAAGTAGAAAAATAATTGAAGAAATTAAATGATAAAATTAATTTGAAACTGATTGGTTGTATAGAAAATATATATTTCGATAAAAATCTCATATCTGAAAATAACATTGGTTCTATTACAAATACATGAGTTTATTGTGATGCGAAACGTTTTGCTTTCGAACATACTAAAAGTAATGATTTCTCCAATTGTTGTCATAAAGGTGAAGAAGAATTGTTAGAAAATCCTCCTTACCCAGAACAATTTAAGTTTTTAGCAACTGAATTAACGGCAGAAATTATTGATTTTCGACAAGATGTCAGGTTGTACAATGATGCTTCAGCATTTGCAAATTTTGGTGCCAATTTTGATACATTGCCGGGTGGAGGACCACAAATTATTATAATATGTGGAAAAATTTACTATCATGTATATGCGTTACATCGTAATAAAGATGAAGCACGTAAATATGTACCATTATATATTTAAGATAATGAAATGGCAACGATTGAACGAAATAAGTTTAATATAAATTTAACATTATTAAAAAATTTAGATATTGTGATAAGAGACATTAACCCTTATGCTAAAGCCTATAAAATAATGCCTAAAGTAGAAGAAGAAGAACTACAATGATGTGCAAAAATCTATTGTCCTCCAAGAACTGTTACTATGTCGATGGTCCGCAATAATAATTCAAATGAAAATAGATATAATCTACCTACCTGTAATGAAGTTGCAATAGTATATGTTGGAGAAGACGATCTTCCTCCTATTGAACGTGATATTGTCATTTACTCATGAACCAATTCGTATACCGAAAATTAGCAAACATGCAGATCCTATGACATGTCCGTTTATTCATCCTATCGGTGGTTTTGGATGGATGCCAAATATGAAAAGTAAATTTCGAAAATCTAATATTTCAAATTTGAAATTTTCTAATTATAGATTTAATGTTAGAAATTAATTTAATCCATTCCTTAATTTGGGAAAATTATCTTAACAGTTTATTGTTGATGCGTTTGAAAAAGTTGAAACTTCCAGATTATATTTTATACGGAAAAAACCAAAACGTATTAAGAAGTGATTGTTACAAAGGTGTTATGGACTATTTACATAACAAAAAAAAATTAGATTCTTCAAAAATTGGAAAAAATGTAATATTACCGTTAAGCTTCACAGGAAGTCCACGATTTTTAATACAAAATTACATTGACTCAATGACACTTGTAAATTATCGTGGTAAACCTGACCTTTTTGTAACTATGACTTGTAACCCATATTAAAAAGAAATAACTGAAAACTTGAAAATTGATGAAAATGCAATATATAGACCAGATATTATAACAAAAGTTTTTTATCAAAAAGTAGAACTAAAAAATTTATTAATAAAAATGGGAATATTAGGAAAATGTATTGCATATAGTTATGAGATTTAATTTCAGAAACAAGGATTTCCGCATGTGCATATGTTAGTAACAACTTACTCTTGGATAAAAGTGATAAATTTGATATTCCCGAAAAAGTTGATAAAATAATAAGTGCAGAAATTATAAATAGAGATATTTATCCATAATTATATAGTATTGTTAAACAATTTATGATATATGGTCCCTGTGGTATGCAAAATATAAATTGTTCGTGTATGGATAAAAATACGAAACAATGTACTGAAAATTTTCCAAGAAAATTTAGTCATACAATAACTTTTAAATCCAATGGATATTTACTATTCAAACGTAAAAATGATAGCGTCAAAATGATTCTCGAAAATAAATTTATAGAAAGAATCGCAGTTTATGGATTTGTTGTTTCTTATAATCCTTACTTATTATTGAAACTTGATGCACACATACACGTAGAAGTTTGTTCCACTGTACACTGCATTAAATATTTATTCAAATACTGTTATAAAGGTCATGATTGTGCATATATTAAAATACATCAAGTAAGTGTGGATTTTCAATCAGAAAATAAAGACACTTTTCAAAATGTCAATCGTGGAAATGTTGAATATGAATATGACGAAACCCAACAATACATTAATACACGATATTTATGTCCACCTCAAGTAATGCACAGGTTATGAGAATATCCTTTACATGTTATTTCACATACTATAAAACATATAAGCGTTCATGAAAAGAATCAACAAAACGTATTTATTAAAGAAGAATAAGAATAAATGATCATGCAAAAAAATGTGGGAGCAACATCTTGTAACAGCATCTTTCGAATTAAATAGAGAAGATTTTGAAGCACGAAATCACTTGTATTCAGAGATACCAAATTTTTATACATTTGATGAAAAACTGGAAAAGTGGAATAAAAGAAAAAAAAAAAACCAATACTTAGTAGAATGTACTTAATAAGTCAGAAAGATAGAGAATGTTATTTCATTAGGTTATTACTGTTACATGTTAAAGGAGCTATATCTTTTGAAGCTTTGCGTACTGTTGATGATGTGATGTACAATTTACTTTATGAGGCAGCTAAGGCAAAACAATTAACCAATGAAGATGAAGAATGGGATAGATGTTTGGAAGAAGCATCTTTAACATAATTTCTTTATATTCTTTATGAATTATTTGCTTTCATTTGCGTTTTTCATAATCCTATAAATTCACGAGATTCATATGAAAAATATAAAGATAAGTTATACCATCCTAAATACGAAAAAAATATAGGTGAAAATCTTGCATTGAATGTTATTAAAAATAATTTACAAGTCAATGGATTTTCTTTAAATGATTTTAATTTATCTAACATAAGCACATTTATAGAAGAAGATAACAATCAAACAATTTTAAATCATAATAATAATATTCTTAATGAATTAGAAATGAAAATAAATTCTTTAAATGATAAACAAAGGCAAATATTCAACTCTACTATAAAAAGTTTAAACAACCAAAGTAAAGATAAATATATTTTTATAGATGGACCAGGTGGAAGTGGAAAAAGTTATTTACTTCACGTTTCAATAGTTTATTTTAAATATCATACTATACATTATTTATATGTAGCTTGGACAGCTATAGCAGCAAATTCATTAATCGATGGAAAAATCGTGCATACAACATTCAAACTACCGTTAAGAGGCCGCTGGAGTGAATTAATTAATTAATAATGAAATTAATTTTGATGCTTCGTTTTCAAAAAAAGTTTGACATACTTACAAAATCATGAGTGAGGCTAGAGAATTAATTTGTTCTCAGTTGAAAAAATATTGTTTTTTACTGTGCGAGTTGCGGACAACTATTGATTTCTAGTAATAATTACTAGTTTTTCCAAAAACCTACAATCTACGATTAGAAAAGGATAGAAAGATACAACGTCCTCTTAAATATAACAGATTGTACAACTTGTAATGTTAAGCCTAATTCTGCAGAAAGCAAACAAAGGGAACACAAATAATTATTTGGGATAAAATACTCATGATTTCGAAATTCGCTTTTGAAGAAGTTGATCTTTTTTTTTAAAATTAATGCGATGTGAACCAACCTTTTGGTGGTAAAACTGTTATTGCATCGAGAGATTTTAGGCAAACATTACCAATTTTACGACATGGAAGCCGGATGAACATTATTGAAAATTAAGTTTAATTTAGTTAATCATGGCAGAATTCAGAGCTCAAAATATAGAGCCAACGTTAATAAAAAAATCCAAAAAATATTGGGCTTAGAAAAACATAGAGCCAAGAATACATAAGAATAAAATAAATAAGATTTAAAGAAATATTGGGCCAAAAAAATATGGAGCTCAAGAAAATATAAGAATCAAAAAAATATAGAGCTCAAGTAAAATAAAAATAAAAAAAAATATTGGGATAAAAAAATAAAAGAATTAGACGAATATTGGGCCCAAAAAATATAGAAAACAAAGAAAATATAATAATAAGAAAAAATATTGCGCCCAAAAAAATATAAGATTAAAAAAAATGAAAACCCAAAAAAAAGTTGAAAAACAATAAGGCCCAGAAAAATAAATGGCTCAAAAAAAATTAGAGGCCCAAAGAAAATAGGACTCGAAAAAAAGTAGGTCCAAAAAAATATAAGGCCTAGAGAAATATAGGACCAAAAAAGATATGGAAGCCAAGAAATAAGAGGGCGAAAATAATGAGGCTCGAAAAAATAAAACTCAAAAAAATGTAGAGCCTAAAAAATATAAGGCACAGAAAAAATAGAGCTAAATAAAATATAGGACCCAAAAAAATTATAGAACCCATAAGAATATGAATTTCAAAAAAATATAGAACCAGAGAATATATAAGAATCGAGAAAATATTTGGCCCAAAAAAATTAGAACCCAAGACAATATAAGGCCCAAAAAAAATAGCACTCAAATAAAAGTAGGGCCCGAAAAGTATAAGGCCCAGGAAAATATAGAACTAAATGAAATTTAGGACCCACAAAAATCATAGAATCCAAGAAAATATAAATTAAAAAAAAATATTGAGCCCAAAAATATAGAGCACAGGAATATATGAGAAGTGAATAAATATTAGGCCCAAAAAATATAGAGCCCAAGAATGCATAGGAATCGAAAAAATATTGGGCCCAAAAAATATAGAGCCTAAGAAAATGTAAAGCCCAAAAAAATATGGGGCCTAAAAAACATAAGACCCAAAAAATATAGAGCCCAAAAAACTGTAGAGACTAAAAAAATATTGGGCCCAGAAAAATATTGGGCCCAAAAAAATATAGGGCGCAAAAAAATATAAGGCCCAAAAAAGTAGAACTAAAAAAAAAGTAGTACCCAAAAAAATTATAAAACCCAAGAAAATATTAATTTCGAAAAAATATTAGGCCTAAAAAAATATTGGTCCTAAAAAAATATAGAGCTTAATAATATATAAGAATCGAAAAAATATTGGGCCCAAAAAATATAGAGCCCAAGAAAATATAAAGTTAAAAGAAGATATGAGGCCCAAAAAAATATAAGGCCTAAAAAATATAGAGACCAAAAAAATATTGGGCACAGAAAAATATAGAACTAAATAAAATATAGGACCAAAAAAAATTATAGAACCCAAGAAAATATAAATTAAAAAAAAATATTGAGCCCAAAAAAATGTAGGGTGCAAGAAAATATAAGGCCCAAAAAATTATAAAGCCCAAAAAAATATAGAGACCAAAAATATTCTGGGCCCAAAAAATATAGGGTGCAAGAAAATTCAAGGCCCAAAAAAATATGACCCAAAAAGATGCTTATGACTAATGAGGACTAATTATATAGGGCCTAATAAAAAATTGCTACTCTTATTACCAAAAGATTAGACACATTTAACAAATGCGGAGAACCGGAGAACCGGAGAAACGGAAAAAAAAGTGGTTTCACTTTAATATAATATAGGATAGGAAAGGATAATTCCTTGACGATTTCGAATTAGAGACTGAGAAATTTTTTTCATTTATAATGAAAATTTTATCTGTCATTCCAAAAACAAAAGACGCTTAATACTCTGAATTAGCTCAAATCGAAAAAAATTTAAATAAAAATTTTAATTGCATAAAAAAATACCAATATTTATTCTGTTAATAATTTGGTAAAATCATTTAATAATTAACAACTATTAAATCATAAACATTAGTGAATAATTTATTATAAATTTAACTTTTAATTTAAGTTAGTTATTACTTAAAAATCAAAACAAATTATAAATACAAATGAAAATAATCTATACGTGCGTTAAATCATTTCTAGTACCATAAAAAGAGGATAAATGGTTATGTATTCTTTCATCAAAATAACCTTTTTTTTCAATTAAAAAATTTTTATCTTTGGATTTTAATCTTTAACGAAAATTGCGTTTTCTTAATGTAAATATCATATTTATTTAAAGTTTCAGCATTTTTTTTTCAAACTTCAAATCGTCATAACTTTGGTTCTGATTGACCAAAATATTCGATTCGGGGCTTATTTTAAAGATTTTATTTAATATTTCTAATATATTAATAAATAAAAGCATAAAAATAGTTGTAAGAACACGTAAAGTTAGAAAAATAGTACGATGCGCCATGGTATCAATGTTTTCAAATCGAAAATAAAAAAAAAACGTTTAAAATTCTGTTATAAAAAAATAAGGCAAAATCGCATATTCTCACCTACCCTAAAAGCTAGTATTTTTTATGTATGAAATCATATAAAAATTTCTAAAAAAAAAAAAAAATAGTTTTTGAGAAAATCGTGTTTGAAAAATATCGCTTTTTTTTGTTTTTTTGTAAATAACTCAGTGAGAATAAATTGTATTACAAAAATCGAGATTGTATTTTAAATTAGACAGAATTCCGCACATTTTCGTTACAAGAACGCCCAAAAAGGTTAAAAATTGACGGAGCTATAGTCATTTGAAAGTAGAGGTTCATCTTTAATTTTTGAATTTTCGTTTTTACATCCAACACTAAAATTGCTGAAGTACGAGGTAAATTTTATCTTTATATACATAATAGAAGGTATTTTTATTATTTAGAAGGAAAAAAAAATTCGATCAGTGACGGCCTGCATGAATCGGAATGGAAGTAGAACAAATTTATGCTCTCACTTCATAATATAATAGTACCAACATTGATTCCTATAATTCAAGCTATAGTACTAATTGAAATTATATTGTCACTCTTTTTTCAAGTACCTTAGTACATAAATTAGATATACTCGATTTAGAACCTTGCGATGTGAGAATTTTAATAAATTTAATACTCTATACTTTTAAATAAATATATTAAGTCTATTCGTGAGCCGATTCTCACAGGCAAAATCGGTGTATCAAAAGAATTTATATATAAGGGCGCCAGATACACCACTAACTAGCTAGCGGTAAACACGACTCTCAGGCTGCCTTGGATTGAGAGGTGGCTTTTTTCGAGCAGAATTCTCGCCTGAAATGGGAGGGGGAAGCACACACAAAAAAAACTTTCATTTAACTTCACTTTAATTTATATTAAAGAAAATATACTTATTTTACATTTGGTCGTAATAAACCTTGCTTAGATTTCTACCTATTCGCGCTCTCTCATATCCCACACACACACAAAAATCTTAGATTACACAAAAAAAATTATTTATTTTTCTAATTACTTTTCATTCAATTTGATTTAGTGTATACAAAAAAATTTCTAGTTTTAATTACTGTTTTTAAATCACTCGTCGCCTAACAACAAGAAAAATGAATTTAATTTAATTTAACAAAGAAAATGAATTTACTATATCAGGTCTAATGGCGGAATTCTCTTGGCCGTTTAGGCCCTCTTCGCTTCTCTTTCTCTTTTTCACTCTCAGCGCTCAATACGCGCCCACGTGTCACCAAAGGAACGAATTTCTTTTCTACCTCAATACGCGAGTACTAATAAAGGTAACAAAAATTAATTATAGATATATTTATTTTATTTTAATGATTATTCGTTCAACCGGCGAATAAATACGTTCAACCGGTCCACTCACTTGGTAATACGACTCACTTTGGTTATACGTGGCCACATGGCACACATACTCCGGCACTCACGATCTAACTTAAAATCGAATACAACGAGAAAAATTTTTAATTTAATTACACTTTACGTCGTTTAGCAAATTTAAAGAAATTTTATTTATTCTCTCTCACTGTTGCGAAAAGTATATTCAATAATAAAATATTTTCAATGCGCGCAGCGCCACCGTTGAGAGAAAAAGAGCAATATGTCTTTATAGAACGTTTCAGTTAGTTAGTTCGAACGCATAATTCAGAGCGTACACATCGTTGTATGAAATACGTTATGTAATAAATATTGTAAGCTCGACCGTAATAGTTCAATATACACTTTTTAGTTACAAAGAGTTTTTATTGTAGATTTATTACCTCCCCTAGTCCTAATTATAACACTCACGCTCAATAAACTAAGATTAATTGAAATTCACCAAATTTTACAATCTTTATAACAAATTTTCGTTCAACCACTTCAAATTATGTAATCGAATCTCGCGCACAAAAAAAAAGAAAAACCACTACACTGACTCGAAAACCAACTGGCGAAAGCCGTTTATTTACAAAGATGTAAATTTTTATTGGGCGCAGCCCACTCACCGGTGATGTGCTTAAAGCTCCATCTAGGTCGATAAAGTCGACGATGGTGCTCAAGATGGCTAGTTGAATATGGTTGGCTGGCGATAATGGCCGCTCAATTGCTAGCTTCTTTCGGGTCTTGGTGGTCGCTACCGGCGACGTTGATTGCTGCTTCAAACTCGTCTCCAGAGCCAGGACTTTCCTATTTCTCTCTCTCTATGACTCAGCTGCAGATCCTCTCAGGTCCAATAAGTTTACTCCTGCCCGAATATGCACAGCCAAGAAAAAGAATGTTTCTTGAAAGTTGCGGCGAATTACAGAAGAAAAAGGCTTTGGTGTGACACGAGGACAATAATCGAATTGCGTGTGACTCAGTGCAAAGACCAGCAGTGTACCAGAAGAATAAATTCTTCTTAAAGGTTACTTCCTTCTTCTCCGCGTCTTCTTGTCTTCTTGTTATCTTCTGTCTTCGATTAATTTATTTTACTCCTAATCATTGCTCTTGAATTCTTTTCATAGGTTTTCATTCGTACAACGTCATTTCCTTTCCACTACACACACATACGCTCAGGATGCGTATAAACTTTAGGCTTTAATTTATTTTAAAATAACCTGTGCATTTCATAGATTTACAACAGGTGTTAATTTATTTTTCTCTCATACTAGTTCTAACAATTTTTATTACTTTATTTTTCGTTAATCTAGTATTCTCTTCGTTTTATGCTTATTCTTTATCCTTTTCTATCTTCTTATGCGTAGATTAGTCATCACCGTCCGCACATACTTATAATACGTATACATATACATACGTGTATGTATATGCACGGTATATAGGCTCAGCTAAGAGAAGAGGATTGTGACGATCCCTTTTTTAACGCTCTCTCTCCATTTTTCTTTATTATCTCGTTTCTCTCTCTTTGCTTAATGCGCGAGAGATCGACGCGCCAGCATTTCCAATTCGTCTTACTTCTTCTTCTTCTTGAATCATTGACTCCTAGCGCACGCGCGGTCCTTACTAGGTATTGATGTATACGTAGTCGCTCAACTGGCTGCTACAGCAGCACCGATGTTCATATACAGCAGCTATCGATGTGCGTGTAATTTATAGCGCCTCGCGCGTCTGCTATAAATCAAATCTTCGTTTCGTGATCTCGTGAAAAAAAAGAAATTAAGGAAATTAATTAAATTTAAAAAAAATCTCATATGCGTTGGGGCCCATGAGTGGTTGGTGGTTTGTGCCAACGGGAGAAAAATTTTATTTTGAAAATTTTTTATTGTTACATGGTATTTTCCACGTCTCAACCTATTTTAACAATACTTTTCTTTCTCCGTGCAGTTGTTGGTTCTAGTAGACGTCAAATACTGTTTTCGATTATTTCATGATTCGTGATTGAAATACGTGATTAAAAAGAATGAATTCCAATCATTAATTCAAATGCAATTTACTAGAACAAATTCCTAATTCATCATGATATAATTTGAATTTAAATAATTTTCATGCACATTGTATCTTTAATTAATCTTTTTTATAGAAATATAAAAATTTAATTTATTACAAAACCACAATATCAAAATTCATAAGTTGCAGCAATCCTTTTTTATTTTAAAATTGACTAATTTATACATAATAATATAATATATGAAAATTCAGATGAGCGACGTTAGGAGCAAGGTATTTTTTGCTAGTGCATATATTAAGATTCTAACATACCTAAGCGGGTAATAGTTCCTTTAAAAAAAAAAAAAAAAATGATGGTCCAAATTCGATGCTGGATTAATTGCTGTGTAATATAAACGCGATGTTAATCTCACGTAGATTTTTAATTTTACGTATGCGATTTGTATATTTTTCTCAAATGTATTTAATAAACTACGCAAGCTCCGTTCGGGCAGTGGCCGGACTGGAGGGTAGCTATTTAATACTTTACTAACAAACTACAAAATCTCCTCTTGGGCAGTAGGCCAGATTAGAGTGTAGCTGCTAGATCTCTTTCTAACAAACTACACTAGCTCCATTCGGGCTATAGGCCAAATTGGAGGGTAGCTGTTAAATATTTTATTGCTGGAACGCTAGCTTATTTATAAAGCTGGACGTTTCCTTTGTTAGTATATAAAATTTCAATATATTTATCATTAGAATTAATAAAAGGGAATATGTATAAATTATATTTAATGTTTATTTATTTTGAATAAATATATATAGATATATAATTACAAAAAAAACTCTTCGGTGAGAGAAAAAGAAAAGCTCTTTAAAAACGCAAGCTCAATGAAATTTATTTTCTTTTAATTGATTGCTCTTGATATTAACCTGGGGGGTTAAGCCTAAAGCACTTGTATGTTCCCAGAGTCAATGAAGCTCAATTAATACTTCTTCTTCAATTAAAACTTTAGATAACAAGGGGCGTTAAGCTTAGGCGCTTATATGTCCCAATCGTTTCTTTTACTAAGCCAAGATATTTTAAGGCTAAGAAAGAAATTAAATCTAGTTTTTGATTTAATATCAACTCAGGTAAACAAAGGGCGTTAAGCCTAAATGCTTGTATGTTCCAATGTGTTATTTGTCAGAGTTTATTCAAGAATAAGACATAAGAGCCAGCTAAGCTTGCGTTTATATATGCGCCGAGCTTCTCTCCATCTCTCTTACAATGGTGGGGAGCTTTTAAAGTTGCGCGCGCTAAGGGGCTTTATGAAGTTTTGGAGTTTTATTTCTCCGTCTCGCTGGCTCTTATATGCTTAAATATTAAGATTTAGTAAACGCGCTGTGAGGTTGCCTCGTGCGCTGTGAGCCAGCTGTGTGTTGACCTATATACAACCTTTTATATAGGTCACTCGCTTACTATGCCTTAACGCGCTCAATATAACTTAAAAATAACTACTAATTAAATAAAATAAATAAATACGATAGAAATTAACAAAATACTAACTGAAATATATTTTTTAAAAGAAAATAAATAATTTGAAAATACTAAAAAAAATCAATAAAAATGCAAATAACTAAATAAAAAATAAAATTTTAAATAATTAAATGATAATGATACGAAAGTTAATAATATAACAATCAATAACGAAAAATAAGAAAAATAATTAAAAAATTATGGCAATTAATAATAAAGAAAAGAAAAAGAAAAAAAAAATAGGGCATTTTGGGGCGTCAGATTGCTCCCCAAATAAAAAATTAAAAATTTTCAACTACAAACAAAACTTTTATTTTTAATTTAACAAAAATCGAACAAAAGTTATCACAGTCGCTTTTAATTTATTAAAAATTAGTTTTTCTTCATTGTTCAAAAAAATAATCAGCCCCTTTTTTAGCTGCAGAACATCAAAAAAAGTTTTACTTCAAAATAAACAAAATCAGTCTTGCAAAAATAAACTAAAATACACTATTTTGGAATTAAAATAAACTTAAATAATCGTCTGTTTTATAAAATTAATTAAATTAAATAATACAACGCTTTTGCGCTAAATAAAACACTTATAAAAAAAATCACTTGTTTAAAAATAAATAAGTCCTGGAAATTGATGAAAAATAAAACTCTGCACTTTTTTTAATTATCACTTTGTTTTGGGTTTAGTGCTTTCACGCAGGAGTCGAAGTCTTCAATATCTAACGTGTGTACGTCATCTTGATGCAATGCCCGCACCCTCTAGATCTTGGAAAAGGTCTTCCAGAGACGACGCGGAGCGAAACCTTTTTATTGGCGTCGGCACGTACACCGCGCTCGATGTTGACGGACCTGGATCGTAAGCTTTGGTGTCAGATGAGGTGATGGTGGTGGCCATCCAGCGCTTTTGTGCGGCCAACATCTTGAAGTCCTTCACGGTGGGAGTCCTCATCCGTGGAATGACTGGCGTTGATGCTGGAGTAAGTGGCAGCGTAGAAGGCGAAGGTAACCGGAAAGGATTTGGTCTCCTTGCCGTGCGGACTTGGATCCTTCCGGTTCTCTTCTGCTCCTCTTCAAAGAGCTCTATTTCCTCCGACATTGGGAACGCCAAGGGTGTCATCGTCGGTTTGAATCCGCTGGCGAACCGCGTCTCATAGAATCTGCCCCTTGCGGGTTTTTCGTCTGTGATAGAGACAAATTTGTTTTGCCTTCGCTTTATTGACTGACATGGGAGATGTTGATGAAGCTCCCATCTACAGTCAATGATATCATTATTAATAAAATAAGCCGTAGCCTGAGTTGTGGCGTGGCACGTGCCATATAAGCCAGTCTGGGTGGAGGCGTCTATATCTAATAATGACTACGGCTTGACTAGCGTGACTGATAAAAGCACGCAAGCTGCTCATTTGTAAGTCACGGCAGTCAAGCTCATCCCCACTTAGTTGCGCGCGCAGCGTTTATAGGGCCCGCAAGTCTTCACAGCGCGCGCTTCAAACTATACTACAGGGTGCTCTGTCCCTTTTTAATATTTAAGTGGGGAGGAAACGCAGGTACTGAATCCCCCCACTACCACCCCTAAGGCGGAGGGGGGAATCTAGGAGAATGACTTTGGCGGGAACCTTGAAGCAACGAGCCATGAAAAGAGAGAATGAACTTAAGATGGAAGTGGGAAACGGTTTAAGAAACTGGTCTGTTTAATAAACAACAATGAAATTTAAAAATCATGATTTTTTCATTAATTTAATTAAGTTTCAATATCATTTATACGCTTGACAATATTTCTTAAATTATTATTAAAAATTACAATATCATTTCGTAGATTGTTAGAAATGTTATAAAATTCCATTTGAATATTTATTGTAAAATAGAAATATATATTTATTAATATTATTGATAAATATAAAATAACTTTAAATACAATTTTTTTTTTCAAGCATTATATTCTAAATCAGATATTCTTTTAGAAATACTATCAATTTCAGCTTCCCACCTAATTATATTCTCTGACAATTTATAAGATAAATTTTCAATTTTAACTTGAAATTCATTATTCAACTATAAATATAAACAATTATAAAATAATAAACTCATTTCGATAATAAATAAGGAGTATAATAATTTTTTGCTTATTTATTTTGTAAACGTTGAATTCAATTTTTTCCATTTCTTTTCAATAATATTTCCGAACTTTGTATCAAATTCTTTGATTCGATGGTGAAACCAATAACGATCTCTCGCAACTTCGTCCCAATAACCTTTCCTTGCTTGTAAACTCGCGAAATTCCAGACACACAAGTTCTTTACAGTGACGATTGGATTGAAATGTACTTTTTTATTCATAATCAACTATTTTACTCATTACTTTTACATTATTCAATGTACACACACCCTGATTTTTGTCGCAATGATCTGTTTTTCAATATAGATCACATAAGCGGAAAATATTGTCTTCCTCGTCACTGAGACATGAAATTTGAGATGCTAATAATAAAAACAGCTTTTTGCACCATCCGCTTTTTTCTCTACCTTTTACAATGATTTTCGAGTTGGAAGAGATATTTGATTGTAGAATATCTTGAACTTTTTTAAATAAAACTTCTTCCTCAATTTCCCAAGATAGACCGTGATGGATGTTTATTAACCAATTATTTTTTCTTTTATTAGGTAAAGATAATTCATTCCATTTTAATAGGCAGCTTACAAAGAAATGAAACCATTTCCCTTCTTGATCAAAGTAAAGAGCAATTTCTTTTAAGATAAACTTGTTTTTTGGGTGAGATAAAAATCTTTGAACATCAAGAAATCCATGTGACATGTTTTTACATGGAAAGATACAAGCTGACTAAAAGCTTTGATACTAAATCAAAAGTTTTTATTACAAAATTTTTTGAACTAAATTTGTAAGTGGATTGTATTCAATGTGACGATCGCTAATTATTAGAGCATCGCGATGGTATGAGCTGGAATTGACTCACTTGCTTCATATTTGATAACAACATTTACTGGTCCACTCTTTACCGTATCATTCTGACGAGAACAATCGAAACACAGAAGGAAATAGTTATGAAAGCGAAGATCTTTGTCAATAAATTCTCTTAAAAACGGCGAATTACGTTAAATATTCTGATTGTAATAAGATCGTCTAAAATTTTCATACATTTTAAATGCATTGTCCATTTGATGACGATTTATATTCAGAGGTTCATAAGGGTATTCATTTCCATTTAAAAATAGTTTACAATTTGTTAAAAGATTATAGTCAAACTTTGCGGGATCCTGTGGTTTATTTCCCGTGGTATTTTGTCTGTCAGTTTGCATCCTAAATATGACGAATCTTGGTTTTTCAATTTCAGACGTTACTTTTATATTCCAAATACCACTAATTGATTGTGGCAATGGAAACTCATTTAACTCCCAAGGTCTGTACTGAACAGGTAAATAAATACCACTTTGTAGAATTTGTAACATTTTTATTCTCTCTTCATCATTTGATATGAACGAGTTTTTACACAAGCAACCCAATGTGTTACTTTTCCTTTTCGATCATCAAGATTAACTATTGCTATTTCGAATTTTTCCGGACCTTGACGAGGAAGATTGTTTCTACTGAAAATTCCACGGAAATGAGGTATTTTTAAAGATTTTGCTGCTTTATATAATTGAAAATTTGTTGTAGCTTTATTATTTTTTAACATTTTTCTTTGAAACTTTTTTGACACCACTTCCTTGTATATTAGCAGGTACTTTTAATACTCGCACTTTTTTCTATTTTTTAACAACTCTTTTCTTTATTCCAACCCCTCCTATTCTTTTCTTTCCCAATTGTTTCTTTTTAATTGACGTGAGAAATTTTTCTAGTGCATTCATTATGACTGGTGAATTGCAAATGCAAGAGTCTTCGGTGTTTATTTCAACGACGG
The DNA here is from genome assembly GCA_017163975.1 of Anastatus disparis. Taxonomy (NCBI): domain Eukaryota; kingdom Metazoa; phylum Arthropoda; class Insecta; order Hymenoptera; family Eupelmidae; genus Anastatus; species Anastatus disparis. The sequence continues at coordinate 119,813 of JAFFSR010000365.1, read as the reverse complement.
GTAATTCCAACGGAAAATTTACTGTAGAAGGATCTAGAAGAATTCACATATTTATTTAAGTCTATTTACATAATCAACTAATTTTTGATGGTTTACCTTGAAAAATTCAATTTAACTCCTATTGCTCAGGCAACGTCTCAACTGCATCTGACATGTTCCACAATTTTTAATTAATGGAGGAGGTCCGTCAATGTGGTCTCTTCCAATATTATAATGAAGCTCACAAGTTAATCAAGCTCTAACTTCTTGATCGAATTGAAGGTGAGCTGGCAGTTTCTCCCACAATTGTTCAATGTATTTTTTCATGTAATTCACTAGAACAAATTTCGAAATATATTTCAGTTGATCAGCACTCATTTGAAGAGTATCTTGATCGTCGTTTGTGAAAAGAATGAACATTTTAAACTGTTTGCCCACTTTTGCAGTCGTATATATACTTCCCAAGCATGAAGTTTATTAAACAACCATGCTCCATTGAAATTGAAAATATAGATGGCGTTGAAGACAAAAAAAGTGAAAAACATGGACAACTTTTACCTGATTCAATTCGAGCTCTCATATGTGGTCCTTCAGGGTGTGGAAAAACAAACGTCATGATCAATTTAATTCAAAACGAATAATGCATTAAGTTTTGAAAATATTTATATTTATTGTAAATCATTGAACCAATCAAAATATTGTTTTTTAAAAAAAGTATTTTCTCAACTTACGAAAATTGGATTTTATACTTTCGAAGCATTTGATAAAATCCCTTCATCAAAGGAAGTTGAACCATATTCTATATTTATATTTGATGATGTGAGTTGTTGCAATCAAGCTATAATTCGTGAATATTTTTGTATGGGAAGACATGCATTGGTCGACAGTTTTTATTTGTGTCAAACTTATACTAAAATACCCAAACAACTTATACGTGACAATGCAAATTTTCTCATTTTATTTGAAATAGATCAAGTTAATTTTAAACATATATATATAATGAACACGTGAACACAGCTGATATGAATTTTTCAACATTTATTCAAATATGTGCTTCTTGTTGGGAAGATGATAATCATGGATTCTTAGTTATAGACAAAACTCGACCTCGTAAAAGTAGAAGATATCGTCCAGGTTTTAACGAATTTATTCAGTTGTGAGCGGAACTTTCAACTAGAAAGATGTTGCAACAGTTGGAAACGCAGCTTCAAACTCTTGATAAAATAAAAAAAAATGTGCATACTTAAAGCCCTTAATAGAGAACGCCATGAAGAATCCTTGAATTATTTACGCCCTTTGACTGCTCCTTTGGAAAAAATTGCAAATAAAAAATTTATTTTTGATGTAAATGAAGATAAATTATATAACCTTACTGATGAAGAAGTTGAGAATAAGACCGCACGTCAACATTATTTTACTCCTCATAAACGTTCAAAAAATTATGATAATGTTTCATTCAACAAAGAAATTTCAATAATTCCACATTATGATGAAGAAAAAAAAACTGCTGTGGAAGAAAATATTCCCGTGATAGAAAAAGAAGTGTTTGAAACTCCAAATGAGCAGCAAGGTTTAGAAACTACGGTTCATTCTTTATTGCAAATTCATGAACGTAATGATCAATTTTAAGAATTAGCAAAAAAATTGGGTCCTATTTCAAAAAAATATCTTAAAAAAATTTTTTAAAACAAGCCTGGAAAAATTGATCATGTGTACGGTCCTTACTTCAATGATAATAAGTTAATGATTGGTGATTCTGAAATGGAATTGGATAAAAACGATTACATTATACTTAAAAAGGGGAAAATAAAATCAGATACAAAGCTCTTCTAGGTCTTTTTGAACTTTTAGTTTCAACATCCCCAAATGACCAAATTTACAATGAAACTGATTTACTAAAATATACTAAAATTATTGGAGATACTTACGCTGCACGCCGTAATTATAATAAGAATGGTCAGCTTAAAGGATCGAGATCCTTGAAATTTAAAAATATAATAAGACCAATGTTTAGTTCTACTGATGTAACAATTATGGAGCCCCTCGTTCTTTAAAATTAAAAAGAGTTCGATCACTTAAAACACCATCTCAAAGTCAAATTTCAACATCATCCGTTGCCCAAAATTTACGGAGATCAAAATCAGTTGTTGGGGGATCTGGAAAAACATGGAAGTAAGAACAGAAAAAATAGATCACGTTCACTGGGACGATCCAAATGAATTGGTTGACAGATTGCGATTACTCGTTGCCGAAGAGGAAGCTGGTCATACGGGACTGCGACGATGCAAATTCAAGCATCGCGCTTAAAGCTTAGTACCTAGGCTCAGCCGCTACGAGGCGCTACTCCCGCAATGGGAATAGCGAGCTCCATAGCATATATAACTGCCCGGCAGCCGGCTCAGCCCCAGTCCTCTCTCCGCTCTCGCTGTGTAGAGAAGTTATGCTCTGCACAGTAAGAGTACTCCGTACCTGTATTCCTTTTCTTCAATCTGAGTAGTAGGGGGTTTCCACTACATAGACTCCTCTCTCTCCTTACTATGTAAAGAAGTTATGCTTTGCATAGTAAAAATCTCTATCACCGTCCTATCTATGCAGTTGGGGGATTCCACTGCACAGATACTCCTCCACCTACCGCCGCCGTAACTGCCGTCGGTAACAGATCTCGCGTTTACCCACCGTAGATAATTGTTAATTATAATTGCGTTGTAAACAAGACGAAATTTTCCTCGAAGGCATGTAATTATAAAAAGTGGTATAGGTGATTTGTGGCAAGCTGATTTAGTTGATATGCAAAAATATTCTTGAATCAACTCTGGAATGAAGTATATTTTATGTGTGATTGATGTTTTTTCAAAATATGCATCGGGTATACCAATTAAAAGCAAGGAAGCAAAGGATATAACTTTGGCATTTAAAAAGATACTTTCTAAAGTTACACCACCAAAAAATCTTCAAACTGATAAAGAAAAAGAATTTTACAATTAAGAATTCAATAGTTTGATGAATAAAGAAAAAATTAATTATTATTCGACATATAGCGTTGTAAAAGCATCAGTTGTTGAACGGTTTAATCGTACTCTTAAAAATGATTTGTGGGAAAGATTTTTTCTCCAAGGAAATTACGAATGGGTAAAAATTTTACCTGAAATTATGAAAAATCATAACAACAGTAAACATCGAACTATAGGCATCGCTCCTGCCAAAGTTAATAAAACAAATGAAAAAACAATATTACAAAATGCATATGGGAAAATTAAAATTGCTGGTAAAAACAAGTTTAAAAAAGGAGACTTTTTACGTATAAGCAAATTTACACACGTATTTTCAAAAGAATGTGAAGCAAACTGGACAACTGAGCTGTTTAAAATTACAAAAGTACAAGTGACCAATCCTGTTACATATCTTCTTGAGGATTTGGATGGACAACCAATTGCTGGAGGCTTTTACGAACAAGAATTACATTCTGTTCAAAATCCTGATATATATTTAGTAGAAAAAATTGTAAAAAGGAAAGGAGATAAAGTTTTTGTTAAATGGTTAGGATTAGATTCTAAATTTAATTCATGGATAAGTAATAATAATTTGTAAAGGTTATAAAATAAATGATTTTTGTTTTAAATTACTTTATTTTTTTTTATTCAACATCTTATAATGACCCCAAGGTAATGTATCATAACAATTATTTATTAAGCATCGTTTATCATCGTACGGAGATAATCCAACTTTAACTTCCTCTGTAGTATAAACTCGATGAGATTTCGATTTAATATGTTTTTGATTAACATTTTTAATTTTAAAGTCTTTTAAACAATCTTCAAAATCTTTTATGGACAATTGTTTACAATATTTGACTCCTTTTATTTTTTTGATTAGACTTTCTTCATAAGTTTCTAAAGCATAAACTTTAGATATCAATCCAACAAATTTCGTTATTATTTTTCCATTCATTTCATCTTTAATTAATCCCATAATTTTTTTATTTTTCTATGGAATATTCAATTGGTTTTCAATTTCATAATCACTTGTATCAAATTTGTGAATATTACTTTTTATAAATTTATAAATATCTTTATCTCGGAATTCATAAATTAAACTGTCGTTATCTGTATACAATAATTTACATTTATTTTTGTACACAGGAAAAATAAAATCATAATGGAAATCATAAAGATAAATTTTTGAAATATCTAAAATACTCATACCAACGTATAATGATTTATTTAATTTTAAACATTTTTTATGCATTTCAATCCCAACCAAATTTTCATTAAAAATTTTTAAACGTTTATAATATGGACTAGATATGTATGATTTCGCACCATATCTACCTTCTACGCTTGAAATTGATTTTACATCTACTCGATTTCTAACATTTTCCATAGTTTTACCGAAAACTACATTGTTCATCATTTTATACAAATTTTTATCAAAATCATTTTTTGATATTCTACGGAGTTGTGTATTCAAATCAATGCAATCTTTTAACCAAGTATTTTGTTTAAATTTTAAAACTTTATGAATTTTGAATAATTTTATTCCTGCTTTTAATACTTGTTTTAAATTTCTATAATGCAGTATATATGAATTTTTATCGTATAGGGATGTAATTAACTTATTCGTTTTTAAACAATGTTCAGCACAGAAAGGTAAATCTTTATGTAAATCATGTAATTTTTTTGGATACTCTAAATCTACTTCTAAAATATATCCTGTATTTGCATAATCTTTGTGATTAATAAAATCTATTGCTTCAGAATATACCCAAGAAAAATTTTCAAAAGGTAATGCTTGAGACATTGCTAAACCATATAAATTATTTACATCAAAATAAGATATATACACATCATCTTTATTAGTATCATAACTGTCAAGCATATATTTATTGTTAGCTTCTGAAAATCCATTTAAACATTATACCTTATAGGTTTAAGCCTTATAGGCTTATACCTCCTCTTATACCCTTTTCTATAAACATAACCATATCAATGTCTGTTAATAATTCTAAATTTATTTTTGTATATTTAAGCATAGCATCCCATGTAAAACCTGGTAAACTATAATAATGAGCAGGATCCAATCCATAAGTATTAATTGATTTTTCTCTAAAATTTTCAAAAATATCAGCTAAAAGCAATACATCAGTTTTCAAATTTAAATCGCTGTATTCACCCAAATTTTTAACATGAAAAGAATTCCATACATTTTGTGCAAGGTCATAATCTTTGTCTGTAATGTTTGAATCATTTAGAGATGAAAAAAATTTTTCTTTCGGAGGTAAAAGAGATTCGTTAAAAACATCCATATTTTTGATATATTTATGAGGGTAAATTCCTTTTTTAGTTATTAATTCAAATTTTCTAAATGTATCTGCTTCGGTAAAATGTTTTTCTAAAATATTCATATTATTTTTATCAAGATAAGAAGCTAATTTATCTAAACTGGAACTTAAAAATCTAAAAGAGTCAATAAACCGCAAATTAATATTCGTTCCATTAACTTTTTTTATAAACCCAATGTACTTTTCCATATCAAGTGGTAAAACTTAGGAACGCGGTGGCGTAACGGATAGAGCTCTTGCCTTCAACGCGGTGGGCACGGGTTCGAATCCTGGCCAGGTACCTCTGACTTTTTTTCGAAAAAAAATTAGTGCATGTGCAACCCATATCACGATTCTTAAAAAATCCGACCTCATTGAGTATCGGTTGATTGTTGGTCACAAAACTGGCTGACCGTCCATCGGTAGTCAAAGTTTTCAGTATGGTGGGTTTGACAGTCTAGCCTGATGTAATGTGTTAAACGGGTACCGGGCTGGACTCCCTCGACTTCACCATATAAAAAGGTTAATCATATAGAGGACAAAATCCTTTATATATTAATCTTTAAAAAAAATAAATAAATAAATAAAAAGTGGTAAAACTTGAAGCCCTCCTGGGAAAGAATTGGCTATGTCTGTGATGATGAAATGAGCATCGTATCCACTCAAATTGTGAAATACAACAGAAATATTTTTTGAAATTTCAAATTTCAAATTATATGAACTATGTGCAGCACTTTTGAAACTAAAATATTATTTTTCTTCAAACACTCAATTTATTTTTAATTTTAATCAATTCAAAAATACCTTCCAGTTAGATGACAATGATCTTGAACTTTTATATCTAACTCTGAAAAAATTTCTTCACAAATAAAGCATTTCGTTGCTGATTTAAAATTTTCTTTTTCAGTTTCAGTTAATGGTTTCATTGGAATGATATTTTTATAAATCTGAAACAACTAAACATAAAATTAAATTTTTTTATCCAATGAATAATTTTTATTTAAGTCTTACCTCTTCAATTTCAAAAGCAATTGCTTTTAATCGTGAAGATAACCATTTTGTTGCATCTAAGCCTCGGAAAGATTCATATCTTGAGATATTTTCATCGTATCTGCAATGAAGGTAAATTGCTGCACTATATACTTTGTGTTCTTTATGAACGTTTAATGTTGTACTTTATACATTTTCAGGGTCAGTAAGCAGACACTCTAAATTTGCATATATTATGAACGGAACGTTCAATTTATTTTTATGATTTTTAAAAGATAAAAATTTATTTTCTTATGTGGGAAGTTGAACCTAATTTTTATTCATTCTTTCACAGTCAATTAAATGATGATTTAATTTCTCTTCAGAATAAAATGCATGTAAGCATCTATGACAAAAGTTTTTATGTCTTTCTTTATTTTTCATTTGACCGTTAACTAGACGTGAAAAATTTTTTATCCAACAAAAATGGTTTTCTTGACCATCGTATTGTAGAAATAAATTAATATGTCTATTTTTTATTATTTTATTCGTTAATTGCCGTGGATATATAAAATCATCCTTTTTTCTTGCACTAAAAACGTTTATTGAAACATTGTTTAATTTTTAAAATTTTTCAATTTGATTTAAAGTCATAGGAAAGTCAATTCCTTCGAGATTTAAAACTTTTTTAAAATGAGAATATGATGTTATTCTTGTGACATTCGATTTTGCTGGATACAAAGCAGAGGTAACAGCCCAAGCAAAACATGCTTCGTCTAAAAAAGTTTGAATGTTAACTAACGCTTTTTTTACTAAAAGTTTTTTTGATAAAATAACTTGACCAGATACATTTATTTTATCACACTCTGCTAAACTTATCTCCAAAAAAAATATCCTAGAAAGAGCCCATCCACTATCTCTATCCTGAAATTCTTCTAGATTAGTTGAAATAAATTTGGAAGCTGTTTCATATCATTCTTCCAAGCTGGATGTTTGTAATAATTCTTTTACTTCAGTTGCACTATAAAATGCATCTAATTTTTCTCCTTGCACAAATTCACATTTCAACACAAACGAAACTTTTATGCATAATTTTTCTTTTAACATTTTGTTCACTGTTGTAATCACTAAAAATTTTATTTCAATAAAAAAATTTTTTGGATCGATGTGTTTATAATTTTTTATGATGAAAGTTTGAAAATATTTATTTAAATGATTTGAATTGAATCATTCAAATATTTATTTAAAGCAGATTCTTTATCGAGCCATTCTACGTTTGGTAACTGTAATCCACTTCCAATAATTTTTTTTTGAGAAAGTCCTTGCAGTCTTTCAACCAGTCCTTCGAGTTGAATGCTACTGTTATTATATTTTTCAAGTTTCAGTTTGATTTTTTTAACCTCTTTTTTATACTTATTGCTCCAATTATCGAAATCTTTTTCGTTTTGAAGATTAAAATATTCTTACCACAATCTTTTTTCATTGTTTTTGATTAAAGTTAAAGTTGGTTCCACCATATTATTATCAATTCTATAAGCTTAAATTAATATATTATATACTGTTTTTAAATAAAATATGATTTTTATATTTTTTAACTAAATTTTTATGAATTAAAGAACCTGGACAAACTGTGTAGTGCCTCCAATGATTTACGACTTTAAGTAACCGTTTCCGTCTTTTTAAAGCTTTATTTTTTCATAGTTTTATTATTTTTTTTAAATTAATTTTACGCAAATTGCATTCATAACAATAATTAGGTGATAAAATGGATAGATATTTTTTGTTTTTTCTTAAATCACTACGATGTTTATATTTTTCAATTCTGTTGAAAAAGTGGAAAAATGAAGTTGCAAAACCATGATTAATAGATTTATTTTCAACTTTTTCTTTTACACATCTTCTCTTTTTAATACGTTTTTTATTAGTAGAAAAATATATTTTCGAATTGTCAAACGCAATATCAAACTGAAATGCTGCTATAAATAGTACATTATTAAACGGGTGTGTAAAGGCTTTATTTACGAAACGAGAAGTTTACCGCCCGAGTCGGAGGCGAGGGCTGTAACGAGTTTCGTAAAAAAGCCTTTACACATCAGTTTCATAATATATTTTCTCGCTTGAGAGCCGAAAAAGAGAAAATAAGTTGCGATTTTGAGGTTAGAATGCGAGAAAGGATATTTATTAGTGTATAAAGGAAATTTTGATTTTACGTAATCACATTCGCATTCACAAGAATAAATTTCAAAATTATTATATAAATTTATAAGAAATTTTAATTGCGTTTAAGTAAAAAATATTCATCATTAGTTCAACTGGTTCATTTAAAAAAATAATGTCAACTTTATACATTTCTTCATCCAAGTATAATGTTCTAAGTTTACTGGATTCATTTTTATGTGTATATGAAACTTTACTTTTAAAATCTGGAAATTCATTTTTACAATCAAAAACAAAAATATCTATGCCATGCCGCACATCCACCTCCGATAAATGCTCTTCTTGAAAATTTTTTGTTGTGCAAAAAAAATTAAACTTGTTGAATTATACTAAAAATTTTACTTATTCTATTTTTATATTCAAAAATATTGTTTACATTTATTTCATTTTAAAAATTTTTAAGTGCACGAATCATTTTAATAATTTATTTAAAAGGTATATTTCGTATTTAAATTATAAAGTAACAAGTTCAAATTGATAACTATCATATTTATTTTAATAATATAATGTTAATTTAATTTTTATGATTATTATTTAATTTTATTAATTTTTATTATTATTATTTTATTTAATAGTCATTAAAATGTAAATTATTTTTTTATCCTCCCAAAAATGTAAAAATTAACTTATCCTCTTCATATGCTTTTTTGAATAAATCGTATTTTTCTTTTTTATTTTTAAAAAATTCGGCTACATGTTTAGATAAAAAAACTTTATATTCACTATTTATTGTAGCCAGTATTGCCTGTCCGTATTTAGTTTTCATTGTTTTCAATTCCGTTATTTTATATTGTTTATTAATTTCAAGACTTTCGAGTTTTTTTATGGGTAAAGACTCATTTAGATCTATTGCAGCGTTTAATTCCGCACTCATTTTAAAAATATATTTACCTTCTTCGACTGGTTTTTCAACTTTAACTGTTTTTTAAATAAAACTTTAGCAAATTTTATATTAAAAATTGAGGTACACAATTAAATGTTTTATTGTAATTTATAATATTTAACTTTGCAAAATAACATTTTGATGTGGAAGAAAGATTTTATCTTGAAGGTAGTTTCATTGTATAAATTTAAATTATTTATTATTAATTAATTAATTATTATTCATTGCGGATTTTGTTATTTTCATAATTTCCGGTCATTCTCTCTTTTCAAAGATGAAATTTCATTTTAATTATAAATTATTAAGTATTTATACTAAAAATTGAGGTACACAATAAAATGTTTTATTGTAATTTATAATATTCAACTTTTCAATATAACATTTTGATGCGGAAGAAAGATTTTATCTTGAATGTAGTTTCATTGTATAAATTTAAATTATTAATTATTAATGAATTAATTATTATTCGTTGCGGATTTTGCCATTTTCATAATTTCCGGCCATTTTCTCTTTTTAAAGATTTGAATTGATTACGGTAAATAATAGCACTTTATGCAGAAATAAAATTTTATTTTAATTGTATAAATTATATTCAATATTTATTATAGCCTTATTGTATTATCTGTCCGTACTTGTTTTTTTCGACTGTTTTTAAATGAAACTTTTGTAAAAATATTTATCTTTTAAATATTTATAATTTAAACGATTTTACTTTGAAAAAAATAGCATTTTGATATGGAAGAAAGATTTTATTTTAAAGGTAGTTTCATTGTATAAATTTTAATTATTTTGATAGCTCTTTGCGAATTTTAATATTTTCGTAATTTCCAGTCATTCTCTCTTTTCAAAGATTTCAATTGTTTATGGTAAATAATAGCATTCATGTAGAAATAAAATTTTTTTAAATTGTATAAATTATATTTACTATTTATTGTATCCTTATGATAACATTTATGTAATTCTCTATTTTCATGGTTCGTTGCATCTTATATTTATCAATAATATTAATAAATATATATTTCTATTTTATAATAAATATTCAAATAGAATTTTATAACATTTCTAACAATCTACGAAATGATATTGTAATTTTTAATAATAATTTAAGAAATATTGTCAAGCATATAAATGATATTAAAACTTAATTAAATTAATAAAAAAATCATGATTTTAAAATTTTATTGTTGTTTATTAAGAGTCCGCTGTATCTCTGTCCTTTTCTAATTAAAAAATTGACTATTTTCCCAAAATTAGCAACAAGAGGCAAAAATAAAGAGATGGTTTCGATGTGTTTAATAAAATGTAATATTTTCTTTGATTAGTATGAATTAATTTTATTGCTTCGTTTTTAAGAAAAGTTGGAATAACTTAAAAAATTAGAAATTAGTGTCAAATGATAGGATTTTCAAGTTATTCCAACTTTTCTTGAAAATAAAGCGGTGGAATTAAATTATTCTTATCAGAGAAAATATTGCTTTCTATTACACGAATCGAAACCATCTCTTTATTTCTGCCTGAAGCTATTAGTTTTTATAAAAAATAAATTTTAAATAGATTCGGTAAAACAGGTAACTGTGTCGGTATACAGCTGACTCTTAAACAGACTAGTTTGTAAAACCTTTTTCCCATTTCCATCTTAAGTTCATTCTCTCTTTTCTTCCCGCCAAAGTCATTCTCCTAGATTCCCTCCTCCGCCTTGGGGATGGTGGTGGGGGGACCCAGTACCTGAGTTGCCTCCCTACTTATTCATTTTAAATTTAATAATTAATTACATTAAAACACGACATAGGAAACTGATTCTTTTTTGCTACATTAATTAAATAATTTTTTTCTGTCGATTTAAATCATTTAATTTATCGGTTACCGAGCTTTTTTGTTTCTTTTTATGATTTTTATATATACGCATTGACTGTGATAATTCTTGTTTTTCAAAATTTCGCGCGCTTTTGTCAAGTTTAAACTAATTAATATTAACGCTATACAAAGGAATATCTTTCTAAGAATTTCAATAAAGAGATCTTTAAACAAATTAATTATTTTTAAAATTATATTTTTATGTAAAAATGTGTCGTTTTAATGCAAAATAATGATTTTTTCTTTTTCACTAATTTCTTTTAGCATAGTAATTAACATAAAATAAATTTACGCATGCAAAATACATAATGAACATTTTTTTAAAATCATATAATTGTATGATCAAATAATTCCTTATATTTTAATATAATTTCTTCATTGTTTTTTTTTCTTTTTGTAATCACACGCCAAAATTTATAATAAATTATTTTAAATGCCTGTGAATTCGTTACAAACAAAATAGAATATACCATTTATATGACGCAAAATTCTTTCACGTGTAATATGGTTTTAAGTTTAATACATGAAATTTATCACGATCTTTTAAGGAATTAAGAGAATTAAAGGAAAAAGATTTTAAGGAATTGTCTATCAATAAATAAGTATCGATTCCAATTTTTTCTTTTATTAAAAAGCGACCACTATATACATGAAAGAATTTTGCGATCTTTCTATCGATCGCATCCGATAGATTTTGCTCTTTTATTAGCACTAAATCATTTTCATGGAATACAAAATGTTTTTTAAGTTTTTCTTAATCTCACGCTTTGTTAAGCGATGTTGCATGATATCTTGCGCCAAAGAGATTCTTTTCTCTTGAGATATTTCTTGTTTTTCTTCTGGGATTTTTAGATATTTTTCCCAAAGTCTCATCGGTTTTTCGTTTAAATGTAGCTCTAATGGCGTACTTGTCGTTGTTTCTTGATGCGTCTCGTTGATTATTTGTTGAATTAAATCAACATACTTCATCCAACTTGTATGCTTGTCAATTACAAAAATACGAAAAAAGCGACCGAATTCGCGATGCACGCGTTCTACCACGTTGTTTTGCGGGTGTCTTATAGACGAAAAGATCGGTCGAATTCCTTCGTCATTTAATTTTTTGATCCATTTATGGGATACAAATTGTTTACCGTGATCAGCTATTATAGCTTCCGGTTTACCGTATTTTTTTATGTAGTCATTGAAAATTTTCTTAATTACCGTAACCGTATTTGCGCGTTTTAACGAATACAAGACCACGTATTGAGAATAAACGTCTATTGTCGATAAAATTAATTTTACGCCCCCCTCCCCCCCCCCGTTGACGTCGGCAAAAGTCCGTAAAAATCTATCGAAAGTAAGTCATTAGGCTTTTCTACGAGTATCGGTTGAGAAAGCTCTTCGTATTTAATAGTTAAGTGCTTAGTTCTTTGACACGTATCGCAATTTTTCAAGAATAAGCGCACTTTTTCACGCATTTTATAAGCAAAGAAGTGCTTATGAATCATTTGGTAAACCTTTTTAGGCCCTACATAACCGTAAAGTTCGTGAATTTTCAACACGAGCTTTTTTAAGACAATTCCCGGTAATATAATTTTTAATTTATTAAGAGTATTTTTACAAATTAAATCGTTTTCAATTATGAAACATTTTTGTGAGCTTTCATTTGTTTTAATTTTATCAATTATTTTAAAAATGTAATTATCTTGTAATTATAAATCTTGTAAATTTTTTAAATCATTTATTAATTCTTTACTTAATTTAATTATTTTTAACGCAGCTATTATTATTTCAGTGTCATTTCTCATGCTTTCAAGGTCGATAATGCGACTTAAGTAATCGGCGACTGCGTTCTTTTTTCCTGGAGATACTCAGGGTAAATATTAAAGTCTCGGATTGCTAATATCCACCTGCGTAGTCGAGCATTATTATACTTGCTGCTACACAAAAATGCGAGTGCTTTGTGATCAGTTCTCACGATAATTTTTAAAGCTCCTCGCAAGTAAGAATCAAGTTTTTCTAGCGACCATATTATCGCTAAAAGCTCTTTTTCTGTAGTAAAATAAGAGCATTCACTACCCTTTAACGTGCGACTTATGAAGCAAATTATTTGTTCTTTGTCGTCATCGTTAAATTGCGAAAGTACGCCTGATATAGCATAATCGCTCGCGTCTGTAGTTAAGATATAAGGATACTTAGGATTTGCAAATATTAAGATTATACTTTCATCAAATAGATTCTTCATATTTATGAATGCTTGGTCGTGTTCTTCAAACTATTCATATTTTTTGTCCTTTTTTAATAAATCTATTAAAGGCTTAGCGCTTTCAGAGATATTATTTACGAATTTCCTATAAAAATTCACGAAACCGAGAAAGCTTTGCAATTCTTTAATGTTTCGCGGTTTACGAAAGTTTTTTATTGATTTTATTTTGTTTGGATCGGGCCTTAATCCTTCAGCGGATATTATATGCCCGAGGAACTCAACTTAATCGCTTATAAATTTAGATTTTTTAAAATTTAAGCGCAAGTTGTGCTCGGGTAAATGCTGGAATAGCGTTCTTAAGTGCACCAAGTGTTCGTCAAAATTTGTTAAATTTACTAGTAAATCATCAACGAATACTAGTAAAAAATCATCTAAGCTTGAAATAGCTTCATCTAGACCGCGTATTTAAGAGGTGGTCGGAACCAAATCGGTGACTTGCGGTATATATTAAGTCAGCATTTTTCGCTTTACGATAATATTTTGTATACTTTTATGGCTTAAACTATTTCAAATTATTCTTTATATACATGACTAGAGGAAATGACTATATTTTTACCATATGAATAAGTAAATTAATTATTATAAGCATTTATTATAAATATCAAACTGATTTGACGTATACCGCATGCAAAAAACTATCGTGTCGATTGTTAGGTGGCATTTTTCGCTTTATGACAATATTTTTTATATTTTTGTGGCTTTAGCTATTTTAAATTATTCTTTATATACATGACTAGAGAAAAAAAGTGCACTATTTTGGCTACTTCGGATACTCTAACTAATCATAGTGAAGGTAAACCGGAGGTACCTGAGTATATTTTTTGTTCCGCGCAATTGAGCAGCTCCGAAGCCGTGTTGGTTTCTGTTATTTATCGACCTCCTGCAATTTCCTTTTTGAGAAATGCCGATTTTTAGGATAACTTAAGAAATTTCGCCTCTGAATACTCTCACAAAGTTATAATGGGAGACCTGAATGCCGATCTCCTGCGCGAGAGCAGTGATGCCAAATTTATTAATAAATTATCGGCTGAGCTTTCGTTACAGTTGGTTCAGCACGATGCTACGCATCACACTCCATCATCTGACATGTGGATTGACCTGATTCTTGTGGACGATAATGACACAATACTTGACGCACACAACTTACCGGCAAATTTTCACAATCGGCACAATTTAATTGATGTATGTATTTCATGTAATTATATCAAGACAGATGATAAAATGATTAAGTATAGGAATTATAAAGATATCTGTCCAAACTTATTGGTACAGAGTTGGCTGGCTGTGATTGGACGCCATTTACAGTTGGTACAGTTGACCGGAATCTGCACTTGGCTGCCTCTGTGACAACCTTACGGCAGCAATACAAAATCGTGCGCCACTAAAAACACTTAAAATTGGTAAAGATAAATTTCTTTGGATAGATAAAGAGTTGTCGCAGATGTGGCACAAGAGAGACTCCACGTATCGTAGATTTAAACGAACGAAGGAGGAGCGATATCTCTCCGAATTTTCGCAACTGCGTAAAACAATAGACGAACGGACGGAACAAGCTAAAACAAATCATTATTATAATAGATTGTTCGGTGCTCTTGCTAGAGGTAATGTCTGGAAGGAGTTAAAAGACCTGGGACTCCTGTCCGGACCTCAAGTGGACTTGAATGGATTCACCCCAGATGAGCTTAATACACATTTTGCAGGGGTGTCAGTCTCGCCACACGATGATACTGCGGAACGTAAAAGGATTCTTTCTGAGTGTAGTGAAAGTGGCTTTGCTTTTAAGCCAATTAATATTAATGCTGTAATCCTTGCGATTTCGCATTTTTCATCACAGGCTTGTGGCGAGGATGGTATCCCGCAGAGCGTGATACTTAAAGCACTACCGCTTATTGGAAAGCATCTTGTGACTCTGTTCAATTCCTCTTTTGTCACCTTCCCTTGCCTTTGGTAGCGTGCACGCATTGTGCCTTTAAAGAAGTACCCTGCATTTAAAATGCCTAAGGATTTTAGGCCTATAGCAATATTATGTTTTCTTTCAAAGGTTCTCGAGAAGATTGCCCACGGCCAACTGCAAGAGTATATTATGACATACAAAATACTTGACTCTTTGCAGACTGGCTTCAGAAAGCATCATTCTACGCAGGCTGCCATACTTAAACTTACAGACAACATAAGATCAGGTCTTGACAAGAAACTTGCCACGATATTACTTCTATTTGACTTTAGTAAGGCATTTGACACGATCTCCCCCTCCAAATTGCTCGCGAGGCTTAGATCGATGGGGTTTACCAGGGCTGCACTCAAGTGGATTAGCTTCTATTTATCAGGTAGGAAACAAATGGTTCCCACACATTTAAAAGAGGATTCGGATTGGCTAACAACCAATCTAGGAGTTCCACAGGGTTCAGTGCTGGGGCCTCTGTTGTTTTGTCTTTACATTAATAACATCCGTTACACGCTCGACTTCTGTTTCGTCGACACATATTATATGCTGATGACCTCCAAATCTATACTCAGGTCTCTTATGAACATCTGAATGAAGGTATTCGTATAATGCAGAGGGCGGCCAGGGCGGTGTCGGGTCGGGTTGTCGATGCTTCTCTCACATTAAATGCAAGCAAAACTAAGGCGATCGTTTTCGGCAGTAGTCGATTTATTAATGATTTTTATGTTGGTGAGCCAAAAACTATTGAGCTTGAGGGAGGTGTCGACATATCTTTCTCCGATACCGTCACGAGCCTTGGTGTTGTGCTTGACGCTAAGTTGTCATGGGAGCCGCACATCAATATGGTGACTAAAAAATTTAATAGGATAATGTATAGTTTGCGGTTTTTTCGTCGGTACACCACTGAGGCCCTGCGTAAACAGCTCGCAGCGGCCTTGCTGTTTCCGCATCTCGA
This sequence comes from Anastatus disparis, assembly GCA_017163975.1. NCBI lineage: Eukaryota > Metazoa > Arthropoda > Insecta > Hymenoptera > Eupelmidae > Anastatus > Anastatus disparis. The sequence continues at coordinate 103,446 of JAFFSR010000365.1, read as the reverse complement.
CTACTGCTCAGTAGTTCTGCTCGATGCTTCGCAGGGGTTGAGAAGACGATTACAAAGACTACAAAATTCACGTGGGATATGTATTAGGTGCAGGGATCGGTGATCATATCTCTGCTCATAGAGCTGCGCTTGGTTGGCTGCGTACTGATTCAAGGAGACTGTATTTTATGACTGTACTTATATACAAAATCGTGCGCATAAATACTCCTGAGTATCTAGTGAGTCTCTTCACTAGATATGTACCTAGGGCAGCCACTAGAGGAGAGATTAAGGATTTTGCGGCGCCCTTCATGCGTATTGAGACTGGAAGAAATTCCTTTCAAGTTCAAGGTGCGCATGTCTGGAACTCTCTGCCTGCTGATATAAAAAATCTCCCATCAATCAGCAGGTTTAAAGCCGCTCTGAGGAGGTATCTACTCGACCTCGATTAAACAGTATTATTTTCGGACTATATCATATGTGTTAATTTATTATGTGTTGTACCTTTTATAGATTCAAGGCATGTCATTTGTATGTAATTGTATTTATTGGCGTGATTGTAGGATGTGTGTGCATATGGTGAATGATTATATTATCAGCTTGACTTGTACTGTATACTGCTGATATTTCGACTGCGCTCTTTACACGCTTGATTTTATGTAATTCTTTTGACTGATAGATATTTGAGACTGATTTTTAATTATATTATTTATACTCTTTACGTGTATTCATTCGTGTTATCTGTGATATCACTTTTATTTAATTTATTGAGGTACTATTACAGTATTATTATTTCTATTATGTTTCATGACTGTGATATCATACTGTACTATTTTAATTTTATATATGCAAGGCTATTTCAAGTATTTTATGTATTTTAGCTTAATTTGTAATTTTATTTGTAATTTTATACGCTTTTTTTGTAATTATAATACAAAATAAAACAATATCTATCTATCTAACTCGTGCAAGAATTTCATCGGGCTTTCTGTATCTAACCCTTTGAATTTAGATAAATCAATATTTATTTTACACATCGCTTTATTGGCCGGCGTACTAGTACCGTCAGGGTTCATGTGAGTGATATTCTCAATTCTAATTTCGAGTTTTTTAATGTCTTTTTCAAATTTTAGACGCGGCATCATCAACTTGCTCTAAACAATATTTTTTTAACGCGGTAAAATCGGCGTTATCGTCTAAACGTTTGATCATTCCATTTAAGGTATCTTTCAATTTATCATTTTCTTTATTCATTTTATTGTTTTTATTTTTAAGTGAATTAATTTTACTGTTTAATTTTTCAATATCATCTTGAACCTTTTTTAACGTATTAGTTAAGGAATCGAACTTTTGATCGCATCTATACGCGGATTTCTTGGGCAATACTGCTCAGTAGTTCTGCTCTATGCTTTTATCTACGGTTTCATTTAAATCGATTACCTTTTTCTCTAGAGCATCTTGGCGTTCGTTTAAGGTTTTAAATTTCTCAGAAACCGTCGCTTTCCACTCTAGATGCTTTTTATTGTCCTCAGATATACTATCATCTCGCAAAGACGTTTGAATGTCTTGGTAACGTGCACGAATAATTTTCTTTGCGCGCGACATCATGAAAGCGTTTTTTTTCCACTATATTAATTTATTTTAATTTTTATGGTATCGTTTTATTTAAGATCTGAGCTTTTCTTTTTAATTAAAAAAAAATTTTTCAATTTTTATTTTATGCTATAAGTTAATTTAAAGTTAATTTTGCTGATTGAGCAGTTAATTAGTTTAATTTATTATCAAGCTCTTCATTTTTTTTTATAAGTGGCAAAGTTTATAATCGCGACACTCGTAAAAATGCCTAAACAAACAGAAATATTTTCTTTCTTATTCACCAGACATCTTACGGCCAGAGGCGTATTAAGCTCGTACACCGCCCTACGCCAAAAATAATGTGCCGCCCCTTTAAGGAGATCGAAATTCGAAAAAAGTTGTTTTTATAATTAAATTTTTCAATATAATTTTTTACTACTTTTCAAGACAATATTTCGTATTTATTTATACTTTAATAACATGATAATAACTAAATAAAACAAAATATACGATTGTTTAATTATATTAAGTGAATGACTATACGAAAAATATATAATGTTATTTCTAAAAATTTTAATTTTTTAAAATTTCCCGCGTTTTTGATGTTGATCATAAATACGAATTACATTTCAGCGCTTGCGCGTTAGTTACGCTAGATGGCAACTGCTATAAAAAAAACCTACCGAGTTTAATACATTAAGTATTTTTGTTTACATTTTATACAAATGGCAATTCTGTTTATTTTATGTTGACGTTTAAAAAGTGCAAATATTTTATTAGTCTTATATTTTAATAGTATTTTAAATTCATTATTCCTTAACTTATATACTAAGTTAAGACTTGCATTTTTTCCATGTAGTAGATATCTTTATATTATTTTATTTTAATAAGAAAACATCGGTAGTAAGTATGCGATTTATAGTTTCACTGAAAAAATTATAGTTATTGAGCTTATTTAAGTTTGTGTTTAAAAATATAGATAATTATGAGTCATCGAGATAGATTAAGTGGTTCCCAGTATAAAAAGCTTGCAAAAGAAAGGCTAGAAAAACAAGAAAAAGTCATTGCTTCAATCCCAAAATTAAATAATTTCTTTTCTAAATGCGTCAAAGAGGTATCTAACCCTAAAAACGAAAGCAATGCGATAGATAGTTTAGAATCATCATCATACGATGGTAATTAAATTTTTTCATATCTTTGATTATTACATGTATAATAAAAAATATTTATATATACATATAAATAAATCGTATATATTTACGTTTATTTTTATATTCTAAGAATCGACGTGTTCATTTTCGTAGCTATAGAAAAATAAAAAAAATAAAACTTGTGTATTTAAAAATCATACGATAGTTTACTAAATAAGAATTCAAGATTAAATTTTCAATGAAATACTATTTTATATTTTTAATATTGAAAACTTTTATACGTATAAAATACTTATAATTATGAAAAAATAATTCTATTAATGAACTTTAAATTCAGATATAAGCTATATTTTAAAATTATATAATAACTATATAATTAATTTGACTATAGAAACTACTATACTACGGACATTTTTTTAAATGTGTTTAGGTAAATCATCAAATGAACAAGCATGTGGATTAAATTCTATGAATGATGAAAATAAAAAAAACAAGCAATGAATTATTAGAAATTAAACAAATAAACGATGACCCTGCTTTATGGAAAGCGAACGAAGAGCTTATTGAATATGTATTAAAAAAAGGCTTCAATCAAAATATAAAAGAAGATTATTCATCTTCAAAATTATCTATATATAAAAGAGATAGATGCTTAAGTAAATCGATTTTTTATCGTCAGCTTGCTAATGGTGAGAAACAAATTCGTTCATGGTTAATATATTCCGAAAGTGCAAATGCTTTATTTTGCGGGCCATGCAAATTATTTAATTCATCTATTAATGATTCTTTAGCAATGGGCTACAATGATTGGAGTAATGTCCATCAAAGAATAAGAGAACATGAAGGATCTATAAATCATAAAAATGCCGTCATGATCTATTTAGAAAAATGTAAGAATATTAAAAGCATTAATAATACATTAATAAGCCAAACAAAAAATGAGATTGAATATTGGCGAAACGTTTTGAAACGTGTAGTTGCCGCTACAAGGGCGTTAGTATCTCGCGGTTTACCTTTAAGAGGACACGAAGAACGCTTTGGTTCTGTTCGAAACGGCAACTATATGATGGCTTTAGAACTCATAGCTGAATTCGATCCTTTTTTTGCAGAGCATATTAAAAAATATAATAATTGTGGTACAGGTCATGTGTCTTATTTATCTCCATCAATATGCAATGAATTTATACAACTAATGGGTGAAAAGCTTTTACAAACAATAATAAACGAAATTAAATCTTCAAAGTACTACTCTATTAGTGCTGATTCAACTCCTGATATATCACATATTGATCAGCTAACATTTATTATTCGTTATGTGAAAAAAACAGGTACACCTTGTGAAAGGTTCATTAAATTTTTACCTAATTCAGGGCACAAAGCTGAAGAATTGACAAATTCTATAATAAATTTATTAAGTGAATTAGATTTAGAAATTAAAAACTGTCGCGGCCAATCCTATGATAATGCGAGCAACATGTCTGGGATCTATTCAGGAGTACAAACGCGAATTAAAGAGATAAATCCTTTAGCCGAATATATACCGTGCTCAGCGCATTCACTAAATTTAGTTGGCATCTGTGCTGCTGAAAGCTGTCTCGATTCCGTTAACTTTTTTTCTAATTTACAAAAATTATATAATTTTTTTTCAGCTTCAACGAAAAGATGGGCTCGTCTTGTAAACGTATTAGAAAAAAAGAATGTTGTAAAAAGTTTGTCGGACACGCGATGGTCAACTCGAGCTGATGCGAGTAAAAGTTTAAATAAATCATATTCCGAACATTTATTTGTTTTGAAAGAAATATCAGAAGACGCAACCGAAAAGCCTACGACTCGTGCTGAAGCTTTAGGTCTTTGGAAATATTTTTGTTCGCTAGAAACTTGTTTAATATCTACATTTTGGAATGATATCTTAGGTAGATTCAATGCTGTAAGCTCAGCTTTGCAATCAGCGTCAGCTACATTATCTTGTGTAGTTGAACTTTACGAGTCGTTAGAGCAGTTTATATCTAGCTTGCGTCGTATAGAAGTTTTTCAAAACTATGAAATCGAAGCGAAAAACAAATGTGGATTTGAAAATTATAAATTTGATACGTCTAGAAAACGTAAACGAAAAATTTTTGCTGACGAAATCAATAATACTGAAGAATCAATAAATGATGGTAGCCAAAATATGTGCATAAATGTTTATTACGTGATATTGGACAATTTACAAACGCAATTAAAAAAGAGAAAGGAAGCATATGTTACATTGAATGATAGGTTCGGATTTTTAATGAATTTAGATCGTTTATATTATGCAGAAATAAAGCTGAAATCAAATAATTTAATTAAAATTTATGAAAATGATCTGGATGAAAGCTTTATTGTTGAATGTCAACATTTTGGAACTTATTTAAAATCCTTAAAATTGGAGAAATTGTCTGCAGTTAAGATAATGGATATTATTTGTTCAAATAATTTTGAAATTATATATCCTAATGTGCATATAGCAATGCAAATATTTCTATGTATGATGGTTTCAAATTGTACAGGAGAAAGATCTTTTTCTCTTTTACGTAGAGTTAAAAATTATTTGCGTTCTTCGTTAAGACAAGAAAGGTTAAATTTTCTTGCATTACTATGCATAGAGGCAGAACTAACAATGACATTAGATTTTGACTCTCTTATCGATGAGTTTGCTGAAAAAAAAACTCGAAAAGTTATGTTGTAATTGATTTTTTTTTAGTAAAAAATAATGTTCATTTTTTCTTTTTTTTATAAAAACTATTGTTATTAATTTATGTTTATGTAAATAAATAATGTGTTTTTCCATTCATGATAATAAATAATTGTAATAAATTTCTGATATATTAAATGTTTTATAAATTATTATTAATTAATTTAAATAATTAATCAATAATTTGTTATTGATAAAAAAAATTCTGTTGAGTAAAATAAACAAACTATAAAATTTGAAAAATTGCCGCCCTTGAAAAGCTGCCGCCCTACGCCATGGCGTAGTTGGCGTAGGCCATAATACGCCTCTGCTTACGGCTTCGCATAAGGCTTTATTGGTATTTTTTAAATTCTCGATTTTTCGCGCTTCTTTATCCGCGGTATGATCAATTTAATATTTTGTTCGCGTAAAAATTCTACGTTATCAGTTAATACAGACACCGTATCCCAACGATCGGCATCAAGGCCTTCAACGCGTCTGATCCGTGCAAATAGCTCGGCAATTTGCGACTGCACGAAACTATCTATCGCGAAGTCTTGTATCATTTTAATTACTATTGTAATAAAACGTATGTATTTTTTGCGTTTAAATTTTACGTAAATAATCCTGGCAGGATCGCCAGTTGTAACATACCCAAGTGGGTAATAGTTACTTAAAAAAAAAAAAAAAAAATGATGGTCCAAATTCCATGCTGGATTAATTATTGTGTAATATAAATGCGATGCTAATCTTACGTAGATTTTTAATTTTGCATATGCGATTTGTATATTTTTCTTAAATGTATTTAATAAACTACGCAAGCTCCATTCGGGCAGTGACCGAATTGGAGGGTAACTATTAAATACTCTACTAACAAACTACAAAAAGCTCCGCTCGGGCAGTAGGCCGGATTAGAGTGTAGCTGCTAGATCCCTTTTTAACAAACTACACAAGCTTCGTTCGGGCAATAGGCTAGATTGGACGGTAACTGTTAAATATTTCATTGGTGAAACGCCAGCTTGTTTATAAAGCTGGACGTTTTCTTTGTTAGTATATAAAATTTTAGTATATTTATTATTAGAATTAATAAAAGAAAATATATATAAATTATATTTAATGTTTATTTATTTTGAATAAATATATATATATATATAATTACAAAAAAAACTCTACGGTGAGAGAAAAAGAAAAGCTCTTTAAAAACACAAGCTCCATGAAATTTATTTTCTTTTAATTGATGGTTCTTGATATTAACCCGGGGGGTCAAGGTTGTATGGACTATACAGTCTGTACCAAAAGTGATCAAAATTTAAAAAAACTTAATTTAAACGATTTTAGAACCCATATATTGAATATAAAGTTCTTTTTCACACAAAAAAACAGTCAAAATTACATTTAAAATACTTTTTAAAGTTTCCTATGGATTTTTTATATAAATTTTTTCTTATAACGTAAATAATTGCTAGACTACTTTTGGATGCGACTATACAAATTTCAAACTGTACAAAAAAATAAACCGTAATTTTATAAAACATTTATACTTGAATATAATTTATGTATATTATAGAGCAATATATTAAAAAATTTTTTAAGTCAATTTCAATCATAAAATCCTTCTAAATATCAAATAATTAAATAAATAAGCAGTTGAAAATAAGTACGTAGATCGTGGCAACTTCGCATTCGCGTTTAGAACGTTGACAGCAGTGCACACATATTCGTTACTGCGATGCACGCGTTAATTTATGCTGTTTGTCACTCTTATTCGGCTAAGAGTTATTCAGTGAGTTTATTATTGTTGTAAAGAAATTGCTGTTTTACAGCAAAAAAGATATTCGTGGAAAGGAAAATGTGTATCAGAAGCGGTGTATAAACAAAGACTTTTTCAAAGCAAACTTGGTAAAAAAAGGAAACTTCAAGAAACAACACCGTCAGAAGAAAGTTCGGAATGTGTTACAGGTAAACTTAATTACAAAAATAAATATAATTACTATATATTAACAATTGATTGAACTATTTATATTTCTAAAGAAAGCATTTATTCTATATAAATTTGAATTAATTAGTAATAATATATTGTTAATTTTGTCAGATGAGTTATTTACATATAAGAAAACAAACCTCTAAATTATTTGTAAATAAAATGAAAATTCAATTTAAAGTAGTATTGTATTTTAACATTTACTGTTTATTAAAAACTATAGTATTACAAAAGTCTTATCTTATAATTATAATCGTATACCATTTGTACAAAAGATACCGATGAAATCAGCTATGGTCAATCAGGAGATGGAAGACGCACTGTAGAATTATATCTTCTTGGTCGTCAAATGTGGTGCACATCTTGCAAGGAATGCCTGTCACTGGAGAATATTGAAAATGAATCTAAAAGAGGGCTTGGCTCAATTTTATTAATAAGATGTCACAAGTGTTTATTGTTAAATACAATCCTGGCATGTCAAGAACTGATACTAGATTTAATGTAAATACAAAACTTGTAATAGGTAAGATCATAGGAAAAGACTAATAATAGGATAAAAAATAATTTATTAAACTTATTTAATTTATTTTTAGGATTGATGCACAGTAGAGTCGGATTTAATAATTTGAATAAGCTGCTGTCTTGTTTAAATATTCCAGAAATAAGTTTTAAAACCTACAAAAGGTATGAAAGTGGGACAATCAGTTGAAAAAGTAGCAAGAAAAAGTTGCAAGGAGGCTGCTGAATTGGAAAGAAAGCTAACCCTAGAGAATGAGACAAAGATTCAAGAAACCTTGTAATAAGTATATTATATCATTTTGTGATATACTTAAAATGGATTTTGTTGGTGCTAAGGTTTAACTTTTGTAAGTAATTGAATTATTTGAAAATGACATGGTGTAATATGTTTTGTATAGTTACACTAAACAGTCAATCGATTAGATTGTGGACTTCATACATTGTTTCAAATAATATTTTTGGTACTTATAAATATTTAGATAATTGATTATTTTGTTATCCGCAGAAAATATATAGTATCTTAATTGTATTCATCAGTAACAATGTTTTTAAAACAAATATTTCAAAGAAACTTTTTCTTCGAAGCAACAATCTAGTCAATGTATTTGTTTATTCTTTATAAAATTGTAATCATTTCATTTTAAATTAGGATTTTTAATTAGGAAAAATTTAAATTGATTCATTTTAAGTTTTTGATTTTTAGATCATTCATAATTGTGTATTTTATATTAACTTTTTTAAATTTTAATGTATATATTTATAAGGATTCAATTGTAGATATTATTTTACTATACATAATTATAGAAATAATTAGATTAAAAATTCATTTTAAGTTTTTGATTCTTAGATCTATAAGTATTCAATTGTAGGTATTTTACTATACATTATTATAGAAATAATTAGATTAAAAATTCATTTTCAGTTTTTAATTCTTATATCATTCGTAATTGTATTTTTTATGATAGCTTTTTTATATTTTTATATGTATATTTATAAGAATTAAATTTTATTTTTTAATCAGCTGTATTTTGGTGTTTTGATCAAAATATATAAAAAAAATACAAGTTTGTCAAAATACATGAAACATTTTTAAGATTAAAATATATTGTAACGTACTAAAACACCAAAATAATTATATTATGAAATAAATTGTGTAATAAAAAGATTTTTATAAACTTATTCTTGTTTCTTTTATTTAATAGACCAGATAGAATGAAACTATCTTTTCAAGCCCCTGAGATAAACGCTTCAGAGGTGTCTGTTTCAACAACGTTCAATGATGTCGTCCGTGTCATGGCTTCCTATGACATGGGGTGGAGCAAGAGAGGTACTGGTAGAGACTACGACAGTCTTAATGGTTTTGGTTTTCTCGTTGGCGTTTTTAGTCAACAAATTCTAGAATACTCAACCTGCAATAGAAAATGCAAAAGTTGTAATATGGGACAAACTCCCTCTGATCACGATTGTCGGCTCAACTTTTGGGGCTTAGCCAAAGCTATGAAGGGTCATGTCGCTAATGAATCAGTAAATGAAAGTTCGATTTTACAATCTAAGAACGTAGAAATAGGAGTCCTGATTGGTGATGACGATAGCTCAGCCATTTCGGTTTGCCGTGCAGGAGCTTTACATCCGATAGGCAAATTATCTGATGTAAACCATTTTTTTAAAGCAGTAAAGAAAAAATTGTTTATCATTGCAAAAAATTACAAAAAATTGACAAAAGATTCAATATCTTATTTACATAGATGTTTCACCTATGCTATGGCTCAAAATAGAGGTAATAGTAAAGCAATGGCAAACGCAATCAGATGTATTCCTTATCACGCTTTAAATACGCACGAGAAATGCGGAGATTGGTGCGGATATGTTCAAGATTAAGAGAATTATGATCATAAAATTGTTCCTGGAAGGTTTACATATGAAAAATTGTTTAAAGACTTAAACATTATTTTCGAAAAATTAGCTGCCAATGCGGAAAAGTTTTCAGCTGGAGTATCAAGTAATATAAACGAAAGTTTAAATGAAAGCATGGCAAGTAAAGCACCAAAATCTAAATGCCTAAGTTTGAGCGCATCGGTAGATTTTAGATATTCATGTGTTGTAGCTCAAAAAAATTTAGGTGAAACGTATACTCAGAAAGTTTCAAAACAATTTACTTTATCACCTGGAAGACATCACACTTGATCTATTAGGCGGTGCCAACGCGTTAAACAATATCGCGATAAACTAATAAATTCTTGCAAGTTCAAAAAGAGGCGTATGGAACTTAAAAAACAACGACAAGCTTTGCGTTACCAAATAGAAGCGAGAGAAGGAGTGACGTATAAAAGTAATTGTACATTACTCAACGAATCAGCTGTTCAGCAAGATGAAATACTGAGTGATGATGAAGGGACATTAAACGAAAGGATTCCAATCGTTTATTTTGATTTGGATACGTCGGGGTTACAGACAACTTCCGAAATATTACAAATAGCAGCCAAGTGCGGCTAATCAACTTTTGATATTTACGTAACTCCAGCTAAAGATATTTCTGCTTCAGCTAGTGCAGTAAACGGTTTAAAAAAAATCAGGCCGAATTGTTTTTATATGGGAAAAAAGATGAATCTGTGTATCTCAGAATTGCCATTTCAAAATTATTAGAATGGTTAGCAGCTTTTGGAAAGAAAGTGTTTATCGCAACACATTATTTAAATTTTGATTATCCTCGTTCATTTGATGCAATAACTTACTGCAATTTGATCGATGATTTTTCAAATTTGATTCATGGCTTTATTGATACCTTAAGTGTTATCCATCGTCATACTGAACGGAAAGGAAATGTAAATGTCCTATAACTGGACTTGCTGAATGGCTTTTCCTGTAATAATGCTCATAACGCTATAAAGGATGTATTAATTTTGGAAAATATTATTAAAAGATTTGAAATTAAATATGAAAACTTAACCAAAGCTTCTCATAATTACACTGAGAGCACTGAAAAATGGATCTTGGATAATCAAATTAAGATGAAACTTTCATATTTGATTTCTTTAAAAACAGTTGTTAGTCTTGATATACGCAAAAAAATGGCAAAAGCATCTATTAGTACTGAAGATTTAAAAAATACGTATGCAGTATTTGGGACTGCTGGAATTACTAGTCTCCTTAGCAAATTAGAAAATAATAAGGCTTTAGTAACTGCGAATAAATCTACTATAATAAAAATTATACAGTGGATAGAAAAGCTTTAAAAGTATTATTTATTGTAAAAAATTTTTTATTTTTATGTTATAACTCTTTTCACTATATTATTAACTGTTAGTAATTATTCAACAGATTTTTTATTTTAAGAAATCACTTCTAAAAATATATTTTATAAAAAAGTCTAGATGCTAAAAATATTTAATTTAAATGAACATTTCGTTAAAATTTTATTTAAAATGTTTAATAATGTATTTATATGAAATAAATATGTCAAGTATAGCTTTACATATAATTGATTCGATTTTAGCTGCTTTATGTATATTACACTGTATCGTTACAGTATTATACGGCATATAATGCGACGTTGCTATATCTTAACAGTTGCGATTCCGAAAATCTAAAATTTTCTTCTGATTTTTGCTATAACTCTAATACTAGCTCGCAAACGCAATTCACTTTTATTGCAATCGATTATATAGATTTAATTTTATCTGTACACGAATTTTCAAAAGAATGTCACTATTTTTTCATTGTCATTTTTTCAATCCATCCGACAAACTTACCTATATTTAGCAAATCTCCATAAGAACCAACGTTAATTTTAAACTACTATATCTTAAAAACTAGCTCGTAAATCGTATTCAAATTTTGCATATTCATTTATAGTGGCATTATTAACTTACTTACAAAACTTCATCAAGATGACATTATTTTTACATATAGCCAATACAACCTTAAGCCTAAGGCGTTTGTATGTTTCCAAAGTCAATAGAGCTCAATTTATACTTCTTTTTTAATTAAAATCTTAGATAACAAAGGGCGATAAGCTTAGACGCTTAAATGTCCCAATCGTTATTGGTTTTAAAAAATCAAATTTTATTTTTAATTTTGGCTTTTAGAAACAACGGGCGTTAAACCTAAACGCTTGTATGTCCCAATGTGTTACCCGTCAGAGTTGATTCAAGAATAAGGCATAAGAGCCAAGCTCGCATTTATATACGCGCCGAGCCTCTCTCCATCTCTCTTACAATGGTGCGGAGCTTTTAAAGTTGCGCGCGCTTACGGGCTTTACAAAGTTTTAGAGTTTTATTTCTCCGTCTCACTCGCTCTTATATGCTTAAATATTAAGACATAGTAAGCGCGCTATGAGGTTGCCTTGCGCTCTGTGAGCCAGCTGCGTGTTGACCTTTAGACAACCTTTTATATAGGTCACGCGCTTACTATGCCTTAACGAGCTCAATATAACTAAAAAAGAACTACTAATTAAATAAAATAAATAAAACTAAAATACGATTTAAATTAACAAAATACAAACTGATCTATATTTTTTAAAAGAAAATAAATAATTTGAAAATACTAAAAATAATCAATAAAAATGCAAATAACTAAATAAAAAATAAAATTTTAAATAATAAAATAATAATGGTACAAAAGTTAATAATATAACAATCAATAATGAAAAATAAGAAAAATAATTAATAAATTATAACAATTAATAATAAAGAAAATAAGAAAAAGAAAAAAAAAAAGAAAAATAGGGCATTTTGGGGCGTTAGAAGATGTTTAGCGGGCTCTCGCCTCCCGGCTTCCGTATGCCGTCACGTTTTTGGTGTCATCTCAATATTTTGCATCTAGTGGATGTAAGTGCATCTGGTGCATAATAGCGCATTTGGTGCATAAAAGTGCATCTGGTGCATGGAAGTGCATCTGGTGCATAAAAGAGTATCTGGTATATAAAAGTGCACTTATATATCTGGGCCTCATATATGTTTGGGCCTTATATTTCTTGCCTCATTTTTCTTGAGCCTTATATTTTTATGACTCATTTTTGTTAGGACTTATTTTCGATTCTTATTATTGACTTACAGATTAACTGATTCACTGACATACTGACACACTGACATAAAAATGCACTGTTCCACAGATACAGACATACATAGGCATACCAACACATTGACACACTCATAGACATAAGCGGTTGAATTCTAATATTAAGTTGTTTAACCGCCTCCTATCCACCTTTTGGTGTCACCCTTTTTAATAATAACTTTCTAATTAAATGTTATTTTTTGGGGCCTTATATTTTTGGCCTTTATATTGTTGATCTAATATTTTTTTAATAATGATGATTATGAAGGTGATAACCATGACGATAATAATAATAAAGAAAATTTTGCTTAAGAGACTATAAAATAATTTATTAATATAAACTTTGAAAATCTTTATATATTAAGTAACTTCGTCGTCTCCCGTCTATAGTTTTCCTTTTGGTGTAACTTTTTTTTTCTCTGGCACATATCTTTTGCGACTTTTGCAATTATATTTACACACACACACATATATACATACACGTACTCTCATACACATACACTTATAGAAATATACACATACACTCATACAAATACACACATACATACACACATATGGTTTGTAAGGGTGGTTTTTATTTGGGAGATTATAAATATTTAATTAAATACGAAATAATAGTTGGCTTATAATTCCCAAATTCTGAGATTTACCAGCCTACAAAAATAATAATAGTATAACAAGGGAATTAAATACTCTACCTTTAATATTCTAACCAATTATAAGATCACTTCAATAAATAAATTAATAAACTTCTTATTACAGGGAGTAAGATTCACTAAATAAACTTTAAGTAATTTAATTAAAAGAGGTTAAGTTAAGCCATAGACAAATTCTTTAAATAAAATGAAAAGAAACTATTGAATTCAATTAAAATACACTTAGTTATAGAAAAGAAAATTAGTAGTTTAAAATATTAAGAAATAATAATAATTTGAATCTATTTAATATTATAAAAATTGAACAAAGAATGCAACACGTGCTCAATATATATTTTAGGTTATGTGAGGGTGGGGGCTCGAACAGCAGTGCGTATCCCAGATTACGCAATCTTTCCGTTGATGGCGCTAGTGTCGAATATCCTCTTATTATTTCTCTCTCTGACCTTCAATAGGCGTTTCATAAAAGTGAGGTCAAATACTTCGTAATAATTTATTATATAGGTTTCCTATGTATCCAGAAATTCAATGACTTTTAATTTTAATGATTCTATATTTTAATTATTTAACTTATTTATCTTTACAAATTTAATCAAAGAAAATTTTATAAATCAAGGAACAGTTATATAAGAAAAATAGTTTTCAAAGAATTTATTAAATAAACTATCACTTATTAATTTCTCACAAAGTTAGAATTTATACCAAATAAAAGAAATTTTTAGTCACTTTAGAATTTTAGCAATTTATTGATAATAAATTGAGAAATTTATAAATTCAATAAAACATAAAAATTAAGTGAAAGAGAACTTAAAAAAAAAAAAAAGTTTCTAGAATTAATTATTATTTTTTTAAATTATAAATAATTGAAATTTCTCTTTGATAAAATATAATTTAATAGAAGAAAATAACTTTTATTTATAGAAAAAAAATCACTTGTTAAATCACCAAATTTATTTTTACACTACGATTTTTAGGGTATAAATACGAAAGAAAGTTCATCAATTAATTTTCACTGTTCACTTTAATAACAATTTTTATTTCACTATTTAAAAATCAAAGAAAAACAACTTAATTTTTTGCTATACTATAATTATAATCGTAATTTATTTTAGGTTAGGGAACCACGTGGCTATATCTATAGCCCGCCGTGGTTTTTCCGCTGAAATTTCCAGTAAATCCAACGAAAAAAAAACTAATTGAATTTTCTGATTTATTATTCATCAGATAATAGTAGCAAATCAAATTAAATTATACGCTACTATTCTATTCACTTATTTCGACGCGAGAGAGAGAGAATTTGTGTCTTCACTTTCGCGCACTATTTGTCTCTTTTATCGCAATTTTCCACCAAAAAAAAAAAATAATACTATAATAGTACAAATTATACCTTTTTCTGCTCGTTGCTATGGTATACCTCAGCCATCATTCAATACTATCTCAATTAAAAGAAGCAACAGCAAAACCCAGAAAATCCACACAGGTTGTCTCCTAAAAATGGCTGGCAATCGGTGCTATATGCCATTGGTATAATGGCCGTCTTTGGCGATTGGTATAGATCCCCACGCGAAACCGATTTTTATTTAATAATAAAAAAAAACTTAACAACAATCTTTACTCTTTAACAATCACAAAGAAAATAAAACAACTCAACAGTAATAATCAAACAACAAGAAAACTTTAATAAAAAAACAACAGAAAATTTAACTTTGGAAAAAAATGGCAAAAGGCAACTATGCGACAAGGCTAACGAAATGATAATGAGGCACGAGGAAGAAGGAAGTGAACGCAGAGCGTCGGTTACTTCTCCTACTCTATTGCTCTCTTTATTACTCTTATTACGCTACTTCTATTATCTCTGTCTATTTCGCGACTCACTAATCAAGTAAAGTTCTTTTCATCACCTTATCCTGGTGTAGTTTGCTACTCGCTAGTCAATTTACATGTTATTTCCTGTTACTAGTGTAGTATTTTTACACTTTACCTGTTACGCCATCTGCGCGCTTAATTTGATTACAATTCATTTTATTTTTTCTATGAATAACTAATTAATTTTCTCATTACAATAAAAAGTTTAATTTTTATCAAATAATATACACAAGCATTAATTAATAATGCCAACAATAGTTTCTAACTATTCGTTATTTTAGATTCGCTTAAATCTTTATTCTATTAATTATTTTTATTTTTAATTATTTCGTACAGTTACAATGTCAATTTATTTATTTGTACTGTGACGCCATCTATAAAAATATACAAGAACATATTTACGACAAGCAAACAGAAGTTATTATTTAAATTATGTTTAAATATCGTTAGTCTTTGCGCGCCCCATATAATATGACTCATTACAATTTCTATCAAATAATCTTTCATCTCTTTTTATCATAATCAAGTTTTTTATACATGCGCTATCTATTACCATATGCGTCTATCCTACTTTATCGACTTTAATTATTACATCAGTCTATTTCTATCTCTCTTTCTCTCTCTTTCTACTTTTTAACTAACTCTATGCGAGCGCCACAATAGCATTTTTGCGCGAGCACGTGTTTATATTTTGTGCCGTCGGCGCCGCTTCGCCACCTTCTGGACGTTTAATCGTGAGAATCGTCTGCTCGGGGCTCTCTGTGTGACTTATGAGTGTATATGTGCATGGTTGTTTCTTCGTTAGTGCCGTTAGCCGGCAGTCCAACGTACATGGCTACTTGGCAATAGGTTATGTGATCAGCTGTGTACATTCAGGACTCAGCACCGAAAACAAGAATACAACAGAATTATTTCTCTGTTGGTTTCTTACGGTGGCCTTGGTTGTTGCCACGAGTGTGGTGATTATTATTTTATGAATTCACACGCTTGGGGAATAATGTATGACTTTTTATTTAACAGGTTTTTAACAGATAATTATTTTAAATAAATAAAACAAAAAAATTATTGTGGCGTGAAAATACCACGTCACAGGTTTATGACAAAATTTTATTATAATTAGAGCCTAGACTTCACTAGCTTCTAGGCAGAAAGAAAAATTTTTTTGTTAAATAATATTATTATTATATTAAAGTAAAACATTAAGACTTTTTTTACCGCACATACCTTTTGCGACTTTTTCATTTATATGTATATACACATATACACATATATACTTATACGTACTCTCATACACATACACATAACATATGGTTTATGACATAATTTTATTATAATTAGAGCCTAGACGCGACTAGTTTCTGGACATAAGAAAAAAATTCTTTGTTAACTAACATTAACTTTACTCCTTTACTACTATTATAGTCCAGTCAAATTAGTTCATTTTAATCGATTTTTTTGCAAAACGTGCGACAGGCCGGTTTTTTGCAGAAATATATTGTAGATAATATGTATAATAAGAATATCGATGTGCGCCATCTCAAAAAGTTGTGGAAAAATGTTTATAAACAAATTAAGACAGAAAAATCGACTTTGTTTTCTTTTTTTCTCTGTAACTGCGCTGCCATTGACTCTAGAAGAAAATTTTTTCAACAAAAGTTGTTCAGAATTAAATTTTCTTCAAGATCGTAGGTGTGCAATTTTCTAAAATTTTCAAATTTTCTCGGAAAATGAAGTTTTCCGAGAAAATGTGTAATTTTTCAAATTAAAGTTGAAGACAGATATTTTATTCAAAATCCGATGAAACTTTGGGAAAAGAAAGATTTTCTATTGTCTTTAATCCTCCTCCAAGCCGATCTGTTCCGGCCCATAAGAAGAGCAACAATTAATTTGTCTATTAAAAAAAAGTCAGAAATTCAAATTAATGCCAAGTCAACAATAATTATTGCAAATATGTCAAACTTCTTGAGCATGTAATGGTAGGATACCTTTATCATAAACGATTATAAAAATTTCAATTTTTTATTTTTTTGCACTATTTTTTAGCGTATTTTCGATTTTACAATTTTAATTCTTATAAATAAATTCATATATTTCAGCCGATTTTTAAAATACTAGCTACATTCATGCGCGCGAAGCGCGCAACAAATTTATACTCCAGGGTCAACTATGGATATAATAACATCTATAAACATGATAAGTAATTTTAATAAACGAAATTATTTTAGTAGCAATTTTATTGTTTTTAAAAAAATGATGAGTGGTCATCTATCAAAAATTAATTTTAAATAAAAACTAAAATTATGAACCTTAACGGCAGGCCGGAGTAGAACCTGATACCGACCGAGTAACAATTGAGTTGATTGTTATTTACTCAAGTAATCGGTGTATCTTCAAAATAAAGGTTGATCGCAATAGATATTATTATTATGAATATCTATGCACAAGAAAAAAAAAATCTACTGATTTGTTTTTGAGAAAAGTAAGGAACGCCGAAGTAAAAGATTATGTTTATAATATTTTCGCGTTCCTTACTTTTCTCAAAAACAAAGCGATAGATTTTTTTTTTCTTGTGCATAAATATTTGTAATAATAATATCTATTGCGCTTAACCTTCAATTTGCAGATACACCGATTAATACTTGAGTAAATAACAAAAATGCCAATTAGACCAGGACAGCGAATCCGGCCTGCTCTTAAAATCAAACAGTACGAAGTGCCTTTAATATGTCATCAAAAAATAAAAAAATTAAATTAAAAGACATTTTTAATATAATTTTTTACATACATAATTTTCAATATTTATATTAGTTTTTTGGCATGTAGGATATAAGATCAAACTCTAGATACCGCAGCATACAACTGACCATGATCAAAAACTTCTCTTCATCAATCAATAATTATATTATTCTTTTGAACAGCTAACAACAGCTAAAATTTTTTTTAAGCAACTGAATAAACTAATAGCAGTATCTGTTTCAATTTTTCTTTATTTACAACATATAAGTGATTTGAAACATAATAGGGACAAATCTGCGTTGGTTACACACTGTAAAAATTCTAGCCATAGCTTTGATACAAACATAGGAACCTCAAACATATTAGACATTGAATGCAACTATCAAAAAAGATTGCTATCAGAAATGATACATATTAAAAAATATGAAAATTGCAATAATACACGACACTCAAAAATTAAACAACGTATATAATAAATACATAGTTGAATTATTAAAAAGAAATTAATTTTTTTGATAAAACGGTTTCAAGAATAAATTATTTACAATAAAACGCAATAATTGTTAAATTAGATTAAATATAATTAAATCAAATTCATTCATGTGAGTCAAAATCTTGAATCAAATACCAAGTACATAAAAGAAAACACTTGCTAGTCACTTTGTACATACGTAACTCACCTAAATTACCTATGTTAAAGATTTGTATAACCAAAGAAGATAGACGCTTATAGAAGGATTCTTCTGGGTTACATTTTTCGTCCGAAAGCCTGGGTAACACTTCAACATTGTTTGTATATCTATACATATGAAAAATGTGCCATATATATGATTTATATAGATATAAAAATACATGGGATTTGATGGCGTCCCCAAGTAGCTGGGTAACAGACCCTGGTAGAAAATTAAGGATAAGATATGCTCAGATAACTAACTGTTGGCTATATCTCGTCGCTACGCAGTCGCGATAAGTGACCGATAAATACACGATAATATATTAAAGATTACAGAGTTGATATAAAATATAATCGCTAAAATAATTAAAATTTTTTTCTTCTGATTCGAAATAAATTATAAATATTATAATATTCATTATTACAATTCATATGAGTTGTAAATAATTTTGCAATTAAAATCGTTTATAGAAAGCGAATCTGTATATATACATGCTGCCCGCGATGGCGCCTATTTGTACAATCGTAAAATATATCCTATAGTTGTGAATACTGAACGTTAGCTGCGCGCGCATCACTCGACGCTTCGTCTTCTATAAGCATCTATCTTCATCACTATATGTGCAGGTTAGATTGACTTGACTTAACTTTAAAATTATTAAAGATGCATATACTGTTATTGTAATAGTGTCAACATTTTCTGTTCTTTATTGTATAACTTAAATTTATTTGCGAACATATACAGTATGATTATGAATAAAATATCCATGTAAAATCAGTGAGTGCGAAGTGCGAGTGAGCGAGTGCATATGTAAACTTAGTGTGAGAGAATACACTGTAAAAGAAAATGGCGAGAAATCACGTCGTTGGTCGACGATTTCAATGCGACCATGCACCGTCGATGTTATTTAACATTGTTGAAGCGCAAAATCTAACTGATTTAATCTAAAAATCTTGTGTTCAGTTTACGTGAAATCACGCAAAGCACGTTAAAATATCGCCGTTGAACGAAGTTAAATAACCTCGACGGTGCATGGTCGCATTGAAATCGTCGACCAACAACGTGATTTTCTGCTATTTTTTTTACAGTGTAAGACTGTCCGTTTAGGAACTGAAAAGGAAACAAGGAGTGAACAGCCTTTCTCTTTCTCACTAACTGTGTTCCCATATGCGTGCTCACTCACACTTTGTAATGTGCTGTTTATGAATATAATATAATTCAACATTCACCATATTCTCCCGATACCATCGCGATAATTCGTTAAGAGTAATGGAGGTTTATCGCGATATCTAAAAGCATATGATCGCGACTGCCCATAAAATACGGGATGATATACTGAAAATATGCTCAACTTTCTACCAGGGAAACCAACTTATTTTTGGCAGAAATTTCCCATGTACGCTTCTATCAGCGTCTATATTCGTTGAAATAACTTATACTTCATAATGTCACGTAGATCATGACGACGCATATTAGATTGCGTAAATTTTTATTATTAATAGAAATATCTATTATTATACATTTTTATAAAACAAAAATAGTTATGTAATACCACATGTTTAATACTTGTAAGTTTCATTTTTTATTTTTATTGTTACGCCTAAAATGTATTGTTTTAGGTGATGCTTTTTTAATGTATTGTTGATGAATTTAGAAATTTTTAATCATTAAGAAACTGTTATCAGTTGTTATTAAATTTTATGTTTTAGCACCTGAAGTGGCCTCTCTAAAAAATAGAGGAGAAAAGTCGTTTTTTCTCTTATAGAAATAAAGAAAAATTGAAACAGCTGCTGCTATTAGTTTATTCACAGTTAGAAATATCAAAGACAAAGTCTGTTAAAACCAAATAGACAAAAATGTGTGTTACTTTAAAAAACAAAATATCTTTAAAGGATTTAACAAACAAATGTCTGTTAAAATTTTACTTATAAATTACAGACATTGTCTGTCAATGTACTAAAACTTTTTTTGGTCTTGTTTTCCGTACACATACAAACACGTTTTATATATAGTTTTATTTTTTTAAATTCATGTTTAAGGAGTCTCATGTGCTAGCTATAGTTTGCTATAGTTTGTTGTTCATAATAATCAAAAGTTTAAAAAATTCTTCAATATTTTGAAAAACATTAATTTATACCTGGAAAAAAATCTCTGCAAATTTTTAGTTAGACTTATCGACTGATTTTATTATTTATGCTCACTTAAAGTTTATCTTTTTACTACTATGAGATACAAAACACGCGGACTTCGAGTGAGCACATATAAAAAAATTAGTTGATAAGACTACTTGAAAATTTGCAGAAATTTTTTTCTAGGTATAAATTAATTTTTATCAAAATTTTGAAGAGTTCTTTAAACTTTTAATTTTTATGAACAACAAACTATAGCTGACATATGAGACTCCTTAAATTAATAAATGTACAAGAACTCAAGAAATATTAGAAAGAACGTTTTTTATTATATCTTATACAATATTATATTCGTTTATAATATGATATTCGTTGTCTAATGAATAGCTTTCGTGACATTTACAATGATATAATTTTAATAATTATTAACAATTTTTATAAACAAATTATAATAATACGTTTTTTCGAAAAAAAAAAAATTATGATATTTTTTAGGTAATTTTGAGTAAAAAAGGTTCTCATGAACATATTGCTAAAATGAACTGAATCGGCAAAAAAAAATCGCAGTTTGAAAAAACGCGATTTTTCAAAACTTTGACAGCCTATAGCTCAGCTTCTACTGATTTCATTTTAACATACAATAGCTTAAATTGTTTGTTAAAATATAAACTTAAAGATTACAGTAGTTGGCGACCGTATTTATAAATAATCGCGTTTTTCAAACTTTGCAATTTGTTTTCTGCCGATTCAGTGCATTTTAGCAATATGTTCATGAGAACCTTTTTTACTCAAAATGAACTAAAAAATATGATAAAATTTTTTTTTTAAGTGCATTTTTATAATTTGTTTATGAAAATTGTTAATAATTATTAAATGCGCCATTTTCAGACATTCTACCCAAAAAATTCGAATTCAGCAGGTCAAAAATACATAAAAAAACCTGGGTAGAATTGAGGACCTCGATCGATCAAGACTTATGTAGTTTGCCCCTGGACTATCTATTTTAGTCGTTTGTTACGGACATTTTCAGAATCAACTGACATAAAGTCTGTTAAATCGTCACATCCTTGTTTGTTACTTCAACAGACAATTTAGTAACAGAAAATAAAAGTTAACAGACTACACAATTGTTTTTAACCGTGTTCAGTTCCTTAAAACAATAATTATATTATCAAACGTTTGTCCACGTAATTTACTAATCGTCATAGCAAAAGATAATTCACATGAAAATTACGTTCTTTTAAATGTAAAAGGAATATTCATTTTCACAATATAATCTACTACGGTTTGGAAAAATATTATCTTATACCACCCGTCAAAATTTTACATTTTAATAAATGATTAGAAAATTCTAAAATTTGCAATCTCGCACTATTGCATGAACCTTTATTAATACTTATATTTCTTATAAGCATTACAATAAATTTTTCTCTCAAATGTAATTTACTGGAAGGATTAAAAGAATTTAAATATTCTAGAAGAAACATTTCATCTGATTCATTATTGATTTTCATCACTATCAATTTCCGAGTTTTAAAATAATGTATGAAAATAATATAAATTTTGCAATAAAGAATCAAAAAGTTTTTCACAAAAAAAACATTTTATTTTTTACTTGCATTAAATTTTGTTTCAACTCATTCATATAAAATTGTTTTCACTAATTATTATATGCGTTACATCTTTAGTTTGGATAGCATTAAATTAAATTAAATATTGCAGTAAATTAAATTTTTAAATACTATTATTGGTAATAAGAGTTTAAAAATCCCTCATTATTTAAAATTACAAAAGCATCTTTTTCATTTTACTACGTTTTTATTAACTCGCTTTGGTGTCTGTCTGTCTGTCTGTCTGTCTGTCTGTCTGTCTGTTCGGTACAAATTTTGCAACCGATTGTAAACTAACTTCCCGATGAGCTAGAGACTTGAAATTTTAAATATAGCTCAGAACTGGATGACAATGCAATATTATAAAAAATATATATATATCTACCGAACAACATATTAATATATTCAATCATATACGGAGATGTTGGATTGAAGATTTGAAGATTTTATATATAGATACACTTTTAACATTAGTGTCTAAACATCTTCGAAAATTTTAAAAATCTTTTTTTGATATATTAATATATTAATATATTCAATATTATATTTTTGCACGCATTGTTGGATAATATAATTAAAAATATATATTCCCACCGAAAAATATATTAATATATTTAATTATATACGGAGATATTGGCAAAATTGAAGATTTGAAGATTTTATATATAGATATACTTTTAACATTAGTGTCTAACCATCTTCGAAAATTTTTAAAATTCTTTAACTTGTCATGTATTGCAATTAGACATAAATTACAGCATTTTCTATTATACATATAAAATTGGAGACTGTATTTTATTCATTTTATGGTCTAACAATGCATAAAACAATAAATCTTGGTTGAATTTCTAATGGCGTCATTATCGTCAAAGTGGCGGGAACTCACCATGCGATTACGTGTTCTCTAAAAAAATAGATGAAACACGTTTTAGTCCCTTGACAACAATATATATGCTATATAATATGCACTGTTGGACAACACGATAAATAATATTATTAATAATAATAATAATACCAAAATGTATAAGATAATATTTAAATAAAAAAAAAATTTTCAATCTACCACGTTTTTTAATTGAACTAAAAAGTATAAAATAATATTAAAATAAAAAAAAACTTTTTTTGTACTACGTTTTTATAATGAACCAAAAAGTATAAAATAATGTGTAATAAAATGAAAAATGAATAATGATTTGAAATAAAAAAAAACGTGGGGCACATACAATACATAATAATAAACATGCGCCCCACGTTTTTTTTTATTTCAAATCATTATTCATTTTTCATTTTATTACACATTATTTTATACTTTTTGGTTCATTATAAAAACGTAGTACATTAAAAAGTTTTTTTTTTAGATTTTATATATTTAATGACTATTAAATAAATGACTTTACTTAGCTACTTCATAACCGCATTATAGGTAATAATAAATATATCTATTACATTTATTTGAACTTAAGCATTTACAAAAACGCTGCCAAGTGCTTTGGTGTAATGCTTTCTCATAGAGCTCATTGTGTTAGAGTATTTTGATTTCATTTTGCTTTCTCAAAGAAAAATTATTGTATCAGTGAAAAAATTTTTTCTATTTTTTCGTTAATTTGTACATATTTAGACTCCGGGAGTCAAAAAAAGTGGTTTCAAATAAAAATTCTTTCAAAATTTTCAAAATGCTCTAAAATCAAAACTGCGCTAAGAAAATTAGTTTTTAAAAATTTTTTTCTTCTGACAATAGCGGATAACTTGCATGCAGAATCGTTTCAAAAATAGAAAAAGAGTGAAGAACTTACAAAAACAACATTTTATTAGTCCAATGTAAAATGGCTATGTGCATTGCAAATTATTTTCTGGTTCTGTAGAGTGTATTCAAGTAAATTTTATTGATTAATTATTATATTTACGTTTTTATAGTTTGATATATTGTTTATTACGTGACATTAAATTATGAAATGTACTGTAAATAAAAAATTCAATAATCTATATTTTAATTACAACATACATATTTTTTGAATACGATTAAATGAAATAGTTTGTTAATAAATTATTTAGTGAGAAAAATTTAAAACAATTTTTACCACGAAAAATTGACTGATTTGTTTAAAATAATAAAAATGAATAAATGACCTTTTAAGTTAATCTCTAAAAGATACATTTTGCTTTGATTACAATAGCTACCTGGTTATTACGTACTATGGTAGACAAGTCTATTTGATGTTAGGCACCTATTGGTTTGGGCTATGGAAATCCTCTATAAAACAGTCTTTAACTTTGCTACGGATATCTGGTAACTCTTTTTGATAACAGCAAATGGCTTTTGTTTTTATGCTTTTTTATAATTCAAGTCATAAATTTAATGAAACAAATCTCAAGGCACAAGTGTATACCCTACTCAAAAATTGTTACGTTCAGCATAAAAGCTAAATTATTAATAAATTTTTTCTAATGAATGACTAAATTTCAGCCATCCATCGACTTTCTTTTGACTAACGCGCGAGCGCTACGTCTCCAAGATTGAAAGTCTGAATAAAAAGACAGCAAGGATAGGTTGAATAAATTAGTAGACACCCATGCAATTTTCAGGGTTATATAAATTTATTTTTCTTTTTTTTTCCATATTCCAAACAAAAAGCTCTGCTTCGTACATCATTTATTATTTCCCTTTTTTATTTTACTATTTCGCTTCAGGACGAACCACGCCACCCTATGCCAAGTTATTTATTATTCCTTGCATTTCCTTTCGTTATGTTTTACTAGTTTAAATTTTAATTGCAACAATCGACTGTGCTCGATATTTGATCCGCGGATAAACAATAGGAGCAATGCGTTTCTGCGCCATGCTCCCCCCCTTGAGATTTACAATAAAGAAATTCGAAAAACTCTTTATTTTTTTCTTTTCTTGTTTCGATCTTCGCTTCCCCACAACGTCAGCCTTGTTCTCTGGTTGGTACAGTTGATTATTGACTATGGAACTCGTGCGTAAAATAAAACTTCTTCTTTCTTTTAATTTAATTTGCGTCTTCTATGCTGCTGACTGCAGCTGGGCGGTGGCTGGCTGCTGCTGGATCTGGTGACGTTCCGGCTGCTTGGCAAAATCGACGTGGCCAACAAAAGTTTGGTCGGGAAAAAGAGTTAAGCCCCATTTTCATCCGATCTGAAAGAGAGCTGTTGCTCCGCTGGTGGTTCGATGTGAAGAGAGGGCTTCGCCTACAAGCTCAAAGCTTTTTATACTCTAAGTCTTGATCCTAGAAGCTTCGTTGTTGCTAACGGCCGTATATTTTTTTGCTCATTTGTATGATTTTCAGCTATTCTGATTGGTTGCCAGTCGGCCCTCCCTGTATGTTTTTTTTCTGGAAACCATAATTTCGGTTGCATAAAAAGAGGTCAGCTTGAAGTTTATTGGTAATTACTTTTTGCCGTTATCATTTCGGCTTCCTGTTATTGGGACTCCGTCAAAGCTTTTCTTTTAAATTTTGCACTAACTTCGGATAATTGCTCCACATAAATTGAATTTAATGTCCCTCCACTCTGTATTTTCGTCCAGGGAGGGCCTTATCTATTTTTATACTGCACTTTATTCCCCTACCGCTTCGCTGAAATTCTTTCATACTCCCCTACGTTAACTTCACAATTTTCTGTGAAGCCGTTCATCGTTGTCAGGCTTATTGCTTTTTCTAAGCTTGCCGCCTGCCCGCATCTTTTTTTAGCATCCCATTCAGCTTTTACTTCTCCTTCCTTTGCTAATTCATTCGGCCGCCGAACCTTGATCTTCATTGAGGTCAACTGAATTTGTTTGCTATTTGTCTCTCGCATTGGTTTATTTATTATTTTATTGCTATCATTTTTACTTTTTTTATTATTACTATTGTTATTTTTATTTATTTTTTTTTTTGAAAAATTTATTAGTACTGAATTCGGCTCCTGTAGCGTACTTTTCTTTCTTGCACTGTTTTACTCGGCCGCCGCTTTAACCTGAATTGTTTTCATCGTGTTATTTGTCTCCTGTATTTGTTTATTTATTTATTTATCAATGTTATTTTTACTTTTTCATTATTATTGTTAATTAACTTTTATATTTTCTTCGAAAAATTTATTGGTAATGAACTCTGTTCCTTCAGCTTATACTTCTTTCTTTCACTGTTTCGTGCAGTCACTGCTTGACCTCAATTTGCTTGCGTCGTGCTATTTGTCTCTTGCATTCGTTTATTTATTAATTGATCAATATTATTTTTACTCTATTATCATTATTATTATGTTAACTTTAATTTTTTTTGTAATCTTTATTGGTAATGTACTCGGTTCATTATAAAATCTCATTTGATATTTTTTATTTCGATATGTTTGAAATCGTCAATTGAAAACTATTTTTTAAAAAATTTCCAAGTCCGAATTTTGAAAAAGTAGTCACCAATCGATGATCTAAAATATACCAAAATAAAAAATATCAAATGAGATTTCGGCATAAGACCTCATTAGAGATCACATTTGAGATTTTTTAGTAGGGTAGCAGTGCAGAAAGGGCTTTGATGATTTCATTTTTAATCCACAAATAATCATTCTCATATTTTCACAAGATTATTGATATTTTTTCAGTATTTATTAAGTGCAATATAATCATATGTTCAAGATAAATAGGATCCCTTAAGGCTTTTTCTTAATTTTACATTTAAGAGGAAGTCGAGTATATCTGTCCTTTTCTAATCAAAGAATTAATTTTATTACAAAAACTAATAATTTTAGCAAAAAATTAAGAGAAAGCCGCATTTTGTGTCGAAAAAAGCAATATCTTCATTGATGAGAAAAAATTAATTTTATCGTTTCGTTTCCAAGAAAACCTTGAAAAACTTAAAACACAGAGGTTAGGGTAAACAATTTGGTTTTTCAAGATTTTTTTGAAATCGAAGCGATAAAATTAATTTTTTCTTATTAAAGAAAATTTTGCTTTTTCTGATACTAGATGCGGCTTTCTCTTTATTTTTCGCTAAAGTTATTAGTTTTAGCTGAAAATTAATTATTTGATTAGAAAAGGACAGAGGTACGTGACCTCCTCTTAAAATGGAAAAGTATGAATCAATTTACGTAATCAAATATTATTGCGGTGTTAAAAAGTTTTTCTATTTTTTCAGTTACATAAATCATTAATAGGTATTGTTTATTATGTGATTCATAATGCCTGTAAAATAGTGAGGTTCACAAATCTAAGTGAGCTTGAAAACTTTGTGAATCTCGATATCCTGTTGAAAAAATTCATATAAATTTAAAAATGAATTTTTAATATCAATTTTACATATGAATTTTTCATATATTCAATATGCATTTTTGGTACATTATTATGTATTAAAAAAATCATATAAAAAATTCATATGCAAAATTCATGTAAAAAATTTATATGAATAATTCAAATATCAAAAATTCAAATGAATAATAATCGTGGTGATCATCTCATTATTTTTATATGGGAAAAGTATGAAAAAACTTTCAAAACCAATCTGCAATTTTTTATATGAAATTTTTAATATATAAAAATGAAACAAAAATATATATTGAATATATGAAAAATTGATATGAAAAATTCAGATTCAAAATTCATATGAAAATTTATATAAATTTTTTTACCAGGGTACTTTAAAACATGTATAAATGTATATTTTGACAGATTTGTTTTAAATAATGGTTGATACTTTGTAATAACTTTTTTTTTTATTACAAGTTACAAATAGTGTGATTCAGGGTGAGCGAGCATTCTATTTATAACAGTACAGATAAATAATATAAATATGAATAACGAGTAAATTATCATATTCTTTTATATACTTAGCGGATGATAGACACTGACTTGAACTTTATTTCATGAGGCTTGTTGAAATTAAAGTACCTATTGATCTATGTTCTTAAGTTCAGTTTAAAAAAATAATTGATTCTAATTCTTACTGTTTTTTTAGCGTAGTTTATTATATTCACATTGGTAAATAATATTCTCATTCTATGAAAATTGATTTCCATTTTAATTTTAATTTATCAAATTATATGATAGCAGTAATTTAATGTAATCATGTATAAAAACTTTGGAGCCATTTGAACGAATAATTAAAATTAGCATATCATAGACATTGGTATATATTAATATTAAGTTAATTCATTCTCATTGTCAGTGATATACGACTAAACTCATGTCAGTTTTGGATGTATGGATATACCATATTTTTTGAGGTCGTACAAGTCGAAATCCCCATAAAATACATTTATCACTTCTACGTTTATCCATAACAACCTTTAAAATTATTTTCACTTTAATTACAATGAATGTATACTAAAAACATGTAAATGCACTTCCTTAAACAATTATAAGATTTTTTTAACTTATCATTGATATGGTAATCTGATAAATATACACACAAAGTCCATTTATTTATTTTTAACTTTTATCCCACTTTACAGTAATACAGATTTTTACAATTCTGAGAATAAGTGATTAATATTATAAAAAAAAGTAAATTAACTAATTTTAATACAACTTGCGTAGTATCATTTTGCAAATTATTTTGAAATAATATCAAGTTTAAAACTAAAAAAAATTAGCTAAAAATCATATTTTTCATTATTTTTAATTACATTTTTATTTTTTTCAAGAGATCGATCAGGACGTCTGCTTTGAAATTTTAAGGCCATATATATATATATATATATATATATATATATATATATATATATATATTACCTTCTTCAATGAATTTTTTGGACATAGGATCATGGTTCAAAACCTTGAAAAGTGGTATTTCAATGTTTTAAATAACTCTAGCTCAGTAAATGACTACATTAACAATTATGAATTACTTTTTTCTCAAAATTTAGAATATTTTGAACAAAAAGTTTTTTTAGTAATATATTCTTCTTCTATCTAAAAAAATTCTGAGTGGTCCAAAATAGGGAAAAAACCATTTCACTAATTTTCAGCGAAAAAAATTTTTCGTCCTTTGATTTGGCAGAGAATGGGCGATATATATATCATAGTATAATAGTTTTCGACGCTATTATACAAAGCTTGACCAAACGCGTTATTTCCCCCTGACCGTACTATAGCGGTGTGTAACTTAGCAAACGAAGTCGCGTCTATTTTACGCAAAAGGGGCGCTTTATTGCGAGCGCGGATATTATATTTTGCTTGTTAATAAAGTGTTCTATGTAGTATAAGATCACAAAGCTTGAGAAATAATTTTTTCTTACCTTTTCACATAATCTTTTTCTCAATTTTATTTCCCAAAGCTATATCTACATATCGATACCTCGAACGAAAACTGGCACCACTCAGGCTTCAACGAAAATAAGCACAGTGCAAGACTTTTCACGAAGAGTAGCATCGTATTCGTCGTACTTACAAAAAAAGCTTAACTCACAGGATTTTCGAAAAAAAGTGCGACTAGGTAGGCTTAAGCGAAAAGCAGCACTATGCACGGAGGACTGATGAAATCTAACACAACACACTGCGATCCAACCAATAGAAGCACCACTCGCTGTGTTATGATAAAGAGAAGCACGAGTCGCTCAACTCGAATGAAAAGAAGCATGACTCATAGAGCTCCGGCGAAAAGAAGCACGGAGGCTGCTCCGCATTGCTAAGTTGCGTATCAATAAGTGCGTATATCGTCGGTGATATACGTATATCGGAGGTATATGATATATCGCATAATTTCTATTAAAATAATTTTTATCAATAACTGTAAATAATAGTAAATAATTGTAAATAACTGTTGAACAATGTCAGAATTGAGACATGAATGATAGTTATTTACAGTTCTTCACTATTATTTACTATTATTTACATTTCTTTACAGTTATTAACATTAACAACGAAGTTACTGTAGACAACCGTACGTGTTGGGCCACTTGCAATGTAGAAAAGTAGACAGAGTACCGTTTATCTCCTCTGTTTGTAGTATACATAATAAGTACACGTATATTTACGTAATAGAGAAAATATAACAATTATTTCCACTCAATAAACTTATAAGAGTATAACAGAAAATATAATTCCTCAATGAATGGGAAAATCTAGAAATAATTGGGGAATCTTAGTATCGCATGGGTGCAATAATAATAGTGTTTTTCGCCTACGAAAAGAAACCTACCGATTTTACTGTAACCGCCGTAAAACCTTCCCTCAGTTGAGGAAATTGAGCGATCAAGAAATAGGTAAAAAAATATAATCAAAACAGGCTGGATAATGTAAACCGTGCATAATAATATAACAATAAAAACTATTATTATTTCTTATTTTAATGATTTAAAAATTATTCTATATAGCATGATTTTATATTACAAAAAAGCTAATCATAGCGGCGGAGATCGTTTCAGTGTATTTGTGAACAAAGCACACGTAAGGTACATAGGTGCTTGTATCAATCGGCCGCCGGGAGCTGGATTTGAACTCGCATTGTCGGGTTTATGAATCTATTTTTTTTTATTTAAATTGTTTATTAACAAAATAATAAGATACATTAAGTTGTATGCGCAGATACATATTTTTCTTATCCCTCCTGAAAATGATCGCGGAACTTATGATGCAATATTTTGCGTCACTTTTTGTGTCACTTTTCGCGTCACTTTTTATATCACTTTTCTTGTCGCTTTATCGAGCCAAAAGTGACACAACTTTTTGCGCAACTAATTGCGCAACTTTTCCAAAAATATAATATTAAATAAATTATAAATATTTTTTTTAATTTTATTTTACATAATTTAAAAGATGTTAAAATACAGTATTAAAAATATTTAGAGCATGATTTAATTGTCCACGTTTAAAGAATAAATTTGGAAAAAATTTCTGAAATAAATTGAAAATTCTTTATCTAAATTATTGAAGGAGTGTTAATAGTCCAATCAATAGAGCAAAAAAAGGCTATTTTAGACAATAATTAAGGGCTTAATGAAACCTATATAAAGTTGTTAAGAGGGATAGAAAAACATACTCTATATAAAATGTAAACAAAAAATACGGTAGCTGTCTTCAAAACAAAAATTTGAAAAAAAAAACTCTCTACGGCCAATAGGAGCCTAAATGAGCTTTTTTTCAAATCACAGCCACTTTGTTTATAACAATTAAGAAACAAATCAATCGTCATTTTTTATTTGAGAACTTATATTTTAAAAATCTATGTTTAGATTTTTAAAAATGCGACTCTTTGTTATTGAAACTAAAATAATAATAATATACAAATAATAACGTCAAAGTCAGAGTCGTGGTGGGAATGCTTATCTTTGCGCGTGAGGAAAGTTAACGAAGGACCCCGTTCCAATAAAATTCATAAAAATTAACCGTATCTCCGTAAATAATGAACCGATTTTGATGTTTTTTTTAATTCTGGGAACCTTGATAAATTATCAATATTCGTGCAAATAGTTTTTCAAAATTAGATGTATTTAAGTTAAAACAACTTTAGCTAATACGGACACCTTAAACGCAAATGATTGTTGTTGCTCACCAAATCAATATTTTCAGACGTGTAATGTCTCATTTTAAAGCTAAAAGAAAGAACTTTAAAATGGGATATTATGAGTTTCATTATGATTGATATTTACGAAATACGCGTGGATTTACGTAAATGTTGTAAATGAACTTACCTTATTATTCCTCGTATTTATTACATTTGGAACCTGAAGAAAAGTGTAATTAAAATTTTTTTTGTTCCTATATTTTAACTAATTATTATAATTAATTTTTAGATTTAATAAATAAAAAAATAATTATTAATAATTGCAAAAATTTTAATAGTGATAATAAAAATTGTTATCTCGTTTTCTTTTTTTACTTTTCTTTGTTTTTCGTGCAAAAAATTTCTTCATTATTAAATATGTTTTTATTTTCTATCTAAAATTTAACTAGGGTCTGAGTCCCGGTTACTGTGCCTGAACCTAATTCTGTGCTTTACATGTATTTCAAATGGAAAGCACAGAATTAGGTTCAGGCACAGTAACCGGGACTCAGATACTACGATTTTCATGTGAGAAATATTTCTTAAATATAATAGAAAAATTGATATAAAAATTGTTTTTTAATTGGAACTATTTTTATTTTTTATTTATTTATAAAATATTAATATATATCGAAACAATTATGATATAAAAGGATAAAATTTATGGTAGAAGTATAAAAAAATGTTTATCTTTGTTTCTTCACATGCGTCATTTTTAATTTCGACTGCTTCGACATTGGAGCAACTCTCCACATTACAATTGCTAGAAATAATAACTTTAATCTATATAATATATGAGAAGCTGTTGCTGAAATTCAATGTTTATTTAAATACAAATATAAATTTTCTGATTACCCTTTGTTGATCGATTTTTTCTGTGTTATTTTAAAAATATTCCTTACATCAAAATCTTAATACTTTACTTTTAGAAAGAAAATGAAAATATATTTAATGATGAAAAAATTTCTTTGCACGAAAAACAAAGAAAAGAAAAAAAAACAAGATAGCAATTTTTATTATTACTATTAAAATTTTTGCAATTATTAATAATTATTTTTTCATTCATTGAATCTAAAAATTAATCATAATAATTGGTTAAAATATAAAAACAATAAAAATTTTAATTAAACTTGTCTCCGGGTTCAAAATATAATAATTATTACGAGGAATGATAAGGTAAGTTCACTTACAACATTTACATAAATCCGTGCGCATTTCATAAATATTGATTGTAATATAACTCTGCCGTGTTAAGTAAAAACTTACATAAGTGTAAAATAAATAAAAGTGATAAAGTGAAATAATATCAATTTCGTTCGATCCAATTTTTAATTTCTCAATACTTAAGTAATCTTTATTTCCTCATTTTTTAGCGAAAAATTTGAAACAACTTTTTTTTATTCATTTAATAGGCTATTTTTTTTATCGGATCTACTGATAGAAAAAATTTATTTTTCATCGAAATGTCACTTATGTAAGTTTTTACTTAACACGGCAGAACTCATGATATCTCATTTTAAAGTTCTTTCTTTTAGCTTTAAAATGAGACATTACACGTCTAAAAATATTGATTTAGTGAGCCACAACAATTATTTGCGTTAAAGGTGTCTGTATTAGGTACAGTTCTTTTCACTTAAATACACCTTATCTTGAAAAACTATTTGCACCAATATTAATAATTTATCACCTCAGATTAAAAAAAACATCGAAACCGGTCCATTATTTACGGCGATATGGTTAATTTTTACGAATTTTATTGGAACGGCGTACTTTGTATCTTTCCTCACGCGCAAAGATAAGCATTCCCACCAAGACTCCGACTTTGTCGTTATTATTTGTATATTATTATTATTTTAGTTTTAATAATAAAGAGTCGCATTTTTAAAAATCTAATCATGGATTTTTAAAATATAAGTCTTCAACTAAAAAATGACGCTTGATTCTTTTTTTAATTGTTATAAAAAAAGTGGCTGTGATTTAAAAAAAAAAATCTTATCTCGGCTTCTATTGGCCTTAGAAAGTTCTTTTTTTTTTAATTTTTGTTTTGAACACAGCTATAAGAATATTCAAATAAAAAATTCGTAAAAGTTATAAATAAAGCCCCAACTTCATTTATTTATAAAAAAAACACCTTTTTTTTGAAGCATTATAGAAAATATTGCAATTCAATTTACTCATTTGCTCTCAACAAAATATGAAAATTTGAGCCTTTATGAAGAGTTTAAGCCCTTATGCAACTCAATATGTTCAGCCAAAAAAAAATTATAGCAATAAACATTATGCGTGTTGGGATAAATAATAGAAAAAATCTCAGCAACAAATTAACCAATTTGCTGTTACAACCTCTCTTTCTGTCTGTATTTATGAAGGCTTTCTTTTAAGAGTTCAAAAATATTAAAAAAATTATTTTTGCAATAAATAATTGATATCCAAGAAATGTCCATTTTTTATGGTTTTTTGGCTTTTTGCAATAACTAATTGACGAATATATTTGCGGAAGTACTCAAATTGTAGGTTTTTTTATTCTCTAATACTTTTATTAATTACTTTTTTTGCTAAAATGCATCAGTTGCTTCAGAGAATTAAAAAAGCTGTTTTGGCCAACTTTGCAGCCTTCTGGAGCATTTTCTACCGTTTTTTTTGGTTACATTTTATATAGGGTATGTTCTTTCATCGCTCTTAACAACTTTATATAGGTTTCATTAAGCCCCTAATGAATGTCTAAAAAGCCTTTTTTTGCTCTATTGATTGGACTATTAACACTCCTTTAATAATTTAGATAAAGAATTTTCAATTGATTTCAGAGATTTTTTCCAAGTTAATTCTTTGAACGTGGAAAATCAATTCATACTCTAAATATTTTTAATTCTGTAATTTAGCATCTTTTGAATTATGTATAATAAAATTAGTAAAAAATATTTATAATTTATATAATATTATATTTTTGGAAAAGTTGCGTCACTTTTGGCTCGATAAAGCGACACGAAAAGTGATATAAAAAGTGACGCGAAAAGTGACGCAAAATATTGCATCATAAATTCCGCGATCATTTTCAGGAGGGATAACAAACAATCAAAAAAAAGATACAAAATTGAGTTACAATATAGTGTATGTTAATCGTATTGCCAGCTAGGACTCGAAGATTAACAATGACTCTTATTATTATTTTTATAGTTTGTTAATGGGACGCCTTGTCTGTAATTAGACTAGTATAACGTTGATTTATGTATAGGTGTGTTTGGAAAATTATAATAATTGAAAAACCAAATCTTCTGTGACTTAAAAAAGAAAAAAAAAATAATAATAAATAAAAAGGGATAGCGCCAAAGTACTTCCCGCTGCTATTTACAATATTTACACAAGTTTTATACTTATTAAGATATTTACACAGGATTTATATTTAATATAATACTAGAAAAAATAACCTCGCTCCTAACGTCGCTCGGTTGAATTTTCATATATTATATTATTATGTATATATTAGCCAATTTTAAAATATAAAAGAATTGCCACAACTTATGAATTTTGATATTGTAGTTTTGCACTAAATTAAATTTTCATATTTTTATAAAAAAGATTAAAAATAAAGTTACAATGTGCATAAAAATTGTTTGAATACAAATTATATCACGATGAATTGAGAATTTGTTCTACTAAATTGCATTTAAATCAATGAAAAAATATAATAGGAATTTTTTCTTTTTAATTGCGTGTTTCAATTACGAACCATGAAATAATCGAAAACTGTATTTGACGTTTACTAGAACTAACAACTGCATGGAGAAAGAAAAGTATTATCAAAATAAATTCTAAATCAAGTATATCTAATTTATGTACTAAGGTACTTGTAAAAAGAGTGACGATATAATTTCAATTAGTACTATAGCTTGAATTTTAGGGATCAATGTTGGTACTATTATATTATAAAGTAAGAGCATAAATTTGCGATGCTTAGTGTCTTTTTTTTGGTACTAAGACTAATATTTTACCTACTCGATTCAAGGGCAATATTTTGCAGAAAATATAATTATTAATCTCTTTTGGTGCGGCTTTTCCTGTTACTAAAATTGAAAATTATTAAATATAGAATTATTTACATAATATATAACACTATAAAATTTCTAATGATTAATACTTAAATTCATGATATTTAAGGAATAAAACGATACATGTTTATCTTCCATATTCCGTTTTAAAATAGTTACTTTTGAGTTTTGAATTAATTATTAGTAATTTAAAATTGATATATATATATATATATATATATATATATATATATATATATATATCACATGCTTTACATTATATTTATGAACTGTTGAAAATTGTTACATAATTTAATGGGTTTTACGTTAATAGGTATTAATTATATTGAAGCTTTTCGCTCCTAACGTCGCTCGGTTGAATTTTCTTTTATTATATTATTATGTATAAATGACTAATTTTAAGTAAATAAGAATTAATTAATTTGAGTTAATTTTCAGTACTGAATAAAATTTAAAATTATTTGATGTAACATAATATAAAAATATATGTACACATGTGCTTAAAGTAAAAAAGCGTATGATTTATTCCATCAAGCGACTATTTCTCACTCTACTTCCATAAGGAAAACAAAGATAGTACGATATTTGATATAAATAAACTGAGAACTGGGAACTGAGTAACAATTATAATTTCCAGTATATGACCATAAATTTAAATTATGAAATCAATTTTTACGTGAAACATGCTTAAGAAAAATTGTGTGTTTATTTCTAATAAAAATATCTTCACAAATGTATTTTATATATATGAAGTATGAAATTTAAATAAAAAAAACCATAAGATTAAAATACACATTTTTGTTTAATTTTAAATTTGAATATTTCAGAATAATAAAATAACTATTTGCAATTACTTAACAATCCTTTTTGCATCTAATATAAAATTTTAATGAGTTACAAATATTACAAAGTGTATGTATCATAAGTAAGGTTTGCATATCATAAATATTTTTAGAAAATCCTTGATATTAACAGATTATTAATTTAAAAATTTAAATATTATTTCATTGATGACAAAGAACTTTTCAAATATAGTTAAAATAATACTGTAAATGTTAATCAAATAAAATTTTCATCAAAATAAATTCCAACGCTATAATTATTAAAATAAATATTTTTATTTAA
The DNA here is from genome assembly GCA_017163975.1 of Anastatus disparis. Classification (NCBI taxonomy): domain Eukaryota; kingdom Metazoa; phylum Arthropoda; class Insecta; order Hymenoptera; family Eupelmidae; genus Anastatus; species Anastatus disparis. The sequence continues at coordinate 66,179 of JAFFSR010000365.1, read as the reverse complement.
CTATAATCTATTGTAATAATTATTTTTTTAATATATATATTAAAAAAATAATAATTTCATATGATGAACAGTCATATAAATATTATATATTTATGATTGTCTAACTAAATTTATTAAATTAAAATTGTACTCAGTTATCATTCAGAGAATAAAGTATTTAAATTAGTTTTCATGAAAATATATTATTTAAAAAGTTACTTGTTAACAATTTTTTTATAAATAACATACATTTAACCTTAATTACATTTTCATTTGTACACGTGTTTGTATTTAAATGAATTGTCATTTATATAAAAATTGTTAGCAATTAAATATATTAAAATTCATTTCATTAAAGCAATAATATTTTTAATAAGAGAAACATGTTAATTTTTAAAATATATCAAATTACCTCATTTGAAAAATTATCATTACATGATATAAAAATATTTTTTTTTAATATCGTTTGAACATAAATTTTATGAAATACAATTTGTACACGTGTTTGTATTTAAATGAATTGTCATTTATATAAAAATTGTTAGCAATTAAATATATTAAAATTCATTTCATTAAAGCAATAATATTTTTAATAAGAGAAACATGTTAATTTTTAAAATATATCAAATTACCTCATTTGAAAAATTATCATTACATGATATAAAAATATTTTTTTTAATATCGTTTGAACATAAATTTTATGAAATACAATTTGTACACGTGTTTGTATTTAAATGAATTGTCATTTATATAAAAATTGTTAGCAATTAAATATATTAAAATTCATTTCATTAAAGCAATAATATTTTTAATAAGAGAAACATGTTAATTTTTAAAATATATCAAATTACCTCATTTGAAAAATTATCATTACATGATATAAAAATATTTTTTTTTAATATCGTTTGAACATAAATTTTATGAAATACAATTTAAAAAAATTATTTATGAAATATTAAATTTTTTTTAATAGTCAATTATGAAGATAGGAAAATATATGAAATATGAATAAATTTTTTGTGACCTCACTTAATTATAATAATGTCTATCTTGTGCGTCAGCGCGGTGTAACAATTAAAAGTTATACCAGCGCGCAAGATAGAAATTAATAAGAATATATGTACGCACTTAGATGTACGTCAACACACGCCTATAAAGTGACGTACGCTAGCACACATCCAAGCGCACCTGTAATAGTATCATGTAGAATATATAAAGGTATCCCTTCTACTTAGCAGTAGGAGAGAACTGCGGCCGCGGCGGCTTGATCGACGCTTAAGCAAATCGAAGCCGAATGATTGTACGGCACTCTTTATGCTCTCTTCAAATAAAGTTTAACTTAAAATTAATAAGTCGTAATGTAGTGTTTCTTATTTTCGTTTGTTCTGCAGGTCCGCGAGGAGTTGGATAACCACCAACTCTGTACCAGTAGCAGTAACAACAAATAAAACTTATTAAATTCAGAGTCTATAGCTTAAATATAAAGTAACAATTAAGTTAAATATTTACATTAACTTGTATTTCATTTCGTGAATGTTCAGTAAAGTACTTTTAATTAAAAGTCACTATTACATTATCGAGCTAAATATTAGTGCATAAAATAGTGTTAATTGGTTAGTGATTTGTTCAAAGAATTAAATAAATTGAAATTTGATTAGTATGCTCTTTATAAGACTGTGAGTCTTTAGAGTTTATGGCTTATAAGAGGCATTGACTATTCACTAACAATTAACACACAAAAGCATAAAGACCCCGGACTAGTCACAGCATGATGTCTGTGCTAAAAACGGGTCTAAAATAAAATACCTTCCTTATTCCTTATCCTTATTTATATGCACTAAGTGCAATCCCTTATGAGTAGTTTTATAGGTGAAAGGGAGGAGGTTACATTTTCTGATTATGTCTATAATTATGAATTTATATTTATAAACTGTCTAGATTAAAGTAAAATTTTCCCCCAAAAAGTAAACATTTCAAAAGAAAATTTACTCATTATTTGCGAAAAATTTATTATAAATGCGGAAAGAAATTTTTAAAAGAATTTTAATTTTCAATAATGGTTTCGACTTAGAAAGATGAATTGATTGTTGAAGGACAGGGATTGTATAGTGGAATTTCTTTCATGTTAACTGATATTCATATGTCAGAATTTAATAACATTTAAGACCACAATATACTAATTCAGTACCAATTGATTGAGAATTTATACAGTTATTATTTTCCAGAAATTTGGAAAAAGGTCGCCGGATTTGTGTGTATTATAATAATAAGGTAATTCATATATATGACAGTTTAAATCTTAAATATCTACAAGATGAGCATAATATTTATATAAACAGATTATCCCCAAACAAATCAGAATTTAGCATAGTATTCGAAACAGTACAATCACAAACAAACAATTATGATTGTGGCGTTCTTGCAATTGTTTTTGCTGTTACAATACTTTATAATTTAATTCCATGTTGTTTAAGATATGATGTTTCTCAAATGCGATTACGTTTATCAAAAATTTTTAAAACGCAACAAACAAGAATGTTTCCAGTCTTACAAAATTATAATAATGCAAATATTAATTACGATAATTCACCGGACATGATAAGGAGGAGTTTTTGTCATGAGCAACATCTAAATCAAATACCATTAAATTTAGATTTCGCCAAGCTTGAACTTTTAGAAAAAATCTCACAAATGCATTTATTGACAGAACAAAAAAAGATTATGGAATTGTATGGTAAACAAAAGAATTTGAATCATGAAACAATTTTGATGGAAATTGACAATGACATTTCAGATACAAATTTTTTAGAACCAGATAATGATATAATGGGAATCGATGATATCCACTTAAATTATAACGATAATAAAATTAGGACAGTTGAGATTGAATTAAATAAAGAAAAAAAAAGTATCAAAAGAAATAGATGAAAAAAAAGCTTCATTTGTAACAGGACTTAAGAGCATGACGAAGCTGCCCGCCTTCTAATAATATTTCAATCTTAACTTATGAATAAACAATGCGTTTAATCGAGTTTTTTCGATTCAAAGTAAAAATTTGTAAGATTAAACTCAAGTGCTGACAACTCAAGAAATCCACCAAAATATTAGACATATAAACTTATGATAACTTTCAATGTATCGTATTTAAAGGTTAGGTTTATCGAGTTTGATATCTAATTTTCAATCCAAACTCATAAAAAAATAGCAAGTCCAAATGATTTTTTATTTTTACAAAAATTATTGCATTAATATAGCTTTAGTATGCACAAGTCATTATATTTGTTTAATTTATAAATTTAAAAAGATATTAATAAAATAAAAAAAGCAAAACTCAATTGCTGCAGCTCCGACATTCCGTTAATAGTAAAATGGTAACAGAACAATCACATGAATATAAAAAAATTTCAGAAGAAGAAATTATTATGAAAATGCAAAAAAAAAAAAGTAATGATAAATTAGAACTAAGACGTGTTCAAGAAACTTTACGTAAGAAAAAAGCTTATATGAAAATGAAAAAAGGAAAACCAAATAAATATAAACATAAATTAGAAAATACTAAGATAACAAAATGGCAATTCAAAGAAACAATGAGTACTGATAAATTGGAACAAATACGTGCGAATGAGGCTTTACGCAAGAAAGAAGCTCTTATAAAAACTGAGAAAAAACAACCAGAAAAATATTTTTAAAAATTGGAAAATACTAAGCCAACAAAATTGAAATTCAAGGAAAAAATGAGTATTTCTTATAGACTTATAGAAAAGTTATTAGTAAACAATATAATGAATATAAGAGAATGGTACAAATTAAAAATCAAAAATTGGAAAATGCCGATATTACTAAGAGAACACAAGTAAAAAATGATTGTTACCAATAAAAAGAATCACACACAAGGTGTAAACAAAGAGAAATTGATGACAATAAACATGTTAATAATAATACTACAATAACTAAAATAATAGATGGAAAAAAGCGAAAACATAAATATGATTCTTATCAATTAAAGACATTATTTATTAAGTGTAAACGATTAAAAATTGAAGACAATAATTATAATGAAAATAACAATAATGATAATAATTATAATAACAATCATAATATTGTATTGAACAAAATTATCAATAAAACAGTAAAGGGCAAAGTAGAAAAAAAATTAAAGAAATTAAATGAAAAAATATTAACTGAAAAAATTAATTTAAAACTGATTGGTTATATAGCAAATATATATTTTGATGAAAATCTTAGATCTGAAAATAACATTGGTTTCATGACAAATACATGTGTTTATTGTGATGCGTAACATTTTGCTTTCGAATATACTAAAAGTAACGATTTCTCTAATTGTTGTCATAAAGGTAAAGTAGAATTGTTAGAAAATCCTTCTTACCCAGAACAATTAAAGTTTCTAGTAACTGAATTAACAAAAGAAATTATTGATTTTCGACGAACTGTTAGGTTGTACAATGATGCTTTAGCAATAAGTTTAATATAAATTTAATATTATTAAAACATATAGATATCTTGATAAAAGACATTAACCCTTATGCTCAAGCCTATAAAATGATGCATGAAGTAGAAGAAAAAGAAGAACTACAACAAATGAGCAAAAATCTATTGTCCTCCAAGAACTGTCACTATATCTACTGTACGCAATAATAATTTGGATATAAATAGATATAATCTACCTACCTGTAATGAAGTTGCAATAGTATATGTTGGAGAAGACGATCTTTCTCCTATTGAACGTGATATTGTCATTTACTCCAAGTATGATAAACTAATTAGTATACCGACAATTAGCAAACATACAGATCCTATGACATATCCGCTTATTTATCCTAAAAGTGGTTTTAGATGGATGCCAAATATGAAAAGTAAACTTGGAAAATCTAATATTTCAAATTTGAAATTTTATAATTGCAGATTTAGTGTTAGAAATGAATTTAATCCATTCTTCAATTTGGGAAAAGTATCTCAACAGTTCATTGTTGATGCGTTTGAAAAAGTTGAAACCTCCAGATTATATTTCACACGAAAAAACCAAAACGTATTAAGAAGTGATTGTTACAAAGGTGTTATGGACTATTTACATAACAAAAAAGAGTTAGATTCTTCAAAAATTGGAAAAATGGTTATATTACCGTCAAACTTCACAGGAAGTTTACGATTTTTAAAACAAAATTACATTGACTCAATGACACTTGTAAATTATCATGGTAAACCGACCTTTTTGTAACTATGACCGGTAACTCACATTGGAAAGAAATAACTGAAAACTTGGAAATTCATGAAAATGCAATAGATAGACCAGATATTATAACAAAAGTATTTTATCAAAAAGTAGAAGTATTAAAAAATTTAGTAATAGAAAAAAATATCAAGAAAATGTATTGCATATAGTTATGTAATTGAATTTGAAAAACGAGAATTACCGCATATGCATATGTTGTTACTCTTAGATAAAAATGATAAATTTGATATTCCCGAAAAAGTTGATAAAATAATAAGAGCAGAAATCCCAAATAGAGATATTTATTCAAAATTATATAGTTTTGTTAAACAATTTATGATACGCGGTCCCTGTGGTATGTAAAATATAAATTGTGTATGGATAAAAATACGAAACAATGTACTGAAAATTTTCCAAAAAAATTTAATAATACAACAACATTTAAATCCAATGGATATCCACTATACAAACGTAAAAATGATGGTGTCAAAATAATTCTCAAAAATAAATTTACAGAAAAAATTGCAGATAATGGATTTGTTGTTCCTTATAATCTTTACTTATTATTGAAATTTAATGCACACATAAACGTAAAAGTTTGTTCCACTGTACGATGCATTAAATATTTATTCAAATACTGTTACAAAGGTCATGATTGTGCATACATTAAAATACATAAATTAAATGTGGATTTTTAATCAGAAAATAAAGGCACTTTTCAAAATGACAATCGTGAAAATGTTGAATATGAATATGACGTAACCCAACAATACATTAAGAGCAGGTCGTATATCTCTGTCCTTTTCTAATTAAAGAATTAATTTTTTTGCAATAACTAATAATTGTAGCGAAAAATAAGGAGATAGCCCCATCTCGTATAATAAAAAGCAAGATTTTCTTTGATGCGGAAAAATTATTTTTCCTCATCATTCATTTTGAAGAAAACCTTGAAAAACTCAAAAAATAGAGGTTAGGATGGACAATTCAGTTTTTCAAGGTTTTCTTGAAAACGAAGCGATAAAAATAATTTTTCCTCATAAAAGAGAATCTTGCTTTTTATTATACGAGATGGGGCTTTCTTCTTATTTTTTGCTACAATTATTAATTTTGGGAAAAAATCAATTCTTTGATTAGAAAAGGACAGATATACTCGACCTCCTCTTAATACAGGATATTTATATCCGCCTCAAACAATCCACAGATTATGAGAATATCCTTTTCATGTTATTTCACGTACTATAAAACGTCTAAGCGTTCATGAACAAAATCAACAAAACGTATTTTTTAAAGAAGGAAAAGAAGAAATGATCATGCAAAAAAATGTGGGAACAACATTAACAGCATATTTTGAATTGAATAGAGAAGATTTTGAAGCACGAAATTACTTGTATTCAGAAATACCAAATTTTTATACATTTGATAAAAAACTGAAAAAGTGGAATAAAAGAAAAAAAAGAAAACCAATACTTAGTAGAATGTACTTAGTAAGTCTGAAAGATAAAGAACGTTATTTCATTAGATTATTACTATTACATGTTAAAGAAGCCACATCTTTTGAAGCTTTGGGTACTGTTGATGATGTGATATACAGTTCGTTTTATGAGACAGCTAAGGCAAAACAATTAATGAATGAAGATGAAGAATGGGATGGATGTTCGGAAGAAGCATCTTCAACAGAATTCCTTTATATTCTCTGTGAATTATTTGCTTTCATTTGCGTTTTTCATACAAATGTACGAGATTTATATGAAAAATATAAAGATAATGTATACCATCCTAAATACGAAAAAAATATAGGTGAACATCTTGCATTGAATGTTATTAAAAATAATTCACAAGTCAATGGATTTTCTTTAAATGATTTTAATTTACCTAACATAAGCACATTTATAGAAGAAGATAATAATCAAACAATTTTAAATCATAATCATAATATTCTTAATGAATTAGAAATGCAAAAAAATTCTTTAAATGATAAACAAAGGCAAATATTCAACTCTACTATAAAAAGTTTAAACAACCGAAGCATAGAAAAATATATTTTTATAGATGTACCAGGTGGAAGTGGAAAAAGTTATTTACTTAACGTTTTCTTTCTCTCTCTCTCTCTCTTTCTCTATTTCTATTATAACATAATTTGTTTCACTCTGCTAATATTATTACTATAGTGCAACTTTTCGTGGTGTATCATGTTTTTTTTCGTTGGAGCTTCACGAATTTTGCTACTTTTCATCGAAGCTCCATAAATCGTGCTAATTTTAAACAGAACTTTGTGAGTCGCACTTATTTTCGTAAAAGCTTTACGAGACCTGCGAGTTTTCGTCGATACTCTCCAAGTTGTGTTTTTTTTCTTTGAAGTTCCGCGTACCGTTTTATTCTTTGTCAATGTCCGGTAAGTCATGCTGCTTTTCGTTCCAATCTGTTAGTTGTGCTATTCTCCGTTTGATGCTTTGTACGGTTCTTCTTTTCTTAAAACTCTTTAAGCCGTGCTAGTTTTCGTACGGGGTAGTGATATATAATCAGCGCAATCTATGAATGTGATTACCAGATTCTGAAGGTCGTCACAATATTATTTTCATTTAATGACACAGGCCCACAAAATGAAAAAAAATGTCTGAACTTTTGACCGGACATACATATTCCCATGTATTTTTCGACGCTGAATTCGAATCTGTAATAAAAATATAGAGTTTTCCTACCTTTTCTCAGAGTTTTATTGAAAAAACCTCATTTTTTACGGTTTTTTTGCGGTTTTTCGAGTCTAGAAAAAACAAATCATGAGATACGGTTAATTGGACTTCAAAATCGAATTCTACGGGAAAAAATACACGGGAAACCATACCTTCAAATTTTTTTAACGCGATTCTAGTCCTCTGTATGGGGCTGAAAAGATGAGGAAATCGGTAAAAGTCGAAATTTTGCCTAAAATGGATTTAAACAATATTAAAATTTAATCATGCGTCTTTTGAAGAGTCGATAAACATTGGAAATACTATCCTGGGGGTTTTTCAGATTGCTGATCATGAATTTGAAGTCAGATTGTGTAAAAACTACTTCTAGAGGGCGGTGACAAGAACTGTATATGGTAAATTTATCGATTTTTTAAAAATTTTACGTCTGAAATACTAATTTTAGAGTCTTTCACAGCATTGACTGTAAATTCAAGATATTAACTTAGCCTATTGTGTACGTTAAACTTAACATTTTGTCTATGTTTGTCTCTCTCTCTCTCTCTCTCTCTCTCTCTCTTCCGATGTTTTTTTAAATTGGCTTACGCTTACGTACACGTTTCTCTTCGAATGACCGATGTAGTGGATTTCTGACACGTTTTTGTCCTTTTTCGCAGCTGTTTCTCTTTTTATCATCCAGCAGTAATCTGCTAACATGTTGATACCCCAGTTTCCTTGAAATCTACGTTCAAACTCCTTTAAATCTTGGTGAAATCGTTCACCATGCTCTTCACTAAAGTCTCCGTTATTTTCAGGAAACTGATCAACGTATGAATCAAGAAAATGAAGTTTTAAGTTCATTAGACAACCCAATTTTTCAAAATTACGTACCATTCTTTTCACAATAGCTTTATAATTCGTGTCTTTGGCATTACCCAAAAATTTCGTCGATACCTCTTTAAAACTTAACCATGCTGCCTTTTCAACATCAGTCATGCTTTGTTCAAAGTTTTCGTCTCTAAATAAAGTTCGGATTTCAGGACCATCAAAAATACCTTCATTTAATTTAGCATCAGATTTATGGGGAAATACTTTGCTTATATATTGGAAGCATTGACCGTCCTTGTCCAAAGCTTTAACTAATTGCTTTATCAATCCAAGCTTTATATGCAGAGGCGGTATCAAAATTTTCGAAGGATTAACGAGTGGATCTTTTATAACATTCTGTTTTCCAGGTTCAAACGATTCTCTTGATGGCCAAATTTTCTTTTTATAGTGTTTTTCTCTATCTCTGCTATCAAACATGCATAAATAACATGGGTACTTCGTAAATCCAGATTGTTGTCCAAGTATCATAGATAAAATCTTTAAATCGCCACATATTTGCCATTTATGTTTTCTATATTTTATTTTCGTTAAAAGTAGTTCAAGATTGGAATACTCTTCTTTAAGTACTGTTGAATGTGCTAATGGTATAGGAGCATATTTATTTGTGATATTGAGGAGTACTGCTTTAAGGCTGCGCTTTGATGAATCAATGAATAGTCGCCAATTTTCAGGTTTGTATATGTTGGGTTTCAATTCATCAATAAGACCTTTCACGTCCGTGCAATAAACCATATTAGAATCATTCTTGAAATAATTTCTAAAATCGATAAATTTACCATATACAGTTCTTGTCACCGCCCTCTAGAAGTAGTTTTTACACAATCTGACTTCAAATTCATGATCAGCAATCTGAAAAACCCCCAGGATAGTATTTCCAATGTTTATCGACTCTTCAAAAGACGCATGATTAAATTTTAATATTGTTTAAATCCATTTTAGGCAAAATTTCGACTTTTACCGATTTCCTCATCTTTTCAGCCCCATACAGAGGACTAGAATCGCGTTAAAAAAATTTGAAGGTATGGTTTCCCGTGTATTTTTTCCCGTAGAATTCGATTTTGAAGTCCAATTAACCGTATCTCATGATTTGTTTTTTCTAGACTCGAAAAACCGCAAAAAAACCGTAAAAAATGAGGTTTTTTCAATAAAACTCTGAGAAAAGGTAGGAAAACCCTATATTTTTATTACAGATTCGGATTCAGCGTCGAAAAATACATGGGAATATGTATGTCCGGTCAAAAGTTCAGACATTTTTTTTCATTTTGTGGGCCTGTGTGATTATTTTATAAATATAATATTATTTGTAAAGTTTAGTAGCGTAGTGACCAAAGGTGCGGGTCCCGTATTCACGTCGGCGCACTATGGTTCGAAACGACTTTTTATTGGACAAAATTAAGTAACACCCACTAGGATAGGGTTACGGAGGTCTACCAGGGCTCATTTTGAAGGTCTTGTGATGCTCTTTCATGGAAAAATATTTATGAAAAGCTTTCTGTGACGGAGATATTTTCAACAATCAGTCGAAATCAAGGATTTTCCGATATTTCCGCTTATTTCTCCTTTAACGTTAGTATGAAGATAATGAGAACTCAAATACATCACAGATTATTAAAGTAGAGTGAAAAACCTTCAATTTTCTTTTTCGGAAACGTTTCAAGGTGTTATAGAACCCTAGTTACAACGATTTTAAATCGAGAGTCTCCCTTATTTTAACGCTTTAGTGAAACAGATTTAGGAAAAACTAATTACATTTTACCAGTACTCCATTTACGTCCTTAAAATTGAGCCCCAAAATCATACATTTGGGAGAAAAATAATTTTTTTCGCTTTCTTGTTAAATTAATATTTATTTAAATGGTGGGAAACATTGTCTTTTGTAAGTTTTGAACTGAGCAACAAGAATCTATTTATTCAATGTAGCTTCAAAAATTTTAGAACCTTTAACTTTTCAAGGCAGATTTTTGCTAAAATTATCTTTAGAAGATTTTTTTCCGTATAATTAATTATATTTTATTATAATCGGACATTAACCCATCGGGGGGATGGGGGGGGGGGGTTACCTGATCCTATCATAATTAGCTAGACCCTTTAAGAGTTCTAAAATTTTTTGAGCTACATTTAAACAATGGATTCTTGTCCCTTATTTCAAAATTTACAAAAGACATTGTTTTGTACCAGTAAGAAAAAATTTAATCCAACAAAAGAGCAAAAAAATTATTTTTAGCCAAAAATATCATATTAGGGCTTAATTTTAAGGGTATAAATGAAGTACTGGTAAAATGTGATTATTTTTTTCCCAATCTGTTCTACTTAAGCGTTAAAATACGATTTAAAGAAATTTTTTCAAAGAAACAAGCCAGATATGTTAAGAAATCTTGTTTTTAGGGAGACTCTCGACTTGAAATCGTTGTAACTAGGGTTCTATGGCATCTAGAAACGTTTACAAAAGAGTAAGTTAAAGGTTTTCCACTCTATTTTAATAATCCGTGATGTATTTGTGTCCTTATTACCTTCATACTAATGTTTAAAGAGAAATAAGCGATGAATTCGGAAAAACCTTGGTTTTGACGGGTTTTCAAAGATATCTCCGTCACAGGAAGCTTTTCATAAATATTTTTTCATGAAAGTACATCACAAAACCTTCAAAATAAGCCCTGGTAGACCCCCGCAACCCTATCCTATTAGTCGATACTTAATTTTGTCCAATAAAAAGTCGCTTTAGACCATAGTGCGGCGCGAGATCGATTCCCCATCCAGTCGCTTTTTTTGCTAACTCTGCCGTGGGTTGACACCACGTTAAATAGTATGTGAAAACGAATATCTAAGTGTCAAAAAGAACAGCAATGCCCGTTGAAATAAAATAATAATAATATTTTTTATTATTTTATTTCATTTCATAAAAAATATTAAAAATTTAAAATAATTTAAAAATGAAAGCAATCTATTTTTGTAGGTCTATTATCAAAGAGTATTTCTTAAAATAAAAAAATCCATCACGTCATTGAAAGTACTTTATTGTGTGCTATAAAAATTCGTCTGAGGAGCGATAATATTAGTTAATGAGAATAATATATTTTAATACATGTAACCTATGTGGCTCAAGCGAAGCTTGGGACATAATTAGATTATACTGTGGGCCACTTTTAAATATAAGTAATATATAAATATAAGTGACAAATATATTGATGACATGAGGAGTGGTTGGAGGGGTAGTGAAGTAGCAGGAGGATTGACGAGGGGTGATGAGGAGTGGTTAAGGGTGTCTTCAAAGAGGTTTAATAAATAATATTTCTGTTTACAATTCTACGTTTTTTTGAGAGATGGTGAGAGACAGATTTTTTGAAAAATTCTAATTTAAATTTTGATGGTAGATTTTTTGTAGAGAATTTTATTACGCATCTTTTTTACAAATAAAAAAAATTTCTAATTATTTGAGTTTTTAAGTTATTAAAGAAAAATCACGTTTTTGTAGCGGAAAATTTTAATCGCTTTTTTCACTTCAACCTGCCGTGTCTTCGCCGAAATTTAATATTTCTTGCTGAAATTTTCACACGATATATTTTAAGTCTTTGTACGAGCAATGAAGCATTTACGGAATTTTAAAAAACATGAGAAGGTCATGTATCGAATTTTCTTAAAATTTTTTAAAATATCTTAGATGCATTTGTTTAATTAAAAAAAGTGTGTGAGGAAGTTTTGAGTACGGAAAACATTCAGCGAAAAAAAGTTTAATTAAATATTAAGGAAGTTTTGCAGAAAGATTTAGACCTTCAACTGTCATAGAAAAAAAAATAAGAGCGATTAACGAAATTGAGTAAAACGCTGCCGCATTCGCGGCTTAGAACGAGAGTGTCGCGCCACCGACAAAATACATCTGATTTTCGATTCCAGTCATGTTCGTTTCTTTCTCTCTTTCTGCTACGTTCTTTACACACTTTATCGGACATTACTTTATCAGCCAATATAATAAAAAAAATATATTTTTAACTTATTTTATATACTCGAAACTACTTTGATGTCAAAAATATTAAGATGTGCTGCATAAACACATGACAATTATTAAAAGCCCAATCAGTTAAAATATTGAGTTATTAAAAATTTTTCACACGCAAATCAATCATATCTTTTTAATTACTTTATTAATATTATGTCGTAACGAATATAGACGCTCATAGAACCGCCTTCCTGGGTTAGATAGGAAAAGAAAAATTTGGGGGACATTTTAACGTATATATATAAAAGAACAGCAATATATATCTATATATATACACACATATATATATATATATATATAGCTATACAAATACATAGTATTTTATTTACTAATCACCTAACCTCTGTGCGCTTCTAAATAGTTCTATATTCGTTCATGTGTATCCACGATGTCTGTTTGTATTAGAATCCATAGCTAATACTTTCATGTAAATATATCTTTATTTAGGCCTGAATTCATAGTCGTGTCTTAAGTATTAAGTATGACTAGAAACTTAAGTATTGTTACTTGAGTATGAGCTGTCACTTCAATTGAGTGTTACACCTTTACCGACGAATATCTTATCTATGTGATTTTGTTTCATAACTGTGATAACCTCTTCATGTAGCACTCAATTGAAGTAACAGCTGATACTCAAGTAACGATACTTATGTTTAAGTCATACTTAATACTCAAAACACGACTATAAATTCGTGCCTAAAAAAGATATAATATATAAAAGTATTAATTATGGATTCTAAAACATACAGCCATCATGGGTACACATGAACGAATATATAGTTTAGGCGCCCGAGGGTTTCGTATGAAGTTAGAGGTCTCACCAAGCAAGTAGGTGATTTTTATGTATTTTGAGTCGCTGAATCCGAACTCGCAACTTGCTTTTCGCGCAAGTGGTCGAGTAATTTGTTATAAAAAAATTAATTGTTTAAATGGCTATAGTTTATGAACTACAATAGATGCAGTAATTTTCTCTGCTAAGACTTGTTCTTTAATAAAAAAACAAAAAAAAAATCGTTTTTGTTGCATGTCGATTCGATAATTAGAACCAGAGATATGGCAAATATATTGCAAAAAAACATAGAGACGTAGCGCAAGCGCGGAACGCCCTGGTAAAAAACCTTATAACTCGACAACTAATCAATATTTTTTGAAGTTTAACATGTGTTTGAAAAATGTCAGAGTCTCAGCTTTAATGATAAATTGTTATATATTACTTTCAAATGTTAATAAATAAGCTAGAATGATTTGAAGCAGAAAAAATTATCAATTTTTCAGAATTTTGTTTGTTTATAACGAAATAATATAGGTTAGCGAACAAAATATTTCTATATTTTTGATATAGAATGATAGAAAATTTCATCTAGTTTAAGAATCTGTCCGGTTTTTTAAATTTAAGTAAGTAGAACCTGAGATATCGCAAATTTAAGCTGTAGCGCCAACTCCTTGCAATACGACATATGTGTGCAATATGGCTATCGCTTTCCTTATAAAAAATTCTTTTATTATAAGGTAAGTAATTTCATCCTTTTGTAATAGAATTAATTTTAACTCTGTATTAGAAAATTAAATAAAAATTTAAGGATTCAGCTAAAAATAAATGACTCTAATAAATCGGAAAGTTAAACAAATTTTTTGAATAAAATAGATTGTTGTTCTTTTTGCAATCGCAAAAAAAATAAATGTAAAAATACTCCATAAGTTGAGTAAATTGTTTACTATTGTAGTAGAAAAATCAATGATTATTTAAAACCCTAAATCTACTTCATCTCCATGTATTATACATCATTAATATTATGACAAAGTATATAAAATAGAGTCAAAAGTAATTTTATTAGAAAAGAATAAGATTACTTACCTTATAATAAAAGAATTTTCAATAAGGAAAGCGATCGCTATATTGCACACATATGTCGTATTGCAAGGAGTTGGCGCTACAGCTTAACCCTTTAAATCACGAATTATTTTCGCAAAAACACGTATTTTCTATCATACATTAATTTTTTAGATTTATTTACAATCGTATATTCAAAATATATCATATGATACTTATAAAATGAAGACTCATTTATATGAAAATGCAAAAAAAATAAAGATTAAACTTAAAGTTTGAATTAAACAATAAAAAAAAGAAAATGAGAAAGGGTGCCACTATAGTGGCTCCTGTGACTGAAAGGGTTAAATTTGCGATATCTCAGGTTCTACTTACTTAAATTTAAGAAGACCGGACAGATTCTTAAACTAGATGAAATTTTCTATCATTCTATATCAAAATTATAGAAATATTTTGTTCGCTTACCTATATTATTTCGTTATAAACAAACAAAATTCTGAAAAATTGAAAATTTTTTCTGCTTCAAATCATTCTAGCTTATTTATCAACATTTAAAAGTAATATATAACAATTTATCATTAAAGCTGAGACTCTGACATTTTTTAAACACATGTTGAACTTAGTAAAATATCAATTAGTAGTCGAGTTATAAGGTTTTTACCAGGGCTTTCCGTGCTTGCGCTACGTCTCTATGTTTTTTTGCAATATATTTGCCATATCTCTGGTTCTAATTATCGAATCGACATGCAACAAAAACGATTTTTTTTTTGTTTTTTCATTAAAGAACAAGTCTTAGCAGAGAAAATTACTGCATCTATTGTAGTTCATAAACTATAGCCATTTAAACAATTAATTTGTTCATAACAAATTACTCGACCACTTGCGCAAAAAGCAAGTTGCAAATTCGGATTCAGCGGCTCAAAATACATACAAATCACCTACTTGCTTGGTGGGACCTCTAACTTCATACGAAACCCTCTGGGCGCCTAGACTAATAGAACTATCTAGAAGTCCAAAGAGGTTAAGTGATTAGTAAATAAAATACTATGTATTTATATAGCTATATATATACATTAAAATGTCTTCCAAATCTTGCTCCTCCCATTTAACTCAAAAGGACGCTTCTATGAGCGTCTATATTTGTTACGACATAATATTAATAAAGTAATTAAGAAGACTTATATGATTGATTTGCGCATGGGAAATTGTGAATAACTCAATATTTTAACTGATTGGGCGTTTAATAATTAGTTTACGAAAGTAAATATATGGGCAAATCTTCAAAACTTTTAATTTTCTTGTGATGCTTTTGAAAAGTTTTTTTACGACTACTAATGGGTTGCCGCATGATGCACACTATCTAAACTGGGTTCACACCTTTTGGGCATTCCTGTGATTCTATTTCTGATGGATTTGGTAAGTGTGCCATCAACGGCACAGTAGATATTTCTATAAAACGTAAATTTTTACATACATAAAATTATGTAATTTTTCATATATAAAAATTTACGTTTTATAGAAATATCTACTGCGCCGTTGGTGGCACACTTATCAAATCCATTAGAAATAGAGTCACAGGATTGCACAAAATGTATGAACCCAGTTTAGATATTGTGCATCATGCGGCAACCCAGTAGCAGCTGCAAAATGACTCGCCACTAGTACATTAAAAGTTTTAAAGATTTGCCCAGATATCTAAATATATTTTTTGCAAAAATCGAATGGATTAAAAATTAAAATACTGTATGATAAAAAGCAATTCCTGATAATAGATTAGCGCAACAGATGAAATAACGTTTATTTATTTATTCTTGAAAGAATTTTCATGGTATAAAACTAAAAATGTAGTAGTTTTAAGAATATATGTTGAGATAAAAAAAATGCCTTCACATATTCGATACTTAGAAATTCAAAAAATCTTAATCTGTTCCGTATCATCAAATTGGATTAGTTCAAGTCAGAAGTAGTAAGTGTATTAGTTTATTCAAAATGAAGAATACTGCATTTTCGATAATCTAGATGAGGGTGTCAAAGATCCGGGCCAAGAAATTTTCCATAAGGGAATTGTTGTACATGCATATAACTACTTTCAAATAAATTTTTCTGAAAATTTGAGTTAGTAAAAAAAGTGATTTTTTACAAAATGCTGATTTTATAAATACTTATTTCTTGGCTATCTTTGCGCCTATTTCAATTTAGCAGGACTCATTTGAAAGGTTTTGAAAATATCTTCAAAATAAGACTTATAAAAAGTGTTTTCGTTCATTTGTTCGGTTTTTTGCAGCGATTTGAAGATGTTCAAATTTTTTTAAATTTTTCTTGTTGAAATTTGGTTGCCATAAATGCAGATTGATTTTTGAAAATATGAAAAAGACGTTATAATGAAAAAATGAAAGTTGGTAAATTGAAGTCGGTTTACAGGCAGTCAAGATATAAGTTCTCAAAAAAGGGACAAAAATGGATTATTTTTTGACATTAAAGAGATCATAGCTCTGTCCCTAAGGCTAATAGAGGGCTGAAATTTCCACCGTAACGTTTTTTCATGAGGCACAACAACATAATTTAATTTGGTGAAAATCCCAGGACCCCACCCAACGAAATTTGACGGAAAGTATTGGCATTACTTTTAAATATATATATATATATATATATATATATATATATATATATATATATATTAAATCTAATTTAGAATTCTTATTGCCTCTAAAACGATTCAGACTTGTAAGAAACAGTTTAAAATTTTCGCAATGTACACAAACACTAGCTTTACAAGGCTTGTTAAGACGAAACTTGGTCTTAAATTATAGAATTCCAATTTTTCTGTTTGTAAGTTTGAATTTTCATTTCTTAATTGACTGTATGCTTCTTTCAGGGATGTTCACCACAAGTGACATCATAAAAAATTCATAAATGTACGAATGCTTTCAAATTACATCTTAATTTAGAAATAATATCATAAATAAGTGGTAAAAATTTCAAAACGGTTCGTCGTTTTTAAATTGAGATACAGAACGATGAAATAACAATTTTTAACAAACTTGCGTCTGAATAGCAATTTCAAAGTTCTCTATCTCAATTCAGAAACGGTGAATCGTTTTGAAACTTTTACCACTTATTTATAATGTTGTGCATAGATTGTGATGAAAATTTGAAAGCATTTGTACAGTTATTAATTTTTTATGGTATAACTTGTGGTGAACGTCCTTAAGCTTCGAGTAAGAAACTGTTTGACTTCTTTAGTTTTTGTGTTATAAACTTTAACAGTCATGACATCAGATTTATTTTAATTTTGTCTACTACAATTGAAATCATCATTAAGGGGGCTAGATACTATTAGAAGGTGAAATATATTGCTGAGATATATTGATATAAATCGCTGATGTTTAAAAATAATTAATTTCATATGAAAATACATTCAATTTCAAACATTTTTTGGTTTAAAACATTTTCTATATCTTGAGAATTGAAGTGGTGGTGCTCGTTGAAAGTCTGGAACAAAAAACCCTTTACCGCAAGTTTTCTTCATGAGTTTTTATTGGAATTACTTGAAATTTTATGGAGATATTCAAAATTATAGTAGAATCCACGTAAGTGTAAAATATTCATGAAAAGTTCAAATAATTAAAAAATTTAAAAAAAAACCAATTTAAAAAAAATTTTTTTTATTAATTATTATAAATAATAAGTTAATAAATAAATAAAAATAAATTAATTCAAAATCTGCTCCTTTTATATGGATTCTACTATAATTTTGAATATCTCCATAAAATTTTAAGTAAATCCAATGAAAACTCATGAAGAAACTTTGCGGTAAAGGGTTTTTTGTTCCAGACTTTCAACGAGCACCACAACTCCAATTCTCAAGATATAGAAAATGTTTTAAACCAAAAAATGTTTGAAATTGAATGTATTTTCATATGAAATTAATTATATTTAAACATCAGCGATTTATATCAATATATCTCAGCAATATATTTCACCTTCTAATAGTATCTGGTCCCCTTAAAAAATACTCCATAGCGATATTTTTTGTGTTTTCGTCAATAAGATGACCGGTTTATACATCTGTCTCCAAATAAACTACTTAATTTTTTACGAGATTTCTTGATTTATTTATCATATACTCGCTTATATTCGGTAATAGTGAGCAAATTCCTGTTCTGCTTGATTTTAAAGGTAGTAAAGTTAAAAGTTTTATTTTCTCCGAAATGAAAAAGCATATTTCTTAAACCGATTAAAAAATTTTCTACAAATTCATTTATCAGTTTTCAGCGGAACTTTTTTCTAATTCTATTAATTCAACTGGAATGCCATACGCATTTTTCAATTTACTTCCAAAAGTAGCAGAAAAAGCGGGAATTCAGGATTTATTCGTTTTAGATACGTAATTTTCCATTAAATTTTCAGGTATTACAGTTTTCCTTTTTAGGGGTGAGGCGCATCCAGGTAAAACTGTATTTATACTCTCATTTAATTCCTGCATTTGTTTGGGTGCCTTTAGAATAAAATCATCATCTTTTCCGCTAAGAAGTTCAGTGATTTTATTTTTAGATGTAGACTCAAGATCACTTAGAATCATTTTTAGCAGGCGTTTATGACAATCATTGCATACATTAGTAGATGGCAGTATCTTCAAATCTAGATAAAGTTATGCTAAATTAATGGCTAAATTTTCCAATGGTTAACAACGTAAATTACTGCTCTTATGAGCTACCTTCTTATGCAACTGAAAAAATTGGGATATGAAGTTCTTTTAGAAGAGTGATTGTCGAATATTGTAATCGCACTGTTTTTTTTGCTTTTTCACAAGCCCGAGAAGTACCTTTTAAAGCAGTCGTAAGAATAAACAGCTAATATGCTGTTTGGATTATGCGATTTATTTGTCTGCGATTTGGCTTCCTATCGTCTGTACAGTGAAACATACATAATATAGACATACACGAATAGAATTATTTTTTTCATTTTTAAGTATTTATTTTTGTATTACCAATTTGCATATATGTGTACACGCTCAGATATACATATACATATATACTAGGGGGGGTACCCCCCTGCTCGTTCCACTCGCCAACCCCCATTATAGTTTTCATATCAATATAAAATGTAACATTTATGCATTGTTTCATATAAAAAATTTGATATCATAATATATTTTTATATTATACATAATATTATATAATTGTACATTTTTCATTAAATTTTTATTATTAACATAGAAACATGAAAAAAAATACATAATATTAATTATTTATTTAAAATATCTGAAAAAAATTATTAATAAATTTTAATCATTATTCATAACATATAGATTAAGCTCGTTTTTACACAACTTTACATTTTGAATCTTTTAGATTTTTATCATTGTGAATTGAATTAAAATTTTTTTAATATTAAATAAATATATATATATATATATATATATATATGGAATGGATTTGTAAATATTTTTTCTTTTTCTTAATTTATATTATTATTATTATTAATTTTCAATATATAATGAATATTAATGAAAAAAAAAATGTCTAATGAAATATTTTTAAATTATAAATTTTTTAGTATAATTTTTCAATAGTATTATTTGATATATTTAAATATATACTTAAGATTTTAAAGATTTAGAGGATTATTTTGTTATAATTCCTGTTTGATATCTTTTTTCTTAATCTTACATTTTATAAATATATCAAAATTTTTCGATTATTAATTATCAATAGTTTTATATAATGTTTAATATTTTATGTAAATATTACATTAAATATTAAAAAAAAATAAATTTTAATTATTTTATTATATTAATTCAACATGATGTTTGATATATCTAAATGTATATTTAAGAGTTAAAGGATTATTTTGTTATAATTCCTGTTTGATATCTTTTTACTTAATTGTACATTTTAGAAATATATCAAAATTTTTTTCATAAAATTTAATCTTAATAAAATATCAAACATTTCATAAAAATATTAAATTTATAATTTAAATGATTAATAAATTTAAAAAAATATATCATTATTTTTTTTAAATGTGTGCAATGTTCAATAAATATCTTGAATATGTTTCGTAATTTTGATTTAGATGAAATTCATTTATTGGTTCATGTAATGTTATTTTATATTCTATAATTTTATTAGTGTAATATTTATAATATTCTGGTACTTGTTTCCAATTATGAAATTCTACTTTTTCATTATCTTCACCAATATATAAATTTATTATATTATTTAAAACAGATATTTCAGTATTATGTGAACTATTATTATCAGCAAGATTTTTTTAAGTAATATTCATACTTTTCCTCATAATTTAAATAATCTTCAATCTTATTATTCAAACTATACATCATTTATTGATCATTTACATTATCAATTATAACCTATCTACCTTTAATCACATTCCAAATAAAAGGCAAAGAAGACGATTCATTTGTACTTGAAGTTATTTTTGGTATAAAAACTTTATTTCCTTTATTTTCTCCTGTAATAATCTCAGCTTCAATATTAAATTTAAATAATTTAGTTATTTTTAATCTAGTTCCATTACGTAATCCATCAGTTATACTAAGATTTTTAATTAACATTATAATTGCGTTAATCTTCAATTTAATTTCGTGAGGAGGTAATCCTTCTCTAATATTATTTAACATTTCAATAGGATAATTCAAATGAATATTTTCATCAGTTTGATCAACGCCCTCATAAGTTGCATGATCTATATTGTAATAAGTTATCATTTCACCATCAATTAATTTTAATATTTTATTATTTAAAATGTTTACATCTTTATTATGTGAAGTTAAAATAACATTTTTAAAAAAATTGTAATTGTTGTTTATATCTTTATAAATTGTATCACATATATTATTAGTTTTATATTCTTCGGGAATAATGAAAGTATTAATTTTTCCTTCTCCTATATTTAATAAAAAAGATGAAAATTTTTTATCATTACATCTTATATTAGTTTTTAAATTAAAAATTTTGAATACTTGCCAAAGATGTGAATATTTTATAGTGTCTTTTATAATTGTATCTTTAAATCCATTTTTTACTATAGGTAAAATTTGTCTAAAGTCACCACCTAAAATTATTAATACATACATCATTATAAATACATACATTATTATAATATGGGGGGGTAGTGGAGGGATCGTGGGGGTGCCGTGGGTGTTCCGTGGGGGGACCGTGGAGGGGTGTGGAGGGGTGTGGAGGGTACTTAGAATAAATGCAACAATAAAAAATATCGTAATTTTTTAAGCAATTTTACGTTATTTTGTGGAGGGGCTGTGGAGGGGCTATAGAGAGGAGTGGGGGTGTGGAGGGGGGTAGAGAGGTGTGGAGGGGTGTGGGTGGTCTGAGGGTTAATTTCTAATATAACTATATAATATAGGTAGATATATATATATATATATATATATATATATATGTATATTTAGATTGTAACGTTTTTCCTTTTTGGGAGAGGAAAAAACGTGTAATCTCCTGTTGCCGTACGCTTCAGAGATTGCCAGGGTGAGATCGGCAGGAGTTGGAGGGACGGATGGTGGAAGATCCAAGATTAAACACGTTTGGTTATGCTAGGGAGTACCTTGGCTTTATTGTACTTAATAAACTTATTTTTAACGACGATTACAATAATGAAATAACAATGATTTGTTAATCAAAACTAACCCTACTGTTATATATGATACAAGTAAACTAACCTAACCTTAAGTGAAAATACAATTTACAAAAGTAATTAGATTTTATAAATCTCGGCCACTTGACGGCTATTTGATAAAAGAATAATTAAATTAATTAATGATTTTTTCGATGAATCTAAATAATAGTTTATCTTTAACTAAGAGATTTGTTTGGCCTGGACGGTCTAATATGTACCGGCGGCTTTCACCTGCAACAATGTGCAAACAAAAAGAAACAAAAGATCAATAGCTAAATTACAATAGTAATAGGTGGACGGCACCTAATATCGCTACGGCAGTAATTGGTAGACGGCACCCTTAATTATCTGAATTACTAATCTCTATGGGCGCGCGGAGCCCTTAGTTGATGTAAAGACAATAGGTGACCGACACCCCTAATTTATTCTAAAGTTTAATATCTACGCGGCGATCGGACGGAGTCCTTTAATTAACATAAAAATGTAATGGGTGGACGACACCCTTATTTATTCTATAATTTATGTAAACGTGGACGTGACAAGCTATGGGTAGACGGCACCCTTAAGAGAAGGCCGTATCATTCTGTCCTTGTCTAATCTAAATTTTCTTTATTATTAATAAATTAAATATTTTCATAGAAAAGTAAGACAACCGCCCAATAGAGCAAAAGACAAGCAAACGATTATTTTTTATGGAAAAATATGAAATTTTAATTATTTTTCGAGTGAAGTCTGAAACGGAAAAACAGTTGAATCAACTCAATCAAGTTTGATTGTTTTTCCGTTTCAGACTTCACTCGAAAAATAATCAAAATTTCATATTTTTCCATAAAAAATAATCGTTTGCTTGTCTTTTGCTCTATTGGGCGGTTGTCTTACTTTTCTATGAAAATATTTAATTTATTAATAATAAAGAAAATTTAGATTAGACAAGGACAGAGCTATACGGCCTTTTCTTAATTAAGCTAGTTGCGAGATGTGAAATAAAATATCAGATTTTGTATGGACGTCACCCTTAAATTCAACGGCGCAAAGGTCGGTATTGCAGCGGCAAAAAGGCTGCAAGTGTGTGTTCTAGGTAGCATAGATTTACGCCTGTGTGCTCACTTGACATATCTCTAATACTGCCTGCCTATGCACTGTAGTATAGACCTGTGTTCTCACTTGGTCTATCCTCATGTGCAAGAGCGAAAAGCTTCTGTCTTTGACTGTGGTGCGCCACAAACCAAAACAGCAAGCTACTATCTGCCTCACCCTCTCTTAGCCTTGTGTGCTCACTTAGGTAAAGAGAGGGGAGATCATAGTCTACACTGCTTCTTTTTGGCTAGCTTCTCGGCTCCTTATATACTTGAGCCTTTATAACTCATATAGCAGCTGAGCTCAGAACTGCTGTTTCCTAGTAGCTGTCGCAATATATATATATATATATATATATATATATATATATATATATATATATATATATATATATATGCGACATTTCATGAAAACTGGAAGAACAAAAAAAATAAAAATCGCTGAAACTCTAAGAATATATATCTTTTGTTACCCAAAATACGTGAAAAAAATTTCAAGGATTTAGATTGGAATGATCAAGAGCTATGGATCCTTGAAATTTTAAAACTTTTCAAAATTTTTGGAAAAGTCTCAACTTTATTATTTTTTTTTTGAAAATCCTGATGTTTTAGAGAGAATATCATACATGAAAATATATATTTTAAACTGTCAGAACTCTTTATTCATGGCTCTGACTTACATTATCAAAAATTTATTTTAAAGTTCATGTAAAATGGAAGAAAATAAGCCCTCGAAAAGTAATTTCTGAAGTTGCGAACAATGAGTAGTTTCAATTACTATTTAATACATATAAGAACCACTAGAAAATTTCAAAAATTAGGTCTGTAAAAAATTAGGCTAACTCTCCTGTTTATTTATAACAAGAAGGATCCTAATGAATTTCTTTCGAAAACGTCAGGATTTTCAGAAATAAAATGATAAAGTTGTGACTTTTTCAAAAATTTTGAAAAATGTTCAAATTTCAAGGATCTATAGCTCTTGATACTTTTAATTTAGATCCTTGAAATTTTTTTTACATATTTTGGGTAATTAACAGAATATATTCTCAGAGTTTCAGCGATTTTTATTTTTTTGCTCTTTCAGTTGGTGTGAAACGTCCCATATATATATACGTATATCTGTGCGTGTACACATTTATGCAAATTGGTAATATACATTTATACACATATATACAAATGATTAGCGAAGCGTGCAACAGCATTCGAATGTAGACTGCTTAAGATTTCCAAAAGTAAATACACTGCTCAAAAAAATTCCAAATTTTTCGGTAATTTTTAACAGGCTATATTTCGGTGAAAAATGGTCGTATCAAGACTTTTAAAAAAGTATTTTTATGCTTAAAAATTCTAGTTTATTAAATTTTTAAGCCAAAAATTATTAGGGGCTACGGTTTTTATGCAATCTTAATGGATAGTGCGAAACAAAAATTTTGCAAATTCTTTCCTTATTTTCTTTTGGTCCACGTGCTTGAAAAATTTTTTCCAGGCAGAACATCATATGGATCGGATGGCTTATTTATCCAGCTTCGTTTTTCTTTATTGAAAACATTGGTAAGACCATTTGGTACGGAGATATCTGACTTTGAATGAAAAAGGACCCTTTTGTCATTGACCACTGATATCTCGGGAACTAGTGATTGTGCAGAGAATGTCAGGAAATTTTTGAAAACTGGAATGAATTTCCTATAAGATTTTTTTGCGATAGTTCTCCAAAAAAATTTTTCTATGCTTGTTATTGATTTTAAAAACCTCAGAGTAAGTGAGTTTTGGCTTTGTTTTAGAAAATTGATCCCATCGTTTGCACTGTTAGTGAGAAAGCTAATGTTTTTAGATCTTTTTATACCTTTATGTATCCCTGATAACCCTGCAAGGTGGTCCCTGAATAGATCGATCTATTGTACTGTTTGTCCGAACCGATTAATCAAAATTTAAAAAAAAATTAAAAAAGCAAGATTTTTGTATCAAAACATCCTCCAGTCTGACAAAAAATGGGAAAATGAATTTTTTTCTTTTTTTTAGTATTTAACGTCTTTAACATATTCGATAGAAAAAAAAATAAAAAAAAAACATTTTTTTTACTTCAATGATTCTAAATGACAAAAATACTAACGTACACTCAAGAAAATTGTGATTATCATTCGTTAACCGCCGGCATTTGCGTTACCCTAAGCGTACTACATGGAGATTACACTGTTGGATTTACGCTTCTTTTTAGCTTACGCACGTTTGTTATGTATGGGAGTGTACGTGTGTATGATTATCTAACAGATATGAGACCCAATAGTTCGTCAACTCTACAGTATTTTTTTACTCTAAACTCATACTGTCAAGGGAATGTGTGTGTGTGAGAGTGAATGTGTATGTGCGTGAGTGCGTGTGTGCGTGAATGCGTGTGTGCGTGTGTCTGTGTGTTTATGTGTGTGAATGACTGTGTGTGTTTCTTAGTACCTTGTGTTGCCGCATATTGAAAATGCAATTTTGAATCATTGACTGCGGAATTCTTTCTTAAATTTGGACTGATGCGCGTTCAAATTTAGCCAAACTGTCCACGTCTGTTCTGACGCGATCGACGTCCCATAATATCCCAAACATGTTTAATCGGGTTGAGATCGGGGCTCGTTGATGTATACTTTAATAACGTTTTGTTGTGCCTCTTAAAAAATCGAGAGGTTACATTTGCTACGTGAGGACGAACATTGTCCTGCATGAAAATGAATTCCCGTGAATTTTGTCGTCAAGGTAACACAACGGGTCTCAAAATTTGGTCGATGTAGCGCCTAGCGTTGAGGTCATGGCGTACAATCACTAACGGAGTCCGTGATGTCCGCAAAGCCTGACCCCAAATCATCATCGATCCTCTATCGATCCTCCTATCGTTGCGATACAAACAAAACCGAGACTCGTTAGGAAACATAACATTATTTTACTGACTCATGGTCCAATTTACATGTTCACGAGCGTACACAAGACAAGTTCGACGATGTCTGGTTGTTAACAGAAGTACACGGGCGGCATTTCTGGATCGCAATCCAGTCTCAGGAAGACGATTACGAATCGTTTGTGTAGTAATGTTTCGCGGTCGTCTTTGTCGTAGTAGCAGTTGATGATTTCGAAAATTCTGCACGACGACATTCGCTGGAACAAATTCTTGACGAACACATCGAACAATTGCTCGATTGTTTTGACGAGTCACTTGCGCGATTCCGGCCGTGTCCAGATTGCCGTTCATAATTAACAGTTTCCAAATAACGATTGTAGGCACGAGATACGACCGAGGAACTAACACTTAATCTTGCACTGTCTTGACGATATCAATACCCTTCGTCGACGAGGGTCACTAGCTGAGCAACTTCTGGCGAAAATAAATACCGCCTGGGCATGGTGAAAAATTGAAAATAAAATTAAAGCTTACAAACACTTTTTGCTAATTTTCATTGCCAGAGCTCCAAAATAAAAGATTAGTAAAAGAAAAAATGATAATCATATTTTTTGTAAATTAAAACAAAGATTACTTTTGAAACAAACTGTTTTCTTATTCTTGTAAACGTTGCATAAGAAGTCGAGAATTGAATGCACCAATATTCGTAGACTAAGTACTGGGTACACCTTAAGCATATCAACTTTGTAATAAATTTAATTCAATCACAATAAAGGATTGTAAATCACATTAAAATAAGGTCAATATTTTTTTTTTAAATTTAAGATATTGCAGACATTTAATATTGACAAAAAGATTAAAAAATTTTTTAATTTTTAAGCTGATTAGAGGATGTTTTGATACAAAAATCTTGCTCCTTTAATTTTTTTTCAAATTCTGATTAATCAGTCCGGACAAACAGTATCAATCTGCCACCTGGCATGGTAATCAGGGATACATAATAGTATAAAAAGACCTAAGAACATTAGCTTGCTTCCTCATTAACAGTTCCAACGATGCCGTCAATTTTCTAAAACAAGGACAAAACTGAAGTTTTTATAATAAATACTAAGCGAAGAAAAATTTTTTTTCTTATAAGTCACCAAAAATCTTATAGGAAATTCATTCCAGTTTTCAGAACTGTCCTTGCATTCTCTGTAGGATCACTAGTTCCCGAGATATCAGTTGTCAATGACAAAAGGATTCTTTTTCATTCAAAGTCAGATATCTCCGCGCCAAATGATCTTACTGATGTTTTCAAAAAATAAAATTAAAGCTCTATAAATAAGCTATCTGATCCATATGATGATCTATTAATAATTTTTGGCTACATTGAAAACAAGAATCTTGAAGCTTCAAAGTACTTTTTTTAAAGTCTCGATACGGCCATTTTTCACTGAAATACAGCCTGTCAAAAATTACCGAAAAATTTGGAATTTTTTTTGCTCCCCTAATTTTTTTAAGAAGTGTACGAGCATTTTTCACCACTAAAATTTGTACATTTTTTTCGCTCCAAACCAAAAATACGAGATCAAACAGGTATCATTAGATAGATAATTCGGTCCTCTATCAGCAAAAAATGGCTTTTTTGAGAAAAATGCATGTGCATAAAAAGTGTATTTTTTAATAAAATGCGTAGATCTTGGTCATTTTAAAAATTTCTTTTGAAAATTCTTCAGAAGAATTAAAGAGGACTGAAAACTAAATAAAACCAAACAATGTTCATCAAAATCTATTGGGAATTGGGTAAACGATAGTTGTCTGAAGTTATTCTCAACATTTTCAGTTTCAACATTTAGTTTTTGTATGCAATTTTAAAATGTGCATATCTTATGCAATTTTAATATTTCAGCAAAATAAAATTTCCTTATTTTTAGAGTAAAATAATATACTCCATTAGCGCATTGATTGGTAACTTGAGCGTATATTGACTGTTCGATTTGAAATGGAATCAGCCAGTATTTAAAAGTAAAAAATTTAAAACTCACTAATTTTACTTAAAGTATGTTGAAATGTTTAAACTGGCCGTTATAGTGTGTCTAGCAGCAGTTTTAATCAATCAATGATGAGAAATAGTCTCAAGACTCTTATGCACCTCAGACCTAAACAGCACAGCGCTATGATTTTTATATGTATACTTATTTGCGATGTATCTACCCCTTTTGACAGCTGGTCTCAGTCTCTCCTATATATTAAGAAAAAATTACTGTTCCATACTAATTAAAAGATTAATATTAGATGATTCTTTACGTCAATAGTAAAAGACTAACTTCTGACTATCGCTTTCTTTGTTTTATAAATATAGCTCTTCAATATTTTAAATTAATTTTTTAGAACCGAACACGAAGACCTTAGTAGTGAAGATGAAGCTGTAGCTACAGATTTAGATATGCATGCTTTAATATTGACGAGCCAGAACGATAATTATAATACGGAGATGCCTGTTAAAACAGCGGATGAAGTTCTTAAGGAAATCGATGATATAATGCAAGAAAGTCCGTTATCTGATTTATCGTCCAATTCAGAATCTTTTTTAGAAATAAATGAAGCCATAGAAAGAAGTAAAGAAGTTCTTTCTACACCTCTATACGAAAAAAGTAAGTGAATTATTTTAAATGTTATTATTTATAATCTGTATGAAAAATCGTATTTTTGGTTAAAATTTTTTATTATAAAATATTTACCGGCTTATACTCGTTAAGGGTATGACGGAACTCCCTTCCCCCTAATAATATTATTTTCATTTGAAGTTTACGAATGAATGATACTTCTAATCAAGTTCTCTAGCTACAGAAGGAAAATTTGTAAAATCAATCATGAGCTGTCAGCCGTTTCCAATTTATTCAAAGAAATAACTCATTTTACAAACGAAGACGAGGAGTTGCACACTCAACATGAATATTCAAGATAAAATATTACATATTCCGAAGAAAGTGCTTAAAAGTTTTTAAATTATTTAGAAGCTAGAAAAGCAAATCTATTTTCGCCTGAACCACACCCATTAAAAAATCTCATTACAGAAGAACTTGTTGAACCACAAATAGCTACAGAAATTGTAAAACTATTTAGCAAAAAAATAAAAATATTTGAAGCTTTTAAATTAAAAGATTTAACAATTTAAAAATTGAAGCTTTTTTCTAAGCCAATAACTAGAAATAATTTTCCACATTTTAAAACTGTGCCAACCGTTGTAGGGTCTAAAGTTAGAAAATCAACAATTTTTACTAGTGATACACAAAGAATTATAGCGCTAGTGAAAGAAGGTAATTATCCTTTAGAAGAATTGTTTAAATGTGATTTGATTGACAAAAACCCGTTGTTCGATGAGGATGGAATTTTTAAAAAAGAAAAAATGAAATCTACATTATTACACGAATTTGAAACTGTTTTTCAAAATCAGAAAGTTAAAAAATTTGTAAAAAATAATTTTAAAATTTGCTTGATGATTGATGTAATGTTAGTTCTGCATAAAATCACATAAAAAGATATTTCTACTTTCAAAGACCTCGTCGATAAGTTTTGTAAATTTGTGATACACAAAGTATCGTCACAAGAAACTAGCAAAATTGATTTTGTGTTTGACTAATACCTTGATAAATCAATCAAATCAACTAAACGTATAAGAAGATGTAAATTAAAATCTATCGTCTTTAGTAGTGTTTCTAAAAAAACATTATTACCTAAGCAACAGGAAAAATGTTGAGGAGTATTCCAAAACGAAATTCTTTTGCAGAATTTTTTATATGATTATTTTAAGAATGACAATCATTTATTTTTAAAATTTGAATGAGTGTCTAGTGCGATGAATAATTTGTCTTGCACGACTAATAGTTCTAATTTATTATTTTCACAATACGATAAAACTATTGAAGAAGCAGATGTTATGATAACTATACATGCCAACCATGCTGCTTTACAAAGATATGAAAATATTTACATAATTCCATCTGTTACAGACGTCATAGTACTAGCGTTATACTTTTTTAAAACATAGAAAGAAAATGGTTTAAAGATATGGAATAAAACATAAGTATAAAAAACTATGATGGTTTAAAACTGTAAGGTAATTAATTTTTCATTTTTAGACTGTTTGGTGCCTAAAGCAAAGCCGTCGTGCAAAATAATAGAATACAAACCGTGGCCAGTAAAAAAGAAAGCTTTAAATCACATGTTAGTGAACCTCGGCTGACAATTACATGTGATCTGAGACCTTTATTACGTTACTGACCATGGATCATAGTATATAATTAATTAAAATGAGTTGTAATTTAAAAAAATTTGTTAATTAATTTTTACTTTCAAAGCTACTTAAATAATAATTTACACTAATTTCTTTTTGCTTAATGTATTATCAGTTATCTTTTTATTCTTTTTGTACGGTTATTTCGTAAAAGAATTAATCGCAGTTAACAAAAACATAGAGCGTGCATAGATGCATGGCATACTAGGTGCATCACCATATGACGTATGACTAGTTTTTTACTTTTACGCAATTTATAGTTAAGATAATTTGATAAAAACATACTTAATCATTGCTTATGAGTTAGGAAATCATGACCAATAAAATTTTTCGACAAATTTTTTCATCAAGTAATCCTAAACAGCCTATAAACTATTGAAACTCGCATTTTTAGCGTTAATTTCTGATTTTGAAATGCTGTGCCTCAGTTTTAAGGAGATGTAAAACGGATACTACACCTGTACTCATAAATATTGACTATCTTTTTATTTTATTGCAAAATTTTAAGAAAAGAAATGCATTAGCTTGTAATATGCACCATGAAGATTATTCAGTTAAATTTTCAAATGAATTCATTCATTATTTTTTCAGAATTTTAGATTTCTTGTACAAAATCTAAAAATGTTAATATATAATTTTGGAACCCAAAATTCTGAAAAACTAATGAATGAATTTATTTAAAAATTTAACTAAATTATCATCTGAGTAAATACTACAAGCTAAAGCATTTCTTTTACTCAAGTTTTGCAATAAAATAAAAAGATAGGCCGAATTCACGAGTACAGGTGTAGTGTCCATTTTACATCCCCTTAAATGAAATTCAACTAATAACTATAATTCTAACTTATAATACAAAGCTTCTTCTTTTAAATAAGCTCTTGAATGTCTTAATATTGCAAATAAAAATAATAACATTGAAAGAATAGTGAATGCTAAGTAAGTTAATCTCGCATTATGCGTTAAAAATTGTTGTGCGTAATTAGACAGGTTTACAGGTGCGATATCGAAAAATAACTACAACACAGCACTTCACTTATAATTACTCAATTTATTGTTACAAATTAATTCATCTAATCATAATTACAAAACAAAGAGAAACTGACAAATTTTAAATATAAGGTTGTAGTGTGGACTGTATAAATGATGTCTTGGATTGTGTGTGTGTCGCGAGCATTGAGATGCTTGTGTGGCTTCGAACGCTAGGCAAGGACTGTCTCAACAAAATTTGAAAACGCGACAAAGCAAACTGTGACGAGAGTGTGCGCTTGCGTATTAGATGTATGTGTTGAGAAATTGTATGATCTAGAAAATTCTTCTTAATCTTGAACATTCCGCCCGCCTTCGCCAATATTTGGCGAATGATCTTCACCCTGTTCTGGAAGGGGACTTAGCTTTGAAATTGGTCGTACAAGTGTAGAATTAGCAGTTTTAATTTTGACCACACGGGGCAATCCATCCGGTCCAGGAGTGACTTCTAACACTCGTCCGAGGGGCCACTTGCATGGTGGAAAATTTTCGTTACGCACAAGGCACAGGTCTCCAACCTTAATTGGTGGAACCTTAAAACGCCATTTTGGACGATGTTGAAGACTGTGCAGATATTCATATGACCATCTGGTCTAAAAATGCTCGTACATTCTTTGAATGAGCTGCCATCTACTCAATCGAGAGTCAGGTATTCTTAATACTGAAGGTTCAGGTAGTGCTATTGGAGGAGAACCGATCAAAAAATGTCCTGGAGTGAGTGCTGTCAGGTCAGAAGGGTCATCTGAAAGAGGTGTGAGTGGACGTGAATTTAAGCATGCCTCAATTTGGGATAGCAAAGTTATCATCTCTTCAAAAGTAAGAAGAGCTTCACCAATAACTCTCTTTAAATGAAACTTTACGCTCTTGACTGCAGCTTCCCAAATTCCGCCAAAATGAGGTGCTGCTGGTGGATTGAAACGCCACTCAGTACCATCTTCTGCCAAAAGTCGAGCAAGTTGGTCACTTTGCAAGGTTGCTTGAGAGAATAAGGTTCGTAACTCCTTATCAGCACCAACGAAATTAGTACCACAATCACTGGTAAGAGAGGCACAACGACCACGTCTTGCAATGAAACGCCGAAATGCATTAAGAAAATCCTCTGTTGAGTATCCAGAAACAGCTTCAAGGTGGACAGCGCGAGTGGAGAGACACACGAAGACAGCAATGTAACCCTTATATGATTTCGTACCTCTTCCTTTGGATAGTCGTAAGGAAAGAGGTCCTGCATAGTCTACTCCAGTATGAAGAAATGGTCTGAATTGTTGTACTCGTTTGAATGGTAAATCCCCCATGAGTTGAGTTGATGGTGATGTCTTAAACTTCCAACATTTTAAACATTTGAAGATGTACGTTTTTACTAATTGTCGGCCACGAACAATCCAAAATCTTTGTCGCAGAAAATTCAGCACTAATTGCGTCCCACCATGTAAAGTTTTTTCGTGCGCATCCCTTATGAGAAGTTGGGTCAAGTGTGAATTTCGAGGTAATATCATTGGATGTTTTTCATCTGGGTGTAACAGTGAGTGTCTCAGCCGTCCTCCAACGCGAAGAATATTCTGTGGATCTAAAAATGGATTAAGACTAGTGAGGATACTTTTAGCAAGAACTGGCTTATTGGTTTTTAAGGCTTGAATTTCCGATGAAAAATGCAATGATTGTGCGCTCTTAATCCAATGGATAAAAGCTGCATCCAATTGTGCAGAAGTTAATGGTGGCACATTCAAGGTTTCAACTTTCGAATTTTTCTCTTCAACAATTGATTGAAAAAATGTAAACACCAAGCAGTTGTTTTAAGGAGCTTGTTGAGAACACTATACCTCAAAAGTAACTCTGGTTCAGTTGGTATTACTTGATTACAAGTATGAGTTGCAAGGCAAGTTGTTTTTCTTTTCTCTGGGCACTCAACATCCTGATTCACTTCACTAGTTGTCCAAGGCTCTGAAGATGTTGTCAGGAAGTTTGGACCATGCAACCATAGCAACGAAGATGTAAGTTCAGTTGGTGTAGCACCTCTTGAAGCAAGGTCTGCAGGATTTTCTTTTCCTGAAATGTGATGCCAAATGGCTTGAGGCATGGTAGTTTGTATTTCCGAGACTCGGTTAGCAACATAAGTTTTCCAAGCTGTTGGGCTTTCTCGCACCCATGTGAGAGTTATTGTAGAGTCCGACCATAGATGACAATTCACAGTCTGCATAGAAAGCACTTCTTGAACACGTTGTGTAAGTCGAGCAAGAATAAGAGCACCACAAAGTTCCAGACGAGGTAGTGAAACTTGTTTAAGAGGTGCCACTTTAGTTTTTGAAGTGATTAATATAGATTTTACTTCATTCTTTTTACTTATCGTACGTAGATAGAGGCATGCAGCATATGCACGTTCTGATGCATCGGAAAATCCATGCAATTCTATATGGCTTATGCAAGAAGAGTATCCAATCCAGCGTGGTATTGAGATTTTGGATAAATCAGTTAGTTGATTTACAAGGTTTATCCACCTCTCTTTAAGATGAGAAGGCAGTAAATCATCCCATTGCAGACCAGAATGCCATAGAGACTGCATAAATATTTTAAAACTTACAGTAACCGGTGCTATCCATCCCAGTGGATCGTACAGTTGAGCAATGAACGATAATGCACTGCGTTTTGTTATTGTATTAAATTTAATGAAGTCTCTATCAAGACTAAAAGAGAATACGTCTGAGGTTGGCTGCCAAGAAACTCCTAAAGTGCGAAAAGAACTATTCTCATCTTGGTTTTTCCAGAGCTTTGAATCCGCTGGTGC
The DNA here is from genome assembly GCA_017163975.1 of Anastatus disparis. Classification (NCBI taxonomy): domain Eukaryota; kingdom Metazoa; phylum Arthropoda; class Insecta; order Hymenoptera; family Eupelmidae; genus Anastatus; species Anastatus disparis. The sequence continues at coordinate 31,891 of JAFFSR010000365.1, read as the reverse complement.
CTGGTCCGGAAGAGGTACGGAACTAAGTATGTCTGGATGGTTAAAGGTCCATTTACTTAATGGAAAACCGCCCGCCATGAGCAGCTGAGTCAGTTCCCTTTTCAGTTCTAATGCTTCATCTAATGAATCAGCACCAACAAGTATGTCATCGACGTAACAATTTCCTCGCACAATGGACGCGCCTCGTGGGAACCTCTTTCCCTCGTCGAAGGCAAGTTGCAACAGAGTTCGTATTGCTTGATAAGGAGAGCTTGCCAGTCCATAGGTAACTGTTGTAAGCCGAAATGCTTGTATCGGCTGTTCCTCTGAAGAGCGCCATAGAATCTGCTGCAAGGGTTGATCTTGAGCAGCAATTTGAATTTGTCTGAACATCTGTTTAATGTCAGCAGTAAACACAACTTTATGCTTACGCCAAGCAAGTAAAATGTCAAAAATGTCAGGTTGTAATTTGGGACCAGGTTGAAGGCAATCATTGATTGAGCGGCCAACTGGAAGTTTGACTGAGCCATTAAATACAACCCGCAACTTTGGAGCATTACCATGCATCTTGAAAACTCCATGATGAGGCAGAAAAAATGATTGAGATGGAGAGCAGTTAATGGATGTTGGTTTCATGTGTCCTGAGGTTTGATAATTTTCCATAAACTGAACGTATTGAGTTCTTAACTGAGGATCCTGCCTAAATTTTCTCTCAGTTCGTTGGAGCATGTTCATGGCAGGCTGAAATGAATCGCCAAGTTGATTCACATTAGATTTGAGCGGCAAACGTAGTACATATCTGCCGTGTTGATCTCTTTTATGAGTGACAAGAAAATGATTTTCGCATTCAGATTCATCAGCTGTTAAATTTATCTTAGTTGAAGAGACTTCTTCTTGCATCCAAAATTTTTCAAGCTGATGGGAAAGATTTGTATCGCAAATGCATTGAAAACTAGCTATTGTATTTGAGTAGTGAGCAGAAGTTGACGCAGAACCCGTAATGATCCAACCCAAACTTGTAGATTGTGCAATTAAATATCCATCAGCATTATGTCGTAATCCTTGCTGTAAGATTCGCGGATAGATATCTGCTCCAAGAATCATTTCAATTTTCCTCTCAGAGTTAAAATCAGGATCAGCAAGACACAAATCTTTGGTAAAGGCCAGATCTGTAGTTATAGCCTGGGGTGATGGTAAATAATCAGTCAGTTTTGGTAGTATTAGCACTTTAACTTCCCAGCATTGGGTATCATCAAAATGTGACATGATGTTAACGTTAGATGCAGATCGCGCTGTATAGCTTGGAGCAGCACCAACTCCAGTTATAGGTACAAATATAGAACGTCGCGGCAGTCTTAATCTCTGAGCGAGATTTTCTGTAAGAAAAGACGCCTCTGAGCAGGGGTCCATAAGTGCACGTACTGTTTCCTTCCGATCATTATCCGTGTAGATGACCAGCTGAGCAGTAGCAAGCAAGGTGAAACGTGAAGGTGAAGTTGCCTTGGCCGTATGAACATTCACAATGGCTGGTTTATCATTTAGAGAACTCGACGTTGTTTCAGCAGGCACAGTTCCTGCAGGTTTAGATGGCAACTGCGTGGACGTAACCTCAGCAGTTTCTTTATGCAATAATGTGTGGTGCCTTCGTTTACAAACATTGCAATTGAATGGAGATCGACATGCGTTGACTGGGTGCTCTCGCAGGCAATTGTAACAGAGTCGTTTATCTGAAACGAATTTTTGTCGATTATCAAGTGAAAATGACTTAAATTTATCGCATTGACCCAACAAATGTTCATTTTTACAAAGTAAACAAGATAACTTAGGTTTTGATACATTATGTGCAGTAACTTTTGCAGAGTTACTAGCAACTTTTTGAGAATTTGATGATGTAGTCTTGTGAGCAGCAGATGTAGGTAATTTTGAGGGGTCAAACCTTTCCAATGCCTGAATTCGAAGTTTTAGAAATTGATCCAAGTCCTTCCATACTATGGGTTCTCCAGATTCGGTAAGAGAAAGCTCCCAGTCTCGTCTTGTAGTTGGATCAAGACGTTGAACTGTCATATGGACAAGTAAGTCGCTCATTTGGTCGACTGGACGTTCGAGAACTCTGAGTGTTTCAATTGCCTCGTTGGTGCCATCGCAAAGTCTTTTCAGTGCAGAGTAAGATTCTGAAGCTAGGGATTTGAGCTGAAACAGTGAATCAAGGCATTGTCGAATTAAGATGCGTTTACTGTCATAATATGATGTAAGAGTCTCCCAAGCTCTCTCGTAATTGTCCGCGGTAATCGAAATATTTTTAATTAAATTAATAGCGTCACCAGAAACGCTTGATTTTAAATAATGCAGTTTTTCTACTGCAGTCAGAAGCGTGTCTGCATTCACTAGCGTGAGAAAATAATCCTTGAAAGAAGGCCACTCTGAATGTTTGCCAGTGAAGTTGGGTAGATTGATTAGTGGCAGTTTTCTATGTGATCGAACAATTGCAGCCGGCTGATCTGACACAATTACACCTGGGTTGAGCGCATCGAGTTGATCCAAAAGTTTGCCTTTTTCGATTAAGAAAACTTCCTCCATTTGTTGATAATAACCTCCTGTAAAATAAGGCATTTCTTCATGTTTCTTTTCCTTAAAGTTAAAATCTCATTATGACGATTTGTTATTTTTTCCCATTTGGTTTCCAAGTTTTGAAGATAAGCTCTAGTAGTACCACTAGACTTTTGACCAGCTTTCTTTTTTAAATTAATAAATGTGCGATCAAGTGGTTCGCATTCCTTTACTTGAAGAGCAATCAATTCATCTACAGTGAGCGGCATATTGAAATAATGTAAGATGAACTAGGAAGACTGTGGTACGTCAGACGGCCAGTAGGCCTACAAAAATAAATTTTATGAAGTCGCGACAAGGCGAGCAAGCACGCTGTCTCTTTCTAAGAATCGAAATCGGGCGAAGATTGCCGAGCGACGAAGTGAAAAGAAAGAGTAAGCGTGTAAGGTGAGCTATCTCTCCCTGAACCGAGAACGTGTATGTTCTGCTGACTGGCGAGTTTGAAGAGAAGGAGAGAGATAGAGCGAAAATAACTGCCTTGGCTATTAACTAGAAGGAATGTGAGTTGCTTAAGCGCTTATATTTACTAAAAGTCACACGTACGCGACACACACAATGAAAGAATGTTTTGATTTGGAAAAACTAAGCAACTTTAGATTCGAAATTTAGATGAATTTATTCATGCATGAAATAATTATTCAATTATGAAAATCTTAAATTTGTAATAAAGGCGTTACGAATGCAGAAAAAAATTGATGAAATACCTTAATGAAATCACAAAATTTTTGTGAATAAGATGAAGTAGGTTGGAAGGTTGCAGCGAGAAACAATGCATGCAACAAAGAGATAGATATTGCACCGCCGTCAAACCTGCACTGAAATGAACTTGCCGATGATTCTCCTTGATAAAAAACTTATACATCCGGCTCGAAGGACCAAAAAATGTGCGTAATTAGACAGGTTTACAGGTGCGATATCGAAAAATAACTACAACACAGCACTTCACTTATAATTACTCAATTTATTGTTACAAATTAATTCATCTAATCATAATTACAAAACAAAGAGAAACTGACAAATTTTAAATATAAGGTTGTAGTGTGGACTGTATAAATGATGTCTTGGATTGTGTGTGTGTCGCGAGCATTGAGATGCTTGTGTGGCTTCGAACGCTAGGCAAGGACTGTCTCAACAAAATTTGAAAACGCGACAAAGCAAACTGTGACGAGAGTGTGCGCTTGCGTATTAGATGTATGTGTTGAGAAATTGTATGATCTAGAAAATTCTTCTTAATCTTGAACAATTGTAATAGCTTAACTTCTAATCAATTTTGTTACATTCTGCAAAATGCATGAAAATCTACGTTCAATTAGAAAATATTTTAATTTTTAATAAAATCTCAATATCTGTAATAGTTTCTTTACTATAAACATTTAAACAATTAGTTTATTTATAATAATTTCGCTGACCACTATTCAGTTGTCCACTATGCAGATTCGGATTTACTAGGCAAAAATATAATAAAAAAGCGCTGGTGAATTCTTGGACACCCATTAGTTACGGAAAACCCGCTTGGCTCCTAGACTATTAAGATTCTCCCGTATATCTACCCACCGAAGTGAGTTAAACGCGCTCTTAATCCAATAATGACAGTGGTATAATAGGGTAAGCTTCATATCTGATTTTTCCCTATAAATCTCTTCTGATCCCTGTTGCGCCTGTAAGTCTAACCAGGAAAGGCTATGAGCTTTTGGTCACAGATCTTGATGAAACTTTGGGATATGTTTTTTGGTACCAAATTATGAGTAAAGACAGAGTGGTACGGTCTAACGCTTCGAAAAACTCAAATTATAGACGTTTTTAGTCTTATTTTAAGAAAAATGTAAAAAAAGCTCCTAATTTAAGTGTGAATAATTTAGTTTGGATATATGTTTAATAAATTAACAGAAACTAAAATAAAAGAACAGAAAGCAAGCTTTAAATTGCCGTTTTCAGAATTAAGAAATAGTAATTAGAACCAGAGATATGTTTGTTCTAAGTTAAACAGCAAGAAAGTACCAAATATCACTTTCCTTCAGAATTTAGATGATTTTTGGTACTTTCTTGCTGCTCAACTTTAAATAAGCATATCTCTGGTTCTAATTATTATTTTTCGATTCAGAAAACAGCAAATTAAAACTTGCTTTCTCTACTTTTACTTTAGTTTCTGTTAATTTATCAAAGACATTTATAGACTGAATTATTCACATTTATACTAGAAGTTTTTTTTTACATTTTTCTCAAATCAAGACTAGAAACGTCTACAATTTCAGTTTTTCGAAGCGTTAGACTGTACCGCTCTGGCTTTACTCATATTTTGGTACCTAATACATATCTCACAGTTTCATCAACATCTGTAACCTGAAGCTCATAGCCTCTCCTGGTAAGTAAAAGTTTTTCGTCTTGCATCTTGCGACACCCTCGGATCTATACATTGGCAGAATCAGAGTCAACTCCCACTCTTAGCTCTTTAAGATTGTCTGTATTAGTTTTTCCTTGAGCAGTAGCATTCCAGGTTTAACCAGGAATGTATTTCTTCCATGCTTTTGGGTTGAGTCACTACAACCAGGCCTGCTCTTATCCATTTTTGTCTTCCGTTTAGGCTCTGTAATGTCAGTCTTCGTTGTCGTATGTACAACGTCCTCTTTCTTACTATTTTCCTTGAAAGCAACCTTTTTGCAGCCCTCTGGCTGCAGCCTCCTGGAAGGCCACAGACTGCTGAGGACTATCCCTGCTCCTCTCACGTTTCTTTTATTGGCGTCAGCTCCCCTGCTTGTTGTCAGGCAAATCAAGCTAGACTCAAGCCACTCAATTTCACTTTATGCACTCTCTGCAGCCTTTCTAATCAGTTATACTCTTCATCACTTCCACTTTGAAGTTTTTTTGTCTAAATTCTTCCATTTTCGACAAGGCCGTATCTATGGTTTGCAGAAGTTCCTTCAGCATTAATTGGTCTAAGCTCCTCGTCCGTACTTTCCTTTATATTGCTTTGTGGTTTGAAAGTGTCCATGATTATATACAAGGAAATTCGTCTCAGTACGTGAGTGACCTATCTGGACCTCCACTGGACTAGATCCCGAGAACAGCTTAGCATGGCCACTCAGAGGCATGACCGTAGGTGGTAGCATCAAGCATGGCACATTGCATCAGGATATAGTTCAGTCAGATGCATCAGCCAAGCCTTCAACACCACGAGCTTTACACCCCCACAAAGTGCTCGGTTCCCTGAGAGGTTTCCGACTGACGTCAAACTATCAGTTGAACTAACTAAACTTTTTAAAAAAGAGGAGGGTAATCGATTGACTATCATAGGATCAAGCCTCCCGGCTTGCAGTTAGCAAGAGGCGAAGGAGGTTTAGGTAACTTCGGCGTGCGACCTCAAACCGCTTTCTCAACTAGGATCTTCCTTTAACCACGTACGGGTTGCACCGCCATAGAATTATTGTAGATAGAGTAGGTGAGTCCGTGAAAATGACGTCCCACCATTAGAAAGAGAACGAAGATAAGAGGGCCCCCTCTGTCTCTGTCTTTCGACGCCAGGTGCACTCGCACTGTAAACATATTTATAATAATTCTATAAGATCCATTCATCGTCCTTCTCTTTTTATTGATAAGATGTTTCTACTTTTACAAGCCCCATCTATAATATCTCTGTGCGCACTGCACAACAAACATGGTAGTCCGCGTTCAGTTAAGACCAACATTTCTTCCTTTATTGCTTCTTTTTTCCATAAGTGTGCCTACGTTCGTTAGGGAGATACTCAATTTACAGAGTCCCTTTATAAATACATTGCAACACTCTTGTGCTCCACGTGTACCGTTACACTTCTAGAACTTCCTTTTGATGGAAACTTGAGGTGAGTCCATCATTATCATCTCTGTATATCCCGGTTGGGGTTCGTCTATAGAATCCAAGGTTCCGACATAAGTTTCCAAGCAAGCATAACACTAGATTTCCTTGCACTAGCCTGCTTCGCTTCGTGCACGTGCAAATATATCAAAATATACCTTTTTTCCTCGAGTCTCTCTTTCAATTGCACATTTTTAGCACGAATTTTCACAGTTGTTTCATAAAAGCATATAAAATGCTGCTTTCATAAGCCCGTCACCAGACCATCTGCGAAAATAAAAAGTCGCCAGTCACACGTCAAGGAGCAAACAGTCAATAAGATTATTATCATTATCATTATTATTATTATTCCTCTGTATGTTGCTGTCCTTGTAAGTGTCCAGTTACGATGTGGTGATAATAAGAAGGCTAAAGCATGATCCACTTATCGCTGATAATCCTGAGTGATGGTTGGATGACCGCGTAGGTACGACCGCTTGACGGAAAGTCCAGTCTTTTAAAGTTTTTATGACCGTATGGATGTATAAATGAGCTGCAGTTAACGCCTAGCGAACTTCCAAGCAGGTAGTGCATGTTTAGAACTCCCGACTTCTATGTTAGTAATAAGGATGAAAAGTAAGTCCTTTCTCGACAAAGGTTGGGACAAGCAAAGGGCTCGTGAAACTACATGTTTAATGTAGAGGAATAACTCATATACTATGACTAAAGCATATAAAAGGGTTGGCGTTAGATATGAACAGGCGTAGATGCGAAGGATCACCTGAGCAGTATTTCCGTATGCTGAGTGCGCAGGAGAACTGCAAAACGTTTAGCCTGAAGTTTGGATCTTGCGTCAATTTCGGACCTGATGTCGCTCATTCGATAGGGGTGACGTAACACCTTTAGCATTAATGTGGGATGGGCTTATTTCTTAACATCTTTTTCACTAGATGTTACTGACCTATTCAGGTAGGGATAGTGGCCCCACTACGCTAGGGTCTATATTATGGGCGAACTGTCTTTAACTAAGTTTATGTTTTATATGATGACTAACTTGAAAAAAAATAACAAACAAGATGCGGCTGTAAATAGCCAAATAATCGGACAAAACTAGAGAATGCAGGATATAAGCCTAACAATGGGGGGCGCCCAATACCTGCATGTCAGAAGAACAGAGATCTCAAAAATCAATGAGATTTTTAGCACGATGATAGAAGAAATCGAAGGTAAATCAGGGGTAACAACGAAGGTAAAAGAAAATCTCTTAGAACTAATAGATCATGTGGACTATCTCAAAAAAGATGTGATTCACCTCCGGAAGCCACAAAAGAAGGACATAGAAGTGACAGATCGTCCGAGAAAAGAACGCAGCAGCAACAGTAACGGCCGCAACAACAGCAGCGATCGCAGTAGCCCCAATCGAGACCACCAGTGGCCAGAACATTGACCAATGCTATTGAGCAGCCTGCACAGCAGCTGTCAAAGAAGAGAAGGAAGAGAAGGAAGAAGACAAAGAAGAAATCTGACGCTGTACCAATTGTGTCAGGTGAAGGTAGGCCCTAAAATACGTCGCAAGCGAACCTACAAATGGAAAAAGTAGGAAGAAGAAACTGCAATAATTCAGAAAGAAGAAAGACAGGTAATCATAGAAACCTGGCAACAAACCTGGCATCAGGAGAAAAATGGCTGATGGACCCATGGTCTTATTAGAAAACACGGGAAGGTTAACTATTATCTTACCCAGTTCCTTAGTGACCACGGGTGCTTCTGCTCTTATCTCAGTAAAATGGGAAAATCTTAGGACCCGGGCTGCATCTTTTGTTTCGCTGACCTAGACGATGCGTACCGTATGTTTTTCGTCTGCCATTGGCGGAGAGAATAAAGAAGCAAGGTCGAGGAAATAATCGAACAGCTAACGTCAGAGACAGTCGTAAATGAAATGATATCGGCTAAAAAGAAATGGGACACCTCTTGTCAAAAGCGTTTTAAGACAGAAGAAAACGTATTTAGGTAGGAAAATTATTCAGAGTACAAAAGAAACCATGGGAGCCAGGCTGATGCTTCTTCATAATCTATTAGCATTGGCCGATCCTATAGATTCGGGTAAGGAGGGTGACGATGAAGATTCCTCTCAAATAAGGAAACAAATCGTGCACCCTACGATGTCTAAAAATGCAGCGGAAGTACGAGATTTCGCTGTTGTGTAAGTCTCGCGGGAGCTAAGCGAACCAGTAGGTTCACTTCCTCCACGTACGTAGTTAAATCGAACAAAACTGATGATATAGAAAGGACTATATTTTCTTCCCTTTACAAAGCTAGTTCTGTAGGCAGATGTTGCCTTACTGGTTATGCAATTGACAAAGATATAAATGTTCATTTTCAATAAAAGGTTAATGCTCTCTATAAATAAACCTTTTAAAATGATGATATCAAATTATATCCAACTCGAAATTTGTTTGTCACATTGCTTCAGGCTGGAACCGTTTGATACTCCGTACTGACAACTTTGATTACACAGGCCCACAAAATGAAAAAAAATGTCTGAACTTTTGACCGGACATACATATTCCCATGTATTTTTCGACGCTGAATCCGAATCTGTAATAAAAATATAGGGTTTTCCTACCTTTTCTCAGAGTTTTATTGAAAAAACCTCATTTTTTACGGTTTTTTTGCGGTTTTTCGAGTCTAGAAAAAACAAATCATGAGATACGGTTAATTGGACTTCAAAATCGAATTCTACGGGAAAAAATACACGGGAAACCATACCTTCAAATTTTTTTAACGCGATTCTAGTCCTCTGTATGGGGCTGAAAAGATGAGGAAATCGGTAAAAGTCGAAATTTTGCCTAAAATGGATTTAAACAATATTAAAATTTAATCATGCGTCTTTTGAAGAGTCGATAAACATTGGAAATACTATCCTGGGGGTTTTTCAGATTGCTGATCATGAATTTGAAGTCAGATTGTGTAAAAACTACTTCTAGAGAGCGGTGACAAGAACTGTATATGGTAAATTTATCGATTTTTTAAAAATTTTACGTCTGAAATACTAATTTTAGAGTCTTTCACAGCATTGACTGTAAATTCAAGATATTAACTCAGCCTATTGTGTACGTTAAACTTAACATTTTGTCTATGTTTGTCTCTCTCTCTCTCTCTCTCTCTCTCTCTCTTTCGATGTTTTTTTTAAATTGGCTTACGCTTACGTACACGTTTCTCTTCGAATGACCGATGTAGTGGATTTCTGACACGTTTTTGTCCTTTTTCGCAGCTGTTTCTCTTTTTATCATCCAGCAGTAATCTGCTAACATGTTGATACCCCAGTTTCCTTGAAATCTACGTTCAAACTCCTTTAAATCTTGGTGAAATCGTTCACCATGCTCTTCACTAAAGTCTCCGTTATTTTCAGGAAACTGATCAACGTGTGAATCAAGAAAATGAAGTTTTAAGTTTACTAGACAACCCAATTTTTCAAAATTACGTACCATTCTTTTCACAATAGCTTTATAATTCGTGTCTTTGGCATTACCCAAAAATTTCGTCGATACCTCTTTAAAACTTAACCATGCTGCCTTTTCAACATCAGTCATGCTTTGTTCAAAGTTTTCGTCTCTAAATAAAGTTCAGATTTCAGGACCATCAAAAATACCTTCATTTAATTTAGCATCAGATTTATGGGGAAATACTTTGCTTATATATTGGAAGCATTGACCGTCCTTGTCCAAAGCTTTAACTAATTGCTTTATCAATCCAAGCTTTATATGCAGAGGCGGTATCAAAATTTTCGAAGGATTAACGAGTGGATCTTTTATAACATTCTGTTTTCCAGGTTCAAACGATTCTCTTGATGGCCAAATTTTCTTTTTATAGTGTTTTTCTCTATCTCTGCTATCAAACATGCATAAATAACATGGGTACTTCGTAAATCTAGATTGTTGTCCAAGTATCATAGATAAAATCTTTAAATCGCCACATATTTGCCATTTATGTTCTCTATATTTTATTTTCGTTAAAAGTAGTTCAAGATTGGAATACTCTTCTTTAAGTACTGTTGAATGTGCTAATGGTATAGGAGCATATTTATTTGTGATATTGAGGAGTACTGCTTTAAGGCTGCGCTTTGATGAATCAATGAATAGTCGCCAATTTTCAGGTTTGTATATGTTGGGTTTCAATTCATCAATAAGACCTTTCACGTCCGTGCAATAAACCATATTAGAATCATTCTTGAAATAATTTCTAAAGCGCTCTTCTCGATTACGATATGCACATACTTTAGTACCCTTTGTCAACATATTTCGTCTCTTAAACTCTGAAGCCATAAACTCTGATTGTTCCTTAGATAAACCACTCTTTCTAAATAAATCGTTCAGACTTTTTTGATCAAACTTTTCAACAGTTCGTTCTTCACCCTTAGGAATATACTCTTCATCACTATCCAGAGAATGTTCTTCAGGTGAACTTAGATCTTCTTCATTTGGTGTGTTTGTGTCAGAGACAATTTGATCTTTCAATTTTTTATTTATACTTATTCTGTTGTAAAACTGGGTACTGTTGTTTAGAAATGAATTCGGTTTCATTTTAAAGCTCCGTTCAGTTAATCACTGTTGTACACTGTCATTGATCTTAAAGCATTGTTTATAAACGAATGGGACTTATGATCTTTTTCCAAAGCTATATATATATATATCAGTACTCTATAAGGGTACCTAAAAAAAACCTGCTGCTGCGAAGTATTGGTCACGATGACAACTGCCCTGAAAATGGGATGTGTAGAATGATTCGGTGTACTCAATACTTTGCAGTAACGAACCCAGCGAAGGCGCGCTGTCCTGCAGGGGAGCACTAGGATGTGAGAATGATGCCGTAGTGTGTCCGACGACGAGTTGACATTGTCCTCGTCAAAGTCGGAAAGCTCTCATACTTAGGCCTGGGGAGGTATGAGAGTTATCACCCCTAGGACGGCGGACTCACCTGCGATCGGAACAGGATTCCTAGTGTGTGGGGTTTAATTCAACAATATGGCTAATTCAAATTTTCAACCTTTTTTAAACTGCGCTGGTACATCCAATAACAGTTTTAACCATACGTGTAATGGATCTCAAGATAATTTCTGTTATGTATGTTCAGAATATATTGGACAACGAAACAAAAGAAAAATCACAGATAATATTAATTTTATCTATCAAAAATGTTTTGATATTGAGATTTCTCAACAGGATAAAATTTGGGTTCCTCATTATATATGTGCTTCATGTTATGCCATGATGAATCGATACAACACCAGTCAGGCTAGGTCCAAATTAAAATTTACTATACCTACAAAGTGGAAGGAACCAAAAGATGAAAATGATTGCTATTTTTGTTTAACAAAGATACAAGGTTTAGACAAGATACAGAAAAAAGGAATAGTATATCCTAATACTTCTTGTATAGAATTTCCATCCAAGAATTTTATAGATATTTTTGAAAATAAAGATTCGAGAGATAGTTTTACAACAGGCTTAGGGAATCTAAATGTAGATGAAAACTCGACAGATGAAACAACTGAAAATCTGATTGCCGCAGACGGAAGCTCATCAAATGAAGAAGATCTAAGTTCACCTGAAGAACATTCTCTGGATAGTGATGAAGAGTATATTCCTAAGGGTGAAGAACGAACTGTTGAAAAGTTTGATCAAAAAAGTCTGAACGATTTATTTAGAAAGAGTGGTTTATCTAAGGAACAATCAGAGTTTATGGCTTCAGAGTTTAAGAGACGAAATATGTTGACAAAGGGTACTAAAGTATGTGCATATCGTAATCGAGAAGAGCGCTTTAGAAATTATTTCAAGAATGATTCTAATATGGTTTATTGCACGGACGTGAAAGGTCTTATTGATGAATTGAAACCCAACATATACAAACCTGAAAATTGGCGACTATTCATTGATTCATCAAAGCGCAGCCTTAAAGCAGTACTCCTCAATATCACAAATAAATATGCTCCTATACCATTAGCACATTCAACAGTACTTAAAGAAGAGTATTCCAATCTTGAACTACTTTTAACGAAAATAAAATATAGAGAACATAAATGGCAAATATGTGGCGATTTAAAGATTTTATCTATGATACTTGGACAACAATCTGGATTTACGAAGTACCCATGTTATTTATGCATGTTTGATAGCAGAGATAGAGAAAAACACTATAAAAAGAAAATTTGGCCATCAAGAGAATCGTTTGAACCTGGAAAACAGAATGTTATAAAAGATCCACTCGTTAATCCTTCGAAAATTTTGATACCGCCTCTGCATATAAAGCTTGGATTGATAAAGCAATTAGTTAAAGCTTTGGACAAGGACGGTCAATGCTTCCAATATATAAGCAAAGTATTTCCCCATAAATCTGATGTTAAATTAAATGAAGGTATTTTTGATGGTCCTGAAATCCGAACTTTATTTAGAGACGAAAACTTTGAACAAAGCATGACTGATGTTGAAAAGGCAGCATGGTTAAGTTTTAAAGAGGTATCGACGAAATTTTTGGGTAATGCCAAAGACACGAATTATAAAGCTATTGTGAAAAGAATGGTACGTAATTTTGAAAAATTGGGTTGTCTAATGAACTTAAAACTTCATTTTCTTGATTCATACGTTGATCAGTTTCCTGAAAATAACGGAGACTTTAGTGAAGAGCATGGTGAACGATTTCACCAAGATTTAAAGGAGTTTGAACGTAGATTTCAAGGAAACTGGGGTATCAACATGTTAGCAGATTACTGCTGGATGATAAAAAGAGAAACAGCTGCGAAAAAAGGACAAAAACGTGTCAGAAATCCACTACATCGGTCATTCGAAGAGAAACGTGTACGTAAGCGTAAGCCAATTTAAAAAAAACATCGGAAGAGAGAGAGAGAGAGAGAGAGGGGGGGGACAAACATAGACAAAATGTTAAGTTTAACGTACACAATAGGCTAAGTTAATATCTTGAATTTACAGTCAATGCTGTGAAAGACTCTAAAATTAGTATTTCAGACGTAAAATTTTTAAAAAATCGATAAATTTACCATATACAGTTCTTGTCACCGCCCTCTAGAAGTAGTTTTTACACAATCTGACTTCAAATTCATGATCAGCAATCTGAAAAACCCCCAGGATAGTATTTCCAATGTTTATCGACTCTTCAAAAGACGCATGATTAAATTTTAATATTGTTTAAATCCATTTTAGGCAAAATTTCGACTTTTACCGATTTCCTCATCTTTTCAGCCCCATACAGAGGACTAGAATCGCGTTAAAAAAATTTGAAGGTATGGTTTCCCGTGTATTTTTTCCCGTAGAATTCGATTTTGAAGTCCAATTAACCGTATCTCATGATTTGTTTTTTCTAGACTCGAAAAACCGCAAAAAAACCGTAAAAAATGAGGTTTTTTCAATAAAACTCTGAGAAAAGGTAGGAAAACTCTATATTTTTATTACAGATTCGGATTCAGCGTCGAAAAATACATGGGAATATGTATGTCCGGTCAAAAGTTCAGACATTTTTTTTCATTTTGTGGGCCTGTGTTATCAAATTAAGAAAAACCGGGTGTTTCGTTTTCTCATTTACCTCCCTTATACTTCGCCTGCTATACTCTCTCTCTCTCTCTCTCTCTGTCTCTCTCTTTTTCTCTCTCTGTGTCTCTCTCTCTATCTCTCTCTGTCTTTCTCTTTCTCTCTCTCTGTCTGTCTCTCTCTTTCTCTCTCTCTCTCTCTCTCTCTCTCTCTCTCTCTCTCTCTCTCTCTCTCTCTCTCTCTGTCTCTCTCTGTCAATTGTCAATTGTCAATTCAATTAACTATTATGTTTTTTGTTTATTTTTTAATACACATTCTATTACGTACTTTTCTTATATTGTTTCATTATAAAAATATTTATGTATTGTACACGGCGTTGTATACTCATATTAGTGCCAGACAGGGTTTTTACCCCAAGGTCCAATAAATTTTATCAATCAATCAATCTGTCTCTCACTTCTTACATTTTTCTGCTCAGAAAAATGTCTTCTCTTGACATATCGCATTTGGTCGTGCAATGGTTTGCGTCTTATCTCTCTGAGAGACAGCAGGCTGTTATTGCAGATGGTAATGCTCAGGGCTCCGTCCTTGGTCCACTGTTGTTTTCTATATACATCAATGATGTGGCTGCTGACTTTCATGCCGATGTGCAGCATCTTATTTATGCTGATGATCTTCAGGTTTACATTCATTTCCCAATTGCTAAGTTAGCTTCTGTTACTGCTCTTATGAGTGATCAAGCTGTCGGTATTGTTAACTGGGCGACGAACAACCATCTAAAATTAAATGTGAATAAGACAAAATATATCATGATTGGATCTTATTTCTATGTCAATATGCTGCCCTCATTACATATCACTGGTGTGCCAATAAATGGTGATCTTATTAAGTTTGAATCTTCTGTACGTAGTCTTGGTGTATGGCTTGATAGTAAGTTGAACTAGAAGGATCAAATTCCGCATGTGTGCAGCAGAAGCCACTTATTGCTCTATAGATTAAATTTCTTCCGAAAAAGTACCACCATTGCACTACGTAAGCATCTTATCCGTTCCTTACTGTTTCCTTTACTTGATTACTGCTGTTTGGTCTATATTAACCTTTCTGCTGAACTCGATCTGAGGCTTCAAAGGGTCGTAAATTCTGATATTCGTTATATCTATGGTGTAAGTAAGCGCGAGTACATCTATGCTTTTATGTCCTCTCTAGGCTGGTTATCCACATTTGGTAAAAGAAACTACTTCGCTACTACCTTCTTATATAAAATTTTATTGTCATGCTTACGTTCATATCTGTATTTTAAACATCTGTAGAGCCGGCCTGTAAGGACACTAAGGGGTGATGTGAGACCGATAAACATTCCTTTTTCATCCACTGAGTATCACAAAAGATCTTTCCTGGTTGTGTCATCGCAACTATGGAACGGTCTACCATCATTATTAAGAAATTCGCCATCATTGGCATTATTCAAGGCATCAGCATACTCGCACCACCTCTCCCTTGAGAATGAGCCTGTGCTCCGAGCTACACTTTAATTACTTTTAATTACTGTATCTTTGTTTTGATTATATTTTTGCTTTTTTGTTAGTATTTCATTATATATATATATATATATATATATATATATATATATATATATATATATATATATATATATATATATATATAATGTATACTTACGAATTTGTATTATTTTTGTTATACAATATAATGTACAGTTAATAAATTTAAATATCTATATATATATATATATATATATATATATATATATATATATATATATATATATAAATAAATTCTCTCTCTCTGCCTCTCTCTATCTCTCTCTCTTCTCTCTCTTCTCTCTTTCTGCCTCTCTCTCTCTCCCTCTCTTACGTTAGCTTAAATATGTAAACATACACACACAACGACACTGTGCCATTGAGCCTTCTCTCTTTCCTCCTATACATTGCTTGGTATAGTGTACTAATGCATGCGTTATGAATTAATAATGAAAGTTGGGCGTAATCAGCGGGTTCTACCTATATTTGCGTTTTTAGTAAGGGGGTTCACTAAAAAAATTTTTTAACAAAAAACAAAACTGACTTAAAAAAATGCACTACACAGTTCCAAAAAAAAATTTTTAACAAAAAACAAACCCGACTTCAAAAAAATGCACTAAACAGTTACAAATAATTTACGATCTTCAATAATTATATATATATATATATATATATATATATATATACAGGGTGTCCCATTTTAAAGAAACCACCGAGATATTTTTGACAGTTGGCGTTGTATCAAAAAATTGTTTAGACGAAAGTTATTCGGGACGATGGGACTATCTTTTTATGAAATCAGTTTTGACCTTGAGATTTATTTTCAAGATCATTTGAAAGTCAAAGTGAATTTTTGAATTGGAACCCTCTTTTTTTATCCCGGATTCGGAAAGAGCAAGAAATTCTACGTTCAGATAAGGTATTATGTGCGGTTGACCCCTCCAAGGTCATGTAGGGGTCAATTTTATTATTTTCTCCATCTATGTACACGAATGATCGGGCAAGGGTAAGGTTAATGATAATAATAATAATAACAATAACCCAAAACCCCAATAACCCGATAACCCAAATAACCAAAATCCAATAACCCAAATGAATAAAAGTCCGTTTATCTGAACATTTGCTCATTACGTGTGTTCATACTCCAATTAGGTACGTGAATCAATCTAACCGATCTAGGCAATTGTTTCTCGAATAATCCGGCATATTTGGTCCTTTTGAGTCGCTAGACACTAAGAAATTTTCACGTGAACTATCCTGAGAAGGGCTGTTCACAAGTCACCTCTGTCATAAATAATACTAAAGAAGTCTTATTTAATGATTTAGATGAAACTTTGTAGGCTTGTTCGGCATCACATCAGAAAAAAGAATGAAAATAATTTGTTTTCCCACAAGATGGAAAATAATTCTTCTCATTAAGGCTTCGAATAAATAAATTTAGCTTTGAAAATCCAAATGGAGTTCAAACTCAATTTTACTGTTGTTTGACCCCTACTAATACCTAAAACTTAAGACAATTTTGATGAACTTTCTTTCCGAATCCGAAATAAAAAAATGAGGTGTTATGAAGAAAACAGTGGACATTTTTTATTTATTTTTGTTATTGGGTTATTGGGTTTTGGTTATTTGGGATATTTGGTTATTGGGTTATTGTTATTATTATTATTAACCTCACCCTTGCCCGATCATTCGCGTGCATAGATGAAGAAAATAATAAATTAAACCCCTACATAACCTTGGAGGGGTCAACGGCATTCCACACATAATACCTTATTTGAACGTAGAATTTTTTGCTCTTTCCGAATCCAGGATCAAAAATAAGGGTTTCAATTCAAAAAATTACTTTAACCTTCAAATGATTTTAAGGTCAAAACTAATTTCATAGAAAGATAGCCATTGTCCCGGATAACTTTCGTCTAAACAATTTTTTTATCCAACGCTAACTGTTGAAAATATCTCGGTGGTTTTTTTTAAATGAGATGTTTTGTATATATATATATATATATATATATATATATATATATATATATATGTATATGTACATATACACGGTGACCCATTTGAATCGCCACAGCCGGATTTTTCGGAACCTAAGACAGATAGGGAAAAATGGTTTAGACAAAAGTTATAGGGGACGAAGGGCGCCAAATGATGGTCCTGACAGCTTTGACCTTAAACTTGACTTTCAAGGTTATTTCAAGGTCAAGTGATTTTTTTTAATAGGGACACTTATTTTTGACCCCGGATTCGGAAATAGCGGGAAATTTTACGTTCAAAATCATATTGAAACATTTTTTTAAGGTCATTTCAAGGTCAAATGAAGGTCGAACTCCGAAAAATCCATTTTAAGTCATTTTTTCCACGAGTCACAGGCTTAAGTGGTTCAAACTGATCGTAGGTTTGATAGGAGAACCCACACACCCAAAACTTTCACATCCTAGTAAACAAATATCAAACTTTTAAATTCGAATCCCATGCTCTTCATAGCCTCACATGCTAAACTGTTACACCAGACATCCCCCAGTCCCACACATCACCACCCTATGTATGGTGTTTGTTTAACGGAAATTTCAAGAGCATTAGAGCTTCTGTTGTAAATGTGTCAACCTTACGATTAGTGCTACCCAGAAACAACGATGTGGACGTAGTAAGGATTGTTTCCTTTGCGGTGCTTGATTAAAGTGACTCCCCTTGCCTTTCACTGTTCGGGGTACTTGATTTAAGTGAGTCCCTTCGCGTCTCACCTTGGAATACCGATTTCCGATTGTCGCACCACGATAATTACTTCAGCTTTTTCCTGAAAGTAATGTCCTCTCAACAATCTTGTTAGGCGGATAGTCAACCATTGAAGAGCCAGCCATAACAGAAGCTTTAATGATCTTGAAGTTTCCGTTAAACAAACATCATACATGGGGTAGAGATGTGTCGGACTGGGGGATGTCTTCGTTTGGCCCCGTTCGTCCCCTACAACTTTTGTCTAAACCATTTTTTCCTATCTGTCATAGGATTCGAAAAATCCGGGTGTAGCGATTCAAATGGGTCACCGTGTATATGTATATATAACTAACTATAAAATATATATATATATATATATATATATCTCCCTATATTATATAGTTGTATTAGAAATTCACCCTGGGACCCCCACACCCCTCCACACCCTTCCACTCTCCACCATAGACCCTTCACAATCACCTGCAAAATAACGGAAATTGCTTAAAATATTACAATATTTTTTACTGTTGCTTATGGTCTAAGTATGACTTTGACGGGAATCGCTTCAATTCTGTTACCAAATGGTATGACAAGCCACAGAACATTTAGATTACCTATAGATTTAAATTATATTGAAAATGCTTTTTTAAAATTAGAATCTGATAAAAATAAGTTAAGACTAACAGATATTATTATTTGGGAGGAAGCCTGTATGATTCCCAAAAAAGCTTTAATAATTGTGGATAAAACTTTACAAGATGTTTGTTTAAATAATAAACCTTTTGGAGATAAATTAATAATTTTAGGTGGTGACTTTAGACAAATTTTACCTATAGTAAAAATGGATTTAAAGATACAATTATAAAAGACACTATAAAATATTCACATCTTTGGCAAGTATTCAAAATTTTTAATTTTAAAACTAATATAAGATGTAATGATAAAAAATTTTCATCTTTTTTATTAAATATAGGAGAAGGAAAAATTAATACTTTCATTATTCCCGAAGAATATAAAACTAATAATATATGTGATACAATTTATAAAGATATAAACAACAATTACAATTTTTCTAAAAATGTTATTTTAACTTCACATAATAAAGATGTAAACATTTTAAATAATAAAATATTAAAATTAATTGATGGTGAAATGATAACTTATTGCAGTATAGATCATGCAACTTATGAGGGCGTTGATCAAACTGATGAAAATATTCATTTAAATTATCCTATTGAAATGTTAAATAATATTAGAGAAGGATTACCTCCTCACGAAATTAAATTAAAGATTAACGCAATTATAATGTTAATTAGAAATCTCAGTATAACTGATGGATTATGTAATGGAACTAGATTAAAAATAACTAAATTATTTGAATTTAATATTACAGCTAAAATTATTACAGGAGAAAATAAAGGAAATAAAGTTTTTATACCAAAAATAACTTCAAGCCCAAATGAATCGTCTTCTTTGCCTTTTATTTTACACAGAAAACAATTTCCGGTAGTGTTAGCATTTGCAATAACAATTAATAAGTCACAAGGACAAAGTTTTGAAAATATAGGTATATATATTAAAAAACCATTATTTTCACATGGTCAGCTATATGTCGCACTTTCAAGATGTAAAAATAAAAAAAATATATACATTCAAAATGAATTAGATGATAAAAATGAAATTAAAAACATAGTTTGGAAAGAAATATTTAAATAATAATTTGTAATAATTCAATATGTAATTTATATAAAAAAATAGATATTAACATATATAATATTATAAAAAAATATAATTAAAAAATTAATATTATAGTTATTTTTTTAAAAATTGTTTGTATAATTTAATTATTATTGCTTACTGGTATCGTATATATAAAATTCATATACATATAAAAAATATATAATATATATATATATATATATATATATATATATATATATATATATATATACACACATATGAGTATGGTAACCTTGAATTGAGGCATATCAAGCATTCAAAATTTTTATTTCAAAACTTTCTTTCTATCAACATATATTGTTCATTACAGCTGTGTGTATATATACAGGGTGTCCCATTTTAAAGAAACTACGAAATTTTCGACAGTTAACGTTGTATGGAAAAATTGTTCGGAGGAAAGTTATTCGGGGCAATGGGGGCTATCTTTCTATGAAATCAGTTTCGACCTTGAGATTAATTTTCAAGGTCATTTAAAGGTCAAAGTGATTTTTTGAATTGGAACCCTCATTTTTAATCCCGGCTTCGAAAAGAGCAAGAAATTCTACGTTCAGATAGGGTATTATGTATGGGGTGCGGTTGACTCCTCCAAGGTCATGTAGGGTCAAATTTATCGTTTTCTTCATTTATGCACACGAATGATCGCGAAAAGGTGAGGTTAATAATAATAATAATAATAATAATAATAATAATAATAATAATAATAATAATAATAATAATAATAATAATAATAATAATAATAATAATAATAATAATAATAATAATAATAATAATAATAATAATAATAATAATAATAATAATAATAATAATAATAATAATAATAATAATAATAATAATAATAATAATAATAATAATAATAATAATAATAATAATAATAATAATAATAATAATAATAATAAATAATAAAATAATAATAATAATAATAATAATAATAATAATAATAATAATAATAATAATAATAATAATAATAATAATAATAATAATAATAATAATAATAATAATAATAATAATAATAATAATAATAATAATAATAATAATAATAATAATAATAATAATAATAATAATAATAATAATAATAATAATAATAATAATAATAATAATAATAATAATAATAATAATAATAATAATAATAATAATAATAATAATAATAATAATAATAATAATAATAATAATAATAATAATAATAATAATAATAATAATAATAATAATAATAATAATAATAATAATAATAATAATAATAATAATAATAATAATAATAATAATAATAATAATAATAATAATAATAATAATAATAATAATAAAATAATAATAATAATAATAATAATAATAATAATAATAATAATAATAATAATAATAATAATAATAATAATAATAATAATAATAATAATAATAATAATAATAATAATAATAATAATAATAATAATAATAATAATAATAATAATAATAATAATAATAATAATAATAATAATAATAATAATAATAATAATAATAATAAAATAATAATAATAATAATAATAATAATAATAATAATAATAATAATAATAATAATAAAATAATAATAATAATAATAATAATAATAATAATAATAATAATAATAATAATAATAATAATAATAATAATAATAATAATAATAATAATAATAATAATAATAATAATAATAATAATAATAATAATAATAATAATAATAATAATAATAATAATAATAATAATAATAATAATAATAATAATAATAATAATAATAATAATAATAATAATAATAATAATAATAATAATAATAATAATAATAATAATAATAATAATAATAATAATAATAATAATAATAATAATAATAATAATAATAATAATAATAATAATAATAATAATAATAATAATAATAATAATAATAATAATAATAATAATAATAATAATAATAATAATAATAATAATAATAATAATAATAATAATAATAATAATAATAATAATAATAATAATAATAATAATAATAATAATAATAATAATAATAATAATAATAATAATAATAATAATAATAATAATAATAATAATAATAATAATAATAATAATAATAATAATAATAATAATAATAATAATAATAATAATAATAATAATAATAATAATAATAATAATAATAATAATAATAATAATAATAATAATAATAATAATAATAATAATAATAATAATAATAATAATAATAATAATAATAATAATAATAATAATAATAATAATAATAATAATAATAATAATAAAATAATAATAAAAAAAATTTTTTTTTTTTTTTTTTTTTTTTTTTTTTCCATTGGTTGAACGAATAAAATCTGCTGTCAGACTGCCGTCAGTTCGCTGGGCTCGGATATATCCGGGAACAGAGTACAGACGGTTGAGAGGGGTTCTAGATAAACTAGCAAACCTCTAAAATTACGCGATCCTCATGCCTGTCTAATGATAGCAAAAAAATGCAGTCACTGGACGTGCAAGAGATTCTCCAATCATCACTCACGGCGTTTGTTCCACCCCGGAAACTGTTTATCACATTACTTCAGGGTGGCACCGCGTTCTAAGTCTTTTGGACCTTTTCCTTCTGACTTCTTCTGTAAATATACAGATTTCCAATAATATAGATCTATGCCTAATAAGCAACATGATTTAAAAGGCTATCTTCTGCCTGGCGATCGGCTCTGTAAAGGGGAGCATAAATCGATCGCATATATATGGTATGGTATGGACTGGCTCTGTAAAGGAGCAAAATCAGTCCATAATTTTCTCTTCAGTCTTGATTCTCCTGTTCTAAGATGGATCTTATGCCTCTTGTGGGGCTATCCTGTCTACCGCGTCTGACTCATACTACCATTCAATCTCGCGCTTATTTACAACGACACTCATTCATACCACAGCTAAAGCTGGCGCTTTTGCTGCTATCTCAAACATTTCATGGGTGCACGATTCGTTCTCGTCCTTAGGACGAGTCCTCGTCGTCACCCTCCGCACCCGAATCTATGGGACCGGCTACTGCCTCTAGGTTATGGTGAGGTATAAGCCTGACTCCCCGCTCCTCATTCGCACTTAGTTCGATTGCCCTATCTAAGAACGGTTTCTTCTTTCTTAGGACGCTTTCGACAAATAGTGCCATGGCGTCCCACTTTTCTTTGGCCGACAACATTTCACTGATAATGTTATCTGGCGTTAACGCTTCGAATATCCTCTCAACCTGGCGTCTTTCTTCGTTCCACTGATGGCAGACGAAAAACGTATGATACGCATCGTCGCGATCCGCGAAACAGAAGATGCAGCCCGGGCTCTGGGTCTTTCCCATTTTACTGAGATAAGCGCAGAAATACCCGTGGTTACTAAGGAACTGGGTGAGGTAATAGTTGACCTCCCCGTATCTTCTATCGACCCATGGAGCCAGCTCCCTAATGAGCACGTGTGTCCATCGGCCTTTCACCATCTGATTCCATGTTTTTGCCAGGTTTCCATGGTCACCTGTCTTTCTTCTTTCTGAACGATTGCAGTTCCATCTTCTGTTTTCTTCCGTTCGTAGGTTCGCTTGCGTTCCATCGCCTGTAATTCGATCGGGATGATTCCTGCGATGACTAGCACCGCGGGTCCCGAGACAGTGCGATAGGCGCTGGTGACTCTAAGAGCCCCTCTCCTTTGAACAGAAGATAGTACGCTTCGGTGCGTCTCTTTTCTCATTTGGTTAGCCCATATTTCAGAGCCGTACAATAAGATGGACGTCGTGACTGTCATTAAAAGTCGTCGTTTGCTTGATTTCGGGCCGCTGGTATTGGCCATAAGACGACTTAACTGCAACGTTTTCTTTATCGCTTTATTAGCGACGTGTTTTAGGTGCGTCAAAAAAGTTAGTTTTGCATCTAGCTTTATGCCGAGATACGTCACCTCACTTCTTGTCTGCACCACGTTTGTGCCTACTGTCATGGGAAACTCGATGTTGATGTGTTTCCAAGTTAAGGGCACGATTTCTGTTTTGGCCATCGCTATTTCGAGACCATGCTTCACCATCCACTCGGAAATTCTTCTCATCGCCGTGTTTAGTATGTGCTGGGCAATGTTTTCGTTTTTCGCGGAGATGACTAAAGCGACATCATCAGCGTACGCAAACATTTTCACCCCATCCGGCATTGCAAGTCTGAGTAATGCATCGAACAGGATGTTCCAGAAGTCTGGGCCGAAGATCGAGCCCTGTGCCACGCCTGCGCTAAGGTCTTTTTCACGCCAGCCTTCTTCTGTTTCATAGCGGAGGATACGGTTTCTCAGATAGTCTCGTATCACTCGCATAAGGTATTCTGGTACATTAAACTCTTTCAACGCAGCAAGGAGGTCAGGCCATTTTGCTGAGTTGAAAGCGTTTTTCGTATCCAGCATGACTAGGAACGCAATAAGACGGGAATGATGGTTCCCAGTCCATCCTTCTTTTGCTACCTTTACTACTTCTTCTACTGCATTTACGGTAGACCGCTTTTTCCTGAAGCCGTACTGGTTGTCAGCGAGATCGCCAGCCGCCTGTACAGCTCCTTGTAATCGCGGTTTAAGCAGCCTCTCGTATTAGCTTCCCTGCTTCGTCCAACATGCAGAGTGGCCTGTGGGACGATGGATGCCGGGGATCACCTCCCTTTCCTTTGTTGATCAGCACAAGACGCGCAATCTTCCAGGGAGTGCTAAACACACCCGTCTGGAGGCACGCGTTGTACATGTTCAACAAGAGAGATGGCGCTTCACCGCTATGCATTTAGGACCTCGGTGGTTTCCGCGGCCCAGGTGCCTTATTGTTCTTCATCGTTCTTGCTATGAGCTCGCTTGTAAAGAGCGGGATCTCTTCTGGTCTGTATTCTCCTGTTCTCGAGTGGTGGATGCGTGGGAACAAGTGGTTTAGATGTTCGGGTCTCTCTTCGAATGGCACGTGGGGCGGCGTTTTTTCTGGTCACGATCATAATAATAATAATAATAATAATAATAATAATAATAATAATAATAATAATAATAATAATAATAATAATAATAATAATAATAATAATAATAATAATAATAATAATAATAATAATAATAATAATAATAATAATAATAATAATAATAATAATAATAATAATAATAATAATAATAATAATAATAATAATAATAATAATAATAATAATAATAATAATAATAATAATAATAATAATAATAATAATAATAATAATAATAATAATAATAATAATAATAATAATAATAATAATAATAATAATAATAATAATAATAATAATAATAATAATAATAATAATAATAATAAAATAATAATAATAATAATAATAATAATAATAATAATAATAATAATAATAATAATAATAATAATAATAATAATAATAATAATAATAATAATAATAATAATAATAATAATAATAATAATAATAATAATAATAATAATAATAATAATAATAATAATAATAATAATAATAATAATAATAATAATAATAATAATAATAATAATAATAATAATAATAATAATAATAATAATAATAATAATAATAATAATAATAATAATAATAATAATAATAATAATAATAATAATAATAATAATAATAATAATAATAATAATAATAATAATAATAATAATAATAATAATAATAATAATAATAATAATAATAATAATAATAATAATAATAATAATAATAATAATAATAATAATAATAATAATAATAATAATAATAATAATAATAATAATAATAATAATAATAATAATAATAATAATAATAATAATAATAATAATAATAATAATAATAATAATAATAATAATAATAATAATAATAATAATAATAATAATAATAATAATAATAATAATAATAATAATAATAATAATAATAATAATAATAATAATAATAATAATAATAATAATAATAATAATAATAATAATAATAATAATAATAATAATAATAATAATAATAATAATAATAATAATAATAATAATAATAATAATAATAATAATAATAATAATAATAATAATAATAATAATAATAATAATAATAATAATAATAATAATAATAATAATAATAATAATAATAATAATAATAATAATAATAATAATAATAATAATAATAATAATAATAATAATAATAATAATAATAATAATAATAATAATAATAATAATAATAATAATAATAATAATAATAATAATAATAATAATAATAATAATAATAATAATAATAATAATAATAATAATAATAATAATAATAATAATAATAATAATAATAATAATAATAATAATAATAATAATAATAATAATAATAATAATAATAATAATAATAATAATAATAATAATAATAATAATAATAATAATAATAATAATAATAATAATAATAATAATAATAATAATAATAATAATAATAATAATAATAATAATAATAATAATAATAATAATAATAATAATAATAATAATAATAATAATAATAATAATAATAATAATAATAATAATAATAATAATAATAATAATAATAATAATAATAATAATAATAATAATAATAATAATAATAATAATAATAATAATAATAATAATAATAATAATAATAATAATAATAATAATAATAATAATAATAATAATAATAATAATAATAATAATAATAATAATAATAATAATAATAATAATAATAATAATAATAATAATAATAATAATAATAATAATAATAATAATAATAATAATAATAATAATAATAATAATAATAATAATAATAATAATAATAATAATAATAATAATAATAATAATAATAATAATAATAATAATAATAATAATAATAATAATAATAATAATAATAATAATAATAATAATAATAATAATAATAATAATAATAATAATAATAATAATAATAATAATAATAATAATAATAATAATAATAATAATAATAATAATAATAATAATAATAATAATAATAATAATAATAATAATAATAATAATAATAATAATAATAATAATAATAATAATAATAATTTATAATTTTTTTTTTTTTTTTTTTTTTTTCATTGGTTGAACGAATAAAATCTGCTGTCAGACCGCCGTCAGTTCGCTGGGCTCGGATATATCCGGGAACAGAGTACAGACGGTTGAGAGGGGTTCTAGATAAACTAGCAAACCTCTAAAATTACGCGATCCTCATGCCTGTCTAATGATAGCAGAAAAATGCAGTCACT
The DNA here is from genome assembly GCA_017163975.1 of Anastatus disparis. Lineage (NCBI taxonomy): Eukaryota > Metazoa > Arthropoda > Insecta > Hymenoptera > Eupelmidae > Anastatus > Anastatus disparis. The sequence goes on along the minus strand of JAFFSR010000365.1, from coordinate 4,796 downwards.
GGACGTGCAAGAGATTCTCCAATCATCACTCACGGCGTTTGTTCCACCCCGGAAACTGTTTATCACATTACTTCAGGGTGGCACCGCGTTCTTAGTCTTTTGGACCTTTTCCTTCTGACTTCTTCTGTAAATATACAGATTTCCAATAATATAGATCTATGCCTAATAAGCAACATGATTTAAAAGGCTATCTTCTGCCTGGCGATCGGCTCTGTAAAGGGAGAGCATAAATCGATCGCATATATATGGTATGGTATGGACTGGCTCTGTAAAGGAGCAAAATCAGTCCATAATTTTCTCTTCAGTCTTGATTCTCCTGTTCTAAGATGGATCTTATGCCTCTTGTGGGGCTATCCTCTCTACCGCGTCTGACTCATACTAACATTCAATCTCGCGCTTATTTACAACGGCACTCATTCATACCACAGCTAAAGCTGGCGCTTTTGCTGCTATCTCAAACATTTCCTGGGTGCACGATTCGTTCTCGTCCTTAAGACGAGTCCTCGTCGTCACCCTCCGCACCCGAATCTATGGGACCGGCTACTGCCTCTAGGTTATGGTGAGGTATAAGCCTGACTCCCCGCTCCTCATTCGCACTTAGTTCGATTGCCCTATCTAAGAACGGTTTCTTCTTTCTTAGGACGCTTTCGACAAATAGTGCCATAGCGTCCCACTTTTCTTTGGCCGACAACATTTCACTGATAATGTTATCTGGCGTTAACGCTTCGAATATCCTCTCAACCTGGCGTCTTTCTTCGTTCCACTGATGGCAGACGAAAAACGTATGATACGCATCGTCGCGATCCGCGAAACAGAAGATGCAGCCCGGGCTCTGGGTCTTTCCCATTTTACTGAGATAAGCGCAGAAATACCCGTGGTTACTAAGGAACTGGGTGAGGTAATAGTTGACCTCCCCGTATCTTCTATCGACCCATGGAGCCAGCTCCCTAATGAGCACGTGTGTCCATCGGCCTTTCACCATCTGATTCCATGTTTTTGCCAGGTTTCCATGGTCACCTGTCTTTCTTCTTTCTGAACGATTGCAGTTCCATCTTCTGTTTTCTTCCGTTCGTAGGTTCGCTTGCGTTCCATCGCCTGTAATTCGATCGGGATGATTCCTGCGATGACTAGCACCGCGGGTCCCGAGACAGTGCGATAGGCGCTGGTGACTCTAAGAGCCCCTCTCCTTTGAACAGAAGATAGTACGCTTCGGTGCGTCTCTTTTCTCATTTGGTTAGCCCATATTTCAGAGCCGTACAATAAGATGGACGTCGTGACTGTCATTAAAAGTCGTCGTTTGCTTGATTTCGGGCCGCTGGTATTGGCCATAAGACGACTTAACTGCAACGTTTTCTTTATCGCTTTATTAGCGACGTGTTTTAGGTGCGTCAAAAAAGTTAGTTTTGCATCTAGCTTTATGCCGAGATACGTCACCTCACTTCTTGTCTGCACCACGTTTGTGCCTACTGTCATGGGAAACTCGATGTTGATGTGTTTCCAAGTTAAGGGCACGATTTCTGTTTTGGCCATCGCTATTTCGAGACCATGCTTCACCATCCACTCGGAAATTCTTCTCATCGCCGTGTTTAGTATGTGCTGGGCAATGTTTTCGTTTTTCGCGGAGATGACTAAAGCGACATCATCAGCGTACGCAAACATTTTCACCCCATCCGGCATTGCAAGTCTGAGTAATGCATCGAACAGGATGTTCCAGAAGTCTGGGCCGAAGATCGAGCCCTGTGCCACGCCTGCGCTAAGGTCTTTTTCACGCCAGCCTTCTTCTGTTTCATAGCGGAGGATACGGTTTCTCAGATAGTCTCGTATCACTCGCATAAGGTATTCTGGTACATTAAACTCTTTCAACGCAGCAAGGAGGTCAGGCCATTTTGCTGAGTTGAAAGCGTTTTTCGTATCCAGCATGACTAGAAACGCAATAAGACGGGAATGATGGTTCCCAGTCCATCCTTCTTTTGCTACCTTTACTACTTCTTCTACTGCATTTACGGTAGACCGCTTTTTCCTGAAGCCGTACTGGTTGTCAGCGAGATCGCCAGCCGCCTGTACAGCTCCTTGTAATCGCGGTTTAAGCAGCCTCTCGTATAGCTTCCCTGCTTCGTCCAACATGCAGAGTGGCCTGTGGGACGATGGATGCCGGGGATCACCTCCCTTTCCTTTGTTGATCAGCACAAGACGCGCAATCTTCCAGGGAGTGCTAAACACACCCGTCTGGAGGCACGCGTTGTACATGTTCAACAAGAGAGATGGCGCTTTCACCGCTATGCATTTAAGGACCTCGGATGGTATTCCGTCAGGCCCAGGTGCCTTATTGTTCTTCATCGTTCTTGCAGCTATCTGTAGCTCTCCGCTTGTAAAGAGCGGGATCTCTTCTGGTTCTCCTGTATTCTCCTGTTCTTCGAGTGGTGGATGCGTAGGGAACAAGTGGTTTACGATGTTCGCCATGGTCTCTTCTTCGAATGGCAACGTGGGGGCGGCGTTAAGCTTCTTGGTCACGATCTTGTAGGCCAAGCCCCACACCTCTCTGTTGACGTCTTCGCTCAGGTCTTTCCAGCATTGTGCTTTGCTTCGATTGATCTTCTTACGAAGCTTTTTATGCACGTCTCTGTATTGCGCAGACAAAAGATCTGCTGCTGGTGAGTTCTTCTTTCTTGCTCTCTGTGATGATCTTCTGAGACTAAGAGCTTCTGACCTCGTTCTAGCGATTTCGTCATTCCACCAATACGCTGGACGCTTATGATGTCGCGATCCCTTGCGCGGCATAGATGCATCACAGGCTCTGTGAATGAGACTCATCGTCTCTTTTACGAGAACCTCTGCAGCGTCGGCGTTTCCGGTGGCAGTTGTCGCGTCCGGTAGATAGTCTGATCCTTGCTGCAGTACTTGGACAAGTTTCTCAGAGTCCAGCTTGGCAACGTTCCATCTGACTGGTCTAGCGACATTTCGCCTCGATGATTGGGATCCATCATGGATTTGAAATGTGATGTACTGGTGGTCACTTCCATTGTATGTCTCCAGCACCTTCCAATCTGACACTTTACGTGAAAGATTTTCTGATGCGAAGGATACGTCAGGAATCGTACCGCTAGCTCCTCGTCTGAATGTTGGAGTGCTTCCGGTGTTTAGCACTGTTAGGCCGAGTCTGTCTGCCATCTCCATGATGTATCCTCCTCTGCTGTCCTGCAGTGGCATTCCCCACTCTAACGCTTTCGCGTTAAAGTCTCCTGCGACGACGACGTCACCTTCCATTCTTCGGACAGAGTCTTCCAGCAGATCCAGACGGCGCCTAAACGTGTCTGCTGTTGAGTTTGGTGTAAAATAACAGCTCACGTATGTAACGTTTCTGCTTTTAACCCATACGAAGCCTTCTTCAGCTCCATTTGCGTCTTCTCTGATGGTCTTTGGGTCTACGTAAATCGCAGCAGTGCCAAGCTTGTCTCTAAACCAGGTCTTAACGGTCCAGTTTGTGTACTGCTCGCTTATCAAGAGCACATCAGCCTTTGTTTCGAATTTGATTTGGGTCAAAAGGCTGTTGGCTAGGTCGCTTCTGTGTAAGTTGGCTTGGAGGACCGTTACGCGGCCCATCATTAGCGTTGCCTTTTGAATCGGTCTAGGGTCTCGCGAAAGACTTTGCACTGACCTGACCCAGGGATATGTTTTCGCTCTGCAGGTTCTACTTCGCGCTCAGTACATAGTATGCACTGAGTGTCAGTAGCCTTACAGGCCGATCCCTTATGGCCATCTTTGCCACACTTGTAGCACATCTTGCTACGGTCAGGTCCTCGGCAGTCACGCGCCTGATGACCGTAGTTCAGGCACCTGAAACAGCGCTGAACCCGTTGCCAACTTCTGATACGGCAGTTAGTGTAGCCGATTTTTACTCTGGTTTGAGAGAGCAGGAACGATGCCTGGTCTTGTTCCATCTCTACGATGGCCAAGCGAAGCTCTCTGCTGTTGGGGTTCGTCAGCGAGACGCTAAACTCGCCCAGGTCCTTATTTGCTTGTGTGAAAACAGCTTTTACTGCTGTCTTCACTTCATCCACCGTTGCGAGGCAGTCTATATCTCTGATTTCGACTGCTTCTTTGGGGATGATCTCCTTAATTTTGCCTGTTCCACCAACCGTTCTTTTCAAAAAGTCACTGAAGGTCTCAAGTTCTTTGGTGTTGCCCAACTCAATCAGGACATCTCCGGTCCTGGTTTTTCTGATCCCTTTGATGTTACTTGTCGGGCTGTTCTGGATGAGCTCCTGCCGGATGTTCTGCAGGACCTCACTGTAAGTCTTACCTTCTTCTGGTCTTATAAGGACGGCGGCAGAACGCTTCTTCGTCTTTCTCCTCCTTTTCTTCTTTCTTTTTGGCAGCTGCTGTGCAGGCTGCTCCGTCACTTTTGCCGATGTTCTGGCCGTTGGTGGTTTGGAGTTAGGCTGCTGTGATCGCTGCTGTTGTTGTTGCGTTTGTTGCCGCTGCTGCTGTGTTTGTTGTTCCAGCTGCAGCTTCTTTTGTTTCTTTGCAGCCTTAACATCCTTGCGACTTTGGACAGTCACAAAAGAGTCGTCTGCGTCTTCCTCAGCTCTGCCCTTCTTAAGAAGAGCTCGCGGATCAGAATTGTTTCCTGATTCCAGCGAGTCTTCTTCTCTGGGCCGCTTAGCTGCAGCGCTTGCCTGAAGCGTCTCGGTCACTTCCATCTGTTCAGTGACCGTTCTTGCTTCGCGCAAGCGAGAAAACTCCCTTTTCAGAGCTTCTACGTGCTCAATCAATTCTGGCAGGTTATCTTTCACTTT